>OY728126.1:975987202-977345404 GCA_963277665.1 Viscum album
TTATAGAAGCAATGAATTTTTCGAGTGCTAAGGAAAAAACCCAATTTCAACATCAAGTGCATATTATGGAGTGATTGAAGACATATTTGAGGTTAATTATTTGAAAATTAATGTTCCAATTTTAAACTGTAAATGGACTATCGGTAACAATAGTGTCAGACATGTTGATTTTGTTGATTTTGGAATGATAGATGTTAATTTGAATAGATTGGAAGACACAACTGATTCTTTTATAATGTCAACACATGTAAAATAACTTTTCTGTGTAGTAGATCAATTAGATATGCAGTGGGCTATTGTTTTTCAAGGGAAACAAATATGTTGGTAAAGATGAACTTGAGGAAGATGTTGATTTATGTGAGATCGCTACTTCCATGGAATGATTTACAGAACATAATGATGAGCATGTTAAAGACATGGTTTGTTCCATAAGGATGATCATGACGAAGGAATTTTGGAAAACAATCCATTTGTACATTCCAAAAATTACAGGTAACTATTGTTTATTTCTTGTTTACATTTATTATTTTCCCAAAATGGTAGATATTATATGTTTTTTCTTTATTAAAAAATGTATTAAAACAAAATAAGTATTAATTTTTTTTTTTATTTTGGTTTAGTTTAATTTATCATGTTTATAATTACATTAATTATATATCGGTTGTTTTTGTTCTGTGACAATTAGTTTACAATGTTTTCCATGTTTACCAGGTTTACCATGTTTTAATTTTGTTTAGTCTACTTTATCATGATTACAATTACATAAATTATACCTATTATTTTCTCAGTGACAATTACTTTACCATGTTTACCATGTTTACCATCTTGACTATCGTTACCATCTTTACCATTGTTTAACATGCTTACCATATTAACCATGTTTACTATTACGTAACTTAGTACAATTTTCTATTTTATGATTACATTAGTATTAAAATAATTGAATTTTAATATTTGTGAACTAATGTTTGTTTTTTTAATTTGAAGGATAATGACAGATCAATCTGTTGATCACCACATGATTCTGGAGATGATGATATTGGTCATACCTCTGGGGAGGAACATTCACATATTCCTCTTAATATTCCCCAATCATCCACAAGTGCTCCAATTACTATAAATAATTCAATAGTTGGTAAATGTAGGTGCACAAGTTATCCAAATTATCAGTTGCCCGTATGTAGGATCAGAGGATACTTTTTGAGTTTGATGAGTATGATATTCCTAGAGGTAAAAATGAAAAATATAATAATATTTTTGTATCCACTCAAGGGAAGAGGAAATTAATAATTTGAATGTTGACCAGAGAGGTGTGGACAATGTGGTAATCTCTTAGTTATGGGAGACGATTATGGTAAGATCTTTTTCTATTTTTTTTCCTATTCTATAAATGTTTCTAGTACATATAATATGTTTAACCTCTTATTTATCGGATGATATTTGTTATTCCTGACACTAGAGGAGTCATGAATAAATCATATTGATGCCTACTAGGAGATGGAGGGATTTCAAATCAACCCTCACATTTGATTTCATTTTTGGTCATAGGAGTCATTACAATCCATTTCATATATATCCTTTCATAGATAAAGACACATTGAGACAGTTTGATGACATTGAAGAAAAGAATCATTTTTTGTAAGAGAAATGTATAATTTTATATTATTTCTTATATAAATGATATTATTACTATTTTCATAATGATTTCTTATTTTTAATTTACTCCAAACAAGGAAATCTCATTAGGAGATCCAATCTAAAAATGTATACCCTCATAGTTTATCTCGGGGAGGGTATACATTATTGGAAGAACAAATGATGGCAGAAAAATTAAAAAAAATTAACAGCTATGTCTTCAAGATCTAGAAAGGTGGCCCCTCTATCACCTCCATGTTGACATTTAAAAATGTAGGAGAGCTCAGATCTGAAAAAAATGGCAATATCTTTCTAAATATTGGTGAATCGTAGCTGAGAGTATTGTAAGATATCTATTTTATTTATATATGTTAACTATTTTACTCATATAATTTCAATCATTACAGAAATATTCAACTAATTAATACAAGATTCTCTTAAAGATCAGAGCACACAGTGGGTATTTACAGCTACTTGGAGGCAAGATATTTTATCTACAGCATTGGGAAAGCCTGAACATACAGGTCGTGTACGATGATATCTAGCAGGTGTCTTGGTAAGAAAAGCGTTCCCACATTCATCTCCTACTTATGTTGAGGGTGTTTATAAAAAATAGAATCCTTGGAGGCTGAATTTCATAATATTAATGCGATGATGGATGAAAATATTAGATCATCGGTATAGTCTATGTTTGCAGACATGCATGGAAAATTTCATACTACAACTCCCACTACTCCACCTCCCCTTGCAGACCCCATTATATGTTCTCCACCTCCGCCAGTAGCTGACACTCCCCCACCACAGCCCACAGACCCCATTTTTTATCATACTCCTCCTCCGCAACTTCCTACATATTGTGAGTTGTATGTTGATGATCCTCAACATCATATAGTTACATATGGGTTGGTATATTGTATAAGAGATATATTTCATCATCAATAATTAGAGGTAGATAATCAGAGCGTCACTATACATGATATTATAGATAGATCTACCCAGGTACCATTACCTACACATGAGGTGTTGATAGTTGGATATAGTATCAGCCTTTTTTAATTTATCCAACCAGGCATCTTCGAATCCTTACCATAGAGGTATGTATGTTATATATTTTATTTTTTTTTTATTAAATTTTTTTATCATTTGAAAAATCATATATTTTTCTACTTATTTTTGTAGGAATACATCAAAGGTTATGAAATACTGTATAGACAACAACAAAGAAAAATTGTTATGACATTAGATACAGATTCTAGTAGGCTTGACAGATTTTCAAGATATTCAAATTTGTTTGTGAATCATTATGAGTTTCCAAAGGATTCTCATGTTTGTGGACGTGCAATAACTATTTGGATTATGAAATCTGATATCCTGGAGCTTGTTACTAGAGATAAGTTGGGCATCAATGTGGTGAAGATTTTTCCATATAAGTATTAAAACCATTTCCCTGCGTTATATTTAATAAAAATGTATACTTATGTCTGTTTTCTATTAGGTATCTTTATAAAATTTGTGAGAACAATGTCTGGACAAATGTATATGGGTTCATGGACCTTAATTTGATTTCCCTTGAAGCATGTGCATTAGATGAGGAACAAATAATGGATTATATTTGCGAAAGACATGACCAGAATATAGTCACACAATGTTAGAAGATGCCTTTTTGTGAGAGATATGAAGCATATCTCTCTCAAAGAGTTCATTATCTTTTAACATAAAAGACTAGTAACCTTAATTTTTTTTTTATCAGTAATCATTAGATGTTAGGGGTTTTTTCCCAAGGATGAAGACACTTTATTGGATATGATATGTCCATGGTGGTGTGTGGGAATGTTTTAATAAATTGTTGGAATAGTATGTTTATATTTCTCAGTAGTTTTATATATTATAATAAATTTTAAATTTATCTCATTCGTATTATTTTCTAATACGGGATGGGTCTACATTCAATAAAACTCAAAGAAAATGCATGTAAAGATAAATTATGTAAATGTAATGGTAAATAGCCATTTATAATTTGTTCTATTTTATTTATTACATATAAAAAATATATTTAATTTACACTCATTCAAACATAGTTTTCATGAACAACAAGGCATCATCGAATGTGAATATTATATTTTAAGATTTATGTATGAAATAATAACAACAGGGACAATTGTGGACATTGACCTGGTAAGAATTCCTTTTAAACATTTCCATAATATTTCATTTGATTTATTCATTATACACATTAACTACTATCCTATTAATTTGTAGCTATTTGATGACCCACAACACTATAATATTGAAGACTTCAAACACTTACAAGTGGAATGGTCAAATTATTTTATAGGTTTGATTGATATTTACTTGTTTGTCTTGTAAAATGTAATTTTTAATACGGTCATTTTAATTGTTTATTTGGTATTCATTTAGGTTGGGTTTGGTTTTATTTAGGTTTATATTGTACATAACGAATGTTATGTATGTGATTGTTTAATTTTGATCTACATATTGTTTTGGTCTACTAATGATGGTTTTTCTGGTATAGATTCTTGTATGGGGGGAGGGGCTCCAAGGGTGTGGGGGTGTTTAATGGGGTTGGGGGTATCCAAGGGTGTGGGATGGTTGTCTGGTGGGTTGGGGGTATCTTGGGTGTCCATTAGAATGGGAGGGTAGTCTAGGGGGTGGGATTGTTTCCAAAAGGGTGGAAGTGTTGTCTAGTGGAGTGGGGGCCTGTACAGGGGTGTGGGGGTGTCCTATTGGGTGAGGGGGGTTTCCAAGGGTGTGGGAGGGCTATCCAGTGGGGTGGGGGGTCTAGGGTGTCCATGGGAATGAGGGGGGGGGGGGGGGGGCAATTCAGTGGGTGTGAGTGGAGGCCCCGCCATCCCTCAGGGGGCTGAACACCACTGGAAGGAACTTATCACTCCCACATGTCAAACATTTTGAGATCTCAATCTTTCACATGTGGGAGTGATGAGTACCTTCCAGCGGCATGCCCGTGAGGGATGGCGGCACCTCCTCTCCCCACACCAGATGTTAATGGGCTGTCCAAGGGCTGTCTAGGGGGTGGGGGGAAGTCCAGGGGTGTGGGGGGTGTCTAGGGGTGGTGGGGAAGTCCAAGGGTGTGGTGGTGTCTAGTAGGGTTGGAGGGTTCTCCAGGGGTGTTGGGGGCTATTTAGGGTGTGAGGGAAGTCCAGGAGTGTGGGGGTGTGGTGAGGGTTGTCCAGTGGGGTGAGGGGGATCTGGGGTTCCAGTCTGTTTTTGGTAACTTTTTGGTCTATTTTAGGGGTGTGGGAGGGTTGTCCAGGGGTGTGGGAGTGCAGTCCAGTGGGTGGGGGATTTCTAGTGGGTGGTGGATGTCCCGGGGTGGTGGTGGTGTCCAAGGGTGTGGGGGGGGGGTGTCCAGGGTTGTGGAGGGCGTAATCCAGTGGGGTTTGGGGGTTCTAGTCTATTTTGGTAACTTTTTGGTCCTATTCCAGGGGTGTGGGAGGGGCTATACATGGGTGTGGGAGTGATTTCAATGGGGTGGGGGTATACATGAGGGTGTAGGGTTGTCCAGGGGTGTGGGGTTGTCCAGGGGTAGTGGGGATGTCCAAGGGTGTTTGAGGCTGTACAGGGGGTTGAGGGGTAGTCCAAGGTTATGGGAGGGTGTCCAGTGGTGATGTGGGGGTTGTCCAGTGGGGTGAGGGGGGCTGTGCGGGGGGTGGTTGGGGTATATCAGGTGGGGTAAGTTTTAAATGTTATCATTGTAAATTCTTAATTTATTATTGTTCTTGTTTTTTACTACTTCTATTTTTACGGTACGAATTCTTGGTTTGGTTTTTTGTTTTTTCTTGGGAGAGAAGAGGACTACTTAATTTTTAAGAGTAATTCATTTTTCACATCGGTTATTTTATAACTGATGTGATAAAAACCTGGTAAATGGTCTATCTCGTCGATTATTTAATAACTGATGATAAAAACCCTTCCCCCTAGTTTATCTCATCGGTTATTTAAGAACCAACGTGATAAAAGTCAGGGAAATGGATTATCACATCAGTTATTAAATAACTAACGTGATAAACCAATTTCCAGGGGTTTAGCAGGCCGGTTATTTAATAACCGGTGTTATAAACCCCCTGGTTTATCATGTCGGTTATTCAATAAACTATGTGATAAAATCCTAGGAAATGGATTATCATGTCTGTTATTAAATAACCAATGTGATAAAAACTACAATGTTATGTTTATTATATCATTTTTCAGATAACCGACATAAAAAACAATATTTATAATGTTGTCTGTATAAACTTCGGCTAAAAACCGATATAAAAATTGAAAAATAACCGACGTAGATTTTGTTTTCACTAGTGACTATTCTTTTATTTATAGGACCCTTGGTCTATATTATGTATTTTATATAATTATCCTTCATATTTGGATGTGAAATTAATTGAAATATTATGTGATGCTTATATATTTATTAAATTTTTAATTTCATGGTGGAAGTGAAAGGTTATATTTGGCTTATTATCTATTCATCTAATCGTTATATTTAAAATATATTTCTCAATTTCAGTTATAAATTTACATCGTATCCCATGTTAACTGAATGAGAGATATATTGATCTATACACATTTGGTTGTTCTATGGGAATTATACCCCTAGGGTAGGTTGTGAAAAAATATATGGGAGTGCCTATTGTTGTACTAATTATGAATTCGATATCATTTTGAAAGAGCAATTAATCATAGTAGTTAATTCAATTACTAGTGCCAAAAACATTTTTTACGTCAGTTATTTTTCATTTTTTACGTCGGTTTTTATCCCACATTAATACGGATAACATTATAAATATTGTTTTTTACGTCAGTTATCTAACAACTAGTGTAAAAAACATAACATCTTGGTGTTTATCACGTCGGTTATATAATAACCTGACCTGATAAACATTTCCCTAGGATTTTATAAAGTCGGTTTTTAAAAAAAATGATGTGAAAAACAAGGGAGGGAGGGTTTATCACATCAGTTAGTTAATAGTCGATGTGATAAACCAGTGTGGGGGTGGTTATCATGTCGGATATTAAATAACTGACTTGATAAACCCATGTAAATTGGTTTATCACGTTGGTTATTTAATAAACTACGTGATAAACCATTTCCATGGATTTTATTATGTTTGTTAGTAAATAACCGACCTGATAAACCATTGCCACTACTTTTATCATGTCTGTTATTAATTAACCGATGTGATAAACCAGGGGGAAGGGTTTCTCATGTCAGTTATTAAATAACCGAGGTGAAAACCCAATTTTTTTAATAGAATATAGTCATCTGATCTCCCTAAAAACAACCAGAATCTAAATCAAGAATTCGTACCATAAAAATAGAAGTAGAAAAAAACAAGAACCAAAGAAAAACTAAGAATTTAAATTGATAACATTTAAAACTTACCCACTGGACTGCCCCCACCATCCCATGGACAACCCCCTCACCCCACTAGAGAGCCCCACCACACCCCTAGACACCCTCTCACACCCCTGGACTGCCCGTTGACCCATTGGACAGCCCAAACACCACTGGTCATCCCCCACCACCCCTTGAAAAGCCTCGCACACCCCCTGTACAACACCAACCCTCATGTATACCACCTCCCCTAGATAACACTCCCACACCCCTGGACAACTCCCCCGCACCCCTATAATAGGACAAAAAAGTTACCAAAAACAGACCATAACCCCCTCACCACACTGTACTGCCCCCACCACACCCCTGGACACCCCCCCCACAAACCCTGGGAAATCACCACCACCCCTGGAAATCCCCCCACCCTTCTGTATACCCTCACCCCCTGGATCACACTACCACACCCATAGGCAACCCTCCCACGCCATTGAAATAGAACAAAAAATTACCAAAAACAATCCAAAACCCCAGAACCCCCTCACCCCTCTAGAAAACCCCCACCTCACCCCCATACCCCTAGACTGCCCCCCCCCCCACGTGGATAGGCCCCAACACCCCTGGACAACACTCCCAGCCTCCTGAACACCCCCCATACCCCTGGACTGCCCCACCACCCCTTGACACCCACCACACCCATGGGACTGCCCCTCCACCCCCCTGGACAGCCCCTGGACAGCTAGTGTTGGGAGAGGAGGTGCCTCCATCTATCGGGGGTAGGCTGCTGGAAGTTACTCATCACTCCCACATGCAAAAGATTGAGATCTCAAAATGTTTCACATGTGGGAGTGATGAGTAACATCCAGCAGCGTTTAACTCCCCAAGGGATGGCAGTGCCTCCTCTCCTTACCCCCTGAACTGCCCATCCCCCCATCCCCATGGACACCCTGGACCCCCCTCCCCCCCCACCTGGACAGCCCTCCGACACCCCTGGAAACCCCCCTCACCCCACAAGACACACCCACACCCCTGGAAAGCACCCACTCCACTGCACATCCCTTCCACCCTCTCGGAAACGCTCCCACCCCTGGACTGCCCCCCCCCCCACTCTCATGGACACCAATGATACCCCACAATCCCACCGAACATCCCTCACACACCCCTAGATACCGCCACCCCATTAAACACCCCCCACACCCTTGGAACCCCACCCCCCAGACCATAATCCATACCAGAAAAACCATCAAAAGTAAACCAAATCCAGAAGTAGAGAAAAATTAAACATCACATATATAACATTCAAAACATAAAATATGAACTTAAACAAACTAAACCCAACATAAATGACTACAAAATACACAGTTACAATGACATTATTCAAAATTACATTTTACACTACAAACAAGTAAAAATCAATCAAACTTGTAAATTAATTTGACCATTCCACATGTAAGTGTTTGACGTCTTCAGCATTATAGGGTGGTGGGTAGACAAATAGCTACAAATTAAAAGAAAATAGTTAACGTGTATAATGAATAAATCAAATGAAATATTATGGAAAAGTTTAAAAGGAAATCTTACCAATTCAAGGTTCACAACTGTCCCATTTGTTATTATTTCATACATAAATCATAACATATAATATCCACATTCGATGACGCATTTTTGTTAATGAAAATTCTGTATGAATGTGTGTAAATTCATTATATTTTTTATATTTAATAAATAAAATAGTACAAATTATAAATGGCTATTTACCTTACATTTATATATTTGATCTTTTCACTCCTATTAATTGTGTTTTTTAAAAAGTAGACCCATCCCCTGTTAGAAAATAATAGGAATGGGATAATTTTAAAATTCATTAAAATATAGAAAACTATTATAAATTGAAACATACTCTTCCAACATTTTCTTAAAATGTTCTCGCACACCACCATGAACAGAGCATATCAAATAAAGTGTTTTCTGCATTGAAAAAAACACTAACATCCAATGATCACTGATAAAAAAAATTTAAGGTTAGTGGTTTTTTATGTTAAAAGATAATGAACTCTTTAAGAGAGATTTTTTTCATACCTCTCACAAAAATGAATCATCCAACTTTGTGTGACTACATTCTGTTCATGTATTTTAGCAAAAAAACCATTCTTTGTCCCTCATCCAATGCACATGCTTTAGGGGAAATATAATGCGTGTCCATGAACCCATATACAAATGTCCGTACATTCTTCTCACAAATATAATAAATATACCTAATACAAAACAGACATAAGTATTCATTTTTAATTAATATAACACAAGGATAGATGTGTTAATACTTACATGTAAAAAATCTGCACCACATTGTTTCCCAACATATCTTCAGTAACAAGCTCCATGATAACATCGTTCATAATCCACACAGTTATTGCATGTCCACAAACATGAGATTCCATTTGAAACTCAAACTGATTCACCAAAAATTTTGAATATCATGAAAATTTGTCAAGACTACAAGAATCTGTATTTGACGTCATAGACATTTGCCTTTTTTGTTGTCTATACAGTATTTATTTACCTTGAAGTATTCCTATAAAAAAAATAGAAAAATATATTAGTTTTCAAATGATAAAACAACATTAATTAAAAAATAAAATAGAAGATATAACATACATAACACTATGGTAATGATTCAATGAAGTATAGATGGGAAAATTAAAAAATGGCTGATACTATATCCATCTATCGACACATCATCTGTATGTAATGGTACTCGAGTTGATCTATCTATATTATCCTCTATAGTGACCCTCTGAATCTATATCTCTAACTGTTGATGATGAACTATATCTCTTATACAATATACCAAAACATATGAAACTATATGATGTTGAGGATGATAAACTTACAACTCACAATATGTAGGAAGTTGAAGCAGAGTATTAGGATAAAAAATGTGGTCAGTGGCCGAGGTGGGGGCGTGGGAGATACTATAAGAGGTGGAGGACAAATAAAGGGGTCTGCTAGGGGAGGTGGAGGAGTGGGAGTTACAATTTAAAATTGTCTTTGCATGTCTACAAAGATAGAATGTACCAACACTCTAATATTTTCCTCCATCTTCGCATTAATATTATGAACTTCAACCACCCAGGATTCTAATTTTTTAATAAACACCCTCAATGTATGTAGTTGAGGAATGCTCAACACTTTTCATACTAATACACCTACCGGATATCCTCGTACAGGACCAGGATATTCGGGCTTTCCCAATGTTATAGATAAAATATCATGCCTCATAGCAGTTGTAAATACCCCATGTGAGCTCTGCTCCTCAAGAGAATCCTGTGTTAATTAATTCAACATTTCTGTAATGATTGAAATTATATGAGGAATATAGTTAACTTAAAAAAATAAAATAGATATCATACAATCGTCATAGCTATGATTCTTAAATCATCAGAAATATAATGACCTTTTTCCCATCTGAGCTCTCTTCCATTTTTCATGTCTAGATAGAGGGGGTGGAGGGGCCCCCTCTCTATAGCTTTAAGACTCATCTTTTAGTTTTTGTAATTTTTCCACCATCATTTGTTCTTCTAATAATTCATACACTCCCTGAGATAAAATATGAGGGTATACATTTTTACATTTGATCTCCTGATGAGATTTAATTTTTTTCAGTAAATTAAGAATAAGAAATCATTAAAAAAATAGTAATAAGATCATTTTTATTAGAAAGCATATAAAATTGTACATTTCTCTTACCAAAAATGATTCTTTTCTTCTACTTTAAACAAACTGTCTCCATGTTTCTTCATCTATGAAATGAAATATACGACATGGATTTTGATGGATCCTATGACCAAAAATGAAATCAGATACAAGTGTTGATTTGAAATCCCTCCCTCTCCTGGCATCCATCGATAACCATTTATTCCCGACTCCTCAAGTGTCAGGAATATCAAATTCCATCTGATAAAGAAGAGGTTAAATATATTATATATACTACAAACATTTAAATAATATGCAAATAATATCAAAAAATCTTACCAAAATCGTCTCCCACAACTGAGAGATTATTTCTTTCTCCACACTTCTCCAGTCACCATACAATATTATTAATTTTCTCTTACCATGATGGGATACAAAACTCATTGAATCTTTTTCTATTTGACATCTAGGAATATCATCCTCATCAAACACAATGAGTATCCTCTGATACTGCGTACGGGAAAGTGATACTTTTGGTAAACGTGTGCACCCATGTTTACTAACTCTTGAACTCATTGTATTAATGGGACCCCCTAAAGAATATTAGGGAAAATCAAGAAGAGTATGTGAATGTTCCTCTACAAAGGTATTACCAATATGCTCATCTCCAGAATCATGTGGTTGATCAACTGATTGGTCTGTCATTATCCTTAAAATAAAAAAAACATTAGTTCACAAATATAAAAATTCAAATATTTTAATACTAGTGTAATAAAAAAATTGAAAATTGTACTATATTGTGTAATAGTAAAAATGGTTAATATGGTAGTCATTTTAAACAATGGTAAATATGGTAAAGATAGTCAAGATGGTAAACATGGTAAACTTGGTAAACCTGGTAAACATGGTAAGCATTGTAATGTAATTGTCACTTAAAAAATAATAGATTTATAATTTATGTAATGGTAAACATGATAAAGTAAACTAAACAAAATTAAAACATGGTAAACCTGGTAATCATGGTAAACATGGTAAACTAATTTTCACTAAACAAAAACAATAGATATATAATTAATATAATCGTAAAAATGAGAAAGTAAACTAAAAAAAATAAAACAAACAAAAACATATACATAATTTGTTTTAATATATGTTTCAACAAAGAAAAAACATAAAATATCTACCATTTTATGAAAATAATAAATATAAACAAGAAATAAAAAACTGTTACCTATAATTTTAGGAATGTATAATTGGATTGTTTTCCCAAATTCCTTTATCATGATCGTTCCTTATGGAGCAAAACATGTCTTCAACATTATCATTAGTATGTTCTATTAATCTTTCCATTGATGTAGGGATCTCACATAAATCACTATATTCATCAAGTTCATCCCCACCAACAAATTTTTTTCCTCTGTAAAACAACAACTCACTGCATATCAGATTGATCTACTACATAGAAAAGTTTACTCGCATGTGTTTCCATTATAAAAGAATTAGTTGTGTCTTCCAATCTATTCAGATTAACAACTATCATTCAAAATTCATTGTGTCATACAATGATGTTACTGATAAACCATTTATATTTAAAAACAAGAACTTTAATTTTAAAGTAACCCACCTCCCATATTTCTTCAATAACTTCATAATATGCACTTGATGCAGAAATTGGGTTTTTTTCCTTAGCACTAGAAAAATGCCTTGCTTTTGAAAACACTAATACACCACTATTCTGAACTATACTTATGTTGTCATGAGATTTCAAATGTAATGTATAGCCATTAATGTCATAATCGTACCATGTTATCACATTTAAACACAGACCACCCACTATCCATTTTAATGTCTCTAATACATCTGATCAACCAAGAAAGGTCTCTTTAAACAATGAAAAAAATGTTTTTTTGTGCTCAGTCAAAATCCACATTTCATTCTTCTTTGGATGACATTGTTTCAACTCATTAATAAGAAATGTGATATACAATTAAGCATCAGCTATGTTATTCAAGATATTTGATTCTAACTTCTTAATATGTTCATCTGACAGTAATTTGAATTTGATGCCACCAATCCCCTTTCCCTGATTATAAAATTGATCATGGCGAGATGGACGCAAACCTATGTGTTGTGCGACAACTAAGTAGCTCAAACAAAACATTGCAACCTCTTTAGAAATATATATTTCAATAATGGATTCTTCATTTTGATATGGATTATTAACATACCCCTTCAATATTTTCATAGACCTTTCAAAATGATACATCTAATAATGATATATAGGTCTATAAAGCATTATTTCTCGAACTAGATGAATCATTAATTGCAGCATTATATCAAAAAAAGTAGGATGAAAATACATTTCCAATTGACAAAGTATAAAAATTGAATCTTTTTCCATAATGTTTAAAGAACTCACATCAGTCACCTTAATACAAAATGAATTGAAAAAAACACAACATCATTATAGTCTTTCTAACACAGATGAGAAATATTCCATTCAATGCAACTAGTAGAAGTTGTTGCATCATGACGTGACAATAATGATATTTCCTACCAATCAACATTAAGTGATTCAATGAGACTATTTTTTTCCATTTGAAGAACAACCATGAGGCACATTAATATCATGAAGTCACTAACAAAAGCTAATTTTCTCCTTCTACAATAATGATTGACATATTTCGTGATGAAATGTTCGTCTTCCATTAGGAGTGGGAGAAAACTCCAAACGTAATCCCATTGATAGTAAGTCTAATCATGCATTAAACCCATCTTTTGTCTTTCCTTTAATATCAAAAAATGTTCCAATCAAACTATCATAGATATTATTCTCCACGTTCATGTGATCAATATTATGTTTAACTTCATGATATCTCCAATATGGTAGCTAAAAGAATATTGACCATTTCTTCCAAATATGTCTATAATTACCAGATTTCGTTGTCTTTCCCGACGTCATATAATAGGTTTTCACCCTATCATAATACAGATAAGGTGATAATGGTTTTGGAGAAATATAAAATTCTTTTAAGCCATTTAATACATTTTTATTCATCTATAAGAGTGATCCATAGACAAAAACATTCGATGACCCATGTACACTATTTTCCTCCAATAATGAAATTAAAAATATGACGTCTGTTGTTCACAAATTGGACATGCTTTATGCCCTTTAACACTATTTCTAGACAAATTTCCATATGTTTGAGATTCATTTATAGTGAAAATAATCACTCCATGCAGTTGAAAATATTTCATTTTTTAAGAATCATGCACCCTAATACCATCCTCCCATAAAAGTTTCAAATCATCAATTAACTGTGAAAAGAAAACATCAATATCATTGTCGGGTTGCTTCGGACTAGAGATCATTATATTCAACAAGACATATTTTTGCTTCATAAAAACTTTAGAAAAGAGGTTGTAAATTACCAATTAAACAGGACATGAACTATGTGTGATACTGAGTGTATGGTATGGATTCATTCCATCTGTGCACAACCCTAGAATGATATTTCTAATTTCATTTCAAAATATAGGATACTACTCATCAATTTTTATCCATTGTGGACAATCAACTGGATGACGTATTTTTCCATCAAATAATTGCTCATCAGCATGCCATCATATCATTTTTGTATCATGTGAATTAGCAAATAAACGTTTGAAGCGATGAATTATTGGAAGATACCAAAATACCTTTGAAGGGATATTTGTAATCACTACATCAGCCTATGATTTTTCTTTCACCTTATACAATGATGTCCCACATTTAGGACACTCTGACAGAAATTCATATTCTTTCATATATATATCATACAGTCATTTGGGCAGGTATGTATTTTCTTTTATCCCTATATAATCGAGAATAACATTTTCTTGGCCTTATAATGTGAATATAAAGGATAATTATCCTTTAGAAGGATGTATTTCATCAATTTTAGTAGTTCTGTAAAACTTCAATCACTACATCCATGCTTCTCCTTCAGGTTAATAAATCATAACACCACAGATAAAACCGTAAAATCTGTACAACTATGATATAATGGTTTTTTAGCATCACAATATAGATGCACAACAGTCGGCTCTATATCAATTTGCTCTACTTTAATATCGTGAATCATTTTTTCAATTTCGTCAGAGTCACCATCTTGCAAATCATCATAATCATTGACATTCCGTCCAATATCACCATGCCAAATCCAAGGGATGTAACTCGGATTCAAACCCTGACAAATCATATGATATTTTATCTCTCTACATTTCAACTTCTTCTTAATCAAACATTTCAGGCATGGATAGAAAAAATTTCCCTGCATTGAACATTTCATTTATCAAATTCCAAAAAAGGCATCAACATCTTCCTTATATTCATTGCTCAATCTTTGTGTCGTAATCCAGCTTCGACTGATATTACCTATAACAAAATATCAAAATTATACATCTTTTTAAGATAAGACAAATATATGATTATTTGAAAAAAAAAATAAATTTAATGTAAAACAATTTTTAAATATAAAAAAAATCTATGTGTTTTTTAAAAAATATGCTTGAACATGATTTTAAAAAGAATATATAGTTAGATATAATTGTTTTAAATTCCATGGAATCAAATAAAACCATGAGGCCTCTAATGGTTGATAGACCCCCCCCCCCTCGAACAACCCCCAAACCCTATGGACACCCCAACCCTTTAGACAACCCCCCGAACCCTCTGGGCACCACCCCACCCCATAGACAGCCCACCCCCCACACCTCTTGGACACCCCCACCCCTCCTGGACACCACCACCCACCTCCTACCCCCTTGGAAACCCCCCCCTGGACACCACCCAACCCTCTGTAAAGACCCCCCCTACAACCCCCAAACCCTCAAGACAGGCCCCCACCCCCTTGGAGAGGCCCACCCCCTTATACACCCACCCAACCCTCTGGAATGCCCCCAAACCCTCTGGACAACACCCCCACCCCCTTGACCCCCCCCCCCTGGACACCCCCACCCCTTTTAGACACCCCCACCTTTCTTGGAGACAACCACCCTCCTCCTACCCTCTTGGAAACCCCCTGGATACCCCCAACCCTATGGATAGACCCCCCCCCCCCCCACCACACCTCTGACAATCCCCAAACCCTCTGGACAGACCCCCACACCCTTGGACAGCCCCCACCCCCTTAGACACCCACACCCCCTTGGACCCCCCCCCCCCACACACCCCTAGACTGCCCCCCCCCCACCTTCATGGTCACCCTAGACACCCCCAACCCTCTAGACAACCCCCCCCCCCCCCCAACACTCTAGACACCTACCCCACCCCCTTGGACACCCCCTGGACACCACCACCCCTTGGACATCCCCCCACCCCTCTGGACAACCCCCACCCCTGGACATCTCCCCACCCCTCTAGACAGCACCCCCACCGCCTTGGACACCCCCACCCCTCCTGGAAATCACTCCCACCCCTACCCCCTTGGACACACCCAGAGAAACCCCCAACCCTCTTAACGGCCCCCACCCCCCAGAAAACTCCCCAAAACCTTTGGACATGACCCCACCCCCTTTGAAACCCCCACCCACCCCCTTGGACAGCCCCCACCCCCACCCCACCCACCCATTGGACAACTCCCACCCCCTTTGACACCCCCACCCCCTTGGACCCCCCCCCCACATCCATGGACACCCTCGAAAGCCTCCAACCCCTTGTACTTCCCCCAACCCCTTGGACAGTCCCCAGCCCTCTATACAGCCCCTTATAACCATGTGATTTTATCCTCAAGCTACTAGTTTTGGAATATCTAGGTATTTTAACCTCAAGATACTAGTTTTGGTATCATGGCATTATTCAAAATGAGAACCATAAACTGTATCTCCTACTAGTCTAAAATTCTCTATTTTTCAATGAATCTAGTTTTAATATCATATGAAGGCTTATAATAGTCCATGAAAATAAGCAATGTAAATAGTTTATGGAAAAACAAAAAGTGATAACCAAAATAAAAACAACCATGAATCCAAAACAAACATTCCACCATGAAAACCCATATATAATTATAAAATAAATCACACTAGTACACGTAATGGGTGTATTTCAGTGGTTTAGATATAATTTTCAGTAATATAGGTGAATGAGATCATTAATTGTCAATAACAACAAATATTACCATAAATTTAGGGCATCTGCAAAACAAAAACATATAAAATAGAATTAGGTGAGGCTTACTTGAATATTAAGAGTCTATATAATAGATATGGTGATAATAAATAATATGATGATGGAAATATGAGGTAAGAGAGTTTGAAATCTAAGAATCTTACCTAGTTTAAAAAAAATTGCAAAAAGTAAATATAGACTATCTGGGAAAAAACGAACGAAATAAAGTCATGGGAGGCTCACATGAGTGTTGCAAGTGGAGATGATAGATCCAAGGAGAGTAATGATGATAAAAGATGATGGAAAAACGTGTTTAATGAAACATGATCAAAGTGTCAGTTCTAGGTTTTCCGTGTGAGACAAACCACATGCAGGTCTGTCGATTGAAAATTCCAAAATAACAATCCACAGGGTGTGATAAATTTTTTAAATGATTTATAATTTCGGTTATTTAATAACCGACATTATAAACTATTTTTATTACATTTATAATGTTAGTTATTATAATGATAGACGTTATAAATGTATCTCTTACCACATTTTTTAAGTCGGTTATAAAATAACCGACATAAAAAAAGCCACGTGTGGGGTTTTTACGTCGATTATTCTATAACTGCAGTAAAAAACACATCAGAAACCAGATTTTTTACGTCGGTTATATAATAACCGACGTAAAATCTGCTGTGTGTTGGTTTTTTACGTCAGTTATAATATAACTGACATAAAAAACTATGTGGATTGTTTTTTTACGTTGGTTATCAAATATTTGACGTCAAAAAGGCCTCAGATGCTGCATTTTTTACGCCGATTATTCTATAAACGAAGTAAAAATTTAGTTAGATGCCTCATTTTTTACATCGGTTATCAAATAACCGACATAAAAAATTTACTATCAGTATTTTTTACGTAGATTATATTATAACCGACATAAAAGACAACAAATCACATATTTTCACATCAGTTATATATAACCGATGTAAAAAATGGTGATGTTAAAAATGTTTTCTGCACTCGTGAAGTGATATATTTCATTTAACATTTGTCCATAGGATCATTGTAGATTATCATAATCCTATCTTTATCAGTGAAAATATTACATACGGAATTATATTATATGTTTTACATTCATCCACATTCTCACAATTTGGATTGGGTAACATGTTTTATTAATAGTACTAGTTTATATATATATATATTGTTTCATTGATATCATGGTTCCCTCTTGATGATTTGTCTTATTATTTTTATTATTTGGATTATATTTAACATTATTTTTTCTAGAATTATGTCTTTAAATTCCTAGATTAAAAATTAGAATAAATAGCTTTACTTTTTAAATGGTATCCAATTTTTGTTTTCATGGGATTATTATAATGGAAAATGGGGGATGCTTTCTTTTTGCGAATAGAATGCTGAGAATAGTCTTTAAAAAAGGTGGAAAGATTTCTGTCACATTAATTAACTGAAATATCATTATTTTCTTGTAAAAATGTTGTTATATACTATTTGTTGGTTCCAATCTTTTTTTATTGAAATTAGTGGGTGTTTTAGAAAAGTGGTAGTGAGATGGTATTTTGTATTCATTATACATCCCTTTGAAAAAAAAGCTTATTTCAAATTATATTTCAAATTTTATCTTAAATAGAAATTTATAAAATCAATTATAATATGGTTTTCATAAACATTTTTATAGTTTATTATTGGTAATTTTTAGATCACATCCTTCATACGCTCCTGTGAATTTATTTTTGGACCTCGTATTTTAATATATGATATTAAGGCCCGATTATAAACTGTAGTTCGATAACATGGTCCTTGATGGATATTTGGATAGGGTGGGTGATTTCATATATATCGACGTGTTTTGTTGTATGATATATTACTGTTTTATTTTTTTGGATGATTATGAAAAACACAATTTATCCATATATATATATATTATTTATATGAATATTTGTTCATTTTTTTATTTGATGATGTATTTTTGAAGTGAAATTTATGGTAATATTTCTTATTGACAATTTTTATATTATTATTATTTTTGAAATGACCCATGTTTTTTATATTGAAATTTCAAGCAGAAAATTTTATTTTTCATTCAAAGTCATAAAAGGTGTAAAATTTTAATTTTCCTCTAGCATATGATCATATACAATTTTTTTACCACTATATTGTCAATGTAATTTGGTGTATAAACTTTCATAGTAGTTTGGTAGATAGGTGATCCATTCCAAAATTATGTAAATATTTAATAATTATTATTTTATAAATTTATTGTTATTTTAGTATCATAGGTTATTATGAACAAAAAATTTCAATTGAGAATTGAATTCATATTTTTTCCCTACTACTGAGTCTAAAACATGGTATTTTTTCTTAGGGGAGGCATAAACTCTAGTTGGGTCATGGGGCTGGACTGAGATACTTTTTATTATTTTTCATTTTATTTCATCATTTTATTTATCTATTCCATGTTTTTATTTTCCTCCACACTTATCGTGCATATGGATAGGCCTCCTCTACCTCATTTATGAGAGATAAAATTAGATGTTGAGAGAGAGAGAGAGTAGGGGAGAGATATAGTTGAAGAAAGGTACCATTCTAGATCTGATGATGTGCCCAATCATCATGTGGAAACCGTGGAATGTCGAAACATATTATGTATTAGAAGAATCCTCCCAATTGTAGTCCATACTTATGTTTCCCCATTAATCTCTATATTGTAATCATTTTAATTTATTAATTTCATTTTATTCATTCTTATGACTTATTGCAGTTTAATACATTACATTTTGGATAAACACATCTATTTCGTGGTGTTTCGAGGATTTTATAGTTCCAAAAACCAATGTAAATTGATTGTGGTCATAGAATTCATGTCATGTGTTCATAAATATTTGGGAATATGTGTTTTATTAGGTAAAAACTATATATGCACATTACAGGCCATATACTTCTATTTAGACCTATAGTTGAGTACGTGACAAGGAATCCCTTGTAATGGTCACAAGATGTGTAGAGTATATGGAATTACCATTTGTGGGGTGCATGACATGTAGAAATACATTGTCATTCCCAACACATGGCCAAACCATATGAGGTACATCTGTTGTTACCTCTTGTTGTGTACATTTAATGTACAAGGTGTACATGCCCTGTACTAAGGATTTTAATCAGCATGTTTTGTTTGAGTACACACCTAGGTGGGGATTTGAATGAAAATGTCATGTACCATGGAAACACATCGTGTAATCCTCTCATTCTACCCATTTTTGGGTATTTAATTATGTTCTATCAAATGAGATGAGATTTTACCCATAAGAAGTATATTTTATTATCTTTTTTTTAAATCGTGATTGAGGACTTATTTTAGGGCACCTAGTGAGTGTTTTTTTATCATTTTACATGATAGAAAAGTTATTCTTAAAGTAATCTATTACAATTGTATTCTAGGTGTGAGAACCTAATTTGAGATTGATCATGAGATATTCCTTTTGACCGATGCCATTATGGAATCATTTTTTGTTGTCACTTGAAGAAGATATTCCACTATTAGACTGAGTATCTATGATATTTTTTTATCATTGTGGATTTTTTGAGTGATATATTTGAATAGGTCTTCACATGGAGTATCTTTGGTATGATGTATTAAATTTATAATCATTCTGGTGATCTCATGCTAGATTTCTCTACTTCCAACATCACTACTATTTAGGGTCCTATATAGGATGCATCATTTAATTGCTTATTTTAAGACCCTAAGAGGGATGACTCTGAATTCTTACTATTCAAGGGTCCCATGTAGGATTCATCCTTTTGTATTCATAACTATGGATTTCGAGTACGATTCTTCCTCTTAGGGGCATACCTTTAGGATCCCATGTATTAATCCTATTCTAGGTTTTCAGTTGAGTGAGTCAATTTTTGAGAGTGGTTTATCAGTGAATCGGATAAAGTTTGTTGTGTTTGGGCAGTGATTGTAGTTTGTGTCACCTTATAACCCCTTACAAATATTAAATTCTAAGTGGTAATGGTAGTGTTGGATGGTTTATCAATTTTACCACACAAAACCAATGTTTATACATTAACATGTTTATTACTAATATGGTGTGTATTACCAGAGGTTCATTCTTGTTGGTGATTGCTTAGGATAACAAGATGTATCCTCATTTCTCTTTATGATTTTTGAATGTTAATAATAAGATCCATCTTATTTAATGGGTTCCCAGGTGTGCTTTCCAAGGAACCAGCTTCTGGCCCATGTTATATAATTATTATTTTTTGAACACATACGTACTACGTAGGATTTTTTTGTTGAGTCTTTACATCTAATTATTAGATTTTTATGATTTCCAAAAGGGATTCCATGGAGCTAGAATTTGAGGAATTGATTAGGAAATATTGGAACATCGTACCAAGAAATGATAGTCATGGATGATCCTTCTCTCCCATTGGATTATGATGATTCATGTATAAAAAATTAATTACATTAAAAGTTTGCTTACTCTATCTTTGGATTGTGGGTTAAATAATGATGTTTGTGCTCTCCTTTATTGAGTGATGCTGAAAATGATTACTCTCTCCTCCACTTATTTTCTCAATAGGCCATTATGATCTTCTCAAGTTATAGCTTCTGGAGGATGGCTACACATTCCTCAATTTCTTATAAAATTCGGTTCTTTAGAAAGAATACAAAGTATCATGTTTATGAACCCAATTTATTTATCAGGGAGGTTGATCCTGGAATCATTCACCTATGATTGATTTTGGACATGACATCCATATCTGAATATCAAAGGTTGTTCATGGAATATCTTCGGTGATCTATCCTTAATGATAACATATAGGTCAAACCCTTAGGGTTCATCTATGTCTCAATTTTGTGACCACCTATAATGTATGACCTATGGAATAATTATGGGGCATTATTTTCATGGAATTCCCTTCATTGAATTTTTATCAGTGGTCATTAACAAGATTTACAGAATTATATCTCTAGAATCCTTCTTTATAGTGACCGTACGCATGTATGGGTGAACCTAGATTTAGGACGAGTAGCCCTATGTGTGACATATTATTATGATTAAAATTCCATAATAGGCCAAAGAATGTATTTTTTTTATTGTTCATATGGATTCATTAATTCACTTAAGGATACATGAATTTCGTGGATGGAGTTGAGCTAAATTTCATGCACATGATGTCCATGCCACCATGATTACAGGCCCAAGGATCAAATTCTAATTGTATTATATTTCATAATCATGATTCATGTAAAACTTATTTATGTATATATGAATAATTTTGGTACTATAAAAATGTTCGAATATAAATATGGATATACATAAAATCACATCACATAGTTGATCAGGATCCTAGACCCAAGGATCTAGTGTGGTTTTATGTAATATAGTTTTTTTTATCTTTTTTATTATGTCTTGGTTAGGATAAGAAAATTTATTGAAAATGAAAATATTAATATATATATTATTTAAATTTTATCCATGGGGTGGCCTAGTAAGTTTATTCCTCACCCATGCACATGTACCTTAGTTTATAAGTAGACACCATCTCTTCATTTTCGATTGATTGCAGTTGCATGGAGGATATTGATGAGGATGATTCTAGCATTATTGAGTAAATTTTCTCTTTTGGTTTCTTATGATAGGGCAAGTGATGTTAGAAATTTTCTGGAGACTGGATATGTGGTATGTCTTGGATTAATTAGTAGAGACATGTATATTTATTTTACTTCTTTTTTTATTTAAATATCTTTATGGTCATAATAGTGTGTGACCACTATTGTTTTTACAATATAGTTGTTCGGAATTTTATTTATTTTTTATTTATTTCTACATCATTATATAATTATATATTAATAAAAACATAAACTATTTATATTTTTAGTATTTTATGACACAAAACTATTTACACTATTTTATTGCTCGGATTTGAGGGCACAGTCTCCCCACTATCACACTATAGGCTGTCATAGCTATTTCATAGGCATTGTCGTACATGTATGTGTGTTTGAAGATTTGTAATGAACCAGTTCACAAAATCAGTTTAGTAGAAACTTGGTTGGGATGTAACCATGTTTTATTTGGTATTTTCATCTCCCAGTTAATACAATTTAGTGATATTATTGATATGAGTATTGCAAATTTGTCATATGTTTTTATGGATGTCATACTTCTTTGTCAATAATAACTGTTATGTTAATAATTCTTGGTTGTATAGTTATAATATTCTGGTTATTTTCTGTTATGTTACAATTGTACATGATTTTTACCTTGAGTTATAGACATGTTTTGAGGATGTTATGGTTTATTTCTGATTTCAATATCTTTTAAAATTGGAATGTCTCCCAGGTTCGTTTTATGACTCTTGGATAGAAAAGGAAAAAGGTTTATCAAACACTATATTTCACATGTTTGATTCACATCATATAAGAATGATTTTGTAGGATTACTCTTAATGAATGATACCAATAGATTAATGTGAAAAAAATCTGAAGTGGTGATTTCATGTATAGTTTTTTCGAGAAATTATACTTAGTTAAGCCAAATTATATATATATCCTTCTGATGGATTGTTTTGTGTATATAAATTGAGGTGTATGGTGGTGAGGATACTGAACTCTTCCTATTATAGGGGAGGTTCAATGACTTAGTAGATTGATGTGGCATGTGATTCTATTATTTTATAACACTTGATGGGTTTTTTTCTCGGGTATGGTTATTTAAATTTGAAATAACAACCTATATGGTGTTTCCCTAAAAATATTACAATCACATTATACTTAACCTACAATAATTTTTTGTTATCTAATCATATTTATATGTATGATACTGATAGGTACCTCTTTATGTTTCTTTATACTAAGCCTCTAAGGGGGATTACTACTTATAGATGACTAATGAATGTCAGTTCATTAACTTTTCTTATGTTGTATCATGAACTCCGTTGATCACATCCTTCTATGGATATTCAGTTGGGATCTGTTCATTTTTTGTTTTGTTCTCATTTTTGACAGTCATAAGTAATTGTGATATTTACGTTCTTTAGAGGGGTTTGATCAATCAAAATAGGAAGAAATAAATTCTTACATAGTTGTGAAAATTTATCCAATGGGATAGGTGGTGACCAAGAGGCCATTAGTTTTGATAGACTCCGAGTAGGTTGATGTATGTTTTGATCAAGGGAACCCCATTGGTGAGGTAGGCCTATGATTACAATTTCTCTTTTTAGGGATGTGATAATTTATTTATTTATGTTTTAGAGATCGAGTAATGGTTGTTTCTATTGGTTTTCCATTATCGTCATTTTTATGACATCTATTTTTGATGAAGCACCCACATTGATTCTTTTTGAAGAATTTCTTTGATGAAAAATGATTTTCAGGTGACTATACTAGTTTAAAAATGTTTTTTTGGTTTAATGTGTAGTTCATGTGTGGGTAGATTCTCATGATTGGAATGTTGTAGGGTGACTGTCGATCATGGATAAATCACGTAATTACTAAGATTCCCACATTTTAAGAGGAGTTCTAAGGGATCTTCCTTATATATAATTCTAGTGATATGTGTAGCACGATCAACACAGAGTTGTCTTGGAAGACTCGTTAGAGTATGATTCGAGTGTTAAGGATACATACTGGTTCTGCGTGGTGTCGTTTAATCATTTATCAGTTAGTGGTCATGTTCGAGTCGAGGTATAATGTTTTCACGGATATCCAATGGCATGGTTTTCTATGTGTTTTTGTTAAATGATGTATATCCCTCTATAGTAGAGGCATTATTTAGATTAAATAAGTCACCATGAGATTTTTGATCCATGATTTCACCTGAAAATGCTTTTTAGGGAGACATGGTGTTGGGTGTAGGTTGAAGGAGAGAGTATCCTTGTTTATTGTTAGCATGTCTTGGAGAGATTTGAATAATAATTTCAATGGAATATTAGTGTAATCCAATTTACAGAAGATCATTCTTGATATTGATATCATTCTATGTATGCTGAGAGAGTTTCGACTCTTGGAAGAGGATCTTTTATTTTAAATTCTCTTCCAAGATTAATATTGGAAACGTTTTGAGGTTTCAATCATACAGTATTATAAGTTATTCCATATGGAAGGGAATGATTTGTTGGCCATTTGAGGGCGGTGAACCTCATTTTTATTTTAGATTTATCAGTATTGATGGGGATTTTCACTAAGAGTTCCTATTTTAGATGATGATAAGGGAATTTTTATGTTTGGGATTAGTAAATTAGTCAAAGCTAAATGTATTCCCTATAAGAGTTAGTTTTTGATTCAATGATATTATTGGTTGGAGAGTCTATATAGAGTTATATGTATGTGATAAGATAGAGATAATGGATTCTGGACAAAAGACTAGAATTCCTAGGGATGAGAATAATTTTTATGGGGGGATTTTGGTGATCCATTTTTTTCTAGAATGGAATTTTGAGTAAAAAAATTAATTTTCTCATTCAAAATATTATAAGTAAAATCAAATTTTAACCTATATTATGATATCATATTAAAATAGTGGACACTCTGTTATCCCTAGAATAAGGTGTTTACGATAGAAGAGATTGTTGGTAGATATCAAATCCATTCTAATTTTAGAAGAATAATTATTAATTTATATGTAATAAAATTAATTTAAATTATTTATTCTGGTTTAAATGGTAATATCATTTGAGTGGAGTATTATACTTACACATAGCACCCACTAGTGAATCTAGAATATGGATTATTTCAAATGTGATGCATGAACTCATTTTGGGCAATAGTTCTATCCTAGGCCTCATCTTTTTTTTATCTTTTTTTTCTTTTTCTTTATATTTTTTCATTTTGTTATGTTTTTTCCTTATAGATTCTCACACACAAGGTTGTTCCTCCTACTTCATTCATCTAATAAAGAAAATGATAAATGGATATATATATATATATATATATATATATATATATATATATGGATATAAAGTGTATTTAGGGTACCGCCAAGTATCTCTGAACATTCTTGATTGTCATATTGAAATGGTGGACTATTGAAAGGGGTGAATCTTCAATAGATTCCATGCATATGTAGGTTGTTTTCGGTTTTTCAATAAATCCACATTGTTAAATAATTTTCATTTTTTTAATACTTATTATGATTTCCTAGGAAAGTGTTAGTGTAAATATATTACTTTTTTGAAAAAATAGTGTTACGAGGAGATTTGAGGGATTTCATTCTAGGAAATCCCATGTAAAGATGGTGTGGTTTAGGGATCACATATCATGTGTTCTTCCATTATAGAGATGATGATTTTTAAATATTAAATTCCACGAATGAGAATTACAACCATTGTACTAGAACTAGACCATGTAGCCATGCATCAATCCAGGCTTCTTGTGTAAGAGGAACATTTAATATAGAGTATACTACCCGACCCCTAGTGGGTCACATGATGTGAATAAGTACACATACAAGAAAAATACAAGACCATTCCATGTTTGGTAGATGGGTAGGTACCATATGTATGGTAAATTCCTTATAAAATAATAACACACTATGGACATGGGATTTTACATTCCATTTCCATCTAGAGTACATGATCATGTGTTCCATTGAGTGTACAAATAGAGTACATGAGAGAACATGGTGTTCACTCCTCTACTGATACCCTTTTTTGGATTTTACAAATCATTTCACCTATGATTCCAAATTGGACACATGATTTTTCCATTGTGATTAACATTCCTTAATGATCGTGATGGTGTAACCAATGGATTCATATGAGGATTCCTAATGGGTATATTTGTCTTTTATAACAAATTGGATGTTCTTCCTCCAGTAATCAAATACAGTTATCTTTTATGAGAGATATCCTGATATGAGATGACCCATAATATATATATTATTTCTAATAACTTTTTACCTTTCATTGATGACATATCCTTAGAACTATGTTTCTTTTATGGATAAAGAGTATTTGAGTTTTTTTCTCAAAGATGGTCACTTGATGGAATACTCTATATACGTTTTTACAAAGAGAATCACCACTTGGACGCCTCAATATTCTTACCATTATGAGGATACAATGTGGGATGCCTCTTCTTATTATTTATTTTTAGGATCCCGTGTAGGAAACTTCATTATTTGTACTTTTCTACTATTATTGAGTAGGAATCCTGCTATTAATTACTAATAGAATATCCCAAGATGGATTCCTCCTTTTACATACTTAGATAAGGTTCTTGGGTATGATGTTTTAATATAAGTCGATACCAAAAAAGGATCCCAATTAGTATGACTCTTATATGTTTTGAAATGAAGGTCTGAGTGGGTCTCCATATATTTTAACTACCCTAAGCATGTATATTGGGTATGGGTGAATATTCTTGTTGTTGTCACCATAAACCCCATAATGAACATGTAATCCCTAGATTTTGTTAATGTAATGGTGGGTAATGGAAATTAGAAAGACAGACTATTTTTATAAATCTAAATGTTTATTGATGATTCTTCAATGATGACTATAGGTGCTTCCTGGATGGTTGGTTTTGAGACCGACGTGATACATCCTTATTTACATTTGGAATTATTTTATGTTCTTCTAGGGATCCACCATATTCATTAGGATTTCTTGATTTCGGTTCATATGATCCTTCTTCTTCACCATGTAATTTCTATATTATTATGTATCCTATAAGATCTATCGAGGATTTGGTTGCTGAGTTTTTACATTTGATTACTAGATTATTTTAATTTCCATAGGTGTTTCAGGGGATCCAACTATTGATCCTATGATTATGAGATATGGGCATGGGGTCTCTAGTAATGATTCATGTGGATGATTACACTATCTTGATTGATGTGGAAGATTCCCCTATCCCTATTTGGTTATATGACAGGGATTATTATTATTATTATTATTCTCTCCTCAAACTCAATCATATGTTGTATGATTATCCTATAATTATTTTTTCATATGATGAGGATCTCATTACGGGATATCTGGGATTAGTCTTATGAGTGATCCATCTTTATCAAGGTGATTGATCATAGTGTCTAAATCCTATTATTAATGTTTGAAATAATTTCTACAACTAAATCATGAGGGGTGGTCGTAGATTCTAAATGGTGAGCTCACCATATAGATCACTTAATGGTTAAACACTTAGTGGTCCTCTAAAAAATCATTGTAATGAAACCCAATGGAGTAGGCCCTCTAGCTCAGATATTATACAATATTTATATAGAATTAGAATCATGTATTTTGGATCAGTAACAAATTATTTAATATCTATATGTACATCCACAAAATCCTAAATTACAATGATTGGAGCGAGTAGTAGTTAAACTAGGGTTATAATATGTTTCCCTATGTGATGACATAGATTTCCTAGAATAATTTACATCAATGGATGAATGTAGTGTTTTTTGTGTGGTATTATGGACCTAGAGATCGAATTAATGATACATTTATTTAGTGTCACAATTTCCATCTGAATTCCCTTATATTGGATGTTCAGGCGATTGAGATTACAGACCCATGGATTAGTTTCATATGGTTTTATGTTATTTCTCCAAAAAATGAATATAAAAAGTTATTTATCTATGTATAGGTATGTAACTATATGTACATAAAAATATAAATATGGATAAAAATGAGATAAATACACCCAGTAGATTGGGATCGAGAAATTGGGGATCAACTATGTTTTAAAATTATTTGGTTTATATATCTATTTCGGTGTGTCTCAGCTAGGCTGATCATATTTATGATTAATTATCTTATATAAGCATATTTTTATAGGGTTTAATTAGGGTAAAATACTTAGATTATTTACCCCACCTATACATTCATCATGTGGTAAATTTATACCTTATGACTTTCTTTCATATAGAGAACAGTTTCATGGCTGTCAAGGATGAGGCCTAATGCTGTGTGATTGGTCAGAGCCACTCGTGCAGTGCTTTTTTATCTAACTGGTGTAGTTTGAGAGTGTTCAGAGTCTGGGTATGTGGTCTAGATCAGAGTTACTAGTAGATCCAATAATATTTATTTCATTTTATTCTATATTCCTTTAATAGAATAGTCATCATAATAGGAGACCAATGTTGTATGTACGACATAGTCGGTTGAGAATTTATTTCATTTTTATTTATTATTGCAACACGTACTATTTCATTTAAATTACTACATATTTACTATGTTTATTTAGTATTGTGTGTAATACATAGCTATTTCAACAATTATCTTACTTTGATATGAGGGTATAATCATCCCACTATCACACCATATAACATCACTACTAAATCTAACCCTATAGAATGTGAGGAGGAATGCAATATGCCTTGTAATGAACCATATCACAGCACTAGATTTGTTTCATCTGGGATGGGATGATATAGTTTTGGGTAGTTTTGTTTTGTATTAATGAGATTTAAATGTATGAAAAAAATTTATCAGATTGTGGATTAGACTCCAGTTCCTTAATATTATTTTTCAATAGAGATATATTAACCATATAAATATTTCATGATGCTCTAGTTTTTGACATTTGTGGTAGCAATTAATATTTTTTATCATCCAATGTGGTATAATGGTTTGAGTAATATAGTGTGTTGACCTAACTAGAATTTTTATATTTTTAAATAGTAAAAATTATTCTTTAGTAAATAAATACTGACTATATTCTATTGAGAATAATGATAATAAATATCAGGTTATCTGGATCTGTAAATGAGTTACCTGAACCTCAATTAGTGGTTTTCTTAAGAAAAAAATTACAAACTATAAAATATGATGATTCTTCTAAAGATAATATTACGAATTAAATTGGATATCCCATAATATAGATTTATTGGAGGATGTTTCATCAAATGATAGTGGAAAAAATTTCATGGGAATGGAAATCAGATAATATAACCATGGAATCCCACTTCCATAATCAATATGAGGTGAATACAAAACTATTTCCCAAAAATACTCTTTTGATGCATTCCAAGACCATTATAAAAATAACATAGGTACAATCAATGATTCTATAGAAGTATTTACTATAATAATTGAGAACAAACTCAATAAAATGGACACTAACGCTACATTTCATATCTCGTATTCTGATTTGTGGTTTTTCAATCCTTCAATGGTATGGTTTTTAGTCCCCATGTGTGGGTGTTACTCTAAATACTACACTAAATAAAAATATAAATAATCCCTCTCCATTGGTGATGTGTTATATTGACCATTAATTTTATTTTTATCTAATATTTAAAAAATCATTGATAGTAACCAGACTATAGTTATTGATGTGATTCCTAGATTTTTCACATTGACCCACTAGCATTAGAAACTAATTAATCTATCTAAGTAGAAATTGGAAAAGAACAAAATATTCCTTCAAAAAAATAAAAATATATTTTAACAAAGAAATAATATTTTCCATCAAATAATATTACAAATTTATTATATTTTATGATTTATTACACAAGAATATATAAAATTACTATATAAATGTTGTTTATAATACATTAATAGATAGTTCGAAATACATTCTCTCATAGGTGAGAATAATACTTCCATATTTATCTTAGATGTATTAGTTTACCTCAGCTAACTCCTTTTCTTCGTATCAATGTAAACCTCCTCTATTCTAAATATCAACATTCTCCTCATGTATTAATATTATAAAAAATGATACTTCTTCTTCATATACTTAATATATACATTAAAATCATTCAATATTCACTATGATCATGCATTAATACATCATCTTAATAGGTGATTCTACATTTGATCCTAATGATATGTTGGAGTGTTATATAATTTTGGGTTGATGTTGAGAATACACTAGTACTCATAATAAATAGTATACATATATTTTAAACTCAACACTTAATATGTGAATGGTGTGGTTCCTCTATAGGGTAACATCAAGTCAAAAAATTAATTTCAGGATGTTCCATGGGGTAACATTAATCTATGGTGGCCATGTTATGTTTTTGATATTGGGTTGTGTTATCACGTAATTTATTCTCACTGGTACCTTATAGGATACATTTTAATGGTGAATCCTTCACAATTGTCAATGTGATATTACATTTGAGTAGATGACATAGTGTTTTGTGCTTCCATTTGAGTGACATAGATCATTGGGTTATCATTAACCATATAATTACATAAAAATATATCCTAATATGAAAAATGTTTCTAAATGATGAAATTGAAATTTATTAACTGAATGAATAATTTATAAAATAAAAAAAATTAATGATAATAATTATTAACCAATGTATCCATGTATGGAATTTTATTTTTATGCGATTGGTGTTTCAATAATGTTTATAAAATGATGATAAATTTTAATTAATGTTTTTGTTTCTACAGCTAAATTTGTAAAAACTATGAAAATTTGTAAAGATTATGTAAACATGGGTTTTATGAGTGAAATAATCACAAATAATAATATCATAACATTATATCATAATTTAAATTTAATTTTATACAATATACAACTACAAATATTTTGAGAATAGATCCCATTTAGCTGTCTAGGGATGCTCTTATTGAATACACATTGTTTGTGTTTTCTTATTGATGCTAAACGGATTTCAATGTGATCATAGTTCCAAGACTCATAAATTTTCTAAATTATATATACTATATATTTCCATACTATAAAATTAGTATTATAAAAAAAATATTTATTTGATGATATTGTTTCATGGTAGGTGATCTGATAGATACTATTGATCATTGAGTTGACGTGTAAAAACATGTTGTAATGAGATTTTTTAAATTTGATAATATTATTGGATATTTGGGATTATGATTTATGTTCCAAGACTCGTATTAATATTAAATACAAAATTTTTATTTTTATAACATGTTTAAATTATCTATAGTAAAATTTAGTTCATAAAGAAGATGAATTAAAAGTGTTAACTCTTCCCACATATCCTAATGAGTGTAAAAATTGGAAAATGAGATATTAAAGAATAATATATATATATATAAGAATATTTTTATGCTATTAATTACTAATTTTTTCCCATTATAATAGATTGAAAATATAGATTGTTTTTTTGTCTTGATTACAATTAGTTTAATATTAATGTGTTTTTCTGTGGTTATAGGAAGATATATAATTGTTTTCTAAATATCTATGAATTTTTTATGTATTAAAAAGTGGGTTTTCACACCAATCATATTATATAATCTCATTATAATATATTATATAGAGTATAATAATGATTAATCTCAAAATAGTCCTCACAAAATCATAGATTACATGAAATTTTCTTAGTGGGGAGAATTACTACACCATAAGTTGTAGTTCTTATTCATATTAACCATTTTATTTCAAAATACTCTAATTGACTCATGAAACCCATATTCCTCACATCAATAATGTTTTAATATTTATATAAAATGAAATTGTTTTTGGAATGTAATGAAAAAAATATTCATCTAAATCATTTTATAATCCTACTAAATCATATATGAATATATCCTAACATTGATTCACTGTGGTTTGAAAATTTGGATAGTAATCCCTATTAATGGATCCATATATTTATAATTCAACTGATAATAAATTATAATAACACTATAAATGATCATCCCAAAAATTATTTCATTATTTTGACACTATTAGATGGTTGAAAAAAAACCTTTTTGAGAAGTAAATGATTCATTTAAATTACTAAAATCAATATTTTAAACAGTATGGACATTATTTTCTCATAAAAGAATTAAGAAATGATATAAAAAATAAAATAAGGAATGGAGTGAAAGCAATGTTTGGAAATTTAATGAAAGGTGAAAACCCCATACATATATATATATATATATATTATTTAATAATAATTGAAAATATACTACATACAATATTAAATAACCAATTATTTAATTATGTTTTACTACCCAATCCTTTATAAGAATAAAGTAAATCATATATATTACTTCTGCCGAAAATTAGGGTGAACATATTACCATGAAAACAAGGATCTGATCCTCACATGAAAAACAATAATCTATATAATTAATTTAAAAATATGATCTCCATGTGATTCTTTATATCTCAAAAAATTTCAATGATTATTTATTGACACTATATCATAACATGTTGTTGAGTTAGTGATAACATTCTTTCGTTAGTGTTGACACTTCTCAAATGGAATAAAAAATTTCAGGGTCACATAAAAAACTAATGAATTTTTTTAATTTCTCCATAATGTAAATAATATTTTATCTGGGATATATAGAGATAAATCATCTATTGAAAAGAAAATATAACATTTGATAGATATCTTTATCTCTGGACCATTGGACCTCTGATAAAAGTTAATGAACACTTCGCATGATCTGTCAATTGATCACGTTAATGTCGTATGATTATCCCTCTTGATTTAATAATGGAATCTATGAGATCACTTATTTTCATGCCAAGAAAAATAGGAATGTCATTTGGATCTTCTGACATTCCTATCTATAGATTCAAGAAAATATCCCTTGGGTATGATGTAATGAAAAGAAGAAAATTACATAATCTGTACATGAAGGGGATTGTGATTTTTTCCTGTGAATAGATTAATCTCTTTGTGGGATCAATTAATTGATCATTTGATAGAAAGTATACATGATTAATCAACCTCATGAAGGGCCACAAATAAGTTGGTAAAATCATCCAAATAATCCATTGACATGGGACTTGATCATGCGAAGGATTCAATACATGTAGTCTTGATCCATTTAAGGCCCTATGGAATGTCATATTAATAATGGGAATGTTATCAAAAACATGGATTTGATTATGTGAACTCTATTTGGGCATCACAAATTGATCATTTGAACTACATTTACAAATCTAGGGCCTCGTGGAAGTAGGTAAAAATGGAATGATCATGTGGCTTTTCTTTACAACATTACACAAAAATGAACTCATTGATGAAATGTAGTGTGATAATTTAAATTGTGAAATAATATTTGGGAATGAACCCTCTATTAACTCCATACGATATAATGATGTTAATAACTATTTAATGTGTCATAGCTTCTGTATAATGATTCTTATAAAATACCTCCTCAACACATAAATAAGGACCCACACTGAGGAAAGAGAGAAATTAATATATTATAGGATCACATGATCCCATGTGTCATCCACATGAATCATTCTTTGGAATATGTTACTGGATTATGTAATATGTGTGTGTATATCAAGTGAAATTTTGATTGATTGTTTGATAGATCACCTTCATCTATCTTTGGATCATGTGAATGAACTAATTCCTTACATCCAGGAACATGTGTTTTATCTACTATTCGATCATTGTTCATAAAACAACTCATTTGGCATACTACCTAGAATATGAGAATTCAAAAATTATGTAAGTATGGGTCACATGATTTCTTTGGGACTGTTGTCATTGATCATGATCAATCTCTTGAATGTGTCATATATTTCTGGCTATATCCCCAAACATGTCATCCAGGTTCATGGAAAGCATAATGAAATGTTAGTCAGGTTAATATTAAATCTATAGGATGTTATACAGATTACAAGACTACTTTCACTACTATTAATTTAGTAACACTAAAGACCATATAAATGTAATTTATATCATGTAATAGTGATATAATATGACATGTAGGTTCATAAAAATCCATAAAACTAATGGTCTGACAAAAATGAACTTATTATTTTTGTTGGTTAGACATCCTTTCACATTTCTGAAAGACACTAACATCATGTGAGCCATGTCTAGTTGGAAATATTTTTCATGTACCCTCAACCAACGTGATCCACTAATGGCGATCCCTTTTTCATAAATTCCTACTCCATAATGGAATTATCCATAATGTACAAGTTTTATTCACTCATGATACAATTTTTATAGTATGGAATCTTCATGACATTAACTCATATCGGATCAACCACTCATAGTCCCCACTCTTAATCAATCATTGGATTAAGTTTATATATTTGTTAATGACATCCAACTTAGTGTGAGTCCATTGATATTCCATTTAATAATATTCATATTATCAACCCTTATGGGTCTAGAATAATTTTTTTTGGTCAATAGGTATGAATGCTAAAATAAACTACGAAGACATTAATTACTAGCATAATTTGGATATGTGGTCTTCCTTCTTAAATCACAAGATCCATATAAATCACTTCATCTGGGATAATTCAGTGAAATGTCTCGCATCCATATACAGTGTATCTTCTAACATGATATATCATGTTTATTACACTTATACATACTCATGTGGTCAAATAGGATTGAAATGACTATGTCACTATTATCATAAAAATAACCAATTCAGGGAATCCTTCATGTGTAAGCCTCATTATAAAAAATTATATAAATACTTATTAACATAGATATCCACCAAGTATTCGGATCCTATGTTATACAAATATTGATAAATTACGAGGAAATAATACTAATGGGTATTAATTATTTATTATAAACCATTATGTGTTTGAGAAAAAATTGAACTATAAAGAGTTTTATTCTTTTTATATGTTTGTTACAGATGTCGCATTCCTATGGTCTGATAGGAATACCCAATTTGATGATTCCATCATAAACATAATTTCCACATGGTGATAATATTCATGGGATGAAACTAAAAAATCTAAATGGTTTTTTATTATTGTACTCATATGATATATAAGACACCTCCTCGATTCTTAGTCCCAATAATGAAACACAAATCACCCTCTGGCATGGTATTAAACCCAATAGTTACTGGTCACATGGAATCAATGAACAAGAAGACACTCATGGTTAGGTAATATCGGGAACCAGATAAAGAACGAATGATTCCGATAGGGGGGATGATTATTGAACCTGTAATTTAATGTATATCGATTCAACACAAAAATGATTTATTAGGGAAACAAATCTTGTATTGGGATTTGGGATGTATTTATGAATGTATATTAATTTTATTAGGGAGGTACAAATTTGGAAACATCACCCCCAATGGTTGTGCTGAGACCAAACTCTCATCTCCTTGTATAATGTGATAATTTAAGAATCATTGGGGTTGAAACACCAATTGATCACAGAAATTTCTTATGTACGTATATGAATCATTGTGGATGTGGGATCAAATCGTAGATTTTATGAGATGAATAAAATTTTTAAGTTGATTGGAATTATTTGTTAACCACACCCATTCTCCCAATATCAATTGTCAGGTGTTTCACACATTACTTTTGTTGGGAAATAATGAATGAAAACCTTATGAGAAATCATGTGATAAAAAATTACCCGACCCACAATAAGAAACAATAATTTGATTCCAAAACCCAAACAACCATTAATAATTATTAAAAAAAAGTGATGTTCATGTGAAACCATGTGACACTAGAAATATTGAGTATCCTTATATGTTAGAAATCAGGTTTACCAATCTCATATGACCAATATGAATCTAACATAAACAAAAATGGTGACCCCATAATTAATCATTCAATAAAAAAACATTATAGGGGTTACCAATATGTTGTACTTTTTTTGAAATCCCACAAATGTAAAATGGTCAAATCAAAAATAAGAATGATAAATTTTATTACCCATGTGTAGCTAATTGATATATCTTCATAAATGTGTTGATGAATTGAAAATATATCTTACTCATACATGAAATTGTTATAATTTATATTGTTCTCAAAAATTCAACCTTGAGCAGAGGTGATCTCTTTATCAAGAGAATGTTATTGAACCTGAGTTGTGACAATAACCTATATGGGTAACTAAACAACATCACCAACCAAAACAATTTTATTTGGGTTGAAAACACATTAGTCTGAGAATCATATTGATGTGGCATGATCCCAAACATCGAGGATATAGAAAGAGGTATCTTGATATTGAATCCTATATGACCACATCATCCAAATATCACTGTAAACAAAACAGTTGATTATACTTCCAATTATAACTACATGAAAATCATATCCCTATAGTGGAAATCAGTACAATCCTTATGTTATGATGGTGTATAAATGTGTCAATCGTGGATCCATCACAATTCATGAGCTTATTACAAGGTCTCCAATCAACAACTATCACTATAATCATCAAGAAAATTCACATCATTCATCTAACAATGAAACTACGAGATATGATTTTACTATGGACACTCAGGCTCGATTGCTACAGATATACCTCTAGGCATAGAAATATGTATATCAAAGTGTGTGGACCGATATTCCATCTTCCATTGATAATGGTTTAAATTATATTCTAGCATTGTAATGTGAGTAGGAGAATATCTATATCTACAATGATCATTTCCCACCATATATTCTGGATACATGAAGGGGGTGTACATATCCATGCCTTCACATATGAATCCAATCATCAAATATTGTTTATATATAGAGTTTGGGAGTGGTCTTATATCACCATGTCAATTAAATTCATTTTGCATTACAACATTGAAATTTAAATCATGTAGTCCTATATTACCATACAATCTATGATGAAGTTCTATATAATTAGGATGTGAATAAAGAGATCCACTCAAATATTCTATCACTAATGTATATATAGGGATAGGCACAAAATACTACCAATATATCTAGAGAAACATATTACCATGGTCCACAAGGATAGGTGAATATTATTGTGAAAATACATATTACTTCTCCCATGATGGAGTATTATCCAAATATCCACATAAAGGAAGAGGCAAAAAACCAAGATCATATTCCTATTAAAACCATTTCTCAGCAACATATCTTGGGAAATTCCTCATGCATGAACATATTCCTAATGAATAAATCCAGTGGAATACCCCAAAATAATATGATTAGGCTTATATACAATCCCCAATTTAGGTTCATAGGAATAATTTAGAAATCACCTTATTGGAGGCTTATATACCCACCAATGATGATACCATACATATCCCACCAGTTTTTTGAAGACATGCTTATATCCTTACACATTATAATGATGGGCATAACTAGAATCCATCATATGATATATATTAAATGGTATATATCCCTTATCCAATTTTCACGGAATCTTTGTATATTACAATAGGTAATGTGTATTAAAATAAGAAACATAGCACAAAATAATCCCATGCAAACAATAATATTCTATAAACCATCCTTAGGCATAATAATTTCCTTACCAATGATTTAAAAGATCATTAGAATACTCCAATAACATTTGAATTATGTTATTATATTATCACAGTAAAAAATTATCACCAACATATTTCATTGAATGTTATGTAGTAGGATCATATTATTTCTCTAACCCAAATGGTAGGTTGGCTTATTCAACAAATGAAATATAATGGGACTCTTTTTCCTAATCATATAAATTTTAGATTCCTCAATGTTTGACCATGATAATCTTCCATAATATAAGGGTATTACAACTCTTCATAAAAATATAACATGATAAATAAATTTATAGTCATCCATGTGTTAGTTTATTAATGGATTACAGGGGCTCTAACACCATATTATTCCATAGATAACATCCCTATGGTAATATATCTGTCAATCATGGAAATTCACTACATTTAAAAAATCCTCTATATAGAGAGGTGATTGAAAAACATGGTCAAATCTAGGTAGTGGAATTTATGTTATGACCAACACCACAACTCGACCATTAGGAAATATAGTTGAAGGAAATAAGAAGTCATTCCAAGAGGAGGATTATGGATTTGATGAACCAGATGATGCCTTAGAGTTGTAGATGGCATTTTCCAAATGAAATCCTACCGACTAGGCTTTCCCCCATCACTAATTCCAACCATGAGGTCCCATGTGAATCCAAGGTGGATTGAGTTCCTTACATGCATTTGGATTAATGGGTGTCCCATTAGTGGTTGAGTGAAAGACAGCTCCCATATCAGGAAAATGTGAGACACGTCCATATCATAAGTTATCTCTATTTTAATATGTACATGGATAAATTCACCATTCCCTAGGACCTACAATTGGAACATCATCATAAATTTGTATGTTGTTTTTACCTACAAAATATGACAAACATAATGTCACCAGTTTATAAAGCCCTATCATATGTTCACATCATATGAAGGGGTTTTTATAGAGCACTTAATTTTACACTATCCATATGATAGAAAATATCCATGTATATGCCATCATGCAATTTCATAGATGATAGAGATATCCTCAGACATGGTAAAACATGGTCTTGTATTCCCATATAATGATTCTTCTATACTTTGATAATGAAAAGTTGTTGTCAATGGAAAGATATGGCCGTGATATGACTCTCAAGATTGGCCACTCAACAAAATGGTAACACACCTAAAACATAAAAGTGGAGTTGAAGACTACCCAATAGATTTCTATTGGATGGGACTATCACCACACATAACTATTGAACATAGACAATTCATGCAGGTGATTATGATAAATTAGGCAGATTGTAGTAGTGTTATCCATTAAATTCACCAAAAAAAAACATTCCCATAGGGTTGGATTATTTTAAACATAATCTCCACCACTAGGGTTATTACACCCCAATAAGGTCCTATAGAATATAGCGGTTGTTCCTAATCATCCCTATTACACAATGATATAGTAATTTTTATACCAATTTATATCATAGAGGTCATCATATCTTTGACAACTAGATCATAAAGTGACAGTAGTTTCACTAAATGAAAAACCATTCAATAGAGATGGTGGAATTTCTACCATTATCATCATAGAAAATGAAATTTGTCATTAATAGAATATTTGATAAATACAATTTTCTAAAACCCAAATTTTTCAACATACCATGGGACACACCCCTATAATTTGGGGCCAACTCAAAATGTCTAACAAAAAACTCCCTTAATGAAACTATTCATTGGATGATAAATGGGGAATTTATAGAAAATTTAATTAGACATATAATTGTCAAAATCCATGATTTTCTAATAAGAAAAGGGGTCACAAAAATGACCATATTCCACTCCTAGAAGGAGGATAAAGAATTACAATACAGACGAATTATGTTTAAATATAAAGGAATGGCTCCTTTCTCTCTTGGCTTCCTCCTCCACTAGATCTCGTCTCCCCCTATGGTTTCATCCTGAATCCCTTCAAATCATAGTAGGTGACCAATTTGAGCACTGACCCTCTTCTTTTCTTCATTTCCTCCCTTCTCTTCGTCATCTACATCAATCACCTAGTTATTTTATGTCATTTTTCTCACTTTCTATCATATAAAGGATCTCCAGTTCCTATTATTTTTCAAAAACTATCTATTGTGGATCCCTTCGGACACTCTTTTCATAGTTTTGATCTCCTGATCCCCTATGCCTCTCCAGGTTAGATATGGAGTGGTGGTTCAAGGTGGTTTAGGGTTTTTTAGTTCGGAGGTCATTGGATCTCAAGGCACTACTGGGTCACTTGCTCTTAATTTTTTTCCTTGGTGTTATACCTCATATTCATAGCCGCTGCATGCATCTCTCTTCCAATCAACCGTTGCTCTGACACCAGTTTCTAGTCCTCCTCTTATGGTCAGATCCGGATTAGCAGTGACAAACAAGTTTTTGGATGTGTGGCTCGGTTACCCCTATGTTCATGGTGCATCTCTTTGCTGATTTTTTTTGTCTATTTGGTTTATTCATAATTTTTTAGGTTATGTTTTGTTTCCTTTTATCTCAAAGGTGGAATTAATATGGTTGTTTGTTTTTGATGCGGTGTAATTTCTAGGGTTTGGTGTTTTGGTTTCTTCTAGTTTGATGGGAAACGATGATGATATGGTGCATTGTATTTGGTGGATCTAGAGATCTGTGACATTGTTTTTGTTGGCTGATGATGATGATGTGGTGCTAGTTGGTTATGACAACAGTGGTTACCCATTTCATGAATGATGACTGCGAGGCTGAATAGGATATTCAGTGTAAATTTGAGCAGCAGATTTTGGCTCAGTTGGTTTCTCTGGTGTACTTGTGTCGTGATGGATGTCAATGTCGTTGGCAGGATTAGGTTGGCAGTGAAGATACGAGTTGATGGCTGGAGTCATTTCTCTGGATGCTGTTGGCCTTGTGGATTGTGCTTCATTGGGTTTTGTATTTGTATATGGTTTTGAAATTTGAAATTTGAACCTGGAATTTAATGTTTTGTATCCCGAGTGTATTGTTATGGTTACCTCTCATCCCCGAAGTGGCATTTTAAAAATCAAAAAATTTGAATTTTCAGTCAAACCAATTATATTGAGAGTGATTGGGTATATAATTTTACTTGGTACACCTTAATGAATTTCATTAACATAAACCCAAAAAATGATGTTGGGCAGAAATAAAATATAGTGGTATGCATGTCAAAAAAACATACCCACCATGGAAGGTGCTCTAGCTGCAAAAAAATGGATAAATGTATGAATAATTTGGGAAGGAATCATTACCTAGAACCTTCAATATATAAGTTTACACCTCCTCAGCTGAACACATCCTTTGATAAAGGGAAATTTGTTTCTACATTCCACTCACCTAGAAGAAGATCTAAAATCTAATGTATAGTTGAAGGAATAAAAAATTTGAAAATTAGTTATAGAATCTCAATTAACTTAATGAGGTACTACTCATTGGAAATATTCCTTCTTGTTATCACCATAAAAATGAATTTGTATCCATCCTAAAACAAATTATTATAGAGTTAATTTTCCTATAAATGATCATTTGTGCGTCAGGCTAACAGTAGATTGTAGATGATGTCTAACTTAAATTAATATGATGACGATTATCATTATGTTCATCCATTATAACTAAAACCTATTGTCCTTCTAGGAAAAATATCGTCAAGGTGTGGATTGGGAATTAATGAGATATGGTTGTGGGTCCACATTATCACATTCCACATGATATCTATAGATTATAGGTGGTCTAGATAGTGATACCTCCCAAACTACCAAATGCCAATAAAATATTGAATGACTTTAGTTGAATCATATAGGGGATTCATTCCCATATAATCTCTAAAAATGTACCATATCTGAAATGATTCTATGAATATTTTTCCTCACCCAATTAAATAAAACCTAACATCTCATTTTAAATGAACGCCTGAGTAAGACTCATATTGAACACTCACACAATTGTTGAATCATATAGATTTTATTCAAATAGTATACAGAGAACAATAATTTTCCCCCTAAATGGTCCCCTAAAACATAGGGAATTCATTTTAGGTTATTTTAACATTTATTATTTCATATATCTATTAAATGATTTTGACTATGACCTTGAATATGAGTTTCATATACCCACAAGTGGATCTATATTCCAAATAAGCATAATCCAAGAGTATATGGTATAATATAGGTGTGGTCCAACTTACTATTTCAATTGAATACACATGAGGACATATACATGGTTGATATCCTTGGCCATCTTCTTTAAATATCATATTAGAATCATGGTAATGCCTTAGGTCTGTTTATTAGTTGTTAAATCCCAATCATTTTTAAATGAACAACTAATAAGGTTGTGATTATATGATCAACCTAAATATGTGATCCATTATGACTTATTTAATATTATATATATTTTACCATTGCAACTTCTCTTGAACTAATCATATATACCTCAAATATATCAACTCGTAAGATAAAATAAAAAAAGAAACCACACTTTGGGAATCATTGACATTTTTTAAAAAATATATAACTTTTGGATATTGTTATTGGTTGCCCCATTCAAATGGAAAATCATGGTTTCCCTTAAAATTTATAAGAAACTCAAGGAGTCTCTCATTAAGGGATAATATATCCTAAATGTGATCATGAAAAAAGTTAATACAATATTGTTTTATTGTTTTGGTATTAAGCTAGTAGAATATTATAAAAAATCACAATTATAGAGTAATTCAATGATAGTTTCATGAAGGTATATATCATATGTAAAAACTCTTAAATTCCAGGTAAATTTTATTCTTAATTTCTAGATGCTTTTATGAGTATGCAGTTTCTGACGGAACCTGATTCGGAGCCCCGGGAAGCCCGGAATCAATTTCCAATGTTTAGCTCGGGTACGTTTAGTGAACGAGCGAGCGGATTTCTCTAACTTTGAAACCGTTTCTCGGAATCGAAATCTGAGGGCACCGATGAAACCGCTCGTCGGTTATTGCTTAAGATCACCTTTTATGAAGGCGTGTTTTCTCGGAAGAGTTATTAAAAATGTGATGAATAAAAATATATTTGTTATATAATTTTATTTTTATTTCTTGACTAGTGGTTTAAGTGTTATGGGAAATAAAGTTGTGTCACAGCTTTATTCCCCTATTATTTGTGAGGGAGTTGGGGTGGGGCCCACATGAACCCCCACCTCCTTCAAATTCCCTAACACCCCATTAAACCTCCCTCTTGTAATTTTTTTGTAACTCACCCACTCCCCCACATTAATTGCATGTCAACTCTCACATTAATTAGTTTGATTAATGCTATTAAATTTATTTAATTATGAGTTTGAATTTTGAATTCTTGAATTCTTGAAATGAGTTAATAAAATAAGGATGTACCTTATTTTATTTTGGGGTGGTTTTGTTGAGTGATGATTTTTGGAGAGATTATGGTAAGTCTTGAAGAACATGAAGAACGTCAAGACCTTGATGAAGAACGGTGTCACCACAAGGAGTGATTGACGCGCAATTATTCTCCTCTCCACAGCTGGTGTAAGACGCCGCTCCACCTCGGACGTTCTCCGTCAGCATATGTAGAGCTTCACCTCATGATGTCGTTTCCGTGATGATCATCGTTCGAAAAATTCTCTGGGGAAGGGGTTTGTTTTACATTCGTGATTAATTTGGCATTCATCGTTCAATAATTAGAGACATGTTATCAATTTAACCGGAGGAGTTCAGACCACAAAAACTCTGTCAATCCTCCCCCCTTTTTTGATGTGCACCATCGTGGTTTGGAACGAAGGTGGCTTGATGCAATGACATCGTGCGGGAATGAGTAAATAACGTGGAAAAGGAGCGTGGTGTCGTTGTGCCACGCCATTGAAGCTGAAAGAAGCAGCGGCCGATGACGGGCCGCGGCGGAGGGATGCGACGTCGTCACACCGTGCCGGTCGGACAAGGGCCGCGGCCATAGGCCATGGCGGTGCAGGGAAGGGCGGCCGGATCCGCCGGCCACCGGCGCTCCAGGAAGGCGGGACTGCAGGGGTCCCGCTGCGGCACCAGCCGGCCAATAAGGTCGGCCGTTCAAAAAGATCAGGGGTTATAACCCCCGATGGCAGACAAGGTGGGCCCACTCCTCATGGGGGGCCACAGTTTCAAAATGAGGGGGGCAACATGCCCCCCCCCCCCCTTCTGCACCGCTCGGTCACGGACCAAGTGCCCAGCCGAGCCGAGCTGTTCGCACTGGGTAGGGACGACCTCGCTAGGTCGGGCGACCCGCGCCGGGTCGGGCTGCCCGCGCTAAGCCGGGCTGCCCGCGCTGGGTCAGGATGCACCCGCTAGGCCGGGCCGGACCTGTACCCGGGGCAGGTCAACCCGTTTTGGGCCGACCCATGGGGTCTTGGGCTGGGCCGAAAACCCACTAAAATCAGACAGCTACGTTCAAAGGCCCATAACATGGACTACAGACATCTGATCGACACACAATTAGTTTCAATGAGATCCTTTGATCGAGACGGTCATTTCGGTGTATTACACTCAAGGTTTTGGATAACTTTTAGTATGGCTGGGTTTGTTCGAACACGAAACCAACCGGGCCGTCGGAGCGGAAACACTTATAACTTAAGCTCCAGATGTCCGATTGACGTGGCGTCGACTTTGTTGGAATCCTCTTAGTGAGACAGTTCTTTGGGATTACTCCTCTTGATTTTTGGACACATTTGGAGTATGTTCAGGTAGATTTTGACTTAAAAACCAACCGAGCCCCTCCGACGAAAAAGCCAATAACTCTCAGATCGGGCGTCCGATTGACGCGCCGTCTGTCACGTTGAGTTCCTATTGATGAGACAGAACTTTCGGATACATCAATTCCGTAAAATGTATTAGTTGATGTATCGAATCCCTTGGCTCGTGGAGCATACCCTCCCGGAATCGAGCATGTTGTGTGCGGGAACACTATAGCTGGCTGCGACTGCGACGATAATGACGACTCTACTTGGATCCTCCGTGGGTCTGGCAGTGACGACGACCGTACTGAAATCTTCCATGGTATTGATGGTTATGACTACTGTTCTTGTATCCTTTGTGGGTACGGTAATACCTGACTACTATTCTTGTATCCTATATGGGTCCGGAAGTATTTGACTCTGTACTTGTATCCTATGTGGGTCTGGTAGAGTAGTTGGTCTTGTATCCTTTGTGGGTCCGACAGCTTAGCTGGTCTTGTATCCTACGTGGGTCCAAAAGCGTAGACTAATAAGTGGCTACATCTGATCATCTTTATCATCTTATTAAGAAGTATACCTGTGTGAGCTGAGTCTTGACTTTCAATCATTATCTTTGATATGATTGTCATGCATTCCTGTGTGGATTGGGTTGTGTTATCCTGTGTGGATTGGATTGTGCTATCCTGTGTGGACTTGATAGAATATGAGAACATATGTTGTAGCCGAACTGGAATTGATGACATAGGTATATGTATGGGAATATACCTAACTATTTGGTTGTTACATTGTGATTGTAACTTTCCTTTGTGGTTTATACTTCATGGATACTAGGAGAACTTTGGGGGTCTCCGGGTCCCTACTTAGTAGCGTATACTCACCCCTGCATGGGCTATGCTCGCAATACATTGTGTTGGATACAGAAGAAAGACATCCCTGATCGAGGTAGGAGCTCGTGGAGATGGGCGATACCTGGAGGTGGATCACTGGACAAGACATGCTCGCAGCGGATGGTTGGAGCCGACGGGAAGAAGAGACAATCTGTACCCACCCTTCAGGCGGGATTTCCAGAGGATGGCTCAGACTTTCTGTTTTACTTTTCTGTTGTTGTCCTGTCATTTTAGTTGTACTTTACTTTCAGTTGGGTTTGTATTGTGGCCCATTTACTTCCTACACTTACTTTTGTATTCAGTTTACATAGTGTTTACTTCAGCTTGTGTACTCTGTGGTGATTTTTTACTTTAAAAAGGCATTGACTTCCCTTTTTATCAGCATTTACTTCTATGGTGATAGTCTCCAGCCCCTAGCCTATGGAAGGTGGGCTTGGGGTAGTCACGAAATTGGTCCTGAGGAAGGGTCGTGAAAAATTGGTATCAGAAAAGTTTAGTTCTACCACAGAACTAAGGACTCTGATCTTCTTCTATGTGAAGAAGTAATGTTAAGGGTATTGAGTGTGGTTATCAATCCATGGAGTCCAATGTTGGTGCGGCGACCGACGTATCCATACACTAGGACCCTAATTTCTAATTTTCGACTCAGTGCACGAAATCATTGATTGCATGTGTGTTTCAAAAGTTTTCGTTATGATTTCATTGTGTTAGCTCATCGTGTATAGTATATTGACCATGGAACGCCTGTTTCTTTTCAGGATGGCCCCACGACGGGAGCCAGCTAGGGTTCTGAGCTTTGTATAAGACAACAGCACACCTAGCGACGAGGTGTCGGTGTAGGGCCCTATTACAGCAGAGGCACTGGTGGTACCTTTACCCGCCGAGCCACCAATGCCACCAGCCCTAGCAGCTGAGAGTGCATGTCTCCATATTGCACAGCACGAGTTTCAGTGTCAGAGACCACCCATGTTCCGCAGGGAGATTGACCCTCAGAAAGCCTAGGATTGGATGGAGGTTGTTGTTCAAGTTTTCAGGTTAGTAGGGACACTAGCTGACCTCATGGTGATCCTTGCAGCAATTGTCTTACACGCGGCAGTAGGCAGATGGTGGAGCCTGATGCTCCAGCTGCACGACAAGGAATCTCTCCTTTGGTCGGACATAGAGAGCCTATTTGACTCAGAGTTCGTCCCATCCACCCTCTATGTGGTGCACATTCAGGAGATTCTACATCTACGGGCGGGTAGATGAACGATAGCCCAGTACTCGGCATGATTTACTGATCTCTCGCGATATTCCACGTACAAGGTATGAGACCCATTATTCTAGGCCCGGACATTCGAGCAGGGACTAAGGCATGAGATCAGGGCTTCGATGATCTCCCTCAGTATTCCGACGCAGGCTGGAGTGCTAGATCGAGACCTTCTTGTAGATATCTTCCTTACTGATCCTACACCAGTAGAAAGACCTACTATAGGGTGACACATAGTAGAGTCTTCTGTAGCTGGCAGTCAACGGATGACACAGGGGTCCAATCAGACTAGACCATTAGGCGGATGACCTGAAGACACTGGCTCAATGGTGTGGGGAACACTGCATAGATCCGGTCTTACAAGAAGCAGATAGTGTTATGCATGCGGCGGGCATGGCCACATTGCTTGTGACTGCCCGACCCCCCATGCAGAGGAGCAATATATGCACTACTAGAAAGGGGAGTTTTCCCAACACTTGTATACCAACAGTTCAAGGAAACTGTTGGTATATTTTGTCCTTCCCAACGGTTTCTATAAACCTTTGGGAAAGACCTTGAAGAACTGAGTTTTCCCAATGGTTTAATATAACTATTGGGAATAGTGGAGAAAAACATAGTTCTCCCAATGATTTCATCAAACCATTGGGAAAAGTTGGGAAAAACATAGTTTTCCCAATGGTTTTATGAAACCGTTGGGAATGATTGGGTTTTCCCAATGGTTTTTAAGAATCATTGGGAAAAAACCCCAAATACCAAAATATAGGCAACGGCCTCCCCATGATTCCAGAAGCCTTCTGCTCGTCTCCAGACGCGATTCCTTGGCAGAATCAATTCCCAATCCCCACATCATTAATCGGATCAGTAGCTACCAGGTTAGATTCCTTCTGTATATTATCAAGGATATATTTCCACCTCTTATAAAGCATATCCTTCTATTCTTAATGATTTCGTTATTCCCAATTTTTAGCGTTTTTGTAAAATTTTATTGTTTTTTCACGAATTGTGTACTCAAATCCCTATAATTGTGTATGTCCAATTAATGTTTTCATTACAGATTTACATTTATAAGGGCATGGTGTGCCTTTATTATGTTCTAATTTTGAAGATTCATAGTTTTTATAATATGGTTCAAATATTATAGGTTCTTGTATAGGAACTAATAAGAAATTTTTTGTAATATTTATTGATATTATTTCATGAAAATCACTCGTTCATTAAGATCATTCCAAACATGAAGATCTTGTTCATCTTAATTTTTGTAAACTATGTGTATTACATAACAAGTATGTATCATGTTTCTATGAAAATCTATATATATATATAATTACACAATGTTCACTTATCCTTTGCACAATAGAACATATGAAGTATCTTCTTTAAATTTGCCAAATAGTATGTGGTCCATAATTAGTACTTCTTCCTTCTTCAAGAAACTAATTCAAAGAATGTCAAATTCGAAATATTAGTGAATATTAGTTTTTCTAATATAAACATTAATCATTCTACCTTCGACATCGTACATGTTATATTCAATCACCTTTTTAAAACACAATGACAATTTTCACTGATTTGGGGTTCCTCAAAATGCTTGGGAAAATCAGAAAAATGCATGTATTCAATAGTGTTTCTCATATGGTTTCACAAATACAATTTCATCTCGAAAATCATGACTGTGTGGTTCAAATATCTTGAGGACCGTGAGATTATAATTCTTCACAAAAATGAAGTTTTTTTCTACAACTATGTGTTTTTTTTTACTTTTGATTTGGCCGAAAGGGGTGCTTTGTGGTCATTAATCATGGTTTTGGGTGGCCATTTATGATGTAAGATACTATGACTACATTTTGCTTGATATATCAAATATTATAATTGATTTATGTTCAATTTGATTATCTTTAACAAGTGATGTTATTTAATAAGTTGTTATTAATGGTTGTAATAATGATTATATGGTATAAGGGTTCATATGGTGTGTATAAGGATTCACATGGTGTGTATAACAGTTGACATGGTATCAGTGAACTCAAACCATTAATTTAAGTCTTCATTCTCACTAGCATGTAAGAAATTAAATGATGTAAACCCATCCTCACTTGATTTCTTACCTTAGATAGTGTCCAACATATGGAATATGAGCTTTTGAATTCATCAGTTAACCAGGATCATATATTCCATTTCCCTCAAGATCACAGTACTAATATAACTTTAGGGTCAACTAAATATGGTTCTCATTGTACATTGTATATTATGTGTCCTTCTTGGCCAATACTCACTTTTATGAGGGTGGGGTGCTTTTCATTACATCGACTAGAAACTTCTTACTTTATCATTTACTTAAATGTATTTTCAATTAATGTTCAATCCTATTGAATTGTTTATGACTAAATGACTTATATAAATTCTTTTTACAGAGTGGAAAGATGAAGGATGTATGAAACTGATCTGATCTCAAGAGATTTTCAAAACAATTTGGAGAGCATAATTGATTTTTCATTTCACAATGCTTCAGATAGTGGTCGCATACACTTCCCATGTTCCAATTGTGTTGGTAGAACTTGGTTGAGCCGTGAAGAATTCAGCTACCACATTACCAAAAATGGTTTTCAAGGAAACTACTTTGTGTGGTATCACAATGGGGAGAAAATGAAATCTCAAATTGGTGATGATCGAAATGAAAAGACCGGAATGGAGAATTTGTCAGATGATCGGTTTCCATTTATTCGTCATCAGGAAAAAGAAAGGACTTCGACTCAAGAAGACTTCTATATGAGCACAGCTGAAGCATCTATTGAAAATGATGACATTTATAGGGTAAAAAAATTGAATGATGCAGCCTCGACTCCAGTATATCGATATTGCGATAAAATGAAAAAGCAGGAATTTTTAATCTTATTGTTTCATGGGAAAACTATGTATGGAACTTCTAATAATCCAATCGATTACATTCTTACCCTCTTGAAGTATTTTCTTCCAGATGATGTAGATATTCCCTCAAACCACTATATGGCATGGAAGTTATTTGAGGAACTTCAATTTTCAAGAAACAAAATTCATGCTTTCCCGAAAGATTGCAGTTTATTCTGGGAGGAAACCATTGAACGAAATGATTGTATTAAATGTGGCATATCCCACTGGAAGTCAAAATCTAATGAAACACCATCCTGCGTTCCACAGAAAGTAATGTGTCACATTCCATTGATCCCCAGACTCTAGAATCATTTTATAACTGATGAAATATCAATAAAAATGGGATGGCATGATACTGAGAGAAATAAGACTAATGATTAGTTGGTACATCCTATAGATGGATTTTCATGGTAGAGATTTGATGCTCGACATCCAGATTTTGCAGTTGACGTGCGTAATGTGAGGCTGTGTCTTTCATGCGATAGTTTTAATATGTTTGGGCAGATTCATACTTTTCACTGCACATGGCCAGTTTTTATACACATCTATAATATTCCCCCATGGTTGTGTATGAAAAAACCTTTCACTTTCATGAGTATACTCATATATGGTCCTTCTGATCCGGTATTGATATTGATGTCTACATGCAACCTTTAATAAAAGAGTTGATACTTCTTTGGGATGTGGGTGTGCGCACATACGATGAATGTTCTAAAGACATATTTCAGATGCGTTTTGTGCTTATGTGGACGATCAATGATTTTTCGGCTTATTCAATGATGTATGGATGGAGCACGAAGGGAAAATTTTCATGCCCAGTTTGTATGAAAAATACACGATCCAGAAGACTGAAACATCGCTGTAGTTTCAGTTTTATGGGACATCGGCGATTCCTTCCAACAGATCATCCATATAGAATGAATCGTCAAAGATTTGATAATACCATAGAGACCAATGATCCACCTCTGCGTATGTCTGGAACTGATGTGCTTAATGAATTGAATGATTTCAGTTTTTTTTAGGAAGGGTCAAATGATATCTGGAAAGAGAAAGAAAGTTTCCACTGAAAATTATTACAATTGGAGGAAGAGGAGTATCTTTTTTGATTCGCCTTATTGGTCAACCAATTTGTTACCTCATTGCTTAGACGTAATGCATATTTAAAAGAATATATGTGAAATGTTTCGTTTGGTTCTTCTAAATGTCAAGGGGAAGACAAAAGATGATTTATGATCTCGGCGGGACATGGTGGATTGGGGCATCACACCAGAATTACATCCAGCGCGTATCAGTGAAATTAAATGGAAACTTTCATGTGCTTCTTATGTGATGAAACCAATGAAAAAAACAATTTCTGGATGTATTAGATACTATTAGAGTTCATGATGACTATTCAAGCAACATATTTAAACGGGTCAATAGAAGAGAGTTGAAGCTAAAATCTTTGAAGACTCATGATTATCACGTTCTACTGCATGAGTTGCTTCCAAGAGCAATCCTTCATATTTTTTCCCACAATGTAAGGGTGTCTATTATTCGGTTGTGCCATTTGTTTATATATCTTTGTGCTAAGAAGTTTTTCAAGTCTTTCTTGAAAAAAATGATGACATATGACCCATTAATTTTGTGTGAGTTGGAGAAAATATTTCCCCCATCAATTTTCACATGCATGTTGCATATGACTATCCATATTCCCACTGAAATACTTCTCAGAGGACCTGTTTCTTTTCGTTGGATATATCCAACCACTAGAAATATGTTCACATTAATGCCGTATATCTGAAACAGAAATCATCCCGAATGTTCTATCATGAACAGTTACTTGGATCAAGAATGTATGGATTTCTGATTGATGTATTTGACTGATCTTACTACAAGATTGAACAGACCAATGAGAAATGAAGAAAAATAGTATGAAAAAATTGAACCCAGTTTTCCATTACTTCTTGAAACAGAAGGAATTCCTGGATCATATACATTGAATACATTAAGCCATGAAGAGTGGGAGATGGCACATCACACAGTTGTGTTCAACTGTGATTTGTTTGATTACTATATCAGGTAACTAAATTGATTATGTATATCTTACATATATATCTATTAAACTATTCATATTTTTTTATCTACAGGTAACATAAAACAATGAAAAATAGAAAGAATCGTTCTTTATCTTTGAGAAGAGAGAGACTTTGCATAGAAAAGAGTTTTCTGTTTGGTTAAAATTAAAGGTATAAAAAAATTAATGTTTAAAATAATTATATTAATATTTAATTATGTTTAATAGTAATTTATATTACAGGTATTGAGTTTGTCTGCTGACTTTGTCTCTGAGGATATAAGAGCTTTGGCTTTTGGTCCTAATACCGTGGTTCGTGACTGTAAATCAATTGTTATCAATGGATACAAATTTATTGTCACTGAACGATGAAAGAGCATGATATCAAAACATGATGGTGTTATGGTTACTGCCACAACAGATTGTTATGCCAGTGCATCAGATAGTAGACCGTGATTTGAAAATGTGGGTTATTATGGAGTTGTTGATAAAATAATAATATTGGATTATTACTCTCATGGATGAGTCACAATGATGAAATACAATTGGTTTGATTCTATGATGAGACATGGCACATTTATTGATGATGGTTGATTTCGAGTAATTAATATGACTCACACAGTTGATACCAAAGAACCATATTTGTTGGAATCAATGGATAAACAAGTTTTTATGTCAAAGACCTACTTCGACCTAAATTTGGTGTCATAGTTGAAGTAATTCCCATAAATATTTTTGATGATGGTGATTATGGAATTGACACTGTCCCTAGTGCCATTAGAACCAATCCATTTATTTCTTTTGATGACACAAATAGATCAATTGACAGAGTTGATTGTGAACCTAAAGTTATGGTTGAAAATATATAGAATCATTTATCTATGTTATCAATTATTTTGGATTACCTCGAGCTGGATTGTTAAGGTTGTTAATATTCAAATAGATTTAGTATGGATCACAAATATGTTTTAGCTGACTTGACCGTTATGTGAATTTTCAATGTTTATTGGTTGTAGTTTTATTTGAATTTCATTTTCTAATTTGGAATTGAACTGTATTCAAACATAGTCAAACAATATTTCTAACTTGGTGAACATAACAACTTGTATTATTTATTAAATCCATTGAATCTCTTCTAAAACAAATGATAGCTGACTTGACCATTTTGTGAATTTTCAATGATTATTGGTTGCAGTTTTATTTTAATTGCATTATCTAATTTGGAATTGACCTGTATTCAAACATAGTCAAACAATATTTCAAACATGGTGAACATTACAACTTGTATGATTTATTAAATCCATTCAAGACCGTCTAAAAAAATTGATATCTAAATTACCAATGAATCCCCCTATTCCCTCATATATTTGGGTTTTTGGGTTACACATTAGTTTTTTGTCTAATTAATTACATATTTGTTTTCAAAAGTTTGAAATGAATCCAATTGAAGAGAGACAAAGGAAAAAAATAATGGTGAACAATCGTAGAATTACGTAGTTGGGAATTCCATCATTAGTGCCTGTAGTGAGTACTTTATTTCAAATTGATATATTTAATGAATATATAATGTCATGTGATTAATTGTTTTGTAAAAGTTTTTGTAGAATCAACATATACGTCGACAGTTATTCGACGAGGAACCTAGTATTGGTCCTAGTACTCAGGCCAGTGGTACGATGAGGGTTTATACCAGAGGTGGACAAGCAGTTGCGCATACCCGACTAGACCCTACCCCTCCCACTGACATGTCATCCTTCCCACATTCTGATCCCGGTGTGTTGTTAGGGACACACGGGATATTTAGGCCTCCCATGTTTTCGCTACCTTCGGCATCTTCTGGCCCATCATTTTCACATCCCATGATGATTCCCACTCCCCAGTCAGCATCCAGTCAGACAGCTGTCCCATCTACTTTTCCTTCTACTTCTGTCTCTTCGAGCTTCTATATTCCATCGTCTTCGACTCATGTTCCACCACAGGGTGTTCCATCAGTTTTTGTGGATCCAGCGGCACTCAGCGATCAGACCGAAACAGGTATATTTATAGAACCCTAACAAATTTTTATAGCAATATTTATTTTCATTATAACATGTTTTGATAAAATATTTGTTTTTCTTTAATGACAGATACATCTACTGAAAGGAGGCGTGGGCGGGGGTGTACACGCATGCGTTCGGTGTGGAACTGCTGCACACAGGTTATGGGGAATTATAATGAAGACAACCAAATGGTTGAGAAAACAAGGCAGCAATGTCAGATTTTTTTGGTGACACTTGCAAAATACTCCGGCATCATTCACATCAGCCCGCTATTGTGGAGACATTTTTACACGAGGGTGATGAGGATGGTGATGGTGATGTGGGAAAAGTTGATCCATTACCTTTTTGACTAGTATTACTGTGATTTGATATTTAATCTATTCAAGTTGTTGGTTTTATCTAGACTCGTAGTATAGTATTGGAGTTGTGTTATTATTATATATTATATGTTTTTATGGATGTTGTTGTATTTTAGTGGTTGGGTGTTTGGGAACCACCCTCCTTCCTAGACCCTAGACAACCCCCCACCCTCCTCCCTAGACCCCGGACAGCCCCGCCAGATAGCCCCCCAGACAACCCCCGGACAGCCCCCCCACCCTCTTCCTTGGACCTCGGAAAACCCCCCAAACACCTCGCGGACATCCCAAAGAAACCCCCCAAACAACCCCCTGGACAGCCTCCCCACCCTAATCCCTGGACCCCGGACAGCCCCCCCCCCCCCCACCCTCCTCCCTGGACCCCGGACACCCCCCCCCCCCCAACAGCCCCCAATACAGCCCCCCCCCCCCTCCACCCTCTTCCTTGGACCCCAGACAACCCCCTGAACACCCCCGGATAGCCCCCAGACAGCCCCCCGAACAGCCCCCCGAATAGCCCCCCCCCCCCCACCCTCCTCCCTGGACCCCGGACAACCCCCCGGACAGCCCCCCAGAGAGCCCCCCACCCTCTTTCACGGACCCCAGACAGCCCCCCGAACACCTCCGAACAACCCCCGGACAACCCCATAAACAGCCCCCGGACAGCCCCCCCCCCCCCCCACCCTCCTCCCTGGACCCCAAAAAGCACCCGGGCAACCCCCCAGACAGCCCCCACCCTCCTCCTTCGATCTCGGACAACCCCCCACACACCCCCGGACAGCCCCCCCCCCCCCCCCACCCTCTTCCTTGGACCCCCGGACAACCCCCCGCACAGCCCCCCCCCCCCCCACACCCTCCTCCTTGGTCTCCGGACAGCCCCCCGTACACCCACCAGATAGCCCCCAGATAGCCCTACCGGACAACCCCCCCCCCCACCGTCCTTGATTTAATTTAATAATACAAAATCTATAATATATATTTTATTAATTTTCATCATGATAATCAATGTAAATCACATATACACATCTAATCAATATCATAGATTCTTGGTATGTTATAAAAGAGATGTATTCATTGGGCATGACATTGTTAGGTCCAAAATGTTTTTTAGCATTGTTAACTAAAATATAATCCATACTAAGAATGATATAAAAATATTTTATATAAATATCCACATGATATTAACTAAATACCATTCCACTAATAGACACATGAGGATTCTCATAAAATGAACAACATTTTATGTATATACGGAAAACTGACCAAACGCATTAGGATTCACATATGTGACGTGTACAAATCAACCCCGCCTCAATCTGAGGCGCAGAGTGGCCGACACCACTCAAAGTTTCTACCTTTTGTTTTAAATGGATGCCATTTTAATTGAAAAACATCAACTGGCATACGGAAAAGCGGCCAACCACATTCGTATTGTGTTGAAACATTAGCACAACGACCCATGGGTCATCTGTGACATGTAAGAGTCAACCCCTCCTCAATCTGAGGCGCGGTGTGGCCGGCACCACTCAAAGTGTGTGCCTTTTGTTTCAAAAGGACATAATTTTAATTGAAAAACATCAACTAGCATACAAAAAACTGACCAAATTCATTCAGATTGTGTCGATACTTCAGAACAATGATCCATGGGTCATATGTGCGTGTACGAGTCAACCTCACCATAATATGAGGCACGGTGTGGCCGGAATCACTCTAAGTGGCTCTCTTTTGTGTAAAATGGACATCATTTTAAGTACATACAGAAAACTGACCAAACTGATTCAGTTTCAATTGAAATATTAGGAGAACGATTCATGGGTCATATGTGACGTGTAAGAGTCAAACCTGCATCAATCTGAGACATGGTCTGGCCGGCACCACTCAAAGTGTCTGTCATCTATTTCAAAAAGAAGTCATTTTAATTGAAAAGCATAAACTGGCATACAGAAAACTGAACAAACACATTCAGATTGTGTTGATACATTAGCATAATGATCTATGGGTCATATGTGACGTGTAAGAGTCAACCACACCTCAATCTGAGGTGCGGTATGGCTGCCACCACTCAAAGTGTCTTCCTTTTGTTTCAAAAGGATGTCATTTTATTTGGAAAACATCAACTGACATACGGAAAAGTGACAAAAAACATTCTGATTATGCAGATACTTTAGCACAACAATCCATGGGTCAAATGTGACATTTACGAGTCAACCGCGTCTTAATCGGAGGCACAGTGTGGCCGAAATCACTCTAAGTGGCTCTCTTTTGTTTAAAATGGAAAACATTTTAAGTACATAAAGAAAACCGACCAAACACATTCTTTTTCTATTGAAACATTAGGAGAATGATCCATAGATTATATTTGACGTGTACGAGTCAAACCCACCTCAATCCGAGGCGCGGTGTGGCTAGCACCACTCAAAGTGCCTGCCTTTTGTTTCAAAAGGACGTCATTTTAATTAAAAAACATCAATTGGCTTAGGGAAAAGCGACCAAACGCATTCGGATTGTGTCTATACTTTAGAAAAATGATCCATGGGTCATATGTGAGTTGTACGAGTCAACCTCACCTCAATAGAAGGCATGGTGTTGCTGCCACCACTCCTTGTGTCTGCCTTTTGTATCAAAAGGACGTTATTTTATGTGAAAAACATCAACTGGAATATGGAAAACTGACCAAACGCATTCGGATTGTGTCGATACATTATAAAAACAATCCATGGGTCATATGTGATGTGTATTAGTCAACCCTGCCTTAATCGGAGGCATGATGTGGCCATAATCACTATAAGTGGCTCTCTTTTGTTTAAAATGGACAACATTTTAAGTACATACAGAAAACAGAGAAAACGCATTCAGTTTCTGTTGAAACACTAGGAGAACGATCCCTGGGTCATATGTGAAGTGTACAAGTCAACCTTGCCTCAATCTGAGGCACGGTGTGGCCGTCACCAATCAAAGTGTCTACCTTTTGTTTCAAAAGGACGTCATTTTAATTGAAAAACATCAACTGACATATGGAAAACCGACCAAACGCATTAAGATTGTGTCGATACTTTAGAACAATGATCCAAGTGTCATATGTGACGTGGACTAGTCAACCCTGCCTCAATACGAGGTGCGGTGTGGCCTCCACCACTCAAAGTGTCTGCCTTTTGTTTCAAAATGACGTCATTTTAATTATAAAACATAAACTCGCACACGGAAAACTAACCAAACGCATTCAGATTGTGTCGATACATTAGAACAAAGACACATGGGTCATATGTGACATGTATGATTCAACCCCGCCTTAATCTGAGGCACGGTGTTGCTGGAATCACTCTATGTGTGTCTCTTTTTCTTAAAATGGACAACATTTTAAGTACATACGGAAAACTGACCAAACGCATTCGGTTTCTATTGAAACATTCGGAGAATGATTCATGGGTCATATGTGACATGTAAGAATCAACCCCACCTCAATCTGAGATGTGTTGTGGCCGGAACCACTCAAAGTATCTATCTTCTATTTCAAAAGACGTCATTTTAATTGAAAAACATAAACTGGCATATGGAAAACCGAAAAAACTCATTCGGATTGTCTTTATAGATTAGTACAACGATTCTTGGGTCATATGTGACATGTATGAGTCAACGCCTTCTCAATCTGAGGCGCGGTGTGGCCACCACCACTAAAAGTGTCTACCTTTTGTTTCAAAAGGATGTCATTTTAATTGAAAATCATCATCTGGAATACGGAAAACCGACCAAAAGCATTCGAATTGTGTCGATACTTTAGAAAAATGATCCATGGGTCATATGTGATGTGTACAAGTCAACCCCGCCTTAATCTGTGGCTCGGTGTGGCCAGAATCACTCTAAGTGGCTCTCTTTTCCTTAAAATGAACAACATTTTAAGTACATACAGAACACCAACCAAAAAAATTCGGTTTCAGTTGAAACTATAAGAGACTGATTCATGGGTCATATGTGACATGTAAGAATCAACCCTGCCTCAATCTGAAATGTGGTGTGGCTGGAACCACTCGAAGTTTCTGTCTTCTTTTTCAAAAGAACGTAATTTTAATTGTAAAACATAAACTGGCATACGGAAACCTAACAAACGCATTCAGATTGTGTTGATACATTATCACAATGATCCATGGGTCATATGTGATGTGTACGAGTCAACCCTGCCTCAATCCGAGTCATGGTGTGGCTTCCACCACTCAAAGTGTATGCCTTTTGTTTCAAAAGGACGTAATTTTAATTGAAAAACATCCTCTAGAATACATAAATCTAAAAAAACACAATCGGATTGTGTCGATAATTTGTCAGAACAATCCATGGGTTATATGTGACATGTACGAGTCAACCTAGCCTTAATCTGAGGCACGGTGGGGACGCAATTACTCTAAGTGGCTCTCTTTTTCTTAAAATGGACAACATTTTAAGTACATACAGAAAACTAACCTAACACATTCGGTTTCTATTGAAACATTAGAAGAATGATTCATGGGTCATATTTAATGTGTAAGAGTCAACCCCGCCTCAATCTGACACATGGTGTGGCCGACACTACTCAATGTTTCTGTCTTCTGTTTCAAAAGGACATCATTTTAATTGAAAAATATAAATTGGCATACGAAAAACTGAACAAACGCATTTGGATTGTGTCGATACATTAGAAAAATGTTCCATGGGTCATATTTGACATTTACGAGTCATCCCTACCTCAATCCGAGGTGCGGTGTGGCTGACACCACTCAAAGTGTCTACCTTTTGTTTCAAAAGGACGTCATTTTAATTGAAAAACATCAAATGGCATACGGAAAACCAAAAAACACATTCGGATTGTGTCGATACGTTATACAATGATCCATGGGACATATGTGATGTGTACGAGTCAATCCCATCTCAATACGAGGTGTGGTGTGGCCGCCATCACTCAAAGTGTCTTTCTTTTCATTCAAAAGGACGTCATTTTGAGTGAAAAATATCAACTGGTATACCGAAAAGCGACCAAACACATTCGGAATATGTCGATACATTATCACAAAAATCCATGGGACATATGTGATGTGTAAGATTCAACCCTGTCTTAATCAGAGGCACGGTGTGGCAAGAATCACTCTAAGTTGCTCTCTTTTGTTTAAAATGGACAACATTTTAATTACATACGGAAAACCGACCAAACACATTCGGATTGTGTCTATACATTAGAACAACGATCCATGGGTCATATGTGATGTGTACAAGTCAACCCCTCCTTAATCAGAGGCGCGGTGTGGCCGACACCACTCAAAGTGTCTTCCTTTTGTTTCAAAAGGACGTCATTTTAATTGAAAAACATCAACTAGCATACGGAAACGTGACCAAACGCATTCAGATTGTGTCGATGAATTAGCACAATGATCCATAGGTTATATGTGACGTGTACGAGTCAAACCCACCTCAATCTGAGGGGTGGTGTGGCCGCCACCACTCTAAGTGTCTGTCTTTTGTTTCAAAAGTACGTCATTTTAAGTGAAAAATATCAACTGGCATACGGAAAACCGACCAAATGTAATCAGATTGGGTTGATACTTTAACACAACAATCCATGGGTCATATGAGACATGTACGAGTCAACCCCACCTTAATAGGAGGCACGGTGTGGCCAGAATCACTCTAAGTGGCTCTCTTTTGTTTAAAATGGACTACATCTTAAGTACATATGGAAAACTGACCAAACGCATTTGGTTTCTATTGAAACTTTTGGAAAATGATTCATGGGTCATATGTGACATGTACGAATCAACCCCGCCTCAACATGAGATGCAGTGTGGCTAGAACCACTCCATGTGTCTGAATTTTGTTTCAAAAGGACGTCATTTTAATTGAAAAACATGAACTGACATATGGAAAACCGACCAAATTCATTCGGTTTCCATTGAAACTTTAGGAGAACGATCCATGGGTCATATGTGATGTGTGAGAGTCAACCCCGCCTCAATTAGAGGTGTGGTGTGGCCGGTAGCACTCTAGGTGTATGTATTTTGTTTAAAATGTACATCATTTCAGGTAAAAATATATGGTATACAAAAACCCGATCAAATTATGAATTGACTTCCGGATTCCACATATAATTGTCATCTATATTTTAAATTTAATTCTAAATGAATTATGTATGTTTATAATTACGTTATGAAATCTAATTTAATTATGGATGTGTATAGTTCCAGCATTATATGTTAAATGTGTATGAATTTGTTCTATATATGTATGTGTTAGTTGGTTATTGCAGGTACAATAATTATATATGTATGTTAGTTTATTTCAGGTATAATAATTGGATTGAAAATGAGGGGGGACCCACAAAATGAGACCTGGTGGGAAAATTGGAGAGTTTCTGGGAAAATTGCTGAGCTGTTGTGCAATTTCCCAGCATAGGCTATGCCAACAGTTTTAAACCGTTGGCATAGCATTTTGTGTATTGTTTTACCAATGGTTCCATGAAACGTTGGTAAAACAATTTTCCATTGTGATTTTACCATTGGTCTGGGCAAACCGTTGGGAAAAATATTCCCACCGATTTTCTAGAACCGTTGGGATATAGTTATTTTTCTTTACCCTATCCCAACTGTTGTAAAACATTGGGAAAATATTTCCCAACGGTTTAGGAAAACCGTTGGGATAGGGTAATTTTTCTCCACCCTATTCCAACGATTCACTATAAACCATTGGGAAAATATTTACCAAATACATACTTCCCTATGGTTTGTAGAAATGTTGGTATAACATATACCAATGGTTTTACAGCCTTTCCTAACAGTTTTAAACCGTTTGGAAATCCCTTATTTCTAGTAGTGATGGTTGAGGGAACACCCTGGAAGAGGCAGAGGTTCGACTGTGGTGGTCCATAGGGAGCAGGCAGACAAGGCAGAGGAGCTGGCCGAGCAGCAGGTGGTGGGTGATGCTTTGAGGCTCTACCACCACCACCACTAGGAGGTCCACCCCGACCACAGGGAGCTGGCGGGCAGAGGTAGGCCTGGATTCAGGCAGTGCAGGCCTACGTCCATGACACCCCAGAGATGATTTGAGGTACTATCTGTGTCTACTCCGCCCTTGATGCAGTTCTTATAGGCACAAGAGTGAGTCATTCTTTCATTGCCACTACCCTTGTTCAGAGATCAGAGTTTCCGACGGAGCCGTTAGCTCGATCATTCTAGCTAGAGACTCCTACAGGAGCAGACTCGACGATTACACACTAGTGACGACAGTGTGACTATACTCTAGGATGCGAGAGCATCGGCTGGGATCTTCTTCTAGCAGCGTCGAGGCCTTACGACGTCATCTTGGGCATGTATTGGTTACCTTCATTCCATGCTCAGATCAGCTATATTAGGCGCAAGGTGTGGTGTGTCCGCACCGATGGAAGTAGGTTCACCTTCACCATCGAGAAGGGATACTTTGTAGAGCAGGATGGACTCACACAGAAGAGAGGACAACCGATCACTAATCTGTTGGCTAGCCTCATCCTAGGAGCAGTGGACGTGCGGAGTCCTAGTTTTCCGGTAGTGGTGGAACAGTATACAGACTTTTTTCTGGACAATGTTCCAGGATTACCTCCTCGCAGAGAGGTGGACTTTTATATTGACATGTCACCTGGGACAACCCTGATATCTACTCCATCATATCAGATGACTCCCGCTGAGCTTCAAGAGCTACGGGTACAGCTGGAGGACTTGCAGGGAAAGGGGTTCATCCGACCCTGTGTTTCACCCTGGGCTTCCCCAATTTTGTTCGCCAAGAATGCGGACGAGAGCTTCAGACACTGTGTCGATTACCGTCGCCTGAACTAAGTGACCTTGAGGAACAAGTATCTGCTGCTAAGGATTGGCGACCTCTTCGATCCACTCAAGAGAGAACGGTGATTTTCGAAGATAGACATCAGGTCAGGGTATCATCAGCTTAGAGTTCCAGAGAAGGATATAAATGAGAAGGACTTTAGATGTCGGTATGGCCACCATGAGTTCTTGTTATGCCTTTCTGCGTAACCAATGCTCCAACAGTGTTCATGATTCTCATGAATAGGATCATCCAGCCTTACCTTGATCGATTTGTCATGGTCTTCATCGATGACATATTGATATACTCGAATACTGAGGAGGAGCATTCCTACCACTTGCGAGTTTTGCTGGACACACTTTGAGAGCACCATATTTATGGTAATCTCTCAAAGTGTCTGTTATGGATACATGAGGACCACTTCATGGGACACTTCAGCACTAAGGTAGGAGTTACGGTGGATCCTGCGAAGATCGAGGCAGTGCTAGCTTGAGAGACACCCAAGAGTGTGATGGAGGTGCGGAGTTTCTTAGGTCTATCTGGGTACTATCGGAGGTTTTTGCCAGACGTCTTTAGAGTTGCAGCACCACTTTCTGCTTTGATGTATAAGGGGAAACCCTTTGTGTGGTCAGATAGATGTCAACATAGATTCCAAGAGCTGAGACAGAGATTGACCAGCGCACCCATCTTGAGTCTATTGGTGGAAGGAGTAGGGTACGTAGTCTTCTGTGAGGCATCTGGGACCGGACTCAAGTGCGTTCTGAAGCAGGAGCGGGCAGTGATCGCCTATAGATCACGGCAGTTGAGGCAGCATGAGCAGAACTACGCTACCCATGACCTGTAGTTAGCATCAGTGGTCTTCACATTGATGATGTGGCATCACTATAAGATGGGAGAGCGCTTTACAGACTATTCTGATCACCAGAGTCTCAGGTACATCTTATCGAAGAATGATATGAACCTGAGACAATGATGATGGCTCGAGTTCCTCCAGGACTATGACTTTTGGATAGTCTATACTCTTGGAAAGGGGAACGTAGTAGCCAGTGCTCTCAGTAGGAGGGCGGGCATTCAGCTACTTGGAGAGGCGACACAGTAGCTAGTCGCTTTGCAGATATCTATCATGGATAGAGATGAGGCAGCCTTCCTTCAGTCGCTCACTGTCACACCTCTACATCATCAGTGGTTCAGAGAGGCATAGTGTGGGGACGTTGACTTTGAGACACGGCATGCACTGATTTCCACAGGACAGTCACCTAATGGTTTCTCTATAGGAGGATAGCACGACATCCATTTTAGAGGGCGTACCATGGTACGAGCTACTTTACATTAAAAGGTGGTGAGAGAGTTTCACACTTCCCCTTTAGCGGTACATCTAGGAGTGGCGATGATGTGCCATGATTATAGACGACATCACTGGTGGTCGGGTATGAAGAAGGCTGTAGCAGGATACGTTTATCGAGGCCTCACCTTCCAGCAGGTGACGGCGCAGCACCAGGTACCAGAAGGATTGGTACATCCCTTGGAGTTCCCAGAGTGGAATTGGGATGGGATATCTATGGATTTCATATCTAAACATCCACATAATTCTAGAGGACATGACTCCATTTGGGTGATTATAGACTGACTCAACAAGTCGGTCCACTTCATACCTACCAGATAGAAGGGCTCAGTGGAGAGATTTGGATGCCTCTACATTCATGAGATCATATGTATTCATGGTGTTCCATCATCTATCATCTCCGATCAAGATGCTCGTTTTACATCCTGACGTTGGAAGGGGTAGCAGGAGGCATTCTGGACGCAGCTACGTCTGAGCAATGCCTATCACCCTCAGACGGATGGTCAGATGGAGAGGACCATTCAGAAACTCGAGGACATGCTCCGTGCATGTGTCCTCGACTTTGGTCACGGCTGGGAGGATCACCTACCCTTGGTGGAGTTTGAGTACAACAACGACTACCACACCGACATCAGGATTGAACCATACGAGGCATTGTACAACCGACCGTCCAGATCACCTCTGTGCTGGACGGACCCTCAGGATTCAGCACTTGTGGGACCATAGATGGTCCATGCCATGACAGAGAAGGTCCAGGTCATCCAGGAGTGGATGAGAACATCTCAGAGTCGACAGAAGTCTTATGCTGACAGGAGGCGGAGACCACTAGAGTTTGAGGATGGCGACCACGTTTTCTTATGGGTCTCACATCGGTGTGGTTTATAGAGATTTGGCCAGGGTGGAATGTTATCTCCACACTTCATTGGACCAATCCAGGTTCCCGGCTGGATAGGTGATGTGGCTTATCACCTGGCTCTAGCACCTCAGTTGCACCGGGTGCACGATGTCTTCCACGTATCACAGCTGAGGAGATACATGCACGACCCGATGCATATCATCGACCACGAGGAGATGGAAGTTGATTACTAGGTGACTTTTGTGAAGTTCCCGATGGAGAACGAGTTTCGACATGAGTGGGGCCTACATGGGTGATCGATTCGTCTAGTTCCTATCAGGTGGAAGCACGAGAAGCTCTAGGAGATAACTTGGGAGCGGGAGGCTCAGATGCGTGCTCAATACCCTCATTTGTTCCCCTAGTTTTTGATGTATCTTTACGGGGACGTAAAGACCTAAGGTGGGAGTAACGTAAAGACCCGTAAATTTCATGGAATTTTTCTTCTTATTTTTTTTTGGGATTTTACGAGTACGTAGTTTTTGACGACACGTGATTCTGAGGCCCGGTGTGCCTGGAATCAATTTCTGAAGTTTAGCTCAGGTACATTCAGTGAATGAGCGGGCGTGTTATTATAACATTGAATCCATTGCTCGGAATCGAAATCCAAGGGCACCGATGAAACTGCAACACCAATGATTTCTTATGAGCACCTTTTCCGAAAGTGCATTTTCTTGGGAGGAGTTGTTAAAAATGCAAATAATAAAAATATATTTGTTTTAAATTTTTATTTTTATTTCTTTAATATTTGTTTAAGTGATAGGGGAAATAAAGTTGTGTCATAACATAATTCCCCTCTTCTTTGTGAGGGAGTTGGGGTGGGGCCCACATAAGCCCCTACCTCCTTCAAATTCCCTAACACCCTATTAAACCTCCCTCTCGTAATTTATTTGGTAACTCACCCACTCCCCCACTTTAATTTCATGTCAACTCTCACATTAATTAGTTTGATTAAAGCTATTAAATTTATTTAAATATGAGTCTGAATTTTCAATTCTTGAATTGTTGACATGAGTTAATAAAATACCGATGTACCTTATCTTATTTTGGGGTGGTTTTGTTGTGTGGAGATTTTGGGAGAGATTATGCTAAGTCTTGAAGAACGTGAAGAACTTCAGGACCTTGAAAAATAATGTCGTCATCGCAAGTAGTGATCGATGCGCCATTCTTCTCCTCTCCACAGCCGGTGTGAGATGCCGCTCCACCTATGACGTTCTGCGTCAGCATATATGGAGCTTCACCTCTCGACATCATTTCTGCAATGATCATCGTTTGAAAACTTCTTCGAGGTTCAGGTTTGTTTTACGTTCGTGATTAATTTGACATTCATCATTCAATAATTGGCCACCTGTTTTCAATTTATAGTTAGGAGGTCGGAAATCACAAACACGGCCAATTCTCCCTTCATTTTCTGATGTTCACCATCGTCGTTTGGAACAAAGGAGGCACGGTGCAACGACATAGCGTGGGGAAAAATAAATAACGTGGTGAAGGAGTGCGGAGCTGTAGCGACGACCCATTGAAGCCAAAAGAAGCCGTGACCAGATATGGGCCGTGGTGGAGGGGCGTGGCACCGTCGTGCTACACCTGTCGGACAAGGGCCGCGGCCTTAGGCCGCGGTGGTGCATGGAAGGGCGGCCGGATCTTCTAGTCGCCGGCGCTCTAAGAAGGTGGTACCGCAGGGGTCCCGTGGTGGCACCAGCCAGCCAACAGGTTCGGCCGTTCGGGTAGCCCGATGGATGTAACCCACGGTAGAAGACAAGGGGGCCACATCCACGTGGGGGGCTGCCATTTCAAAATGTGGGGGGAAGGATGCCCCCACCCCTTCCGTGCCACTCGGTCATGGACCAAGTGCCCAGTCAAGCCGAACTGCTCACGTTGGGTCGGGCCGCACCCTAGCGTGCCGGACCTAGACCCAGGTCGGGTCGACCCTGTTCGGGCAGAACCAGGGGGTATTGGGCTGGGTCGATCTAGGCCTAAAACCCCCTAAAATCATACAACTACGTTAAAAGGCACATAAAATGGTCTACAGACCTCCAATCTATGCACTGTTAGTTGCGATGTGGTCCATGCATCGCGATGGTCGTTTTGGTATATTACACTCAAGGTTTTTGAGAACTTTGGGTACAACCTGGTTGGTTTGAGCTCTAGACGTTTGATTGACGTGTCGTCGGCATTTTTGGATTTCTCTTAGTGAGATAGTTCTTTTGGCTTACTCCGCTCGAGGTTTGGATGCAGTTGGAGTATTTTCGGGTTGGTTTTGACATAAAAACCAACAGGGCCCTAGGACGAAAAATAAAATAATTCTCAGACTGGGCGTCTAATCGATCCGCTGTATTTCAAGTTGAGTTCCTATTGATGAGATAGAACATTGGGATACATAAACACTAGATGTCGTGTTAGTTGATGTATCGAACCCCCTTGGCTCATGGATCAGAGCCTCCCGAAATCGAGCATATTGTGTGCGGGAACCCTAGAGCTAGATGCGACTACGATGACAATGACGACTGTACTGGGATCTTCCGTGGGTCCTGTAGCGACGAAGACCATATTAAAATCATATGTGGTTTCAATGGTGATGACTACTATTATTGTATATTTTGTGGGTCCACCAGTACCTAACTACTGTTCTTGTATCCTATGTGGGTCCATTAGTATTTGACTCTCTACTTGTATCCTATGTGGGTCTGGTAGAGTAGCTGGTATTGTATCTTTTGAGGGTCCGATAGCTTAGCTGTTCTGGTATCCTACGTGGGTCCGACAGCTTAGATGAATCAGTGGCTACATCTCATCATCTCTATCGTATTACGAAGAAGTATACATGTGTGAGCTGACTCTTGACTTTCAATCATTATCTTCGATATGATTTTCGTTCTTTCCTGTGTGGATTGGGTTGTGTTATCCTGTGTGGATTGGATTGTGCTATCCTGTGTGGACTTGATCGTACTTGGGATCCGATGATGGAGCCGAACTGGAATTGATGACTTAGGTATATGTATGTGCATATACCTATGTAGACTTGGTTTTCACTTCATTATTGTAACTTTCCTTTGTGTTTTATCCCTCGTGGATTCTGGGAGACCATCGAGAGTCTCGGGGTGCCTAATGATTAGAGTATACTCACCCCTGCACGGGTTATGCCCACACTACGTTGTGTTGGATGCAGACGACAGACCGCGCTGATCGAGGTAGGACTTCGTGGAGCTGGACGGTACCTGGAGGTGGATCACTGGATGAGACGTGTTCGGAGATGACGGCTAGAGCCGAGGGGAAGAGGCAACTATCGTTACCCACCTTTCTAGTGGGATTTCTAGAGGACGGCTCAGACTTTCTATTTTACTTTTCTGCTGTTGTATTCTATTTTCAGTTTTACTTTACTTTCAGTTGGGTTTGTATTCTGACCCATTTACTTCCAGCACTTACTTTTGTATTTAGTTTACTTAGTTTTTACTCTATATTTTGTACTCTGTTGTATTTTTTTACTTTATAAAGGCAATGCATTCCATTTTTATCGGGATTTACACCTTTGGTGATATCGCCTGCCACTGGCCTATGGATGGCGGGCTTGGGGTAGTCACGTCATGGGTCCCGATGACGGGTCATGACATCAGAATCCAGAATGTCTCAAGAAAACTAGATAATGTAAATATCCAAATTAATTTTTTAGATAATATTTTGTGGACCAAAATTTTTAAACAATATATCTTCTGAAACATAGGATATAGATTGAGGTTGTCTCCAAAAAATCTATCCAAGAATGTTTACAATAAAAGTGATAAAATTCCCCCAAGAAAGATAAATATTAAGGATCTGTTTAGGGATCTAACATGTAATCATATAATCAATGTTATATAGTAATATAATCATAATGTGTACTACGATGAAGATTATATGTTCATTGCTATGTGGAGATATGATCATTGTTTCATAATTACCTGAATTACTACATCAATGAAAATGTTGTTATACTACATGTTAATAATGGTCACACTGAGTTTTAGAATCCATAAATATTGATGAGTGTTTCTAAAAGGGGGAATGTATAAAATTGATGGTGGATGATGGTAATTTGTTTTCCTATACTAATTAGTTATGAACCACCCCTATAAACCCATAGATCATTCTTGACATCGATTATATTCTACCCATAATCTTTATCAAGGAAGTAAACTCAATCCCTAAAAGCTTTTAAAAAACATACATCCATATACCATGTCTGTGTGATAGAAATTGTGTCTTTTTAATAGGATTCATAAAATTTTAATATGGTCAAATATATAGATTAATTGGATAATTCCATCATTCCATTAAAATAAACTTGAGTTTTCCCTATGAATTATTTTCCAATCATGATGTTAAAACCACACATTCCCTTAGTATTAGTATAAAAGAAGAAACACTTCCCCAAAATATCACTATGATGACTCGTGTTAATCATGGTGTTAATGCCTCTTTGATTATCCTCAATTTAATAAATAAGGAAAGAGATGAAAATTAGTCTCCTCATGTTTCTGAAAGCCCCCCCCCCACAAAAACATTAATAGAATAAGGAGACTGTGACCATAGGAGCTATTCTACCACATTTGAGGAAGGGTTATCCACGCCCATCAATGATCTCACTATGTTGACTCTAGTAATATAAGAAGACCTAAAACTAATTTGGATTATTCCTATTATAACTCTAGATTATCAAGATATTTATATTTTTTAATAATGTTCAATTGATACATGTTCTATTTGATTAATAAAAAGAATAAAATGAGGAGAACTGATGTGGATAATCCTCACCAAGGCATTCCAAATAATCATTGTTGTTTTATAAATTAATCAATGGTAATGATCAAATAAAATTCAACTAATGTAGAATCAGGTTTATATAATTTCATAAAATATACAATTGTATGAATGGTGAAGTATCTAAATAAACATGACAACATCATCTACATATTGAGATAAAATCTTAATATTAGTGTCTATAGTGATTTTATGGCCCTTAACCAAAACCTCTCGAAGGATGATATCCCATAATAGAACATAGATCTTACGATCCATGAGACTACATGATTTATTTGTATTTATGGTGTGGCTGTGTATTTAGGGTATAATCAGATAACAATAGAGCCTAATTTCTTATAAGATACTTCATTTAGATCACCTAAAGGTTCCTTTTTTACTAGGTCATTCCCATTGTATTAATGACTAGTAGTTCTACATACCAACCCACCATTAATCATATACTTAAACCCATCATAATAATAATCAAAAAATGTTACATTAATTCTGTGGTTGTTAAATATTTACAGTGATGTATTATCAACATTGATCATGAAGACATATTCAAAAACCGTTAGTAGAATAAACTGAAGATTAATTCTATAGTGGTTTATTTTAGTGTAACATCAGAGATTGTCTTTATATAACATTATAGCATAGTAACAATGATGGTGATTGTGATGAAACTAGTGAAATACTAGAATTTACACACCATGATATATTTTTAATTTAAGGGGGATATAAGGGAACCTCACTTATATTCATCATTTCATTGACAACATGGATGAGAAATATATCCCCTTATTTAAGATAATGAAGAAGGGGGATTCCTACAAATGATATATGGAATCCTAGGAAGCTTTCATGAATCTAATGAATTACTTTCTACACCCAATGGTCCTGATAGTATCGGTAGATGGAAATCCAATCATCCTATATGTTTACACCATGGAGAAATTAATTGGTTGTCTCCTCCAAAATAAAATGATTTATGAGTGAATAGAACCTATAAAATCACATTCAAATGATGATAGATATTTAAACATTATATATGAATATGTAATCAAAATCCATCATAAATATCATTATAGATCAAAATACAGTTCATTAATTTTAGCATCATGAATTACATCCAATATCTAATTCCGAACCACTCATGTACATTCATGCCACCCTATGTCAACTAGGTGTTTATCCCAATGGATGATTATCATCAAACAATCTAAAATTCACTTTATGACATAGATGGAAGCTAAATAAAATGTCGTAGTAGATTTCCTTATATAACATCCCATCATGGAAGATGAAACAGAGGATATTGAACTACAATGTTAATATTTTTTCTATTATCCTTATACATCCTACATTTCAAAGATGTATAATGGGGTTTCATTTAATTCCCTGTTAGAATGAGAAAGTAAAATCAAATTCTCAACCAATTAAGACTATGGATTGAACTTATATCCCAACAAAAAAAATCACTTTACTAATTATCACCAAATGATGTCTTCAGAAATAATGAAGTAGAGTAAAAATACATTAACACCAACTTGGTGATATTTGTTTAGCTGTAGATAGTTTTCATGAATGTTAAAGGGGACTCATATCTAGTAATAAAATAGATTAATATAGTGTATGAAATCATTATATCATACCCCCCCCCCAATTAGGGATTTCATAGGATTGATAATTGAATTACCAATTGAATAAAAAATCATCATGTCCCAAGATAAAATGATTAGTGTGTCTGTGTACATTCAAATGACTCCTTAGTCATAGAAAATACTGATTATCATGATCTTGTTTCTAGAATCAAGATCAAAATTATTATGATCTTGGATTTTCTATGACTGATGGAACCAATTTATATTCATTTTAACTTCTCATTTATGACCTAATATGAATTCATAGTGTGTATATTGAGTAAAATAGGTTGTCTGGGGAGTGTACAGTGCCTAAATCCAAATATTATAGAGTGGTATATAGGGTGTTATAGTAAGTAGAAGCAGTGTTCCTAGTCCTCATTTTATGATTAATCCATTCCAGATGTTTTAGTGAACATCAAATTGTGAACGGTTTCCTCAAAATTTGAAACATAGGAAGTATTCTGGTGCGATTTTTGTATATTTTTTTAAAAAATAGGAAATGCATAGTCAGAGCACAGTTTGTCCAGATGTGCTCCATTACTGTGAAAGTGGGTATTGAGGAAGTGTATGGAACATGGTTGGTGAACATTTATTCCAACCATATATCCCAAATATGGGACCCTGTTTTCTAAATATAAGTAACCATTTTCCCCATAATTTATTTTTGTGTTAACACACAACCACCTTTCTCAATTTCACCATATGACAACCCTTCTTCTCCATTTGAGAGATTCATTAATACTATATAAGGATATTATTATATTTCTTAATCAAAACAATTATTTGACATCAATTTGATTCATTTCATAGACATTGGATGGCTATTAAATCTATAGGCTCCTTTATTCATTTTCCTATTTATCAGTGATTCAATTTTTTTATTGGCACTATGGCCCAATTTTATGGTTTTTGGCCATTAATCTATTATATCCTGATCTAGATGGAATTAAAAACTGATACATGACATCCATTATTATCCAATAATAATGTGGATGGTCTATACCATTTCTATCAATGTATATTTGAATTTAAATACTTTTTACTGTTCCAAACTCTATAATTTATAGGCAATGCATCAAAAAAATATAAATTCTAGAGTTAGTTTATTAATTCATGTTTAATACATGTTGTGAAACAATTATCTGTGGTTTAAGGTTATTAAACTCAACCTGACCATACCATGGGTTCGGTTATTCCCATTTCCTATGATTATGTAACAAACTGGGGAATTTATTTAGATAAAAATTTGGTAAAAGAAATTTGATAACGAATTAGATTTTTAAATTTTGTGGGAACCTTAAAGAACCTTTTCATTAATAGATGAATTTTCTGGTATGGTTAATAACATTTATATTATAAGATTTTGAATGGATTAGTGAAATTATTAAGTGAATGGTTTTTTAATTAGGATATGTTATGTTCATGATTATAAGGTAGGGATTGTGGTACATCACCAATGAGACGATTAATTTCCATAGACACTTCCACTATATGTCTATGACATCCATAGAAAATTATTATGCGTCAGAAATTTATTATCCTTTGATATTGTTTAATTATATTTCAAATATTCCATGTGCATTATAACTCTTTTGATCTAATTACATGATATAAATTATTTTCTAGAATGTCAAGGACATTTAAACCCCTTGGATCTAATAGCTTATTTGGATTCCTTGAATGTCTCTACTCATTAGATTTGAATCATAAGGATATAATGTACATTTCAAGTCTATTGATATAGTTTAATAAGCTTACAAGTATTCCTTAAATAATTACAATCATTTGATCCAACCCCTTTAGGATTTCATGGACATTTAAACTTCTTAAAATATTTTTACATTATTTACGTAGATTACTAGGTTGCCTTGGACATTTCATCCCAATAAATCATTGATAATGTTGTGCTGATACATGATTACATATATTAATCCATTAATGCTTATTAAAATATTTTAGAGATATCCCTTATGATTTAGATTCATTATCATAGTAATTATTGAGAGACTATAAAATATTTTTTCATATTTTTATTACTTGTACTCATGTTAAGATAACACATTTATTTTTATATATTCATATAATTGACTTTTTGAAGACACCATTTGTGTTGGAATCGTAATTTTTATCTCATAACCTATTTTCTCAAGAATTGGATTCTCAGACAAACCTGAAGGTTGCATATAGAGAAAGGGAATGCACTTATTGGATTATTCATGATTTATTATTAAAGTGTATAAGGGGAGCACAATACTAGTTTGTGTCTCATGATAATGTTTGATATTAGTTACCTTGTTTTTTCATAATTAATTTGATTCATGTAAAGAATTGCAAGCCTATTTTGATGTATTTATTATATTTTGTATTGTATTCCATGATCATAATTTGAAAATGATACTATTATATGTTTATTATATAGTTTTTTAGATAATAAATTTTCTTCTTCTATTGTTTTTTATGATTATACCCTTGTGATACACTCTGATCCTTTGTTTATATTCACTCCTCTATTTCACCATGGACCATTTCTCATACTCGGTGGCCTCTAGCTTTTAGGGATATGTAGCTCAGGCTATGGGGAATACTTATTTTGGTTATAGATGGGTGATGATGATCTGAAATGTAACAACTTTTTATTAGAGAATTTTTTTTCATTTTTATTAATGTTTTGGAATATTAGAACATAAATTAATAATTATTCACCGATTTTTAATGTACAATTATAGGGATTATCAATTCAAAGTACCAAAAAGTTCAAATTACCTTTGATGAATTTTTTTTCTCTAAATCATGCCTATTAGATTTTATAGATTAAACCATTAGGTGAGGCACGTGATATTTTCTATACTTGTTATTACATATTTATACCACTTTCCAATTATAGAATGGAATATTTTCATCTTTCATAATAATAGGTGCTTTATAATTTATATGTCATGGATTATGTCATTCCAAGATTATATTACCATGTCTATTTCATGCGTAATGTATTATTACATTTAATATTATGTCCATGACATTGTGATATAATTTCACAAAAGATATTGATAAATCACTTTTTGAGAATAAATTATTGCCACACATCAATTTATATGTTGTATAACCCATTATATATTAAAATTCATGATCTATATTGGTCAAAAAATTGATGATAATATCATTATATATGAGACTAATTTAAAATGAAACAATATTCCAAAAATATTAGTCAATGTTAAATGGGGAATACAATTTGTAATTTAAAAGATGATTCCTCTTGAAATTGAAATTGAAAATCTGTATAATATGACCATTTATGATTAGAAGAGAAAATGACCTTGAATCAACCCAATTAGTGGGTAGAAGGAAATGTATATGGATATTCATTGTGACATGTAGTTCTTATATAGCTAGATATAGTAGTTGGTAGTGGGGTGTAACATGATTATAAATTTTTTTACACGTATTATTAGAATATCCAAAATTATTTTGTTACCAAATCTTGTATATGGAGTTTTCCTATATTATTAAGAGATATTCCACCATGATAACCTCCATTTCTACTTTTATTGTATGGAAAAAATCATTCCCCCGAGTGGGTGGGCCATGTGGAAACTATAAAACCTCTAATAGTGAAACATAATAAACTACCTAATATGAATTCTATGGGAATTTATGCCTATTTTTATAAGATTTTCTACACATTATCTAGACCATTCAAGGTTACCCATGACCTACCATGACTATAATTAAGTTTACACATGATTTCCAGACGTAAAATAGTACCACATTTTTTGGGGATAGATGAACACATTCCAAGAAGTCATGTAAATAGTCTATGATATTGATATTAAAGGACATCAATACACTTATCATGAGTAGAGTGAAGTGTGCTAAGTATATTATATAATATTTCACTAAGATATGGGGGGATATTATTTCTCAAGTCAAAATTCATTGGGAAATTTCATGGAAGAATTTATACGCATCCTTCTATCATTATTTCTATCGTGAGAGATTGTGGGCCAATAAATATTGCGTGTTTATGCATCAAGAGTCTGGAAAATTACCTTTCATGGTCTGTTATTAAAACTTTAATGAGATTTAGTTTTTTAAATCAACTATATTAGGATATGATTTATAAAATTAAAGGTAATTATAGAATGTTAGCATATGTGGCTTTTGATGGGTGGTAAATGTCTTCCAATATGATACCGTATCTGAAATAGTAAATCAGTTACTAGTTACTATGTATAACATAAGGGAACCTATTGTTGTAGGGTTGGATAGGTCAGATTCTTGACCTAGATATAGTGTTTGGGGGAAGGATGGGATTTTCTAAAACCACTTGTGTTTCGAATACACTCCTTTTCGTTAGTTCCAATGGTTCTATTATCTATCATTATTGTGGATGGAATGGAAATATCAAGATATAGCATAAAAGAAAACTAGTCATGTGCAGATATTATGAATGGAAGACCCTTTTTACAAATTCCATAGGACCTTTCCTCTTGAAATGTGTAGGATTGGTTCTAAATTCATGATATTGGAATGTATAATTTTATCAGGTTGGGATCTCAAGTGTGACTAACCAACGTGGTCTAGGTGTTGGTCGAGGCTAGGGTAAGCAGTCACAATATTTTCAGTGCTATAAGTACAAACCATCTCAATGTAGTCTTGTTATATCATAGTTACTATAATAAAGCTACGTAAAAAAAGAATAAAATACTTTAGTAGTATTTTTTAATAAGTTATCTAGTTATAGGTACTATTCAAGTTTCTTCTATGTTATTATATTTTTTTTGATGTTGGTTCATCTAATTCTATTATATATGTTCCCACAAAGGATCGACTTGGGTTCAATGTTCATTTCTATTTTGGACCAATGACATTCAATACTCCATTTTCTATTTTATCAAATAGTTTAATCAAGGGAAAGGAGTTCCTCGTTGAAGTATATAGGTGTTTCTTGAAATGGGGCCTCATTATCCTTGAGATGACATGGTTTGACATCATTTAGGTATGCACTAGTTGGTCCCATATCATGCATATATTTACTAATATCACCAATGGGTGACCATTACAGCTGTAGATGGTGGAATTTTTATCAACAAGGGTGAATTGGATGACTAGGTAAGCTGAGATTGACGTGAGAATTATAGGGTGAATGTGATGGTAGCCCATAATTGTTTATTATATCTTGTTGATCGGAGAAAACATTAGGTGGATTTCAAACAACTGGTTAATCATTTTAAGGACATTTTCCATGATGAATTTTAAGTACTACCACCTAAGAGAGGGGTTGACGTTTCCATTAATCTACTTGATATATATTAATTGTAATGAATTCCTCATTACAGGATAGAAACTACAATGTTACATTTGCTCAAGAGGCATCTAGATGAATTGGATGAAAATAGGTTTATACAACCCAAAACATCTCTATTAGAAACATTGACCCTTTATTCCATGAACGTTTATGGAAGACATTATTTAGTTTTATATTAATGATAATTAAGCAAGATGAAAATTAAAAATTAGTATCATTTACCTTTGATAGATTATATCTTCATCCATCTCTAAGAGGCTAAGGTGTTCTTGTTGATTGAAATGACATCAGGTTATCCATAGGTATGTGTTAGATCATATGATATACATTGTACAACATTATATAGTAGATATATATTTTATTATATTTCTTTCATGTCAATTGTTCCCATGAACACACCAGCAGTTGTCATGGTACTGATAATCTATGTTTTACAGGAATATCTTCATTCAGTTATAAATATATTCATTAATAATATCTTCTATTATTATCACTCTACACACAACCATTCAAAATATCCTAATATAATAATGGTACACAAATTCAACCTCATTTTTATGGTAATATCACAATGTGACTCTTTTGGGTGGTTAAGATTAATTTAATTGGTCATAGTATAATAATTATTAGAGTACGTGTTTACCTAGAGATGGTGATAGCTATTGTTTCAAGGGAATATCCCAATAACATGATCAATATAAAATTACAATTATTTTTATCCAGTTATTTCATTTCATTTATGCTAGAATAATCATGCATAGACACACTTATTCTAGTATTGAATAAATAGTGTGTACAATTTATTTGGTTACACACCTATGAATCATTGTTTAAGAAGTATAATGAGAGGATAAATGAAGCACATATCATTATAATTTTAAATTATCGAAGAATCTATATGATATATTTTTTTGGACCAGTTATTGGAATAAGAGTGGATATAATGTAAGGTGTGGGATTCTTGGTATATTGGTCCCATCATTTGATGCCACATGAGATGAAATACCTGACACACTATCTGATTTTAGCTGTTATATTTCATGTTTATCTATGTTGGAGGAATTATTTATTAATAAAGTGTTGTATAGAATATATGGACCACAATATTGTTATGTACAAATTTAAACATCAATAAATGAATATTTAGTGATAATGATGGGTTGAAAAACATCATTCCATCAAATTCATGCTTTTCTAAATGCCCAGAAAGGGAAATATAGTTGTTGATTTACTTGGAAGGAGGAGTCAGACATTGAAGGTTTAATAAACTAGCAGTGAGTGGTAAAATATGGCCATGCATTTTGAGACGTATATTCTAGTTATGTATGGGAATGGATAGTATATACTTTTAAAATTATTCATTACCTCTTCAATAATATATAGTGTGATGGTGTGGTAGCCCGCTGATTTAGAGGGAATATCCCTAAAAAAGAGTGTTGATGGTGATGAATCGTATCTTGGTTGAACAATTAATGATCATTAGATCATGCACATCTATGACCATTTCTAGGTCTTTCTTGAAATATTTTAACTATTTATTTATCAGTATATTTCCTCTATAGTGGATGTACATCATTTTCTTACAAATATGTATTGTGACTTCTATCGTTAGTATTGATTGTCGAGAAATAAAAAAGAGATGGATCGATATAGTAATCAATGTTCCACATATCCGTAGGTGTAGGTCTATCATTAGGGACTAGTTATAATTTTAATTTCAATGCCTATTATTTAGTGAAAATGTGATGATGCAACTACATATTTCATGAAGGGACAACCTACATAACCAAGGGGAAATAGTTTCATTTGGTGGATCATAGACATGATGACAATGGCCACCCATTGTATTCAATATGGGAGAGTCTATTGATAGTCATCCATTGGATGATCAAACTTAGTGATATCATAGACATCCAGTATGATCCATATTAAATCGTATTGGATACAAATTCTCATTTAATTTCATAGTTCTGATTGGGTTTTCATACTACACTCTGAACATTTGTACTTATATATTCATAATGTCAATGAAAACTGTTGGTTATTCATATAATATGATTATGATTTGGAGAAAATTATTTGATAATTTTCCTTGGTTTATAAGATTCATTGGATTAATAGTTACCTCTCACCATGTTCAATTTTACCAATATCTTCTAGGGACATTAAAATTGTCTCTTTATGAGGAAATATCTATTATTCTATACATTTGAACCCTACATTGGATAAGGGATTTAGAAGAGGTGATCCTAGGTATTTACTCATTCAAGAGGCTTAAGAGTAGGTTTATATTATTATAAATTATATTTATACAACACAATAATGTTAGAAATCATACATCGATTGTAAATACCCAAAATTTCCATGTGATTTTTTAATTAAATGGGAATTTTACGAGTCCTCGAAACATTACAGTGCGTTATTCTGAGGCCGAGTGTGCCCAGAATCAATTTCTAATGTTATGTTTGGGTATGTTCAGTAAACGTATGCATGTGTTTTTATAACATTTGAACCAGTGCTCGGAATTGAAATCTGAGGGAACAGTTGAAATTGCAGTACCGATATTCACACAATTAGACTTTCACTTTTATGGAAGTGAGTCGAGATTAAAAGATTATTATTGAGTTTTTAGAGAATGAATTAATAAAAATAAACATTTCCCACTCCTGTAATGTATTTCTCTGCTATAGGGGAAGGGTCACATGGCTCGTGACTATCTAACCCACCGTTTAGATGATTAGCAGATGGCCGAAGGACCACCCAGGTAATGACAAAGATTTAATCGAGGTGGTCAGCAAGGAGCAGGCGAATGTGGCAGAGGAGCTGGTCGTATATATGGCGATGGGTGACGTTTCGAGGTGTTACTGCCACAACCACCAAGAGGTCCACCCCGACCCCAGGGAACATGTGGACATGGGAGATCTCAACTCCAGGAAGCTGAGGCTTATGATCATGGTGCTATAGAGATGATTTGAGGTATACTCTGTGTCTACTCCACCATAGAAGCAGTTATTTAGAAACAGGTTCCATTCACTCATTCATTGTCATTTCCCTCAGTCGGAGCTCAGAGATTCTGATGCAGTCTTTGGCTCGACCTTTATGGCTAGAGACTCCTACGGGAGATGACTCGGTGATTACACACTAGTACCAGTAGTGTGAGCATACTCTAGGAGGCGAGAGCTTCGGCTGGGATCTCCTAGTAGATGCGTCGAGGCCTTACAATGTCATCATGGGTATGGATTTATTATCTGCACCCCATGCTTAGATTGACTATATTACGCACAATGTGTGTTGTGTCTACATGGTTGGGACCAGGTTTACCTTCATCGGCGATAAGGGAGCCTTTTCCATATATGATGCACTTAATCAGAGGAGGGTGCAACCGATCACTCGTTAGTTGGCTAGCCTTACCCTCCGAGTAGTTGATGTGGAGAGTCTGAGGTATGCTGTAGTGGTGGACCAGTATATGGATTTTTTCAATGATGATTCCTAGATTCTACCACCTCGCAAAAGGTGGGCTTATATATTGACATATACCCTGGGATGACATTGATACCTACAGCAGCGTATCGGATGGCTCCTATGGAGTTTCGCGAGCTACGAGTACATCTAGAGGACTTTCAAGGGTAGGGATTCATCTGGCTCAGTGTTTCTCCCTGGGCAGGTCCAATTCTATTCACCAAGAAGGAAAATGGAATCATGAGGTTTTTTGTCGACTACCATCACCTAAACCAGGTGACCGTGAGGAACAAGTACCCACTCTTGATGATTGAATACCTCTTTGATTAGTTTAAGGGATCATGTTGGGTCTCAAATATAGACCTCCGATCAGGATATCAACAGCTCAGAGTTCAAGATGAGGATGTACAGACGATGACTTTCAGATGTTAGTACAACCACTATGAGTTCTTTGTTATTCCTTTTGGCATAACCAACACTCCATCATTGTTCATGGGACTCATGAACATGTTCTACTGGCCATACCCCGATCACTTTGTCGTAGTCTTCATCGAAGACATTCTAATCAACTTGACTACTAAGGAGGATCATTACAACCATTTGTATGTTGTACTGGACACACTCGGAGAGAACCGGATTTATGGTAAGCTCTCGAAGTGCCAGTTTTGGATCTGAGAGGGACACCATTTGGGGTATGTCTTCTCGGAGGGTGGAGTTGTAGTGGATCTAGTTATGATTGAGGTGGTGCTTGCTTGGGATCCACCTAGGAGTGTGACGGATGTACGATGATTCCTAGGTTTGGCTAGATACTACTAGAGAATCGTTCCAGATTCCTTCAGAGTTGCAGTACCACTATCATCCATGACAAAGATGGGGAAACCCTTCCTGTGGTCGTAAGGATTCTAGCAGATCTTGCAGAAGCTGAGGTATAGGCTGACTAGTGCCCCCATCTGGAGGCTTCTGGAGGACGACATAGGGTACGTAGTCTACTGCGACATATCAGGGATGGGAATCGGGTGTGTCTTGATGCAGGAGCGAGCAATGATAGCCTATAGTTCTCGGCAGCTGAGACAACATGAGAAGAACAATTCCACCAATGACTTAGAGTTAGCGCTAGTGGTCTTCACCTTGAAGATGTGCTGAAAATAACTGATGGGTGAAAGTTTTATTGTGTTTTATGATCACAAGAGTCTCAGATATATATTCTCTCAAAATGACATGAACCTAAGATATCAGCAATGGTTTTAGTTCCTCCAAGACTATGACTTCGAGATAGTCTATACTCTTAGAAAGGGTAACGTTATTACAGATGCACTCAGCAAGAGATTTTGTATGCCGATGTTAGTTGAAGTGACAGAGTAGCTGTTCGCATTACAGATATCCTTTATGGATTGAGAGGGAGCAGCTTTCCTTTATTCCCATACAGTAACTCCCACACTACTTCATCTAGTAAGTGGGGCACATCATGTGGATGCTGACTGCGAGAGACGACGTGCTCAGATATCCACAGGTCAGGAACCTGATTTTTTTTTCTGAAGGTGGGGATAATGTCATTATCTTAAGAGGAATTAATATAGTGCCAGTGTCACTTCAGGAAGAAAGGTTGAGGGAGATCCACACATCTTCATTAGAAGTACATCCAGAGTGGCAAAGATTTACCAGGACCTTCAACGACAGCACTGGTGGCCCGGTATGAAGAAGGAAGTTGCAGATTTTGTCTCTCGGTGCCTCACTTGTCAGCAAGTGAAGGCAGAGCACTGGGCACGATATGGCTTGTTTCACCCTTTAGAGGTCCCAAAGTCGATGTGGGATGGGATATCCATGGACTTCATAACAGTACTTCTTCATACAACTAGGGGTCATGACTCGATTTGGGTGATAATTGATCGACTCACCAAGTTGGCCCACTTCCTACCGATCAGAGAGCAGGGTATAGTAGAGAGAATGGGATGCCTCTACATGAAGGTGATTGTGTGGCTACATGGATTACCTTCAATTACTATCTTCGATCATGACACATGGTTTACTTCCCAACTATGGAAGGGTTTGCAGGAGGCTTTTGGGATGCAACTTTGTCTGAGCACCGCCTTCATCCTTAGATGGATGGTCAGACTAAGTGGATAATTCTGAACCTCAATGACATGCTCCGGGATTCTGTCCTCGACTTTTGTTGCAATTGGGAATATCTTTTAACTTTTAGGGAGTTTTCATTAACAATATCCATCCCTCCACCATATGGATGAAACCTTTTGATGTGTTATACGGGAAACCTTGCAGATCGAATTTGTACTAGACTGACCAGGGGATGTCATCACTAGTGGGACCAGAGATGGTACGAGCTACCATGGAGAAGGTGAAGATCATCTAGTAGCGGATGCAGACTACACAGGGTAGACATAAGTCATATTCTGACAGGAGAAGGAGACCTCTAGAGTTTGATGATTTCGATCACGTCTTTCTAAGAGTCCCACCTTGACGAGGTCTATAGAGATTTGGTCGAGGATGAATGTTATCTATGAGGTTTATTAGAAATTTCCATTTCCTTATCAGATTTGATGAGGTTTCTTACTACTTATCTCTACCTCCCGAGTTGCACTGGGTGTACGATGCCTTCCACATATCTCAGTTGAGGAGATACGTGCACGACACTTCTCTGTCATTGACCATGGAGAGTTGGATATCGATGATGGGGAGACATTCATGGAGGTTCCAGTGGAGATTGAGGATCGGCAGGAGCAGGTCTTTCATGGATGGTCAATACCTCTGGAGTGCGTTCGCTGGCAGCAGGTGAACCTCCAGGAGAGTACATGGGAGCGGGAGGCTCAGATGCATGTTCAGTACCACCACTTGTTCCCGTAGTATGAGTTGTTTTTTACACATATGTAGAGCCCATAGGTGGGGAGAATGTTAAGACCCATAATTTCCATGTAAATATTTTTTTAATTAAATAGTAATTTTATGGGTCCACAAAACATTACAGCGCGTGATTTCGAGGCACAGTGTGCGAGAAATAAATTTCTGATGTTTTGTTCGGGTATGTTCAGTAAACGTACATGGGTGGTTTTTATTACTTTTGAACCTGTTCTCAAAATTTAAATCTTAGGGCACCATCAAACTCGCAACACTAATATTCAGATAAAGAGACATTCACTTCGATGATAGTGGGTCCAGTGTAAAATATTTTTTTATGTGTTTTTAGAGAATGAATTAAATAAAAATATAGAGTGTGGTTTCAATTTTATTTGATGGTTAAAACCACCTCATGGAAGATGGAGGTGGGACCACCACACATTAACCTTTGATGAGAGGTTATGGAAGTGGGTCCCACCTGAACCTAACCTTCCACGAGAAGTTATGACGTGGGTAAATCATGGGAGTAATAACCCTATTAGTTGTGGCAAAGGAAAACCTCTCAAATCCCCTCATTAATGAGGGAGAGTCTCACTAAACCCCCTTTATTGGTGCCAACTTCCCTAATTTAATGGTGCCAAATCCTTTACATTTATTAAGCGGAGCCAAGTAAATTAATTAAAAAAATTTAATTTTGGGCTAGCAATTTAAATATTATATTAAAATAAACTATTATTATTTTTGGAGTCATTGTTCATTGTGGTAGCAGCTTTGAGAGGAGTATTATAGTGAGAAAGCTCCCAATGAATAACGCCTTTGAATATGAAGAATTCCAAACTTCTTCAACTTATTCCTCAGTGCTTCTACCGACATGGGACATCTTCAACAGACCTTCCCTCCACATCGCCGTAAATGAGCCAATGCACAAACTCGGGATTGGAAGTGTGCGACGAACATGATAAATGATGATCACCTTCGTCTTCTTCCCATGACTTCACTGGCGATTAAAAAACAATGTTGGGGTTGCTTTCTTTTATGTCCCATTTTCTTATTTTATTTAAAAATGAAGAACAAGGTTATACTTCATTTTGTGGGTGAGTTGTTGTTCATCATTCTACTACCTTTATGAGGTAAGTGTTACCACCCTAAAAGAGGAGGCTGCAGGCCATACCAACCTGGCCCGACCACTCTGTCATTTTTATTTGTGAAGATATTCATCATGGTGATGAAGCAATGAGTGGAAGAAGGCATCGAAGACAAAGGATGGGCTACCACATCCATCGGGATCCATGCCACCCTCATGGAATCCGACATCGAGGTAGAGCCAAGCCACTGCCCCAAGCCCGCCTGCGCCCCACCGTCCCGCCCAGCCGCCTCCCGGCCGACCTGGCCTCCCACTAGCCCCCCTGGCGCCCTTCCTGGCCACCCGCTTACCCTCCTGCCGGCCTCCCCGGCCCCCCACCGCCCCCCCAGGTGCATTGCCTGGTCGTGCCCTCCCGGCCGCCACTCAAGCCCCCGAACGAACTATGTCGGCCCGCATGGCATGCATGCCCTGTGTTGTCCGAGCCACACCCCCCGGTGCTCCGGGCTGAACCAGCCCCGAGCCCGGGCCGAACTACCAATGTGCCTTCGAGGCTAGGCCCAATGGTCTATGCCCAACCTAGTAGGTTATCCCACCTAATGGGTATTGCTAGACCCAATATGTCTGATTGGGTCGACGCAGACCGGGTCTACCCAGACCAGGTCAGCCCAGACCGGGTCAGCCCATACTTAGTCGCACTAGGTCGGTCCTAGTGGGTCAGACCGGACACGAGCCCAATACCGACCTTTTAATTTCTTTGTCAGTATCTTTGGCACCTGATGACCATTTGAAGAATCTTCTGCAGCATTGGTTTTCCTCGAGCATGATGGTAACTTTGAATATACCTCAATGGAGTTTGGGTTAAAGTTGAGATACAGTCAGGTTGGATCATTCACGAATCCAACTGGGACCCCAGGACTAAAAGGGTGATAACTCACAGACCACACGTCTGATTGACACATTGTCTGTCATGTTGAGACCTCTATGATAGGGCGGACCATGGAGATAATTATTATTGGTATTTCGTGACTGTTGTAGAATCGACCAGTAGCTCATGGAGTGGATCCTCCCAGAGAAAAGTGTTCATAATGCGGAGACATAGTAGCTGGCTGAGACATGATGACTCATGACTATTTTCAGACAAAGTGACTCTACTAGCCTAGCAGGGAGCACTATGGTGTCGTGGCAGACCCAAAGTGGGGAGCACCTTGGTGTCACAGCATACCCACAGTACTCGACAGGTGAGTTCCTCAGCATGCTACGATGGGGAGAACCATGGTGATTCAGAACCCCCACAGTGGGGAGCACCATGGTGATGCAACAGACCCAGGGTACTCGAGAGGAGGAGTACATCCGTAGTCAAAGGATTGTGGGAAGTGCCTTGGTGTTGCAACATGCCCACTGTAATCAATAGAGGAGGGGTTCTCCAGCTGTCGTGGTTTCGTTAATATGAATAAAATCCGGGTTGAGCTGAGTCAGTAACATTTGTGTTTACATCCTGATTGAGATGGATTACTTGATAACATTGGTATATGTATGGTCATATACGTAAGTAAGGTTATCTATTGATTTCATACTTTTTGATTTATCCATTGTGGTTTTGTGAGAACCTAAGGGTCTCGGGGTCCCTATGGAGTATCATTATAATCACACACACACGGGCTATGCTGGAACCTTGTTTTGTTGGTTGCAGATGACAGACAACACAGAATGAGGCTGAGTGTGCTAGGACTAGATGGTACATAGAGGTGGACCACACGACATGATGGTACATGGAGTAGACGGATGGATGTGGTGTAATGTGGAGGCTATTTGTACCTACACAACTAGTAGGATTTTCTGGTGGACGATCCAGGAGCTGCTTTCCCTTTTTCCAATGCTAGTACTTTCAGTTTCCTTATACTGTCAAGTTCAGCTTCTATTTCTGGCCATCTTTTTACATTTCAACACTCCTTTTGTATATAGTTTTATTTTGTGTATTGATTCTAGAGAGTACTCTATTGTGTGTGTTTCATGTTATAATGACAATTCCTTTACATTTTAGGGATTTACGCCAATGGTGATAGTCGCCAGCCCCTGGCCTATGGAAGGCGAGTTTGGGGTAGTCACGGAACAGGGCCCAAGGGATTGGTCGTGACATCAACTATCACTACTGACCACATGAGATCAAGGTGGGGAATTGAACATCAAAATAGAATTATAAGGACTAGTGAATATACAGATATAGAAATGAAATAATTTATCTCCATGATATTTTGGGCCCTTCATAATTATAGAGTGTTTTTCTCAATAGCCTATTGGTTAAAATTACCTTAGAGGTACCAAGAAATGCATGACATCATAAACATATATCATCTTTGCTGATATCATTCTTATTTTTCAAATGTTCTATAGAAAGAATTTGTTGATTTAGAGGTAGTATAATCATTTTAGTTTCATATTATTAATATTGTCAATCATGGAACAAACATTCCTCATATTTATCCAGTTTCAATGGTATGTGTATTATGGAATCAAGGTTTTGTGATTACTGTAGTCTTTTGAACAATGTAAAAACTCATTCTTGGCACTAGGTTTATGTATACATTTGGGTAATAAAATTTGATAATCAATTTGATTATTAAATGTTGTGATCAGCTTAAAAATCATTTTAATTAAAATATAAATGGAATGATTTTTTTTTTAAATTGGATAGTACGTTATTATGAAGGTATTTGTGAAATGAAAAAATGAATGGTTTATGAAAGGGATTTATAAATTTTTATGAGGTTAAGGTAGGATTCATGGTATTGGATCGATGACCTACTTTGATGACATAAAAATTATCCCACCATGGTTATGTTTAACATAACATATTATAAAAATATATACATTTCTACTCTTTGGATTTGATGACCTATTATGATGTTCTGTATAGTTATAATCATTAAATTATATTCAACTTAATTTCATTGATTTCATATAAATTTCCACCCCATTGATTTGATTACATATTTTTCTTAAATTATAATTTTTATTTGAAAATTTATAGTCTTTGGATCTAATGATAAAATTGGATTAATTGGATATTTTAAATCATTTGATCTGAACCATTACAATTCCTTCTACATATCTACTCATTGGACCATGTTTAACAATCCTTCTAGGATTCTCTATACATTTATACTTCTTTGATCCGGCCCATTAGGATCATTTGGACATTTCTACGAATTAGATCTTGTTCACAAGATTTATATACATTACATGTATTCATTTAACCTTTATATCCCTTCGAACCTGGACTATGGAGGCCATATATATAAATATACATTTTAATCAATTAATCTACCTTATATACTTATATATTTACCTATGATTTATTTGTTTGATCATAGTATGTGTTGATGGACTTAAAAAAATTTCATCAAATGTTATTAAATGTACTCCATTTACATCGAATCGTTTCTACAAAATATATAATCATAATACATTTATTACATACAATATTTTTGGTAGCCTACTTTGTGTAACCCCACACTCTGTTCGAGCCACTATTGTGTACCTTGAAAGACCTCATTGTTACTAGTCAGTATAAGTAAAAGTGTGCTCCGGTTGATGCATGATTTTTTTTCCTATGAAAATGGTAGCAAAGGATCAATCTATGTCTCGTGATGCTATTTGGGGATAGTTTATATTTTTTATTTATTATACATTGATATTTGTGTCATTTTTGATGAATTAGTTCATGAATTACTTACTTATTTTATATCCTTCCATGTTCATCAAATGAACGTGAAACCATTTGATGTTTATTCTTAAATTGTTCAGTTATAACAAGATACTATGTAATTTTATTTTTTAATATAATTATGTCCTATATTTTAATCACAATTTTATTAACTCCCCACTATTCTACTAAGGAACTTAACTAGTAGCCAGTATCCTCTGGTTTATGGGAAGGAATATTTTATGTCATTTTTCCTAATTGAGTATAGTTTATATTGAGTGAACTTGGTCCTAATCTTTAATGAATGGTGGTCTCATAGTTATCATTTGTGACATTTTGGAAATAAACCAGTTCAATATTTCCCCTATGCGTGAATAGAATATTTCCAACATTATATGGATGGATCATGGAATATATTACCTCTAAAAAGGTACCATCCTATTAGATCAATCAATAGTGAATAAATTTGATGTATAGTAGTGAAATATACCCTTCATGATGGTCCAAATGAAAATAAACCCCTATATAATTGACCATTTTATGGATTCCTCCTAATATTTTTTGTCGTGTTAGAGATTTCCTCTATTATGGAAGAAATCCATGTAGGATCCTCTGGTTCTCATCATTCATGAACAATACTATCCCTACAAAATTAGAGGATTACTTAGTAATGATAACAAATAATGTGAGATTTTCTGTAATTCACTATTTAGTGTCAAAGATTTCAAATTTAAAAACACCTCATTCATTTTATGATATATTTTATAAATACAACTATTTATTCCTCAATAATTACTATATTAGGAATGGACATCATGAGAAACATTCACAGTCTAAAACTATGAAATATAAATACATCCTTAATACTACCAACACATTTTCCATAAGGGATATGGCTAATCCCGACATGAAATATAAAATTAAGAATATCATAAAATTTTTAATGTCTAATATTATAACCTACATTATCATCCATAAAAGGATATTGATTCAAAATCGATCAAACATATATCATTCTAATAAAAAGATAGAATATGATCAATATATCATCGAGTACAACCATCAATCATAGTATCATATAGTTTAAAATTGATATATGGAGGGAAAAATAATATTTTATCCAAATATAAAATTGAATTTTTTTTACAATGAAATGTATACATTGTTCGAAAATTCCATTCATGCATTATGGACATATAATAATGTAGATACTCATAGCTTGACATACATTGAAATTAAATTACTTCTATGGAATAGTTAATACATAAAAAAACAAACACACATGGACCATAATAGTTTATTGTCTTTGTTAACATGGAACATAATCTTCTAACCGTGGTGAATGATCTTCAAAATCTCCCATAAAGATCTTCTCCTAGTGTTTTCTTACCTAAAACCTTTCTTTATATCCCGGGGAAAATAAAAAATATAAAGGGTTAGATCAAATGATCATTAAGGGTAATCATGGAGAAAATAAAACAAACCATATACATTTGAACTTAAAAACATGAACAGAAGGTTTACACAACAAATTCTTGAGTTGTGAAATAAATCTTGGCAGTACGTAAGTCATAGGTCATAAAGGAACATTAATCATGATAAAATAGCATTGGAATAAAACATGTAATTGTGGAAAACCATTAATCCCATGATATTATTTCGATATTAGCCTTGGAATTTTTTACAAGACCATCATAGTGGACAAAGCCCCTTTCTGAATCGAGTTCACTTCTTATTCCAGTCCTGTAACACTGAACCGGATTAACATACCATTCCAGCCGTGTCTATCTCCTGAGATATAAATATTTACCCAATTCATTGGAGGGAGATATAAGTCCCACCCATCTCATAATGAAATCATTATTACTTGTGACACAACATAAACATAAACCATTCATCATAACCCAAAGAATAAAAATGGGTTTCATAAACATCATTCCATCATAACATAATCCATACAAAACAAATGTATATCATTTCATCATAAAAAAAGAGGAACCATTTAAATAATAGAGACATTATACATGAAACATACACATATTAAATAATTTCTTCTTAGATGGAAAATTGTTTTGATAAAACAAGTGAAGTGAATTCTGCAGGAAAATATCCTTTCTTCATCAAAAAAAATTTCTTTTCACAAAATGCCTTGAAATTCAAAAAGAAAAGGATTTTATTGAATATTTTCATTTAATCATGTAGAGTAATCTTCATAAAAATAATTTTTTATGAAATCATAAAATTATGTTCATGCCGTATAAGTAAAAAAAACATTCTCCTCATACATGTGTCGGAAAAGTCAAAAAGTACATCGTATAGTAAACAAAATAAAGATTCATTCCATACAGTGTGGTAAAAGTCATAAAAGGATAAAAATGACATTAAAAATAAATGGAAGAATACTAAACATTTTATGAAAACATTTTTTAGAAAACATGGACATGGATGTTAAACATTACCCCAATAAATACATTCAAATAAACAATCTTAGATAAGAATGAGATTGGAATAATTATCCCTTACCTTATGTCTGACATGCTTTATACTTATCTGAACCTCCTGTATAATGATTTAGATAATGTCACTGACTTATTAAAGAATCATATTCATTTTTATTATTTCTTATATGGTTCACTTATGACTTTATATTACCCGTTCTTTTGTAAATTCTATGTTAAAGGCGTGTTTTGGGTAAAATCGTTTTATTTATCGTACCTGTTTGGACTTGTTGTTCATGATATTATTATTACTTATATCATGATTTAATTACTTCCAAAAGTTATATCATGATTTATATATCACATATATTCATTATATATATATATATATATAATAGATAGATAAATGAAATGAAATATATCGTTCATGGAGACTGTAGGACGTACGTACACATGAACGCTGTTTTCTTTTCCTTATTGACTTGAATGGAAGTATGCAGATAAAATATATATAAATATAAATAAATAAAGTAGCTTTATCATGTAATATATTTTAGTATTATTCATTATATATACATTATAATCATTCTTATGTGGTTAACATGGAGAATGAATCTCATCGCGTCATGGAGATGGTAATCCATACGTACGCACGAGCGATGATATCGTTACCATAATTATTGAATTGAATTGGAGTGGATGATATAATATCACAGAATCAGTATGATGTTATAATAATAATATATAGTTATTATTTACACCATTATACCAATCCATGTAATGTGGTTGTGGAAAAACTGATTACACCACGGCGTGGAGATGGTATTCCGTACGTACGCACACGCGGTGATTTCGTTTACCGTAGGTTGGATAGAAGGTGAAATAAGGTTGTTTCATATTTATAATAACATATCAATATATATTTAATACTAATGTTATTACTTTATAATGAAACTACTAATGAAGAGTAATTAGAAGATGAAAGAATCATGAAAGAGTCGGTATAAGAGATTAGCTCTTCCTCGATGCACCTCATTTTAACTTATTTTTAGAGAACTAGAGTTGTTCTTTTGAGAAGACTATAACCTATATGATATAACTAGAGAGTCATAGAGTAGTAATTTGAAGGGTTTGTCTGATATTCGAGGCTCAAAAGGGTGTGAAGAGAAGAGGGAAGTGGTGCCCTTTTTATAAGGGAGGAGAGAGACACCTTTGGAAAAACATAAAATATTATTTTATAATAAAGCCAAACTAACCCCAAGTGGTTAATTATTAATATATATATATATATATATCCTTATATCTTTCATTTGGCCGAACCTCATATTTTTAGGAATACAATAACAATTAATAATATAATATTTATTTTAAAAATTATTTTATGTTAATTTTGATACTCCTGGTAATTGCTTTTTTTGAAAATCATAACAGCATGATTAGTTCTAAAAAGGATAATTAAATAAATTATAACATTTCATATTAACCTATATAATTATTTTAATTCATAAAATTTCTTAAATTACATTTATTTGTGTATTTATAATATCAATTATTTTAATATTTCACTAATATTCTAATTACTGCGTCATCATTGTATCATTAATAAATTAACATATTTAATGTATACAAATTATTAATAAAATACCATTATGTTGGAAATATTATTCTCTTTCTAATGATTATTTATAGTTGAATTTATCTTATGTATAACCCTATATTAAAAATGTTTTAGATATTAAACTTTGATTTTAACTCTTTTAACTCTTCTTTAAGTAAAATAATAATAAATGTCTTAATCTAATCCAAGTGGAACTAAAGGGTAATATTTTATCCCTAAGGCTGTTTTTGGTCGAATTACACTTATCCAATATAATTAGGACATGTTTTAGGGTAATAATAATATAATTTTTACCCTTAATTACTCTTTTTACTTTTAATCGTGTAAAAAAAAGAAAAAAGTTACTATTCACCAAAAATTATTTTTATCTTATTGAACCACATTTTACACCTAGATATTAACCTTGTCACTCAAATTTTCAAAATTCCACTCATAGAAGCTGTAAAGCTATATTTTATGCAAATTAACAAACTCTCCTAGGAGTTGGGTAAAAGACGGTGTAAAGTTCAATAAAATTTCTATATATCTAAATTTTTTATAAAATGACTCCAATTAATTACATTGAACATATATAGGTATAATGTATCAATTTTGACCTAAAATAAATTTAAATAAAATAAATTATTTTTAAATAATAATTAGGTTTCTAAATAGTTACCTAGTGTTTTTCACTATTCATCAAAAATTGAATGTTTTTAGAAAAATACCAAAAATTCACACAAGGCTAATTTTGATTTTACGAATCCAAAAATGAAGTGCATTTTGAATGATAAAATTTATAAAATTTTAAAAAGTTGTTATTACTATTCATAACGGCTAGTTTATATAATATTTTAATAACATATCGTTGTTTAGTGAAAATTGGTATTGCGTACAACACACGCTATCGTGGAAGGTCGCGATTGCATGTAAAAAAAGGCATTTTCGGATTGCTTATAGTGCAAGATTTATTTTTTGTTTCATATAATAGAATCCAACCATATTTAATTTATATATTGAATATATATATATATATATATATATATATATATAAATACACACTCAATTTTGTGTAGAATAACTTCTATCAAACAAACTTCAAATATTGTGTATCACGATCCAAGATTTGTGTTGCGTATACTACAAGCTAATACGGTATTGCGTATAGTGCAAGATAATCTTGGTGTAGTGTATAACAGAAGATATGAAAGAAATTAAAAATAATATATCTAATAAAATCACGGGGTGTTACATTCTACCCCCCTTAAAATGAATTTCACCCGCAGAATTCGTCGGGGTTATAAATCGTTTACTACTTGATAGTTTCTTTAATAGAAACACACATCATAAAAAGGAATACTAAAGATTAATTATAAAAACTTTGTATGAAATGTAATGGTTACCCAAATTAGCTCATCACTAGGTTTCCACATAGAAGAACATAGGTGAAAATATGGATATAGAAGAGAAATATAACCATCAAGTTCTGATGGAGAGTGGTAGAGAGCTTTGCTATGAGAAATACAACTATCAAAAATCCATAAATTTGTGATTATTTAAGGTACCATCTGATTCATCAGATATAAGGACACTAGGAAAACATTTTTGGTTTTCAAGAACATTTCTCAAAAGTTGAAGGATTGTTGAATTAAATGAAATAATTACTTGTGTTTGGTACAATATGACAGTTGGACATTCCTTGAACAATTTCCACTTAATCTTTTTATGAAATAAAGTTGAATTTGTCATTTGTGAAGTGTTGGAAGATCATGAGATAGAATTATGGGTCATTCCGTATATCTCATATGAAAGGTTAGCAATAGATATCAAATATACATAAGTCCATCTATGGTGAGGTTAATCATATATGATTCCAAAAATGGACTTATACTTCATCTATCATACCTCTTAATAAAACACAACAAGTTTCTACTAACCAGGACTTCTGGTAGTCCAGTTGTGGGTGATAACGACCTATCACACTGTGGTTGTGGGTTCTATTCCACAGCCTTGTCCGACGCGACGGTTGTCTCCCATACTGCAGGTTGTCTCTTTTTCTAAAACTTCACTATTATAAATTTATAGAAATAATATCGAAAAAGTTCTAGCCTTAAACAATACTATCTGATGCCTGAAATCATCCATTCTAGTCTTTAGACTTATCCAAAAAACATTTGTCCAATCAAATAGTATAAAAAAACTGATTACTAGAAATTTCATCAACCAAGCATGTGAATATCATAATTTATCCCCCTTATATCATATGATCTATCTTGTTGGTCAAATTACAAACATGTGAATACTTTATCATGTATTCTCTGGAAAAATGAATAACCATTGACTCTTAGTGAAAACATGAATGCTGTTAAAATTTATCACTTTCCACATACCAAAATCCCAAAATTTCTATATACTCAAACCATGATATAACATTGTACATATATCAATCATGAGGTAATTTTTTCCTTTATTGCTTCATAATGAGCATATCATTCTCTTTCCAAAAATATTTAAATCAAATTTCATGGTTACTAGTAACATATAATTATTGAAAACCAATACATAGATAAGCAAAAAATTCCATGATACCATGAGATTCCATGATTTTGAAATCCCATTACATAAACACTTAATCATTACACAATATCATTTTCATACTCAACATCCCAAATAGTAATCGCATGTGACTTTCCATTATCCTTTTCTTTAAGTGGTTGCTCACATTGATCATCATTAACCCTTAGATTAGAAAATTGATTAGAATAATTACCCATTTCTTTGCACTTGAAGCATTGAAGTGTTAGTGGTGCATTCATTATAGTATTTTCACTATTCACGTCATTAAAAACCTTCTTCCCATTACATGGACACTCAGCTACTCGATGACCTTCTTTTCCACACTTATAACATTTTCTAGTCCCTTTAAGACAGTCTCTACCATGATTCCTTACACACTTTTAGCATAAAGAAACATTCATCTTCTTTTCACCATTATTATGATATTTCTCATTGAACTCCATCTTTCGTTTCATGTCAAAACCATGAGATGGATATGTAACACCAACATCCATTTCTACCTTGATAGCACAATGCACAATTTCTTCATAGCTACTGAAGTTTCTTATAACTAATTCCCTTCGAATACTTGGTTTTGTGCCTCTATAGAATCGATCAACTTTACTTTCAGGTTGTATGATAAATCCAGGTGCATACCTTGAAAGACTTGTAAAATTCTCTTCTTATATACCAATATATTCATCATCCTTTTTCTTAATCTCATGGAAGTCCTTTTCCATCTTTGTTTGAAGAATACAAGGGAATTACTTATTAAAAGACATGTTCTTGAACTCATTCCATTCCATGGATTCAAATTCATCTTTGGGCCTTGTATTTTTAACTAGAGTCCACCACTGGTCTACTTCACCTTCTAACCGATAAACAACCAAAATGACTTTTTCATTCTCTAAACACTGATGTTTTGAAAATATCATTTCAATGGTAATAATCCATTATTCAGCAACAAGTGGATCAGATGAACCACTGAAACATGGTGAACGTTTCCTCATAAAGGACTCAATAGAATATTGTTCCTTTCTCTGCCATTTGGAAGTTCAGAATGATTCATAGCTTGTGTAAGTATAGAAATAAGATTTTTCACTCAATCTCCCATAACATTGGTTTTTTCAGGAGGAAAATCGTTGAATTTTCCATTACATTGATCAACACAGTTCCTTCGAGTTTCGTCCATCATCTAAAATCCAAAATGAATAGTGTGAGAGGCAAAAATCATGCTAGGAAAACAACATAATAAAGGGATATTACTTTCAATATATAACATCTTAGGTTTAATTCTAAGATCATTACCGTAATTCTAGTACTATAACCTATACTTTTACTTAACCTTATGGACATCCCTAGACATACCTTATAAATATCTCTGTGGATCTCACTAATGTTTTCGCATCCTAGTTTCCAAAGGTTGACTAAACCTTTTCTCTGATACAAACTATAGAGACCCATAGCTTGACGTACATATACATGACATTACATTTGCGGAATACATAATACATAACAAAAACAAACACTCAAGGACTGTAATAGTTTAGTGTCTTTGGAAACTAGGAACACAATCTTCTAATCGTGGTGAATGAACTTCAACATCTCCCATAAAGATCTTCCCCTTTTTTTCTTACCTAAAATTTTTCTTTATATCCTAGGGAAAATAAAACATATAAAGGGTGAGCTCAAATACTCAATAATGGTAAGCATGGAGAAGATAAACCATATACATGTGAACTTCAAAACATGAACATAATGTTTACACATCCAAAACCTGAGTTGTGAAATAAATATTGGCAGTACATAAGTCATAGGTCATAAAGGAACATTAATCATGATAAAATAGAATGGGAATAAAATATGTAATTGTTGAAAACCATTAAGAACATGATATGATTTTTATAGTAGCCAATGCACTATTTCCAAGAACATCTCAGTGGACAAAGTCCCTTTCTGAATCAAGTTCACTCCTCATTCCTGTCCTGTAACACTTAATCAGATAAACTTACCATTCCATCCATGTATATCTCAAGTGATATAAATCTTTACCCAGAGAATTGGAGAGAGATATAGGTACCACCCATATCATAATGAAATCATTCTCTTTCCACAACATAAACATAAACCATTAATCATAACCTAATGAATAATAATGGGTTTCATAAACATAATCACATCATATCATAATCGAAATAAAACAAATGGATATCATTTTATCCTAATAAAAGTGGGACCATGTAAATCATAGAGACATTATACTTGAAACATACACTTTTTAAATAATGTCATCTCATCGGGAAAATGGTTTTGATAAAACACTTGAAATTAATTCTTGAGGAAAATCTCCTTTCTTCTTCAAAATCATTTTATTTTCAAAAAATGCCATGAAATTTTAAAAGAAAAGGATTTTTTTTGAAAATACTCATTAAATATTGTAGAGTAATCTTAATAAAAATAAGTCATTATTAAACCGTAAAAATTTGTTCATTTCGTATTAGTTATAAATATCATTCTCCTCGTACTTTTTTCAAAAAAGTCAAAAAGTACCTCGTACGGTAAACAAATGAAAGATTCCTTCTAAACCTAGTGGTAACAGTCATAAAAGGGTAAAAATGACATTAAACATACATTGACTAATTCTAAACATTTCATGAATCTTTTTTGGAAAACATGGACGTGGATGATAAACCTAACCCCAGTAAATACTTATGAATAAACAATCTCGGATAAGAATGATATTGGAATAATTATCCCTTACATTACATCTAATATGCTTCGTACATATCCGAACCTCTTGTATAATGATTTAAATAATCTCATTGACTTATTACATAATCATATTCATTTTTTTGATATCATATATTGTTCACTTATGACTTTATATTACCCATTCTTTTGTAATTTCCATGTTAAAGCAGCGTTTTGGGTAAAATCGTGTTATTTATTGTACGTGTTTGGACTTGTTTTTCATGATATTATTATTAATTATATCATTCTTTAATTACTTCATGAATGTAAATAATGATTTTCATATCATATATATTCAGTATATATATAATAGATAGATAAATGAAATTAAATACACTATTCATGGAGACGGTAGGCCGTATGTACGCATGAATGCTGTTTTCTTTTCCTTATTGACTTGAATAAAAGTATGTGGATGAAATATATATAAATATACATAAATAAATTATCATTATCATGTCTTATATTTCATTATTAATCATTATATATTCTTTATAATCATTCTTGAGTGGTTAACATGAAGAATGATTCTTATCGTGTCGTGGAGACGATAATCTGTACATGTGCACGAGTGATGATATCATTTACATAATTATTGAATTGAATTGGAGTGGATCATATAATATCTAAAAATCAGTATGATGTTTTAATAATCATATATAGTTAATCATTACACCATTATACCAATCCATGTAAGGTGGTGGTGGAAAAACTGATTACACCACGACGTGGAGACGTTATTCCGTACGTACGCACGCACAATGATTTCGTTTTCCGTAGGATGGATAGAAGGTGAAATAGGGCTGTTTAATATTTATAATAACATATCATTATATAATTAATACTTATGTTATTACTTTATAATGAAGCAACTAATGAAGAATTAGTAGAAGAAGTACGAAACATGGAAGAGTCAGTAGAAGAAATCAATTATTCCTCAACGCACCTCCTTTAAACTTCTTCTTAGGGCACTAGAGTTGTATTTTCAGAAGACCAGAACCTCTATGATATAACTAGAAAGGATTAGAAGAGGAATTGTCAGGTTTTGGCCGAGAATCATGGCTCAAAAGGGGGTGATGAGAAGAGGGAAGGGGTTCCCTTTTTAAAAGGGAGGAGAGGGGCACCTTTGAAAAAACATAAAATATTATTTTATAATAATGACATATTAATTTTATAATAGCTGCAAATTTATTTATTTCTAAGAAAAAGTTGGTATGGGTCGAAATCCTCTCATCCAATAGGATTTAGAAAAGTTTAGGTTTCTATTTTTACCATTTCATTTAGATGAAACTCTAAGTTAAATAATTTAACTTTTACCATGTCTTCTTGTTTTCTTAAAGTATATGGTTAATAAAAATTCCATAACAAGCCATACGAACCTCAAGTGGTTCATTATTAATATATATATCCTTATCTAAGTCATTTGGCCAATCCTTAGATTTTTATGAATATAATAACAATTAATAATATAATATTTGTTTTTAAAAATATTTTATGTCAATTTTGATACTATTAAGTATTTGATTTTTGTGAAAATCATAACTGCATGATTATTTAGAAAAAGTCTAATTAAATCAATACTAAAATTTCATATTAACCTATAAAATTATTTTAATTCCTAAAAGCCTAAAAATACATTTAATTGGGTATTTATAATATCAATTATGTAAATATTTCATTAATATTCTAATTACTGCATCATCATTGTATCATAAATAAATAAACTTATTTAATTTCTAAAAATTATAAATAAAATTAAATTATTTTTGAAATATTTTTATATTTATAATTAATATTTATAGTATAATTTATCTTATGTATAACCCTACATTAAAAATGTTTTAGTTATTAAACATTGATTTTAACTATTTTGACTCTTCTTTAAATAAAATAACAATAACTGTCCTAATCTAATACGTGTTGAACTAAAGGGTAATATTTTATCCCTAAGGTTGTTTTTGGTCGATTCACACTTATCCAATAGAATTAGGACATGTGTTAGGGTAATAATAATATCATTTTTACCCTTAATTACCCTATTTACTTTTAACCGTTGAAAATAAATGTAAAAAGTTTCTATCCACCCAAAAAAAATTTATCTTATTGAACCAAATTTTAGTACAAGATATAAACCATATCTCTCAGATTTTCAAAATTCCACTAACAGTATCGGTAAAATTTTGTTTTATGCAAATTAACAAATTGTACTAGGAGGTTGGTAAAAGACGGTGAAAAGGTCAATAAAATTATTATATATATAAAATTATTATAAAATGACTCCAATGAATTAAATTGAACATTTATAGGTATTATATATCAATTTTGACCTAAATTAAATTTTAATAAAATAAATTATATTTAAATAAAAATTCAGTTTTTAAATAGTAACCTATTGTTTTCAATATTCATCAAAAATTGAATGTTTTCAGAAAAATACCAAAACATCACCCTAGTCTAATTTCAATTTTATGAATGCAATAATGAAGTACATTTTGAAAGATAAAATTTATAAAATTTCAAAAAGTGGGTATTATTATTCATAATGGCTAGTTTATATAATATTTTAATAACATATCATCGTTTAGTGAAACTCGGTATTTCATACAACACACGCTACAGTGGAAGGTCATGATTGCGTGTAATGAAAGCCAAGTAAGGGTTGTGTATAGTTAATGATTCCTTTATTGTTGTGTATAATATAATACAAACATATTTAATTTATATATTGATTATATATATATACACTCAATTTTTCATAGAATAACTTCTATCAAACAAAATTGAAATTTTGTGTAACACGATCCAATATTAGTGTTGCATATACTGAAACCTAATACGGTGTTTCATATAGCACAAGATAATTTTGGTGTAGCGTATAACAAATGCTATGAAGGAAGTTAAAAAGAATATACCTTATAAAATCTCGGGGTGTTACAAATAACATCATGCACACTTCTAAAAAATTGAATACATATTGGTAGGTTTTTTGGATTTTGGTTTTGTTACTAAAATAATTATAGTTTCCCTAACTCTAAATAGATATCAGTGGAAATATCTCAATGGATGAAAAATCACAGAAGTGGTTAGATGAGTTTGAATGACTCAATTTGAGATGGTTTTCTAGGTTTCCTAACCTCCATGTTCATTAGAGCTGGATCACTTGAACCTTAAATAAGATGGTTCACCTCTTATAATTCATCCATAGAGAACTATTATAGTTTTTCATGACCGTGATGAAACATGGGAAGAAACCTAATATTACGGAACCCAAGATGGAAGGGATGTATATTATATTAAACATATCTTCTAATAGAGCCTACTTATATTCCATGATGGAAAGGGAATGTGTTATACACCCCAATAGTGCGAGATTCTTAAATAGTATATCTCATTGATTCCATCATGAAACCAATGTCTTAGAGATATGAATTTAAAAAACATATCATTTTATATCCTTAATGTACGAAGTTAAATATCATGGAATATGTCCTACAACATGACATTAATCATTAAGGAGGCCGTTATCACCACAATATTTTAAACAATGTAGAAGAAATCTAATCGAAACATGAAAAACTATATGATGTAAAACCTAAATTTTTTATGTTAAAATACATAAAACATTCACTTGATTTAAAATCATCTATTAGCCACAAAATGGGGTCACCATATATGACATGCCTTATTTTTCTACACATTAGAAAAATTTGACTAAATTGTTTCTAGTGTAGGGGCCTACAGCCTGACATAATGTTTCATAAAATGACACAAAATGTGGGGGGGATTCCCTATTTTGTTTATAAATTAATCCTTATTCATAAAAAGTTTACATATTTTTTCATCATGTAAATTACCTAAATTTGTTAAAAAACTGAACATTCTAAATACAAACAAATATTTTCAATATACATCAAATGATATATCATCCATTAAAAATCTAAAGACACACAGAATATAAATTTTAAATGATGATATTAAAAATTAATACTAAATATTTTAAATACATTTTTTATAACATGAATTTTTTTTAAACTAATCAGTGTGCAACATATGACAAAACTGATTTATATAAAATATGGTTTTAACCATAAAATTGGGTTTGTTATTCTATCTTATATACGAATCATATAAGATGAATGTTAATATTAAAATTGAATTTATAATATATAAAATTATTAATTAATATTCACCAAAAATTATTATTATATATTTATTTATGTCAAACATGTTATTTTTGATAATTTTATTTTCTAAAAAATTCGTTAATTTATCTTAAAATAGTTTTTATATTTAATAATAACTAATTGGTCACCAAATAAATAATTTAATATACATGTGTATGAAACGTATTTTCATAATTTAATTAATATTCTTAATAAAATCAATTATAAATTCTAGAGGATAAATATAGTATTCAATAATATATTTTATTAGTGTCTCTTGTTTTATTTTAAATCAAAATATCATGTAAACGAATAATGTAATAATAAATTAAAAAATTTTTAAAAAAGTTTAATAAAATATTTGGTTATTAAAAATAAAAAATTTGACCAGAAAAACCCATTACCAATTTTTTTAATATATAATATAAAAAAAATCAAAACACACTAGTTTAGAAGTAAGTAAAATGAAGCAGAAAAATATAACATGTTCATGTCTTAATAAAGTATTTGTAATTATATCTCCTCCAATACATATTTGGTCTTCCCCAATATATCATTAGACTTTATGAATGTGTAATTTCAGCCATTTTATCCCATGTCATACCCCTACACCCATGTATCCTCTTGGATATGTCAATTCATATATTTCTCTCATACTAGAGAAATTATATTCAATAACATGGTAATTTCACCACTAACCACAAAATGAAATTGATACTCCTCATACGACAAATTGGAATAAACTTATGAATTTTACACACATATCGAATGATATCGGTGGGAATCGTATTGTCAAAATTTAGTAACATTACATATTTCAAAAATATCATAATAACACAACGGAAGTGTTAAATGTTATCAAACTATTCAAATATTCATACTAATTTCAAAGAAAACCATGACCCTGGGAACGATTTTTCCGTTAACGTGAGCATTATGATATATTAATCCATTGAACATTCATATTATGGCATGTTCAACTATTTTAATCATTATATAATAGAATTTTTAGGTTTTATAAGTTATCTCCCCTCTCTGAGAAGTACACAACCTATTCTTATTCGACAAGGTATGATCTGATGTCTCTTAAATGAATTTTGATAAAAAATTTAGTAAACAGTTGTCTATTTGTAAAAATAATGGATATCAACAAAACCACCAAGTTAAATCTATAAATAAACCATCAAAATTGGGAATTTATGAAAATGGTTGTAGAAAAATATGCATGTTCGAAATTTTCTCCCAAGAACCTACGAAATAAAAGAGGCACACCCACTCCTTGTCTTCTAATATCCAAAGATACACTCAGACTACACATCTATGTGTAGTGTGTATTCATCCCTCGAATGTACATACATGTAATTTTCTCTATATAATAATTACTATAAGTGAAATTTAAATTTTTGTATAATTATTTGAGACACTAATTTTTCTTTCCCCAAAATAGAATAAAATATCCCCCACATAAATTTTATACACATAGTTAATAGAGAACATATATCATATCAGTAAAAAATATGAAATATTATTACATTGTCCTATAATATACCACAGTAAATTATATACTCAATATATAATAGAAATACCATAAAAATCACAATCACATTGTCCATGTTCTACATCGGGATGTGTAGTGGTTGAGAAAGACCTGTGAGATTCTGGTGCTCGACCATCAATAACTAACAAGTGGAAAACCATGTGTAATACCACATAATTCCCATTTTCATCTTCATATAATGATATTATATATATATATATCATTTTGGTTATTATTATGAATAGTTTAAAAATAACATCTTGATTCTTGTTAGTCTCCTATAAACTCAAATATCATGCTCATAGAGACAATAAGAAAGCATATGTCATGAAATATGTTTTCTATATTAATGACCCTTTATTATTAAAAACCCCATTATATAATACAATATACTATATAAATATATATATATATTGACACTTTTAAATTATACTGAAGAGATTGGGTGTGATAATAAAAGATATTGGGTCACATAGCCTTGAAAATAATGAGAATTCATATAAAACTCAGAATAAATGTATAACATCAAGCACTCATTGATAGATTATCACAGATAATTGATTCATTTGTCCTACTCTTGAAAATTTAAATGATATTTTATTTTGGTACAATGTATTCTAACACAAATTTTATGGAATATTGTAACCCAAATCACATTTCATATTTAAGGATCACATAGGTCTATAAGATAATATATTTTTAATTCAGGTTGTTTGTTTACCCTATGAACTTCTCACCCAATGTATTATTGTAAATACCCCGAACTTCTATATAATTTTTAATTATATGGAGTTATTACGAAACTACAAATATTAATGGAAAGTGATTTCGAGACTTTTAGAGCTTGGAATATAATATAAATCCTTTTTAAGGTGAGTTCAGTAAACATGTGGGTGGGATTTTATATCATTTGAAATGGTGCTTGATTTGTAATTATGAGGGCACCATTGGATTCGCTACTATAGGATTCGCTTACGTGAAGCATAACATCGACTGGAAACGGTCAGATGAAAAAGTTAATTTTTGTAATTTACAAAATAATAATAAACTAAGTAAAATTTATATTATTTATACGTTAAAACTATTTACTGATGGTGGCGAGACCACAATGTGAATATTTCATTTGATGAATTAATTTAACAACCTGTTACACTTGGTTGTGAAACAACAGAATCTGGTAAATTATGGGATCATTAATTAAATAATTTATGAACCACAATAATGAGTAGGGATATAAAATCTATAAGTGAAATTTTTTAATAAAATCATTGGAAAAAGGGACTGGAAAATCATGTGAGATATTTTTACAAAGCACCGATTAAAACCCTCTCCAATGATGAATGAGGAACAAACAACATCGTTATTGATTCGAACATGAGGTTGATGAGAGGTGATGAAGATCAAATGAAAATGCATAAGGATATTCTTCTTCTTCCACATTGTTTACAAAAATCTATATGTGGGATGTTTAATTGTTTATGTGTTTAAAGAATTTCTCTTCTGCGTTCTTCAATAATATGTAGAACGTGGATCAACCGACTAATGAGGCGATCCACGATTCATTCATTTTTAAGGATGGTTTTGTTGAAAATTGATTTGTGTTAATCATTATAAGGATATGAATAATTCATTCCCAAGTATTAATGCTAAATTGGAGGGAATGTTCCCAACCGAACAAGGTCTACCCCCCCACTAAACATGTTCTTGGTGTGTTCTTTGAGGCAGATCAACGAACAGATCAAAAATGTGATGTCAAGGGTAATTTAGTGAAGGCGATGACCAAGGAGGATCAGAGGCGCATATGAGAAATAAAAAGGAAAACCAATGTATCTCTAGTGGCCCAAAGATTCACACGCCGGTGAGATGGTGTGGGCGACCGACGTCGGCGGCTGGCTGAGCTGGCCGCATGGGTACGACGGCTCCCCACAGGCACCGCGGCCAGTTGGTTCTTGGTGGGTGGTGTAACGCCCCGACCCTAGTTACCCAGAGTCGGTGCATTATTACATAACATTGGCATGATCACAAGAAAGATCAAATCTCGAAAGACCGATTGGTTTAGCAGCCTTGGAAACACTAGATATATTCTTAAGTTTTACATTACATCATAAAATGAAAAACTACTACAACAAAATAATGTTTCCACAGTCCACACTATAATCCCCTCATAATATCCCTGCATGTCATTCATAACTTACATCTTCACTTCCTGGAAAAAATAAAACATAGAAAAGGGGTGAGATCAAATTCCCAGTAAGGATAACAAAATATCAGAAACTTTCATCAATAAGAATAAACATTTAAGGCAATGTATAACTAAAACAAAAGCCTTTTAAACATGAACTTTCAACATGGTATGGCATAAATAAAATGAAATAATTCCATTTACTTATTCACATGGATATTCTACTAATCGAATAATCACATGCAAAAGTCAATAACCACTTTCATAATGTTGGAATTCATAATGCCAGACTATCATAACCACATAGCCAAGGCCTCATGCCAAGACTACAAATAAGATTTTTTCAAAGCCTTGTGCCAAGACACTAGTTTGTCTCATGAGACCTACCGATGCATCGAGGAGCTATAGCGGGCTCCACCCGTCACTTATTAAGTCCAATGCATTCCCATATGAAAAGGTTTAAAAATAACATAAGCATTCGTATTAAAACTAGCATACGAAATGTCAATAATTTCACCATAAACTATGAATGGTATAAAAATAGCACATCCACAGTCAAACATATCACAAAACCTTCAATACAATATAGAAGTTTTGTATCATAATAAATCAACTTCAAATTAGCGTAAAATCCGTCAAAGGATGTTGACATAGATGAAATCAAAACACTTTTTAGAGAAATATCTCTTTCTATTTTTTAAATCATTTAAGAGCCATATAAAATAAAACATTTTCTTGAAAATATTCTTATAAGCTTGTAAGGAAAACTTTGAAGATTTTATAACGGCAGAAAATAACCGCACTCACCGTATAAGTTAAAAAAAACATTCTTACCTTAATTCTGTCGAAAAGGTTAAAAGGACCTTGTTTTGAAAACGATGGAAAGATTCCTCTTATAAAAAGTCAAACAAGGGTATAATTGACTTTAACCCATATTCTTGTAAATAATAAAAATGTTTTGAAATACATTTTTAAGAAAACATGGATGTGGATGATAAAGAGATCCCAGTAGATTATTACATATAAACAACCTCGGATAATGAAGAGATTGTGAAATAACCCTTACCTTGTACTTTTCCTTTGTTGGGGTAGGTTAACCTCCTGTATAATGGTGAAATAATTGTTATTAAATTATACAAGAATCATATATATTAATATGATATCATATATGATCTTTTAACATTGATTTGTTAATAATATCTTAGAATTGTCGTCGTTTCGGGTGTTAACTTACTCATTTTCTTTTATATGTTTTGTTACATAAGCAATGGTTGTTGTATATTCTTCATATCCAGAATGATATCTAGTCCTTAAACATCATTTTTAAATCATCAAATGATAATTATACTTGAATGGATACGATGGAGAATGAATCTCATCACGTTCGTAGAGACGGTAGTCCGTACGTACGCACGAGCGACAATATCATTCTTTTGATATTAAAATAATATATAAATGGATGGTATATCATATATACAGAATCATTAACATGTTATATTTATTATTTACATGAGTTACACATCATTATTATACCCATCCAAATAATATTATATTGAATAACAATTACACCACGACGTGGAGACGGTAAGCCGTACGTACGCACGTATGGTGACATGTTATTCAAAGGGTGGATAGAATACTGAATATGGTTGTACCATATTTATAATAACATCACAGTATATGTGAGATACTGGAGTTATTATTTTAGAATGGTAAGAACAAAGGAATAAGAAGTGGAAGAAGAAATGAACGTAGAAAAGGGTGGTGAAATCATTACCTCTTCTTCGGGTTCTTCCTTTTGATTTGATCAAAAGGGCTCCTTAGGTTGGCTTTCTGATCAAAATAATGCCTCTAGGTTGTATTGAGGGATGTTGGGAGAGTATTTGGGCAGAGTTTGGCCGAACCAAAAGGCTTTGAAGGTGTGAAGAAATGAGAAGGAGGAGTGCCCTTTTATAAGAGGGGTGAGGGGCACCTTTGGAAAAGCTAGAAATATTAATTTATAATAAATTCATATTCGGTTTCTAATGGCTCCAAAGTTGATTATTCAAAGGTTATGGTGGGGATAGGTCGAAAACCACTCAACAAATAAAATTTAGACAGGTTTGGGTACTTATATTAACCTTATCTTTAAGTATGAACTCTAAGTTAATTAGTTTCACTTTAACAATGTCTCTTTGTATTTTTATATAATATGGTTAATAAACATACTATATACATCCAAACGACCCCCAAGTGGTCCATTAATGATGATCCTATCATGATATAAGTCTCTTGGCCGAACCTTAGATTTTTAAGAATTTAATATCAATTAATAATATAATATTTGTTTTAAGAACTCTTTTATGTCAATTTTGACACTATTCATTAGTTGATTTTTGTGAAACTCATAACAGATTGATTACTTCGAAAAAGTCAATTAAATCAATCCTAATATATCATATTATCCTAGAAAATTAGTTTAATTCATTAAAAGTTTCATATTATATTTATTTGGGTATTTATAATATCAATTATTTTAATTTTTCACTATTATAGTAATTACTGCATCATCATTGTGTCATAAATAAAATAAATTATTTAATGTCTAAAAATTATAAATAAAATATCATTATGTAATAAATATTTTTATCTTTCTAATGAATATTTATAATCTAAAATCCAACATATATAACCCTATGTAACAATTGGTTTGCTAAAAGATATATGCTTATGTCATTTTTGTATTCATTTTAACTTAATTAAAATAAAGTGTCATTATCACTTACAAGTGGATCCATGGGGTCCCAAAATAGACCCAAAGATGCCCATGGTCGACCGTGTATCAAACAATAGGGTTAAGACACATTTTAGGGTAATTTAGTATTATTATAATATTATTTTTAACCCTTATTTACCGGATTTACCCTTAACCATGGTAAATAAAATATTTACCGCAGTAATTATTCAAAATGTCTAAAAATAAAAGTTACCTATTTACACAATTTGAACATCCTGATTCCAAATATGGAATCCATTTTTCTAAATTCAAAACACAGAAGTGGCAGAAATTAATTTAAAATTAATTCCCGCTGTCAAAACAAAAAGCGTGTTTTTAAGAGATAATAACTATCAAAAGATTGACACTTGTTTATGTTCGGTTTAATTGTAAAATTATGTCCAATGACCAACATTATATTAAATGGTAAAAATATATTCTAAATATACTTTAAAACCACTCAAATTCACAATTTATTACTATTAATTATTTTGATTAAAAGGTTGTTTTTAATTAAAATTTAGTAATTTTCACTATTCATCAAAATATCAAAGTTATCCGAAAAGTACCAAAATTTCACCTTAGGCTAAATTCGATATTCCGAATCCAAAAATGAAGTCCATTTTGAAATATAAAATATATATAATTTCAAAAATTATGTATTACTATTCATAACGGCTAGTTTGATCGGTTGTGGTGTGTGTTAAAACTCGAAGTTGCGTACAACACACGCTACTGTTTTATTCAAAGGAAAGCGTACCGTGTAAGCTTGGGATGTTTCATTTTAAATTTTTCGATGTCCCCAATTAGTCAAAGAGTATAAAATATTGTATTTAAAAAGGTTTCACTATTAAAAGTGGATAAAAGTGTAATACTGAAAATGAATCTGTTCTTGCATTATGACTAAGAAACTCATAATATGGATTCTAAAATTATAAGGATTATATAAAGTTTAATATTTAGTTAATAATATTCATAACCTATTTTGAATGGCTTTTTCCTTTGGTAATTCATGGTGTTATTGAACTCGGTGTTGCGTGTAGTGCAAGTTATTGAATTATTTAGAAGAAATAACACACTATGAAATCTTGGGGTGTTACATTCTCCCCTCCTTCAATAAATTGCGTCCTCGCAATTTGAAATTGTTCTTAGAAAATAAAAGGTTGAAAATAGAAAATATATTTGTGGGAAAACCCACATCGGAAATTGGGTTACTAAAATTTAGTCTTAATATGAGGAAAAGAGAAATGAAAGGGTCACCACCAAATTATGATCTCGATTAGGAGAGCATTGGTGGCATTTAGAGACATATAATTGGAGGAAAAATGTAAATATTTATAGGTATTGATTGAGGTCATCAATCACAAACAAGTGTAAGATTGAGGTCCTTAAATTCATCAATCTATGATGATTTGAAATACCATCGGTTCAACAAAACATAGGGTATTAGGATAACACATTTTTGACGTTTCAAAATATCTTAGTTGAAATCCCACATCGAAAAATGAATTAATGAGGACTCTATTTAAAATAAAAAGTCGAAAGTATGAATATTACCGAAAATAACACATACTAGGGTTCCATGTAGGAAAATATGGATAAGGAGGAGAAATCTAACCATCAATTATCTGATGGAGAGTGGTAGAGAACATGGCTATGAAAAGGCCAACAATCCCAAAGCCATAAATTAGTGATGATTTAAGGTACCATCTTGGAAAACATTTTTGTTCTATGTTCCTTTTATTAATGTTGAGAAATTTATTTATGAGATTGGATAATATCATAAGGAGATATACTTACTTTATAATTATAGTTTTATTCTTTAATAAATTTCTACCACAAACTCATCTTTCACTCTAAAAGATAATAGAATGTAAAAAATTCTATTTACACTATTCGTATAGGGTTCCAAAATAAACGAATTTATAATTCATCTACCAGATCTTTTAAAAAAAAACTACATTATTTAATCCAGGACATCTCTTGGACCAGTGGTAGGTGATACACCCTTATCGCCCTTCGGTTGCGGGTTCAAGTCTCGCAGCCTTGCCAGACGCGATGGGTTGCCGCCCGACCTCCGGGTTGTCCTTTTATGGCAATCCAAAATAATCCAAACTAGAACTATCCAAAATACTTCTGTCCAAACTCATAGTCCAACATTTATAAGGAAGGTAAGCATAATGTAGATTCTTTTTACCCCGTAATAGCATATGAATACCTTCATCATGTATTCTTTTAATACACTGAAACATCCTGAATTACCATATTCCTTATTGATTACATTCATGCTCCCTTATTCCATATAGAATGCTGGATATATTTCATTAATCCAAAAATGTTTTAAACCCCAACAATGATGGAATATACAAATCATTAATCAGTTCCAAGGTAGTCAAGAATATCCAATATAATTTATCCAAAACAATCATGTATTATTCCAAAACCACTACCTCGGTATCAGAACTATATTATGGTTTATCATTCTCTCAACCATATATTTTCCAAAAATTTATCCTGCTATTGAGTCACTTTTCTTTGTTCCACAAAATCTCAAGTCCTTAATGAAATAGTACTGCAGTACAATCCTTACATACTCCATAATTATTATAACAAGTAAATTGTTGATACACACTCAATTGACATAATCAACATAAGAACTCTAATCATTCCTCTTCATCTGTGGTAGTATCATAACTTGATTATTATCCAATAACATCATTTGCGGCATAGTTTGATGACTGGGACATAGGTTCGCGTAGTGTCCAAACTCCTTGCAAATGAAGAATTGTACATTTGAAACCATTTTCTTACCCTTGCAGTCACGTACATTGTGCCCTTTTTCTCCACACTTATAACAAACTCCCATTCCTTTCAGGCAAGTTCCAGGGTGTTTCTTTCCACAGTTACCACATATGGGAAAATTCTTCTTTTCTCTCTTCCCTTTATCCATCTTTCTCTCTTCCATCCTTTTCTTCTCTTGCTTCCCTTCAAATCCATAGGACTCAGTAAAATCTTTACTTATCTTATCAACACATGATATTATTTCTTCATATAATGATAATACATGGGAGACTATTTCTCTTATAAATTCTCGCTTAAGACCATGAAAGATATGATCCTTCTTTCTCTTTGGATCATGTGCATTGCTGGAGTTCTCATTCCTTCTATTGGGCGCCATTTCTAAACAATGGCATACACTAGATCAGTTTATGAATCAAAATACATAATCCCATACTTATAAAACACTTAACATAAATTGAACTATTTATGGATATAATCCATAATCATAAGAATGTTTCCTTTGAGGATGTATATACTCATAAACACTTCATAATGATTTGTAATGAAAATGAGAGTTATCCTAAGCATATCCCCCGGGAGTGTCGTAACCAAGAGTGCAGCAAGGCCCGTTGTCGTGCACCAGTTCCCGTTCGAGTCTAGCTCAAAGCGGTGTTTTCGGGTTTTACCCCTAGGTACATCTGTGCCAGAGCAACCTCTACCTGCTCGTATCCAGACAGGGATGTATTGCTCGGAAAACTCACAAAATCTCTACAATACCAAAATTCTAGGAAGTTCTTCTATACGAATCCTCAAAGTTCATCTTAGGTCTATGTGCTCTAATCAGAGTTTATCTAAATCTAGCTTCCAAGGTTTGTACTAAACTTCCTCTGATACCAACTGTAACGCCCCGACCCTAGTTACCCAGAGTCTGTTCATTATTACATAACATTGGAATGATCACAAGAAAGATCAAATCTTGAAAGACCGATTGGTTTAGTAGCCTTGGAAACACTAGATATATTCATAAGTTTTAAATTACATCATAAAATGAAAAACTACTACAACAACATAATGTTTCCACAGTCCACACTATAATCCCCTCATAATATCCCTGCAGGTCATTCATAACTTACATCTTCACTTCCTGGGAAAAATAAAACATAGAAAAGGGGTGAGCTCAAATGCCCAGTAAGGATAACAATATATCGGAAACTTTCATCAATAAGAATAAACATTTAAGGCAATGTATAACTAAAACAAAAGCCTTTTAAACATGAACATTCAATATGGTATGGCATAAATAAAATGAAATAATGCCATTTACTTATTCACATGGATATTCTACTAATCGAATAATCAAATGCAAAAGTCAATAACCACTTTCATAATGTTGGAATGCATAATGTCAGACTATCATAACCACATAGCCAAGGCCTCGTGCCAAGAATACAAATAAGATTTTGTCAAGGCCTTGTGCCACGACACTAGTTTGTCTCATGAGACCTACCGATGCATCGAGGAGCTATAGCGGGCTCCACCCGTCACTTATTAAGTCCAATGCATTCCCATATGAAAAGGTTTAAACATAACATAAGCATTCGTATTAAAACTAGCATACAAAATGTCAATAATTTCACCATAAACTATGAATGGTATAAAAATAGCACATCCACAGTCAAACATATCACAAAACCTTCAATACAATATAGAAGTTTTGTATCATAATAAAGCAACTTCAAATTAGCGTAAAATCCGTCAAAGGATGTTGACATAGATGAAATCAAAACACTTTTTAGAGAAATATCTCTTTCTATTTTTGAAATCATTTAACTGCCATATAGAATAAAACATTTTCTTGAAAATATTCTTATAATCTTGTAAGGAAAACTTTGAAGATTTTATAACGGCAGAAAATAACCGCACTCACCGTATAAGTTAAAAAAATCATTCTTACCTTAATTCTGTCGAAAAGGTTAAAAGGACCTTGTTTTGAAAACGATGGAAGGATTCCTCTTATAAAAAGTCATACAAGGGTATAAATGACTTTAAACCATATTCTTGTAAATAATAAAAATGTTTTGAAATACATTTTTAAGAAAACATGGATGTGGATGATAAAGAGATCCCAGTAGATTATTACATATAAACAACCTCGGATAATGAAGAGATTGTGAAATAACCCTTACCTTGTACTTTTCCTTTGTTGGGGTAGGTTAACCTCCTGTATAATGGTGAAATAATTGTTATTAAATTATACAAGAATCATGTATATTAATATGATATCATATATGATCTTTTAACATTGATTTGTTAATAATATCTTAGAATTATCGTCGTTTCGGGTGTTAACTTAATCATTTTATTTTATATGTTTTGTTATATAAGCCATGGTTGTTGTATCTTATTCATATCCATAATGATATCTAGTCCTTAAACATCATTTTTAAATCATCAAATGATAATTATACTTGAATGGATACGATGGAGAATGAATCTCATCGCGTTCGTGGAGACGGTAGTCCGTACGTACGCACGAGCGACAATATCATTCTTTTAATATTAAAATAATATATAAATGGATGGTATATCATATATACAGAATAATTAACATGTTATATTTATTATTTACATGAGTTACACATCATTATTATACCCATCCAAATAATATTATATTGAATAACAATTACACCACGACGTGGAGACGGTAAGCCGTACGTACGCACGTATGGTGACATGTTATTCAAAGGGTGGAGAGAATACTGAATATGGTTGTACCATATTTATAATAACATCACAGTATATGTGAGATACTGGATTTATTATTTTAGAATGGTAAGAACAAAGGAAGAAGAAGTGGAAAAAGAAATGAACTTAGAAAAGGGTGAGAAATCATTACCTCTTCTTCGGGTTCTTCCTTTTGATTTGATCAAAAGGGCTCCATAGGTTGGCTTTATGATCAAACTAATGCCTCTAGGTTGTATTGAGGTATGTTGAGAGAGTATTTGGGCAGAGTTTGGCCGAACCAAAAGGCTTTGATGGTGTGATGAAATGAGAAGGAGGAGTGCCCTTTTATAAGAGGGGTGAGGGGCACCTTTGGAAAAGCTAGAAATATTAATTTATAATAAATTCATATTCGGTTTCTAATGGCTCCAAAGTTAATTATTCAAAGGTTAAGGTGGGGATAGGTCGAAAACCACTCAACCAATAGAATTTAGACAGGTTTGGGTACTTATATTAACATTATCTTTAAGTATTAACTCTAAGTTAATTAGTTTCACTTTTACAATGTCTCTTTGTATTTTTATATAATATGGTTAATAAACTTACTATATACATCCAAACGACCCCCCAGTGGTCCATTAATGATGATCCTATCATGATATAAGTCTCTTGGCCGAACCATAGATTTTTAAGAATTTAATATAAATTAATAATATAATATTTGTTTTATGAACTCTTTTATGTCAATTTTGACACTATTCATTAGTTGATTTTTGTGAAACTCATAACAGATTGATTACTTCGAAAAAGTCAATTAAATCAATCCTAATATATCATATTATCCTAGAAAATTAGTTTAATTCATTAAAAGTTTCATATTATATTTATTTGGGTATTTATAATATCAATTATTTTAATTTTTCACTATTATAGTAATTACTGCATCATCATTGTGTCATAAATAAAATAAATTATTTAATGTCTAAAAATTATAAATAAAATATCATTATGTAATAAATCTTTTTATCTTTCTAATGAATATTTATAATAGAAAATCCAACATATATAACCCTATGTAACAATTGCTTTGCTAAAAGATATATGCTTGTGTCATTTTTGTATTCATTTTAACTTAATTAACATAAAGTCTCATTATCACTTACAAGTGGATCCATGGGGTCCCCAAATAGTCCCCAAGATGCCCATGGTCGACCATGTATCAACCAATAGGGTTAAGACACGTTTTAGGGTAATTTAGTATTATTATAATATTATTTTTTAACCCTTATTTACCGGATTTACCCTTAACCATGGTAAATAAAATATTTACCGCAGTAATTATTCAAAATGTCTAAAAATAAAAGTTACCTATTTACACAATTTGAACATCCTGATTCCAAATATGGAATCCATTTTTCTAAATTCAAAACACAGAAGTGGCAGAAATTAATTTAAAATTAATTCCCGCTGTCAAAACAAAAAGCGTGTTTTTAAGAGATAATAACTATCAAAAGATTGACACTTGTTTATGTTCGGTTTAATTGTAAAATTATGTCCAATGACCAACATTATATTAAATGGTAAAAATATATTCTAAATATACTTTAAATCCACTCAAATTAACAATTTATTACTATTAATTATTTTGATTAAAAAAGTTGTTTTTAATTAAAATTTAGTAATTTTCACTATTCATCAAAATATGAAAATTATCCGAAAAGTACCAAAATTTCACCTTAGGCTAAATTCGATATTCCGAATCCAAAAATGAAGTCCATTTTGAAATATAAAATATATATAATTTCAAAAATTAGGTATTACTATTCATAACTGCTAGTTTGATCGGTTGTGGTGTGTGTTAAAACTCGAAGTTGCGTACAACACACGCTACTGTTTTATTCAAAGGAAAGCGTACCGTGTAAGCTTGGGATGTTTCATTTTAAATTTTTTGATGTCCCCATTTAGTCAAAAAGTATAAAATATTGTATTTAAAAAGGTTTCACTATTAAAAGTTGATAAAAGTGTAATACTGAAAATGAATCTGTTCTTGCATTATGACTAAGAAACTCATAATATGGATTCTAAAATTATAAGGATTATATAAAGTTTAAAATTTAGTTAATAATATTCATAACCTCTTTTGAATGGCTTTTTCCTTTGGTAATTCATGGTGTGATTGAACTCGGTGTTGCGTGTAGTGCAAGTTATTGAATTATTTTGAAGAAATAACACACTATGAAATCTTGGGGTGTTACAGGTGGAGTGGTGTGGCATCAACACACCTCATGAGGAGAATAGAATCCCACTCAGCCCTCTTAGCTAGATAGTAGCAGCTGGATCCAACATGGAGCTTTGAAAGACCGGGAAATTCACCACTGGTGCCACCATCTAGGAGAATTGCCCCCCATGTGAGCCGACCTGCCTGTCGGGCCAGAATCGCGAGCCAAGCCAGACCCATGAGTCGGGCTGACCCACTAGCAGGGCCGGACCCACCTACACAGCCGAACCCTTTGGTAGGGATGGACCTTCGAACTAGTCCCAACCCGCAAACTGGGTTAGACCCGTTAGTTGGGCTAGCCAGGTCAGACCCCTACCAAACCTGAGAGGGCTTGTTACACTAAATCTGGAAGATCTCACAAACCGGGAATCGAATTGATGTTCCATCAGTGGAGTTGTGAACCTTGGGATGAAAAGATCATTTTAAGATTCCTCACATGGTTTCTACAGAAAACATTGAGTATGGCTAGGTTGGATCGAACATTTATAAAAAAAGTCCCTCTGTAATAAAATTCATATAACATACAAACTCGGCGTCCAATTGATGTGTTGTCTATTATGTTGGAACCCCTGTTACTTGAGGGTTTTTGGGGATATATATCCATGGGACATTGGGGTAGTTTAGGATAGAAAAATAGGTTGTGGATGAGAAATTATAGACTCAAATGCCCCATTTGTGGGAATCCTATGACAGGATATTAAGTGAAGAGCAACCCTTTATGGATCAGCATTAGTGATAACCTATGTAGATCAGTAGTAATGCAAACTGATGAGGAATTGCCTTAGAGCAGCCTATCATGGATCGTTGAATTATGACCGTTATTGGATCTACGACGTACGACCCTATTTAAATCAATGACTTACAACCCTCTTTGGATCGAGGACTTACAACATTATGTGGATCGACGACTTATGACCCTGTGTGGATGGATGAATTATGACCCCATGGGTATCAACAACTTATATTCCTGTGTGGATTGAAAACATACAACCTTGTGTAGATCGGTGACTTATGACACTATGTGGATCATCAATAGAACTACTTATTAATAGTTCAACAATTTGACATCGTAGAATAATAAGATGATTTAGCTTTATAACAAATCATAATTATTTTTATTCATTAAATTTCATTCCTCATGTGATATTTCCTTTACATTTTTCTTTATGATTGAGATAATGCATTGTTGTATTTCATTTTTGAAATTATGGGAGACCTCCAGGGGAATTAGTTTCCTTAATGTATATTGTTATACTAACCACTATTCAAGGTTGGCCCTCACCATGTTTTGTCTTGATCGAGAAATGGATAGCTTTGACGAAGACTTGAGATCGAGGACTAGATGGTGTGCTGAGGTGACCGATTGACTTGGAGAGCCACAGGGATGAGAATTACCTACCATTAAACCAAGATCATTGGAAAACAAGAATAGGAGCAATTTTTTCAATTTTTATTGAACATTCATTTTTTATGGTTTGTATACTAGACTATTATGCTTTATTTCACACATTTTACTTTAGTAGTTATACTACATGGGTTTCTCTTGTTTTGAACCCAGTATGTGTGTTTTTTGTTTTAAAAGGAATAACATTATATTTTAGGGATTTTTTATTTTGATCCTAGTCACCAACCACAGTCCTATGGTTGGTGTTCTTGGGGTAGACATGGAAAAGGCCCTGCGGGACGGGTTGTGACTAAGATGAATCAGATATTTAGGCTCTACAGAAAAACTAAGACAGTAATATTTTCAATGGGGAAATAGTGTTAAGTGTTTTGAGTATGATATTTAGTTTGGGGAGTCATGTTTTGGGGTTGTGGCTGACGTATCCATACACAAGGACCATGAATTTTGAAGTCTTACTTTGTACATGAAAACACTCATTATGAGTTTTTTTATATGTTTTTCCTTTGATAATTTTTGAGTAAACATACTTGTTATAACATATTGATCATGGTGAATTTGTTTCATTACTGGATTCTACAATGTATACATCTATCCTGGGTTATAGTGAGTGTTTATGTTAATGGCCCACCATACGATGAGGTATCAGTGCATGGACCTCTTACGATGATGGAAACGTCAAGCGATGTACTAGAAGCACCACTACCCATTGGGTAGCTATGGCCATCAGCCCAACCAGAAGACAGTCCACGTCAACCTAGTTAACATCATGAGCTCCATCGGTAGATTCATTTGAGGTTTTGAGGTGAGATATATTCTTAGGTAACTGAGGAATGGCTATAGGACGTAGCTATAAATTTCAACCTAATTGGGACACCTTTTGACTAGATAGAGATCATAGATACTTGTATATTCTTGGGAATTGGAGGGAGATAGTGGAGGTTGATGCTTTAGTTGCACAATTTGGCATTCCTCGCATGGTAGTATGTCAAGGGAATTTTTAGTTTGGACTTCATTCCAATGAATCTTTGCTCTCTTCAAATTCCAGAGGTCATGAACTTATTGGAGGGAGGCATGAAAGTAACCTAGTACTCGATCAGATTCACTAACTTCTCCCACTACTCCACTGACATGGTATGAGACCCTTTCGTTAGGGATAAGACCTTTGAGTAGGGTTTCCAATTGGATGTCAAAGCATCGATTAAATCACTCAGCATACCAACAAAGGATGGAGTGCTAGTGAAATGAAATCTAGTAAAGAGCATCCTTGCTGAGTAGGCACAAACTGCGACAGACACCAATGGATGACCCACAACTAGGTCATCTGTAGCAAGAATTAGGTGGATGATATAGAGGCCCTAGTGGGATAGTGCTTATAGTGGACAACCCTTGGATGGAGGTTCAATTGTTTAGAGCTCATGGGATAGAGGATGTTAGCAGAAGAGCATATTGTGCTACTCATATGGCGAGTAGAGTCACACAGATCATAACTTCCTGGCCCGTTTCACTGATGATCTGTAGACTGTCAAAGGGATACCGAGAAAATGGAATATATTTGAGTGGGGAGGTCCACAAGGTGGTATAAATGGTAGAATTTCTGGAATTATAGTAGGTGGTGTGCGGTTATATGAAGTTCTACCACCGCCACCTCTCAGTGGTCTACCCCGACCTCAGGGAGGAGGTGGATAGGGACAAGCTCAGCTTCAACCAGCTATGGCCTATAACCATGGCACTAGATAGATAATTATAGGTATGATTAGTATCAACTCCACCCTAGCTATATTTACTATAATCATAGGTTATAGTCACTTTTTTCATGTTTCTCATTTGATGCTTAGAGATTCCAATGTAGTTGTTGGATCAATCATTACTATTAGATTCTCATACGTGAGAGGATTATACGATTACATACTGATGCTAACCATGTGATCATAATCTAGGATTCTAGGGCATTTACTAGGATCTTCCAGTAGCAGTGTTGAGGCCTGGTAATGTCATATAGGGTATGGACTTGTTATCCATCATCCATGCTCATATCAACTATTTTAGGTGCAATGTGTGGTGTGTACATGCTTATTCGACCATGTATTCCTTCACTAGTGAGAAGGGTTCCTTTTATGCTTAGGATAGACTTTAATTATGGAGGGTGCAGAAGATCACTCATTAGTTGGAAAGACTTACCCTCAGAGTAGTTGAAAAGTGTAGTCTGATGTGTCATGTTATGGTGGACTAGTATGCTGATGTCTTTCTTAAGGATGTTCCAGGACTACCACCTAGTAGAGTGGTAGTTATGTACATCGATTTATACAACGGGATGACCCTAATATCTAAACCATCATATTGTATGGATCCTATGGAGCTTTGTGAGTTGAGGTTATAGTTGGAGGAATTTCAGGGGAAGGGGTTCATAAGGCCCAGTGTTTCTTCCGGGGAATCCCTGATTTTCTTTTTCAATATTGTAGACATGAGTTTGAGGATTTGTGTTGGACTATTGGCGCCTAAACCAGGTGACTGTGAAGAACAAATATCCACACCCATGGAGTGATGATCTCTTTGATTAGCTGATTGGGTCTTAGTGGTTTTCGAAGATTGAACTCTGATCAGGCTATCAATAGCACATGGTACGAGATTAGGATGCACTGAAAGAGGCCTTCAAATGCCGATATTTCAACTATTATTTCATGGTGATTTATTTCTATGTTACCAATTCCCCATATGTGTTCATGGGAAGAATGAATATGGTCATACAACCTTCCCTCAATAGCATCACGATGGTCTTCCTTGATGACATCCTGGTGCAATCAATGTCGGATGAGGATCACACCACTCATCAATAAATTATTTTGGATACACTCCGGGAGCACTAGATTTTTGGTAATATCCTGAAGTGACATTTTTATAAAGAGGAGGTTTTTTTCTGAAACACATCATCTTGGAGGCTAGAGTTGCAGTGTATTCATCAATGATAGTTGTAGTTATTTCTTATGAGCCACACAAGAGAGTGACCGAGGTGCGGAGTATTCTGGGTTTGATGGGTACTACCAATTATTTGTAATTGACTTTTCTAGAGTAGAATCACCCTTTTATTATTTGAAAAATAAGGGGAATCCCTTATTATGGAAGAATAGATTCTGACAGAGTTTCCAGGAGGTAAGCTAGAGGCAAATGAGTGCCCCCATCTAGAGGCTACTAGAAGACGACACTGGGTATGTATTCTTCTGCAATAGAACAGAGACCATAATGGGATGTCTCCTCATAAAGGAGCGAGTCGGGATCACCTATGGATCATGAAGATTGAGATATCATGAGCATAACTATGCTAACCATTATCATAATTTAGTAGCAGTGGTATTTTTTATGAAGATGTTACAGCACTACATGATTGGTGAATGGTTTACTATCTACTTTGATCACTAGATTCTAAGATATATATTCTCATACATGGACCTAAATTAGAGACATCAACGATTGATAGAGTTCCACTAGTACTATGAAATTGAGATATTCTATACTTCTGGGAAAGGGAATGTGCTGGTAGACACACATAGTAGGAGGTATGATTTATTGTTGCTGAGTGAGGTGATAGAGAATCTAGCCTCGTTGTAGTTATCGATCATGGATAGTGATGGGGAAGCTTACATCTAGTATATGATACCACTCCCCTACTCCTTCAGCGAGTCAGGGAGGAACAACATGGGGACATTCACTGCAAGATATGGCTTGTTCAGATATCCTCAAGACATGCTTCTAGAGAATATTCAAAAGGTAAGAAGCACTTCATCCTTTTCAGAGGACTCACCATGGTACCAGTTATTCTAAGAGAGGATGTAATAAGGGAGTTCCACACATCCCCTTTATATGTACATAATGGTGTGGAAAAGATGTACTTGGACCTATAATGTTAGTACCAGTTTCCAGTGATGAAGAAAATAGTGGAATATTTCATTTCATGATGCCTCACATGTCATCAAGTGATTGCCAAACATCAGTTCCTAGCAAACATATCACAACCACATGAGGTGCCAAAATGTAAGTGGTATGGAATCTCCATGGAATTCATGATATGACTACCACATATGTCTTGGGGCCACTATTCCATCTGGGTGATCATTGATCAACTCACCACGTCAGCCCACTTCCTACCCATCATAGAGAAGAGATCAGTACAGGGCTTGGGATGCCTTTTCATATAAGAGATTGTATGGATTCACTAGTTTAATTAGATGATAGTTTCATATCATGGAACTCCTTTTACTTCCTAGTTGTGGAAGGGATTATAAGAGGTGATCGAGACTGAACATTTATTGAGCACCGCCTTTCATCCTCATATATATGGTCAAATAGAGATGACCTTATAGACACTTGAGGACATGAGTGCTTGTGTCCTTGATTTTAGTTGTAGTTGGTAGGATCACATGACCTTTGTGCAATTCACATTCAAAACAAAATATCAATCCAACATTGGCATGGCACCATTAAAGGCCTAGTATGGTTTACCAAGTAGATCACTTATATGCTGGACAGACCTAGGGGAGTCCTCACATATGGGTCCAAAGATGGTACGGTCTACCATTGAGAATTTTTAGATCATAATGGAGCAGATGAAGACTAAACAGAAAGAGAAATTGTTATTCTTATAGAAGAAAAATAACCAAGGAGTTCGATGAGGGATACCGGTTCTTGCTACAAATCTCACGTCGATGAGGTTAGAGGAGATTTGGCTAGGGCGATAAGCTATCTCTGACATTCAACAGAACATTCAACTTTCTCTGCAGAGTTGTTGAGGTATTGTACAACATTGTTCTTACCGCATAGTTTCACATGGTGCACAATGTTTTCCATGTGTCTCAGGTGAGGAGATATATACATGATCAATCACACGTCATCAAATAGGGAGAGATGGCCACTGATGATGGATAGACGTTTTTAGAGTTCTAATTTGGTATAGAGGATTGACATGACCAGGTCCTTAATGGAAAGTCGATTCGTTTGGTGCACATTCGGTTGCAGCATTATACCGTTGATGAGATTACATGGGAGCAGGAGGCTCAGATTTCTGCTCAGTACCCCCATTTTTTTTCTTAGCCATTGTTGTGGATTTCAGGGACGTTTATCCCTAAAGTAAGAAGAATGTAAAGAACCAAAAATTCTGCATATTTTTTTTAAAATTATATGGAATCATTATGAGACCGTGATATTTGACAGCATGTGATTCCAATGCCCGAAATGCACAAAATGGAATTTTGAACCATTTTAATGTACATTCAGTGACTGTGTGGGAGTGATTTCCTATAATTTAAACAATGATCGAATTGAAATTCATGAGGGATCCATTGGATTTCATATCATAGATTTACATAGTAGAAGCTTAACATCAACCGAAAAGGGTTAGGAAGAAATGATAATTTTTGCATTTGGAAAATAATAATAAAATAAATACTTATTATTTTATTCTTTTTTTTGAAATTGTAGAACAATGGTGCTGGGACAACAGAGTTAATAGTTCATTAAATGAATTAATTTAATAACCTGGTACACATGGTTGTTTAACTACACCGTCAGGTAATGAATTGGTTCATTAATTATTCATTAATAATAAATAATATTGGGCAATGGATTAAACTCTTTAAATCTAAAATGTTAATCAACATTTTTCAAAAAGGGATTAGAAAACCGTGAGAGAAATCGTGATGAAGCGTCGGTGGAAACCATCACTTATGAAGAATGAGGAACAAAACACAACATTGAGGATTCAAACCAGAGGTAGATGAGTGATGATGGTCATCGCACGATAATTCATGCAGATCTAATTCTTCTTTTGCAAAAGTTTCCATCAAAATAATGGTTGGGGGAATAATTGTTTATGTGTTTAAAAGATTTATTTTCCTTTTTCTAGAATAATACAATGAACATTGTTCAACCAACAAACAGGGTTATCTTTGAATAATTCATTCTTATAGTTGGATGTCATGGTAAATTCGTTTGGATTAATCATTATGTTGAGGTGAATGATTCCTTAAATTTTTTTAACACTAACCCGTAGGGTCCGGGTCGAACTGAACAATGTCTGGACACTCCTTCGAACTTGTTCCAGGTGCATTCTTCAAGGGGGATTAATGAACATATCAGAAATTTGATTTCTAGGGCCAAATAGTACGGGTGGTGACATGGGAAGCCCATAGGTGTTTATGAGAATGAAAATTGGAAATTGGACTGTCTCTAGTGGCCCACGAAGGAACCCTCTGGCATAGCGGCCATAGGACTGAGTCAGCCAAGTGGGGACGGCAGTGCCCACAGGCATCGCAGTGGCGTGAGCCGCAGTTAGTCAAGTCATAGTGGATGGAACATCACAACATTGACGTGTTGTGTGGGTAGACGAGATTCCCTCTTTGACCAAACTCCTAGAGCATAATGGCCACCTCCAGCCGTCCATTTGGGAATACCATGTGTCGCCCCACTAGTGCCACCATCCAAGAGAACCAGACCGTATACCAGCAGGGTTTCTAGGAAGAATTGAACATTAAACTGGGCCAGACCCGTTTTTCATGCTAGACGCATGATTCGGGTCAGCCTCGCCATCCAAGCTGGACCTGGGAATCGTGTTGGACCCGCACTCCGGGATGGACCTGACTAGTCCCGTTAAACTAAATCTATCATATCTTGTAAAACCGGTCATGCAATTGATGCACTGCATGTGGCATCAGGAAACTTTGGAACATATGGTCCTTTTATGATAATACATATTTATTTTGAGTAATTTTGTAGTTTGACTCGTTTGAATTGAACCCGAATCTCACCAGGAATTTGGTAATAAAATGCCTATAACTCACAGACTGAGTGTCTGATCGACGCACTATCAATTGTGGTGGAATCCTAATAAAATGATGGTTCTTAAAGTTATATATTCGTCGGACGTTTTTTTAGTAAAGGTATGACTTCTAGAATGAGGAGCACAATCTAGTGAACATAAGTGCACCAACTGTGGTTATCTTGGGGATGGCTATTATGTGAAGAGCGGCCCTCTGTGGATCAGTATTTGAGAGACACTGTATAGATCAACAGTAGCACAACCTGAGGAAGAACTGCCTTAGAGTTTCCAGTTGTGGATCAGCAACTTCTGAACCTATGTGGATCGATGAATTACGACCCTCTATGGATTCATGTATTACAATCTTATGTAGATGGAAGACATACGAATCGGTGTGGATCAAAGACATACGACCCCTTGTGGATTAGCGACTTATGACCCTGTGGGGATTGAAAATTTATAACATTGTGTAGATCAGTGACTTATGGTTTTTTGTGAAACCACAATAGAATGACATACTCATGCAACAATAGTGGAACATATAAATAGAATAACCGGATTTAGATTTATGAATAATTATCATTATTCCTATTATTTAATTTCTATACATGGTATGAGATGCCATTTACATTATGCTTTGAAATCGAGATAATTATTGAAGGGTTATACTTTGTGGAATTTTAGGAGACCTTCAGGGGTCTCAGGGACCCTTCTGGGTATTGTTATACTCACCCCTAAAGAGTCTTCTCCAACACCTTGTTTTGTCTTGTGTAGATGATGTATAGTTTTGATCGAGATTTGGGAGCCTGGACTAGATGGTGTAAGGGGGTAACCAGTTGATGTGGATATTCATAGTGATGAACTATACTTACCCTTCCGGTAAGATCCTTGGAAAACATCCTCAGAAGCTATTTTTTTCCTTTTTTTGAATGTCTTTAAGTTTGGATTGTATACTGGCCCATTCTGCTTCAGTTGAAATGTTTTACATTTATCTGCTATACTACTTGGTTTTCACTTGTTTTGGTACGCAGTCGTTGTGTTTGTTGGTTTAAATGCACTGCCTTTCGATTTTAGGGATATGCATTTCCAGTGAAAATCGCCAACAACTAAGCTAGGGAAGGAGGGTTGGGGTATTCACAGAATGTGACATGGAGGACGGGTCATGACAATAAGGTTACCAAATCATTTGGGGTGTTTTCAAATATTTTCAATGCATATTAATGAATGAATTAGTTATATTCATTTGGTGTCATCTAACTAGATCGATAAGAGTCTACATAACCCTCTTACATAAATACCACTACGAATTTGACTCTTAATGAATCGAAATAAATTGTTAACTCTTTAATAAGCTCTTATAAGGTAAACATGAGGGAAACCGATAACATTATATTCATCTCCTCTGATTATATCTCTTCTGAATCATTCTATTATATCTTTATCCCTATCTTTATAAAAGTAATAATTGGTGATTTAAAATTTGTCAGTAAATATGATAAAAATATATGTTTCATAGAAGAGGTGTTTCATAAATTATATAAATTGTGATGTATTAATGAAATAATAAATTATATAAAAAGTGTTTCATGAATAATATATTTTATTCTAATAAATTATTCACTCTAATATAATAAATATAACTTCCAATCCTGAAAAGATATTTTGAAAAACCTAAACTATAATGTGATTCTATATAATTACAATTATTCTTTCATTCAACTTTACTTCTTAAATAATAAATAAATATAAATATAATATTGATTGAAAAACTTATTATAATTATATATTGTTAATATATTATTTATAATGAAATGAAAAACACTATTAAATAATTAATATTGATATATTATTTTATTCAAAAGTTTATTATAAAATTAATAATGTCATCATGTATAAATAACCAACTACCTCCCCTTGGAAAATCACCCCACTTATCCATTCCAAAACCCAGGATCTTCCCAAATCTTCCATCTCAAGCTGAAATAATTCGTAGTGATATTCTGCAGTAATATAACTCCAATAACCAAGAAGTTATATTGTTACAAAGGGGAATCTATCTCAATGATTAACGGTGTTCTTGTCAATATATCTCCACTTTTTATTTATTCATCCCCTTCTCAATCTTTATTCCACTGAAACATTAAAAATAAATTAAGAAATAAATTATTTTTCAATTTAAAATAATATTAATTAGGATAACGTAGTTGAATTATCACACTACTATATATATAAATTTTAAGCATCTACATTATAATATCTCAATAATGTCTCGTTAATCAACGGTTCACCACATTCATAGAATATATCATGTAATAATATATATCCATCATCATGGATAGATATCAAAGAATATAAATAATTAAAATAATAATTATATGAATCATAGTATATTATAATTATGTATACAAATGTATAAATTACATTTTAGAAATAGTGAAATTAAATAAAAAAGAAGAAATGTTTATGAAAAATATGACATCAAAATGCATCAATATCAACGTAAAAAATTAAGAAATATATTAAAATAGATATAATTGATTAATATTCATCTTAATTACTAATAATCATTTCAATGTAATTTTCTTTAATAAATATATATTTTTTATTCACAAGTCACTAATGTAACAAAATGATGAGGGAATAATGGTAAGGGGATTCTCAAACCCATCACCCTTTCTTTAGGTTATACAAAATTCAGGACATGTTTTACTGTGGATATTCCATTAATGATGCTTAAATAGAAATATATTTTTATTCCCACTACTTTTTGTGGAAAAACATTTTTCCAACTTGGTTTTGTGAAAATTGTAACAATTTTTCCAAAATAAATCTTTTTTCCAAAACACATATGGACAACTCGTTATATTTCTTCCTCTTCAATCAAGAGTAATAATTAATAAACAGAATTTTTTAAAAAAAAATTATTTTGGGAACCCCATATGTTATTCATGGATCTATGCATTATGGTATTCTTATGAAACCCATTACATTCCAAGAGTTTTTTTATTAATACAACTGTTATACATTCTATGTGGTATACATGGTTATATTTTGTTATGATATGATGGGTACACATATAAATATATATACATACAAGGATAATGTTATGGTGGTGTATTTCTTTATAAAATGTGAAATAACAATGAATCTGATGTTATCACTATTCACAATGATGTTGTCATGATTATGCTCTCATGTTATGCATGAACATGATTTAGTCATAATTCACAACTATTTGTGGTATTTGACCACAAAGACTTGATGTTTGATTTGATGTTACATAGTCAGGAATCAAACATCAATGAGAGGGGGAGGGTGTGAAATAATGTTATCTTATTCATTTATGATTCCATTATTTTTGAATTAATTTTCACCTCCTATTAAATAGTTCATTCCTTTTTGAACGCACACAACCACATGAACACAAGACTTACAATGTCCACCAGTCAAAAATTGTAGCTACATCATTATTATGGTATGAAAATATTCAAGTAAAACAAATCAACAAGAAAAAAATCTTTTCGTGTCGAATACAATGATTAAGATATACCCTTACACTCGTGTAGCACATGGGAGGTAATCCCCATATGTGAGTGCACCCTCTTATCAAAAATATGGTTATTAAATATTTAATTTACTTTTTCAAAAATATTGACCAATCTAACTTTGAAAACAACTCTTCTCTTTCTTATCATAAAGCTGAAAGGAACTAATTGGAAATTATAGTAATACTTTTTCTTATACCCCAATAATATCATAATAAAATTGAAAGTACTTTTCACTTAATTTGGGTACTCAAATCTTCATCTCAGAAAGCTCCTTCATGGAGCTCCCATCTTCATATAGAGCTCCAGTTTGCAATAATATCTAGTTTAAAAATATTAATAGATCATAGATCTCCCTATTTCATATAACATAGAATGGTCTTTGTAATTTTTAATTATTTTTAATTGCTCAATGGATTTCTATGAATCCCCTTTCCTTCGCAGAGCTCATTGCCCTCGTAGAACTCACTTTCTCCATGAACCTTCATCACAATTAAAGTGAACTAAAAATTCTCATTCAATAACTCCAAATTTATAAAGGGTGTATGGTCCTATTTATAGGCATTTACCACTAACACCAGAACCTTCCAACCACCTCAGTGATATGTCAGCACTAAATTATATAGCACCTCTATTTCTGTCGAAATTCATCATGTTTCATGAAGCACCATGACTATTTTCAAGATTTCCAAAGATCCTTGTAATCAAAAAGAATTTTGTCAAATATTTTTCACAGCTGTGATTATACTTAAATATTTGCTCCACCATAATCCTCTTATCAAAATTTTCTTCACTACTGAAAATGCTCTCTTTCAATGATCTCTACCTCTTCCATTCGTGAAGCTCATCATAATCACCAAGAACACTATCATTAGTATACATGTCTTCTAAAAATATACTTCAAGTATCCCATATTTGATAAATTCATTCCCTATATATAAATTGATGAGATCATCATGGAAATACACTTTTCAAAATTCTATCCAAACTCCCAATTTCAGACCCCAAATATTTTGCAGACACTGGAAAACACTTCCACCTTAGACACATAATTATATAAGACCAATCATACTAATTGACTGCTTCTTTTCTCCCCTATCCTTCATAAATATTTCAATAAGAGTTATAAATACAACCTATGATCTTTTTTAAATATAGATTAGAAATAATTCGTCTTATTTACCATTGAATGTTTTGCAACGTTTCAGCCATTCCACACCCACATTCAAAATGTTAAGAGATTTCCTTTCTTCTCAAACATCCTTGAAAACAGATAAAAATATGAAGTTCATACAAAACAATCATCATTACACTTGGTCCCAACAATCTCTTCCTTTTTATTTTGTGGTCGACCAATGTTCATAAATAACATCATGTTGAAACTATGAGAAATGTGTCACATATCAATAGTTATTATCCTGAATGAGCTAACACCTTGTAGGAAACAAAAATTATTGACTACAAGACCATGATGTCCAAAAGAAGTGTCTTTGAAACCACATCACATTATATTTCCTCCCCATCCTCCTTTACTCCATCAATATTCTTGAAATAAAAAATATTGTTTACTACAACCACACTACAACCATTCAAAATATCAGTAATAATAGTTCAGAAACTTACATGATGAATTAAAAGCTTACCCAAAACTCCCCCATTATGAATTCCTCCATAAGGATAGATTTATTATAATAATCCCCCTTGACAACACTATCCAAAGATAAGATGAGAGAGTGGACATAAACACTTATCTCAATTGTGACAAGAAGGAGGTTGGGCACCGTTTTTTATCATCAATTTTTTAGATGGTTCATTCAGTAATGGTTTTTTGAAAATATTAGCAACATGATTCAATTTAAGAATGTACTCCTGCATCAACACATTCTTATCCACATGCTCTCTGATGAAGTGGTAATTTAAGTCAATATTTTTTGAATGATAATATTATAAAGAATCTTGTATAATATTGGTTATACTTTGATTAGGAAAATGTAGATTTACATCAACAAGTAGAAAATATAACAGTGTCTTCAACCACATTAGTTGTCTAGATTTATGAGTAACAACAACATTCTCAACATCAAAAATTCTAATAGTTACTGAATTCTGTTTCACTGTATTCCAACTAACACAAGTTTTCCCCAAGAAAAAGAATCCACCAGATGGTAATCATCTATCATAAACATTTCTTACCCAATCTGAATCTGAATAACAGAATAGATCAATATTTTCTGAGCCATTATACCTGATTACTAATTTTTTTGTGCTTTTGATATACCTGATAATTCTTTTTCCCACAATCGAATGTGATTATTTACGTATTCTCTAATAACTGGAACCTACGGTAACATCATAGATGATATCATGTCATGAGGGTGTGAAATATAACACTTCTAATAAGCTAACGAAACACTTTCTAATCAAATTACATGCCTTCTCCGTCATTATACAATTTGTTTCTCACTGAAATTAGTGTGGAAATTGGATTCAAATTTTCCATGCCAAACATCATCAGATGTAACTTATCATACTTTTACTCAGAAATATAAAATATGGTTCCCATTATATAAAATATTAATGCCATGAATGTATTTCATTTCTCACAGTATTGAAATCTCAAATGACCTTTCATCTCATTATCAAATCATTCACATGATATTTCATCATTTCAAGAAAAGATAATTTCATCAACATAAATAATTATGATTTGAGAAAAATCCTGGCATTCTATTATTTAATTATTGAGGACAACACTCTATTTCTTTACATTTATATTTCCCATGAATGTATCAGAATTAGAATACCATACCCTTTAGAGCATGTATTATCCCATACACTACCTTTTTCAACCCGCACACATATCTTCCATCCATCCCAATAACAAATCCCCATGGATGATCAATGTAAAAATCCTCACCACGATCACCATTCATGAATAAAAATGTTAAATCCATTTGAATGTTTTCGTAATCACATTGTGAAACAATTGTAAGAATGATTCTGATTGTTTCTAAAAATTCTACTAGATCAAAAGTTTCATCATAATCAATGCCTTCAATTTGAGAATACACATTGCACAACAATATTACTTTTTTTCTATCACATCACCTTCTCCATTGAGCTTGTACCAGAAAACCCACATTACATGTATCATTCTCCTCTATCTAGTCATGTTCTTCATTCATATCCTGAACCCATTTCAAATAACCAAATGCTCCATATATGTCATTTGGGTCATCTTTTTGATAGAGATAAGTGTATTTAAAAGCATTCATTATTCTTCTTGTTTGAACCCTATTATATTGATATCCAATAATATTTTAAGCCTCTATATGTTTTCATGTCCTAGGAAGGGCTATTAAAATTTCATCCTCATCACTTGGGACAATTGAGTCTAATTCCACTTCTTGAATAGGGTTAACACAGTCAACAACATTATCATAATTCTTAATAAAATATTCTCTATCCTGCTCAACATCTTGATCATTATATCACTAATTTTCTTTCTCATCATATTCTATAAATTTCATATCTAAAAAATCATCAAATATTTCTTTTTTTTGTTGGTACATATATATATATTCTTCTTTCTAGAGAATTTCTAAGAAAAAATCCATCATCTCTTCTTTTATGAAACATTCCAAGGTTTCCACCTTTCTTCTTTATAACGCATGGACTCCCAAAAACTCATAAGTGTTTCAGGCATGGAGTTTTTCCATTCAAAATTTTGAATGGAGTCATATATGATTTTGTCCTGTTGAAATATCAGTTATGAATATACACATCAGTTCTCATGCATATCCACAAATAATAATGAGAAATACTGTGTCTAGGTAACATAGTTGTCGCCATATCCACCAGACTTCTACTCTTTCTTTCAGAAACCCCATTTTGTTGAGGTTCGTATAGTGAAATGAACTCATGATGAATCCCATCCTTATCAAGATAAATTCTAAAACCATCATTCTTATACTCACCACCATTATGACTTTTAATATCTTCACTGAATACTCACATTCCTTCAATTTTTTCTTCGTTAAACTCATAAACATTTTCCGGGCATCTGACTTGTGTCTCTTATACATTACACAAGTAATGAGAGTAAATTCTACATTTTATGTTATGATGTAATTATCTATATTTCTATATATTTTCCCATTGGTCCACAGATACTAGAATTTATAACTTCCAAGGGTTGTTTTGATCAAATGGAAACTCCCTTATGTGTAGAATTTTAATCTTTCCTTTCTCAGAAATAGTTCAACACGAATAACTTTTTCTAGATACATCATCGACATCTCAGAAACTATCTCATATTGATAAATTTCACTTGTTTCTCTAAGACATATCCCAAACCTTTTTTTCTATAATTGATATTCCTCCACAACACCCATGTAACAAATGTTATGTACTTCACCAACATGGAACAAATTCATGTTTGTACATTGGCCTCTAGTAACTACATTTACATCATTTCCACTTTTCACAAAAAACCCATTTTTTATAAAGATAAATTTTTTCCCTCATCATATATTTGTGACACACATATTTGATTGTGTTTCATCCCATCATAATGTAATGTTTTCATAGAATTCATAATTTCTTTTCAAAGGAGGGTTGATCCAACATCTTTGATCCTTAGAGAGTCATCGTTTCCAAATTTCACTATTCCTTCATTGAAATATTTCACAATATTTAACATATTTAAGTCTCCTCTCATATGAGATGATCAAATAATATAAAGGATCCATAGTCGTTATCCTTTCATATATTTTATAGTGGTTTCAATAATAAGAGATTCCTACTAATACTTTTCTTCCTCTTTTGGTTGTTCTTCCTCCAATCACCCAACAAATTCAATGTTCTCTAGCTACAAAACCAAGAACATATTATTTTCGGGCATATAATATCTTTATTTATTTCACATTAAAATATCTTCATTCTATGAATTTATAAAATACATTTCTATTTCTGGTAACAAAACCAGGAAACCGTTAGTAATATGTCCAGGTCGATCAAATATTCCACATATAGTTTCCAATGTTGGGAACCTATTTTTAACATTCATACCAACCTTATCAGACAACTTTGAGATTTTCTTTTGAAGGATTTTCTTTTCGAAATATTTAATCCCCCATAATTATTCAATTTTAAAGATTTTAGAATTTTATTAATGTTGTTGGATGAACTAGAACATATTTTCCATGTTTTTGAATCCAACACAATAATTGAAGTAGCCGTAGAATGAATATTTCCATTTGAATATTACATATTGACTGGTTTTCTGAACATGCTTGTCAATAGTCATCTTACTAGAACTCTCATGAACATAATCATTCTAATTTCCAATTGTAGCATTCTTCTTCAGCTCATATTTCTGTTCAGATTTACCCGAAACAGATAAAGTAGAAATCTTTCAGGCTCAATATTCTTAGATGCTTCTTATTTATCATTATTGATAACTTTGACCCCATACATATCCATTATAAAAATATTCTTATCATAAAAAATACCATATTAATTTGCATCATATGAAAGATACTATTTTTGATCCTTCTATGTTTTATTATTAGAAAAACATTATCCAATTTCTATAATAGTGTTTTTGAAGCACGCTGTTCATTCATCATCTATAGAAATTTTATTTTGGAAATGTTTTGAACATAATTATTTTGCCTTTTACATTAATTATATATGATCATTATGATTATTTTCACTCTCAACAAAATTTTTCATATCAAAAGTCTATTTTTAAAAAATTTCATTAATATCAAGAAAACATAAATGGTCATTTGATGATGATTTTCTTTCAATTTTATGTTTTCTTTCTCAAGCCTTCTGACCCTTCTCAAAAATTCCTTTAGTTCTTCATTCAAAAACTATTCAAGTTGCGTTTAATCTCCTTCAAAAGTAATTCTCCCATAATATTCATTATTCACTATTATCAAAAATTTATTCTCTGGAATTCTCAGCAACAGATCTTTCTGATTTAGTCTCCATATCATCATCTTCTTTTTTATTAAAAAAGATTCATCTTTTTTTATTTAAAGAACATGTTATCCATAACACTAAAAAAATATTTATCATTTTCACCCTGTTTCATCCATGACCTTCTTGGTCTTCTATCTTCTTCATCATTGAATTAATTTTTTTCATTTTGAGGGAAATTAGTCACAACGTGTCCTACAACCTCACATTGAAAATATATCATATGGTGTTTCCCTTTGTATTTTCTTGTACCTCAATTCACATTTTTAGAAAACAAGGATAAAATTTCATCCAAATTTTAACTACCACATTATCAAAGATAGATTCACCTGCTTCATCATCAATATGAATAGTATTTGACATATCTATATTTGAAACCATGAAAGACATTTATCATTTAAATTTTTTTTCTTATCATTGTCTAATCCCATATCATTTAATATGTGATGAGAGTGTTGGGAAAATAATTGAGAGATAATGTTTTTAGGGTCTCTATCTTCTAGTAATTAATCATTACATTCAAATTTTTCAGGATGAATTTTCACAATGTTTTCTACAATTGAAGTATCATATAACATTTCACCAAGACGTATGATTGTAGTGAAAAAGTCATTTATCCTAGTAAATAAGCCCCCAAAAGAATCATGATCGCCCATATTTAAATCTTCATACACCATCCTATAGATTTTCTGTTTTTCCTTCTTCACTTTTGTATTTCCTTCATAAATGTTTTTTTAGTTTTTCCAAGATTTTTTTGGATGTATAAACACCATTAACTCTTAAAAATTCACTATTTGAAAGTGATAACAGTAATTCATTATTTGGTCTTCCATTATTCTCTAGATTCTTCTTATGAGCTATACTAAAATGAACCTTCTCGATAGTAGTAAGAAATTCATCTATTGTAGTTTCCAGATCATTAAATCCAAGATACAAAAGATATGGGATCACCCTATCCTTCCATATATGATAATTATACCCATAAAATATTGGAATACCCTTTCTATTCAAAAAATTATGATTCTTAAAAAAAACGCCTCTTTAAATCATTAGCAAAGAACAAACCATGGTAAGCTTTCCCTGATATCAATAGATGTAACCCAATAAGGATATAATTATCACTGAGAGAGGGAGGGATGAATCAATTATATATTTTCTTTTTAACCTTCATTTTATTTTGAAACAATATTCTTATCTTTTTAAGGATTTCATTCCCCGTTAGATGCACCAACCATAGAAACACAAGATTTACATGGTTCACCTCTCAAAAAGAGTAACAATGTCCTTGATTTGGTACAAAAATCTTTCATTACCACACAATCCACGTGTATACAGTACTTTTATGTGGAATGAAGGGAATAATATATACCCTTAAACTCTCGTATCACTTGGGAGATAATCCTCATGTATATATGCACCCTCTTAGCCCAAATATGTTAATCAAATATTTATGTTGTTCTTGATAGAATTTCAGAAATCTAATCATTGAAAACAACTCCTCTATTTCCTATAAAGTAGCTAATTAGAACAACCAGTGAACTTTAATAATACTTATTCATATATCGAAGATATATCTTAATGCAATGGAAATCACATGTCACATTATTTGTGTACTGATATCTTCATCTCACAGAGGACCCTCATAGAGAACCTTCATGACACTCCCTACTTCGCATATGACTCTAGTTCGCAAATATCTTGAGTTCAAAAGGCTTATTAGATTTCAGTTCTCACAATTTCGTGGAGCATAGATTTGACTGCGTAAAGATCACTTCAATAACAATGCTCATTGTCTCGCTGCGAATCTTCATTCCCTCTCGGAGATCACTTCCTTCGATGAACTCACTTTATCCATAAAAATTATTCACAATTTAAGAGCTCTATAAATTATTATTATATCTCTCTACAATTTTTGAGGGTGTAGGGGCCTATTTATAATAATTTTACCTTGACTCTAGAACCTTCCATCAATCTCGACGCCTTGTCAGCACCAAATCACAGAGCTCTGAAATTTTCCCCAAAATTCACTCAATTTCATGAAGCACTATGAAAATTTTCGAGATTCACAATTCTCTTCATAATCATGAAGCACTCCGTCAAATCCTTTTCATGGGTACAATCTTCTTTCATCCTTTTTGTTGCCGAAATGACCCACTCGTATTTCTATTCACCGTTGCAATGCTTCCTTGAAATGTTCCTCACCATTTCCATTCACGAAGTTCATAGTAATATCGAAGAACGCCATAAATATTATTCATGTATTTTCAAAATATAATTCATGAATAAATCCATAAATTTTTATTTTATTTTATGAGACTTTAATGAAATACACTTTTCATAATTCAATCACATCTTCCAATTTTGGACCCCAAATATTTGGAAAACCCTCGAAAGAAGACTGATATTATTTAGTGTAGTTATTATTCATTCCTAATACATAATAATATATCCTACAACAACCTCTTAAATGGTTTATGAAATAATAAAAATATTGTTTTTAATAATTATTAACACACCTACAATTAATAACAATTTTATAATTAACCCTAGTGACCACTATGATGTAGAATCTGATCATTTTTTATGAAAAATTTCACCTAGAATTTTCAAAATAGGGTTTCATGTGAAGTAATAAGACATTATTATTTTATAATAATATTCATCAACTTTTATTTAGTGTGATATTCATTCATTCACCATTTTTTTGTATCCGACATTTGGTGAGTTATAATTAATATAAAATGGGGATACAACAACAAAAATTGAAATTCCTTAAACTATATCTCATCAATATTATCATGAATCTTGTATTAATAATTGATTATTAGTTCTTTTGAATTTATGTTCATCAAAAAATCATCATCTAATTTATTTTTCAAATTTTCTATGAATAAAATTTTGGAAATTCTCGTATAAAATTATATAGCTTTGAATACATTGAAATAAATTTCCATAAGTCTATATACCACTTTAATAAAATTAATAAATTTCATATATTAATTTTATGTTTGTTTTTTTAATTGAAACGATACATACATTATAGAATACCATTTTGTATCCCATAAATTTTACTCAATACCCATATATAGAAATTTGATATTCGAGTTACATTTACATGAAAAGAAAATAATCACACTCAACATTACATTGGTATCATATCAAATTTATGAATATAATAATACTCACATATTATATTTATGTAAATATCAGTTTCAATAAAATTTTATATTCCACGAATTACTATTAAGATGATAGTTTGTTTTAGTGTTATTTTTATATATGTAAAAAAGGATAATTTTAATGGTTAATGTTTTCATGAATACAGTTACACATATAATGTGACTCTAATCATACCTTTATGAATTGATTGATTTCCCTTATGAATCATACTTAAACTAATATTTACCACATTGTAGGTACCCATTATATCTAGAATTATACAAATCCTATTCTCAAAAAATATTATGTTCTGACAATATAATGAAATAGTTGTATATTTTTTTGTCAATCATCAACACATTATTTATCATGTTTATCAATGATACAATCCTCCAAAAATAATTGTATTCAATATTCAACCACACTATCCATGATATCATATATGGTATACAAGTCATCATTATTTTCATTTCCATTTAGTATGGAAACATCTCAAAATCAAGTAACAATTTTAATGACACTTATTTAAATCTGTATAACATCATTATTAAGAAAATAACTAATATCATATTGTCATAAATATCCTCCTCATTCAGTGTTTGTTTTCAATATAACCACATATCATGAATGCCATTTTTGTGAAAAAACTTCTCCAAATTATTGATAGTAATATTAAATGGATCATGTATATGTGAAATTAAAACATTTATACCATATTCTATTCGAGAAAAATGATTCATCCATTAAAAATTATTTTACCTCATGGATCTAAATTACATCATTGTTCACTTTTTAAGGAGGAATAGAACAAAGAAACATTATCAAAAATATATAGTTAATAAACTCTATGATGATATTGAATGATTTGGTGGAGAGTGAAATGAATAATTCAAAATTAATTTATTTATATACATTATTTATTTTCTATATGATTAAAATAGAAAAAATTTCAATTTAGTGGATGTGAATCTTATTTATCAATAATTAGTCATCCTTCACCAAAAACATAATGAGGGAACAAAATGTTTAAATTTATTATTTTATTAATATCATGAAATTAATAACAAATAAATTAAAATAAACAATACATTATAAAATATTATTATTTTTAAAAACATAATAATATATTAGCACTCATTTTACTAGTGAAAAATGCATAATAATATTACACATCCATAATTTGTAAAATTCTATTAATCCACATTGAAAATCATACATGTTTATCATTTTAATTTTCATTTTAATATTTTAATATGAATACATTTATTTATATAAAATATATGAAAATTTTAGATCCATAAAACACTGCATTTTTTATGAAGGTGATTTTCTATTTATAATGAAATAGTAATTAACATATTTAGAAACTAGTTACATATATTTAATGTAATAGGGTAAAATTATAAGAAATAATGGGGAAAACTATATTTCGTTTTTCCAACATGTGTGTATAAAATTATTTTTGTTTTTATCAATCCTGATATACCCCAAACTCAATATATTCACGATATTGGATACATTAGAAGTGTAATACATTCAGGGAATTTTTACTAGATAAAGAAACCAACAAAAAGATTATTTTTCCTCACATATAAAAGGGGGTAACTTAAGACCATTAAAACATGAAAACTTCTGTTTAAATTTATTTAAAACAAAGACCAAATATACTCTCTTGTAATTAATTCCCTGATTCATAAGACACACTCCACTATTATGTAGTCTAATATATAAATATCATAAGGGAAACTGATGAGAATCTTCCAGGACCCAAGACATGCATCACTTAATCATTATAAATTTTCCATAAATATTTATATTTCAAACCACCCAAAAAACTACTATATAATCACTTATATGTCATTAATTTAATTTTAGGTTTCTATGTTAATTTAAATAGAATCAATTTTTCCATTTTATACCTCTAGGAAAAAATTCAAGGCGTTAGTGATAATTTATATACAACCACCTCCAGAAAGTGACATCGCATGTTTTTCATTAATGATATTGATCGATTTTAAGAACAGTGGTAATAATTAATAAATATGATATATATAATATAATTTTTCATCATAATTTTTTTATCTTCTTTCTCTACTATCATGAATTGAAAAGCATGAATACTAATCATGTGTACCGGCAGACTACAACCTCCATGATGATTTCTTCCATTAATATTTTTATATATCATATAAAAAAATAAATTGTGGTTCAACATGATATGTATAACAAATTAATGTCATTATAATTACTTTATAATTATAATATTTTAGACGAAACTCATTCTTGAATATACACGCCATTTCTATAATGAGCGATCTTGTTTTATAATGTTTAAGCAACAACACGAATGATTAATTATAATAAAATAATGGATGAATTTGGGAAAAAATATTTTTATAATTTTGTGCTAGAAATAAAATAACCATTACTAAATGGTTAATGTAATTTTATATATGTTAAATAACTCATATTTAATATATCATATTTTATTATGAAAAAACTACTAAAATAAGTTAATAGAATTTCAGTTTCTTTATTATGTATATAAAACAAATAGGGAATGAAATAGAAAATAATAAATCAATATAGGAAATATTTTGAATATTTTAAAATTATATATTAATGCTAAATTTTTATTCAAATTATGGGTAATGAAATCAGCATTATCAATCAATTTCAATGTATTTATTTTTACTATCAGCCAACAGTCAATATATGCTATAAATAATTAATATAGTCATGATAAATTAATAGGTATATGAATAAAAAAATTTAATATTTATATTTATATTTCATTAATATAATAATATTTTGGTTATGAATGTTTTACAAGATGATATAGTGTAATAATCAAATAATGGAACTAAGTAAATATTTTTTGTCAAATTTTTTAATAATTATGACATATTTCTTACGAAGAACCATATTTTTTTATGGTGTTATTGATCCCAAACATAACTATCATATAATAATTTAGGTGTTGACAATGGGTCATAAATTCTTATATAATTATCCCTTATATATACCCATTGACGTCATAATTATTAACATTATACTGGTTTTTGTTTCCTTAGTTATTATTTCTAAAAAATATGATATGTATTTCAACTAAAGTTTATGTCATTGTCTAACTACTATTGATTTAGTTTATTACACCTAGTATAATGTTTAATTATATTATGGACATGTTTTTCAATACCTAACATTCACACTTCATTTATTTTTTTTCTACTCATTTTGTAAGGTTGTACTATCTCTAGTTCCACCATGGAGACACATTGACTAATAAACTATATTTTGTACATTGGAACGTTGTATTCTAAATACTATAAAATTATTTCAAATTTGTTCTAGATAAATTCAATTTTTTATAAATAATTTCAATTATCCAAACATTTCAATTTCGGATCATATTCTTATCGATGTTATGTGAGTTTGATTTCCAAAAATGTTTTATGAAAACTTATATTATATAAATGTTGACAACCCATATATGGAATTTGACACCGTAATTTTATTCTTCATTTGGAATACATTTTTATTATTGATTTATCTACTCAATTATTTTAAACGTATATTTCTAAATAATTTCAAATGATGTGGTTATTTCAATAACAACTTTATTAAATCATAGTACTGGGATTTTTACATACTTGTTTTTACCAATCGATTCGAATTTTTATGATTATTCTAATGTTTTCATTTAAAATTAAATAAAATAATTTTAAAATTCATGAACCTATTTTCAAATCATTTAGTTGAATGCATATTTTCTTTTTTTCACTAAATCAGTCATTTTAGAAATAAATAACTATATTTACATATTATAGTTTGAATGATTCATTCCTCTAACATTGTCATTTTACATAAAACTTACCCTATAAATTTTCATTTTTTATAATGAAAATATTTTTCTATTTGTTTTGCTATATTTTAACATTACATTTTATAAAAACATCAAGGATATTTCATATTAAATATTTTCTGAAAAAAAATTTCCAATAATATTGTTGTTTTACTTTTATAAATCCAATGTTTAAAAACATTATTTTTATTCTAGTTCAATTTATTGATATAAAACCAAATTTTTTCATCCTTTGATAAAAGAAGTTTCACCATGATTCCATATATCGATTGAGTTGTGATTCAATTGGATTTAATATAGAACCATTATTTGGGTAATTTAAATACCATATGCCTTATCAAAATAAATATATTCTATTTAAAAAAAAAGTTGCTTAAAATCATTGAAAAAAAATTCTTTATGGGTTTACCATGATATCGATGGATTCGTGAATGTATTTCATGTACTGTTAATTTTCAAACAATTTACATTCCATGGGTTCTTTATGATATGAATATTTATGGGTAAAATATATGAATATATGTATTATAATAGATGTTAAAATATGTTTATATTGGTGTGCATGTTATAGGTATACAATTCATAGGGTAATGTTAATATATCAAAGATTCTATAAGTTATGGAAGCATATCCTAACCATAATAAATTAAGTAATGGTTTATGGGGGGATAGACATGTAAGGTTATGTCATAATTGTACATATATTTATTATACCATTATTATAATTATGTGTAGCTCATGTTATGTTAACTTGGATATTACCCAGTCAATATTCTTTTGATCACATGATTATTTCTAGTTATTAATGCATCCATCAAGGTGTGTGTTGGGTATGAAATTCCCTAATTTTATTTTTTTCATCCATTGACTTGTTATGACCCCTCTAATGTCGTGTTCCCCCAAACACATTATTTATAATGGATAGAAACCTATAACTCAGTCGTCAATGATTTATATCCACTATTCTTTATAAGAAGATTTCATGGTGGTTATTCCTTTTAAGGATTCCTCTATGGATTTCAATTCGTTCAATGGATATCAATAATATATTTGGTATATGATTCTAAATATAATTCCAAGAATAATATTGCATTATAAACAATTTAATTATGCTTTGTTATATTATGATAAGGTAGAATCATGAAATCAGATATGATGATGATGATGTGAATTTATATTAATCATTTAATTTTTTGTTTCATAGGAATCTATAAGAGTATAACTTACTCAAGGATTAGGGAATATCATGTATAAAGAATATTGCGTTCAAAACCCAGGTATTTTATTAAGAATGTCACACAATGGTCGGAATTCCTGAAATTATCATTGCATCAGGAATCCAATCCTACTAATAATTGGTGATTCGGGTTTCTTATGTTTTAAACATTTTATACCAGAAAACATATGTTTTTCACTTAAGGACTCTTATTACCATATCCTCAGATTTATCATGCTCATCACATGTGGTATTGATTTAGACTCATCATCAGGGGATACAATTTTAATTAATTATTAGGATGTGATTACAGGTTTGATGTTCTATTTGGAGTAGTCATATGTTAAATATCAGGTGGATATGAATATAATATATTATTACTACTTAATAATTCAAATATATGCCAATATCTAAAGATGTTTATAATTTATTGTTGTAAAATAAGTTTTTTCAATGCGTATCTTGTGTGTTCCCATGGGGAATGGTGACAATTTGGGGTTGTCACCTCCATGAGGGAGGACATATAGGTTTTTTGTGATGTAGGGATTGCATCATAGGGAGGCATCATACATACCCTATTATGATAAAAGTACTAGAAACCACATTTTGTTTCTATTCATTTTACGTTTCTATATCAAAATAGTTCTATGTAGACTTACATTAATTGGTAGAGATGACTGTTTCTTGAAATGAGAAATAAAAAGGGCATGGTGTGGTGCCAATGTATTTATGATTCAAAAAATATGTAATTTCAATTCAGGATTATAACATGAGGTGTCCTATGTATTTTTAACATGGAAATGATTCAGTTTAACATCATTTTATGAGAATGTTTTCCTACTATATAGAATCTTTAACAAATTTGTTAGTGTTATGTATGTTAATGTCTTATATCGCAGTCGTTGGTTTCCAGTGTGATTCAATTGAGCATTGATGATATGATTGTTCCTCTCACGTGGATATTTTTAGGGAGATACAATAGAGTAATAGTGAATTGAATAGGAGTTACATGAGAAATATATTGTGGTGTGGCTAAGAAGAAGTAATGGTTTGGTTGGGGTATTATATGAAAAATAATCATGGGTTCTGTTTAAAACAAGAGATAGTGTGGTTATGAATACTTGTGGAAGTTTCATTGGTGGTTCTAAAGAGCAGTGATGGTGTGAATGTGTCTTATTTGTGTATTATTATAAAAGGAATCTGTTATTATTTAATACTTATAACATGAGGCATATTTTTATCATCACATGATGCATCTGGTGATTATTATAATGGGTATCACACATTAATTTCATTGAATTAGGCCACAGTTTTAGGTCAAATGAAATGAAACTATGTTGGAGCATATAAATTTATCTTCCCATTCATTTTACCACACTTAAGGTCATAATATACTCTAACCATCTGATGAGATGAGGAATATGATTCCACATGACACAATAATAGGAGGTCCATGGGGACTACATAGAATTATTAGGGATATATCAGGGGTGTGTGTGCTTGGTATGCCAATTATTTCCTCCTCATGTTTGGCTATGAGGTCATATAAACCCATTTATGGGTAATGTAATATTATTGGATATTATCCATTTAGTGAGATACATGGAGAATACAGAAGATCAATAATGATATATTAGGGGATTTTGCAATAAAATATCTTATTATTTTCTCTTCATTTCAAATAACATGGAAATTTTGACACTGTTGGGTAATGGAATATGAATGGGGATTATACCTTATACAGATATCCATGGGCACTACATAGGGTTCTCTCATGATCATTGCATTATACATATTAAACATGACACCGTGATAATCTATTTATCTAAATATGAGGAATCATAAGAATGTTAACTAAGGTATAATATAGTTTAGAAACATGTAGTGATCACAACTAGGTGGGATATTACATGAAATGGATGGTGTTGGACAAACACCAAAGGGGCCTTCTGTGGTCTAATCTTTATTTTTTTTTCAGGTCAGTATATTTCAAGGACATGTGTGGTTTTGTTCGACACATGTTATTTTTGGATTCCTAGATAATTATCTTAACTCCTGAAATAATTAAAAGACCAAAAATAAAAACTCAACTAATCGTGTTTCTAGGATATAAGTGTAGTATGCCAAGTCATGGTGATTGATTGTAGGGGATGTGGGATTGTATATTTCATAATCCAAAATATGTATAACCAAGATGTACATATTCACTTTGAAACACTCTATTTATCATAGTGTTTGTGTGGTTAGTAAAGGGACAAGGCCCAAAGGTCAAGGCCATAGCCTGAAACAGACCCCAAGCAGGGGTATGTGAGGTACAACCCCCATGGTGAGTACAATCAGGAACCTATGAATGTGATATGGGATAAGGGTTCTATGTGAATCATGTTTTATGTGATGATGAAATTTCATGAAATTTTGTTTTGTGAAAGGGGTTATCAAAATAAATATGGGTAACACTATTTAAAAAAACTAGTGTTTTTAAAAAATTCATGTTTCGCATGACATGTTCTTATTATGTGAATAGTATTATTCATCGATTGATGTTTTTCAAATTATCATCAAATATTAACCCATATGTGTAAGGGATCAATGGAGGGAATTCATGAAATTTATAGTCCATGAGAACAACGTGTCATTACAATTCATGAAACTCATTATTGTTTAATGAATTTAGGTAATGACATTGATGCATGTTGAGAACTCCAAAACTGACAACTTAAAAGAGTATTTAAAGTTACTAGGGAAACCAGAAGTTACATTTCATAATGGATTACCACCATTCTAAATAATTAATTTCATTAGTGACACATTTTAAGTTATAGTTCCACATTTATGAATTCTTGAGTATGTAAGTGGATTATCACGGGTTCGCGAAACATTGGTGTTTCGTCAAATTCTATACATTTTTATAGAATCAACTCTTCCTATAATTTTCTTATGTTTTAATTTGGAAGAACAAGACTTTTGATTCGTAAGTCTACATGGGATCTACACATAGTCAATTTGAATCAAGAAAAATAAACTACACCCAAATATATAATTCATCAGAATTATATAAATGGTCGATGAATTTTTTGTTCAAAAAAATACCACACACAAAATGAGGTATATTTTGGACAAAGATGGTGATGTATACCAATTTATGAGGAATAACCTTGGAAAAAAATGTTATATCATTTTGTAATATGTATCTCGATCATCTTGATAATGTAATAAAAAATAATCTCCAGACCCTCATGAGGAATTATTAGTGTGATAGAAAAGATAGAATAGAAATATTATCATTGACTTATGATTACTAGAAAAATGATGACTGTTTGGTTAATTAATGACTCATCAAGCACTATAACAGTCTATTCAAGAGGGAACATGGTTAAAGGAATCCAATGTGACCAAAATTACATTCCCATTGTGTGTGACACCATGAGTTGGGTAATACTGGGGGATTTGGTTTATAAATAAACTATGTGGAATTTGGGAAACATGATGTATATTTCTAGGACATGGAATGTAAATAGAAGAAGCTGTATGAGTGAGGATTATTTTTTTCATGTTATAATCATTTTTTCTAAATTCGCACTACTCAATGTGTGAGGGGGGGAATTCCAGTCAACCATTTACCATGTTAACAAAATTGGGCCAATAAAATTATCATCAAAATTACATTGAGGAATGTTCTTTGAATCAGAAGTGATCTAGTTTTTTCAGGTACCATTATTGTTAGGGGATCTCACTAAGACATTCAATATGTTGGAAATCCAAGACAAGAAATATCTGAATTGTGTGACAAATGTGAAGAAATAATAGAGTGAGAATATATGAAAATAAATTATTCCACTTTTAAAAAATTCATGATTGCATATTTATTAGAATGGAGAATTTTCATAACCACCCTTGTATTGGAGATATTACTTTGTTCTAAATAGACTGTTAAGAAATAAATTTTCACATGATGAGACCAACACCGAGGGGGGAATGGTCGACTCTGTTAAGGTCTGAAAATATGTTACAATTTTAATTCAAGATAAGAGTAAGAGAATTATATTGGTTAGAAACTTGAATTTTCGACATTTAATTCATATAATAGTGAAATATGATGGGGATGTAGAATATTAAATTTTAATTTCATGAGGCCATGTAATTTGTAGAATCATTTATGGTTGTGGCACTAGAATATGAGAAAAAATGAAAATAATATACACACTTTCAATGTAGTGGGAAGGTATGATTGGGAACATAGGGGGTATACCCTGAAAAAGGACCTCTTGAATAGAGAAATAGAGGAAGGACAAAATCTAACTTTTTAATGATTTTAAGTGTTCATAAATAATAAATAAGATTATTCTAGTGCCTAGTGGCATTTTACATGGCATTTTATTTTTTTCATTTCACACCCTTACTATAGAAAAAGTTAATATAGTCACATGAAATTAAAATCCTATCCTTTACTCAAATTTACCATTACATATTTTCATTATGATTGGAACATGTTTATATTCCTAAGAGAATTTGATGATAATGTTAGTTGGAATAGAGGGAAACACATATATGGTCATATGTGTGTATGATTACCCAATGTATAAGGTGATTATACATAGAGAAAGTATTGTAGTTTAGTTTTTTATGTTTTTCCTAGGAAAGGGGTGGTTTAGAGTAATTTTTTCTATGAGGGATGAATCATGAAACTGATGTGAATAGGGGGTCAAGGATTTTTATCTCTAAAAAAACCTTACTTCATTAAAAATAATTTAATTTAATAATTTTTAAGCCATTTGTAATAGTTTGATGTAGTATTTCATGGACCCAAGAATGTGGTAATTTTTGAGATGTTCTTATGGATTAAAATATACTATGATCCCTACACGAATGAAGGGTTAATGATTCATTGAACTGAATAGTGGCCTCCAAATAAATTTGAAAATAGTTTATGGTTATAATATTTCTACCAAGGTTGTAGGTTTAATTTTATATTGATTGGAGTATCTCACTAAGCTTGTGTTTCAGAGAATTTATTAGCTTACAAATGAAAATTGAGGGCCTTGTAGGCCTGTTATAACACTTGTTTTAACATTTTTTATGGTCATAATGTTTTCACATCCTCAATCATAGTGCCACATTGACTTGGAATGTAATAAATAAACATGGACCAAGGATTGATTAGTGGTGTCAATATAGGTAGGGAACGATGTGAGGATATGTGGATGTGCCTAAAATTATAGTTTATGGAATCCCGATGTATATGTGATAACTAGGAATGATGCCACATTTAGAGCTAGATGGGTGTGTGGTAGGAGATCATAATTAAATGATGCATTAGTATTGAGTATGAATGAAACCGAAAATAGGACATAGTTAATGAAAAAATTTATGTGATGAAAAATGTTAATAAAGGGCCTTAGGGGGCCAGATTCACATATTTTAAGGTCATTATATTAGACCAAGAATCTTATAGTTTATGTTCATTAAAGATGGAACTATCGAGGGGCATCTGAGAGAGGTTTTGTGATGTAGTAGAGACTATTAACCCATTATGAATAACAACTAGAATAGGACTTTTTCCATGTGGATATTTTTATGAAAAGTTTCACATACTCTATGTTCTCAATATATGGGCTTGAATTAGGTTTCTTCCACATTACTATCATAGATTATTTACTAAAATGGAGGGGAAACTAGAAAGCTTTTTTGGAACCCAAGAGTATTAAAACTTACATGAAAAGTGTGGTATGGTTTCCTTTCATGAAGAACACATTTCTCATATATGTTTCAAAAAATTTATTACTGAGCTGTATAGATCAGATGCTGTGATAAAGTGTCTGATTATATTTTGATCATGTTAAAAACTAGACAGTTTAAATTTTCCTTAATAATCCACAGAAGTTCTGTACCTAGGATTGATGGTGATTTAAGGAACTATTTTTTAGGTGACCTTATTCAGACTGGGATGATAATGATGATCCAATCTATAGAAGGAATGAATTTTGAGAATTAACATGGTGGGATTGGGGGTTTATTTGGAACTCATCTCCCAATGTGATCATATGCACTGAGTGACAATGATACCAATAGAGAACATCAAAAAGATGAAATTTTCAGAAATAAAAGAGTGACTTGGATTTCAGAATATTATGGGAGCTGTTCATCCCAATGTGTCACATGGTACTAGTTTTTTCTCCATATATAGTTTTGAATCATGGTGTGATAGGAGTCCATCACCAAAAGGGATTATACAATCTAGTGTATTTATAATGAATCCTATAGTTTTATATAAAAAAAATTGTGATTTGTTTATTTTTTGTATCATCTAGTAGTAAGGTAATGGGTAATGTATTTTGATTATATTTTTTTGGATGGGGTGTGTTATTTAATTTCATATGACCATGACATTGTCGCATCTTTTCTATCATGAATGTATCAATTGTTTGAGTAGTTTTATAAAACGTGGCTATGATGAATGGTTGAAATAGAACAAGGTCATATTAATTTGTCCATTGAGCCATAAAAATTATTTTCATATGGCTAGGATTATTTTACACATAATTCAAGTCATAGTGTACCTTTATAGGGTTATTTCAATTTTACCTGACTCGGGATTTCACCATATTCATATTCTTCATCCTTTTGTATGAGGTCCATTGTTTAGATTAATAATATTGTTTCTATGGTTATGTTTAGAGAGTCACTGTCCTCTATAATAAATACTACTGTTATTGGATTATTGAAGATGGTGGGTGGTTTTGTAAAATAGTAATCCCCAAAAATCCTTTAATGTCTTCATGGTGCTTTTCTATATAGGATTTGGTCTATGTAATAGGGAACATTTCCTTGAGGATTAATGTTTTTGTCATGTAAAGAGATTATAAATTTTTTTCATCATGGAGTAACATTCATTATATAATCTGATGAATAAATGGGTATGTAGAGACAAAAAATATATACCTTGTGCCCAGTTGGATTCTCAATACGATTCATATAAAAAAACCTCATATTTCAGTGGTGATCACTATAGTGTGTGTTCCAATACTGGTTGTGACCAAATGAGTTATTATAAAAATGTATCCTTGATGAAGAATGGACTCCAAACGATAATATGGAAACTTATATGATTAAATTGAAAACCTAAGAATCCCATCATAATGTAGGGATTTCACCCATCCCCTCGCTTGTGGTTGGTACCCTTAGTAGGCCAACCCCGTTTAAATCTATATTCATAATGGATCCAACTTGATGAAATCAGCTAATGTTCTAATTTTTCCATTTTACTGTGACGAATGATTTAATTACATAAATAATGGGAGAATGGGATGTAGTGCATCGGTACCACAATATCATTATTCCAGAAATAATTTCTATATAGAAAATGCCGTTAAATCAAATTTCCAATAAGTAAAGTGTTCTAGGAACCCATGATTCATGGATTCCAATATCCTTATCTACAATTGATGTTAGATTAATGTATCCATTGAATAGCATCTCAAAATATGGATAGTGGGATGGAAAACAGTAGACTAGTTTTTTATCTCACAAAATGAATGATGAGAGGGAGACCGGGAATGTTGGGTTCATATCTCATCATATTGATGGTTAAAGAGTTCCCACGATCTATGGAATTCAATCTCACCAGATAGATAGGGTGACGGTTCCCAGGATTAGTGTTTCAATATTTCCCTACCTAAATGTGGAGAGGGAACCATGTATGAATATATTCATATCTTGCATTGGTTATGGGGTGAGGGATCCCTTAAACAGTTGATTCATATCTACCCTTATTTATAGTGTTAAAATGTTCAGAAGAAACAGATTCCAATCAGACTGGGATCCCATGATGAAGCACTATCGATCAATACCTTGTGATAGTGTTGTGGTTCCTTGACTAAATTTACTTGGGATGTGATATGATCACCATTTTACTAGTTCTAGTTTGTATGGATAGATTTTAGAGGTTTTTTGGGTGGTGTAGAGCTAGATTAGTGTCTCCCATGTAGTGACCTAAACTCCAATGAACTAAATTCCCACGAACTACTATGTCTGGTGGTATCATTTCTACATTATCTATTTGAAATAATCTGATGTAGAATCGTATATTAAATGGGGTTAATTTAAGCTATATTTCTCCTTAATGATGGATGCACATGGATGGAATAAAAAATTCATTGTATTTGCATATTTATAAATAATCATAATCTCACTATTAAAGTAGAGGGGAGTGAAAATTATGATTCCTAAATTAAAATAGACCTGATATTTCTCATATACTCATTTTTTATGCATTAGATTTTCACATTTGGTTCACTATTTATTTATTTTTGATGATCTATATATTTATAAATATAGTGACACCTAAAAGTAGTGATGTCCATTGTTACTCATATTCAATTGGTTGGATGATAATAGTATCCTTTTAGGTTGGCCATTTTTTAAACATCCATCATGGTGAACAATATGTTCATTTTCCATCAGTTGGATTATGAAAAATCCTTGGAATACTTTTGACACCCCCGATGTGGTGTTCCCCCATAATACTTCATTCCAAATGTGGACATATTTTACATCTACTGTCAATGAGTTTTTCTCTATTGATCAGAATAAGTTGACAGGATGCTAGATAATTATGATATTGATTAATATATAGATTAGGTTCTCTATTATAGTTCTCCTTAATATATATGGGTTGTGTAAAAAAATATCTTTCCTAGAACAATCAGAAAATGGAAACTTATTAATTAAACTACATGATATTGTGATAAGGAAGCTACTAGAGTCAGGGATGATGATGACATTGGTCATGTATAATGAAAATTTAATGTAGGATGTATTTGGAATCTGTAAATATGTTCATCTTTCAGTGTTAAGGAAATAATATGTACGAGCCATATTGGGTGTAAAACCCTATGAATTATCTACATTATTAAGATATATATGATATTAGTTGAAGTCATACAAATCTCATTACCTTGAGAATTAGCTAATTTTTATATAGGGAAAAAAATTTATTATATGTTACATGACACTTCAAGAACTGATCATATTAGGAATAATTGGATAGCCACAAACGAATTCATATTCCTATAACCTGGGAATCTAATACACATCACAAAAAATTGATATTATAATTTATCTAGAGGGGTAAAGTGTTTAATGGCCTTTTTGGACATGATTATAGATGTCATGTCTTTTAGGGATGTAAGCATTGGTTAATATTAATGTAGATATGTTTCCCATATATACTTATCACAATGTTCGATGAATATTGGATTGTGTCACATGATGATGTTGAAGTATAGTGGGGAACTAATTATTGGGATAAAATGTTGTTATGTGTGTTCCCATGGGGAATTGTCACACTTCTAGGTTGTCATATCGCAATGGGTATATAGATAGGATTGTGTTGATATTGGGATTATTCCTAAAAAAAATTTCTTCTATATACCCTATTATGAGATTCAAATCAAAACCAATACAGTTTAAAAAAATAAATTAATGTCATGTATAAGAGAATCCCATACAGTTTAGTGACATGGGGTAAGGATCTGTGTGTTATGAAAGGAGGAATAACAGTGGATGATTTTGGGGTTATTTGTATAATCTTGCTAAAATATGGATTTTTATCTTAGTATTATTACATGAGGTACCATATGTTTTCCCACAAGAGAAGGATATGGTTTAATAGCATATCCAATGTAAATTTTCATGTAATTTTACATCATATTATTATGATGCTAGTGTAATATAGTGTTAAGTGTAATATCTTGGTTCTTGTTTTCAAGACATACCCATGGAGAATCATATTTGATGATTAATAGAACCAACAGAATGCCAATTTAATACCTGTAGAATCTACTCAAGTTATTATTATGAGAATAAATGATGTCGTTTAGGCCTATGTGTTGGAGATTCGTGGGGGATGATGTGGAGTTGTGATGGAATGGTTATTGCTTATGAATGGAATTATTCAGTGGTAATGATAAGGACATATAATGGTGTTGTTTGGGATTACATTTTTTGGATATTACTAATGCTATTGGTGAGAAATTATTATGTAAATACATATCTTTACTATACTTAATTTCAGGATTTATTATAGAAAATCACAATTTGTACTACCTTGCTGGTTGTTAGGTTGTGTATATTTGGGAGATTTGGTAAAAAGTTATAACAAATTGAGATAAATGTATAATGAATTGATTCAAAACATGAAACAAAAAATACATCATATTTCAAAATCTAGACAACCTAACCTGAGGATGTATATATGTCTTGGGCAAGCTATGAAGCCATGTAATGGAACAAATAAATCATAACATTATGTAATGTAGTATATTTTATACAAGAGGCTTATCAAGGTGTCATAAAATGGGTGGGAATAATAATAATGAAAAATGAGGCATAATATAAAATGATATAATAATAGTTTAATAAGAAACATTTCCCAACATGAATAAGGGGAAAACAAAAGGCATATTATAAAGGATGTCATTGAATAAAGAGTATACGCAGATTATCATATTCCATGAGACGACCCTTCTAAATATTTTGTAGGATCATCATAATTTTTTTTGGGGGGGGGCATAGAATGTATCAAGATAATTAAATTAAAATAAATATAATTATCAATGGGTTTTTAGAGAAGAGTAATTTAATTTACCATGGATGTTTATAGAAAATGAGAGTAGAAATAATTATTAATTTCCAATCAAAGTAGTTGATCTATATATGATACAATAATAAAAAAGTGCTTGTCATGGTTTTTCTGACATTTTTACCAGTGTATTAGTTTTAATTATTTTATAAGTGTAATAATAATACAAAATAAAATAATTATCATGATGATATAGATGTGAGTCATGATTATAAATAATTCCTTCTAGAACAAAAAAATATAATATATGTTTTATACGATTTATTATTGACTTATAAAAATAATAATATAACATCAAAAAAATTTAACAAGAAAATAGAATTTTGGTTGTTTATTCTCTTTCTTTTATTTATTACATCAATTTTTGGGTTTTTATATTTATAAATCATATCGTAAAATTATAAAATGTTAATTTGTAACCCAAATATTTTCTTTCCTCGTAAAATATTGAATATCACTACTATATAATTTCTATGTTCTGAATTAAAATATAATATTTATGTTATCAAAATTATCCTCTAAATATTAGAAATTTATTTTTTAAAAAATCACCAATTCATTGAATAAACATGTTTTTATAATAAAGTTTCTCTAGACCAAATAAAAAATAACACATCACATCATAAAATTATATCAATTTTTTTATTTGATTAATATTATCTAATATAAATATTTCAATGAAATATAATTTATTTAAAAATTATTGAATTCACTAAAAGGTGGGTTTTGTTTTAAATATATCTTTCCCAAAAATACAATTTGTGTTTCAACATGTCAAAACAAAATTTAATGTAAATTCATTATTAAATTAATAAATATGTATTATTAAAAATGTTTAAATAAAATTAATTTTTCGTAAAATATAATACAAATATAATCATTAAATTAGCGTCATGATATAAAGTCCATTATTACTTGAGTATAATCCCAAATGGCATTGTGTGCGGTGATAAGATTTTCATCGTGTGGTTCAATGAACATTGTTTTTGTTGTTATCATGATAAAATTGAAAATCTCCCATAAAGTGAATTTTTTATGATTTATTTTTTTAATCCTTTATTGTGAATGAGGAATGATAAATCTAATTGATCATATCCCCCATGGATTATCTGATAAAATAGACTCTTTCTATTGGATCATAATAGCATTGTCCATAATTTCCAAATTCTATGTAAAATATAATCTATGATAACACTTAATATATTAGTAATAATGTTATCATTATAATTTCTATTTTAATAACTGTTATGGTTATTGATGCTATGTTACATTTTAAATAAAATATATTTTTACAAATTATCCAATTTAGTGCATCTTTTTTCAAATAATATCATTTCATAATATGGATTTCAATTGTGTAAAAAAGGAGATTATATTTATAAAATATATTGTAGTCGCATTATCTCCCTTCAAAATTTTCACCAAAAATTTATCAAATCAAACACTAAAACATATAAAAATATTTATAATTCACCACCTCTTATAGATCCATTGTCTCTTCCCCAAAAATGTGGTTTGTTCATGGTTCTTTGACCTGGTGAGTTATCTTGTTTCGAAGAACTCTTTCTCTAGGATATGTGATATAAAAATATTCTCCGGTCATGAATGATATTTATACAATGGAAAAACATCTAGTTTTACAAAAAGTTAGCGTAATAGTATATACATTCTCAATAGAAATAGATGGAACACATTATGTACTTGATTTATATTAGGTGGGAGTTCTAGTCGGTTGACTAGAGCAATTATGTGATCAAGAATCTAAATGAGGTTAATGTATCTAAGAATAATATTTTCCTTATTTATAAGCCTCATTAACTTATTATAAAATGACATTTGAAGGAAAATATTATCGTAATCCTCAATTTATGTCTCATCGATGACGGATTGTATTTGATTTCTATTGATGTTATATAACATTCAAATAATTATTAATGGTTTTAACCTTCATTATCATCATTTGGATAACATAAGGACCCATTAACATATAATATCTATCCTCATCCCAATATTTTGTGTATCAATTCCAATTCTCATAATCATTTTTGTAAGGATCCATTTGGATTCAAAAATAGAAACTATGGTTACGAAATACATCAATTAGGGGAAGGTGTTAGTTCCAACGTACATGGAAATCCATTTATCATTATCTCATTATTTCTATTCGATTTGGAATTTTCTTTTTAGATATTAAATCCATGTGTGGTTGATAAGTTGTATTGAAGCACAACTATATATTAAATATTGGTGATGGATTCTAAAGAACCTCTGATCATGGTCATATACAATAGGGAGTGGGTGTTCATGTTATCCTACCATATACCTTATATATATCATGATGATTTCTTCATGATATATATATTATCTAATGGTAATGAAATATACTAACTTGATATGGAGATGAACTACCACCTAGTTGTTAATAACTCCATTTGGTGTCCTGGGGAGCCTTATAATGAAATCCTACATTGTGTTATTTAATTTCCATTATGATATGTGAAATAGTTTCACTATGCCCATAAACTTATACCATTACAGACTATATTTTTGGAATTCCATGCATCATTATACAAGCATCATAATATCACTCTCCATGCTATCCCACTTTAATTATTTAATAAAATATCTCTACATAATGGAGCTTCCTCGATGAATAGAGAAGGATGAGATATAAACATCATCTAAATGTTCCCTATTTATGTTATTTTTATATACTTTATATTTCTAAAATACAAATAAAATACATTTATCTTGAAAAATAATTAACAATTACATATTCATTGTTGTCTTATATAGAAACTCATTATCTTTCTAGTCCTCATTTACACCCTCAATAATAGATGGTTGAGTAGTAATTTGAGAAATATAGAACGAAAATACATTGATTATTACCATATCCATAATTTTCATTAACATAATAATTAGATAAATTTCATTCCTCATCCTGGACAGGGTTGTGAGAACATTTTTACTCATAGAATTTTCAATTTATTTAGTCTTCCCATTATATTAATGGATTGAAAAAACAGAATCCTTGAAGTGACAAAACCTCCTTTGTTGTAAGATATTTTGATCATTTATTTTTAATATATGAATGTGATTTTAAGGTCTATATATATGATAAAATTATATATTAATAGATGAAATACCTAAATCATCAATGTGAAGAATACTACTAGCAGTTTAGGATTTTGTGTCAGGTAGTTATACTCAGGGATCATTCATTGGTATGAGAAATATTCTATCACTTTTTCATCTTGAATTTGTAAAATAACCAATACCATTATTGATGAATCACTTTATATTAAAATTAATTCCCCTATGGTTCATAATGTGATAATATTATACTTAAATAGCCACATTCACAAATCATTTAATAAATATTTTCATTCATTAGTCGAGAAATATATGGCTCCATTCTTTGTAATATTTGTTGGTGGGAATAAAAATAATGACACATTTCACAAAAGAATTTTATATTTCTTAGGTAATCTAAGGAAATAATGGACTTCCATCATAGGGTTTAGTATTTCCATACGTAAATGACCTATGTATTTTATGAATCTATATATCCCCATTTTATGGGGATAACATTCCCCAAGAATGCTAAATTGTAAAAAAACACATTTTTAAAGTAATTCTCATATAATTGTTCCTTAACAATGGTCATTCTTACAATATTTGAATTCTCTTTAGGTTCATAAACATATTTTCTATATGAATTAATTGATGTTTATAAAGTTATGGGCAAGTAATCGATAGAGAACACAACCTTATGGTTATGAGGATGATTAAGAAATTCATTATAAAACAATTAGCGAATTACCATAAAATGGAAATTTCATTAATGTGTATTTTTCATTAGTACAATTTTATAAAGATAGATATTATTTCTCATAATATAATAGAAACCATTGTTCAGATTTTTTTTAATGGATTGTAATCCTATATATTTCACATGTATATAATCATATGTGTATTTTTGATATAAAGGGTTAATTCATTCTCTTTGAAATTTAGGTTGGATCTATACAAGGATATAAAATTCATTTATATAATACATTTAAATTGTGATTATTTTATTATTATATGTTTTATCAGGATACGTAGACAAAAAAATTACAGGGGTGAATTATATACATTGAATGCAACAATAGTCCAATTTCACATTTTCACTAATAACAAGGCTTCTATGTTTTTATGTGGTATATGAATTGTAACAATAAAAATTTGTGATATGAAATAGTAATTAAATTAATAATTAAATAGTATATTTTCAATCACTGAATGAATAAATAGAATTTACATCACTGTATCATCTTAGAGATCCACCTCAAAAATTGTGTGACATTTTCTCACAATTTCTTTCAAAGCTTGGATGTCATGTTAATTAATTATCATTTACATCCCTGGGATTAGAGAATTTAGAAGCATAGTGGACATAATAATGGTTTTTGAAATAATAGATGATATGTTTATGGTTGACTAGATCATTCCTTTATTCTACCAAATTTGTGGGTTTTTTATCAATATTATTTATATAGCTTCCCTTTCGTCCCATATCAATATCTTTTTATTATCCCACTGTATAAATAACCCAGAAGTTTCTTCCCACACATTTAAGAATAATTTCATTATAACATAGTTCAATTTATAATTTATCTATAATAATACTATATTTAAACATCATTATTTACTTCATATCTTTATAATAACGTTTAGATTCGTTTATCTACATTTAAAATTTTATGGTATATAGGATAATATCCACAATGTTATAATAATATATAATGGATAATTCTCTTCATATACTCAAATATTTACCACCGAAAAGTAGTAATCATTACATTCATAGGTACTGAAAAATATTGCGTTTTATTGTGAATGTATTTTAAGATTCCCTCATATGACCCAATAAATTCATCATCATTTCCTTAAAGAAAATGAAATACCACCCAAATTTTTTTCATAGTATGAGAGGAAAATATTTTTTGATACATCATGTTTATAATTCATTTTACTCCATCGCTTCAATCAATTCATAAGGAATAATATTTATTATTGATGTCTATAGGTGATTATATTATGCCTACATATAATAAATAGATCTAAAAAAACATCTATTTTTGCATGAATTTATTGATGGAGAATACATTTTCATTGGAATTGATCCATTTATATTTGATAAGGGGGTTGGAGATTCACTAAATGTGGGAGGCCTTTGGCACATAGAGGTATAAATTAGAACATGATATTTCTCAGGGGAATTGGAAATTTCTCATGATTTATGTTTCAAATCAATACTATTTTTATCTGAGATATTATTTCAAAAATGCTCATTATTCATTATACCATCCAGTTAGGAATCTCATTTGGGAAGTCATCACATTGATTTGTGGATCAGATTCTTCAATTTTATCCATTGATTATAAAATGGAAATTTTGTTATGAATATTTTTAAACTATTTATCAAATAAATTGTAATCTATGAAAATTAAATAGAGTAATCATAGTTTTCATAAAATCATTAAACTATGAATATATAGGTTTCGATCAATGTTCTCCACAGTCAGTTTTATAACATAAAATCAATTGGAAATTTAATTTTACTTTAATCAATTTTTCATAAAGTGATTTGGAATTTACCAATTCATGTCCTTTATAAGAGAAATTCCAGGTATGTAGTAGGTCCCATTGCTCTATAATATGCGACAATCATGTTCATCTCAAGGCAACCTTTTCTGGGTTATTACCCCTAGACACTAATTTTCCAAATCCACATTCAATTAAAGTATATAGATAGGTATATATTTTCTTTGAATCAAAATTCCACATACATTTCCATTTTTTTCTTATGTCTAGTGCTATCCGTATAGGTTTCACATGAGTTTTCATATTGTAATCCCAAAAATAACTACACGACTATGTGATATGAACTATAACAACTCATATCATTAATAAACTATATATCATGATTTATTATAAAAAACAGACATAGTAAAAACCAAATGATTGTTAGTACTAGTCATATTTGGGGTATTTCATAAATCAAATAATAAATCAACATGAGTTAAATATAATTATTTAAAACATCCATAAAAAGATCCAAAAATTCCATCATTATTCTCAAAGAGCACATGATAACTTAAGGATGTATATATGAAGGGATGACATTCCAATACCAATAATATTAAAATAAAAACATAAATTGGGTAGTGAAGTAAATTTTATCAAATAAGAATGATATAGTATCCTAAATGTTATCAGAATAGTATTTTTGAACAATGAGACATCATATAACCTAAAATCATAAATGCAACATCGGAATGTGGAAACTACATAAAAAAATACATCATAAACATAATTCAAGGGAAAAACATATCATTTTATTCTATAGAAAACCTTACTAACACTATCCACGTGATTTAATGATATTATAAAATTACCCAATACATTATAGGTCTATATTATTTTGGCCCCACCTGTTGAATTGACATCATGACTATTGCAATACGATCTCTATTAATCATTCTACATTAAGAAATATTCAATAAAATTTAATGAATTGATTAAAGTGAATGGGTTTCATACATTTATTATTCATGAATATAAATCATAGGTTATTCTTTCTGAATACCCTTTAGTGGAAATGGATATGAGTATCCACAATACAAATGATTTTCATGGAAAATAATATTATAATTTTGGTAGCATAATGGGGATAATTATTGATTCATAGGTATAGTAAATGGGATTGAAAGGTGTTATTAATGAAATTTAAATAATAATAGAAATAATATGGATGTGTAAAATAATATCATAATGAGAAAAACTGGAAAGAAAGGCATAATATAATGTTGGTTCTTGAGTAAAAAGTATATTGATATGATACATTACATAGAAGGTAAATTTCAAAACTAATGAGGAGATTCTTATCGTAATTGGAGAACATTTAGAGGTCACTAGAGACATAAAAAAGAAATTTTTCAAATGAACTATTTTTTAGTGATTTCTAATGTGAGTCTAGTTGGGTTAATAATGAAAATTTGTGGATAATTTCATATTAATTTCCAAACACTGTTTTTTGTAACCCTACTATAAATAAATTTCCAAAAAAATGCATCCAATAAATTTTTACCATGGTTTAAGCCAAATATTAGTAGTTTTAATTTTTATACATGTCTCAAAACTGAAAAAAATAAAATAATTCACTTTATGATGTGTAATTTAGTCTTGTTTAAATAGAATTTATTTTAAAACATTAAATTATAATTTTAATATTAAATAGTTCATTAAGGGTTTATACAAGTAATAAAATAAAATATAAAACATGTTATTTTAATGGTAAATCATAATGCGGGCCTTTGATACCATTTTTTATTACATTAGAGTTCTTTTTTATATTATATCTTAATACATATTGTAAAATTATATCATATTTAATTTTTACTGAAAAATTAAGTTGTATCATATTGATATGAAAATCAATCCATTAGATAATTTTTTTGTGATTAATTAAAAAATATAATTTATTTAGACAAAATATCTCGATAAATTTATTATTTTATTATTTTATTACAAAAATATATATTAATTAGTAAAAAATTCGTTTATCCAACAACAGTTGTATGAAACTTAATGAAATACATTTAACATTATAAATTTATATTATTATTAATATTTAATAAAAATTTCTAAACAAAAATATTTATTAAAATATAATTCATTTCAATGATAATTGAATTCATAAAAAAGATTTGCATTTTTAAAATGTATATTTACAAGAAATACAATTATTGTTTTATTATATAAAAATTTATTTTTTATTGACAATAATATTCAATTATTCTAAAATTACATTTAAATTGTTATTAATTTTATAATTTTTTTATAAAAAATTGAAAATATTTATTTTTACTATTTGGGACAAGTTAAATATCCTATTATTAAACCATTTAATTCACTAAGGGTATGGTGTGAGATTTTTTTTATTTTCATATGGGGTTCACCAAAAGTAGTATTAGTTCATGATCTCAATTAAGAAGAATTTATCCCATAAAATGTATTATTCATGGATTTGTTGTTGATTATCTACCTGTTCTTGTTTAAGGGTAAATCATATTGATTATATCACCCTACTAATCTATAATTAATAGTTTTTATAGAGTATGGTCCTAAAGAACTAGGACATTTCATCGTTATTCTATTTCAAACTAGGATATTTCATCGTTCAAAAACCATCATATACAAATATTAGTGGGAATTTCTTAATTGATATATTTTCAATGGTTATGATTATCAATGGTATATGAAATTTGACATATCATAAAATGACATAAATAAGCATAGTATTTCAGTTTTTCTATAAATTAATTTCATAAAAAAACATTTACTCATTTAATAATGGAAACCTATTTTAGAAATGTTTTGGACATTACATAGATGTTATTGCTTTTTTTATGCCTAGAATATACTGAAATGATGAGGTTATCATCACATTATTATCACATGATTATTATTGTACATCTCACATGAAAAGTAATTTTTTATTACACATGTAATCCCATGTTTGATGCATGTTCTATGGTGACAAATTTATTTCATTTAAATCTCAATTGTGTGTGGTCCTATAAATTATGATTATGATTCATTCATTGTTATTTAAATTCATGATGGATTAAAATATGGTTAATGGATTAAGTAATATGATTGGGTCTTAAACATTAGGAGGAGACCCATGTGAACAACAAGGTACCTTTAGTGATATATGAGGGGCTTGTGTGTAAGGGATTTCCATTATTTCCTCATCATGTTAGGTCTGGGGGAAATCATGAAACATGTATTTGTTGAGGAATGTGATTAGGTCTTATGAAATATATGGAGGTCCATGGGGAGTTCATGGTATCATTAGGGATTGGTCTACTACTTGTGCATTATAGAATCCCATTAATTCCACCTCTTAATACATTATGATGGAATCTCGACTCATAGAAGTGTTGAGAAATGTGATTGAGGATTATACCTCATGAGTATGAACATTGTAATTTCATGCGGTTCATCTCAGGATGATTACATAAGGCTTCATAAATTTATTAATAAGATAGTATGTTTTAAGTCATGGATTCCAAATTTGCATTTTTATAACTGATGTTGAAAATATTTTCGCATCAGTTTTATTTAAAACATATGTTATAAGGTTAATTTTAACAATAAATTAGAAAAACAACATTAAAACAACAATGTGAGAAGGTTTTTATCATTTTTGATATATATGAATGATTATAAAAAAATTCATAACAAGGAATTTTTTTAACATTTTCACATGGTTGTCCTAATTTTTAATATCTTACCAAATGTTATTACAGTATCACCTACAATTTTTAAAATCCATCGTATAAATTCTCATAAATTATCATTCAATAAATTAATTATATTTCACTTAGATTTATATATCATGTTTATTGATTCTTCTTTCAAATATTTCAACTCGGTATTTTTTCTAAAAATTATGTACCGTAATTATATCTATTATTCATTTAAAAAAATTGATAATTTTTTTTTTTATGATTAACTAGAGTTATTCTGATTGATTTTAGATGATAATTCATGAACATATAATTTTTAGTCAACATTTCTAAATTTCAAATCAAGCACTAGAGTGGGTACCACATTATTTTTTCCCTAAAAAGTAAATTAATATTAATCGATGTAATTTTTAAAGAAATATTCATAAAAAATGTAATTAATTCGAAGCACTGACATTATTTTAATATTTTTATTTTTTTTAATTTTGTTTTAATGATCAAATTATTTTATTTTTTTAATAATTTTTTATATATTTTAATTTTTTTTAATATATTATACATATTACATGTAGATTATAAAATAAATAGTGTGATGTTAAATTCAAAATAGGTTATACCAAAATCCCTACATAAAATGGTTAATTTTTTTACTTTGGTCATAATTTAATTGATAAATGTCATAAAATGATTAAAAATTTGATATTGTCTATGTATATTATTTTGTTAAAAAAAATTGAATTATATTTCAAATATAGTTATATAGAAAAAATAGGGGTTAATGTTTAATTTTTTTACTTTATTGATATCGATTATTTTGATCACAGACATAAAAATACCTGATAAATAATGTATTTTCATGGGATAAAAAATGATAAATATAGCCCATATGAAATCATGAATTTTGAGAATAATTAGACAATCAATGATGACTGTCAAAAAACTCGCCCTGGAAGGTATTAATTCAACTAATAGTTCAATTTATAAGTTACATCAAAAATTCTCAAATAGTTATCTTAAGATAATCACATAGGGGTTTCTATGTTATAATTTTGTGTGTTAGGGATTTCAATAGAGTATATGTATGTAATTATAATATTGGACATCTATTAAATTTACCTTAACCCTTATCTACCATCACTGATCTCATGTGGATGTGAAATGTAACAACTACAATAGTGTGGAATGACACGCACCAATTAAGATACCCATTTTATGGAGTTCACACATAAAAGGTTTGATAAGATGATAATCATTCATAATGTGTGCATATAAAATGGATGAATCATAATGTGTATTGATAATAGTACTTCACAAAAATATTTTAGCTTCATGAAATTTTTTGAGGCATGTCCTTCTAACATGAGTATTTTTATTCATAGATATAAGAATCATGAAACATCATCAATCAATCCAAAATATATATAAGTTATCACATTATTCAATTCAATAATTATTATTTCACAGGGACAATGAGGTATGCTAAGTCAAAATTTTGTTTATAGATTCATTAATTCATAATATGATGTCTTAAGTCACTCATTCCTCCTGAAATATCTACTTGAGATTGTTTTTATGGGAAGTGGGTATATTAGAAGATATTTTTTTATAATATTACTATTATTATGAATGTTTTTTTCATGGTGGCATGTTAAATGACATAATATTATTTTTTTTTGAATTTTTTAGATTCATGCCACTCTGACATCAATTCACAAAATGTTTGAGTTTCCTCAAACATTATACTTTGTACCAGAATAAAAAATACTAGACATTTAGGGATGTCTAATTTCAGAAGACCATAACATGAGATTCATAAGTATATTTATGCTCCTTGAAATGTAAAATCAATGAAAACATTGATAAATTATATTTTAGTGGGTTATTTAAATTTTAATATATTTTGGTTGGATATTTTAGTTCCAAAAAAATCAATTTCCACAATTTTATGATTACAAGATATTATGGTATTAGTCCATTATTTCATTAATGTGAAACATCATGGTCACTGATATATTTATTTTTACAAATATTTATAAATTCATGATTTTTTTTCCTAGGTCCCTAGAGTGAAAACATATTGTTTTTAGGAGACAATCCTTGGATCATGGTTTGGGCACAATTTCTCTTGTCATATAGAAAATACAATGAGGGTACATTGTTTTTTGGTAGTGGGGTTTGTCATGGTTTGATTAATATTTTAGTAACAATGTGACACCAAGGAGAAACTATTTCATCCATTTTTTTAGATAGTGGAAGCCTCACCATATTTTAACATATTGATTTGCCACATAACAAAATAGTGCATCTATGTCTAGGTCACTTAAAAGAGAGTTTTTTTCTCAAATAACCATGTTTGGTTTTAATAATATGGTGGTTCATTTTTTCCATCCATAATGTATTTCCCCTCCACATTTACCTAAGGGAATTCCCCCTCTTCCATTTGTGGATTTCTATTGGATATTATAGTGTTTGGAATGGGTTGAGTAAAATTATCATAGGTTTCATCATATTCCCACCCATCACTACAGTTCTTCCATATTCATGGATATTTTTTATACCATGGTGTGGTTTTTTTTAGAATCATGGGTATTTCATGGGAAAAATTTTATTCCCCATTTTTATTAGTTGCATAAGGTCCTTTTCGTCTTCTTCTAGGTGGATATCCTTGAATGAAAATATGATGGGAATGAATTTGTTTTATACATATCTATTTCAGGGATTTATCCATTTAATTATATTATATTTTTAATATTTTTTGGTTTATAATTTTTAAAATTTAAATTGAAATAATAAATTCATGGATCTTATTTGATGAATGATATGATTGCTGGATGTTTTTGAAAATTTTTATGTCTAATTTTTTTTACAAATTGATGATTTATATATGAAAAGAAAATTTTTTTAAATTGGATCAATGGTATTTCATGGATTTAAAAAAATTCAAAATAATAAAAAAATTATTTTTACATTGGAAAAAAAATTTGATAAATTTTGAAATGATTTTATTTCAAATAGATTTTAATATGGATTGATTGATATAGGATAATTAAAGTTAATGTGTTGGAAAAGTGTATATTGTGGGTTAATTGGATGCGAATGGGGGGGTTTGTTTGGGTAATAGTGTGATTGATTGGATAGAATACCACATAATCTTTCATTGTGGTTTTTATGAACATATATGTGATTCATTATAGTGATGACTAAGCAATAATCTAATTTGATTTCTAAGAAAACATGATAGACATTGGGTTGGAAGATTGTGAGATTATCCATGTAGGGATTGAGGAAGAAATTTCGAACATCAATTTTTCATATTTTTATATCATATTTTTTATTCATTCATAATAGGTTTGATGGATTTATATATAGGTTCACATTAATCATAACATATTTTGTTATTTTCTTCATTTATTGTACTAGATTTATTTTTAGGTGATAATATTTATTACACCCATTTTCCATTCAAATGATTAAATTTTATAGATGATATGATCATCTTTTCCTTTGTATTTATTGGGATATATATCATGTCATTCCTTTTTCATATGTTTATCTAATTGAGCTAAGATGTAAAATGGTTTGAAAACTAGTATTGTTCGATGAGGAATATAAAATTTATTTCAATAGAATATTTGAAATTGGTATGTTTAAAAGTAGTATATTTTATTAACCAAACAATTTAATACGTTTTCATGGGTTGGATAATTATTTTGATTCATTGCAGTATACATTAACAATTTATTCCTCACAATATACTTGGGATTTTTTGTGTTTTATAATTTAATTTTATATTATATGGCGAAGGAAATAAAAATATGTAATTGGGAGTCTCTTCTTGATTACAGTCGTCTGAGTTTTTTGTAATTGAAATGGAAATTCAAGGATTTCATAATGTGTGGAAATTTTCCGAATTTTGAATCCTTGGAAATTGTCTTTTTTTTATGTTTGTAATTATTCCCTCTCATTTGTGTTTTGGGAAATTTACTGGTTGTACCATGATTATGAATATGTGTTGTTATTTAATTCATTGTATATGATACTGTTATTATTGTTTATCATTATCCATTATTGATTATTTCAGATCATATACATTATTTTATTTAATATGATGATTTTATTATATAAATCACATATTATGAAAGGTTCATGTTAGTTTATTAATTTTTAATCTATTCTTAATGGTATTGTTGTCTATATATGATGCTAGTCACAATCCCCCTGTGATTGGGAATGATCTTAGAGTCATGCGGAAGGCTATATTGGCTGACATTCAGGAATGAACTGGGTATATTTTTTAAAAAATGGTATCATAATACTTTTATTTTTGTTTTCTTATTATATATTATATATAGGACAATTGGGATTCGTGATTTTGGAAATCGGTCTTTTTAGACCACAACTTTTCCTGGATAACATTATGTTTCAATAGGTATTATGGGATAATAATTATAATTTTTTTCACAATTATGGGTTTTAGACTGATAGTTTTCATTATTTCATGGTTGGAATTCAATATTGGATTGATGCTAAAGTGCATTTGAGATTTTATTAAGGAACAAGGTGGTCTATAGGTTTTGCGTGGGTAATGACAATGACTAGCTGTATTTTTTTTCATATCCTATAACCCTTCCTCTGAACTATAGTGACAACCAAACTATTGATTCATGGATATAAAAACAATACGGCTAAACCATGTGATGTGTGAAATTGTATTTATTTTATATTTTTTACATGTTTTTTATCTGATATAACCTTTTGATACTAATTTTCCTTTGTTAAACCATATGATGTGGTTTCTATGTTTTCAATTTTTAAGGTTTTAAATGGAATTGTGCTTGAGTAATCTTTTTATTATTTTTTCAAAGAATCGTATAAGTTTATCCTCAAAAAATATAGAGTTATCTATGTAATGTGCCACATGGGAAACCCCTAAAATTGATATGACCCTGGTAGAGTTGGTTATTTGTATGAGTGATACATTTGGTCATGTAGATGTTCATGAGAATAAATGAACAATGGACCATGATAATGTGTTTCATAGGAAATATACATTGGTTTTACTTGGTCGCATGGTAACTAATGAGTCTATAAAATAGTTGGATAAATCCAAGTAGATATATCAGTTCATAAAGAACTTGAATACCTAAAACTGTTGAATGATCCATGTACATTCTAGAAGGATGATTTATATTTTTTTGGTTCAATGTTTCTTTTGGGGAATAATCAGGATCTCCCCATGATTTCCATCAACTATCCATTTATTCAAAAAATTTACCATGTGATCTTTTTAGTGTAAAATTCGCATGAGTTTATTCTGAATAGGTATTGTGACCATTCAGTGATGGTGTATGACACTTGATTTGCTAAGATGGTTCATGATTATCTAGGTATCATTATGAATTATTTTTAAAGATTCACCTTTTTAATATGGGATGGATTCAAAATATAATATACATTCTAATTTATTTATGTGTACTATGACATTCAATTTTTTCATATTAGAGACTGAAGATGTTGATTTTACTTTATTAATGTGTCTTAGTGGTGTTATTTCAGATAGTGGAATCTAGTGTTCTTCACCATGGATTAAGAGAAAGGGGGTGATTGTCCTAAGGGATGTTTCTTGACTGTACAACCATCATTGGGTTTGTATCATGTTTCATCTATTAGGTGTAGACCAATTAACTATTTTTAGTGTGTGATGGATGGAAACACAAGGCCTAATTTCTTATTAAATCCATTGGTGTTCTACTTAAGTAGGAATATAGTTCATCTAGAACACCTAAATCTATTTTCTTCGTAGAAGAGTGGTGTGGGTTCCACTTTCTTGAAGGGATATTAAGTTTATTCATAAGATTACATGGGGAGAGGATTTGACCATAATTGTATAGGGAATTATTCCTAGGGGAATAATTCATAGGTCATCTCTTACCTATGTCATCTCAATGTAGAATAGGTAATAGTATATGGTACAGATTCAAGGATATACTCTATTAGTGTTATAGTGTTTGTTTCATCCTCTATAGCATCAGTTTTATTTTACAGTATATCATCAAACACATTCATTTTACTTATTTTGAATAATCTATTAGGTATGTGAGACAAGTGGATATATTCTATTTGTTATTTCTATCACTATTGGAATAGAAGAATCATCGTGTTTTTAATTTCTACATGTAACCATTTCTAGTAGATTATGTGGAATTCATATGTGAATTTTTAATTTTAAACCTAAATTATTTTTACTTTATCATCAACATGGTAATGTTGATTAGATTCAAGGAAATAACCAACTATTATCATTGCACTATCTAGTTACAAATAACTAATAAGAGAACTAAATTCATTCATGGTGAGTGGGATCAGAAATCTAGGAATGCTGGATTGATTGCTTCATATTTATGGTTTATATCATGCCAGTTTCCCATTTTTGTCTCACAGACATTCAGAGGTGTTCATTGGGTAAGATTTTGGTGCACATTTAATGATACCTAGTTGGGTTTCTATAGGATTCAACATGTTTTTGAACTAAGAAGAGGCTACATTTTCTATATATATCCTCCCTATAATGATCATTCTCTCCTTTTTGTCATTATAGATGGATATGTCTGAGCTATAAGAGATTACCATTTAGTATGTGAATCACGAGGTATAGGATTGTATCCATCCCAGTTTTTCATAGTGGGATTCCCATTTTTCATGTAAAATGAAGTAGAATAAGATCCAATTACTTTTCATTTAATTTTTTATTCTTTTCCATGTGACTCTAAAGATTAAAAACTCATTTACCAGAATTGATGATATTTTTCATCTGAGGGGAGTCATTTAGTTTCTAATTATTGATCAATGATCATGGAACAACCGGTTGATGTTTCAGGAAGAGGGTGTTCCAAATACCTATATTCGAAGATATAATGGACATTATTATTGTTTTGTTATGTCATTTGGTATTACAAATTTTCATTTTCTCTTAATGAGATGCGGAACTGGATTAGCCATCTATTTTTGGACTAATTTATGGTAATCTCAAAAGATGACTTTATGGTGTAATGGATGATGATTTTTGAACATGTTGACTATCTTTATATTGTTTTTATGTCATAGAGGATAATTTTATATATAAAATTTTTTTCTGTGATTTTTTAATGATAGAAGAAACATAAATTTTCCATATGAAATCAATGTTAAGAGTATCAATGTATCTAAAAAAATTCAAGCAGTAATGTTTTGGAATAAAATAGAGAATGTCTTGGTGAGCCATTGTTTTCTAGGATTTTCTATTTTTTATAGTTTTTTATCATAGTATATCTCTTTTATAGATTCAATATTGATGAAATTGACTAGGAAATGAGTGGGGAATTAGTTGATGGTGATATTATTGTTTTTTATATTGTGCAATTATATTATAATCATATATCTGAACTAGTTTTGGCACTTCATGATACTTGGATATATTATGTCGTGTATTGTGATACCTATGTAGTATGGCGGGGTTGAGTTACTATTCATCACAATAATGGGGTGGCCTATAGATCACGATATTTATTCCCACATGAGTTGAGAAATCCCACCCATGACATGAAATTTTGAGTTATAGTTCATGTGATGAATATTTGGGGATAATACCACGTCGAGGATCATTTTATTATGTATTAGAATAATAAGAGTGTTATGTAAATATTCACCTAGGGTGACCGAAACATCGAGATTTTTTGGTAAGTGGAGTACCCTCAGAATATTTATATATTGTTTCATATAAAGTTAGAAATGGGAATTTGGTCATTGGTACATTGACTTGGAACATCCAATGTGATGTGGTTTGGGAATTAGTGGATGCGTTTCTCATGATGGGATTGTTTGTCGATCAATGTTTGGATATATGTGAGGGTAATGGGTATATTTTCATTATAATATTGATTATACCACCTTCTCCTATTGATCAATTGAGGATTGTGTACGTATATAACCCCAAATTCTATAACCATTGAAATGCCTTAAATTGGGGCGAGACATTTGGTTATTTTTCTCGGTGAATTAATGTAAATATTTTTCATTATAAAGATTTTGGTTGTACCTATGATCCGGAGGATGAATTGGATGAACAGGGTGAATTATTCAGGTTGGGCCATTCATATCATGATTACCATGATGTATTATTCATTAAAAGGCTAGTATTGGTGGCCTAAGATGAGGCATTTCATAGTGTGAATTTGTGTTATAGTGCTTTCATTTCTAGAAAATCAATGTATAAAATCATATTCCTTCAGGGATATTTAAATATCATCATCTTCAATTGTGTATATGGGATGGGGTATATATGGATTTCTAAGTCGACCTACCCTGTACATTAAGTGGAAAGGATTCCATATGGGTGATTTATGATCTTTTAGTCAAATCATTCCACTATTTTCCAACCAAGGTGTGGATTAAGGCGGAGGACCTCACACACCAATACATTTGAGGTGTAATCCAAATTCATAGAGTTCTATTATTTTATAATCAGTCTAGGATTTCAAATTCAATTTCTATTTCTTGGATGGTCTCCAAATGGAATTTTTAACCCATCTCTTGTTGGGGGAAACATATCACAAACATAAATATAGTTAGTCTAAGTTGATCATATTTTCTCTTGGGGATTTGTTGTGATAGTTTGTTCATTATTTTAGGGGTTCATGGATGCTAAAACTACTATTTGAGTAGTTTTATTACAATATTAGTTACCAATACTCTCTCCAGATAGATTCTTTTGAGATGTTTTATAGGCTTATGTGATAATATCAGTTGTGTTGGGATAAGGTGGATTAGCTTTCCTTTGTTGGACCACTCTGAATAAAAACAATTCTCAATATAGTGAAGATAATTTACAAAATGATATTGATAGATGAGGGTTTCCAAGATTCATATGTTTTACCATTATCTTCCATTATTTTATTTTCAGTTTTGTGATTATTTTTTTAGGAATTATCTCATACAGGGAATCATAATTATTGATTGAAAGGGAAACTAGTTCCATGTTATTTTTGGTTATTCTGTGTTTCCGAGATTCCTGGTAAGGTATCATACATGATAGAGCTATAACTCTGCATAAACATTATCCATTTTATTTTTCATGTTCCCCAATTACAGAAATAACATCGTGACCCATATCATTTTTATGATCAAGAAGACATGGAGCTCGAGTGTGATGCCAACACTATTGATTTTCATGTTCATACCATCGATGATCATAAAATGGTTCTCCTTAGAGTATTGATGAAATTGTTTAATCTCCAATGAAAATGTGTTGTGTATATCCATGAGACATGTGATTAGGTCTTTTTTCAGAAGGATTAGTGGCCTATCATATTTTTATCTAGTGAAGCCATTTCACTTTTAGAGGACAAAATATTCTTGTTGGAATGTTTTTGATAGCATTTGGGAATGATTTATTTAATTTTTAATATTTAAATATCTATTGAGGTAATATTATAGTTCATGGATGTTGTGATACGAAACTAAGAGATATTGGGTAGATAGGACAAGGTGAACAATTAGTGCACATGTTGTCTAACTCTCTGACTAATTTTGTGAGGATGATACAGATTGTGGTAGTGGGATTTCTAGTGATTTGAGAATACATAAAAAAAATAAATAAACTAGGGGAAAATTTGGGATTAATTATTTGGTGGAATGTAAAATCACATGGTTATCCCAATATTTTCTTAACTACGTGGTCATACCATGAAAAAATTTATAGCTCAGTAAAAAAATTGATCTTCTCAGAAAATAGATATAATAGGTTTATGTTCTTTAGCTGGTCAATTCATTATTAAATAGTGCACAACTCTACTACTATGGTAATATATATCATCCCAACATGGTGGATTTCTCTTCTATATATGGGTATTTTTATTTGGGTTAGTAAATTTATCATTGGTTATTCATCCTTTCCACTTCCACTGGCATGGTCCTCTATTTTCCTAGAAATATGTTAATATTGAGGGGGTTTTGGTAAAATATTGACTATATAATAGAGAAATTGGTTTATTTTCATATTTTATATGTATGTAAGTCTAAATTCTTCTATAGGATTTTTATCATCAAAGATGATGGGGTTGGAAATGAATTCAATATATGTGTTACTATTTAAGGGAATCTTCCATTTATTGCATAAAAATTATTAATCACGTATGGTTTTTATTATTTAAATTTCAATTTAAATTATTTATTAATGGGTTTTATTTCATATTTTATGTGATCATTGGATTTCAATTGTAATTTATGTGTTAAATTAGTGATTTACCAATGGTTGTGGCTTGATTGACCAAAAAATGTTTTCCAAAATGGCTTAAAGTGTTTCCATGGATTTAAAATTATTTCCAAATTATTATTAAGATTGAATTAAAATTTTAAAAGGTGTTTTTATAAAAATGGGAATAATTTTTGTTAAATTCATTGAATTATAGATTGTTTGATATGGGGACATTATTGTGAATGTATTGGGATGTAGTATAACATTGGATAATAGGGGTGTGAGTGAGGAGTTTTTAAAAGGACCATGTGACCGTTCGGTGGTATGACTATGTGAGATTCCATTTAAGATTGATTGAGTAGTGATTAGATCCATTATAGAGAGGATAAAATGATCCTTCAATTTTGTTTCCATGGGACCATAAGAGCTTGTGGGTAAGAAGAACATGACATCATCAATTATTGGCCTATTGAGACATTCAGAGATTATATTATGCATATGAGCCTTAGCCCAGTTGGTGTGGACTCACTAGGTGAATCCAAGAGACCCGAGATCAAATCTAGGTGGAGTTATATTTCAGGGTATTAAAGCATTACTGTAATAGGCATTGTAGCAAGCACTGTAGAAGGAACTATTCAGTTCTATAGCAGCCGGAAATATTCATCCACTTGTGCCTTCGGGGCAACAGTTTGGTACTCAGGTCCTGCAAGGCTTTCGAGACACCCAAGGACATCAAAACAGTTTATTATCAAGGAATTCGGGCCACCTTAAGGCCTTAGGTCCTCCCCAAGGCCTTTGGGCCACATGAATGTAGGCCCCAGACACACTACAATAAAGGTGAATCCCTAGAAGAGGATTCAGAGCTGGTTCACTAACCAGAGAAGATCCAAATGGTTTTTCAAAATGATAGGGTATGGCTATGCCATCGGTAATAGCCTGTGTGTGCACAGGAAGCCTAGACAGACGGCTATGCAAAGGCGGAGCGCTACTATCTTAATATAGATTTCGATGAAGGGCAGTTCTTTGTAGATTGTCTGGTTGAATTACCTATGACCTTTGGGTCATGTAATCTCCTAAGCCTATGGGCCATGTAATCTTTGAGTTTATGGGCCTCGTAAGGTCTCCCCCTAATCCCCTAAAATAAGGGTTATCAAAAATCAATAAAAATGAAGGCATTTAGGCCACTTAGGAAGAGATTATATTATGATTAATTATCAAGCATACATGTTTACAATCTCATGATAGTCTTGATGGTTAGAGCTATTGGTGAATATTATTCATTCGAAATTGGTTTATATGATTCATAAATTGAATTATTTTATTTGATTTCATATTAAATATTATTACCATATTTCTCTGATGTTCTTATAGGTTATTAATGTTATTCCCATTCATATTTATGTATGGTTTTGATATTGGCATCATTATTCCATAGGCCTATGTTTATTTTTTTATGTCATATTTGATGTATTATTTGGAAAACTAGTTTTTTTTTTGAAATATAAAAACAAATTGATATCAATGTTTTATTCTAAAATTGTGAGTTTCAAAGTTTTTTAGTTATGAAAATTTTTCTTTCTAGTTATTTTGTTATCATTGGTAAATACATAAAAAAATTCAATGTTGAAACTTACTTGGATCTTTGCTTCACAACCTACATGTGGCATTGTTGTTGTAGATTTACTTTATTAGGGAATTGGTAATACAAATTGAACATTATAACAATGGGTCACTTCTTGATTATCGTAATTTATGTGTTTCATTGGATATGTGGTTACATAAGGAATGATCATGTGGATTTGATTTGGTATTTTGTATATGTTGGTATGATTTTTTGGTATTGTTTTTAATTATTACCATTATTTTTAACATTGGTATTTTGGAATGAGTTACACTATTTATTTTTTTGTCATCTTATTTAATTTTTTTTATATGATATTTTTTTTACAGTAGCTTAATTTTTTGTGTATTCAATATATTTGGACATTTTATGTGGAAATTAATGATAATGGTTTTGTAATTCCCATTTATGGACAGGTAATTATGGTTAATAGTGGTTAAAACATTACCAATTATATTTTTGGATAATCCATGTTCTTATCACTGCCATATGGAGATCGATAATACCCTTTAAATTATGTGGTGATCCTGCTCGGGTGACATTTTTTGTTGAATGAGGATGGTAAATTTCAATTATTCCATTATTGATATCATTATATTTGTGATATCATTTGATGCCACATAACATATATTTATAGTCCCAATATCATTTTATAACATTATTATTCTCTAGCTAACTATATTTTTTATTTCCTTATGTTATGAATTTCAGTATAACATATGAGATAACTAAAAGTGTTTTATTACTTATGGATCAAAGGGACATGTTTCTAATGGTGTAAATTATGTTTTAACGCGTCAAACCAACAATGTTACTATAACATTTGGTACATTTGACATTTATAGAATTTTATATAATTTGATTATTTACCTATTATTATTTAACCTATTATCATTTTTATAATAAAGGAATTATAAGAGTATGATGTAACACCATGAGATTTTATGATATATTTCTCTTTAAATAAACTTGCATTGACATATGGATTTAAACAAAAAACTATATTTAAACAAACAACTAAACAATAATCAAATATTAATATGTGACCATTGTATAATTTTTTAAATCACCATGTCAATATAATATTTTTTTGATTTTTTTAGTTTTAAAAATATGTAAATTTTGGGGGGAATAGAAAAAATATACTTATTAAGAAAAATGTATTTTCACATAAGGGATTTTTAATGACTAATTTTTGTATAAATTAAGTATTAAAAATTTAGAATACTTTTATTGATAAAATTAATATTATTTATACGTATTTGATCAATATATGACTCATCACTATAGAAGATCACTTTTACACTTATAATGTAATTATTCAGAATACAATATCGCCTCACAAATTGATGGATTATTATTAAAAGAATTTATTCCAAATATAGGGATTGAATATGAAAAAACGGTTTCAATATTTTTAATCTTATGTTCCAAATTTGATAAATATGTCTTTTTAATTTTTAAACATTAGGAATAGTATGTACGAAATTTTTTATCACATTGATAAAAGAAAAATCTGAAAGATAACGGTAAAAGAATTGTGATAAGGAATTAAAAATACATCCAAATAATAACATTATTTTATTATATGTGTCCATCTCATCCATAATTATCCATAAATTTATAATAATAAATTTTCATTAATTATCAATGATTTTTTAGATTACAAGATTTTTGACCACAATAAAGGTGTAAATGTAATTCATTATCATTTAGCATATATATATATATATATATATTATTTTCTGATAGGAAAAAAGTTATCTTCTTGATTTAAATAATAATTTTAAATATTATTTTTCCATGTTATTTAATTTTTAATTTTTATTATATATATAATTACCACAAATTAGTACACTATTTCGTTGCATTGTTTATTAAATAAATAGAATAAATCAAATAATGTTTTTTCAAAATAATCAATGATTTATTGTTTTAATAAGTTATAGTTTCCTAAAATAATTAGATGAATCTAATAATTTAGCTATTTTTTATGGTATTATATTTAAATTCTTTTTTTGATGTCGTTTTCATAGTCAAATTAAATAAATGATTAAAAAATTAATGTAATTATATTTTATAATATATATAATTTAAATAATGATTCAAAATTCATAATAATCATATATTAGTGCAAGTGAATATTAAATGGTTTAAAACATCAATAATGTTACATTTATGGAGAATTTCTGCATTTATAGAAGAAATCGTGACCCTGTATTTGTAGAAGACATTAATATTATAGTAATTTTAAAATTCATAAATGGGGGTATATAACTAAAAGATAAGGGTAAAATTATAACATCCTAGACCCACATACCATTGAATGGTTCCCCGATCCTAGGGGGTCACATGGTCTCAAGCACATCTCTGAGATGCCTAATGGAAAAGACTAGAATCGAGGGACTATGTATGTCTATGGGGTGACTATTCCATCATTATTAGTGTGTATCACAATAGAATAACAATTTTAATACAAATAACTAAATATTTATACAACCAATTTATTTATAAAAGGAGTAAATAGGTGATAAATGATATAAAAAATTATTCGAAAAGATAGATCATCGATAAACTGATGGTATATGTATTGTTACTATAAAAAACAAAATTAATATGAATACTGCTAATGTGTAAAATATATGTAAACAAAGTAAAAAAAATAAAAAAATTGTCCCATTAGAATTGAATGCCTAATCTTGATCCCTTTCACTCTTTCACCTATGTATACATTAATTACTTGTAGAAGGGAACTTCATATTATTAGAAACTGAAATCAAACAATCTATAAAGGTAACCAAAGGCAAACCAAAGAGTTTTTTTGACTAAATCCCAATAGGTAATCATTCAGGGTAAATTTCAATCAGTAAGGGAATATATTGCAATAGTGTGTGGGTAGATATATATCCATTGTAAAAATAATTATTGAAAAGTAAATATCCTATATAAAAATATTCTCATTGTATAAACTATTCATTTAAAATATATTGTCACATTTGATTTTTATGTCTTCAGATATGGAATAAGCGAAGAATACCCCCTATAATCCTCCGAAAAAAATTCCATAGAACTTTATCTAAAGGTTATAATGCATGAATGACTCAAATATTGTCCTTTTTCATAGATGATTTATTAGATAATTCATTCCATTCAAAATTCAATTTATAAATTTAGTTCATCATTGACATTCCTTGGTTGGAATTCATGTATCACACCTGTATAATATATATCATCACCTTATATAAACATCCATGGTTATCATATCAAGAACAGATATATCTTCTTGGTGTGGTATAATTTCTTTGATAATTGTGGTTATCCTATGTTTTCCACTAAAGGATCCCTAGTATGACCAATGGAATAAATGATCAAATGTCATTGGAGTCCATCCATCATATATTCATATGAATCCATATATCCATTGGAATATAATTAATGCTTCAAAAGTTTCTATTAGTTGTACTTTACAGAGTCAATGTATAACATATTAATATTCATCGTTCAAGATAATTGAGCGCATCTATGTAATTATTAATATGAATCCACATTTCACCCTAGACACATAACATATTAATCAATCCAAATAAATTAAATAAATTTTGGATATCTATGTCAATGTCAAAACCAATGGAATCCATTCTATTCTCATTACAAAAGGGTGACTCTGCCTATTATCTAAATTTATAAGGCATGAAATTTAACTTAATCAAATCAGAAAATATTATAACATGATTTCTATGATAATAAATATAATAAATGTATTTGATTTAATTTTACATACATGGACAAATAAATACAATGGAGTAATTCAAGCTTAATCAATAAATTTCGTTGCATTGGAATCATTTAACTAACAATGTAATTTTTATATAATAATCATTGCATTCATAACAATGACATTTCTAGGAAAGGGGAATAGCATCATGGTGAATTCATCCATTTCCATTATTCATTTAATGATATAATAAAATCATCATTTGATTTGTAAATCAACATACTCATTTAAACCCATGATATGGCTAAGGAACACCTAAAAGGTATATAAGTGTCAAAGGACACCAATGGAAGCTGAGTACCAATATATACACACACAAGAGTGTTTTTGTTTCAATGTATTCATCCCTTAATAGACAATAACAATGATAGTTAATCGGCTAAAAAATTATGAAAAATTTTAGGGTTCAATTTAATTTCACAAAGACAACAAAAAATCGGGTTCCCTACATGATGGAATATATAAACTATACAAAATTAAGTGAAATAATTGATACACTGTATAATTGGTCTGTATTCAACAGGTCATGAAACATCATATCTTAATTTTACTCCATTCATAAGAAAATCAAGGACTAGATGAAGAACCTATTATTAGGGAAAACTCTTTTTATCCCAAATATAACAAATAATATACAGAATAATTAATAATAACTAAAAATGAATAATGGTATAACATTTTCAAATCCATTGATATGAATAGTTGTTCAATTGGATATCAGACAAGAAACATACATCAATTAGAAGAATATCCAAAAAATATGACATTATAAGGTGTGTGCTATTGTGTGGCTGAAGAAACATAAAATTTTTATCATAACAGATTTATTTTAATTTTAATTTATTTATTTTCTTTAAAATTAAATGATCCCATGATTTAGATACATGATATTTCAAATCATACACCAATAATGTAGAACTAGATATAGGCCATGTTTACTCACATTGTATACCTACACAGTTTTAACAGACATACAAAAACTGTTGAAAAAGACAGTATCCTAATTGTAGTTATTCCAAACAACTATGAAGACAAAATTGAATTGTTTTTACTAAACATGTATCATATTATCTCTATCATTCCATTCCCCATACGATTTGTTATGCATTGTGTCCATCCTCACACATTATAAAAGTAACTATGTGACAAGACATATTCAACCCAAAGATTATTTATTGGGATCCAAACCATACCTAAAATCCTCCTGCCAGCTCTATTACCTTAATGGAATTTCATAATTGATCATATTTAAAAATTTAAACATATATCATAATGAAAATGAGGGACTTGTACCTTAATGACGAATAAATTTTTTAAGATTTTCTCCAAAAATAAATTCCTCCCTAAATTATATAATCATTGGTTATCAAGAATGTCTATGAAAAAAAGAATCCATTTTCTACGTAAATGAGCCTCAAGATCCCTTTTCATAAAAATCAAGGCTATGATTTCATAGAACTTATAGTAATGGAACAGATTGATCTTAGAGAAACATCATGTTAGGATTACAATACTTATAGGATGCTCATCAAAATATAAAACTAGATGTAGCTAAACCTACTAGATAGGAAAGGAATGAGATGCGTTTGAATAGTGAAATCACTTTTAGGAACCCTAAAATGCCTCATTGATGGTCCATTACCATTGATTTAACTAAAACTTTTAGGATATTATCCCTTCTCTATCCTTAATCTCAAATAGTCTAATATATCTTGATGAAATCTTACCCTATCTTCGGATCCTTCTGGGTCCCAAACACAGAGAAACACATAAGATAAACAGATTCCACCCTCAAACTCTATAAGTTGTTTGCAACAACCAAAATATGATTTCTTAATCAACTACACAACATCCATATGCTTTAAAATCAATTAAACATGCTTTATGGTACCCTGTACAATATGAGGTCCCATTATAGCAACCTCTCATTCCTTGAACCAACATTGGGGTAATAAGAATGGCCTACCACATAAAACCTCATAAGGTTCCATATGAATAAAATCTTGAAAGCTATTTTTATAGTCTAATCCAACAATGGGTATATGCTTCTCTCAAGATCCCCCAAAATATTGAATTCAATCTTACAGTATATCCTCATGCTCTTGAAATGTGCACTGTAAGTGGAAATATAAAATGGTGTGGTATTCCATGCCCAAAATCACATGTTTAACCAACTCTCTATTTATAAATTTCTATATTCCTGAAGTAATCATGAAGTCCCTATCGAAAATAATAAAAAGGGGGACGTTGTGAATCTATATTATATCATGAATATAAAACATTATCATATAGTAAACACTAATGTTTTTGTGATCGTTTGGTAATTTGAAACCCTCTTGAAACTGTCAAAAACAATGCATAAAACAAAATTACCTTTGGAATACCTTGATAAACCTATCACAAAATCCATCATGAGATCATTCAATTTCCACTCATGAATGGGTAGTTGGTGTAGATGTCTATATAGCTAATGCTTTTCCTCCTTCACCAACTAATAGGTGGAAAACATTACCAAAAAAAATGTAAATCTCTATTCAAATTTCAAATCCAATACAGAATATGTAAATCTTGATAAATCATTGTTTCTCAAGGATTCAGTTTCAAATACAAATCATTAAAATATTGGATTATTTTATCAATCATTTCTGTTGAAACCCATACACAAACATGTACATAAAGAATCCAATAATCACCTACAGTCCAACCACGAGGAGTGTCCTAACTTTCCACACATTCCAAATGGAGTTGAACCTATGATTTCAATAGTTGTATCATCTTAATCTATCTATAGGTATAGTTTTCATATGAAAATATGATATAAAATTCTTCCCTTGAATATCATTCACCCTATGTACATCTCATATTATAATTCCAAAATCAGCAGTCACTATTGGCATATTACAATACATGAAAAAAAGACCTTCTAATAAATGAATTGGCCTCTAATAGAGGTGTAGTCAAGCTCAAATTCAATATACATTACGTAATGAATCCAACTTACCTGCCATTGATTCTGATCACTCTTTCTAAATATGTACTTGATGATTCTATGGTCAGTTTACACCACAAAATGATCTCCCATTACATGTTGTCTCCATGATATAATTTCATGAAAAATAGCATCTTACTCAAAATATTTCATTTGGTAATTAATATCAGGTTGTCTCAATTTACAAGATAGGGTTTCCCTAAATCTATCTTTATTCTTATGAATGGTTCGTATCATAATACTTGATGCACCATAGTGTAAAGTGTAACTCCAACATGCCTCTAGAAAAATTAGTATTAGTAGTGAACTCAACCTTCCATTCATCTCCCAAAATTATGTCTTGTAGTAATTTTAACATACATACATTACACCATTCACAGTCATGCCCATCATAGGCACTTATCATTAGGATATGTCCTATATGAAATTCATTTAATATCCAACTATACCAAAGAAACTATTTATATCAAATATTTTTTTGGAATTCTCTATGGAAAAATCATCCCTCACCTTTCCAGATCAACTAATACCCCGATCTATTAGATAATATGACCCAAGAAATGGATATGATCTATCTTTAACTAAAACATTGTAAGGTTATCATTTAACCAATTCACTATCAGTGCAATTAATATTATCTTAGTAATTTTCCATGGTTTTGTAGATAATGTTAATACATCATGATATCATCCATAAAATGAAACTGAAAATAAATCATGAGAAGGATGTAATACTCTGTTAATTAGTTCCATGTGATCTTATGGTGTGTTAATGAGGACAAAAGACATAACCACAGACTTATATTGACCATAAATTCCACCAAAGGATGTTCTTTGTATACGTGATGGTATAACACTCACCAGATGATAATAGAATCTCAAATAAATCATTGAGAAAACTCGATATCCTTAGAGGTGATTGAAGAGCTCATTTATCCCTCGAAGAGAATATCATTTTTTAAATCTCAACTAGTTAAATTTCAAGGAATCCACACATAGATTTATATTTGTCTCTTAATTTTTCAAAAAAGGGATTGGCGAACACCATTAAGAAGTACTGGGTCAGATGAAACCCCTTTCCACTAAATCATCATGCATCATCTTGAGGTCTTGTATCTATATAATAGTCTTCTAATAATGATGAATGGTTTTAGGTGAAGCTCATTGGAAAATATTGATAGAGTAGTATACCTCCATAACTAGATGTTATTATAAAAACTAATCTTGGAAAATTTCCATGAAATAATCAAAAACTAGAGGGAAATATGTTTGGATTAATTTCTAATCATCCAAATATTGAATCACATTAAAGTCTATCATCCGACATTTCCCATGATTCTCAGGTCCATCTCATCTATATAGGATATCCCATTTATAATTTATAAAAAAAATCACCACCCTATAGTAATGTGAATGTCACTATTTAGTGATAGAACATAATGAATTAATGAAAAGGAACCACGAATTCCATCCCAAAAATTATTTAAAAACCAATTATATCTATAAAAAAGCAGTCTCATATGACGTGAAACCCCCCACACTTCATTGTTCCATAAAAAACATTGATGTACATACTATGCCCTTATATCCAATATAGTTTCTAATATCATGAATCCATCATAGGTATATTCAATAAGATGAAGTATATCTAGATTACAACATATATAAAACTATGTGAAACCCATGAATCAAAAAGTGAAAAGGCTAAATAAAAGGTTTCTATAATAGTAACTCTGATAGTAGAAGGACATGGATCATGCTACTCACAGTTCAAATTCATTATTTAAATCTAGCTTTACTAGTGGACCTGTTATACTATATGGCTATCCTATGGAGATACACCATATTGTTTCTACAAAAATTGTACCTGTATATCATGTCTACAATGACATCTTATGCATGATTTGCAACCTATATTCCATATCCCTTCTTAATTAAATGATACTGACCCTATAATGGAATGTGATTTCTTTGCTAACCCCCTATCACTTTTTGTTGGAGGAAATGTTATATATAGGAACTGTTTATAGCCTATATTCCCATAGGATCTAAACTCGCTTATATCATATTTACATAGTGACCTCATATGTCCCAGTATACCGAACTGGAAGAACCCCACCATCCTACATGGGTGTATTTTTTTCTACTTCTATCAATATGATGATGCTCCATATGACACTTCATACTACCGGTCGATGACGAACTAGATCTTGTTGTTGAGCATACCTTTCTCTAACTTCCAAGCACTATATCTTTACGTTTTTTGATTAGAAACTGTTATACTCTTCTAGTGATGGTGGTCAACATAAATAAAATCACCTTATATCATATGTCAAATGTGAGAATATCCTCAAATCACATGTCTTTATATATCTGTTCACCCATCAGAATAGTTTTGATGCACTAATGCTCAATAAAACGGGCCAAGTAATCCATAACTAATAGTACACCATAAGACAAATGTAAAAACTCACAGTCTCTATTAGAGATCAATGTCACAGGATGTATGTATTCATAGTTGGCCTTATAAATATCCCAATAGGTAATATCCCAGTGATAATCTATCTGAGTCAAAACATCCAACCATCACCTAAAGCAATCATGTACTATACATATAGTGAGAGTGACCCTCCTCTCATGAGGCATCTCATGATGCTCACTAATAGCTAACACATCGACTAGAAATTAATCTATTTCCTATTTTCCACCATCACAAAAATTTTGGCTTGTATATCTATTGGATCTAATGAATTATCTCTTTTATAGTTGGAGTAGGTCACTGTTGAAACTGAATGGGTTTCTATTGATGATCAAAATCCTCCACAGAACTATAATTCATCACTTATTTCCTATAAAATAAAAGGATTTGTAATTGGAACTACTGAAGGATCAACTAGTAGCCCATGGACCGCTAACTCTGGAGTGTGACCTTCAACACTCCCATGGCATATGAATGGATGACATCACAGTGGCATGCATCTAAAAATACAAACACACACCTCAATAATATATTTTAACAAATACTCCATCTCGGAAGTGTATACAGATAAATAGGATTGGAAAAGATATTATATATAATAAAACACCCCTTTTAATTCTCTATGAGTTAGGTTAGCGTGTCGTGTTGATATTACATATGTAATAGAAGCTTCTAATCGCCCCTATGGAAGGTATGATGTATTCATGTTCTCTATTAAAAGAAATTTCATTTTCCATTTCAAGTTCACTTGAATCTATATTTATTTTATTTATTGTAACAATTCACTATAGATGTTATATAAATGGATCACTATGTTCTAATCCATGTGGTCCTGTAACACCTCATGAAACGATATATGATTCCCGTATAATATATAGCACATAAATTTAGTTTTTAAAATTTAAAAAACAGTTTTGTAAATTGAAAACCATATAATGCCTATAAGCCTAGTGATATAAATGATGGAATCACATTATCTATCCACTATAGAAAATCTATCACCATCATAGGTATAGTTAACACAAAACCTATCCAAATATCATGAAATGATTGACTAAACCTAAATTGCATGGAATTATTCATGGATTGTGATTTCTAACAACTGCCTGGAATATTTCATGAGATCATGTAAAATCATATAATCTATTTATAACTTAATAGAACCCACATTTTTCTCTATAATAATATCTCACAACATTTTCATCAACCAACTGTGGAATCAAATCATTTGTAATATTCAAAATCCATAAAACAATAATTCAATTAATGGAAATTTGGATTTTTTTCTTTATGCAGGTGAGTTATGCCTGAGCACAACACATTAACAAATTCATTTTCATTCCAACAACTTTATGTTATATCCAAATAATAAATAGAACTAATATAGATGACCTCTGATATCTATTTGTATTTTCGTGAACCTGGATGCCACTAAATGGTGCACCAAGTATCACCCATAGGATAAACAATCAATTTTCCTCTCATTTCAACCATGTAATTCTCACATGAATCCATATATACATCATCATATAACTAGAGCCTCACATTCTATCATCTATGGTATGTGAAGGATTTCATGAAGCACTCAATCATAATCAATGTTCATGGAAATTGTGTCCATCTCTGGCAATGTATGTATGAATCCACATATCAACCTTGGTATATAAACATTTAATCAATAAAAATCCATTTAATAAATTTTAGATAAATATTTTTCAAGGTGAAAACTAAGAGCATTTATTTCATTCTCACCTAAAAAGGTTACTCAAGACCTTATACAAAAATTTATCACTTGTAATTTTAATTACTCACAAGGGATAATTCATTATAACATTCTTAACAAAATATTTAGAGGCATATTAATCATTTAACTCAAATGGATCAATAAAAAAAATGGGAAATTTAATCTTAATCATGTTATTTCATTTTATAGGAATTATTTCACTCACGGAGTAATTTTAATATAAACATAATTACAATAAGAAACAATCCATCACTAGGAAATGTGTTGATTATAATTTCCAATTAATCAGTTCACATTATTCAATTCATGTATAAATCTATTAATCATTAAATTTATAATTCAACACACCCATTTAAACCCATTGAATGAAAAAGAAGCATTTAAATGTATCTAAACATTAATGGCTATCCCTGTAGGATGAGTTAAAAAATTAATGAACCCAAGGGTGGTTTAGTTTCTATGTAATAATCGTATATCACACATTAACAACCCAATAAATAACCTAGAAATTTACGAGATAATCTAGGTTGATATTTCATTTTAAGGTGACACCCAAAAACTGGGTGTGTAAAACATAAAAATATATAAAATAATCGATATTAAGAGAAATTCATGTGACCTTCTTCCATTTGTCCATTGTCCATAGGTCATGTCTTATCAGCTTCGAATTCAACTCCATGTATGAGAAAATCAATTAACGGATGAAGACACTAATTTTATGTTAAATGTTATTTCACCCAAATAGTGAAAGTGATATCTATAATAATTAAGAACCAATTCAATGGAATTATGGTATTATGATTGTTGATCTAACATGATGAATCATAATTGATTTAATGATCAGATGTAGGACTTTCTTAAATGAAATGAATGGGCATGAAAGTGAGATTTCATTAGTTTGGGATACTATGAATTGTAAGAAACCTAAAAATAGTTTTGAAGATGATTTATTTTAATTTAATATTTTTAAAATTTATATATATATATATAAATGAGGGGTTTCTTGGTTTAGCCACATGTTTTTTCAATCCATGCACCAACCTTGCATGAATATATGTATTCCATGGGAACTCACGTGGTTTACATAAATGGTTTGACTAAAACGTCAGAAATAGTGAAAAAATCTAATTTCGTAAATTGAACAGATGCTAAATTTTCATGTCGCCCAAATCAAATGGTTTGGCCTAAGTGTGCAGAATATTCTTTATCTATTCCCATTCATCACATTGTTTTTTAAACCATCTGAATGGCCTCACACGCATTTAATCTAACCATGTGCTAGAGCATTTAAACCAAAAGGATTGAGTTATGGGATCTGAACCATACATTGGCATAACCTTAATCACTATGTCATCAATGGGCATTTATGAAAGGATATGATTAAACATTTAAATAGATAATTGACATAATAAATGATATATACCTTACATAAGATTTTGGTTATTACAAATAACATAACTAAAAAAAGTCCATATTTTATTATTTGATATTATTTATTCTGATAGAATCATTTTATTCAAATTATATAAGTTTGAATCCATTTAGACATTAAAAATAATTTAATTTAATTTAAAACATAATGATATTCCATGAATTCCTATATAAAATTTCTAAAAGGGCACTTTATATTTATTTTATTCACTCTACATTAATACACCTAGTTTGACCAATCCATAATCATTAATAATATAAAATTAATCTTTCATGATCTATATATAATGATACTTCTATAAAACCAAATATATTTCCATAATTAGGATATCTGAAAGAATTCTATGGAAGAAGATGTAATCATCATTGCTGAATATTTTGAGTTTATTTATAATACGAATTTCACTAAATATCTTTTAACCAATATAATAAAAAATAATTCATCATCATCAATATAATTAAATGTAATTGTGATAATTTTTTGTTATATTACACATTTTTTCCATCTTATAGAATCTGAAATCAATTATCTTCATGTAAGAATGTCTTACAATCTCCACATAATCATGAAATTTATTTTTCAACACCATTTTACATGGATACTGAAAAATGAATAACTAATGTTTAAATGTCAAATTTATTTCATAATTACCATTATTAAATTAAAATATAATATTTTTAAATCATAAAATCAAATTCCTTTGAAAATGACAATATCTCTCATTTGTATGTGTATACAACCACCTCCATGGTAAGACATTATTTATTTTTTATTTAAACTTTATATAGATTGAAAAAATTAGATTTAATAAATAATATATATATATATATATGATATAAAAATGATATGTTAATGATGAATTATTATATAGCATGATTTCATTTTATCCTTTGAAAAGTGAATACATTATTCATGTGTATATACATTATTCTATCTCCATTGATGGTGAAATTCATTTCTCAATCTATAAAATTTATGGATGTCTCTAAATATATATATGTATATAATAAATATAAATTATATATATAACTATATACAATCTCGAAATTCTGGAACCCTAATAATTTTAAAATTGCTAGATCATCAATGGTAAAAAATACATGAGAAAATAAAGAAACTGACAAACTAAATAATAATGATAATAAAATCATCTTAACAAATAAGATATAATATGTTATAACATGATCATATGTGATATGATAAATATTAATATGTTTATTATGTAAATCAATAAAATTTCAAAATCTTTTATAAAGGATTGTATGTCACATTCAACTAAGGGGAAACAAAGGGGAATAGTTTTCACAAATCTATTTTATTTTATTAGGCTATATTACTTCATTTATGTAAATGATACTATAATATTCTACGTGTAATGAAATATGGTTGTTTTATGTTATATTCCCATTTTAAATGTGCATTCCAATTACAGATAATAACTTCAATGATTATTTCTCACTTCAATGATTTGAAAATTGGAATATATTTTATCTAAATTTCCACTCCCTTGCAAAATATATTATACTATGATGATATTTGTTTTTATATTTTGAATATAAGTAAACATTTATTTATTTATAATAAATATATATTTGTTAATAATGATTAATTTTAAATTTATCTTTATTCATTATTGGGTTTAAAATTTGAATATTGCTAAGAGGATCAAAATTATTTTATAATCCTAATTTTATGGATTTCAATCATTCTAATTAATGTAATATTGTATTGTATCTATCATAATCACCCAATATTATCTAATCCTATTGATATATAATGTTGTTCCTTATTTTATTCCATAATTACTTCTCTTTTTCATTCAGTCAATAAAATAATGCATCGAATGAAGAAAATATATAAATTCTATTTTGATCCGTTATATGTTTCTTTTATTTATTACATTTTTTTAAAAATGTTTTACAATATTCAATTTTATTGTCTTAAATGATTTAATAAGTATTTTTCATGTTCTATATAAATCATTGAATATGAATAAATTAATTTTTGAGGTATTCATGAATATAATTCTTACACCTTCATTTTATAAAATCAAAGAGAATTTGATTATTGCATTTCAGGTTAACATATATTATCATATCCATAGACATTCAAAACTATTTATATTATTTACTAGATTTGACAAATATAAATTTAAAATGTTTTCAAAATAATTTCCTTTGAATTTTATATTGTGTAAAAGAATTTTATTATTAGAAAAACTATTATCATAGTGATTTGATTTTGACCTCTCATCTTTTTATTAAATTTTTAGTAATTAAATTTATCATGAAATATTGACTTAAATGAGGTAGGTTCTCATTTTAAATTAAATTTTACTTAAATAAAAATAATCAAATAATTTTGAATATAATTATAACTTAAATCATATTCAATTTATATGTATAGTGTTTTAATTATAAACTCTTTTAATTATCAAGGTTAATTTTGATATTATTTATTTTTACTCAATTAATTATTTTATTGTAAATATATAGAGTATATGAAATAAATTAAACATTAAATATATAAAGAATTTATTAGATATATACTGACGGGTGGGGTTTTTAATAATATATCTCTTTTTGGGATCTATTCATCTCATGATAAAAATTTGTTGGGTGGTTTTACTAAATTTTTTTTTGTCTAATCTTATACATATTTTGAACTATATTTGTATAATCCATTCACATTAATGATATAATCATTTTTGATATCATTATATAAAATAATATTCTTTTCCTTTGTCTATAAATATTCTATTATATTCCATGATATTACTAAATTGATATTATTTACGGATTAATATCATGTTTTAGTTATTGATTAAATTGCATTTGTTTTTTCATGTACTATTCTATGTAAATTATATAGTATTTACACTTAATATCTTCCATTGTATATAAAAAATACATATCATTTTATCACATTCGTATTTTTATGGTTCGCCATGATATGAATAAAAACTATTTTAATGATTTTCAAGGATACTGATATTTTTCTTCTGTTAAATTTTATACATTATTCCCACTATAAAATTGGAATCATATTTATATATTTGGTTTCGCCATATTATTAAAATATTTATCTAATTTGGAGTGATACATTATACTTTATTCCAATATAATAAATTAGAATAATATCTTTGTTATTCGAGCTAGGGTTGTTAACATGGTGTTTTAGTATTTTTATTAGACAATTTGGAAGAAAGGTTTAGGAAAAAATGAATTTGGGAATATAAACATATGAATGATATTTAATATATTTCTAAGGATATTATAAAATGTTAAATTTTTTTAAGGTATGGATTATGTGAATTTCCTTGAATCGAATCATTACCTCGATACTACAAGCATACAAGGTTCTTGCATAAATTTTTCTAGGGTAATAACCCATAAAACCATTGCTTGAGTATATATTTACAATCATTTTGGTTCACAATAAATTTTCAATTACTATGCCCCTAATTTGACAATCGAAGGGAAGATCTTTGGTTAACACATATTCAACAAATGAACCATTTTGAAGGATTTTAATTAATAATGACCATTAATAACAAAGTTTGAGATATATTAAAAAATTAGGAATCATTATTTATAAATATTTTAATAAATAACCTTCGTTATGTAATCAACCAATATGGTTATTTTCTCTCATTCTATGATTTTATAGTTTTATTCAATTTATATAACTAGAAATAACTATTTTATTCTTGATTATGATGAAGAACATTGTGAATGTGAGAAACCAAATCAGATGGTGACTGGAGTGAAAGTCATTTTTCTTATGAAAAAACATTTATAGATATATATGAATTTCATATTTATCATAATCAAATAGCTTGACTAACTAAAGAGGTTATTTAACGAGTTCAATGATGGAATGGGTTGAAGAGACCATAGAAAAATGATTCTGCATTTTCAATCATCCAACTGTTCTTGGAATATTCACCTTAATAAAAGACTAAAAAAAATTGTAAAGTGTTTTATATTTGGCATTAAATGTAATGGAAAATTGATATTTTTAAAAAAATGAATAGTATGATTGAAAGAAATAAATTTCATCAAAGGAATAAATTTATAGTAAAATGTCTTATATGAGGGGATTATGTGAATTTTCATTTTTAATTATCTATTCAAATTTTTAACTCTAATGAAAAACAATGACATACACTGCGTTAATAATTATTGTAGAATTATTAACATTTTTTAATATTTGTATTTATTGATTTCATTATATAATTTTTATTTCAATGATATTATAGTAATAAAAATCATGAATATTCTACGTTGTATTACAATGTTGATTTAAATTAATTATATTAAGGAATTTAATGAATGGAAGAGAAAACTACTAAATGTGATGGCGTGGTAAACTGATATTGTTAGAGAACACATGATTAATGGGAATATAACCCCTTCTATGTGCTGAATGTATATATATTAATGTTTATTTGGGATAAAGAAACTATTGAAACTGATAATGAAAATTGGAAAATATTGACGAAAATTGAACTCATATTTAATTTTATAAAAATTTGATTTGGTTCGCATTTGGGGATGCTTGATACATTTTTGTGTTTATGGAATTTATTCTATAGTCTCTAAATTGATTTATTAATTATTGAGAAAGTTTAATTTTAGAATTTGTTCTATTTTAACTGTTGTTTTATACTATTACTGCTTTTATATTTTCTTAACACTACTATAAATACCCCTTTTATCAGCATTAAAAATGGCCTTTTACAGTGCTAGAAAATCACTACTAAATCTAGAGTATATAGGGGGTCTCCTTTTTCAGTACTCCAAAAAAGCGTTGATAAAGACCCTGTTTATCAGCACTAAAAAACTAATGATAAAAGGGGTCTTTTATCAGTGCTAAAATGAAGCACTAATAAATGTGTCCTTTATCAGTGCTTTATATTTAGCATTGATAAAAGTTAAAAAAATAATTTTTAAATTTTGTTTTGCTATCTCGAGGGGGGTGGGGTGGATTTTTACAGCACTTGAACCCCAATATATCAGTGCCTTGCCGCACCTCAAGTGACCCCACGTACCCCCTCCACCCTTTATCAGTGCTATCCGACACCCTTTATCAGCACTATCTCCCATATTTCCCTATGTGTGCGTGCCCCTTCCTCCACCTGGTTTTGAACTCGAAACCTCCCCCCTGCGTGCCTAAGCCCTTACCTCTCCACTATTTTGATTTGATTTCCATTTTATGATATCTCTATTTATATATATATATATAGTTATATTTAACCAGATATTAATATATATTTATATTAATATATATATATATATAGTTATATTAATAAATATGTTTCCCTTAGAATTCGGGGATGACCGCCTTGATGGGAGGTTCAAACATTTTGATCAGTTTCTAATAGGTTTATTTGTAGAACCGGAAACATCCAACGATTCCACATCCATTTGGACCTACTTTCCAAAGGTAGATGCTCATTAGTTTGTGGACTGATAAGGCTTAGGAATTTGCATTGGTCGAGAGGATGGGTGGATGGTCTCATCACACCTTTTTGAGGGGAATTATTGTCTACTCCGGGACTCTCTTTATAGATTTATGTTATGTTCATGAATCCTTATTATATTACCGTGTATAAAATGATCTTTCCTTAAAATATGAAAATCAATGATAAAATATGTAGGATATTTAGAAAATCTTATATATTAATTCGAGGTTCTTCATCGATAGAGAATCATCTGTATTTATTAGAGATTCTTGGTCAATGGTATCCTTCGACACATTTCTATAGAAGTATCTTGGTCATTACGGTGACCATGCTAATTTTAAAGCCACTTAGTGGGGCACATGAAGTTTATTGTCATTCAGAAGGACATGGATTATTTTAGAGTTGGGATCAAACCCATAGATGGGCTACCTACGTATCCTTTGTTTAGAAAAGGAATCAGAACCCATGTTTTTTTAGTAAGGGAGTATGATATTTATGATTGATGGCTCCAAGAAGGATTTTATAATTACTATTACACTCTAAGATCACGTGAGTCATGCTCGGCGTGAGAAACAAGAGGTATTGGTAAAAATTAGACAATTTTTTCCATAAAAGATGCAATCATAATAAATAATGTGGGACTTATGTATGTATGACTACCCAGATAAATGAAAATTAGGATTTACTTCAGGTAAGAAATCTAGGAACATGGTCCATAAAGGTATATGTGATTCATGGAGATTTTAATACTCTAACTAGGGGCTTACTCTTTAAAAGGAGGCCCAAATTAGGAGAGGATTTATTATTGGGTTTTTACTCCTGAAAAGAAATCCCAAATCAAAGGTAAATTAGGACTAGTTAATAGAAATTAAGACTGGGGCTTACTCCGGAAATGGAGGCCCTGGTTAAGGGAATTGAAAAATTAAGGGACTTAGGGCTTACTTTAGAAGAGGATGCCCATATTAATGAGGACTTGGATCGGGGCTTACTAATGAAAAAGAGACCCAGGTTAGGGGATCTGGGGATTATTACGAAGGAGGATTCCCAGATTAGAGGACTTGGGGCTAACTCCAAAAATAGATGCCCAGATTAGAGGACTTGGACTGGGGCTTACTCATGAAAAGGAGGCCCATATTAAAGGAATTAAGGTTTGGGGATTACTCATGAGGAGGATACTCATAATTTGGGGAATTACGACTGGGTATTACTCCTGAAAATGAGGCCCATGTTAGGGGATCTGAGGCTTACTCCTAAGGAGGATGCCCAGATTAAAGGACTTGGGGCATACTCCTAAAGAGGATGCCCAAATTTGAGAATTATGACTGAGGATTATTCTTTAAAAGGAGACCCAGTTTAAGGATTCTCTCATCTTAAAGGATGAGGTTGAATGAATGAAATATCAATCTTTAGTGACATAAATATGTGAAAATCACTAGGTTTTGAGAGATATTACACATAATTCCTTTCAGATAAGGAAGTAAAATCAAGAAATCATGCCATAAATGGCTTTGAAGAGTGTCGTGAAGACTGAATCTTGAATAAGAGAGGTGGAATGGCTTAAGAGGGGTGAAATGGGCAAGATGGACACCCAAAAACGAAGGGGCGTGCAAGTCCTGGCAGGCGAGCAGGTACTGCATGGGCGCACAAGGCCTGGTCATGCAGGTATATTTGTGCGACCTATAAGTACTTGCGCGTTTGTAAACCAGTGCGGTAATACTGGAGAGATCCTCGACAAAAGCCTTTATAATTATCCAGAGGTACTTCTAGAAGAGAGGCTCACAAGTTTTGGTGAGTTAGTTGGGCGGCGCGCAAGTATTTTCATTCCCATTAAGGGTAAAACACCTTAGGCGCACAAGTGTTAGTGAATTATAACACTTAGACCTTGCTCCTCTTGTTTAGACCTTCCATTCTAGGTAAAGAATTACCTTATAAGTGTTCGGAATCTTGGAGAAGGGACTTGGGAATTCAGAGCTTTAAATCTGAAATCTGGAAAAAATCCCTCCCATAATGGGGGGCCCACAAGGTCTATTTATAGGATGAAGAAGACCCGGGCAGTTATCCTTTACGGCGCATAAGTCACATGTGCGACGGTGATGAAACTTGCGCAGCACATGTGCTTTTGATCCGTTGTTCATGCCTTTGTCAATTTTTTATGTTTTCTTCAAAGGATGAATCAATTTGCACTAAGCCATTTCCCTTTCCAATATTTTTTACAATGTGATGAAAAGGAGCATCAACAAAACACCCCCTCAGAGTTGGATCCAAAAGAAAATGTGGGTTTGACTATGAAGAAAAGAAGTAAACTAATGGAATGGTGGAGCGAATGTTTGGACGCAAAAATGAGCTTCAGGCATGTAGGGTCTGGCACGCAGGGGTACGACCTTTAGTTACCCAGGGTATGACGTGCAGGGTTCTGGCCACGTCTATTAATAGAGGGCCTCACTTCCGTACAAAGCATCCGGATTTCGGGTCTTCAAACATTCGAGCTCTCGCCGCGCATGTCACCATAACCACGCAGGTTACTCTGTTTTCTAGTGTTTCCTTGATGTCGCACTGCTGGCAAGGTATCTTGACTTGCGCGGTGATACTTGTGAACCAAATATATTCATGGCCAATCCATACTTCCTCGCCAAGTTTAGACATGCGTTCCTTAATGCCTTAGCCTTTTTTTTCAAATTCTTTCACAAATTTAATGAAAATCCAACATTCTATAAATTTAATTTATTCAACTTTTGTGCAGAATCCAAGGCTCTTAGACCCAGAATAGTCAATGAACTGGCTAGCAAGTGGATTAATGATTTGATGAACATCATTGGCCATGATTATTATGATATCTGTGATAGCACACTTCCTGATATGGCTATGTACATGATGAAATATCATCATAATTTCCCACAGAGCATATATCTTCTTCTGTGTGGTCATGGTCATCTGCAAGGAATCAATCTTCTAGATGCAAAGAATTATATGCCTGAAATGCAGCTGCACTGCTACTCCTCTATTTTGGTATTGTTGTCCATTAAGAGCATCAACAATGGTGTAAACTATTAAATTCTCCTTCCATGCCATTTCCTTGCAGATATGAAAATGGAAAACCCATGGGAGGAAATGTTTTCCGCTGCCGGTTGGTGGAGAGAAGATAAACATGGCATTAGATCAATATCTGAAAAGAGTACCCTCTCCAAATGGCTCTTTACATACAATGCTTCAGTCTAAAATCCATGTATCCATCTTCTAAGTCTCTTGGACAGAAACAGAGTCACTGTTTGATCAGTAGAAAATTTTCTCAAACCGCACTCAAGAATATCCTTTTACAATTGTTCCAAGAAGAGCTGGTATCACTGAATCTCTTATTGTATCCAATTGAATGAATGAATTCCAGGTGGTTGCTGATGAAGCTTGGGATGCCGCTAATCAAATGAAGAGTTATGTTGAAAGCCTCTTGTAATTATTAAAAAAGATAAGATACTCCAGTCTATGGATTTCCTTCTATCTCCTATGTATAAATGAAAAACACTTTCACCTTCACTCATTTGTACCTGCATTCTATTTTTCTACATGATTTAGATTTTACCTAAGCCAATGGGTATAGTAATAATTGTTTTATTTTTTCAAGGATTAATGTAAATAACCCTACAAACTTCAAACCTTTTAATCGCTCAAACTCATGTTCATTTTTTATTTTTTGAGTCAAGTCAAAAAAACTTCTAGGATTTATTCCATGACTCATGTTTCTAATATATGATAAGAATGATATGGTTTTTTCAAATTATATTTTACTATTCTCATACCTTAATTATTATGTTATTGTGATATCTCCCTTTTTATTACGCATACATAACATTTGCGATCAATATATATAATTATTCAAATACCCTTGCTATGAAGTAAGGTATACTAAATGATATTTCAAGAAATGGTCATAATTATGTGTCACTTTGTGGGAGATAATGTATCTCACTTATTGAAATGTTGTTTATATGTCTAATATTCCGATGACAATAGAACTAAAAGACCCTGTTGTGGATTGTTATATCATTTAAATAATATTTCCCAAAATAATATAATAATTAGTAATTTAAATATTTGTTATTTTATTTATTATCAAAATTAATATCTGTTTTTTTATTTATTAAATCTGGTAGAATTTAAAATCTTTATAATTTATGATATATTTCTTGTTAAATTAATTTTTTTAGAAAACATTTTTTATACACAACACCATGTTTAAACAAACAGTTACTAATGTAAAAATATATTAATGTGATAATCGCCTATTTTTTAATAAGAATAACTATATAATTATATTTTGAATTTCATGGAATTTTCTAAAAAAAGATAATTTTTTCCAATTGTGAAAATATTTTTTTTTAAAATATATATACATTTCTTTCTAATTTTTTGTAAGATTTATTTCAAATTTATTTGTTTTTATAATTAAAATATTTTATTCTATAAAATATTACATTAATTTATAATTTTATGAAATATATTACTCTTTTTCATCATATAAATATTTTTATTTATTACAAATCCATTTTTCAGGAAACTAATATTTATTTTAATTCTCATGATTATTAAAAAAGAAATTTAAACCAATTATATATTTTAAATTTGACAAAATTTATTCCATACAAGGAATTAGGATGTCCAACATTTTGAATCATTTTTCATTTAGTTTGACAGATTATTAATAGTAATCATCGTAAATTTTATCACTTATGTAAAGGTTGGATATGGTAAATAAGGACAAAAATAATGTGATAAGTTTTAAAAAATATAAATCAAAAAATAACTTTTGTTTCATTTGATGAGTATATTTCATCTATAATCATCTAATCATCAAAAATAAGATAATTTTCTATTGACATTCAATTTTAAACATTATAATATTTAATTGATATAAAAAGTAAAAAATTTCAGTTCCTTTATTTTGATATAAATATAATTTTTGATATGGATAAAAAAAATATAAGTTCTATTATAAATATAAAGTAAAATGATTACTTTTTTGATTCAATTATTTTTTATTTTTAAAATTTTATAAATGATGAAATCACCTTATAATATTTTGCAATGCGTACACAACATATATTCAAATAATATAAAAATTAGATATATCATATTAGAAATAGAAAAACTAATATACAATTTTTGATATATAGTTTTCATTGAAATTTAAAGATAAATATATCATATGTTTGATGTATGAAAGGTTTAAATTTAAATAATTTTCTATCGTGTAAATTTTAATGACAAATTTGAAGGATAAAATAGAAAATGGCATTATTTATATTTTATAAGAAAAATATTTTTATATATAATGATTTTAATTCCTCAAAATACAATCATGTCAATGAAAATCTGATATGTTTTGAAATATCATCTATATACATTTTATGGGGTTTTTTTTACATTTATGGTATTATTATTGACCCTTAGAGTGTAAAAGACATCTATATAACTATCCAAAGGGTTATTATGGGTCAAATATATATTATATGGGTGAAATCATATCAATTAAATGTCTAAATTTAATTTAATTTTTCTATTTTGACTCATAAAAATATTATTATTTAATTATATCAAATTTATCAGGACCAATTTGTTAAAATAAATTATATTATTTTAATACATTATGATATTTCAACAATTACCCTCCTCTCACTTATAAATTTACACTTATTTTCTCTTTTATTTACACCACACTGAGAAATTGTGCTCAAAATTCCCCACCCATTCCACTTGTAATCATCCTTAGGCCACCAACCCTATGTAGCCTAATAAAATACCAATGTGATATCTATCAAAGATGATGTAATCGTTATTAAATACATTTATTTGATTATTTCTTCTTATAGAACATATAATTATTTTGTGATCAATTAAAAATGAATTAAAAAAATATTTATCATTGTTATGATTTTTTATTACATCTATGAGAATCCAATTTCACATCTCCTTTCCATAATTGTAAAAGAGAGCATTTTAAATATTTATATGTAAGCCAAATTTTCTCCATGTATTGGTGTAATTTTTTTCATTATAAAATTACGTGGATAGTTATAATGTTAGATCTAATATTTATATATGTTATATATGATTATTATTATCAAATATTTGTTATATCGTATCTATCGTAATAAATACTAATTCATTGGAAATTAATAAAATTACTATTGTGTGTGTGTGGAATACCACCAGCATACTTCAGGGTCAGTTGTTTTTTAATTACACATTATATTAATGATAATATGGATGATTTAATTAATATAAATGATGTATATGATATAAAAATATAATTATTGTTTGAATTATTTTTAATTTTCTTTTATTTCATCTGTTGAATTGTCAAAATGTTATTCATGTTTATATACAGTATACAATCCCCATGAATGGTGTAATTAATTTTCATATCTCAAACATTTATAAATGAATTTATATATATAATTTGTATCATTTTAATACAATAGTTCTTAATATTTTTATGATGGAACCATAATCAATATATAAAGACCATAAGTATCATGATAAAACAAGCATGAAAAATAAAGCATTTAACACCTGAAAAAATTATTATAATGAATAATTGTTAATTAATGGGTGAGAATATGTTATAATAGGATCATATAAGACATTAAAAATTTTACTATGATTCCTGATTATTTTAATAAATTTATATAACAATTATCAAATATTTTAATGTATATTCAATAATGGGAAAATTTGAAGTATTGATTTAATAACTCAATTACATTTCTTGGGTTATATTAGTTCAATAAATCTATTTAATTACATGAATTTGTGTGTGTGTTCAAATAATTATTTTATCATTTATTTCAAATTTTTTTTTGTTTTCATAGTATTGTTTTACACATAATCATTTCTTTGAATAATTCTCACATGAAATATGAAATCATCGATTGATATATTGCATCTATTTTTACATTATTAAGATACATTTGGTATTGGTAACCTATTTATTTTTTAGGAGTATATACATCCCATTTTATGTATTTGAAATGAATTTCTATTTATTTTCAATTGTATGAAATTTAAATATTATAATTCATCCTTCATAAACTCTATTTATCTTCAAATAATATATATATTTATTAATTTTCAATATTTTTTTCCATGATTCCATTGATTTTTGTCATCAATATATGAAATAGTATTTTGATAAAGACTACTATTTATTCATTTTTATTTGGTATATTTTTCAACAATATCTAAATTTTTTCAATGATGTTTTTTCAAAAGACATTTTTATTCACTCAAAATAATTATTATGTTTATTTTATATTTTATGTTATTTGTAAAAAAATAAATACATTTTGATAATTTTTTATTAATTTTTCTCTTTTATAATTCAATATAAAATGTTTTCATGATTGAATTTTATAATATATAGTGTTAAATGATATTATCACAAATACAACCATTTAACATCATTGTCCTTAATCTATATGTTTTATATAATTTTAAAACAAAACAATTAGGAAAAATTATTCTAAATATTTTAGTTTCAATTTCATATATTCTTTAGAGTATTTTATTTTAATAAAAATCAACCATATAGGTGAATTAATGATTATATCAATTTTTGGGACTATTTCTATGGACATTAAATTAATCTTTAAATTTTAAAATTGATGTGTTTATTTTACATGGAATTTACATTTATGATAAGAAACCATTTTATTTTCATCATATATAGTATTATTCCCCAAAACATACACCATTTTAATGAAAATTAATTTTTAATTTTATTTTATTAACATGGAAAAATATTATATTATGTATTATTAAATTAAAAAAAATATTTTAAAAGTAATATTTTTTATGAATTAAATTTATCAAACAAAATATGATAAAATCATTTGGATTTTTTTGATTGGGGGTGAATTTTTTTTTACCTCAACGTATCAAAAAGTATAACGAGAAAAACTACGTGGGTAGATTTATTAAATGTGTTGTTTTTCCTTCCTATCATTAGTTTAATCTGTTTTGGATCACGAGCATGACATTAAATATATAATGAGGTCCTACTAGATGATATCCATTATTATGAATGTATTTCTTGTTAAATTTAGTTTTTATTATCCATTCGGTTACTACATTGATATGTCTACAGTATATTTGATGCTTTTTTTATTGAGTAAATGGAATGTGATTCCCGTCATTTACCTCAATAAATTTATTATTTATTTTTCACACACAATACATTATAATTAAAATAATAGTATATAAAAAATTTAGATCACCCGAATTTCATATCCTTTCCCCTAGTTATGAATAATTACTCAATGAATGATATTCATTAATTATTAATAGTTTTATTTCATCGGTTTTATATATAATTCCAAATAGAATATGGGAATCATGTATTTTTCTAGTTCATAAATCCTACAGAGCTAATAATTTATTCAGTTTAAGATCACGAGATTCTTGTACAATTGTAATAATGTATATACTATCCATTGTTTTCTAGAGTTGGAGATGTCACAAGAGTTATTATCATGGCCATAAGTACAAATTTCTGATATTTTTATATATTATTTTAAATAGAATGCATTTATGATAAGAAATTCCCTTTTGAAAACCTCAGGGTCAATCTTGTATTTTGGGAAAAAATAATACTTTGATAATTGATTGATCATTTGTTTTCCCTAGATATTATAGCTCATCCAAATACAATTAATTGGATGGTACTTTCATATAAATACGTTGAGGGGTAATTTATCCTGAAAATAGTTGTTCGAATATATACCAATTATAATTCAAGCATGGTGAATTTTATTTTACTAAAAACATATCCATGAGCCTTTATGGTAAATTAATTAGTGAATCAATATATTTTTAAGATTAAATTATGAATGATTTTAGTATAATGTTAATTATTATGGCTATTAAACATATTTAAATATGCCTTGGATTACCAAGATAGGTTTTTAGGTTGTACCGTTTATTACATTGTTTATAATAATGTTTTTATTATATAAGACATCATTTTATAGATATAATTTATTTTGAATGGCCTGAAGACTTTTTTATTGATTTTTTATAACACCCTTTCAAATTATTATTTTAGATGTTATCGTAACAATTATGGTTTTAGTACATGGTTTAAATATATAAAAAAAATTTATGGTATGGATTGCATTTAGAGACAACTATATATAATAATAAATTTCTTAGATCATACTATATTAATTTTATGATTAAAGAGTTATTAACCAATTCTATCATAAAGGTGCGAGGTAGATATTGTATATGAAATATATATATATATATATATATATATATATATTCTTTAGTATATTTTCATTTCTGATGTAAAATTTATGGGTGTATTTTTTTGATATTATAAAATTCAATAAGAAATATGTAATGAATCAAATTTTTTTTCCATATTATTTTTTATTTAATAGTTGGAATTAAATATTAATTAATATATTTTACAATGGATTGGGATTTTGGGACAAGAAAATGTTTTTTATTATAACTAATTAAGAAAAAATAATTGAGTATAGATGAATCTTATGTCTAATATATTTTTTTATGTAAAAACGGGGTGAGTAATTTTGGGTGAATTAATTAATATCCAGGGTATTGATAGTAGATTCATATTTTGAAGTATTTTTATCAAGTCATTGAATTATGGTATATAATGTATTGGGTGTGATTTTAATTTGGGACTCATTATAGGACATATTATTATAAAGAAATAAGATTTATTTTCTTCAATATCTAAATGATTTACACGACTCTGTCAAATAAATAGTATTTAATATGTTTTAATAGTAAATATAGATGCATAGGTTTATGATTGTATCAATATTGTCTATTGAAATATAATCATATATATTAATCCACATAGTTTAATGTAGATGTCATATGAAATGATAAACACAGAATTATGAAAATTTTAGGAAAATAATCACATATTTCTCGACAACGTGATTTAATTAAAAATATGAGGAATAATTTTATTTATGTGGGGTATAATGTGTAGAACTAATATATTTTTATATAAATTTATATAGATAAAATCAATGTTTTGTAACATAACTCACTCATAAAAATTATTTGAAAAAAATAAATAACATTTATTAAATTATTCAACAATATAAAATTATTAAGATAAAATATTTTAATTCAACATATAAACAAATACACTGAATCTCCTTCATATATAAATAAAAGTAAGAAATAATATTAAAAAAAATAATGTTTTCAATTTTCCATTAATTCAATAAAAGTTGTTTATAATTATTTTTTTATTTTATTATAATAAACAGATATATAAATTTATTAATTAAAAATATAAAATTTTTTAAAATTCAAAAAATAAAAATTATTGTATTATTGTATTATTTGTTTTTAATTAAATTATTTTTATGTAAATTTTGAAACTTGCAGATTGTTACAAATACATTCGGTGATAATACGTTATTAATTTTTTTGAATAAATGTTTATATCATTTTTTATTTTAAGATTAACAAATCATTTGAAAATAAAATATTTTTTTAATATAATTATATATCATTTAATAAAATTTATTAATATTTATTGAGTAATATTTTACAATTGTTACATTTATTTATTGTTGACATGGTGAAATAATGTTAAGACATTATTCCAATATGTAATAACTTTTATTTTTTTTATAATAATAATTTTAATATCATTAGATTCAAAATAATTGATAAATTATTCTAATAAATAATCATAATGTATAAAAATACAGATTTCATAATATGAACTATTAACCATTACATGTGCTAACGTAAGGATTAATTATTCTAGATATTAAATATTAATTTGATAAAGTTTTCATTATATTTTATAAAACAATTATCATATCATATAATATGTGTTGTTTCATTTTGAGTTTTGATTTTTTCATAATTAAACCTAATTTCCACATTAATGGAGGGAATAATTATTTTAATAAATTTATTTCATTAATAGAAATGAATTTCTATCATGTAAAGTAAAATCAAAACCAATAAATAATTAATATAATATTTTTTAAAACATATTAATAAATATATTATCAACAATTTTTTTGGAAATCAATAATAAATATATTAATGAATTCTTAATATTCAAAATTTTATCATTTTATCTTATAAAACAGTTTTAATACTCATTATATGTTTCAATTTAAATATTTATTTTATAATTTTTATTAATTTAATTTGATTAAATATCTGTAAAATATAATTCAATAACTCTAAAATTTGTTTATATTATTAATTTTATAATTTTAATAATACCTAATAAAACATATTTAAAATCTTTTTACCGAGTTTAATAGTAAAAAATTAAAATGTAAAAAAATAATTGTAAATACATTATATTAGGTATAGAAAATTTGTGTAACAGAGGGATTATTATTAATAAACCAAAATAAACTTATCACTCCATTATTTAAAATATTTTTATTCATTAACCTTGAAATTGGGCAATGTAATTATTTAAATATAATATGTGGGTCACAATGTGCCATTTTCCTCCCTTATAAGACAGAATTACTTACACCTTTTCAAATGAGCTCCTCCCATTAGAAATTTCCAAAAATATATTATCGAATAAACACTCTAATATGTCAATATTTTTTATTTATATCATATCCACGCTTATTTTGTCTGGTCCCCTTATTTCCTAGTAGAGTTTCGAGGGAAATTTCAGGGTTCCAATATACATTTCCCTTAATCTTTATCATTTTTTCATAAAAACATCTCTCCCAAAACATCCTTAACAACTTTTATATAATTTTCCCAATTAGAATTTTAATACTTATTGGTTGTTATATTAGTTTTATAATTATCACTTATTTAATTATACTCATGATTAAAAAGAAAAGGTCGTTGTTTGTGTATATGCACGAACTACCTAGTCCTATAAGAGACATCATTTTTATTTCATTTCGTCCTTTAATTTAGTGTGTTAGTGGGTGAAATAATTAATAAATATGTTATATAAAATATCATTATGGCTCTTGAATATAAATTTAATATCTTACCTTACCCTTATCATGAATTTAGAAGTTAGATTTTTTATTTGTCATATTTTTGTACTACCTCCTCCTTTATGAAACTGTTTTCATATTTATATAAATTTTCATATATTATAAAAATTTTAAAAAATCTAGTAGACCATAATAAATAAATAAAAATAATATCATATTAATTTTGATATTAAACTTTATGTGAAATAAAATTCATTATTGATAATATTAACACATAAAGATAAATAATATTTATTTTTTGTTGTGTTGACCACAATGAAGAATGATTATTTAATATATCATCATTGATTATTTTGGGTAACAAAATAAGGATATTATTATATTTTAATAATATAATAGTAATAATAATATTTCTTGATATTTTTTTATTTTGTATATTACTGAAATTTAAAAATATCATAATCAATTAATAATGAAACCAATTTATCTATTAATAAATTTGAATTAAAACTATTTATAAAAAATGATCATGGAATGAAATAGGAAAATTTAAATTCAGTATGATATTCAATTTAATGAGTCTAAAATGATATATTTATTATTAAACTTCTATTAAATGATTGGTCACATTATCAACAATATAATACAGGTTGTATATAGTTTAAATTGTTAACACAGAATAATAAAAATACATTATAACTAATAAACATTCAAATGTTAAATAATTATATTTCTAAAGGGTAATATTTATTACATTTTTAGTTCTGTTTTTATAATATTTCTATTTATTTTCAACTTGGAATTGAAATACAGTGAGTGTTTTTAATCTTAATATTTACTTCATGGGAAATATTTATCCTAATACACTAAATTTTATATTATATTTTTTGTTTTCCACCCCTATTTATTATCATATAATATTATATATTTATTGTAATAGGTGATTAATAATAATTTCGTTATCCATCTATTGTAAAAATTATCTTTAAATGATTATGTACTACCCTCAGCATCATGTAGAAGACCATTTATTTAGGTATTTTAGCTGCATAAAGACATTGGGTATCGTAAATTTTTGTTTGGATAATAATTGGGATGTTATTTGGGGTTATCTAGAAGATAATGGTTTAAAAATGATTAGTATAAACTATGTATTGCATATAAGGAGACGATGAAACTAAAAAAATAGGAACTGGGTGGTTATACGGTAAGGTCCATTATTTTTCCAAACTATACAGAGACCCATGAAAAATAATTCATGTCCAGATAGAGGGGAATATTGTGGTTGGAGAACATTTTTTTAAATAGTTTGATCCAAATTTTTGGGTTAGGTTTAGTAGCAATGGATTGTGCATGGTTAGCATATAGTTTTACTGACAATGCACCCTAATAGTGCACTGTGAAATGTTATACATGAATATTTTGTATCAGACTCTATTTACTACCTTAATCCCTTATTCACAAAAACAATTAATTTAACAAATTCATAACTCCCATGTTTGTGTAGAACTTTTCTTTCATTCTAAGAGAGGTGAATATGTCAATTTAGTTTTGTTGTATGCCTGATTTAATTGTATGTGATCATTCTTCATCTATTTCCTTACACTTTGGATTCTTTACTTTTAAAGAATCAAAGTCCTATTCCTTTTAGGACAATTCAATTATGTGTGATATAAATCATGTAGATATATTTTGAAAATCTAGATTAGGTATCCTAGTAACTCAATAACCGAGATGGTTCTGATATAACACGAAGAGCGTTTCAGTTTCCCATTGGTCGATGACTAATACCTTCCATCTTACAAAAATGAATGTAGAGTAATTTAGACAGAAAATTTGCATTGGAAAAACATAGAAGAATGTATAAATACTAAATATATTTCACAGTGAGATATGTACCATAATTCAAATAGGTATAACAACACAAAGTACTACATAAAAATACTATAAAACTATAAAAACTTGAAAAGTCCAGATAGAATCCACACACCAAGGACACATTTCAATGTCTAGAACCACCTCTAAGTAGTTATTTACTTTTGATCGAACCGTGAATAATATAATCTACAAACATAAAAAGTCAAAAGTAGATTATAAGACAACATTCCCAGTACTGTATCTCCAAGTAATCTATAATAATTTCAAATAGTAAATTAACAAAATAGTGATTCCAATTTATAACCAACTGTTTTGAAATTTAAAAAAATATTTATAGAAATTATGTTTTATATTTCAAAATAAAAAATAAATATTGAAAATTCTTCACATTTCAATTAATGGAATTTTTCATAAAACAACGGTTAATTTCAAAAACTTATTTAATAAAAATTTTATATAAAACAGAATTATATAAATCAAATGTCATAAAATATAGTTTACAATAATGTAATATATTCAATTGAAATAATAACACATGCCCAACATACTTATTTTCCTAATAATTTATGATAGTTTCTTATTATAGAGAATCCACACTCATGGTGACATGAAAATATGTACATATGTCCCTTTTTACTCATGAAAATTGGGACTCATAACTATTTCCTATGGGATATGACATATGACATATATGATATGAAATGTTGTAAAAAAATGTGCAATCCAAATAATTCAGTAAATACCAAATGATTTCATGTTATCTATTTTAAACAATATTGTGATTTTTTTTTCTCAGGAACCCATAAATAAATTAATCATGTTCTCCATTTCAAATATTCCAATTTATTATCTAAAAATTGTAACTAGTTTTTTAAACAATCCTTTTACCATGATAAAACCATAAGTTTTATACGAAGAGAATTTAATGTCATTTTTATAAATGCAGATTTTAAATATATTCAAAATTTAATTCCACAATGCACTTTCCCAAGTTATATTCAATAATTTATTTTTACACAAAATTATATCAATTTTAGAATAAACACCAAATTAAATGAAATATTTTTACTCAATTTTCCATAAAATTTATTTCCATAAATAAATTCAACAATTTCGTTGAATAATTTCCCACAAAATCAATAATTAAAAATAAATATTTCAAATTTCAAATTTTTTCCTCAAACACAGTCCAATTTAATGGATTTGGGGGATTTCCAATTTCAGGTCAAAACCCATTTCAAAACCCCATTTCAATGGAGTTGTTTTTTTTTCAATCTAACCAATTCAAATATAATTTATTAAAATTATTCATTTTCATTTAATTAAAAAAATGAATTTAAATATGTAATTATGGGTTATCATGAATTGGACATCATAAAAGAACAACTTACCTTGATATTAATGTATCTCGTAATGCAAAACCCAAATCAATATTATTTAATGAATAATTTTTGTCACAGAAACAATGAATCAATGATAAAACATGGATTCATAAAAAAATTGATATATTAGATACACAATTTAGTAAAAGGATCCACATAAATTTTTGATTGAGAATATATAATAGGATAATTAAAAAAGGTAGAATAAAAAACTAAGAAAGGATTGAAGATCATTTTCCTAGCTTCAATTAGATTTCAAGAGAGGTAATAGTTACAATAATCTCTTCTTGGGAGATCCAAGAATGGGATAAACTATTTTTGGGTCATTTTGATCCAGTAGAGTAAAAAAGCGGGGGTTTCAGGATTTTTTATTATCAAATTGTATATTAATAAAAACACTATATTCATGTTTAGAAGATAGAACTGCATGTGAAGACCAAACCATGGGGCTTATCTGTTTTTATTTTTTAAATAAGGAGAACATTTTCTCCATAGATAGTGCATGGTCTGAAAAAATATGTTCCATCTATGAAAAACACCACATTCATGGTTTTCCCAATTTGGAATGAGATGACACATAGTTTCAAAAAACTATGTGCCAGTCAGGGACTATCACATAAATTTCTATATTTTAAAAATTTTCAATAAATGAAATGAAAAATGAAACCCAAAATAAGAATAATTAAAAATAGTGGTTTATGAAAAATGAAACCAATTCAAATACATTTTATTAAAATTATTCCTCCCATGGAATCTATAATCCCCCATAAAGCTTTAGATGAAGCATCTATGAAAAAAAGATGAGGCTATTGCTATCTTATCAGTGCCTCCCCCTCCAATGTGTTATGTGAATGAGAACAATGATTAGAACGAACAAAACAAAGGTATTTTCCTCCCAGAAAGTACTATTGTTTCCAAATAAATTATCTCACATTTTTCAGTCACAAATAAATCATATTCGTCATCAATATCCATATATTTTAGAAGTAGATATGGATCAGATAGATATTTCTAAAACTGAGATACATGATACCTGTTATATATCTATGTCAAATGGGGTGGTAGAACCAATGGGTATGAATCGTTCCATAGATTCTAAAAAAATCAAAAGGTCCAACCTAATGAGCATCATGTTTTCCTTGCCTCCTAACACTTTGAAGACCCAACTGATGTGAAACCAATAAGAAAATCTGGTCAGAAACTAATAATTTCAATGAACTTTGATAAAGATCAATATAAGACTTCTACCGACTGTGTGCCATTAACATTATATGATGAATCAATTGAATAATTATTGTCATATATATTACAAGTAATGGTCTATCCAATGAAATGTCACCACCTCCGACCAACTCAATTGTTATCTATATATCGTTCCATACAAGTCCTCAAATAGCTCAATAATTCTCACTAACTGATAAATATTATAATAAAAAACTTAACATTCTCTATTTCATCATCGCAATCTCTAGAAAAGTCTATTAGAAAAGGGAAATAATACACTTATGAATCTATATTAATCATTCTATATTGTCATCTGGTTGTGGATGGTAAGTCATAATTAGATTAGATAAAGATCCCAGCACTTCATAAAGGCCCCACCAAAAGCATTTATTGATTTGGGGATCTCGATATGAGGCTATTCTAGAATGAGAACTATGTGATCAAACAATCTCTTTTACATTTATTATTTTTATCTCTGCATGATTGGTAGTATCATGAATTGGTATAATGTTAGTTGACTTTTTTCTCATTGTCAATACCATACCATATCACATTATTTATTCTATATATACATATTAACCTAGCCATAAATTCCCTATAGATTTCATTCTAGTAAAAGGTATGTTCTTGAGGAGGTTGATGATATCCTGACAGCTTCAAGTGCTAGAACATAAACTATTGGTATTTATATCAATGACAGAAATACTATGTATTTCTCTATCATATACCTATCCACATAAACTATTTCCACATGCCACATAATCTATTTTTTGTTCATGGTTTTTCTACCCATTGGGAGCTATAAAAATCTCACACTATATATTTTCTTAACAAAGAACGTACTGAAACACTTTTGTGATAGCATAGCATCCCTTGATGGATAATGACAAGCATAAAATGGTGGCCCCAGCATTTAGAGTGTCTCTAATAATCCATAAATTTTTATCATGTTACTATTCCTGAAGTAATCATCACGAGATGATTGGATGCATGGTAAACACTTACAATGGACACCTCGACCCCTTATTTTTTGACTCCAATATAAAACTAGGACTAGAGATCCATCATTTTCTACTATTATAATTATTATTTTATTATAGGGGTCATAAATTTCTATATCAAATAATATAAAAAGACATTACATTTAATGGGGGTTTATGTGATGATGAAATCAAATAACTATAGGTATTCCACTCTATGACATTGGATAAGATTCAATTCCTTTTAACAATATTACTCAAGATTTGGGGGTCAGAAAACATAGTAAATCATTTTTTATAAAAGTTATTTCTACCCCCTCTTTAGAAAATGCTTCATAAATTCATTATCATATCCATCAGTTAGATAAATCATCTCAGGTGGAAAAGACAATGGGGGCCATATGTAATGAAATTAATACCAGGCACAATAATGCATCCAATGAATGAACATGATGCATCAAATACATCCATGTAGCCCTGGTAGACCGCTGGAAGAGTCAGAACTAGTATCTAAGTGAATAGACATTTCAGGTCAAAAATGAATTCTACCACTTTTCATCCCTATCAAAATTTCTCCCATATCAAATAGAAGAGCCAAATGAGAATCCAATATTGAGACGTCCTTAAGGAACTGGGGATAACATCTAGATAAACCAAAAAAGCACTTAATCTAGAAGATATATTGTCTTTTCTCAACATTTATAACTACCTTCACCTTCATAAGAACAATTAATATTACTTTTTCCAAAACCACGTCTCACAAGGACGTCAAATTCAAAAATCATGAAATAAATTTTTTGAATGAATGGGTTAGAATCATTTAATTCTCAGTAAACAAGGATCTATTCTAAATTAGTGCACATGATCCTCAATAGGCATTGGGTAAATGCAAATTAAATAGAAAAATATTGTGATGAAGGTATCTGGACACCAATGTAAAATATTTTTCATTAATTACATTACAGTATTAAGAGAATTAAATTTACAATAGGGAATTAAAATCTATTCATAGTGGATATGGCTTATACGATATGAATTTTTTGAAACCAGAAAATATCTTTTCCTCAACTGAGGGTAACTAGACCAATGGTGTATCTCTAATAACCACATTCCCCCTTAAAATGATCAACCAGAACATCAATATATGATAACATGTATTTTATCATTACTGTAACTTGATTGAGTATTTGGTAATCAACACTTTGTCGAAGTGTACCATACACATTCTTATCATAAATATCTATCACTGCCCAAGGCAACTCATGCAGTAATATAAGACATTTTTTATATGATCACCAATTTTGTACATCATTTTTTTAATTTTAGCAAGTGAAATTTCATATGAGTAAATATAAATTTGTTGGGCACCATGAATTAAGTCAATATAAATCTTGGACTCCATTACCGAGGAAAAACTAGAGAATTATGAATAAAACAGATAGTGAAACTCGACATTGAATACTATTATTTCTTCTTTAAGTTATTTCCACTCTAGATAAAAAGTAAAACATAGATATAACATTCCCCCAATCTAGATAAGAAGGTGTGAACCTTCTCATGTTGGGGTCACATTCTCCTTGGATGATTCGACCCACACCATCAAGGGTAGTGAAGGTGACCTGTAGATTATAATAATCTATATGGGATTAAATGGAAATGATTCAATATATTTTTAATGTTACTTTAAGGGGTTTCATGTAAATAATTACAGAACTCAATGAAATCTAAACATTTTATTGATAGAATTTAGAAGCAATAATACAGAGACTATGGTCTCTCTTCATACCATGGTGTGTAGTAATATCCATTACCCAAGACAAATGCTCCATAGTAATATTAGTAATATTATCATTATAAGTCCAATTTACAAATAAAATGAACCAGTATCAAAGAGAGTAGTCACTAATTATGATTTTATAGTAATGGTACCTATCTTTGATTTATGACCCATATCCTCTTCCCCTAAAGTCTTTTCCACTATGTGAAAGAGATTCGTTTTGGGTGATTGTAGCAATAACCATTTTACAAATGAAGCATCAAATTTCATTGTTTCTCTACAATGTCCAGATGAACTTATGTGAATATGTGGAGGCGAATAAACATTATAGAGTCTCTTCATGAGACCTATGTTTATATAAGAATTACATACCTTTTGTTCCTAAGTACAATCCCTCTTAAAATGTCATAACATTCCACGCTTTTAAAAAATAAACGGGACTCTATATGGAACTACAGTATGCCTAGAATAATAATGATATCATGAAATACATTAGAAATCATCATGATTCCTCTTTCTCATAGAGGAATTTATAATGCCACTAAAAGTTGATGATCTCATGATAACACGATTTTTCTAACCATGTACATCTCAACCATGAATGCTCTATCCAGAACATCAGTATAAGAGGTAAATTTTAATAGGAAAAAATAAAAATTAATAAACTGATTAAGATCCTACTTGATCTTTTGACCCTTCATTTTATCATTCGACACTATCTCAGGTGAAAATTACACGTGCTCAGTGATACATTTTACATAATCTACCATGGTTTTGTTAGGATGCTCTTGTTTTATGTACATAGTGACCATAGCCGACAAAATATACTCTTGATATAACTATTTAGTGAAAATATCCTTGTATTACTTCCACACTAATATCTCATTTTTCTTCACTATAACCATTTTGTACCATCATATCCATGAGGTTCCTTCTAGTATTAATGTTTCACAAAACCTATTGATTTTGTTGGGTGTGTCCATGAACCTGAAAAAAACCATCAATACTATACACCAATACCTCATAATCGTGAGGAATATTTGATCATTTTAACATTGATGTCTTTTGAGAATGGAACTCATGAGAAAAAATATTGAAAAATATCTATCTGAGGTTCCATAGATGGATTTGAATTGGAATTGTAGGTGGTGTTTATCCCATAACATTGATAGTCTGTACAATTACCTCCACAACAATCGGTTCCAGGGGATGATTTACTAGATATGGTTATATGTCATCATTCTCTATGATATTATTGACATGCCTTTATGGAACCATAATGCTTCACAACATCGTTAGAAAATAAGGAAGGCATCAAATTAACACTCAATTTGAGAAACATAGAATTCCATATCAACTTATAAATAAACAAGATTTGGTATCATTATATCTAATTTAGGTGTATAGAAATTACTATAACAAAACCTCAAAACAAATTTCCATATCCACACATGTCAACACAAGTCCCATTGTAGTGTGATCAATCCAAGCACTAAATCCCAACTACCTCTTATGTCCCGATAAGACTACATAATAGCATATTGACATAAACAAAAGATACCCAATATCATATGATGAAAGATTGTTCCAGAACAATCTTACTACCCTTATTACATGAATTATGAGATGTTCATAACATATCATGAATGGTACTTTCTATTCATAGGGGTTTGTGACATGTAAAGGCATCATAGAAAAATTAATATGGGAATAGGTTTGACATAAAAATGTAGAAGTAAAAAAAAGATATTATTAATAAAAAATATAAAAAATTAAATATTTACTAGATTTCAAACATTTATAACAACATGACATACTACAACCAAATACCAAAAAAGATAAAATGTATAAGCCCAAACTTATGCCACTCACTAAGTCATTGGGTCAACCACTAGAACAAACTCTAACTGATACTTTATCATTGCTCGAACATTGAATGAGATAATCTACAAACACCCAATGGAATAATTATTGTGTGAGATAAAAAATGTTGTAGTTTCTCTCTATGGAAACAAAACTGATGTTAACATTAAATTAACCCAATATAATTTTTTAATTTAAAACAAAGACATTGGGAATTTTGAGAATTTTATTTGGCAAATCGTATTATACATTTAAAAATATAAAAATAAATTAAGAAAAAAATATACCTTTCAATTAATGTAATATTTCAAAAATAGTTGTCCATTTAATAAATTGATCTCATATAAAAATTTATATACAAATATTTCATATAAATTAGATGTCACGTAAAAAAGATTACAACAATGCAATATTTTCATTTGAAATTCAAACAAGGGAGAAACATGGTCATATACATAATATGATATGATAGCTCTGGGAGGTAAGTTCTCCACACACATGGTGACACAAAAATATATACATATGTTCCTTTAATGTCTATGAAAAGATGACTTATTATAATCCCTTATGGGATATGAAGTGTTGCGTTTAGGTTTTTTAACATCATAAATCATAATATGTCATCGAAATTACTCAATAAATACATAATTCTTGAGTGTTATCTGGTACAAGAAAAATCCATCAGAAATGTTTTTCAACAAACCATAAAATACAATTAATTTCATTCTTTATTTAAAATAAATGAATTTTATATTTATAACCATAACATATATTTAATAAAAAACAAGAATTTTACTATGAAAAAACACTATGGTTTATAACAAAAACATTTTCAACCATTTTTTAAAATAGATATATGGAATCAACTCAGAATTCAATTTAAAAATCCCCTACTTCAAATTAAATTCATTTATTTAATTATTCATAAAATTCAATTGATTTCATAAACCATCCCCCAAGGCTTCGGATGAGACTACCCCAATCCCACCTTCCATAGGTTAGGGGATGGTGACTAGCACCGAAGGCATATTCTCTAAAAATGGGAAGGCATTGCCTTTATAACATGTAAGAACACGCAAACAAGCACACAACTAGATAGGAACTCATGTAAACTGAATAGTAAATAGAGTGAGTACAATATGTAAAAGGGGCCATAAAATAATCCCAACAAGAATGTACAAGAAACTAAAAGTACATGTAAAATGGAACAGATCCTATGGATACCTGATAATGATCCTACCTGAAGGGTAGGTATAGCTCTCTATCAGTCATCTTTGTTGTATGCCTCATCTATGGTCTACCGCTGAGTTACCTCCAGTCCTAGTACTCACTTCCAAATTAAGTGTTGTCTCCTGTCTATACCAAAAACAAAAAACAGTGGGCATGGCCTATGCAGGGATGAGTACAGAAATACTTAGTAGGAACCCCAAGACCCTCAAGGTCTCACAAAATTCACAAAGGATGATCCAAAAATCATGAAATCAACTAAAAATTTTACTTAGGTATATGCCTATACATATACCTAAGTAATCAAGTAAACCCATCTCAACTATGATGAAACAATAAGTCCAACACAAGAGACCAATCCTAAACCCTTTCGAAAAGGAAGAAAAACCACAAAGGTAAGTACCACACAGGCATGCCACACTGAAAAATACAACCAAGGTATTACCACAAAGAAAAGTTCCACATAAGTATAAACTCAGCTCACACCATGTATAACAAAATTACAGTAGTAGAGATGGTTCAATGTAACTACTAAATAATCTTACTCTATTAAGAGGTAGACCCACAGATGATCTCTCGTTGTTGAACCACAAAATATCACTTAGTGTTGAGCCACAATGGATCGCTATGTGCTGACCCACATAGGTTTCCTAGGTGTTTACACACACAGGATCGCTCAGTGCTGACCTACATAAGATTGTAATATTTTGACCCACACATGATGGTTGGGTGTGGACCCACAGAGGATCACTCGGTGCTGACCCCCACAGGATCGCTGGGTGCAGACCCACACATGATCGCTCATTGCTAACCAAAACTGGTTCGCACTTCATTCTTAAAGTCACAACCAGCTAATGGGTTCCCTCACTACGCTAGCTTGTCTCTAGGAGGGTCTTCCCCACAACCACTGGTAAATACTAAAACTACTACAAAGTCTCACAAATAAATATCTCAATGGAACGCCACATCATAGGGGTCACAACGCAATAGAAAACGCTTCAATCTGACGCCCGGTATATACGTTATTAGCCTTTTAGTCCCTAGGGCCCGGTTGGATTCGTGCTCGATCCAACCCGAATGTTACCAAAATTTATCCAAAATCTTAGTGGGGTATAATCAATGGGACCATATCGCTACACGGTTTCTAGCACCGCTGACAGTTCATCAATCAGACGTCTGGTGCCAATGTTAGGGCCAAAAGATTGTAAATGGGTCGTAGTGGGTCTGGGTCTGGTCCGACCTGGTCGGACCGACCTAGTTTTGGTCGAACCAGCCCATGGTTCCGTACGGCCCGCTGGGCGGTCTAGCCTGCTGTGTACATCCCCGCCTGCACATGGCAGCTTGGTCAGGCAGCGTGAGGGCCGCAGGGCCACCTGGGCTACGAGACTACGGGGTGGCGCGGTGGGGCTGTCGGGTTGTGTCGTGGGGCTGTAGATGGTGCGACGGGGCCATATGTGTTGGAGCATCGTTGGGCGGAAGAGCCACGGGGTTGTGTGGCGCGAAGGTCGTGGGGTGGCGGGGTGTCATTCCTTCTTTGGTGGACGGCTTGACTAGCCACCCTTCGTTCATCACTTTTATCGCAGTTCTCAAGTTCCATCGGTGCCAACCAACGACACCAGTAAATGACACCATCGTGAAGATCACCCAAAAGATCCACAAGATTTGCATTTGGGTCAGTCCATGCCTATTTGACCTGTACCCTTAATGTTAGGGTGTTATCAAGCAACTAAACAATATCATGAATCAATAATGTCAAACTATACAATTTCATATGAAACATAGATCATCATGTTTTGGTTTATCTGCATTTTCTATGCATTCCATGAATTAGGAATTTAATCGAGAAATTTTATGATGTCAATTACAACCCCTGCCTTGATTTTTCATTGACATTGGTGTGAGAACGAATTCGATGAAGGTGGAGGGGGAGCTAGTGATTGTTTCATCCGAAACCATGCTTTTATGATGGGCTTGAACATCGTCCTCTTCCATGATTTCCAAAGAACGTTCATTGGTGGAGTTCTTTATCAGAGAACATTCTCCCACCAAGGAACATCATTTCCAAACAAAAATCCTACCAAACAAATATTTTCCAATATAATTAAATTAATTAGATTAATTATGTTGCCACGTTGGCATAATTCATTGGCCCAATTAATGAATGGTGTTGGGATAATTCAAAGTTGGAGGGACTCAATGAGTAATCTCTCATTAAGATGGAGTTCAAGGGGGTTTTAGTCTCAAGTGGCCCCAACCACCATAAACACACATGCGAGGTTTAGTTCTGGTGGTCCCCACCTCCATAACCTCATATGGGAGGATTAGTTCTGGTGGTCCTCACCTCTAAAAATTCACATGAGAGTTCCAAAGAACATAAAATGTTACACAATTTTATTTTATTTAATTCTTTCACGAATACCCAAATTCTATCATTCACCCTCAACCTACTGAGGTCAAGGTGATGGTCTATTTAAGAGAATACTGGAACTGAATGATCAATGGAGCCCACAGATATCTATTCTGAGAACCGATTCAAAAGTGAGAAAAACCCACTCGAATGTTTACTGAACGTACCCAAAATAATGTTTAGAAATTCATTTCAAGCACTCTATGCCTTTGAATCCCACACCATCAATTTTCTTAGACACATAAAATTCCCTTATATTAATAAAATACATGGAAATTTAGGGTCTCTAAATTATCCCCACCTCAAGGATTTTAATCCCAATAAGCCACAACTCAAAACTAAGGAAAAAAATTTGGGGTACTGAGCATGAATCTGACCCTCCCGCTCCCATGGGATTTCCAGGAGGTTCCTGTGCTGCCAAAAAATGTGCACTAGAGGTATCGACTATTCATGAAGGACCCGCTCCTGTCGATCCTCAATCTCAACTATAACCTCCATAAAAGTCTCCCTATCGTCAATGTCCAGCTCGCCATGGTCGATTATGTAAGAAGGGTCTTGAACGTATCTCCTCGTATGGGATACATGGAAGACATCGTCCACCCGGTGCAGCTGAGGTGAATGAGCTAAGACAGATGCCACTTTTCCAACCCTATTAAGAACCTGAAAAGGTCCGATGGATATCTGAGATAATGTGTCGCCTCACCCAAATATACAAAGACCTATTCATGGTGAGACCCGTAGAAAGACGTGGTCACTATCCTAGAACTCCAGAGGTCTCTATCTCCTATCAGTATAAGACTTCTGCCAACTCTATGTAGTCTTCATCCACTCCAATATAATGTTCTCCTTTTCTGTGGTAGCTCATACCATCTCTCATCTTATGAGTGCTGCCTGCCCTTGGGCAGTCCAGCATAAATGTGATCTGCATGGTCCCATTACAATGCCTCGAAAGGTTCCATCACAATTGTGGATTGATAACTGTTGTTGTATGAAATCTCCACCAATAGCATGTGATCCACCAAACTGTGACCGAAATCGAGGACACAAGAACGTAGCATGTTCTCAAGGGTTTGAATGGTCTGATAAGTCTGACCATCCATGTGAGGATGGAAGGCGGTGCTCAAACGAAGCTGCGCCCCGAAAGCCCCCTGAAACCCATTTCATTGTCGGGAAGTAAAACATGCATCATGATCAGAGACAATTTTTGAGGATAATACATGTAGCTGCACTATCTCCTTCACATAAGGGCATCCGAAGATCTCAACTGACACATGTTCTCTGATAGGTTAAAAGTGGGCCGACATGATTAGTCGATCAACGATAACCCATAGAGAATCATGGCACCTAGATGTACATGGATGTATTATCATAAATTCCATGGATATCCCATCAAACATCCACTCTAGGACCACTAGAGGATGAACCATGCTAGCTGGTACCTGATGATCTACCTTCACATTGTGAGAAGTGAAGCATCGAGGGAAAAGCTCTCCTATGAAATTCTTTATTATTGGACACCAGTGATATCGTCAGAGATCTTGGTACATCTTCTCAACTCCTGGATGTAACACTAGAGGGGATGTGTGGAACCCCATTAACAGTTCCTCAAAAAGATACACTAGTACCATGGTACGTCCTCTAAAGAATATGAAATGATGCCCACCTTCAGACAATCCATTAGGTGCCTGTCATATTGATATCTAAGTACTTCATGTCTCGTAGTCAGAATCCCCATGCTACGCCTCCATGACTCGCTTATAAAGTGGGGGAGTGATAGTAAGATATGAAAGAAAAGATACTACATCTCTATCCACAAAGGATATCTGCAAATCAGCAAATTTCTCCATCACCTTTCCTAACAGTTGTATACCAGACCTCCTTTTGAGTGCATCTTCTACAACCTTCCCCTTTCCAGGAGTATAGAATATCTCAAATTCAAAGACCTAGAGGAATGAAATCCAATGTATTTGTCTCAGGTTCATATCCATCTAGGAGAAAATATACCTGAAACTCTTTTATTCAAGTAGAATATAAAATGTTCTTCAATCAGATAGTGCCACCACATCTTCAAGGTGAAGACCACTGCTTCTAATTTCAGGTCATGGGTAGCGCAGTTCATCTCATGATGTCTCCGTAGTTGATAACCATATGTGATCACTCCTCGCTCTTGCATTAGGACAAATCCATGACTTATCCTTGATGCATTGTAGTAGACTACATACCCTACACACTCCTCTGGATGCCTCAAGATGGGGTCACTAGTCAACCTTTGCCTCAACTCTTGAAAACTCTGTTGACGTCTCTCCGACTACATGTAGGGTTTCCCCATCGTCGTCAACACTGAAAGAGGTGCTGAAACTCTTTGTAAAGATAGAAGAAACCATTTATAGTATCCATCCAATCCCAAGAAACATAGTACCTCCGTTTTACTCTTGAGTGGATTCCAATCAAGTACCGCCTCAGTCATTGCTGGATCCACTACAACTCCAGCCTCCGATATGACATGTCCATAATGTGAACCTATCGGATCTATAACTGGCACTTCAAGAGATTACCATAAATTTGGTGCTCTCAATGTGTATCTAGTACTACTTGTAAATGATAGACATGCTCCTCCTTAGTAGCTTAGTAGATCTGCGTGTCCTCAATGATGACTCATAAAAAGCGATCAAGGTATGGCTAAAAAATCATGTTCATGAGACCCATGAACACTACTAGAGAATTGGTCATGGTGAATGGCATAACCAAGAACTCATAATGGATGTACCGACATATGAAAGTCATCTTCTGCACATCCTCATCCTGTAAACTGATCTAGTGATAGCTTGATGTGAGGGCAATCTTCAAGAACTAATGTTCTACCTTAAACTGATCAAAGAGGTTATCAATCCTCGGGAGTGGGTACTTATTCGTCACGGTCCCCATATTCAGTTTCCGATAGTCAACACAATGTCTCAAGCTCCCATACACATTATTGGCGATCATTATATGGGATTCCCTAGGAGAAACAGTGGTCCAAATTATTCACTTCCCCAACAATTCCTCTAGATCTACCCACAGCTCATGAAGCTCTACAAGACCCATCCAATATGTTTGGGTGGATATCGGTGTCATCCTAGGGTACAAGTCAATGTAAAAGTCTACCTCTCCCTGAGGAGGTAGTCCCAGATCATCATCATAGAAGACATCTGCATACTAGTCCAACACTATAGGAATCTCATTTGAGTAAGTCGATCATGTGCCGAAAAGGGTATGGCTAGCCAACTGATGAGTGATTGGCTACAATCTCATTTGAGTAAGTCCATCATGTGCCAAAAAGGCTCCCCTCTCACATGTGAAGGTAATACTTATCCCATCTGTGCATAAACACAACACGTTTCACCTAATACAGTCAATAGGAGCACAAATTGTAGATAACCATTCCATACCCACGATGACATGGTATGGCCTCAATGCCACTACTAAGAGATCACAGTCGAATCTCTCACCTCCTAGAAAGAGCTCAAACTACCGACACTATTTTCTAATCATCGAATCTGCTCCCATAGGAGTCTCTACCCATAAGGATTAGTCCAACGACTTAATCAGAACTGTAGAGATATGAACAAGGGAATTGGCAATAAAAGAATGACTAGAACCTATGTCTATAAGTATTAAAAATATGCTGGAGTAGACATAGAATATACCTCGTATCACCACTAGGGCTCCATGGTTATAGGGCACAACTGCTAGGATATGAGCTCACCCCTGTCCACCTACTCCCTGTGGTCGGGGAGGAACACCTGGGGATAGAGGCTGTACCATCTTGAATCCTCTCCCACCGCCAGCTACAAGACCATCTCCTTTTTCACGTCTGTCTGCTCCCCACAGACCTCCTCGGTCCAATCAATGTCCCTACCTAGGTGGTCCCTCGACCATCTACTGATCATCCATATAGCGGGTCGGATATTCATGAGCCATGTGACCCTGCCCACCGTATGCGTAACAATTCCCACTATTGGCATTATTGGCTCTGTCTCAGGTGCCCTAAAAAATGACCCTGAATGATGCAGTCGTCCACCTATAAGCATGCTCCCACTGGACCTCTATGACATCTGTCTGCTACCAGCTATAGAAGACTCGGCTCTGTGAGGACTGGTGGTGGGTGTCGCTGCTAGTGATTGCTCAGCAAAGAATCTCTTCACTAAGAGGGATCTCTCTAACACCCCCACCTAGTCAGGATTCTAAGAGAAATCATCAAAGACCTGATCTCCCATATGATTCCCTGATCAATTGTTGGGGCCCTAAAGAATGGGTCCCACACCATATCATTGGAGTAGAGTGAGATGTCAATGATCCTCGATTAGTATTGAGCCACAATCATCTTTCCCTACTGCAGATGAGGCTTCTCTTGTATGTGAACTACGTGAGGAGTCGATGGGACAAACATTTCTCGAAACAGGATTTTGAAGTCTTCCCAAGGAAGCATGACCTTATCGTGATCATAGAGAATCAAGCTCCACCATCTACCTACTCTTGCCTATAAAAGACCGGTGGCAAGGATCACCATGAGATCGGCTAGGGTCCCTAATAATCGATAGACTCTCACCAAGGCCTCCCTCAAATCCTTAGATCTTTTTGGGTCTATCTCTCCCCAGAACCAGGTGTCCTATGATACTCGAGCTCATGAAATGTGCTCAAGCTGCGTGTACTCTCTACTGCTGGAGCTGGTGGCATCAGTGGCCCAACGTGTAACCGTACCGTTGGTGCCTCTACTAGAAGAGGGCCTTGCACTGAGGCATCGTCGCTCAGTGGGCTATCAGTGCATACAAATCTCGGAACCATAGATGGATTTCTGCAAGGAGAAATCCTGAAAAAAATAGGCAAGCCATTGTCAATATGTTATACCTGGTGATATGACTCAAAGTGATCCCAAAGAAGACTCTTGAAAACGCACACCCAATTAGTTTTTTCATTTACTGAGTCGGAAATCATAAGTCAGGGTCCTGGTGTATGTATACATAGGCCGCTGCACCATCAATGGATTCCCTAAATTGATAACCCCAGTCACTACACATAACTCTATTACTGTTTAAAAGATCATGGTATTATGATCTATGGTAGAACCAACTACTCTAAAACAAATTTATCATGAACTGTCCCCTGGTGCCCATGTCGTGACTACCCCTGGACTACCTTCTATATTATAGGGGCTGGCGATAAGCAACAAAGGCATATTCACTAAAACTGGGAAGGCTTATAAGCTAAAACTGGGAAGGCATTGCCTTTATAACCTATAAGCACACACAACCAAGCACACATCAAGATACAGACTCAAGTCAACTCAATTGTAAACAGAGTGAGTACAGTAATTAAAATGGTCCAGAATACAAGACCTAATGAAAGTACATGAAACTAAAAGTGCTAGTGAACTAGAATAGCTCTTTTTAAAACCTGTCAAGGATCCTACCCGAAGTGTAGGTAAAAATCTCTATGATCCATCTCTATGGTACACCTCGTCTAAGGTCCAACTCTGAGCTACCTAAAGTCTTGGTACTCACATCCTCAGTCTATTTTTTTGTCGTCTGAACCAAACAAAATTATGTGTGGGCATAGCCCGTGTAGGGGTGGGTCTAAAAATTCTTAGTAGGGTCCCCGAGACCCACAAGGTCTCTCAAAATCCACAACAGATGATCCAAAAATCATGAAATCAACTGAAAAAAATACATAGGTATATGATCATAAATATATCTATGTAATCAAGTCAACTCATCTCAAACATGTGGAAATAATGAGTTCATCTCAAAAGACCAAATCTCAATTATTCCACAAAGGAAGGAAAACCACAAAGGTAAGTACCACATAGGTACGCTACATTGAAGAATACTACCATGGTATTACCATAAAAGAAAAAACCACACAGGCACAAACTCATCTCACACCAGGTATAACATATGTATAGTAGTAGAGCTGATTAGATGTACCTAATGAATCATCTTACACTATTAAGTGGAAGACCCACACATGATTGCTCGGTTCTGACCCACATAGGATCACTCCGTTCTAACACACAATGGATCGATAGGTGCTGACCCACAAATGATCTCTAGGTGCTATGCCACAAAGGATCGCTTGGTGCTGACCCACAAAGGATCACTAAGTGATAACCCACAGAGGATCACTTGGTGATGACCCACATAGTATTTCTTGGTGCTAACCCACATATGATTGATAGGTGATGACCCACACAGGATGGCTTGGAGCTGATCAACACATGGTCACCCTTCATTCTTCATGTCACAGCCAACTACTGGGTTCCCACACTACGATCACATGACTCCAGGAGGGTCTGATCCACAATCCACAAGTCAATAATCCAACTTCCACAATGTCTCATGAAAAACTATCTCATTGGACCATAACTTCAAAAGGGTCTCAACACAACAGATGGTGCATAAATCAGATGGCCAATCTGTAGTTTGTTATCCTTTTAGTCTCGAGGGACCTATTGGATTTGTGCTCAATACAACCCGATCGTTCCAAAAATATATCCAAATCTTTAAGGCATTATATTCAATGGTACCATCTCTCTCCATAGCTTTATGCGCTGCTGAAGGTTCATCAAAAATACTTACGGTGCCAATGTTATGGCCAAAAGAGCGTAAATGGGTTATAGTAGGTCTGGGTTCGGTCCGATCCAGTCAGACCGACATAGTTTGGGTGGAACGGCCTGGGGAGCGACCCAACCTGGCGGCAAAACTGCTGGCAGTGGGGCCGTAGGGCAGCACCGGCGTGGGCAGCACGGCGTGGCGGCAGACGCATGGGGATGTGCTGCAGAGTGGTGGACGACATAGTGGGGCTGCAGACAATGATGTGGGGTGACAGATCCACGAGGTGGTGGGGGAACGAAGGCCGTAGGGTGGTAGGGCGTTTTGCCTTCACTAGTAACTGGCTAGACTGGCCACCCTTTTTTTCCTCCTTCATCGCGGTTCTCGTGTTCCAATGGAAAAAACTGCTAGAACCCTTCGACGATGCCATCAGGAAGATCACACAAAAGATCCAGAAGATTTTCCTACGGGTTGGGATAGGTTTTTCTGGACCGTATCCTCCATGTTTGGGAGGTATCAATCAAATCAACAAAATCATGAATCATTAATGTCAAACTCTACAATTTCATACATGTAATGGATCAAATTGTTTTGGTTGATCCCCATTCTCCATGAATTCCATGAATGGGGAATTTAATTTTGAAATATCATGAATCCAAAAACAATGCATACCTCAATTGTTTTTTGACATTGGAATGAGAAAGAAGTCAATGAATGTGGATGGGGTGCCAATGATCATTACTTCCAAAACTACGATTCGATAAAGGGCTCGACCTTTTTCGTCTTCCTTGATTTCCGAAGAACGTTATTCGATGGCGTTCTCATTGGAAAACTATCTCTCACGAAGGAATTCATTTCCAACCATAAATCCTCCCAAAAAAATTAGAGCCAATATACATAAATTAAGTAGATTAACTATGTAAGAACATTGGCATAATTAATTGGATGAATTAATGAATTGTATTGGAAAAATAAAAAGTTGGAAGGAATCTATGGGTTATCTCTCATTAAGAGGGAGTTCAATGGGTTTTTAGTATCAGGTGGTCCCCACCACCATAGCCTCACATGGGAGGTTTAGTTATGGTGGTCCTCACCTCTATAACCTCACATGGGAGTATTAGTTCTGTTGGTCCCCACCTTTCAACATCCACATGGGAGTTCCAAATAAAGTAAAAAATTTACAAAATTTTATTTTATTTAAATCATTCATGAAATCCCAAATTTTATCTTTCATCCTTGACCTACTACGGTCAGGGTAATTGTCTCTTTAAGAGAATACTAGCATTGAGAGTTCAAAGATGCCCTCATATTTCAATTCCATGAACTAGTTCAAATGTTATAAAAATCCACTCACACATTTACTAAAGATACCCAAAATGAAGTTCAGAATTTATTCCGGGAACTTCGGGCCTCGAAATCATGTGCTTTCAATTTTCAGGGACTTGTAAAATTCCCATATATTAAAAAAATAGATGGGAATTCTGGTTCTTTACCTTTCATTTCATAATAAACTCATATTTCAATGAAATTTAGGTTTTCCACAATATTACCTTAGATAAATTTCGACAATTAAATTAAACAATTTAATATAAAAAATTTCAAATAAAGAATTAAAATTGGATTATTTAAAATTCAAAATGATTCTTTACAAACTAACAAATTCAATGGAATTTGTTGTTTTTCAATTTCATTTAAAAACTCTATTTTAAAACACAAATTCAATGGAATTATATTCTTTTCCAACAATCAAATTGGAAAAAATTTCCATAAAATAAAAAAAATTCATTTAATAAAAAAAATTAAATTAAATAAGAACATTGTTTTTAAGATAAATTGAGCATCATAATGGAATGACCTTCCTCATATGTTATGGATCTTGAAATTCCAAACATGTATTGAGATTTTTCAATAAAAAATGATGATCATTGAAACAAAGATTAGAGAATCAATTCGATGAATATAATCCAAAATAATGGGTATTATATCCAAAAATAAATTACTAGGATCAATGTAACCCTATGAAGTATAATAAAGATTTGTGGGGAAAGTGAACGGGGGGGGGGGATACTATCTATGATAGGATCAAATGAAAATCATCAATCTTTGATCTACATTGGGTATGGTTCTGATGCACCCAAAACTCTTATTTAGAGCTCTAATTAAAGGATTAATAGAGTATGAATTTTTTTGGAGCATGGAATGAAAAAATAGGGGGGATTGGGAATTTTTAATCAAAATTAGAATTAATAATAAAAACATATTCATGATAAGCTAGGTAGTCCTACATGGTTAGACCAAATAGTGTGGATTGGATATGATCCTATTATAAATAGGTAGTATGGTTTCTCTTAATATGTAATATAGTATGGAAAATCATGTACCAAGTGTGTAACACCTCTCTACTTGGGTTATCACATTTTTCATAGAGATGGTGTATGGATTGGAAAAACTATGTTCCAACATTGCAGTTTCCCATAAATTTCCAAATTATTCAAAATTTTCCAAATGTAAACCAAAATGAAACATTTCCAATGAATGTTTAAATAGTGGGAATTAATAATACATAAAATAGTAATTGATGTTATATAATTTATTTTGTTATTGATTTTAATAAAATCCATTTATGATTATAAAAGTTTAATTTCATATTTTCGAGGTTTTTGAGGAAATCTAAATTTTGTATATATTTTGATAGGGGTAGTATTATACCTCAACTCCTACTGATTAAAAAAATGATGTTTGGGATCAAATAGATTTAATAGATTTAATTGAATTTATAAATTAATGTTTGAATAATTATATATTACAACTTTTGTGATATTTATGTTGAATGTGATTCTTATTCATGATTTATTTTTTTAATTATGGTTTTTTACGAATGGAATATGTTTGTTAAAATAAATTTTAGAAAGAATGGTCGTGTGAAAAAAATTATGCCTATTTAATAAATGGTGGTTGTGGGATCATGTTAATTTCATACAGATAAGGGCATGATGTTAACACTATAAATATTGAATGGCAATGGGTGCGGATTTTCACTCGTTAGAATTGATCACCGTGAGACGGCTTACAGATAAGATGAATCAACACTTGAGTGTAAAGGGATGTTAATAATTTTCAGGCCTGGGTGTATATTTGGACGTGTGGATGTGTTGAAATGGAATATGTATGAAAACATAAAAGTTAAATTTTCAATGATTTGTTTGATTAAATTCTATAGAAAACTATATTGTTTTGGATTTTTTGGGTTTTGATATAATATATGTCAAATTATTTTAGAAAAATTAATATAAATGTTATAACATATTCTATCCTATTGGAATGAGATTCAAATACATTGGGGAAAACATGTCATGTTTTATAATCACACATTTCTTGGAAGCTATGGTGTGTCTAAAAATGTTATTTTCCAATTAAATGTGTAAAAAAAGAATCTTAATTCATTATTGATGCATCATGATATCATTGGCTGGGTTTAAGGATTATGATCTATGAGAATATTGGTTGTGGTTGGTTTTTGTCTTTTTTTCTGTCTGATATTTGAATGTATTTGATTCCTATTTTACTCTGATATTGATTTCATAGATATGGTTTATCCAATACATTAAGTTATATGTTTGGGTAATCATGCCTTATATAGTGCTTTATTTGTTATTATCTTGTGGTAAGGTCAGTGTATCTTCAAATAGAAAATCATCCACCATTTTTCCATGATTCTATTGGAATTTGGTTCCATAATTTGGGGTCATTTGGTTGTCACATATTGCCAGGAATCAAAACTATAACTTTTAAATGTAATGAGGAGGGGAGGAATGTCACATATAGTAACAATAAAGGCTTGTTTATCTTCTATTTTGGGAAAAAATTTGTAACCATATTCAAACCACAATATGGGATTGGATTCATTCTATATCATTGGATAGATTTGAGTATTAGGATCATTAGAACCTAAAATATACAGAATAATACAACCTAACAAGACTATTATTGTTGAATATCAATTTAATAGGGTGTTTGGGAACTTGTGTGTGTTGATAATAATCTAGGAGTTGTAACCTCATCGTTAGAGATTTATATGATGAGAATATCATGGAATGCATTGATAGTAATAGATTCACACTATGAGTTCAAAATTCATTTTTAGTAATGCATTATTGATTTTAAAAAATGTCTTAATTTTTGAAAATAGTGTAAAATATTTTTTTTCATAAATTAGAGTGGAGTTTTGAAAATTGGTTTGAAATCAGATCTTGTTTATAATTTTGGAATACCACTTAGAGATATGTCTAATATAGTAAATTTTATATTTTTATGAATTCAGTTTTTAAAGACACAGTATAAACAAATATCAGTTGTTGTTACTGAAATTGGAGATAGGTAGTCAACATAGAAACCAACCAAAAAATACTATATAGAATTAGATTTCACCTGATCCATTGTAGAACCAATTGTTTTACAATTCATAATTGAATATTTTAAAATATTTTTCTTTTAACTACAGTTGTGTAGTCCTTATTTGTGATTAAATATTTGTCTTATAAATTTAACCTTATTTTTTATGAGATTTATTATGGTGGATGAATACACTTTTATAAATCAATGTTCATGAAGTGTGATTATCTTCATAATAATAGGTGGGAACTCAAAAAATAAGAGCAAGAGGAAGAAGAACACTTATTCTCAAAGAGTTAGGGAACCCCATACTCATACATATTGAATAATTTTCATCCCACCTAGAGGATAAAAAACAAGGGAATTTTCCATGTGGATCCATAGGGAATACCATGGGAGATTTTATAGAACCACCTAGAGCATGTCACAACCACAACAAAATGGGATATCCACAACACCATTGTCAATGTGCTCCAAGGTCTAGTGTGAGTGAAACATCTCATTATTCACATGAACTGTATTAATTTATAGGGTGAGGTATAAAGAATAAATCCCATTATTATAATTGAAAAATCTATGGTTATTATTGGAATACCATGACTCCTCAACCCATGGAATCTCAACTGGGTAACCATAAGCATAGTTCACCAAGTTTGAAATTGTATGTATCTATTAAATGGATTGTAGATGACCAACATTGATCGTAAATGGTGAGTGTAATGATTATTTTCAATTCTACCATAAAGGGAGATTTTTTTTGAAATGGCTGGATTCAATTTCATTATAGCTTTTCAATATATTGATCATACAGTTTTTTATGTTGATTTGATGCCTTCTATTTTGAAACAGAAAACTTCTCTTAGATAATGAGAATATTAATCCTTCACGTGAAATGTATGTTTTATACCTATTAATTTTTATAAATTAATTTTGATTTCTTATGATTCAGATGGATGTATATGAATTAATCATGGGTATGGAATTGTTGACAATGATTAAATCTCACATCGAATGTTATACCTGGAGGGTTATTTTTTCAATGGATAATGTTTTAATGAACCTCTTCAGAGGAGATTATAATGTAATGTAATATTCCTTAGGATTGTTATTAATAATGTTTTTAACTATCACATTCAAATTTTTAGCCTCATCCACATAATTTCTTGGAACAGATCTGGAATAGTGTCTTTCTAATAATAGATGATTAGCTTCCTGATATTTTTCCTAATAATTTCTCTATTTTTCCACCCAAATTAGAATTAGATATTATAATTGATCACTTATTTGGATATAATTTTATGTTACATTCCTCAAATAATATGGGACCAATATATTTATGTGAATTAAAATATCACTTTTATGCGATGGATGGAAAATGGTTCATTGGATCTAGTACATTTCTATATGAGGAACCTTTAATTTTGGTAAAAAGGTGGATAGAACTATTTAAAAATATGTGGAATAAATGGTTCTGATAATTAATTTGGGTCCACATGAATTAATTGACATTCAATTTGAAAAATTTAGGGGTCTAAAGAGTTTCTATAAAATTGACCTTTCTCATGATTTCACCAATTATGTTTTCCAAAAGATGATTTTGTGAAGACGTAATTAATTATTAGATATTGACATTACATTATTTGGTAATTACTTCTGGTCTTATGAATATATAATATGTATTTATTGAATTAATAAATAAAATATTTAAATGATATCTTGGTTCTATTGTTGAGGTGTTTGTGGATGACATAATTGTGTATTCTCGGATAAGGTATTAGTCTTAGAAACACTTAACTATAGTTTTAGGTAGCCTTAAGGATCATTATATGTATGCCAAAAATTATAAGAATCATTTGGGGATATAAGATATATGTTCACTTATCCATTTTCTCTATAAAAATGGGTTTTCATTTGATCTCAAAAACATTGAGGTTGAGAAGTCTTGGAAACCACCAAATAATTTCATTGATATATAATGTTTCATTTAAAATTTTGAATATTAATAATTTTTTTGTGAATTTTCATTACAACATTCATCCATGACATATTTTATATGTTATTATATTCCATTACAATGGAACAAGGAATATGAAATGGTTTTTAAGAGATTATTATTCCCCTTACCTTAACCCCAAACAAGATATTTCGAGAATAAGAACAAGGCTATGTTGTGTATTTTGATGCATTGGGGTCTGATTTGGGTTGTTTTATCTTATAACGAAGTAAATTTTTTGTTTTCTGATCCCAAACATTTCCACTTAATGATGTGAACTTCCAGACACATGATTTGGAATTATCTACTCTATTATATTATTTAATGACGTGGCCCATTACATATTTGGTCAAAAATTTATATTATTTATAGATCATAATATCGTGTGAAAAATATCCTCGTAATCCAATTTGAAACTAATATATCATTTTTTGTTGAAATACAATAAAATATATTACATCATATTAATTTAGATATTCCCTATATATAATTTAGTGGCAGATTAATTTTGCATGAATTTATATTTTAAGTTGAAAAAAGAAGCATTAGATTAATGGAATCGTATATTGATGAAAACTCACATGAACATTGATTATTAATATCATCATAGTGTAATAGTTTTCTTTTATATCTCTAATGATTTTGACATGGATGATAAAAATAATGTGGAAAATATATAAATTTCTTAATTACATTGGATGATTTCAAATCTCAACGATGGGAAAAGAATTTAGGGATGGATTCTAGAAATAATATCAAATTTATGTTTTCAATATTGGATGGTCATAACATTTTTTGGTATAAATCATCTCTATCCTGATTACCATAATTTGGTATGGGGTTTTCAAAATGGAATAAAAAATATGTATATGTCCAAAAAAGAAAAATTATATGTAATGGAATTAAATAAAATGCATATGATTTTTAATGAAATTCCCAACTAATGACCAGGTTAAGGTAGTGAACCATAAAACATAAATCCTTGGTATGTTGTTAACCATTTCTAATGTGGAAATGGGAGAAGACATAAATAAAATTATTAATCAGTCTACAATGTATGGTTAGAAAACACAATTCCATATGGGTGATAGTGTTAGAGTTTCAACCCTATTTATTAATCCAATATGGATGAAGAGTTCTCAAAAATATATATGTTATAGTTTTTAAAGAGTCATGGAATACTATTTTTGATAGTAATAATCTGATATACAAGGCTTACATATCATAATTTTCAATCCTTATATAAATCAATTATTGCTCAATTGATTATGAGAATGGTGTGACATCCTTATATAGATAGAAAATCTAAAAGGATGAGGCATAAACTAGATGTCATATATTTGAATTTCTATGAGATTTTGGTGCCTCCTGGAAGTACAAAAGTCTATTAGGGAAGTTACTATAATAAAAAAGTAATCAGGGCTCAATAAATATAGAAAATTTTGATAAATTTTATGGGATTCATTTTCATTCTGTATAATTTTGGGATGGATCTTTTTTTATTTTTCTAGTTCGACGAAGCCTTCTGCAATACACAACTAAGATGGTAAAGATTATTTTAAGGTTATTGTATATTTCTTCGAGTCATAATAATGCAGAAGAGGACCATCGGAAATTTATTTCCATTTTAGGTGAGAGATCAGGTTTTCATTATAATCACTCTATCGCTTAGGAATTGTGGTTTTGATATGTATGGAAAGCTATATCATTCATACATAGGACACACTATGATATATTTTTGGGATTGTGAGTTTGAATATTAGTTTTATTTTTTAATTATTTTAGGTACATTGATGAATGTGTTTCTTATCTCAATTAATATATTATCGACATGACCCTTAAGATGTGATTCAATGGGTTCACATTGACCTAGAGCTAGATGAAATGTTTGTTCTTGGGCCAATATAGTTTGTGGATATGCAATAAGAATTCTTGAGTGGGATAATAATATTCTAGAGTGGGTTTTAGGGAAACATATTTATATTCGGAAGAAACATATGATCATGATATTTAATAAATGGATAAATTTCTAGAAACCATTTAGTCAAATGGTGGGAATTAGTATTTGAAGGAAAAAATACCAATATTTGGGATAACGTAGCACCCATTATTTTAGACCATTGACCATTTATTCTTGTATATTAAGAATATAATTAAATAAAGGGACTTTTAAATAGGTTCATAAGATTATAGTTATGCTTTTGGTACTTTTATAGTTTTTTCTGTGTTTTATCACTGTTTATAGAAACTGTGAAACACCGTTTATGAAATAGTGGAACTGAAACTCTGGGAACAATGTAGTCATACAATTTGGTAAACAAGGAGTCAAAAACATACTATTTCATAACAGAAACCATGATTGGTTTCATATATTGGAATAATAAAATTAGTTCTTGGATTTTCAAACATTTCACTACAACTCTGTGAGGTGGGTTTTGATGTAGTGTCTCATGGACTATTTTTCATACAACACAACCTAAATGTGAACCACGAAGAATATGATCTGCAATTTTTTAATCTGAATAGATAACCACATTAATCCATCATTTTTCCCATAATCTAGTAATTTCATGATTTCATCACCCTACCATGGTCGGGGATACCATTCCATGTAAAAATAATGATATTAATGGGTCAATAATGTTTCATTGGAGGATATATTTTTTGGTTAGTATATGCAATTTATCATTTGTGTTAGTTTTATTCTCTATACCTATATTTTAATTATGAATATAATATTTTGGGGATAAATCCATGATATTTAATGTAAAAAATTTTCAGATAAGAATTTTATTTTGTGGGGAACATGATCTGTATTTGTTTAAAGTTTCAAGTCATGTTTTTATGTTCTTATCATAGCAACACATACATTTTATATATAGATATTACTTCAAAATATAATAATATTCATTACATAATTCAATAAAAATTGGTAAATAAAAATATAGGTTTAGTGTATGTTGAAATGTGGAATCATTAACAATGTATACATATAAAATATAAAACATCTCCCACTTATTCATTTTTATGTAGAACCCTTTCGAAACATAATATTTAACATTATTTTTCATATCAAAGGGAAAATAAATATAATAAAATGATGAAATCAGATGATCATTACAGGTAATCATGGGAAATAAAATTTAAATAAGGGAATAAAATGAAAATATGATTTTATAATTATATTGCGGATATCATGGATTATAAAAATGTGTCATGGAATAAATCATAGATGTTCATAAAAATAAAAGAACATATTAAAAAAATAGAATGAAATAAGACATGGAATTGTGTAATGTACATAAGAATAGAAAATAATTTATATATTTGTCTTGGATTATATCAAACCACATCATACCAGATAATGTAATTTAGTGAACCATGTTCTATCCCCATTCCAACCCTCTACTACTATATTGAGATTACTCTTATTCCATTACAGTATTATTGAACTCGGTTCAATAAATAAAATTATCCTATTTATCTCAGGAGATATAAATATTAACCCAATTCATTTGAAGGATATATTGTTCCCTACCATCACATAAGGTAAACCATACATATATTTTCCACAATATAATAAATAAAACAACATATGATAATCCATGTAATGATATGGGTTTTATTAACATTATTACATCCAAATTGAATCCCTGGAAAATAAATTTGTTTCATAAATATGTTTGAATAATAAAAATAAATAAACCATTGAATTTATATAGATAATATTGTTGAAAAAAATACCTATAAATTTATATATAATCTTAAATAATGTTATCATATATGGATATTATTTCTATGATATGAAATCAAATTAATTCTTGAGGAAAAATATGGTTTCTCATATAAATAAATATTTTTAATATGCTATGAAATTTGAATGAAAACAATTTCATTGAAAATATAATTGTATGCCTCAAATATAATATTTAAGTAATAATTTAATCGTAATTGTAGAATTTTTTTTCATTATTTGTAAGATAAAAAACATTCATGTCATACTTATTTCTGAAATGATACAATGAACCTCGTTTGGAAAATGAAAAAGAATTATATTCAAACTGTTTAGAAATAATTCACATATGTGTAAAAATGACATTAATCAATTTTTTATGAATATTAAAAATATATTGTAATGTATTTAGGATACATTTTAAGGGTAGATATATATTCTCCATCACATACATATGTATGAATATTTACAAATTGTAATAAGATTGTTGAATTAACTATTACCATGGGGTTGATTTCCATTGTACATATTTGAAACTGCAATATAATGTTTTGAAATTTTTTAATAATTTATACAAAAACCATATTCATATTATTTATATCATATATTATCCAATTATATAATCTTATCAACTGTCTTTTAAAATTATTTTAATTATTACTATTAATTTGGTTTTTAATGGCTTGTTTTTTTTTCTATTGGTGTTTTGTCATATAAGTCATAAATCACGTTCATTGAATATAAATTCATAATATAAAGAATAAAATTTAGGGAATATATTTCATATTTATTCATTATATAATTTTATATATTTTTTATTTAATTATGAACATGGGAAACTAATCGTATCACATCGTGGAGACAGTATGTCGTACGTACACTAGACAGAATGTATCAGTTACTTAATTGCAAAAAATAACGACGTGGAAGGTACATATAATTTATTAAAAATTAAATATAATATATATATATATATTCATTATATATATCCATGTAATGTAGTAATGATAAAAATATTATACCATAGTGTGGAAACCGTTAGTCGTACGTACTCACGTGTAAGGAATTTTTTTACAAATGAAGGATAATATGTGTAATATAATTCTTCCATAATCATAATAAATTTTTTCATATAAGAGATACACGAGTTATTAATTAATATTTTAATTAAAACATTAGGATTAAGTGGAAGAATAAATAATAATGAAATAGTTTATAAGAAATGATAACCATTTCTCTATAATAAATCATTTAGATCATCTCTTAAGGACACTAGGGATGTCCTATGGATAAGAAAAAATATATAATCTATATAGAGATGTTTATAGTAAAAATATTCATGTTTTTTACGATAAATATGGTTTAAATTGATCTTGAGAAGTGAGAGAGGAAGTTCCCTTTAAAAATTTATGTGAGGGGGACTTCCTTGATTTCTCAAAAATATAACATTGTAATAAATTAAATGTGAATAAAAATAACTCAAAATGGAAATGGATAACAATATAAGATGGTATAATTTTTTATTATAATCTACTAATAGATTTTAGAATTTTTGGTTCTATTTTAAACCATATCATTTTGATTAACCCATAGTTTACATGTTTTAACATTAAATAAGGTAACAAATTTTTTAGTTTGAAATGGTTGTAATTATAACCTATGTGATGTCAAAAAACCATAAAATTATTTTTTTTATCATTTTAACCATATTATAATAAATATTTTGAATATTTTTTATGTTTTTTAAATTAATTAATAATATATTACTTTTGTAAAAGAACAACATTGTTAATTTTCAAAATATTAGTTACATTGAATTTTTAAAATTTGAAGATAAAAAGATAAATTAGAAATAACATTTTATTATATATTTATGAGGTTACAATAATCTATAAATTTTTTTTATCACATTATTTATCTAAAATTATATTTCTTTCAATATTTTTAGTAATATATATTTGATATTTCTATTAATATAATATATTTGATCTAAAAAGTACAGAATAAATTTGTATCTTACTTATATTATTATTCATTTAGAAATCATCAATAATATTCACTAATAACATGCCATTTTTCCCATTTGTATATAAAAATGATATATAAGAAAAATAATGTCACCATTGTGACATTTATTGGAATAAAAAAATTCATATTATTTTTTCATGTATATTTTTTCATTAAAAACATAACATATATTGTTAGGTGTTAAGGGTAGAATTATATTTATCCAATTAATCATGATAATTTGTTTGGGTAACCATATTATTTTTAACATAAATTACCAAATATACCCTTTACCATTGTAAATAAGCTAACAAGGATACTGTTCATATTGTCCGAAACTAAAAGAGAACGATTCACTAAAAATTAACCGCCTAAATCCAAATTTGTAATACAATTTTTATAAAATAAACACATATATTTTGTATTTTAATTATAATAAAAATGGAAAAAATTCCACGAAAAAATCATTCCATGATAATTTCACTTTAAAATATAAAATGGTTTTATAATAAATCTATGTATAAATTTATTTTCAAATACCAAAATTGATTTTTTTTAAATGAAAATGAACTAATTAAAAAATAAATGTAATAAAAATACATAATTATACAATTTCAAGACTTAAAAGGAAAAAAATTATTTCACTAATAATATCCTTTCTTAATATTCCTTAAAAAAATGTTTTCCAAAAAATACATAAAACATGATTATTGAATAATTATATTCAAAATTCAAAAATGAACTTGATTTTTTCAAATTCATTTTATATAATTTAAATAAAAAAATGAACTATAATTTTTTATAAAATCATATATATTTTAATTATAATGATACATTACTAAAAAACCTGTGATAAATTTCTAAGATATACTAATACATTCTTATTCAATAAGAAAATTATATTTATTTTAAAAATGATTTTTTCCATATTTTATCCCACCAATTTATCTGATAGTTTATAATGGGCATATAGAGTTTTGTAATAGGTTTGAAATCATGATTTTGTGTAACAGTATATATTTAATAATTTAAATTTTTTAAAAATAAATGATTATTAAAAATATGTTTGTGTTATATTATACCCCTATAAAAATGAATTTGTCCCTCGTAGTTCATCACTCTGATACAAAAAAATGAGGTTACCTCTTCCATATCCAATTCTAATGTTCCCACATAGCCTCATAAAATCATTTTTTATCCATAAAACATTAACCAAGAAAGAGGTCTTACTTCATATAACATTTTCACTATGAACTCGAATCATTATCAGTGGTTCATTATAATAATAATAATTCTCTAGATGTATAAAATATGTTATTGGTAAATGAGTAAGATTTATTCGGTACATTATATAGTAATTTAAAAGGAACACATCATGAACTTGAGAAATATTTGGTGGAATAAAATGTTTATATAATGCCTTCCCAAAATGATCTGGGATTTGAAATGAAATGATATACCTAAGGATTGGATCTCCCATTTATCCAAATAAAATTACTCTCTACTTGATAATTATTCAAACCAGAACCTTTTCACCCACATCAAACACTAGGTTTGTTGATTTATTTTTTACCAAATGTTTTATTATCACTTCTCAACAACTCTTTGGTGCCTTTAAATAGATATAATCTTCTAGTCCATATCTTGAACTAGATTATATCCCAATAGAATTATTTCATTTTCTTCAATCAAGAATGATTGAATTTTTCACCTCATACCATAGAGATATTCATTAGGATTCATCAAAATAAAGAAGTGAAATATATAGTTGTAAGAAAATAAAAAAAAGGATGGTGTTGATCCCAACGACCTTTCTAATCCATAGATAAATCTCTAAAAATGAATTATTTATATTTAATTTTTTACTGTAAAAGAAGCAATCAATATAATGATAATAAATTGATCTAAAACATAACTCTTTATCAAGATCATGATAATTAATCCTCAACAACATCACAAAAAAACCTTGTGTACAGAACTTATATAATGGAAAGTGGTACTCTATAAAATCATACTACTTCTTTAATATATAATCTTATGAGATGATCAAGAGAGAAATCATCTATCATTGAAATGTAGTGTGAACACTTATAATGGTTATAACTATAAAACAAATAGCATTATGGTGATTAGATGTTTTGTGAAATCTGATAATAATAATATCTATGGTGAGGTTTCCCAATATATATTCTGGTGTGGGTACTGGTTGTAATATTCCATTAGAATTTTTTAATAAACATTAAAGTGATAATAATATTTTCATTGTGAAAAATATCCTTCAATATCATTCCTCATGTCATCACACAAGAAATAATCATTTAGATTTTAATAAATATTTATGATTTTCAGATGAATATACAATGATGAAAAATGAAACGCATCCAACAACATCAATTTTAATTTTTGTATATATTGGTTATAAACACAGATTTTGAACCTTATTGATCAACTACAATAACTGTATATGTCAAGAACAATTGTCACGTTATTTATATCTCTAAAACTTTCATTTATGCCTCCTTAATCTTTTTATGTATAAATGGTTTATTATTTAATTGATGTAGATAGATTTTACCCTATACATTTAAATTTTTTCAATACAACCATTCAAATATATATATATTGGAACATTTTAAGAACATTTTTGTGGATATGACATAATATCCTTTTAAATAAATTGTTCTACCACCTTTTTCTCTTTGTAAGGGTGGTAATGTATTAGGAAATCATAATCGTTAATAATCTAGAAAGATCCTCTTTTGTTCTTATCTGTCCTTTTTTAGTGAAAAATGTAATTATAACATTTATTATTAGTATATATGTAACACCATTCTTTGAAAACAAATTCTTCTATATCATTAATGAAAAAATTATCACAGATTACTCCAAATCGTGAGTTTTTTAATTTTTCAAAAAGTGTTTCAATTTTCATGAGAAATAATCTTTAACCATATAATTTTCTAAGAGAAAACACCTATGAACCTTCATTGATGTGTCCCTATTGAACATAAACCATTCTTCACTATATGGATGTGTGAGCATAATGTAACTGACTATCTTTATTTCCAGCTCCATGAAAATTCTCTTCACATTCCAAAATCTATATGATTATAACATGTTTTTGAGTAAAAATTGTAAGTTGATTAATTAATCATGATAAATCATTCTTTCACTTATATCTATCCTAAAAATTAAATAATCATATATTATTTGTAATTATTATTCTCTTCCAATGTTGGAAAATAACAATATTTTCCATATCTAGAGATATACACTCTATTAAAATTATATGATACTGAAATGATATTCTTAATCCAACACTCTCACATGGAATATATTATATAATGCATCTCATTTCTCTGGGTCTTTAGTAAAATCATGATCTTATCATCAGGATGTTTCCAAATCTTTTAATATAAAATTACATCATCTATAGAGACTACCAAAAACAGATCAAGACACTCTTTGAATACCATATTAATTAAACCAATTAATATAGTATGGCCATAAGTAAAACCGGAAGGCATCATAATAAATTCATAGTGTCTATACAATTTTTTTGGATTCCATCATGGGTATATCCTCTTTCTTAACCATCAATTAATGATATCATGAAAGAATATTAATCTTATAAAATTAATATTATCCACATAGTGTGTAAAAAGGCATCAATATAGGGGAGAGGATATTTTTATCATGATATTGATCTTGTTAGGTTCTTGATAATCAATGTGGAGTCTTAGTGATTCATCTTTCTTATTAATATACCAATCAAGTTCACCCCAAGGTGATGAACATAGGCTTATTAGAACCATATGAATAATATCATCGAGTTGTTTATTAAAGTACTAAAATTAAATTGGGGAAATTATATAGGATGTTTTTGAAGTAGGAATAACACACAGTATGAGTTCTTTTGGCAACTGAACATCATGATTTATTAGAAGACATATACATTATTCCATAAATACATCAAAAAATATTTTTAAAATATGTGTATCCATAATCGTGAGCTTATCCCTTACCATATAAGACAAAGATCCTTCTTCTGTATGAATTAATACCCCTAAGATGGATGTAATTTCCAATGGAATTTCATATTCTTCCTTTCAATTATCTAATATCATTGATTCATTCAAAATATGAAATGTAATTTCACACCATAAAAAATTGATATGATATCCATATAGTAAAACCCAATACATTCCATGAAAAACCTCAAATTTAACTAAAATATAGATCACAAAATTTATAGGAATCACATTTCTACAAACTACAACCAGTTAGGAATTATAAAACTACGAATTAAAAATTGTGTCATTTTCAATTTTTATTGCTAACTCAATATTTAATTTTTGAGGTAATACGATGATATCCATGGATAATTATTTATTAATAAAATAGTGGGTGAATCCAAAATCAAATAAATAATTACCTTCGTTAGAGTGTAAGGTATGTGTACCTTTAAACACTTCATTGTGGTACTCCACACCTCCAATAGTGATCGCATGTGATTTTACATTTTCATTTCCATAATATCTTTCTAACATAGATCATCATCAGTAACCCTTATACTAACAGATTCATTATCCATTTCATCATGCAAAATGAAATCATTCTCCACCATCAAATAAAGAATTAATTTAAATTAATAATTGAAAAAATATATTATTTAACTCATTCCATTTTATGGAGTTAATTTTATCTCATTACCTGAGATTATGTATGAGATTTCACAATTGATTCACTGCACCAATCAATCAATAAACACCGAAAATTAATTTTGAATGTTACAAACATTGGAAAACTATAAAAATACATTTTTATTGGGATTGGTCATGTTTTATGGAATTATTGAATTATAAGACCCGTTAAAAGATGGTGTATGTATATTTCGTAAAGTAACAATAAATATTTTCCCCTCCTTTTTATCATAACACCTCAAAAAATATAATATTAGAACATTGAATTCTATAGAGTATATGAAAATCATAACAAATATTGAAAGGGAACATAATATCTTGATATAATATAATAAATACACTATATAAAATAGATTCAAAATATTATATATATTGATATACAAGAAACACATATTTATCATGCGTTACAGGAAAGAGTGACAATATTTGAAAGCTTACCTTACACACAAGGCTGAGTTTTATAAGACAAATAACATATTATTAATTTCTATAATAACCTATAACCGAGGTGTGAAATTACTAACTAGTAATTAGTTAAATTATAAAAATTCATAGTCTAAAAAAATTGAAAGTAATTAACTTGTTACGAAATAATTACTAATTATTGTAAGATCAAAATAAATATAATGTGTTTCATTTTATATAAAGCTATTTTTATGACCAAAAAGTTATTTTATCCAAATTAATTTATGTAATTAAAATTTGTGAGTGATAATAATGTAACATGTATAAATTATATATTAAATAAAGTATATTCAATATTTTCATATTATATTTTTTTATTTTATGATATTATCATATATTATTTTATACATAAAAACATATATTTTCATATAAGTTGTTTTAATAACTTTATTTGAGAACATATTTTAAATAAAATTATTGGATATATTTTAGATAATATATGTAACAAAAACGTAATCTTATAAATGGTAACATAAAACATTAGTTAGGGTGAATGTTTTGTATTTTTTCGTAACGTTTTATCTTTTTAATGAAATGTGAAAATAATGATTTTTAATTAAAGATATATTTTTCATCTAATTATTTCTTAAGGATAAATTATATTTCCTATTTATCATGAAGTTAAATTTGATAATTTTTTTATAAATTATTATATTTTCTATTATTATTATCAATTTTTCAATGAAATTTTATATAAAAAATTGTATATTTTTAATAATTTTTACATTAAAAACCTAAATTGTTTTCATGTCTAAATTATTAAATTTAAATTAAATTATTCCACATCTATGAATAGAATATTCAATTATTAATTCCATGTAATGAATAAGAATAATTTTTAATTGTTAATAAAATAGACATAGATTAATTTTTCATAAAATTTGATAAAATTTTTTAAAATTAATTACAAGTTAGGTGAGATTAATCCTAACAAGGGACTCATAAAATCATGGCTCAATACACATTACAAAAAACCATTATATAGACATATTTAGACCGTATATAAAAATTTATTAGATTAAAACTATTATTGGTTCCCATTAAAAAGGGAAAAAACATGGGTGAAATTTTCGTTTAAAAATTTTACAAGAGATCCACTACTTCTCCACTATAAAAAGGATCTCAAATCTCCATCTTAATCACACCTCTAATGCCACATTGGCTCAACTAAGACCATCTAAAACATTTTATAGACATCCATACCCTCATCCAAATGAGACTTTATTTTGTTTTGGAAATATAACCAATGAATCCTTTTGGTAAAACTATAATGAGTTACCCAAATAAGAGGTAACATCTGTATGCTAGATCTGTAGTTTTATTACCTTTATCGTCCCAATAAACAATACTTATTTCATTAATATACAACAAAAAAGTAAACTAAATTTTCTAATATTTTATTTATGTTTCAAAGATACACTTAGACACACTTCTATCTAATGGCTATTGAGCATACTATTCATGTGTACGGGGAACTACCCCCTCACGAAACGATGTAGTGCATTTATCAATTACTAGCTCTCATGTAAGGCCATTATGATGGGTAATCTATTTATATATTATAAATATGATATTTATAATTTTTTCATGATTCAATGATATTTAGGTATCACAAACCTTTATCCTTTACGCTTTATTTTTTTAGTAAAACATCATTTGTGGAAGTGTGGATTTCCCCCTCAAAAAAGTGATGTCATTGGATCACATGATACATAAAATATATAATGTAAGGTCTTAATTAAGAATATGGGTAATTGAAAAAAAAATATATGATATTAATGAAATAATTTCCCCTATGGAAATATAATTTACATCATTTTCCTTATTACCCTTTCAAACACTTCAAATTTTATATTGTCATTCAGGGATGTGTGGACTACCATCTTGTCGAAAAAAAGGGATTCGTATTACATAAAAATAATTTTATATATAAACATATATTATTAAATAATATTTTTATTACATTATAATCGTAAATATGAAATAATATAATGCTACATACCTTTTTCACATAATGACAATTGAAAAATAGAAATGTTACTCATTGGTACGTATGACCTACCATCTTAGTGATTGTAACATTGGTCCCTATTTTATGACCATATTTAATGGTTGGTTTTAAATTTATTATTGATATAATAATTAGATATTTATATCATTATTATAAATATTTATATGTTTTATAATGTCCTCTTTTATCTTAGTTGATATATAGAAGTTTATTTTTAAACAAAACCCCTATTTGTTCAGAACACACGATGTAAAATTATTTGATTAAGTAGTTGTATACAATATTTTAAGAAGTGAAACAAAATTTATGATCAGTAAAGGAATGGTTATAAATAAATTAATTAATTAACCAATGTTTATTATTTGTGAATATTACATCAAATGAAAAAATCCCGAATCTAGGTATGTGATTTTTTCTACATTTTCGATCCATTTAGATATTTTTGTTCTTATGGACATATATTATTTTATATGGTGTATATACCACCATTTGGCATGTTATATTTGGAATCTATTTACTATAATTATATTATATGTTTCATTCAATTTTATCGCATCAGGGGTATTATGATTAAGAATTTTCAATGAGGTATGTGACTCTTTGAGATGATTAATTATTATTTTCCTCAATAATGTTTTAATGAAAATTTAATGTTATTTCCATTCATTAATGTCAATAACTATTATTGAGTGGGGTACATTCTTACCACATGTATTTATAATATAATGATTTCATTTATCATCATGTTATTCTAAGTTATAATTTTAATTATTTCTTCGAGTGGGAATTGAGTTAATAGTTACAAATCTGCAAATAATTTCATAACTAGATTCCTTTTTATTGGGTTATATTACATATATTTTGTCATTAACAATACATGAATATTTATTTAATATAATTTAACAATATAAATTATTTATTTCCACTTAATTTATGTTTATATACGTTTGACACATATAATCTATTAATTTATTAATTCTCACATCAACATTGTGGTCGTTTTAAGTGTCTAATACACAATCTCATTTTTTCAAGATTGATTACACTTTAATTATCATCATATTAAATTACATTATTACTGACTAATAAAATATTTAATTTTCTTACCCTATTATGATTCATGATAATTTCTATATAATAAATTGATGTTTTTATCCTTGGTAAATATTATTTTTTATAAAATGTAATGAAAACCTGAAATATTTTATAATATTGATCAGAGCACCCATTTTTATATTAAAACACAGTTTTAAAAAAAATCAATTTTTTACACATTAAATATGATATGTTATATAACATTTTTTAATTTTTTAATTTTATATATGTTTTCAGTGGAATATTCTATGGCTTTTTGGACAAGAAAATTTTGAAACCTATTTACCATGAAAAATAAATATTCTACTCACCAGTATTGTCTTGTATGTAATTACCCACATTCAATCTATAGAATATGATTTTTCATGTTACAAAAAATAATTTTATAAGAATATGATTTTAAATGTGATTTTCAAAGAACAGCTTTTGTAAATGTAATTTTTAAAAAATTAATATTTTCACAATAATATTATTAATGTTCTTGTATTTTAACAATGATAATATCCCTTTATTTTACTCTACTAGGGATACGATGTATTGACACCATCTTTATTATTACCCTAGATAGTTTATAAATTATATTTATATGGATTTAATTCATATTCACTTCTTTTATTCAATTTTCAATCCCTCGTAAATATTCAATATCCAATGATCAGTGGATATTAAATATCAGCTAATTATTAATATCATTTATCATAGATATTACTATTTCTATAACTATATACCATTTTAAAAATGATATCTATATTGAAAATTATATTATCATTTTTGGAAATATTAATAAATATATATTCTCTATTAAATATATATGTTTTATATGAATATTATTTATTTATAATATTTGTTACGATGAGTGATTTGAACAGACAATGATTGATGAAGCCAAGACAATATTTACCTTCGATGTATTAATTTGTTTTCATGAAACAAAAAATTAGTGATAATTAAATGAGGTTTTATCCATAGATTTAAATCATCATGTGAATTGTTTTGATTTTATAGGTTTTCATGATCCTAAGACATGACATCTAATAATTAATCATTACTTTATTTGGATTATGTTAGATTTATCCATGATTTTTTATCGATATATCTATGGATGAATTTTATTATTTGTATATTGGAGAAATGGAATGTGTTTCAGTTTTGTACCATTCTATATTTAATTTTACAAATCATATTATAGTTATTTATTTTTTTCTATTTATTTACCTTTCAATATTTTTTATACATTTATTTAAAAATTTATTTACTTTATTTAATTTGTGATCAATTATAACCATGGAATATTTTATATTCACATTTAATCATTATTAATTTTTCTATACTTGAACTCTATTGATCTTTTGACCACACCCTTATTATGATTGTTTTCCCCAGAAATCCATAATGTCTAATAATAATGAAATGAAAGTATAAAGTAGAGGTATTATAATTACTATTATCATCTAATGGAAAAAACATGTTATAACTACTGTATTAATTTTTAATACAGGACACATGTATGGATTACATGTATGTGATATCAATGTAATGGTGGAAGACACATGCACTAGTGATTTAGGGAATCATAGACTGGAAAACATAATCTCGAGGTAGAATTTGAGGATAAGTATAGAAGAAAATCTTAATATTTTGGTTAGATAGAGAATATTTGATTTTCCTATAAATACATAAATTATTGGATACTAAATGTGAATGTGGTTATAGAACATATGTACATACGAGTAACAACTCATACATGGTTTATTAGACATTAATTCGAATAAATTCATACACAAAAATGGGCCATGATTTTTTTATTTTGGCAATCAGAAGGGATATTCTAAGGATAATTCATATTTTACATAAAATAAAATTTTAAGGAGTAGAATAGATAATGAAAATTAACGACTTAGTTTAATCCTTAGACTAAGAAAACCCCACATTGAAACTAAATGGATGAATTTTTTATGTATTGATGTTCTATTGAAAACCATAGTAGAAAAGACACAAAGTGATTAACTTTATATCTAGGATATCAATCATATTTATTCTTCAAATTATATAAATATAGAAAAATAAAACATGTATTTAGGGGGATAACTAATCATGCTTGGAAAGGCTATGGGTCATGATCCCATATCTGAATGATGATAAGTGTTTAATGACAATTGGTGACCTTCATATTCCATGTTAGTATGTCATTAATTTTAATTTAAAAATTAAACAAATAAATATTAATGATAGACTTTTTGAGTTTATTGTTAGGATTAGGGATCAATGTCCACAAGATAATTTTTATTGAAAATGATTAGTGAAAAATAGTTATACTTCTCACATATTTATAGGCTTAATGATTTATTAAAAATGTGGTTTTCCCATTCCAAATTCAATTTTACTTTTTGGATATCCATTTATTGATGTAATTGATGATATCAAATTTGATCAAATAAATAAATGGATGAACCTATATTTATATAAATATATAAATTCATTATATTTCCTTATATTCATAGGCAGTAAAAAAATTACCCAACATTACTATAATAACACATGATTAATTTTATGTCCAAAAAAATTAAATATTTTTTAACCATTGGTTTTCTAAATGATCACATATTTACAACTATGAGTATTTCAACATTACATTGATTATTCACTCATTTTTGAATGATGAAACAATCAATACCTAAAAATATTTAGTCTTTTCCTCCTTATATGTATCTCTATATGCCAATAATTTTTTCTTTATTAGAGATGTAGTTATAAGATAGTCCATGTAACCTCTGTACTTCCCATTCTATCTTGTATTGAAGAGGTTTTGAAAAAAATTCCACTGATGTAGGATGTAAAAATTTGAAATATTAAACAATATTTTAGGATGATTGAGTTTAAATTTCATGTATAAAATTTAATTATGTTGGGGAGAATGAAAAACCCTAAAAATTATAAAATATGAACATTTTATTCTATATAGTGTATATCACATCACCCTGTGCATAATGGTATACAGAATCTCGATGCATTATAATATATTTATTATTTTAAATAGATACAATATATTATATTAATTTTAATTAATGAAACACCTACTAAACATGTTCTACCAGAGAAATATTCATCGACAGATTACATAATACGTAATGCCGAGTTTTTCCATAAAACATTATCATATGATAATAATATTATATAATATAATAATATTTTCTGTTTTTGTTAATTTAGTAGTTCCATATATGACTATATAACTTATAAAAATATATTTCATACAAAAATATAAAATCAATTCATGAAAAATATAAATTAGATATTAATATACGAACGAATTGAATATAAACAGTATATTTTTATATAAAACAATTGTTATCCTAAAAATTTTGTTTTATTGTAAAAAATTATTATAATTGAAATTATAGATTGATATTAATTAAATATATATATATATATATTACATATTCAATATAAATTTTAATATTTATCCAATATATTTTATAGGAATAAGATATGAAAAAATGAAATTATATAAATACTAATATTTTTTATAATGGTAGTTTAACCTCTATTTCTTGGATAAAATAAATATTTACAATTTATTTAACATTTAGAAAATATATATGTCAAAATTACCATCATATTTAAAATAATGACATAAAAATTATGTTAGGGTCATTTATTGAACTTTGTGTGAAGTTTTGATTTTTAAGCAAAAGTGAAAAATACTATATTTTAATTCAAAACAAATTTTTCAACTAATTTATTTATACGGATAAATTATATTGAACTTATTTTTTAATGTTTATTTAGAGAAATATTGTATTAATTAATAAAAAAAATTTCATTGGAAATAATTTCACATTACAATTAGATATGGAACATAGAAATTTTTTTAACATTTAAACATTACAAACATCTATTATTGAACCATATGGGGGATTAAGTTTAAAATAAAATCCACCACTTATATGAATTTAATTATGAAAATGGATTAATTGTTTTTAATAAAAAAAAAATATAATTCCTAATAATATGAAATTAGTTTTTGTTCAAAAAAAATTACTGAATGTAATTAAAGTCAACTAATATGCCTAAGGGGAAAACATGAATACCATTGAGATAAACCTTAAACATCAGGCTTAAAATTTCATGGAAACAAGTGAAAACCCCATTTTATAGAAATATTTTGACCATGTACTCTGTTTGAAATACATTTAACCATTAAGACTTCTACATGCAATGAGAAAACGTGGGTGTAATTCAATTTTCCAAAATTTACATGATTTCCACTCCTCTTACACTATAAAAAGCACCCAATCCTCCCACTTCTCACACGTCTCAATACACCTTGGATCGACCAAGATCCTAAAAAATAGATCCTGAAAATATCTTCCCAAATCCTCAAATCCTCTATTATGGAATAAATCTATCAATGAAAGCTGTTGGTGCAATCCAAATGTAGTTACAAATAGAAAATGTAACATATTTCCTCAATCTCGTTATTTTAATTTCAAATATCCACCCACTCAAATATCATTATATTATTATTATATAAATAATCGTTGTTTTTAATATTTTAATATGTTTATAAGGTAATTTTTTACCAAAAATTGCAAATACTTCTATTTAATAGGTAGAGAACATACAGTTCTATTGAACAATGAACTACCGCCTCACAAAATGAAGTTGTTTTGTTTTTTCCTTTATCACCACAATTTTTTTTTAGAATTTTGGTCTAATATATTATCATATAGGATATAAATTATATATATAATGTAATAGTTATGTTTATATTTTTATATTGAACACACCATTATTTTTTCCATTTTTTGTAAATACGATAACATCAACTTTCAATGTGTGGTATATTGCCTCCTAAAAGCTATGTGATTTAATAACACAATACATGAAATGTAAAAATTTTGGTTTTAATTAAAAATTTGTTGAATAAAAAACTATATTATATACATGAAATAAATTAATTTCTATAAATATAATATATATAATTTTTTTATTAACCTTTCCCACACTTATTAATTAATAACACCATTTATGGACTTGTGGACTGACAACTTCCTGAAATGTTGTGATTAATTATACAAAAAAGAAATATATATATATATATATATAAGTATAAATGATTAAATAGAATTTTATTAATGATATAATGATAATTATAGAAAAATATAATGTTACTTTCATTCTTTCTATAGAGATCGTTCTATAATTGGAATGTTGCAAATTCGTACGTACGACTTACCATATCCATGATTGTAACATTGGTTCATTTTATATGACCATATATAATGACTGGGTTTAAATGTATATTATATGTTGAAATATGATAGTTATATCTTGATTATTATTATTTATATGTTCTATAATGTCACATTTTCCCATAGTTAACATAAAAATGCTATTTTTGACACATAAACAGAAGTGAAATAATATAGAAAATAATCAAAAAAATTATAATATGAATTTTATTAGTTAACAGAATTTTATTATTCAGGAATATAATGACACACGAGACGTGTCAGCCTCAAGGTAAGAGGTTTTTTCACAATTTACATTCTATTGAGACTTATTTGTTGTTATGATCCAAGTTTTTTTATATTGTATATAATACAATTCATCATGATATATGATCAATCTATTTACAATAATGATGTCATGTGTTTCAATTAATGTTATTCATTCATGATAATAAAGATTAAAATGCTCAAATATTGTGTGGGAATCTTTGGAATGAATAAATATTGTTTTACACTCGAATGTTCTAATGATTTTGAATTGGTATTTCCATTATTAATTGTCAATAAACCACATAGTGTCGTGTAACAAATACCCCCATTGATATATTGTGTAATTAATTACTTTATCTTCCTGGTAATATGTGTTTTAGTTTTATTTATTTCTTTCAAGGGGGTTTTAGATAAATGATTCCACGTGTTAATAATATAATATCATGACTACCTTCAACTAGGTTATAAAACTACTTCATTTTAATTAATATTATAAAATTATTTTTATAATACCATTTTAAAATTTTAAAATTTACTTAGAAATAATTTTTGTGGATTTAAATTTGACACACATAATTTATAAATTTATTTATTCTCGCATCAATGTTATGTCATTTTTACCGGTTTAGTTCACATTCTCATTTTGTTTGAGAGTACATCCACTTGAATTTACAAAAAATAAAATTTAATTATTATTTTATTATATAAAAATTAATTTTATTCTCCTCTTGGTATTGATTACATTTTTAAATTAATATTACTATTTTCACTCTCCGGGTTACATAAAATGATTTAGAAAATTGTATAAGAAGACCATCCATCATTTCACTCTTTGTTTGGAGAACCTATTTTCTTCTAAAAAATAGTATTCATATAATGTTTTTATAAACTATTATTACGCATTAATAAATAATTTATTAACGAAATTATTATTGTTTTCATTTATAAATGTTTTATAAGGAATCTTCTTGTCTCATTCCTCACAATGAAGATTTAAACCATTTTAGCCATAAAAAAGTATATTCATTTACCATGTATGGATTGTGTGTATTTATGTTCCAAAATTCCTTTAAATAATTCTTTAAATGATAAAATTGTTAATTATTTAAGAAAATACTTTTAAAAGTGATATTGAAATAAATATATTTTCAAAAAATTTTAAACAAAATGATATTTTCCTCAAAAAAATTACTTTTGCCCTTTTAAATCATTAATAAGAAATTCTATTTTAACCCACATGGGATATGATGTATTGATACAATCATTATTTTTCATTTTGATGTACTATAATAAATTTGGTTAAGTATTATATTAACATTCAATTCCGTTGTAAGATTATTAGTCCCCTTGAAATATTCAATTTTCTAAGATCAATGAACATTAAATGTCCCCTAATTACCGTTTCTATTTATCGGAGATATTACTATTTTCGAAACCATATTCTATTTTACATATGTTTTATACAATAATAGTTATATTATAATTTTTGGAAATATTAATAAATCATTATTCTTTATTAAATAGGGATATTTGTTAAGGAATATTATTTTTACAATTATTTGATATCCGGAACGATCTAGAAAGGAAATGATGGGTTGCAAAAAGATGTTATATAGCCTATAAATTCTTTGATAGTTTCTCATGATATAAATAAGATTTTCAAATTACACTATATTATATATATAATTTTAAATCATTTTGTAAAATGGCTTGAAGATATATTTCTTTAGGTGCCTGAAAAATGTATTTAAATTATTATGAATTGACTTAATTTTGATTCAGTTGTTATTTATCCATGAAATATTTTCTCAATATATAAATTGATGCATTTCATTCATAGTTATTTGATTAAATTTCATGTGATTATATTTCTTACCTTGCAATATTTCTTTCATTATCTTGTTATTTGAAAGGAATGTGATTCTATTTATTTCCTTTGACATATTTTTTATACATTCTTTTCCTAGATTATTGAATACTTGTTATGTGTGTTAAATTAATAACATACATTATTTATTATTCAAATCGATTCCTTATTTCATCTATTATAATTAACCATTAATAATAATTTGAACTAATCATTAATTGTTCTCGTTTCACTAGAAATCTATGAAGACTTGTAATAAATACATTGAATGATATACATGATTAATTTTGTTTTTATTAACATAGAAAAATATATAATTACATTGTGATATGTTTATTTATTTGTAATAAAAGGAAATTTTATGTATCTAGTTTAACAAGACTTATTAATTTATTGGTCATTTAGGAGCCAATTTACTTGTACCTAATGACAGTTTAATTGTGGTTGACATCAGCTATAGATTATTGTGTTCTAGTTACCCCATTTCTCTTTTGGAAGTCCTAAATGATTCATATCTTGAGAATTTTGTGTGTGTGAAGAAATAATATGTTTCTATCCTCATCCCATAATACTTGGTTTGTCATGAAAAAAATAATTTCAGTTACTACCGAGTTAATAAATAATATATTTACATGGGTAACATCTTTTTATTGAAAACAAAAATCATAGTTTGAGCAATAATAATTATAGTAAGAAAACCATGTTATTAAGGGCAATTACATATAAAATTTAAATCATGACACCTTAGGTTTTATCTTATGTTTTTTATTATTATTTAAAAAAATATAGGATTGTGTCGTATAATTGTACTTAATCATGGGGTTTCTTCTAAGATTTTATCATCCAAGTTTGTAATGGTTAACATTATGTTTCTATGATACATCTATAATGTCCCACAAGAGTTATACATATATATTAAATCTAAATTGATGAATTTTTATTACATTTTATAACAAAACCATCCCATAACATTATACTTTTTGTGTATATTGGAACATGGAAATATACACCAATAATTAAAAAAACATCTACATCATCTCTTGGTTATTCCTTCATAACAAGAACCATTTCAAACAACATACATAACACAATTCTTCAAATATTGATGAAAAGAATCCTCAGAAAAGGATGGTCACAAAAGCTTATTATGGATCATAAAGAGAGAACACATATTTATAATTTAATAAGAATAGAAATAGAACATTTTAAAGTTAAATCCTATATATCCATGATTATTATTTTATGTCATAAAATTAATCATCTTTATTCATAAAAATAAAATTACATATTCCATGAGGTAATATCTTATCAAATGGAATTTGGGAATACATATAACAATAATAAATCATATAAAATGTAAGCAAGGTACATTTCTATGACCACCATTGAGGAAAAATCCCTTTATTGAACATGCTTCACTATTTGTTCCTTCTATAGGTTTATAAATTGAGTTTACTCTCACCCTTATCATGTATATTTAAATTGGTACTACGTCCCATTCACATTATGTTTATATTAAGAGATATAAATATTTACACAATGAATTAGATAAATATATTTATCCAAAACATCACAAAATAAAAAAAGAATGTTTTTCACAAGGACATAAATAATTTATCATATTAGAAAACATGGAATGAAATGTGGATTATAAAAATCATTCCTCACTAAGGCTGTACAAAGAAAATAAAATGGTTTCATATATATCATTATAACATAAAAATAAAAAATAATTAAAATAATAAATATATAATCATGAAAACCCCCATTAAATATCAATTAAAATCAAATAATGTTATGTGAGATGGAAAATATTTCATATAGATTACTTGAAAATAATTCTTCACGAAAATATATTATTTATTTTGATGTTTTTTTTAAATTAAATCAACTTTTAATATAAAGCATATTATTTGAAAATAAATTTGTAATATTATTAGGGAAGCTTTATTTCAATAGAATTTAATGAAAGTGGAAACATATGTGCATAATGTATATGTTAATAACACCTCCATTTTGTACTCTTCTATGAAATTTCTCAATGAACCATGTTTAAAAAATGAAAATGTATTAATTTGAAAAAAAATTTGTAAAAATTAAAAGATGATTCAAAATAACAATATTAAAATGTATAATAATTGTAAAAATACAATGGAAAACATTATTAGGATTCACATACATGGAATTAAAATATTCCCCATGAGATTCTTATGTATAAAAAATTTCAAATCATAATGATATTGTGAAATAACCTATAAATGAGGTTGGATTTCATTCATTTGTATCTACAAAACTTGTATAATTGTTTAAATAATGTTATAAATTTATACATTGAAATAATTAATTTTAATTATATAATATTTTATCCTATTGTATCATCTTAACTGTCGACTGGTAATAATATTTCATTATTATTAATGCTTCTTGTGTTAACATCTTCTTTATTCCTATTCTTATTTTCTTATATAATTAATATTTATTGAGAATAAAATATATGTTTATAATCTCCAGAAAAACAATTTGTTATTATATATCATATTTTTTCATTATATGAATTCTTATAGTAATTTTATAATGGTGAACATGTAAAATGAATAACATTGCGTCATGGAGACTGTAGGTCATACGTACGCACGGGCGATGATGTTATTTCATTAAAAGTGAATCTGTATGGAATTTTATGGTATGAATTATTTTCTAAAAAATAACTATCATGTTATTAATATATATATATATACATATATATAATTTATAGAATTACACCCATCCAGGTAATATATTTATGAAAAACATATTTCACCATAGTGTGAAGACTGTGTGGGGTACGTATGCATTTGAGATGTTTTGGCTTTTAGTAGGATAGATAAATGATTGACTATTATATTCCATAATCATAATAACATATAAAAATATAAATGTTATTGGATTTATTAAAATATATTTGAATGAAAACATCAATTAAAATTAGAATACGAAATAAAGTTGAACGAGTCGGTAAGGACGATTACATATTCTTTGGATATCATCCTTTAGATCATCTTAGAGGGTCACTGGGGATGGTTTTGGGGAAGTCCTTATACTCAATTTTTTTTTTCATAATTTAGAGTAATATTAGGAGGGTATGGTCAAGCATGAATGGTCAACGTGATTCAAGGGAGTCCGGAAGGAGGTTGAATTTTATAATTTACGTGAGAGGGAATTTTAGAATTTATCAAAATACTTATTAACAATAAATGAATTTTCAATTAAAATAAATTTAAATGTCCATTTATTATATGTTAAATTGATATAGTATTTTGATCTCATCAACCAATAGGTTTTATAATTTTTTTTATTTTAATCCTTATCAATTTGATTAACCTTTAGTTAACATATTAAAATCTTAAATCAAGTAAAACAATTGAAATAAAAATGCTATAACATTGACTTATTGGATATCAATTAGACATTAAAATTGAAATTTATGACATTTATAAGAATTTGATAATAATACTTTTTTATTTAGTTTTATGATTTTAAATTAAATTAATATATTATAATTTTGATAAAAATTCATTAGTGTAAATTATAAATATATTCATTAAATGGACTTTTATGCATATAATTATCTAAAATTAAATTCAAAATAAATATTTTATCATATCACTAGGAGGTGAGTGTAATTTATGAAAATATTTTATAACATTAAAAATACCAAAAAATATTTATTCTAGTATTTTTAAGACAATTTATCAAATACTTCAATTAATAAATTAATTAATACATTATAGTTGTGTAATTATTCTATATACTTGTTTATTAACAAATAATTTAAAATAAAATAGCATGAAGAAGATAAATATTAAATATTTAATGATAATATTTATCATTGAATATATATTTTTGTTAACTCGACATTAATAATGATATTATATTTCAAATATGAATGTAACATCATTGATTTATTCTCAAATAAAATATTATAAATATCATAATATCATGTATTTAGAAAAATAAGTTTAAAAAAATTATATTATAACAATTTTTTGTTATTATAAAAATTTACATTTATATTCATTTATAAAATATATTTTTCTACATGTTAATCTATGAGGGAAATTTAAGACAAAGAGAGTGTCATTTTGTTTCATCCGTGAATTTTAATATTAAATAAGTCATTTTCAAAGTCATGTGTCCATTAAAAAAAATATATTTATACATTTAGGGTTTAATGGTAAAATTATCTTCATCAAATAAATTTTGGTCAAGATTTAGGGACAACATATCATTTAAATTCTATCTTATATTACATAATATAGCCATTGTTCTGGTAATAAAATCTATCAAATTTAATATTCACATTGTCTAAAAAACGGTTCTAATTTATTAAATCAATATATTAGGAATCCATATTTGTTATCCATTTTTTAAAATTAATAACAAATATGATACATTGTATAATTTAAAATTAAATAGGTAAAATTCCATGATTTTTTTAATAAACATACCCTTTTAAAATATAAAATATTATTATAACATATTTTTGTACAATATCAATTTAAAATAAACATTATTGGATTAAAAAAAATTTCTAATTAAATTTTCAAACACATCCAAAACATAATTTTACCATGAAATGACGTTAATTTTATTTCATTACAAATATATATTTTCAATGTTTTATTGAAGAAATAAATATTTTAAAAAAATTATATAAAAAATCATTTAAATGTTATTTTGAAATATAAAATTTAAAAAGATTAATTTTTTCAAATTCAATTATTAAAATTTATATAAAAATAACATATCACATTTTTAAAGAATTTTAATTTTTTTTAAGTAATATTTGGCATTTTCTAATAATTATGTGATTTATTTATAAGAAATTACAAATAAATACATATTGACATGGAAGTTTATATTTATGTCATTAAATATTATTTCCATATTTATAATCACCAATTTGACATCTTCGATATAATAGAAATATAATGTTCAACATTAGTTTTATCCTCATGGTTATGTTAAACGTAATATATTGAAGAATTAAATATATTTAAAGAAAAATATTATTTATAAATATTATATTTTTAAAATTAAATATCTCTTCATTTATAAATATGTTTGATAGGTTGGTTTATTATCTCTCAACTCCAATTGATTGGAACATGAATGCATGGTTTCAAAATTGTTGAATTGTTTGAATTAATTTTTGAAATTTATGTCTTGTTTTATACAAAAAACCACTTTTTTTTGGTTTAATAAAATCAAGTAAATTGGTTGGTTTTCAGTAATCTTAATTTTTTCATATTTTAAAGATTACGATTATGAAATTAAGGAAATGTTTTTATGCCATAAAATTATTTTTTTAAACTATTAATGAAAATGAATGTATTGTTTAAAATTTTTTAGCATGTGTTATTTAATTTATGGTGTCCATGTGTTTGTATAAAATTTGAATGAATATGGGTGTGATGTTTCCTCATTTAAAATTTCTTTGATAAGGGTGTGATGATTCCCCCATAAAATGGGTCACCATGAGGAGGATTAGTAGATGGATGACTCAACAATCATGTTTATATAGAGGTGCCTGGTTTTCATGCAAGTTTGGATGTATGGGTGTGTCGATGTGATTAAATGGTATGGGTATGAAAAATATAATTTGAAATTCTTTAGAGAATTATTATATTTATTACATTGAAAAATAATTTTGTTTTTATAAATATTTTTATTCATGATACTAAAATCATTAAATTGTTCCGAAATGTATTATATAAATATACTGACATGTTCAATCATAGTGGTGTGTGTTGGTATGTTATTGGTGGATAACCTAATAAATTTTAAACAAACCAATTTCAAGGAAAATATGATGCATTTAAAGATATTATATATCAATACATGGGTAAAATAATGTTACATCAATTCTATAGAGATGCATCTTGGTTCCATTGGATGGGTATGTGTATTTGATGCTTGATGAAAATTTGTAGTGGTTTGTTTCTATGTTTGGTTTTCTCTGATTTTTTTTGTATTTGTTTTCAAATATTTCTCGTATATAGTTTTGTAGGGAAATTATATTTTTATTATATTTTTATAATTTTTAGTACTCGTGAAACATATCGTGGTTTTTTAGTTATTTTCATGTGGTTTAGATGATATAATTTTAAAGATAAATTCATCCAACGATTTTTCACAAATCCCATCTATTTGACATCTATCTTGTTGTGTCTTGAGGATGTCATATAAGGCCAAAAAACACAATTGTCACTACTCAAGCCAATGAGGAGGGGTATTCTTATATAATTGAAATTTTAATTTGGATTTATGTTGTCTCAATTAACTATCAGTTAGTAGTGATGAATTGTTTCAATTAATGTTCTTTATTATTGAGAAACGTCAACCCCTTGGATTATTGCATAATAAATATACCACAATAACAATTTTTCTATTATCATTTAACAATATCTCCTTTCAACTCATTTTATTCATTTTCTACTCATGGTTTTATGAGTTACAGTTTTGATTTACTTATTTTCAATAACATTTCATATACATAAATTTTTTTACATTGGTGTGGTGTATAAAATATCATAAAAAATAATTTTGAATTTTTTTAAAGATATTATTGTGGGTTCACAAATTCATTTCATGATCTAAACATTTCAATTTATGATTCAAAGACCACAAATGATTTCAGGTTTATATTCCTAACAATATTCTACAAAATAAGTTGTTTTATTGAAGATGATAACCCATAATTATTAACTAAAAAGACTGTTTTAATGGTAGTGGGTTATCGATGGTGAGTATTTAATTTTCTAACCCTTTTTTAAATTTTGTTTAAAACTATTTACAAATGACATGGGATTTTCAATAAAAATATTTTTAAATACATTAATTTGGATTTCATACTTACTCAAATTTTTTCCTTCAGCGTAACATTTTATTTATTAAACCCATTATAACATTAATGACAAAAAATTATTTTATATAATTAATTTTCATTATTTATTGAAAAATCAAAAAAACCATTTTATTTTATTATAAGTGGAACATTTTCAAAAGAAATAATTTTCATAAATGTTACCCTATGAACTTATTATTCCACTTCTATTCATGTTTTCCATAATTCATATCCTCTTTATTTTCATGGGTTTTAATAGTTATTATTTCTCAAATTTTTTTATAAAATATTATATTTAATATTTTTAGAATGTGTAGGTACATTTCATATTTTCCTACATGGTCTCATTAATGATCTTATGACACTATTTTTCTTTTTCCAAAAATCCAATGATTAAAAACTATTTTTCAATTCCAATGCCATATTATAGTTAAGAAAAACAATTTACATCCATTTATATATTTTGTTCACCTTAATTTCAAAAATTTATTTTTTGGGAAAATTATTGAATTAAATATATTCCTTTTATCAATAAATTATAATAACATAATCTTCATCATCTTTAGATCATGTTATTTACCATGAATTTAAATTAATTTCATTAAATACCAATTTTCAGTCTATGGGGTTTTTATTTTAGGGTTCAATGCATGAATGAATTTTAATTAATGTTGAATGGATACCAATTTCTTCCATGTATATTAATGATGTGATTATTTATGTAGAATATATATTAATGTACATATTATTATGATAATTATCAAAATTTTTGTTTGGATAGTCTGTTATATCCAATAAATTCAGTAGGTACACTAATTGTATCATGAGATGAAATGAATTGTGAAATGGTTATTTTTCCAATGAATTCATAGTTATGGGTCATTGGGGGTTATAAATAGATCAATATGTTATTATGGATGATGACAAGAGAATATTGAGATTTACATGTTATTTATCCAATCCTATATTGTCTTATTATTATGCCAAAAAAATTCTTATATTTTCTTTTTTATGTAACTTACACAATATTGTGACTATGTTACTTTATGATATCACTTCATTATGTTGTTTTCAAATGATGAAGATAATTATATTTAATATATTATTTTATGGCTCTTGATTTTTTTATTTTTTCACCATCATTCTATACTCCAAATATTCCCATACTAAAAATTTTAGGTCACCACTTTTTTTCATTTCACGGAGTTATGATGATATTTAATATAGATGATATATCAAAAATACTATAATTTAGGATATATTATTGATAAATTTTTAAATTATTTTAATTTTTGTTTAATTATCTATACTTCAAACACATGAAACAAATATTTTCTCATGTTATTATGAAATGTTATTCTCTGAAATGTTTATGTTGTCATACTTGTATTAATAAAAACTTGTAAAAATTTGATCACTAATCCATAAAAAATAATTCAAGGTAGATTATCTAGACCAGTACAACCTGAAAAAATGGAATCAAAATAAAATATAATAGATGAAATAATTTATGATCAAAATGGGGTATAAATCAGGGATCCTTTTATTAGCCACTACACTCCTGAGTTATAGCTAGTATAAAGATTTTGAAACCTTCATAGGGGGAGCCTTGGTGGATTTATTACATCAATACACTTCTATAACAAATAATTCAATAAATTATTAATCATTTGACAAGTAATACTTCCCCATAGTGAATAATCTATTTATGATCTTTTGAAACATAATAAAATAGTATTTGGTTTCTCATGATGGAATTATAGCATAACCATATAGACTAATCTGTTTTAGAGGGTTTAATAAATAGACTACAATCACCCCCTCTTGGTCATTTGATTCAAGTAAAATAAATACTCATACAATCCAATCATTATATCAAGTAAATATATATAGAAATGTCATGTAATATCATGAAACAATCATAATGAATTTACTAACAATATATAATATTTTAACAAAACTATATACCGATAATAATTTTTACACCATCCCCACATATGTGAGAAAAAAGTTTTTCTTCTATGTGATCTAAGTAATTAGAAAATAGAATAGAAGAAATATTTTTGATATAGCCTCGATTGATCTCATATAAGCCCTGATACGTAATTTTTTTTTAAAAAATTTAAAATAATTATAAAAATGGATTCTTTTTTGGAGAACCTCTATCAATATTTACATGGCCACTAAAAAACGTAAGGATCCCCCAGTTATCTACATTAATTATTACCCTGGAAATGAGGGTGAAAATGTGATGTGATTTTTTTATAGTAAGTAATAACATCATTTCTACACCCCCAATATCATAATGAGTTAGAGAATGAGGATAATCCACACATATTTAAAAAATATATTCCCATAATTTTATAATTATAGATGATTTAACCTAATCACTAAGGAATATATATTCTACAAAATTATTTATGTTGTTGTGCTTTTCTAGAAAAAGTATTATAATATCATTATTCTAAACAGATAATTGTATGTTTTCACTTATAATTTTATTTAATATTTTTTTATTGGACACCAATTAACCATTAATAATGTTTTTGGAACAAAATAGAATATGGGTGAATTTTATCTAGCCCATGGTTCCATGGTTAATGAAATAGTGTGATTATAATCCGATTATTTTAGGTATGGTTTCATTAAATATTATAAACATTTAATGTCCAATGTATATAACGAGGATATCTCCCTAAACACACCCCATGAAATATACCTCATTAATGTGATTCCATTGAATTTTAAAAATACTTTATCCACCAAAAAATAAATAATTCACCTCATTAAAAATCCCCATTTAGGGAAATTATTTTAATAAATGTTAATCATCTTCTAATCAATGTAAAAAAATTGTGTGACCTATTTCCAATATTATGATGGTATTAATAAAAATATTATAGCACAAAAAAAATATCCAATATTTTATGATTAGAGATTCACTTATGAAAATTTAGTTGGATTTTGGTATGTAATTATATTATTTGGGTTTTGTCCAAAATGATTATTGTTATCTCCGTATTCCCTCACATTTAACGATATGAGAAATGAGATTATTTCTACGGAATGCCAATTATTAATGATTTTTTATTACCACCAATATTCATTAGAATCTATTATTTATTAAACTAATCCTGAAATTAATTACATACAAGTGTTATGAAAATTTCAATATTTTATTTGATATCTTAATGTATTAACAATCACAACATATATTCCTAATGATAATCATGTATGTAAACCGAATTTATCATATATTTGTAATATCATGAATGGTAAAATAATTCAATTATTATATGAAAAACTAATTTGTGTTATAAAATATACATTACTACATTAGTCAAACAATTTTTGAAGCTAAGAGTATGTATATTATGATTGATAAAGAATTCCAACTCTGTGATCAATGTGGTGAAGATGATATAGTAATACCTTCAACAAAATTACAAAAACTCATTGTTTTTCATTAATCATATTAATTTTATCATTAACCACCTAATGTGGATGGGGTGTTTAACAAAATTGGACTTCATTATTTTGTGATTTGATATTTTGTCTCTCTCATAGATGGAAATCAATGTGCAGAAACTCAAAAAACTTCTTGTTTATACATCCAACACTGAATAAATAAACATTTGGAGGGAACCTATTAACAATGTGTTATTTTTATCCATTATGGATCCCAAACAATGTATATATTGTTTGATGATATATTTTAGTTCATGATAAAAATATGAGGGTGGTCAAAACTCAATAGTGTTGAACTAAGGGTTATTTTCATCTACCATAATATGTATTTCCTTCCAGGATCATTCTTACTCATAGAGAGACGAAATAATAATGAGGTGTAATACAAATATATTTTTCATTGAATATAATATTCATTGAAAATAACAGTTTCTTTAATCAATGTAAAGGGGAAATCCAAGAGGTTAATCATGTAAATTATTAAAGAATATACTATTAAAAAGGAGTAGTTCTCTCTTTTAATTGATCTCACTCAATAAAGGGTAATGAAATTTTACACATGGATAGTTATTATCTATATCTGGAGTCTAAGAAACATCAATAAAGAGTAAATTTCCAATTTATCCACTTCCAATGGCCACCTGTATCATGAATTTATAATGAAATATTTTTTAAATAAAATTTCTATAACCTCTTTCGAAATCAATGTAAAAGAGAATGTGGTTTTTGTTAATTGTATCCAATAAACTGAGAAAAAAATTTCCATATGTATTGTGGAAAATTATTTCGGGCTTTCCCTAATGATAGAATACATATGATATGGTTTTTTTAATGACCTAGTTAGAAAACAATGTTTCTCTGGTTGATTATTGTACGACATATTCTTTAGAAAAATATATTCAGTGAAAAATATTAATAAAATTGATGTTGATGGTGTACTTTATAGTTGAATTGAAGGAGGAGATACATGTAGAATAAGGAAATATTTTTGATCATGAAACTGTGTCTGACATAAGATAAAAAAACTATCAAATAAAATTAGAAATATTTAATACATTGTGGTGTATTTGGTATATTAATATGAATATTTATTGATGATGTTTCAGGCCTACCAAGTAAATCATGGAATTATTCCTAATCCCATGTATTTGATACATGCTGTAAATTATTCTATTCCATTTTCCACATGGATTCTAGATTTATTGGGACCATAACCACTATAAAATTAAAATTCACCCACTCTAAAATTATATTCTTATTGAAATGGATGTAATTGATATCCTCAGGTAAGTTGAAACAAATTTTATGGTCAATATAATGTAATCCAACCATAACATAAATAGTATAGTTCCTGATACTATCCTTACATATATAGATATGATTTTTTTAATGTCTTATGAGAATGATATTTTAAAATTACATCACTTATTTTCCCTAATTTTACAAAAATCAAAAGAAGTCTTCGTTGGTTAACATGCTTGATGATCCTCATCAATAGAATTTCTGGAAACATAACTCCATTCCTATATCTTTAGTCTTTACCATTGTTATATATACCATAAATATTCACATGTTTTAATGATATAAGAATTTATATTACATGTTGGATAATGCATAACTTATATGAATCAGTTGACACTATGGGGATTTACCCATCTCCCATGTGAAAAATAATTTGACATTATGTCATGATACTATGTGTCCAATTCAAATGAACAATTCTTCAAATTATTATTAATTATATGAGAACGCATCAGTTTCCCTTATATTGTGGTCGTTTATTCCCACAAAACTTTTGATCATATAATGCAACATAATTACCACAAAACCCATTGGGAGAGATAAAAAGGTTTTGTAGGGAACAAATTATTATTCTTAAGTCGCATGTTTATGAGTTACCAAAAGAGATGATTTCTATGACCAGATAGACAATGAAGGGTGTATTTATAACCATATACCCTACATTAATAAAATTCATAATGAATTTTCTCTCTCATGAATTTTATGTGATTTATAACCCTAACAACCGTATAACAATGGTATTTTTTATTCACAAAATCTCATATCCCCATTTTAGGGCCTCCTCATGTGAGTGATACATAATGTGATTGAATGGGCTATAATATCACATACCCTATTATAAAGAATAACAAATACCATGAAATTTATATCCATTAGAAACACCCACTTTTCTCATTCAATATCAATAAATTGTCTATCTAACACCCAATTTTTCATAAAAATTATTTCTATTAAGAAGCCCCTATACTGCCTCGTTACCATGAATTGTAACATGTATATTTATATATAATTTTAATTCATGGTATACCACTCCACTGTAATCCTAATTCCATTATTTACCTCATATATGCATCCATAATAATGATTTGTCCATTTTTATTTAAAATTTATTATAAATACTATACCTAATTATTATAAATCAAACCTCAAAGATGGTTTTCGACATTTTATTGGAACATTTCCATCAGCAAGATCATCAACTAGATTGAAAAATAAGTTTTTTCACATACAAAGGTCCGGCATTCATTCAATGGAAAGTGAAATTTCTCCCAGAGGTCCCAGACATATAACCTTAAGCTTCCAACCGGTGAAACTATTAAAATGTCCTTATAAGTGAAACCATCTATCATTATCACATGATGGTAAAATAAAATAAATTCACTAATTATTTTTTCTTATAATACATTATACATATTTTATCATGAAAATATTTTTCATGCCCCATTATAAGTAATGAATGGCGTTCCCTTTCAAATGGATTTATATAGTTAACTCAAACTATGATGGTTTTTATTTTCCATTTAATAAGAAAATGAAGTTTTTCTAATGAAAAAATATCAATACCATGGAACTATCCTCGCCCTTATAACCCTAATTTATTTCCCTCGAAAAAAATTAAATCTATTACAACATTAAATATTCCTAGATGGACATAAATTCAAATGATACCTTAATAATTATTATTGGATGTGAAATTACATTGAGACTCTCATGTATCCATAGTGTATATTAAATTCCAACATAAAAATTCATATTATATAGGGCATATAAATCGTAATATACATTAATTATATTTCATTATATGTACTACACTATAATGTAATATTAGGTTTATCTAGATGAATATACACTAAATAATAAAAATTATCATTTAAAAGGTACATAAATTGTAATTTAATTAAATTCAATTTAATTTTTAGTATGGAAATTAAAATATAATTTTATAAGGGACATTAAATACTAATGTAATCCAATTTCCAATCATGAAAATAATTAAAATTTATCATAACACTTGACTCCTCTTTAGGAATCTTAAATCCCAATAATACATATATTCATTTTTCGTTATAGAATTTAAAAACAATGTACCATTAAGTATTCATGGAAAACCATTAAATCAAACATGATTCATCATAATTCATAGGGGTTATCAAATTTGAATTTGATTAATATTCAGTTTGTGGAATTGTTTAATACTTCGTCATATCTTAAATATTCCTTGAAGACCTTAAGATACATTGAAACATTGTAGACATTTATGAAGACATAAAATCACACTGTAACCCATATTTTTATATATAGTTTTTACTATAATATAACTTTAAATAAATACATTCTAGTGATTATCCAATGTTTTGGATGATCTATAATTTTGATAAATATACTCTTCAACCACTAACACTATCCAATTCATTTTTAACTGTATCATATTCGCCTCTAATAGTATTCATATAGATTTATACTCTATATGGATTATATAATATTAATCTATATAGAGGAAATGAACACCATTATTTTGAAATATACTCTCCATGTTTGATGACCTTATATGCTACTACAAGACTCTCATTTAAATTTTTTTTGTGAACTCATCAGCAACCCAATAATATTTTTCACAATATTATTTATTCCCAAAATCCATCATTTATGGGGATCTATTGAATAATAAGTAGTGATAAAAATATATTCAAATAATTTTCATATCACAAATCATGAACGTAAAATCAGTAAACAAAACATTTATTGAAATGTTTTAAATCATTCCCTATATTATTTTACTATCATAAGTCAACAAATATTTTCATATACTTTAGTTTTATATCAAAATTTTCCTTTTTATTCATCTCTTATACTAATCATACATCGGTCAACTCGTTATAATAGATAATCACATACCTATCTATTTGTAAAATATATATTGATCAAGTTCATGTTTAACATATATCAATGGGATGACTCTTTAATCTATTCCTTGGTAATAAATATGTGTCTCATTAATTTTCCCATGGTCTTCTGTTTCCTTAATCTCACACAAGTGTGATAATTATTCATTTCATATAAGAATTATATGACTATTGTCTAATAATTTAAGAAAATATATATTTCACATCCCTTAACAAAATATTACATTCTATAAGAGTTATCTTATAATAATGAGAATGCATCTTATGTTATTAATGATCGACCTTACAAAAATGAATAGTATGCTCATAATCAAATGGTCGATCTTTTATTCTACTAACCCCATATACTGAAAATATATTTTTAAATATTTGTCAATAATTACAATGGTAAAATTGTACAAAAAATAAAATAATATCAATAAAATATAAACCCATCATAACATTAAATATGAAATTAGAATACCTATTACAATAAAAATTAAAAAGAGAAAAAACTGAATCATCAATGAAAAAATATTACCATAATAGGATTACTTGTATAATTCTCATATAAACTCCATGTTGCCTCTATGGAGAGAGAATGATTATAATCCATTACTATCTACATGTTCTAGTGTAAATAATCTATAAAATTACAATTTCATTGACTATCCTTTTAGGATATAAGTTCGATTCACATGAAATCTACATACTAACATTCCATAGATTTTATAACCATACAACTAAATTCAATATATGTCCCACCCCTCAATTCAAGTAAAAAAACTCTAAAATCAATTTAGTCATCCATTATCATATACACTCAAGGAATCACACACTTCCGTGCTTAATTCATCATATGTTATCTAACAATATAGACATTATTTATACATAGTTGATAATTTATTGACAATATCACCTATAATAAAACAAATATAAGACATCTCATCAAACTAAAAACTATTTTTTTCATATATAATGTCTATAACAATCCCGACCCAACATTATGATTATTAACACTTTTAATTATTTATAGGTTCAAGAAACCTATCTCAAAAATCAAGAATCTCAGTTTTTTCAGTCCTTAAATATAATGAAATATATCATACATATTTTACCATTAAAAAATGTAATCACACTAAGAATATACCATATATTCATGATCATACTCCATACACTTTATCAAAAGAGGGATATATCAATGTATTAAAAATAGATAAATACATCATGGTATATTCTAACAAAATAAAATAAAATAAAAATGTTATTTTAAAAAGTGTCATATAAATCATTATTTTGATGAAATTAATTAAGAAAAATTTAAAAAATATTTTAATAATATTTTTATGAATTCACATCTCATGTTAACCTATATATTAATTTCATTACATGTATCCATTCACTCTTTCCATCTTAGGGATAGATTAAATAAACAAAACATAACTGAAAACATTATTCTGAATAAAATATAGGATACATTAATTATCAAAACTAGGAAAGGTATATTTATAACCATGGTGACATAGCGGTCCATGATATATGTTTTAGAAATATATATTATTGAAAATCATTGAAGATTCAATCTAACAAATCTTTGTTGTATTGTTTAGAAAATAGATAATATATGAAAATGTTTTATGCCCCATCCCAAGTAATAATCTTTAGTCTTTCCCAATATGCATCATGGAATCTGGTGCATCTCCATATATTCCAGAGGATGTATACAATTAGTGAAATATAAGTTCATATAGTGGGGAGACAATTAGTATTATACCATTCTACTAAATAATATAATATACATAAATATAAACCATATGACATCATAATATCAAATAACTTCTAAATTATATCTATTCAAATAGAATCATAATATAATAAAAAATAACAACTACTTTATTGATTATACCTCAATAATAATAAAAATATAATGTCCCAAATTAGTGATCATAAAAAAAAATAACAAAATTAAATAATCAAATTTTCTAATGGGTATAAGAAATAATCAAATAACCATATTCATCTTTTTTATGATCCATCCAATATAAACATCAATAATAAGGTTCTTTTTATATCCACCACATCAAATAAAATATTTCCCATGTCACTAAAGGAGCATTTGATAGTTGTGAGTGTCAAAAGAAATAGGAAATTTTAAATGATCACTTAACAAGAATCCTAAAAAAATTGTAATTTTTTACAAAATAAATGTCATTTTATAAAAAAAACAACTTGCATGTTGGGTCAATTTTCACTATACAATATAAAAAATCCCTATCACTAAATACATCATCAATTTCTAGTGGTGGTATCTTAAATAACTCAATAATAAATTAAATCATAAATATATTATAAATATATTAACATTCATATCTCAAACTAGGATTTCCATTGATGAGATTTATTAATATTTAATAGATATAGAATATTTATGAAAATACCAAATAACAACTCCAGAAAAGCCCTTTACCAATTAAATTAGACAAATATTTAACCCCCAAATAATATATCAAATAGTGATTCTCTTATATTACATTAAATTAAAAAATTTACATATTTACCCAAAGACTCTCACCACATAGATGATTAAATAACTCAGAGAATATGCTTAATTATTGCACCAAATGTGAAATTTAATGGACTCTGGGAGGCTATTTTCATCCCATGATGGTAAATCTATAAAACATGATGGTTCATGAAGTGGTATTTACATCACGTGATATTTTTTCAACATAATTATCAAGATCACTAAACCACAAACCAGACCTATTATTGAGGCAATAAAACATAATGGCACTAATGATCATACGATTTAATATACACATTGTGTAACCCCCTTTTGAGAGGGAGACAAAATTTTCCATATGTATTATATTTCAAGTGTATCAATCACATGAATGAATATATGATAGTTTATACATATGTGACTTTATACACAATAATGGGATCAGTTGGACTTTATACACTATAAGATGAACCTATTATCATAGTATCCTTATTTTATACAAGAATTATTGTTGAACACAACACACAATGTACAATTCTTTTAATACCTCTAAAAATTCATGTTCACCTTTGATATAACCTCTTCATGTTTGTATAACATAGATTATGTAAAGGGAAAATGTGATCATTTACAAATATAATAAAAACCTTCCATTTCAGATAAATGATCCCCCATGATTCCAGAAAATATATCATTAAATCACAATGATTAATCATTATTGTTCATATTGATAATTATAATTATCCATTTTATTTAGTTTCCCATTGAATATGATCTTTCTCTAAATACAAGAATGCATATTGAAGTAGAATATTTAATTCATGGTGGATTTTTTATTAAGTGTGCACTCATATATCAAAATCTACATATACCACCATTCAATTACTTATTAATATGTATTATATTCATAGGGGAACACATATTACGTTAGTTGAAGTAGGGACAAATCACATCTTCTTATAGATTATTTTACATTTTAAACCCATGATACATTCTAGTGTATCATATGAAGATTTGGGTCAATATGTGGTTTAATTAGTCACTATTAAAATAGTATTAGTCTTTTTCATAACTAAACGTTACTCATCCTCAAAAAATATGTCTTTTTATATGTTTAAAACAACTATAGATATTATCTGCAATTGAGAAATAAAACCTCTTATTTTATATGTTCTTTATACTCACTATATTATTTGACATATTTCACATATGAATCCCTAATTTATGACCAAAAATTGAGTGTCACATTGGCCAAGCTATATAATCTCACTTTTTTTGAGTTTGTTATTTTTCAATGGTTTTTATTTGTTATTTATTTTACTAAATTAAATAGAATGATTACATTGATATTAATATGTTGATAGAGTGGGAGAGAAAAAAGATGTTGGTAGAATAAAATATAATCAATTGTGACATGATTATATCTTGGATTACTGATATGTAAGAGAATAGTCATGCCATATAATGTTAAGGACAATATTTTTTATGTCTGTGTTTTTATTAATGATAAAGAATACACAAATTGGTTTTTATATTTCAAAGTCATGGGATTATGAGATCACAATGATTAAAATATTTGGAATACCACACAAATCATTACTTTCATAATGTGATGAATCATTATTGCTTTCATGAATAAATAAATTATATTATTCATTATGAAATAAGTGATTGACATGATGTTTTTATATTTATTCAGTATGAATTAAATAATGTCTATGTTAAATTTTGTTACATAATTCTTGTTGAATAACTATTTAATTAGATTTTATTGATGAGAATTGTTTTTTCATTATGTATTGATATTATATTCTTTACATAGAATATATAGGAAATAATTTTAAGGTAGTTTAATAAAAATATCTGGCCATACATAAAGACACATTTTACAAACAAACTCCACACATGTGGGAGAAGTTCATTAACAACATAGGGTTATCAATCCAAGATACTGACATAGAGTAAGTTGGAAAATGTATAATCTCATAGGATTATTGTTATGTATAAGGCTCACATAGATAGGGTACATTTGGATATGACGTATCGGTTGGACAACACAGGTGAGGCATATCCAATCTGGTATTCATTTTATGGTGAGTTGTGTGTTTTTAATCTATATGAAGATTATTTGTTGAGTGGAAAAAGAATTTCTAATAAATCAATGTCCAATCATAGAATTATTTTGATGTCGGTCAAATACCCCTCTACTAATATACAACCATAATTTAAAAAAATGATACAACATCCAGGGATGGACCAAATTTTTCTTCTCTATCTAATAAATATAGTGAGATACTTGTCAACCACTAATGATTTCTAAGAGTTTTAACAAATTGAAGATTCAGTCAAATGTCTACTCATTGAACCAATAATTCAATAGAATATCTACAATTTCTTTTATGTGGAGTAGAGATAAAGAATTTCCCTAGGAATAATCCAATAATATCATGCATGGTGATAACTCCTATAAAGACTTATTTGAATTGAAAACAATGATACAAATGATGTTTTTGAAATATGATGTCAAATAGATTCAATGATTATAGTTTAAAAAGGCATTTTACTTCTCATGCACATGATCATATTCAGGAAGGAAGAATGAATCACAATATAAGATGAGAATACCTTATTTTCCACATCGTATAATCCTCATTTTGGTTAATATAAATCTAATAACTATGAGAAATAAAAACTACTAATTTTCATGGAATTATTTTAGGGATTCAAATATTGTTAATAATTTAAGATAAGTTGTAAATAAAATTATTAAATATATATTTTGTGATTATAATTTGAATTTTTTCCCTCTTATTATATCAATTTTTTCTCATTTCGTATTTAAATAAGGAAACAATTAGGTGTTAATTTATTTGATAAATAATTAATATATGAGGGTGTTCAAGGTAAATTAGGTGGAGATTTTTGTGACCTATTATATAGAAAGAAGAAGATTTTTGTACTATGTTACATGATTTGGAATCATCATAGACACTCAAACATTGTTAACACACTATCATTGTGTTTCAAAAAGAGAATTATAATGAATTATGGTTTGTGTTGTTCACTGAAACAATTTAAGGTTATGTTCTTCAATGTATCAAAACATATGATAAAAAGAAGGATGCACTATCGATAAATTCACACATATAGATAGTGTAATATCATATGTCCCACAAAGGCATATAGGTTTGTGTCAATGTCTTTTCATGAAGATCCATAAAAATTTGGTAACCAAGAATGTTTAGATGAATTATGGAGGTAGTAAACCAACATTCATAAATATATGTGATAAATATAGTCCATGCATGGGTTTATAATTGAATAAAACAGATTGTCATCACCTGAAATACATCACATAAAATATCAATGAATTATATTTAATATGTTCTATGGGATTTTATCTAGAAAGGAAGTTGTTCTATATATTTTTACTTTAGAAGATATGATAATAATAAAAATTAATTGAACAACTAATAGTATATAAATTATAATTTGAATGAAATTTGTAAATGAATCGTTAAAAAACATTTATAATAAAATAATGTTATTATGTTAATGTGGGTTATTTGTTATAACACCATTAATTACGGAAGTACATTTATTATATGATATTTTTTGTGTATTTTAATTAATGGATGAAATATATTCAGTTCCTATAAGAAGATATAACTCTCTCTATTATTGATATTGATAATCTAGGAAAGATAATAATAAATAGCTACACTAAAACATATTATTGTTTTATGAAGATTATGTTTAAGACCAATATTTTTACACTTAATGGCAAGTTATGATCTTAAATAATTAAAATATATCAGTATATAGTAATATTCATTAAATTATCATTGAATATGAATAATTTGTGATGATTTTATGAAAATATATAGTTTATTAAATAATCAAAAAGTATGATAATCATCAAATATAAGAAAATGGTTATTCGTTGCATTAATTTTTAATGATGAAGAAAAAATAGTGTTTCGTTTTTATCTATTTCCATGGGATGAAAGAAGACTAATAATGAGAAGTATGAATGTATTTTTAATATAAAAAGAAATGATTTCATATTTATGTTTAGGAAAAAATTTAAATAAAATGTTAGTAGAATAAGAACTCATCACTATGATATTCTGTAGTAGAATTATCTGGTGGAATACGTTATTGGTGTTACAAATAACATTAATAAGAATGTGAAGACTTTCTTAAGAAGCAATATAAAGATAAATAAAGGAGATTTAAAACATGAAATGTTAATTGACTAAAGTTCATTTCATGTTAATTGTTATTTCTAGCATACTGTAAACAAATTCCATGTATTATTTCTAGTGCTGGTGTGGTTTGATTACTTAACTACCATGCCCTGTACTATATATTATTATTGATTATTAAAAATGTTATATACATCTTCCACTATAATAATTAAATTTTATATACATTCATGCGATATGAAATATTTAATTGGAAAACATAGTTCCAAACAGGTCTATGTGGGAAAATGGATAAATTTCATAAATGGTTAAAATGTCACCAACCATAATTCTACCCCACCACTCTGACTACTGAGTATATCCAAATGACCTTCATGAAATTGTTATCAAAGAGAATGATCGTGTATGTTTCATTATCTATGTTGAATCTCTTCAATTTAGTAATTTTGAGTTTTTCTTTTGAGAAAACAATGAAGTTCATTTCTTTTGATGATTATATATCTCTCAAACTGAGTATATTTCTAATAGTACCATGGTGAATATGAAAATGAAAATGAAAATAATTTTGAATAAATGAGATGTCTTACACAATGACATTTTTTTATCAACATGACATTATAATATTAAATACATATTGGAAATGTAAAATGATCAGTAGGTGGCTAACGTATTCACTCTCGAGATGGACAGTTCTTCACCCACAGATGTATTTTAAATACATGTGATTATATTTTGTATGTTAATTCATTAAAAATGAACTAATGGTGATCAATGCCATAATGGGTGTGGTAAAATGTATTTTATCAACTGATTCATTATGGATGATGATGTATGTCAATTGAAAAGAATTACTATATATTATATGTGGGACATTCAAAATCATGTAGGATGTGACCACTCATCTTGAGGATGATTTATATCTAATAGAGAAGGAATTAAAATAAATTCATCTCATAAGTTTAATCCCTTCATGAATGGTGGGATCCATTGATGTGATAGTGTGTGATCATGAAACATGTTTGTCACAATGGTTTAATGAATTCATTGAGAATTAGTGTTTAATGATGTCTCTTGAAGCAATGATCCATTAAATAATAGAAAAGATGTAAAATATAAATTCTTGTAATGGAATTTTAATTATAAAAATAATTCAATAATATCAATTAACATGAATATTCATTAAAAACATGTTAAAATTAATATCTTAGAAGGTGATAGTTTTGTAATGTATTGTGGAATTAATATAATTAATATTGATAAACAAAAAATTATCCTCAATAAAACATGATTAGATTTTTATTTTGTATCACCAACAACGAGAACATAAATTTTAATAAATTAAATAGAAATTATATAGTTTCCCAAATATTCAATTCATATAATAGTATTCAATGGTTAAATGTCCATCAATATGTGATATTTAGATCATGAATTCATTCATTGGTAATGGAGGAAGAAGAATCTAATTGTAGTAAAAAATGAAATGATGCATTCCAAATAAATTCTATACTCTGAGTGTGACGTAAAGCATAGATTATCAAACTAGGAGATATTTTTATGTAATTTTTGAAAAATGTTAAGAGTTTATGAAATGCAATTTTCAATTAATGAAACAAGTTTATCAAATTGTTTTTTAAAAAGATGATTTACACATAATAAAATATATGAAGTGATAGAAACCACAAAACCTGAATCATAATTTATGATCATATCAGAATATGTAAAGAGTATATAAAAGGGATTAATATAGTTTAGAGAACTATTTAAACCTTTAAATTCACATTAATGTATAAAATTATATACAAATTATTTCCTTAATTATATTAATTTTATTTTTTATTGTAATGACAAATATTTATGGTGAAGTAAGTACTTTGAAGAATTACCTAATAATATGTAAGTGATTCATATTAAGGATTTTAAGGCTGAGAAATTCATAACCATTGAAATATTATTCATTTCAAATCCAAAGGATAATATAATAGAGGATCGTATTTGAAAAATATATGTAATCCTCTATTAACATCCCATAACATGAACTTATTATATCCCATGATGAAATTATAAAATTTTCATTTTTTCCATCGATAATGATAATTATGACCCTATTTTTTCCATCCAATTCATACAACACTAAAAGAAAAAAATAGATCACATACATTCTCATGGAAAACATATTTTTACAGTTTTATAGAATTAGGAAAAATAAAAATATAAACAATATACAAGTCATTAAATGAGAATTCATCCCACATAAACTAGATTTTTTTTACATTAATTCACTGTAATTATCCTTATCAAATGTCTAGTATAACAATATGTTCAATTCCATTTCATAATAACCATGGGGAAATTAAGAATAAAAAGGGATGTCTAAAATTCTCAACAATGGAATACATAATATTTAACAAGTGAATGACATTAATCAATAAAAGATGTTCATAATGTATGATGACATAATCAGAGTGCATTAGCGAATCATAAAAGAACACATACCCATCTATGAAAGAATCATCAATCATAAATCATGGAATAAGGCCAAAAAAATATTTTCCAAAATAAATATTCTGGATCCATGCGCTATTAATCGTAATCAAATTAAACTATATAAACCCATATAATGTATAAAAAAGATATCGATATATCAGAACATTACCATTATATAAAATATAAAAAACCCTTGTATAACACATATAAATTCAACAACCATTCAATCAAAATTCTATATAAATATCTATAAAAAAAATCATTTCCCAATATATTAGATCTTTATTTTTTGTATTGATTGTTTCTGATATATGGGGATCGCCTAAAGAAAACTAGGCACACCTATCATATATTCATTAACGGCATCACCACGTGAAATCTAGGCACACCTATAATGTTATCAATAATGGGGTCACACAAAGATATACGGGAACACATATCATATTTAGTGTCCTAGAACCACAATATGAATAATGTACCTATATTTTTCATCCCTAATCTCATAGAAAAAATGATTATTCAATTTATAACAATATTTACCCACTGAAAATAATAGGTCCTCTTGTCAATATTAATGAAACATAATTCAAATGTAGAAAAAAAATGTTGTTCTATTAAAATATATTTGAACCATTATTGTCCCATTAGTTTGAAATGAGTTATATACTAATGTCATTCATGTATGGTCAACTAGTTGTATTGAAAATGTTTCTATAGAGATAACATTAAAATATTAAAAAACATGTGGGATTGAAATGGCTTCAATTAAAACCTCATTGAATCAATATTAGTCTATCAAGAGAAGTAGTGATGCTGGTATCATTACAAATTTACCAAAATAAAACATATTTTACGACAAATATTTGTTATTTTCATGAATAGGGATACAAATAAAATATAATTAAATATATTTTTATAAAAATTACAATTTAATATTTTAAAAATCACATTATCCAAACTAAAAAATCCAAAAATAATTTGAAATTAATTTAAATTTAAATCAACTATGGTATATTATTAAGGAATAATTAAAATTGATTTTAAACATTTATTGAGGATAATATCCATTCCATTTTTTTAACATATAATTTTTTTAATCATTGACTTTGAAAATTATATTGAATCATAGAATGAATGATTCAATGAAATTAATGATCATGATGATGGAAAATTATATATTTTCCGTACAAGTCAAAAAAAATATTAATTTAAAAACATTTTTTAAAAAAGTCAAAAAATTGTAATTATCTATTAATTAAACAATATACCAATTCAAAAAAATAAAAATATTATTCAAAAAAACATGGTTTTGGATGAAAATATGTTTTTGACTGAATAGTTAAATAAATATGATTTTTCTAATAAAACATTTCTCAATTAGATTATATACCGAAGTGTAGGAAAATGGTATAATTACATGAAAAAATAATGAATAAAAATATTATAATAAATATAAGAATCATTGAGATTCAAGTCATTGTAATTAAACATTAGAGATTAGTTATAAACAATCCTTATAATCATTGAGATTGTAACATAAAAATCATACAACATTTAAAACATTTAATCATACGACCCATGAAAGGATAAAATTAAATTTGACAAAAAATATAACTAAAATAAATATATAAATTATATTCTATGTAAAATGGGAATTATGTACCCCACATAAAAGAAGATATGTGAATAATATGACATAAGTCTCATTGAATGAAAATTGTGAGAAAAAAAATCCCTTACAATGATCACGTCATTCATGTGCCGATTAATAAATGAGTTTATTATGTATATTAATTATAAAAAATCTTAAAATAGAAGGATATCAAAATTAAACAACTAAATTTCATTACACACATAATCATATCATGATATAATTAGTGGAATATATTTTTTACTCAATTTATTAATATATAGTAAGAAAATCGCTTACCTTAAGAATCCTTTTGGATATATGGGATATAAAACCATGTATAGTGGTTTAAAAAAATTATTTACATAGGATATAATTGTATTAATATTTTTAATATCATATATAATCATATTATAACATATTATCTCTCATTTTTTAATAATCATTCATTATTTACATATTATAAGGTTTGAATTTCCTTGTTATCTAATTCATTATTTGTTATGGAAGTTTCATTTAATGGGAATATAATATAGCTCAATCATTTCCCATAAAAAACCATTAAATTATTATCATATTTATAAAAAAAAGTTCCTTTATGACCAATTATAATTTAATTTTTTAAAATAAATTTTGTTGCGATCTAGGAGACAATAGGGCGTATATACCCATAAGAAACGTTTTCAATTTTAAATAATTATTTTGGAAATGTGGTAACATAATTTTTTACTTTAATTTATTATAATAATATAAAAGATTACATTTTTATCTTTAAATATACATATATATAAATATATAAGATCCAGGTGGTTTTTTGATGAAATAATGGTGTCACATCTATTCATGAAGGCAATATTCCACCCATACAAGAATAACGTTATCATCTTCTAGTGAGTGAAAAGTTAATAATAAAAATGATATTTTATAGTTTCAGAATTAAAATTATGTCACTAACATCATAATTATATCATATATATATATATATATATATTAAAATTAACCTTTTTATTTTCCATTTAATTTTTTATTAAATGTGAATCACATCGCTTTGTGAGGGGGTAGTCCGCTAGACAGACAATGATTATTATCTTATACCTTATAAACAGAAAATTAATAATGATAAATATGTTATAAAGATTCTATTTCTATAATTTTTGTTATTAATATGATATATATCTACTTTATATCCATTATCATACCCATCTTTGAGTGGAGGTAATGGAATCATGAATGATATCTGTTCACAATGCCTTACAATACCGTATAAAAGAATGACCATTTGATAACCCACTTTATAGAAGAGAACAATAATTTATGTTATTTAATTATTATATTACAATACCATTATAATTTTTATTCATTTTCTAATATTTTATAATTTTTTAATAATACATGATGGAGATAGAAAAAGAAATAAAATTAAAGTTTGTGTTGAAAAATGTTACCTCTTCTTCGAGTATCTTTTTTTTTGTTTCCATTAAATGCCTTATATGGTTATATTTAAAGACAAAATAAGGATTAGTGGATATTATTAAGTAATTTTAAAAGGTATTTGGTATGCTCATTGTGGATTAATTATATTTTTATTGTGTGAAGTGAGAAGTAGAGCGAGTGTCCTTTTATATGTTGGGTGACTGGAACACTTTTAAATTTTTAATTGAATGAATTCGACCGATGAGTTATTCAAGTAACATGGAATAAATAATAGGTTTTTATCATTCCAATAATGGAAAAGGTCGAAATATTTCAATCCAATATAATTTAGAATTTTATTTCGTTCATTTAAACCCTTTTTATTTTTTATTTACACATGGAAACTAAATTATTTTCCCTAATAGTTGTAATTAGTTTCTTACTATTTGGATTATAAATATTTTTGTGAAAAATTAATTTTAAATTATTAGTTAATAGAAATTAATTTTATACAAAAATATTTATTAATTTTTAATCTAATAAAATTTATATTTGTAAAAATATATAATTAAAATATAATCTCACATTGGCAATAAGAAATCTGGTTTTCAAAGAGAACATGTTCAAATGATTATAAGGTTTTTTTATCAAATATTAAAATGAAATTTATTTATATAAATGGAAGACATTTATTATCAGTTTTATAACTGAATTAATGATACATTAAAAAATATTTAAATATAATTTAACATAAAAAAATCATATTTAAATTTTTTTTTTCAATTAAAATGCTAAGTCATTTAAACTGTTAATCAAATAAATTCTATTAGAATAATAATGAAAATTTTAATGTAAAATATTTTTCTAATTATGATTTAAAAATTTGATATTTATTTTTTAATTACCTTCTCTATATTTGAAAAAAAAATTAAAAAATATTTTATTCACATTGAAAAATAATACTTTCTATAATTATATATTTTTCAAGTATATAAAGATTTTAAAATATTTCTATATCTAATAATATTACGAGTTATTTAAATAAAATTTAATATTTTTTATATAATTTATAAATGTAATTTAAAAATTTTTACATTATGTTTTATTTTAATTAATTGAGATTGAGAACCATTATGGGCTTTCAAAAAGTTTTCAGAAAAATCTAATTATTAATCCCAAAAACAATCAGATACTAATATAAAATATAATAATGATAACAAGTAACTGAAAATATTAAATACAACTAATTAATACATATTTTACTGTTAATAATATTCAAATTCTAATGTGACCATGAAAATAATTTTTTTAAAAGAAATGAAATATTAAAAATCATTATATTTTCACTATTCACTAAAATTTAATTTTATCTAAAATGTAGAAAAATCACAATTACTAAATTTTTTAATGAACATTTAGAAAATTATTTTAATTATATAAAATATCATATAATATTATTTATAAATATTCATTTATAATATTTATAATTAAAAAGAAATAAACCTAATTTATCAGTAAAACATATTTTAAAATAAATTAATCAATTTACTAAAATGGATTTATTTTTTTTCAATGTTTTATTATTATGTAATGTTAAATATTAATCATATATTTACACATATCATGATGTTTTTAATAATATTAAAAACCACCAATTTAATGTCTAGGTTGAAATTATTATATATATTGTTAGTCGTTTAAGGTCGGTGTTCCATGCAGAAAGAAATGTCAAAATATAAAATAATAGGCTTGGGTGTACATTAATATATCTATGAGATAAAATTTATTTACAAATAAATATATATCCTCTTTTTTTAAAGACTTATTTTTTCATCATTTTTTGGTTTTGCGTATTGTTTATGCTATTGAACGTATTTTTTATTTTAAAAGGTTGAGTTCTTACATCCTCCCTACACACCCTAGAATAAATATCATTATATAAATATAATCATTATCATATTAATAAATGTTTTGGTATTTTAAAATTTATTTTTTAAACCAACATTGTTAAAAATTTTAATGAAAGACATCATGATTAAAATCAATGGGATGTGCGGCTGTCATCATGAATAACACATACAATCTATCCATATATGAGAACATATGTGGGGTGTGAATATTGGGACATGGAATAAATGAATAAATAATTATGGAGAATTATTGATGTCATTCATCATAGAAAATTGAATAATAAATATATGTGCAGGGGCCTCTGATCTATAAATTTCTAATGATCTAAAATAATGTATTATTCAACAGATATAAATATAATAGGATAAATTTATAATTTCAAGATATTTATTCTTGTCATGTGGAATTACACTTCAATAAAGGAAAATATAATCTTTAAAATATAAACATTATGTGTATGATTTCATAATTTTTCCAATTTCCACCATAATATCATCTTTTCAATAAAATTATAAGTATTCTTGATTAAATTTCCATGTTTGATGAAATAAAATGAACATTTAAATAAAAAAATAAAATTAATGTGAAAATAAATATATTCCACCTTTGATTATAACTTAATTGAAATCAATATTTTTTGAACAACTTAATGTAATTCCAAAAATGTATAAACCTTCCTCAGTTATATTATTCATCATAATTCATTTGTAATACACATTGTTGAATTTAAAACATTCCATTAATGAATACTCATATATCCCAAATAAGATCAATGAAATCAATATTAAATAGAGTTTTTCCAAATAGTTTATATCATAACTTTCATATTACATTCACAATAATATTGTTTTTATAGATTGAAATTACTTTAATTATTTACCCTCTAAATCATTATACATTCCCATGGTTATCTATTTAATAATAATTTTTATCACAAAATTACTTAAATATTTATGATCCAATATTCCTTAATTTTTATCAATAACCTAAATCATATGTCCATAAAAATTTAATAAAAAAATCCTTGTTCAAAAAATTATTACATATACTTCATCCTAAAATAATACCTTAAAATTTTATTTTAATATCATTATGATCACGTTAATTAAATCTACAATGGGATATATAATCTTATGATTTAATGATACTCTTATTGTGTATAGACATGTAATGTTATCCAAAACTCTTTATATAACCTCAGATAAAAACATTAAAATTTAAAATGATATCTAAATTGTCTTTTGATGACATCTATAATAGCCTAGAACCCGCACATCCAAGATCTAGTTCTAAAATCATAAACATTAAATTTCCATCTTTTATAGTGATAATTGATACAAAATATTCTCTATATAATTCATAAAAATTAAAAATTAAAAATTGGATTCAATTACTTTATAAAAGACTTCTTTAGTTTATAATTTTATATTATAATGAAAAATGACTTATATATACACAATATACATTTCATTAAATGAGAATTTCTTCAACATAAATTGGATTTTATTATGTCAAATTATTTCATAATCATCATCCATATAAAATCCCATGAATATATAATTCTTTAAATTTCATTTCCTGATATCCCAGGGAAAATGAATCATAAGAAGGGTGATCTGAAATTCTCATAAATGTTAAACAATATAATTAATTATTGAATTTCATCAAATAATATAAGCAGTGAATAAGGGAATCATGAAATAATAATAGTTCATGAGGTAATTATAAAACAATACATGCCCATCAATTCCGAAATCATTAATAATTACACATGGCATGAAGCCTTAGCAAGTGGAAGAGTTATTCAAAAAATAATAATGTTCATTTTGATATTAATATATTTTAAATGAAACACTATAAATCCAATGGATTCATTCATAATACATATTGTTATCATGGAATATAGTCATAATAGAACACTGACATGACCATTAAAAACCCCTTGGAGATGGAATAACCACACAAAAAAATCTTACGTGATTTCTAATAGAATATAATCATTACCCAATAGAATGGATAACTATACATTATTTTATATATTTTAATATAACCGACCATTTTATGGGTTCATGCATTGTATAATCAATAAAAGCCTCAACCAACGCTATATGGGTACACCAATAGTATAACATTTAATAGGAACACTCGGTTCTATTTTTTAATACACATCATATATAATGTATGTGAATCACAAATTAAATATATTTAATATTACTTTTATAACATCATTAATCCATTGAAATGAAATGGGATTCATTTATATATTATTGAAATATGATTACCAATTACAAAAGAAATATATTTCATAGTTATATCATTGGAATATGATTATCCTTTGGATGTGAGATGAGTTAAATTAAATAAATTTTTTAAATGGTTCACCTATGAATATAAAATCCATTAAAAATAAATCACTTTGAAAATTTATTAGCTAGTGTGAAAAAAGGGATTATATAGTAACCACATTGAAAAAATATTAATCCCATTCTAAAAATAATCGGTATGGTTTCCTTACAAAATAATATTTTTGGATGAGAAGGTAAAACTATTTATTTCTGAATATATGAATACCGATACAATTATAATATAATTATAGATATTTTTTCGAAAATAGATTTCTTATTATGAAAAAAATATCTTCTTAAAAAGTAAATATTCAATATATATTAAAAATTAAATATAATTGAAAATAACATAGAAAAATTATATATTAATCATTGAAATCATTTAAAACAATTATTGAGAAAAATATTAACTCTATTTTTTAAAGACAGTTTAAAACATTTTTAAAATCTGGTTCATTAAAAATGCATATGAAAACATACAAATAATGTTTGATGTAAAATAATGGTCATTACGAAAAAAAATCTTTCATGTCATACGTGTTAGAATAATTATTCCATTAAAAAATTAAATACTAAAAACGGTTAAATCATTATTAGTAAATACGCAGATTATTTCATAAAATATCATAAAATATTTTATTAAATCATTGTTTCAGAAGAAAGGGTATTCAATCGAAAAGATAAATAAAGAACATCTTTCATAAATTAGTTTTCTCAATTATATGATTTATCAAAGATATAAAAAATTAATTAAATACTTGAAATATCAATAAATTATTTTAAGAAAGCATGACAATTATTTAGAGTTAGATAGTAATATATCAACAATGGTTACTTAATAAAAAATAATCTGGATAATCGATAATATTTTTAAATGAAACTCCTACCAATTTGGTAACATTGAATCATAATCCCTATGAAATGATAAAATTAAAATAATCACAAAATATCATGAGTATAAATAAATTCATTATATTTTATTTCAAAGAGTCTTTATTTAATCACAATAAATTATATAGATGAATAACATTACATAATTGGCATATAAGATTTTTTTTAATCAAGAAAATATAATTATCATGTCATTGACATGGGGATTCAATAATTAGTTTATTTTATATAAAAAATTTAAACCCAAATAATTTTTTTAAATAAAATATAAAAATTTCAAGACCCTTAAAAATCGCAGTAAAAAAATTAATTGATCATGAGTTATTTCCCAATGAATAGTAATTGAGATAAGAAATCACTTAACTCATGATTATTTATCCTTGATCAGGATTTTACATCAATTATACTATTTTTAGACATTATATTAAGTTATTATTGAATGATTTTAGTAATTATAATATAATATTTTATAATTTTATAACATCTTATCACATATTCGTTCATAATATAAAATTATTATTTTTTTGTGTATTAATCTCCATGTTTTCTCTTTTGTACAATGTTATAAATGTTCAGTTACTTATGCCTGTAACATAGTAATATAACCTCGAAAATATTTATCATCACATTATTTTCATATTTACTTATACACTATAATTCTAATAAAAATTATAAAATATGGTTTTTGAAAATAATGTACATTATGAATATGAAGACATTAATTCATAGAAATGCCTATGTAATATTTTCATTTTTCAAGGATCATTATAAAATGTAGGTATGTAAAACTATAACCATAATTTTTTTTGATATTATCATAAATAACTTATTTTTTTCTAAAAATATACATAAATATATAATATATGTCATATGGTTTTGAAAATAGTGAGTCACATAGCATCCTAATGGAGGCACTCCACTCTTACAAAAATGTTATAATCATCTTTCACTGAGTTAAAATGTAACAGAAAAATAGATACATTAGATTTCAATATTGATAAAAATTTAATTAATATAAAAAGTAAATTATTTATATAATATATAATAAACATTATTTGTATTATTTTTCGTGTAAAGAAATATTAATGATTAATCACAATGCTTCACGTGGAAGTAATCCACTGTACACATAAGCAACGTCTCCATCTCCCCTATGGAATGCGAAATAAAATGTTATATATTATATATTGAATAAAGAGATATAATAATGTTAGTTATTTCATTTATATACTTAATATACGTCATCACCCACAATCATGAGAGGGGGTAATGAAAAAAGGAATGACATATGTTCGTAAGGTTGTTTTCTTTTGTACACATGAAGAATTAGTTCGTAACCCATTTTAGGGAAGAGGATATAGATATAGGTAGTGTTACTATCATAAAAAATATTACTATATTGATGATATTATTTTAATTATAAATTAATATTTCAATAATAATTTATATATTTTGATAAATAAATTATACAAAATACTGGGTGAAAAACATTACGTCTTCATCCGGTGACTTTTACTGGTATGCTCGAAAGCCATTCCTTGTGTTGATTTCAGACTAAAATTAAACCAATTTGATTATATGATGGAGTTTAATAATTTATATGATAATTAAATGGATAAAACAATGTGTTTTTATGGTGTTAATATCGGGGGGATATGGGGCAATGTCTTATAGGTGAGGTGAGTAGAAGACACGTAAATTTTGAAAGGAATGAATTTTACAATCAATTCTTTTCAATTGAAAAGACTAATATAATTAACTATTAAAGATACCAGTATGTATATGGTCTATATATACCCATATAATATATTTTATACATTTTTTTGGTCATTTTATTACTTCTATGTTTAGTTTCACCACCCGTTAAATCCAATTTTAACATAAGTGCGGTAATTAAAATTTTTTAGGTGTCATAATTAATTTTTTGAAAAATATTATGTTGAACAAATTAAATAATATATATTATTATTATGAAAAATAATGAATATATTTTTTTTAAAATAAAATCATTGTTATCGAAAAATATGATTAATAATTAATCCCAGAAACGTGATGAGAATGTGGGCATTCAAGGAGAAAATATTCAAGTATTTACAATGTTTTTATATACAATTTCATTTTTATATTCGCTAAAATCAAAAAATATGTATTAATTGATATATAATTGACATAATTATTCTTTTATAACAATCTAAAATAAATATTATATTTATCAATAATTAAATTTAATATGCAATTTTCAATTAAAATTTAGTATTGGTCAATATTCGTTTAAAATATGATCTTTTCTAAAAACTATACAAATTTCAGTAAAAATTAATTTCAAAATAATTATTTCAAAATTATATATTATTTGGAAAAAATATTTTTATTAATGTTGATGTAATGAAATTATAAATAAATATCTTATAATTTATTAAAATGACTGTTTTCGTAAAGTATATTTATTTCTAGAATAAGATTATTTTATATAAACTCTATGTCTAATAATAAACAATTTCTGAATGTCAATAAATTTTAATTTGATTATAATATATTAATTTGATTTAAATAATTACATATTATGTTTTATTTTAAATTGATTAAAAAGCATAGAAATTAAATAATATAAATCATGTTTCAAAAAATTCTAAATTTTAATAAAAAAACATAAACTAAAATTAAATATAATAATGATTCAAATATATTTATGTTGTTTGAATATATCAAAATAATTCATAGTTTAATTTAAATTGTATTAAAAAAATAATTTTACATTTCAATTAAATTTTCTTAAATTAAAGGTTATTATTGCAAAAATTGGTATCTTTTAATATTTAGTGAAAAATCAATATATTAAAAAATATACAAAAATCCCACCCAAATAAAGCATTTATATTCTAATTTAATAAAATATTCACCTTATATAAAATTAATTTCCAAATGTTCTATAAAATATTTATAATATTTTCTCATGAAAATCAATAAAAATGATTTTGAAGAAATCATATATATGAAAAATAAAATTACAGTACAAAAATTTTATTTATTATTAACTAAAAACGTGTTAATAAATTTTGTTGACAACAAAACACACACACACACACACATATATATATATAAGTATTTAATACTATAAATTATTGCAAATTTACTAGCATTCTTATAATGCTAATATTTATTATGTTTCGTTTAAGCATAGTGTTATGAATTCAATACAATATCAAACATAAAAATAATCGGGTTGTGTATACCAAAAGACCTTGAATAGATTAAATTTATTATAAAATAAGTATATAATAAACTATTATTGAGATATATTCTTTTCTATCTTCCGTTTTTCATGTCATTCATGATACTGAACATTATTTTATTATTTTCAAATCATAGGGTGTTACAGTGTTTTTATAATCTTCAAAACAATGATAATGAATTTCTTATCTTCGTTCAACTTTATTCTTGACATTCAGATGGAAATTTATTGAAGAATATAAAACAAGTTGATGCTAGAGATGTTTTTAGATCTTGAAAAAAGAACATAGTGAAGAACCAATTTTTTAAATTCATCATATTACAAAATCCAAAAATCTATTCATGAAGAATATGGGGGAGACAAAAAATAAAATAAATAGTTTATATGAGAATATTTATTTTAATTATTATCAAATTTGGTTATTATAGTAATTTTATAATGTTTATTTTTTTAATGGAATGTTTTTCATATTCTATCTTAATTGGTTATAAAAAATAAAATAATCAACTGTAAGTGTGAGTAATTTTATAAATAAATAAAATAATAAAAAATTGATGTATAGATTTTCTCTATGTCAATTTATCTTTCTTTTTTCAAATGATTGTTTTAACTGGTTGTTGAAGTAAATGTGGGGGTTTTAATGTCGTTGTCTTTCATAATCTTCATATCTCATTTTAGTATCCTCAAATAGAAATTTAAGAGAATTACATGTGAATAAAATACTAAAATTTATCATTCCATATGATATAATTATTAGTTGTTATGTATATATTTCTTTTCAAAATAAAATCGTCTTTATTTCTACATCGATCATTGCTCAAATCAACAATGATTTAAATGATGAGTCTCACATTGTATGAGTATGGAATTATACCTATTTCCCTAGATTTTTAAATATCTTTAAAAAAATAGGTAGAAAAACATAAATTAATGTATGAAACATTACATGGGTTTGATTCAGATATGGTTAAATTCATTTTAAATGAACAATTATTGTATGAATAATAAATTAAATGGGTGATATTGAATATCCCACATTGTGTATGAGTTTTATTTGATATTGATTTATGATATATTTTTCATTGGTAGCCAATGAAATATCATTATTCTGTTGGTATAAAAATATAGAAGGGGTGAGAGAAGATGAATTTTATGGAAGAATATAATATTCAATGATTGACATGATTATATCATGGATTACAATATAGGGATGATAAAAAAATTTCTTATAATGTTATCATATTTTATTTGTGTACATTGAATTTATTATCACTAAATATTGATAAAAATCATAATTAAATTTTAAAGACATGTTCTTAAGAGTGCACAATTCTTATAAAAATCAATCTTCCATGAAAATAATTATTTTCATGAAGTGAAGATGAAGTAAAGTTGTAATTAAAATATAAATTATATATTTAATGAGGTGGGAATTGAGTGCCCTGAAATGTTTTCTAATTTACTGATAAATTAAAATAATTCTATCCAAAAAATATTTTAATTTTACATAACGTATAGTTGACTAAGAATAAAACATAGTGTGTTAGTGGTTTTGAATGTTTTTTTTGATATTATTTACCACACATTGAATATAATTTATGATTTTCTATATATTTATAAAAATATATGTATTTCTAACCAAGAATCCACATGGACTATCTCATCCCATCACATATGGGAAGAGGACCTTAGCCACATGGTGGAATCAGTCCACATAGCCTACATAGATATTTGCAAAGTGTATAATCCTACAAGTGTATGCTCGAGTATTAGTTGTTTAGGGATAATCTGTAATGTGATAGAAGGTTATGGTGGTCCAGTATGGGTGAGTTTTTGCCTGTGTGGTGTGCATTGTGGGTCTAATATGTTCCGATCTCACATAGACATCTTGAATGTTTAGTGGACATAGAATTGGAAATAAACCATGGCCCAGAAATAGAATTACTATACTATTAGACATAAACTCCCTATGGTGATATTCATCTATCATTTATAAATATGGATTGAATATATTCCATTAGATTCACATTATCGGAGTCATTAGATATTGATCATGACTTAATCTTTAATCCCACACCTAGTTTGAGACTTCCAGTTTGACAGAGTTCAGATTAAATGTTAAGTAATCAAATTGGTCCTTCCATAGATGATATGTGATCATTTTTATGTGATTAAGTTATAAAAAATCAAAATTAGTGAAATTTATTATCTTCATGTATAATAATAATTCGATGATAGATTTTGGCTAAATGAAAAAAAAGATGTAGAGTCTTTTTGTGACACATGAATCCTTTAGTATTCATAGGGAGGAAGTTAGGAAAACATTTATCATCTCTTCAACATTAAATTAATCATTAAGGTATAAGGCGTCATTAAATATGAATAAGTGACATGATATTTGGTGTCACAAATCCATCATTTTAGGAAACATAAATCACGGATCTAGTGAAATTAAAGCAATTGATTTCCAAGGAATATTTTTTGGGGTTCTAAGGAAATGAATGAATGAATATAGGTGGTGAAACATCTATATAAATATCGAGTCCATTAGGTTAATCTATTTGATACCCTACACATTATATTTTAATTCATTAACTTTTTCTAAAAATAGAGTACCCTAGGTGAATAAATTAATATAATTAAGAAAGAATATTTGTGATCATCCATGGTTGTGTGATGTGGGGTGTTCTATAAACTATCTTTTATGGAGAAGAAAACATTGGTACTCTATTATTTTAAGAGGATTCTCCATGGACACATTAAATTTGTTCACTAATGATCATTTTTTTACGAAGAACTAAACCATGAAACAATATATGAGTTGTTCACTCCAACTATGTTAGTAGATGTTTTTTATAATATTAATACCTACCAGACCATTAATAAAGTACTATCAAATTATTCACACTTATTGATAGTGAAATGTACAATAGAATATGAAGCGACATATATTTGTAAAATTTTTCTTGAGTAATGAAACACATTCATTTGAAAGCAAACCAGTTTTTCAGGAAGGAAAAAGGTATGGGACACATGGTCTCAAAAATATGTGATGAATAAATTCAATTTGTGTATTGAAAAATAAATTCACCACCTGATCATTATATTAGGTACATCCCATAAAATATCAAGGTATCATATTTTATATGTGATTTGTTTTTTCCTAGAAAAATGTCGTCATGCGTAGTTACACATATGAGAAGACGAGAGAGGGGAGAAGATGATGTGAATAGTGATGTTTAAAGTAATGGAAACAATAATGATAATTAATGAATGAATCACGAAAAAACATTAATTTATAATATTTAAAGAGAACAATGTTCACATATAGTTTAAGAGATAGTTCCATCCATTATTAAAATATATGCATAAGATGATATTTTTAGTCTTGTGTTATTAGTGGCAACAAGATATTTAGTTCCTCAAACAATAACATATTCAATAATTTTATGATATTGAGTATCGATGAAATAGAATAAGACACTACTACACTAATGTATATTATTATGTATTAGAGAATATGTGATGGACTAAGAATTATAGTTTATTTTCACTTGGGGTGTAGTCTAATTCAATGATTTCATGTTATAGTAATAGACATATAATTCATAATGACAAAGAAGTATTTGTGAAAATTTGTATCTAATATGTAGTTGATTCAACATTCAAAATGGATGTTTTTGAATCAATCTCAAAATCATATTTAGTGATGTCTTTTTATTATTGAGAAAGAAGGAATGAACATGTTTTCTTTCCCTATAAGTTTTCACATGAAAAATATGATTGAAAACTAGAAGAAAAAGAATATAGAGTTGTTTTTTCTATTACTATATTGAACAAGAAGAGGTTCTTTAATGATTTTTTCTATATAATGAAGTGAATAATATGATAGTAAATATCCAATTGGCATGTTACTATTATATTTAATTCACACCTATTAGATGAGTTTATTTGTGTTACAATTAACTATAATTATTAGTTGAAGAGTATATTCATATGAAATTTAAATATACATCTAGGAGGTGTAAAATTTAAAATTTCAATTGAATAATGTGAATTTCAATTGAAGCGATATTTCATGATTATTATAAAAATTATAGAATATGTATTCTTTATTTGTAATGAATTTTGATAATTCTCATACCAAGTCGATGAATAGATACTATTAATGAGTAGTGAACTGTGTAAAAGCATCATGTTCCATATATTTTTATATTAATATACTTGAATATTCATAGAAAATAAGAATAAATAAATATAGATCATAACCGATCTAAGAGGTAAATGGGATAAAAGTATAATTTGTGAAAAATTTCACAACACTTATTCAGAACCCCATCTTATTGATAATTAAATACAAATTTTTAACTTTCAAATGTTTCTAGGATTTAAAATGAAAAACCATAGTCCATGTACAAAATAAGAAAAATAAAAACATTAGTCCTAGTTTTATGGCCTTAAAATGATCATCATTAGTCTATATCACAAAACCTTAAAAATAAACAACACACCCTATGTGTATTGAATTAAATTTTATATTATTACGTCTTCATGTTCTATATTTAATAATTTTCATCACCTAGCATATGTTTCATTCCTTGTAATATGTTATTCAAATATGACCTAAAAGTAATTATGTTTTAAATTCCCAAATATTTTATACATCATAATTTCTTAGAGGGACCAATCCTATAATAACTGATCCCTTCTCCCTGAGTAACATGGACTCCATCCTAGATAAAAAAAAACTCTATTATATCCTTTAATTCTATATAATGTTCTATAATATCAAACATGTCCATTTAGAAATTCTATGTGTTGTGGAACATTTTCAATCCCTTGTGTCCTCTTGGGGGACCATCAATCCTAATGTAGCCCTTATTCTTTATTAGATAACATAGAACTCCAGTATAACCTTAATTCACAAAAAGATACCTTAAATCAAAACATAACATGTATGACTTCTTGGATGGATATAAACTCTAGCATAAAAATATGGCATGTTATATGAAAATGTACTTCAATTTAAGCCTCAATTATTTAATGATATCAGGAAACTCTAATACATACTCAACACATATTGGGAGTATATAAATCTAAAAATAATTCAAAATAACTTCTATTTAGTTTTAAGTATAAATATATTATTTCAAAATTTTTAGTTACATAGTCATCTAAAAAACATTATTCCATCAATAAGGGATCTAAAATCCACTATAACGTTAGGTCTTTATATGTGTCCCTAAGTCCAATAATAAACTTTATGACATTCTATATGGAATGAAACTATAAAATTATCTCAATTCATATTGAGATACCATTAATACTATAATAATTCTATATACATCATAGATTCATGAGGCACCTACAAAACCATTTTGGCATCCTAAAAACCGTAAACATTATTGTCACGCTTAATCTATGCTTGACAACATGAAAATATATGATACTGAAAATTTGTCATGGGAGACATGAAATCATTGTACAACAAATTATCCATCCTAGTTCACACTAAACTCCAACATAACCATTACTCCTTTTAGTAGGTTATTAGACACCCATAATACATATGGTTTGGAAATAAAACTCTATTATAATATTTAAGTCCCCCAACAGGAAATTAAACTCCAATAAACCTTTAATGCTTCTTAAGGTAAATGAAACACCAGGATAACCATTATGCCTTCAATTATGGAAATTTTTTTATTGTAAACCTTATTCCTTTATTTATTTACCAATACTTTAATGTAACCAGTAATTCATTTTAAGGGATATCAAATTTCATTGTAACACTTCATCTTTGATGAATGTCCCAAAACACTAACAAAACATAAACATTCATGGGATAATATAACACTATTTTTAAAGATAACTACATTCCAATATAGATTTAAAATATTTTTATTTATATATACTCCTTGGAGTCAATTTACTGATCCCAAAAACATGTGTGTGTGCATCAAATGCCCAGAAAATCCCATATGTAATAAAACAGTACTATTTTCCACTTTCATTCAATCATTGATGGAATTAATCTCTGGAGTATAATTAAATGTATATTTATACTATATAAATAATAATGAAACTAATGTAAATATATTATAATGAAATATTATTAAATTCCTCATGATTCTATATGGGATGAGTTAAATCCATTATATATCCTTGGAAAAGATAAAATCAAACCAACGATTTTTTGCCGATGGTCTCCTTGCTAGTGAGGATTGTGAACAAAATTAAATTATTATTTTTTCAATGATAGATTTACAAAACATGTAAAATATTTAAAATTGGTTTTTAGAGTATAAAATATGATCTTTAATGGCAGAGTGGACTTCAAATCCTCTTAGTTTTGAAGTGTACACACCAATACATACATGAATAGTTTTCCTAGAGAAAACAACCTAAAAATGGTGAAACTGATATAAAAATAATTATTATATAATTTTTATTTATTGAATATGACATTTTTTATATTATGTTTCATCAATCGGTTTCATATTATTTATGATATATGGAATTAAGCATTTCCACTTTGAATGGGTACTACAATTCTTTAACATCTGAAATGTGTCTAAAAAATATAATAAGAACATGTTTTCTAATGATCTATAGTAATCATGATTTCAGTAATGACAACAACACCCCAAACATAATGGTGGTTTAATTATTTTAGGGGAATTATTGATTATCTTTTATACCAAAGAGTATCAAATAGATATCTTTTAAACCTTTTTTTAAGAATAATATCTAGATGGAGTTGTCCAAAACCATTTAATGACATTGAGAATCCTTGAATCTGTGTGTGCAAAAGAATCCACACTAATAAAAATTACAAATTTACTATTGTAAATATATATAATCACATCAAATAGTTTTTTAAGTCACTCTATTATGCATGAAAATTCTATCCTCCATTACCCTAAGGATGTGCTCAAGGTTGGTACCCATATTCCACTAGATAATAAAGATTCATTTAAGAGGAATACCACTAAAAATGGTAATATCTAAGGCTATATATCCCACTCACACTATAATTTTCTGATGAAAATATTTCTCTTGAGGTCCAATTCTATGATTTTAAGAAGAATTAATTATTTAATAAATTATAATTAATAACTATTTTGTCAGTCTCATTTCAAATATTATGGAAATGGGTCAAAGTTATTTTGTGATTGAGGAAAAATTAATACCTTTTTTCCCATTGCTTACACGGGAATCTTGTAAATATCAAAGACTATTAGTTGTTCCCAATGGGGCATGAAATTTGTTTTCATGCCACTTACATGACATTTATATTCAATGATCGGGGTAATCATATATTAAAAATGTGATTGTATTGAAATATGATTTCATTACTTATTCAATCATTTATTATGACAACATATACCATATTGAAAAAAATATTCCATTTTATTTGATATTGTGGTTTGATATTGACTATTATTTTATATTGGATACCATTAATTATTAGTTACATGAGATATAATGAAAGGGAGTTTTATGTTTTCATACATATGATGCTTGGGATTGTTGAAGAATTTACTCTTGTCTAACTGAGCATGATTAAATGAGGCTATAAATTTGGAGAATCTTTAAGGACATATATTAATATATTAATATATGTATATAATGATGCAAAACCTATGTGTTTATAGTGGAGGGAATGTGCATTCATTTTTAATGCCCTTATACCCCTATATATATCTTTCAATTTCCTTCATTACACTGTGAGGTACATGAATGTCATGTTTGTAAGATCATAAAACTTCATCATCATGTGATTTTTGCACAACATATAAATACCTATAAAGGATAGACATCCTTTGACTACCACATCAATAATATTCATCACGCATTTTTGAAGGAAATTAAATATTCTATGGTTATTTGGTGTAATGTATAGAACATTATTTTTATTTTTCATTTATTGAGGATTTTTTCATTTATGTACGATATTTATAATAGGTTTTGGATTTTAATCACATTATATTGTTATAATATTGATAAATATACACTATTAAAACCCATCAAGATATTTTTCATCAATTCTTAATTATCATCAGATGAAATATAGAAATCAATAACATATTTTATAAAGAAAAATAATAATAATACGTGACATGTTTTTTACATGATTTACACAATGTCATATGAGTCCATGTACCATGTTTTAATTTCAATTTTGTTAAGTTCATATAATATGATAAAGATATTTTGGAATGGAATTTTTCTTGTAAATGAAATCAATAAATTATTATTTTATTATGAACAATACATTGTTTAATCCTATGGTCAAACTGTTGAGGATCCACTCATTGAAATGGATTTTCTTTGACAGAAATGAAAAAATAAGTTACATTTCAATGTAACATGTTTTAAAATAAAATAATATATATATATATATATATATTTGTGTGTTTCATAAAATTTAATATGTGTTATTATATTATTAATGAAAAAATATTGAATTTTTCTTTAGAGTTCATAGTGACAAACTCATTATTCACTAAAATTATTATTTCATAAAAAAAGTTTTGGTGTTGAGATGATCCTTATAAATCAAAAAACTCTTATTTATTTATTTCTTACCCAGAAATGACCATCATTATGAAGGGTAATGTTGATCACATTATCACCAAAAAGTTACACTCAACATATTCATGAATGATTATGAAAAAACATACGGGAATAAAAATTAATGATAATAAGAACATAATAATTTAAAATGATAGAAGAACACAACACCAATTCTGGTTTCAATACTATAAAAAATCCTATAATAATATAATAATATTATTTTTACATTTTAATGGAATCAAGATTCCACCAATCCCCCACACATAGAACATGCTTTGAGGTTAGTTCTCTATTTCTATAGAGTTTATATGTGAATGGTTGAATAATAATAAAATGATATATATGTGGAAGATAATGAGATAAATAAAATTATAAATTAAACAATATAAAATTTTATATCATAAAATCCACACCTAGAGGAAATATAATGTAAAACTACTGACTCAAATCAATTAGAGGGGTAAAGAAGTACATATTTATAAGAATATGAGGTAGAAAATTTTTTCTAATATTAGATCCTCTAAAATTATACAGTTTTTAGAAAAATAAATTGATTAATATGGAGATTTGGTCTTTTGGAATTCTTGTATATCAACTTATATTATAACACCTATATATTTTATCACATTTGGATATATATTGAGGATAATATAGGAAAATCATTAAATAAAATATATCTATCAATATCATCTATCTATAATCAATATAAAAAAATATCCACATTTGTTTGGATAATTTAATGACCAAAATTTTGAATTTAATCTTCTATAAACTTCTTCTTAGATAAACCCTTCATCCTCCTTAAAAATTTATCTTCAATAATTATTATTTAAATGGATTATAATTAAAAAATCGATGAAAATATTTTTACCCATTCATATTAAATGTATCTAGATTCCAAGAATACACATTTAGTTTAGACCAAAATAACTTGTTTACAAAAATTTCCTCCATATAGATGTAATAATAAAAACAATTTCATTTAGCATCCAAAAAGTTCCCAGAAAACACAAATACTAGAGAAAATGTTATAAAAACATTATTATTGTGGGACCAATCTATAACAATCTGCATCAGCATCGATTCATGGAATCTTATCACTCCTCAAATGGTTGATAAAACATTCATTATCCAAATGAAAAAAATATATTAGTTGAGTATCTAAAAATTATTTTCATAAAATAAAAATTACAATTAAAAATTTATAATAATTAAAAAAACTTCTCTTAATAATGTAAAAACAGAATTTCAAATGTAATTCAACTATATGAAAAAAATTATTATTTTTTATCAAATATTGAATTAATAAAAATCATGTGACCATTTTATGAAATAGAGTAAATAAATTATTCAATAATATTTAATTTATCAACTCCCCTACCCAAACATAATTTGAAATCCTATGAACAAAATTATATAAAATCCATGAAAAATGCACTGAAAAATTAAACATGAGGAATATGTCACTTTTTATAGTGTAGAATTATCATATCTCATTTATGAAAATAGAATTTATTTCACATTATTATTTTATATTTAAATTTTTTTCAACCTCATCAATCCATAAGTATATAACCACACCTATAATTCATTAAAATTCAGGCCACTCTTTAGTTAAGGGAAATAAAATTAATAGTTTTGATCAATAATTAAAAGTGAATTTGTCATTCTCGGATTCTAAAATGTATCATCTATCCTCACTTTGATAGATATTAGTTTTATTAATACTGATTTACAATAAAGGGTTCATTATAGGTCTTAAGGAATGTGGTTAAAAATTTAAAATATTTACGTAGAATGATCTAGGATGGAGAATTCAATATCAATTCTTGAATATTTAACTGACACACAAGAATGATAACTCATTAATTTTTCATACATGTGAAAAAACACCATCCATTAAAATAACCACATGCACAGTTGAAGATATTAATTTCATTAATTAAAACATCCAATTCCCTATTTTTATGTACTGTTTTTATTTTTTTCATTTCAATTCATTTTTATTATTTATTTGAATACATATCACATCTACAACGTAACTTAATCTGATCATATTTCCATTAGTTTGATGATGATGATTTCTGATTAACCTATAATAAAATTAATAAATTCTTACAGATAAAAAATATTGATGTAAGATATATGAAAAAATTTATTAATTCTATCTTTAAATAAATACCTCAATCACATAAAAAAAATTCATGATATAAAAATCATTTAAATTTAACAATCATATATTCACATTTAAAAAAACCTTATTTCTATAATGATTGTGTGGGTATTATAAAGAATATTTCAATAGGGTTCTGAATAACTCACTATATGGGAGAAATGTAATTTTACTAATTTTTTGATATGAATGGATTTAAAAAAATTTCCACAAACATAATAAATTAATTAAAAAAATCGATAATTTTTTTTACTAACAATAGTCAATTTATATATATTATATCTTCAATTCAAGAAAGATTATCAATATTAATTCAAAAAAGAAAATATTAATGAATATTCATGAAACAAAAAATCTCATATGATATAAAGAATAAGTTGGATTACACTACCCCCATAGATAAATTTAATTACCCTTAATTTATTACCAACAAAATAAAATATTAAGTGTATTCAAACCAATGATAAGGAAAGATACCACCTATATTTATTTTTTAGTAGCATAATTATGTTATTCTTCTTAAAACAACCACATAAAAACTAAAATACCATCATAGAAATAATTTAGTAAATAAATTTAATTGTTTGGTAAATAAAAATTAATATAAATAAATATAATAAAATGTATTGATTTTTTTATTGAACCCTATAGTTTATTGGTATTTGACTTCCTACGGTTGGAAGTTTTAGTTATCACAAAAAAATGACATGGTGGAAGAAACATGAAAATTTGAACCACCATATTTTTTACATTAAAAGAACATTCCATTAAACATAGTGTTGATTAATCCATTCAAGACATAAAAAATCATGTCCCCATATAATGTTAGAATATATTTCAAGTTGGAGAAAATGAAATGTTGGGTTCTCTACATTTTCTACAAGTACCTGTGTGGTGTCTTTAAATCAATAGTTGGGGCTTAATCAAGTTGTATTGTATCTTAAATTTAAACATAAGTGTTGTTTTAAAACAGTTCATCATGAATATTATTAAAGAATTAAAAATATATAAAAAGTTATTCACATTTTTTTAGATCATATTAGAATGGTATTTCATCACTCAGGGACACTAGTAACTCAATATCATTAAGCCTTTTATATTATTGATCTCCACCATACAGTGACAAATTTGTATTTGATAAATCCTAAAAATTAATATAGTGGGAAGTTATAATTATTTCATTTTCAATAATATCATAACAAAATGTGTTTATAAATGGTTATCTTCCTAAGTAATATTGAATATTAATTTATCTTCTATACTCAATGACTATAACATCCGTTTTTTTGGGTGATTGAGTGTAGTAAATATATTAATTTTTTTCATAAAATTAAACAAAATGGATTGTGCCTTATTAAAAATATCATGGGTTGTATAGAGGTATTGGTTTTCTAATTAAAAATATTTTAAAATCAAAATTTTCACCATGTTCAACAAAATATTCCCAATATTTATCCAATTCATCATGATCTCTCATGGGTGAATCAACTATAATGTATTATTTTATAAAATCATATAAAAATTTATTGATATTTTTTAGGACTCTTTCATAATATATTATTCCATGAAGAGGTATTAATATGAAAATTTTAGAAAAACTGCATGTAATTCCTATATTTCCCATGAATTATTTTTAGAATAATTTTATTTTAAGGATGTGGAAATAATTTCCATTTGTCTATATTATTATTTATTAAGTTTTTTTATTCTACTATGTTTTAATAATCAATGCTAAATATAAAATGGACTAATAATAATTATTCAATTTATGCCAATGATTGAAAAATATATTTTCTAATAAGATAATTTAATTTAGTAAATAATTGTATAAAATAATGTCTATTTTTTTAGTTTTTGAAATATTTGATATTTAGGGTTTTTAAACAGTGTGCACACAAAAATTACATCTCTTTAAATGTTTCCAAATTTATTTAATAGATTTATTGTGAATCCCTTTTTAATAAATTAATACATTCATTAGAATAGAATATAGTGAAATCCCATGGTCTATTTCTCGAGGAGGCCAGTCAAATGCCATAATAGCTATTGTATATATTTAAAAACTACCGAATATAATATTAATTATATAATAACATAATATAGGATTTCAAAATTCATAATTTTTAAAAATTTAAATATTTAATTAAACAATAAGTCGTTAATAGAGATTCAATTCGTTGTTTTTATGAGTACATGGTTATATTATAATTGTTCTTTAATAATATCATTTCATATTATTTTACTCATCATTGACATAACCCTATCAATTTAAACTCTTCCATTTTTTTGATCCTTCTCACTGAAAATCTATAGGAAGGGTAATCTTTTTCATTTTTTCACCATAATTCTACGCTATTCATCCATATGTAGAATTATTATAAGAAAGGATAAGAATAAAAAATATGAACAAGATTTACCAAATAATAGGTAAAGTGGCTGACCCCTGCAAAAAATCATGTTTCTTACTAATTTTATTCTATAATGTAAAAATAATAATAATGTTAAAATGAAATTGAAAAATTATTCCAACACACCCCCCCTAAAATAATAATAGATGGTTTTTATACATTTTCATGATGTTTAGAATGGAAAGGTGGAAAAATAAAAAAGTATAAATGATGGAGAGATTATTTTAATTATATAAACAAAAATATAATTAAAAAATAAGAAACATTTACTACAAGAAAATAAAATAAATACCAAAAACTCAATCCATAAAAATACCATAATTTAATGGGATGATAAAAAAACATTTATAGGAAAAGGAGGTTCAAAAAAATTTCTCATATTATTCTTTCAAAAAATTTGTTCATTTTAGGATCACTAAATGGAATTAATAGGATAAGTTTTCTTCAATAATTTTTTATACCCATTTCATCAATTATCACAGTCATATTTTCTTCTCACGTATCCATGTATTGAATATTTGATGGTTTAATAATTAAATAATATTTCATTCTAGATAGGATATGATTATTAAATTTAACAAATTACCACATGTTTATAGAAAATTTAATAGTATAATATTTTATTGTGGTATTTTAAAAACATGTTCTAGAAAGGATTTCTCTTTGACCAAAACAATTACCCTCTTTAATTACATTATTTAAGAGTTTTTTATGATTAATTGATAAAAAAAATTCCCATATAGAATATCTATTGATTATGAGTGTGTTGAATTCATAGATATTTTTAAAAATGATAACTTATGAAATAAATTCCCCTCTAGATGGGTTTAATGATTTAAATAATGTTTTAAAACTTCGGTAAAAATTTCAATGAATCCTACAAGGCAGAATAATTTTATAGAATAATTATTATTGTAATACCCATCCAATTATTTCCACATTAGTGTTCACATAATTTCTACATCTCAATAATAAAAATAAAACTCCATAATGCATTAAATTAGATTAAATTCTTGATTTAATAAGGAATAATCACCCCAATAAGTTATATAATCAATTTATCACACAAATAATTTTTTAAAAAAACTACAATGCTCTTAAAATGGTAAAAAATATATTTACATGATAATTTTAAGTTCAGGCTCAAATTATATTTTATAATTAAATTTAAAAATAAATAAAAATGTGATACAGATTAAGCAATTATAATATATAAACTTTTCAACAATAGTTGTGTTCATCAGTGTTATGATCAATTATAATAGTTGTGCTAGGTTTTTCAAAAAAATGCGTATCATATGAAAAATATGATAATTCTTTGTGTATTTATATATATTATGTGATATCATATGAAATGATGGGAACATCAATTATATAATAACATTTAATACATTATATGATCTATTATATTTATAGAATATATTATCAAACATTAAATTGACATTGAATTGAATTAGGCAGTATCACACTAATTGTAGCATATGATTCTATCCCACACTTATAATAAAATTAGACTATATTTTTTTATTGAATTAAATTATAATTTCAATTATATTTTTCATAAAATATTAATGAATAATAATAATAAATTATTTTTTTATTTTTATTAATTTTAATGACATCATAAATTAAATAGTTTTAATGAGTTTACAACTAATTTATTAAATTCTTATTAAATAATTATGAATAATAATTCCATAATATAAAATTTTGGTATGAATATATACATTTTAAAAAAGTATATTGTGTTCCTCGTAATATATAAATAATGTGGTTATTTTCAAATAATTTGATTAATTTTATACTGTTTTTGATTTTCAAAATTAGACAATATATATAGTTTTAATATTTTAATTAAAAAATTTTCATAATAAATATATTCTAATTATTACCGTTAAAAAATACATTAGAAGAATATTAAACCTCATCAAAAGGGTTTTTATCACTAATAAGATTAAATTTTTAGTAATTTTTGGTAGTTATATTTAGATTATATAAATATATTACAAATTAGTGATTGAACTAAAATAAGTTAATTGTTTATAAAATATCATAGATTATTAAGATAAAATTATATATAATGAATTATATGAAACATTCTAATTGTAAATTAAATATTAAATGATATTATATTTATGATTATGGAACATCCATAATAATTAGCTAAAAATTATTAAATATTTTTAATGGGAATTTAATTTTTATGAAATCTTTCAATATTATATCTTGTTTAAAAATATAAAGAGTCAATTTACTATAAGATAATTCACTTATTTATCATTAATTATTATAAATTGATTATATAAATAGTGAATATTTTTATTCATTATTATATGTTATTATACTAATTCCCATAAATTTTCATGCCATGTATTATAGTATAGGAATGGTTACATATGATTTTGTTTCTCCAACTATCAAATCAGTATTTACTTAAATTTATTATCATATTACTAGTTATTTACTAATTTTTTTACATTTTTATTATTAGTTTTAGGATTAATTTAATTCATTCAGGACTAAATTATCACCTAGTAGAGAGAATTTATTTTTGACTTACCAATAATTAGGATTCTTATTCCTTTTTATATAATTGTGGGTGTTGGTTATTTTTTTCATCATGGATTACTCATGATGTGATTTGAAATCTCAAATATAATTAAATAATTACTTAATGAGTTCATGTTACTTATGGGTGACTTGTATTGATATATGTGTTAATAAATATTTGGATTCAATTTTTGGAAATCAAATAAACATGTGGTTTTGGAAAATAGTTAAATATTTATATGGTTTTAACATATTAATTTGGTAGATGGAATAATATTTCCAATCAAATTAGAAATCTTTATAACTGAAGTGTTTATCATGATATAAAATAGTGAGATTAAATTTACAATAATATAGTATGTTTTATATTCCATCTACTTAATTACTTATCAAGGACTATATAATAAAACTAGTTAGTCCATGTCATTATTTTTTATTTTATTATTATTTTAAATAATTTAATATTTCAATATAATATATTTAATTTTCTAATTACTTTGGTCATTCAATCATTAGGTTCACCTGGACTGTCTTATGTTAAAATGTTATTAATGGTTACTTTTTGTTACACTTTTCTAGAAAACTACAATAGTTTGGTTACCATTGGAAGAATTTTTTTTTATTGATACGATGAATTAAAAAATTATTTTTCTACAAAACTACCAATAATATATATATTAAACGATGTGCATGATTTCTAATTTCTAGATATTTTAATGAATTTTTTCAATATTTTTTGGATGATGTTTTCATGGTTTTTTGTCTAAAAGTATATTGATATTTTAATAATTCATAATTGACTAAAATATCATAAAATAATAATTCATTATGTAACTAGGTAAAAAAATTTATTCATAATTAATAAAGTAATATTGTTTTATTATTCACATATTTATGATATCAAATTATTTAATATATTTATTGAATTTTAGTGAAAATACTTTTTTCGGTGTAATGTTGAAATGGAATTTTTGGTAAATTTTTTTAGATGTACATTTCATTAAAAATTAATGATTATAATTAGAGAATAAATTTTAGTCTTAGAAGATTATAATTGAATTTCATGAGAAGTTTTAAGATGGATTTCAAGAGTGATCTAAAATTTATAGATTCCATCATATAAATTTCTCTCATGATCACATGGCAAGGCATCATATTGTGTGACACTAATACATAGTGTAAGAAATAATTATTTAGAATTCATACTCATATGATGTCAGAAAATACTATGCCTTTTATCCAGCAAAAGGATTTTAAATGCAATCTCAATACTACACCAACTATAAAACATTGAGGTTATTAAGACATCCTGACCAAGTAAAAATCATTGACACATAATGTACACATTCATCGTGAGTACTTTTCATAAGTATTGATCATATAAATTTATTGTAAAAATTAAAAAATATTACGAATTTAGTTTCTAGAGAAATATTATTGAATTTCAATGAAGAAAAATTTTAGTTTCCATAATTATAATATTGTAAACCAATTTTTCGGAGGATGATTAAACTGATATTCTATTTTTAAAACATCTTATTTAAAATGTGATTCAATACGATTCACAAGAGTTCTTAAAAAATATGAAAACTATTATCGTAAATCATATTATCTGATTATAAGGTTTCTAAAATTTTTTCATGATTATTGAAACCCAGTTTGTTTTTTATGACTCTCTAGAAATTACATCAAGAATGTCAATGTCATGATGCTTTGACATCATGGAATATAAATAAACATTGAATTATTGGTGTAATGTGATTAATGTTATATATATATATATAACATTATGTTGTATAAGCTATTTACTTTTTTATTTTCATTTCAATAATTAGTAATTCATTCCTTGAGCTATGTGGAAAGAGTAATTGATGATATAGTACATTGATTTTCATTTCTAGAATTTGAAAAATAATTATTTCTACTGTAAATATTTTATGAATTCTAGGAATATTCATGAATAAATTCATTCAACATTTCATGAATAATAATATAAAATCTGAGAAAAATACAGACATACATTTAATAGATTAAATAATATTTTCATATAATGGGTCATTTTCTTGTTCATAACTAAATATGAAAATTATAGAGGATTTAGAGGTTGGATTATTATGGATGATTATTCAGGAGTAATGATATGGAATTATTTTCTTCTAAATCATTTTAATTATATGATTTTTTACAATGTTTAATATTTTGATATGTTGGAGAGAGGGATTGTTTTAGAGTGTTTTAGTTTTGAAATATTGATAAAAGTGGTTGAGACACTAGCGCCCTATGTTCTAAAAGGATTAACATCAGTTGATAGAGATAGAGAATTTATTTAAATATAATATGAATTTGTGTTTCAATGGTACTATTAAGATATAATTAGGAACTATGTTAGAATATTATGATACATATACTAAAATATTAAGGGGATGATAATACATAGTTACTAAACAGTCATATTCTCATGAGATATTTCCTAAAATTTTCTCTCATATTAACTAAAAAGTATTCATCATAAAACTATCACCAATAATAAATAAATTATACAAAACATAATTATGATAATCGTATTGAATGTTTTGAAAGATTTCAATCATCCTCATTTTCTATTTGTAATACAAATATGGTAACCCGATTTCTAATGTTATGAATATTTTTTATGATAAAATTATGTTTATTAATACTATTTCAGACCTTATGTTGTACTAGATAAAAATTATACATTTGTCCATGTTGGTGGGAAAATCTGTGAAATATTACCATTGAAGGTTCAAGATGACTATTGGAGGAATGATTATAAATACTAGATAATTCATTGATTTTTTCCCTGGTCAATTTCTTTGGAAAATATCACTTTTGTGAGATATCTTACGATTATAAGTGTAAACATTTAATTTTTAGTCAATGTTATCATCAAAAGTCTTTTGTATCGTAATAACTATATCTTATTGTGTGAATATAATTAATGACTGATATGTATTAGAATATAGAGGATCTAATCACCATATTGATCAAGGGCTTGTGGGGATACCAACACAGAACTGACCAAGATATCAAGGGTATATAGGAATAGTGTGATAGAAACAATCCTTGCATTGATGGATATCGTTGCTAAGGGATGATCTAAATTATTACATGTATAAGATAATAGACCTTAATATATTGTTATTGAATACCCTTATCCTAAGGATTAAATAACACTTTTTTTATTATTTTATCTGTATCATTCATGTTTTAAATTACACTATGTATATTTTTAATTGTATTATTGAAAAATACAAAAATTATGAAAAAAACGTTACAATAATTAAATTTTTTTAAATTTGGATTATACACTCTATTAAATCATAGATACTCTAATTACAATATCCTAATATTAATTATAAATATGTTATTATGATACTCTATGTTTTTTACATTATATGTTGTGATTATGATATATGTGATTGCAACTCTATATTGATAAATAGTATTATATCAGAATACAATTAATTAGTATTCTATGATAACATCATAATCAACCTACCTATGTTAACCTGATATCTAATCCCGATACCCTATCTGAAAAAATATATAAGAGGAATTGTGAAATGTTTAAGCTTAATTCAATTGAGTTTTTTTATTAAAGGAATTATTTTTAATAGTAAACTCACCCCCTAATGAATTAAATCTATCTATTGTAGATCAGTTGATCAAATAATTTATCTTCATGAAAATTAATGGGGTTATCATTTCTTAATCAAGGACGTTGAAACTCATTTTTAATCATTTTTAAAATCTTTCCAATATACCATTACAATTCAATTATTTGTTGTAATTAATTAAAAGTTCCATTATAAGGGTTGGATTCATTCATTCTAAATGAAATATTTCTTGTCAAAAATGAAAATGCTTTTCTTCCTTCTATAATGATAAATAATTATCAATATATACTGTATTTATAAATGTCTCCTTTTAGGGAACCATTCTTTTATAAATCAAATTATTTCTCGATTCACTATTCTCAATTGATGAAATTGAATATTTCTTTTCCACCAGAATACGAATACATTTATCTTCAACATTTAGGATTAGTATTATGGAAAATTCTTAGTTTTTTAAGGGAGTGTTCATAAAATGTGATTAATTTCATTATAATCACGTTCACATGATCAATCAGCATTAATTTTCAAAAATTTATTGTTTTCAGGCATCATCTTTTATGTCTAAGGGTTTAAAATGCTTCATAAGGTTGAATGTTATATTTTAACTCAATTATAGTTTATAATTTTTAGCTAACACTGGGTTAATTATTTGAAAATATTTTCATTTATATCATAAAGAATATAAATTTTTTTATACAATAAATATATTAAAATTGAATTCATTGTATTTGATCTTTATTGATTGAGTTAAATGAAAACGATTTCATTCACATTTTATACAAATGAACATGTAATTTTTGTATTTTTGTTTTACTCTAAATTGATTAGATGGGTTAATTATTCATATTTTTAAATATTCAAAATTTACATCAACAAAATTGTCTCTAATTAGTTGATTCAAATATATAAATATATGTTCACAATGAGGAAATGAAAATATTTAAGAATAATTGAGTATAGTGTGGAGATTGTTCAATTCCATTTAGAATATTACATTCTATAAATTTTGTATAAATGGAAGAAAACTTTTACTAACCAAATTTTTTTGATACAAAAAATCTTTTATTAATACTTGAGATATACAATTGGAAATAATTTTTTGATAACTAATTATTTTTCAGAATTACTATTTATCTAGTTTTTAATAAATTTTCTCAAATTTATTTTTGGAAATAATTTATTAAGGATATAATAATTTTAATGTGTTCGGAAATTCTCTATGGCTTTTATCTAATGCATTTTCTTCACAACAATTTGATGAATTTTAATTTATTTTTATGTTTAAATTAATTTTAACTGTTAATAGTTAATTATTGAATGCCTCTAGATGAAATTATTATTTATTGAATAACATTTATTTAAAAAATTTCTAAATGGAATAATTTATAAACAGATGTAAATTCCATATTAACATACTTATACGAATACATATACTAATATTTTTCATGAATTGTATTTTAAATATACTTTTTTATATTAATGAATATCTACATTTAATTTTCCAAGATTAAATTATCATCTATGTTAGATATTGATGTTTTTTTTATTAATATTATTAATGTCATTACTCATGTTGTTTTCAAATTTGGATTCATTATATTAATTTATAAATGTTTGTATTTCACATCAATAAATATTTTACTATTTTATTATTATCTAATGTGATTTTGTAAGATCATATATCTCTGTTGATGTTTTTATAAAATTCTAATCTCATATTTTTTAATATCTTACTCACGACAATTTTCAAGTTGGATACCTTGAATGATATTTTTGGTACACACTAATAATAGTTTGTATGAATCAATATGTCATTTCTCCCCCTTGGATTATATGTTCTTGCTGTTTACATATGATATTTAAAAGCCTCACCCACATGGATCATATTTTAAAAAAATTAAACATATTTCAAATTTCCCATGTGGTTGAGAGTTTGTCAAAAATCTCATTAGCAGCCACTGAATTGAAATCAGGAATAAGAGATCATAGGAAAAAAATATGAGCCTAAGTTTGGAACTGTGAAAAATAGTTTATGGTTGAGAATAAATCATGAGAGCCTAATGTTTTACCAAATATCAATGAATGACTATTATTATAGATAAATGATAATGAATTAAGGGATATAAATTAAAATTGAATATAGTGTTCAATTTTGCACCAAATATATATTGGTTTCAAGAATTCCCAATAATGATTTATAATAGTAAATTTGATCATAAATTCAAAGTGGGTGAGATTGAGGTTTATTGACTAAGGTTAAAAAACTAAATAACACAACTCTTTATATTTTTGAACCACGGACATAAATCTTAGTATATTATGTCACCTAATGTAACATCCCAGGTAAATAATGAGTAAGAAAATTTTATATTTATTAATATTTGTGAATGAAATATTAATTTTACATTAAATGGGATTCTATTATTTGGTGGCATACTTGATACGCAACGATGAGTTTCTAGGAAATCGTACATTACATACAATGCAGAGTAATATGAATAAATAATAATATAATATTATTATTGTAAATAGTAGTTAACACTAAGATGTTGTAACGGAGGGAATGAACAGAACTAACTACAATATGATTATATAATTTTATTAATTTTTTTTATTTATCCATTAAATTCTAGATCCTTAAAATATGAATGAATCTAATTTTAAGCATAAACAGTCTAATATTCATTAAAAAGACAATTAACCACCTTTTAAGGGATAACCCTCATTAAATCTAGTTTTGTTCGCTTTTATATGTTCGATTTGACCAACTAATATTATTCTTTAGAATCAGAACACCAAAATTTACAATGGGTAATATTTTGGAAGTTTTCTGATAAAATTTATTTTTTCATGAATAGTGAAAACTGTAGTTTTTTAATTCAAAACTATATTTTAATCTAACAAATTTATTCTTTTAAATAATGTTTTTAAATATTTTTAAAATGTATTTTGATTATCTTTTTTACCATTTAATCCAATTCAGGTCATTGGAAAAAATTTATCTTCGAAATTGAACATAAACAAGTGTCAATCATTTGATATATATTGTTTCATAAAAAAGGCTATTTGTTTTGACAATAGAGATTAATTTCAAATTAATATATGTGACTCTTATGTTTTTAATTTTTTAAAATAGACATAATTTTCTAACTCGGAATATAAAATATAACTTAGGCTGAATTTTTTGTTATTTTTTTAAAAAACATTAATTTTTGATGAATAGTGAAACCACTAAGTAGTAGTTAAAAAAATAAAATTCATTTAAATGAAATTTTACTGCTGATGATAATTGAATAACGAATATTTGATATACATGCTTGTTTTAGTACGTATAATGTTGTTCAATATGTTGAAAATTGTTTTTTGGTGAATAGTAACTTTTGAATTTTATTTAATGCGGTTAAAGGTAAATAGTGTAATTCCAGGTAAAAATAATATTATAATAATATGAAACTTACCTTCACACTTGTCCTAAGTTTATTTTATGAGTCATGGCCAACCATTTGCATCGTTGGGTCTATTTTTTGAACCCATGGAGCCACCTGAGAGTGGTAATGACACATTAGATATAATAATTTAATGTAAAGACCAAAATGACACAAACAAATATATTTTACTAAATTAATTTTTTACATGAGATTATATAAGTTATCATTTAGACATAATATATTCATTGGAAATATAAAATTATTTCTTACATCATGGTATTTTTTTCATAATTTTTAGATATCAAATACATTATATTATTTACGATACATAAATGATGCAGTATTTACCTAATTAATAAATGATTTAAATAAATAGGGTTATAAATATTAAAATAACATTAAAAAAATGTCCAATTATTATTTTGATTAATTTATTTCTACCATGAGTCCTCATATATACTATATTAAAGAGCTTTAGACCTTTTTATACAAAATATCATTATATAATAAAATAACATTTTCACACTTTCATAAAGAACCCCTCCTCCCCCTTATAAAGAAAGCTGAGGTCTAACCCAGTCCTCACACCTCTCAAGAAATTTGTTTCTTCCACCCCAATCCCAAATAAGCTCCCAAGATATCCCTCTTCCTCCTATAATCTTGACATTTGGCAGAAGACATCTGAAGAAGTCCTTTCCGTACAATCCAAAGGGAGTTACATTAATTAAAGGTAATAATTTCTTTTTAATTCATTTATTTTATTTTACTTCTCAAAACCCATAAAATCTTTTAATTCCTTTCTTTTATAAAAATACCAATATCCTAAATAAAAAAGGTTTTTCTTATGAGTATAATTCGAAATACACTTACACACATCTCCATTTAATGTGTAAAGAACATATTGATTCTGTTGGTGGAAAACTAACACCTAACGAAATGATGATTGTTCAATTATCTTATACCACCTCTTATGGTGGATATTATGATAGAAATTTATATATATATGATATATATTATTTTTATGATTTCTTTATGCTTCTTTATTTTTTATTTATACCATACCTTTATAGTTTCCATTATGAGTAAACATGATAATTTCATTTGAGGAAGCGCGGACTACCGCCCCCTCAAAGTGAAATGAATCGTTTATACAATATGTGGGACATATAAAGGATGAAATTGTGGAAATTATATTTGATATTATACTATAATTATTAATCTATCTATATATCATTATCATTTCATTAAATTAAAATACGAAATATAAATGAACGTAGCGTTCATTCGTACGTACGAATTACCGTTTCCATGAACGGTGCATTTCATTTCTTATCTTCAAATGTTTTGTACTCTTGTTAATAAATATATATACAGGATATATATGATATATTTGATATATAAACCATTAATATAATTCTGGATATAATGGACTCTTGAACTCATTAATAACATGTAATTAAAAGGTGTTCATTTTTTTAAATCATGTACCAAATATCGACAAAATGGCCATTATTAACATAAATGATTACATAATTTTATGATTTCTAATAAGTGAAATAAAATGAATAATAAACCTGAAAATGGGTTCTTAATCCATTATAAATTAACTATGTTTATTATTCAGGATTAACATGGAATAAACATGTCATGTCAGACACGAGGTTAGTGATTTCTTATCTCACTTTCAATTCTGTGAGATTCCCATTGTTCACCAATTATTTCATTCATGTGGGGTATTTTGTACTTAAATTTGATATATATAATCATAATTATCTTTATATTCATGGTAATACATGATTCATTGGGTGTTTATTAACTTTTGGTCATACGACTTGATTGATTACAACCTGGTTAGGGATTTTCATCTCACTTTTAATTCCCATGAGATTCATGCAATATTTTCCACTATTTTCTGTTTTTGTGGAGTATGTACTACACATGATTATATTATTTCTGTATATTACATTAATTTATGAGTATTTGCATCTTCATTTAATTATCTTACTTTCATGGGGTGTGTGTTTCCTATGCAACCAAATCCGTAAGGGAATCTTTTCACCCTCCTCTATTTAATAGACTACATTTTGTTATGACTTTTAATATACATCTTATTCTGTAAGGGAAATTATTCACCCATTTTCAATTCTTTGGGATAAAATTATACTTCTTCATTATGTCGTGATATGAATATGTGTGAACAAAATATGATTTTTTAACTCATAATATTCCCTTATATTGAGTGTATTATTATTTTTCACTAATTATTATGTGATTTATTTGTCCTTAATCTAAGTATAAAGTTTTTATAAGGGATTTCGTCTCAATTTACATTCCATTGAGACTTTATTGTCATTAAGCACCAATTAATTTTTACTTGGTGTATATACTATCCTTTGGAATATTATATCTTGAATCACTTTATTCTCGTTATGTTATAATGTTTTCATCAAATTTTATTCCTCAATTATTTTTATTCAAGCTTATATCTTGTTGTTAAGAACTCTATAACTAAAATATTTTAGAAAAATTTATTTATCTAAATCATTCACATTAATGTACATGTTTTAAAAATTGGTTTTAGTATTTATTTATATAAACTTTAATGTTTTTTTATTTTATTTCCCTTAAAATATTCATAGTTGTATGGGACATTTTGATTCAAAAATCTCTTTATTAGATGTTTTAAATTATCTTGAAAATGGTTTGATAAAGTATTCATTATGTTAATATCATGAAATGATACATTGTGGTTGCAATGAAGAAATTTTATCTTCCTTTTTTATTGTTTTACATGTTGTGAATATGTAATGGATATTCGGCATTGTTTACGTAAATGGGTAGTTCCATGATCAACCTTGGGCGGGTGACTCTGAGATTGCTTCCCAATGCATTGGGTAACATGACGAAGGTAAACGTTAATGATTCTCCTATAATATTTAGGTAATATACTATGATGGGTATTCTAAATGTGACTCCCTATAATGTTTTGATATCTACAATGTAAGTATGTTTTGAATTCAATATGTTACCTTTATATTTTATGATTAGTGTGTGTTATTCAAAAATCTTATGATTTCGTAAGGTATGTTATTATTGAAAAGTATGGTTTTGTTTATTTGTATTTAATGATGGGATAATGATTTACATCCTTATTTTATAAACCTTGATAAGATTTTTATGTGCATCCCAAGTATTCGAAATGTTTTCCAACAGACTTAAAGATGAATAGGGTCATGAATGGGATCAAGGAAAAGTCATGATGTATAAAACATGGAAGTAGACATGTTTATTTTAAAGAGATTTTATTTTATGAAAAACAAATTATACTAAGTATTATTTTATATATTTAATTTGAACATTGATATGTAATAGTTGTGGCCTAATTCTCTAAAACTCTAAAACTAAAAATATCTGCAATGTGACATCATTACATAATTCAAGATTATGTAACATTTAAAGTCGGGTCCTTATTCCTAATGATTCCACATACTTTATATATATATATATATTATAAAAGAAATATCCATTGATTTCAAAAGACAATCTAGTGATTGGAGATTTATATTTGAGGCATACATCAACGATATTAATGATTTGATTTAGGATATCTGAAATATTGAAGAGACTAATGTGAAGATGAATAACAAAGATTTCATGAAGTACATTTATATTTTATTATATCCATATTATATAGAGATTTTTTTTGAATTATAATTCAATTATTCTATTTGTTGGATTAAATGTCATTATTATGGATAATTGGCCGCAATCAACCATTAAATTAGGATTTCACAACATAATATTCATGAATTCTATTTGTAGGATTTATTTCATGTGAGATTACTTAGCCATAATTTATCATCTAGCTTTAGGAATTGGGTTCATTTCATTATTTATATAAAATTTATTGAAAAGGGTTTGAGGCTTAGCTTTTTTTATTATTTAAATATGTGTAGATAATCAATGATCTAATCGGTGAGGAAAAAAATTCAAGATCAAATTGATAATTTCAATGGAATTCAAGGTCCAACGCTTCAATTAATTTGAATCTAGATAATAATTTTCTCAATATTATTGATTTTAGTATTCATTTTTTTTAAATAAAAAACTTTATATCATAAATACATCCATGATCTCTACCTTTATAGAAAAACAATGAACTTCTTGGTTAAATGATTCCATGTGGATTATCATGAACCTAGTATTAAAGAAATTAATCCCATTTAAACCATAAAAATTAATTATTCTGTATTATTGAGATGTGTGATCATGAAGGGGAAGGTATTCTATCTTTTGATTATTAACTCTTACAATACTCAGATATGATTATTGAAATAATTATTACATCTTTTTTAGTAAAATAAAATATAATTCATAATGTAGGGGAATTAGATGAAATGGGTATAACATATGTTTTTTAAAAGTATAATGTAATTATTGTTTATTGATATAAATATTAGTATTTTATTAGAAATAAATTGGAATGATTAAAATGGAAAATAGACACTCTACATATAATGTGTAGTAGAATAGTGCTAGAGAAATTACGAGGTAATGTTATTTAATCTATTGTATTTCAAGAATGTGTTTTTTTATAAATAATATATAAATTATTATAGATTTTGGTTCTATAAAATACCCATATATTTATTTATAATAAAACAACATAATTTTTTTCATAATTATATTTCATAGGAAATTCACCTTGTTCTAATGATATTTTTTTGTTAATATTTGTTCTAATGTATTTTAGACATGTATTTAATAATATTAGAAGGATTATTCATAAACTAATTTTGTAAATGATTTTTTTTAAAACACTACATTTGTTTATGAATAGTACATTATACCTAACATTTGTAGTGAATTAATGTATTATGTACCCAATGATCCTATAGAAGAACAGATCAGAAATAGTGCATTTTGAATCAACAATATGATTCAGAGAATAAATTATAGTTCAAAAACTCAATGTTTTGATGTCAACCATCTATTGAAAATTATATGTTATCAACCATACATTAAATTTTTACCATATGTTTCATTCGGTCAACAATTTACTTTAAATATACGATATTTTCTATTATTTCATTAATGGTTTCAGAAGGAATGAATATCTATTTAAAATTTTTTTAAGGAACAGTTCAACAAATAATGTTTAATGTAATAATTTTTTTTCATATAGAATTTCAAATTTTTTATCGTTCAAAATTCAAATAAGAAGGATTTATTTGGTTTTATATTTGGATCTATTTACCTATATGAAAATTTATTTTTCATGTTCAATTAAAATATTTATATATTTTGAAATATATCAATACGTTTTATGAAAAAAATCACTATTGTTTTAAAAACTAAATTTTGGACAAATAAATATTTTTATCTTACACGGTTTTACCTTCATACTATTATTGCTGATGTAATATTTGGGTATTATTACTTCTTGAATACCATGTACTACTAGAATCACATTGAATATTTTCTTTTTCAAACAATCTTATCTATAAAGAGGAAGATCCATTATTTGTCATTTTTTGTTCATCTTTATAGTAATTATATTTCTCTAAAAACATTCAACATTGATTTAATTGAGTATTGTATTTTCATAATCATTCATGGTCAAGTGTTATCATCTTACACACAGTTATGGATAAATTTTTAGTGTCCACAAATATATTGGAATATTTTTATTTCTATTGAATTATTTCGAGAGAAGTCACTGAAAAGACATGCGATTCCGAGGCCTAGATTGCTCGGAATGATCAGTCAAAAAATATTAATAATTAAATATAACACATGATAATTTTTTTTTAAAATGAAAAATTACTCTTAAAGAGTTGTTCAGATAAAAAAATTTAGGGCATAGTAGCATTCAAGATGGCGGTTTTACCTTAGGCGTGACTTAATTTTAGTTGGCACATGCCACTGGAAATAAAACCCAAAAATGGAATATCCATAAATAACATAATTATATAAATTGATTTCATTTTCCAAATTCATATAACTCAGGAATGGTGGCACATATTAAAAATATGCGATGAACAATGAACACGTGAGGATATGCTTTCCATAGGTAGATCCTATCATCTGTTGGCATGATACTACATTGGAAGTTAGATTTTGGCTGTAAATAAAATAATTAAATAACATTTATTTTCAATTCCAATCCTTATAACTCCTAAAAGGTAGCTTGGATTGAAAATACAAGAGCATCGTTGAGCTTACGGGGGCGTTTTCCCCTTTGGTATGTCATATCATCGACTTCCATGGGTCCTGGGTGAAAGTTAATTTTTGAATATTTTTAGATCCATTTAAATAAAAATGTGAGAGGGTATTTATATCAATTTAACTGTTTTTCAGATCAAAAATATTAGGGCATCGTTGAACTTGAAATGCCATGATTCGCCTAGAATGGACATTACAACGACCGAAAATGGTCAGATTGAAATGTTAATTTTCATACATTACATAAAAATAAGAAAATAACATTAAAATGTTATTTTTTTTATTTTTCCCTCTATTGAGTGGTGCACAGTAGTGCTATATGTCTATGATGAGGTGAATTAAATGATAATCATTAATGGCTAGTTTTTCAAGCGTAATAGATAAATTGTTTCAGAAATGAAACAAAGTAACAGAAACATTGTGTCAAGTTCCATTTTAAATTAGATAATGCGTTGGATATTGTGAATTAAACATTTGGGTTATTGGAATATTCTACATAGTAATTCCTCTATAATGGAGAAAAAGGATTTCAGTGGGATGGAATAAATAGGTGAAGAAGGGTGGAAAATACACACGAAACCCGGAATTGATAGTCGACAATAAATATTGAACCCCCCACAAATGGAATGCTTATGTATCTGAATCCAAAGAGAGGTTTGGGTTTTGTTTTGATTCATGATTTCCCGATTCTTATTCTAAACGATGAATGCAGATTATCCCACGAATAGGTCAATATACATATTTTTTGTTCTTGAAATATGGTGACTTCTTTTGGGATTTCTCAATACAAGATTAAATTAACACCTAAATTGAATTAACTACAATCCCCATACATCCCCAAGTTTTTAAACTTCTTACATAGAGGGTCTGGGCCAATACGAAGAAGGGTTGATTCCATCCACCTGTGCATTAATTGAGGTTGAATTATCGATAGGGGGTATGGATAGTTCGATGTCTTCGTAGTGAAGGTAGTAGCTTTACAATCTTATAGGCACAAACAAATCATTGAATGAACCATCAGAGCAACTCTAGTGGCCTATATTAGGAACTACTGGCAGTGGCAGCTGGGGGTGGGGGAGGCATCATGCTCATTGGTGGGTCATGGTCTTCTTGAAGCGCCAACAAGGAGGAGCGGAAGCAAGTGTCTGGTTTGATCGAGTGACCTTGAGAGATGTGGTCACTCGACCATGGTGAAGGGAAGGTTGTGGCTCGTTGGCCTTGGTAGATGCTGGATGTGGCACAAAGAAAGTGCCACATGGGAGGATCGGTCTTCCCCTAGTGGGCCACATTCAAATAGGGAAGAGACACGATGGTGGCTCCCGCATCCCAGTTGAATGCCCCTGGTATGCCTATAGCAGACTGAGCTCTATCTGGTGAGCCATGCACCCACCTAGTGGGATGAACCATGTTGGAAGACTGGACCAGTGCTATTTGAGATCTTTGAATCATTCCCCCAAGTGTTCTAATATATATTCTCGTGTTGTCATCAAATGTGAACTAGAGGAATCAACCTTCCATGGAGGACCCACTCATAGGTTCCTTAATATTTATTAGGAACACTGCAAACATCACAACATCATCAATGTCAAAATTGGCCTTGTCGATTATGTACCTAGATCATGTATGTACCATATCAACAATGACACATGAAAGAACTTATGCACTGGATGAATCTATTGTAAAATATCTATGTGGTATTCCACCTTTAGAACTCTTCTCTAAACCTAAAAGTTCTGATGAATTTTGGAGAGAACATGTGGCCCTGACCAAATCTCTGCAATCACAATCAATGTGAGACACGAAGGAATAGATGGAATCCCCCCTCGAATGTCAATGGCCTCTATACCATGCTAACATAATATTTCTACATACTATGTGTAGTCCTAATCCCCTCTTTAATGTTCATCACCTTCTCTTGGTAGCTAATATTATCTCTGGAGCCATGAATGATTACTCCCATAGGTTTGTCCAGTATAATGGTGATTTAAATGGTCACCCATACAGTGCCTAGAATAGTTCTATACCAATAGTGGAGTGATTTATTTCATTTTATGTGAAATCCTCCATAGGTAGATGATCCTATCAAATAATACCTAAGCCTATGGCGCAATCACGAAACATTTATATTCCTCTCTATCTGACTACCTATCAATGGGTGGAAATCTGTTCCCTAGCGTAGATGTTTCTTGAGTGCATCTTAAAATCCAATACACAACAATGATAGAGTGGATGTGTCTCAATCTGAGACCATTGTCGAAGGGACTCTGTGGATTAGAAATATCTCATGGGCATAGAGGTTTCATATTCCCTATAAAAAACCATACTATAATATTGGTAGCTACTGTGCCGATTTGGTGAGTAGGTCAATAATTTACATGATGATATCTTGCTCCTATTGGTGTGGGGTAATAGCTTCATGATATTCATTGAGATACCATCCCACTTCCACTCTAGTACAACCATTGGTTGTGTTAAGCCTGCTATAACCTGATTCCATGCATTCATTTTTTGACAGGTGAGGCACCATGAAACGAAATTTGATATTACATTATTCATCCCCACCCACTATATCTGACATCAGATATCTATGTACATCATTTCCACCCCTGAATGCACTGCCAAACAGGAGGTGTGGAACTCCCTCAAAATCTACTCACACAACACCGATGGTGCATCGGTGAGGCCTATGAAGGGAATGATGTTCTCCCCACCAATCTAATTTCCATCAGGAGCTCATCCTGAGTATAACAGAGCACATCAGCCCTCTCAGTCAATATCTACCTGTTGTGCCTCCCTAACATATTGTATGAGTGGTGGATTTACAACTGCCAACTATAGATAGGCTATTCCATCACCATCAAAGGAGGATATCTACATTGTGGATGACTGATCTAACACCTCACTCAGCAACAACAACCTTTTTCTCTTGCTGAGTGTGTTTGCTATAACATTCCTCTTCCTAGGATTACAAACTATCTCAATTTCATAGTCCTAGAGAAACTCTAGGTAGCACTGCTACCTCATGATCAGGTCCTTCTTAGAATAGATATAACTAAAATGTTTTGTTTAGAGTAAACGGTATACCGCTCACCCTTAAAGTATTGCTACAACATATTCAATGTGAAACCCATTTCCACTAGGTCAAGATCGTGGGTCATGTAGTTCTACCCATGATGCATTAACTATCGATAACCATATGTTATCACCTCTTCTAATACATCAAAACACATATTGGTATGTTCCTTGATGTGTCACAGTACAATACATACCCAATTCCCTACACTGGAATCCACAAGATACTCGCACTCATAATCCTCCACCTCATCTCCTAAAATATTTTTCGGCACTTCTCCATTTATAGAAAGGGATATCCAATCTATGGAAAAGATGATAAGGGTGATTCATTCTTGGAAAAGTCGTGTACAATCCTCTTAATGTATCAACCTGAACCTCAGAAACAGCACACCTCATCCATGCTCCTTGGTGGAAGTCAAGTAAGAATCACCTCTATCATTTCCAGATCCACTGAAACTCCTTCCTCCAAAATGACATGTCTCAGAAATTTTTCCACATAAATCAATAATTGAATCTCTGACAGAATCCAAAAAAATAGGTGCTCTCAGAGTGTATCTAGTACTATTTGTAGGTGTGTCACATGCTCCTTCTTGGATGCTATGTGCCCCAGGATATCATCAATTAAGCCCATGCTGAACTAGTCATGGTAATTCTGGGACATCTGATTCATGAGTCCCATGAAAACTATGGTTTAATTGGTCATCCCTAATAGAATCACCATGACATCATAACGGTCATACCATCATCTAATGTTTTTCTTCCATACAACCACATCTCATAATCAAATATGATGATAGCCAGACCCAAGGACTATCTTCAAGAACTACCTCTCTCCATTTATCAAATCAAAGAGGTCTTCTATACTGGGTAGTAGATATTTTATATTTATGGCCACCTTAATAAGGAACCAATAGTCCACACACATCCTCAACCATCTATATTTCTTCAAGGAAATAAATATTGGGGATGCCCAAGGTGAATCACTAAGCCTCAATAATCCCATACATTGAAGTCACTTTAGTTGTACCCTCAATTGACAATGTTGTGCGGGAGACATCCGATATGCTGGTGTTAATAATGTTGTAATACAGGAATACATTTCAATTAAAAATTCAACCTCTTTTCATGTAGGAAATTCTATAACATCAACATGGAATATTTTCTCATTCTCATCTACCACTATAGGAAACTGGGGACTCCACTCATCCACCACAACTATGGTAAGGCTATTAAAGTTGTGAGTGATCAGTTGCACCATCCTTCATGAAATCTTGTATTCTACTACAAGTATTCTCAATTTTCTGATGAAGGAGAATATTTTCCCATCTCTACAGGAAGACACAATTCTACAACTAAAACAAGAAATATGTTGATGGACTATTGATAACATGACCATTCTAAGAAGGACATCATATCTACTTGACACCACAACTAGGGGTTACTAGCTGAATCTCTCAACTCCAAGTATAATCTCACACTACAGTCACCATTGTGTGATTGTCGAATACCATAACATTGGTGTGTCTAATCATAAGGATCATCCCAATGGATGAAATAGAATATTTGAACTCCAAAACATTCCATTGTAAATAAATAGTGACTCGAACCTGTGTTTAAAATAATTGCAGCTAATATGGAGAAGCCCCAGATCGTACCTCTAATCGTCTCCCAAGGGTCAAGGTCCTGAACCTCAATCGCCTAATGTTGGCATAACACCTATCAACCACCTCCCAGATCTCATGTAGGACCACTTAGAAGAAGTGGTGGTTGCACCTCAAAACCTCCAATCTTTTCCCGCCACTCTACCTGCTCCCCTTCCAGGTCCGCCTCCCAAAGGACCAATCTTCTCTACCTTCTTCTTCTTGCTCAACGATCCCTCTACCATCCGAATATCGGCTACACAATGATTTTTGATGTCATGATCCATGTGCATATGCCCTCCATAGATGTATATGACCCTTATCCTATACTGACTCCCTCATCACAGTGGGTCTCGTACCACAAACCTTGTGTCATGGGGTCATCCCCTGAAATCATTGATCCACCTGGGTCCTTGTGTCAGCTTAATGGAACCCACTGCTGAATACTCTACCACCTACTATCTACTGGTAGCTCTTAGTGTTTATGTCGTCTCTTCTATGAATATCTCTACTAGTAGGGCTCACTATAGCTCCCCATCCTGTGTAGGGATGATAAAAAATACCCTAGATGACCAGATATCATGGTGTAGTCCCTATTCAAAAGCCCATACTCTGGAGAACCCATATTTCACTATGTCTATAGAGTAGAAAATAATATTTCTGAATTTCATTGAGTACCCTCTTATTGTAATTCTATCATATTATAGCTTCAATAGATCATGTATATGCATAAATTGTAACGTCACTAGAGAAAAATCCCCCATGAACATGCGCTCAAAACTTGTCTAGGTGAGGGTTGTCTTGTTATGTATCTGGATTATTAAGATATTATATCTCCCCACCAAGCCCTGATGATGGATCACATTAGATTGAAATCAGGTCGATAGGTTTCCTCACTATGTATATGGATCATGTAATATCCTCGACCCAATTCTCAGCCACATGGGGGCTTAGTCTCACCCTTGAACCAAGGAGGTATCTACCTCAAGAACTCGTTTAAGGCCCTGACCCTACATGCATCCTCTACTGGTAACCTAAGTAGCAACATCTTATCATCGGGTGGTGGCAACACTTGTGAACCTCATATTGGAGAAATATTTAGTACTAGTCCATGTATTGATGCCTCGTTTTTAGGTGTATTTTCCTCATGGTCATGTATCATGTTCCTGGTCAGCCATCTGTGTGGAGGCATCACAAAACAAACCATGATAAACCACAATCAATAGATTATACCTTGTGAGATGACTCTGACCCAAGAGGAACATGGGAAAACATTAAATTCCTATATTATTATTTTAACCAGTGTTTTCATGCACCAAGTCTAAAAGTAGGTTTCAGGGTCCTGGTGTATGGATACGTCGTCTACAACACCATCTATGACAACCTTTCTCTTTATAACACACATAAAAATGATTTATTACATAAACTCTTCACATTATATAACATGGAAGAATGAATGTTCTAGAGTATATGGGGATTAAAAACATTAAATAGCCACTCGAAATATGAAACACAACATCTTTATTGAAAACATTTTTTTATGACCACTACATTCCCTCATACATATCATTTCATAAGATAACCTAAGGACATCCATAAGAAAAGGGTGAGCAATAAAGTCCAGTAAGGGAATAAACATGGAATAATATGATGAATACAGTACATTGTAGAAAATAGGTATATCAATGGATCAAAAATGAAACATGAACTCAAATTCATGATAAAGAATGATAATCACAACATGGAAATGTGGCCACAACACCTAACATGGAATTATCATCATCCAAGGCCCATTACACATAGAGCATTGTTAATCCCACATTTCTCATGAATCACGAGTAAACCGTCATTCCAAATGAATTAGCATGGGTTAACACTCATTGCACCTGGAGTATCAAGATACTATACTTTACCAAATGCCTTGGAGCACTATTAGTGCACACCCTTTTTAAACATTTCATTTCAGGCATAAGTGTTCCACATGATCATAGAATATGAATTCATAAAACATTATAATTTATTCCATGACTAAAGAATGTGGAGTTCATACATGAAACTCTTACATAAATTTGTAATTTTTCCTAAATATGAATACCTTTGATAGATAAATTGGCATGGTATTCACAAAACAATGATTTTGTCTTGGAAAAATGTGGTGCAATTTCGACATCATAACAATGTGACATAAGGCTTTATAAAAATTGTTAATGAGAGAGAAAGAGGTGTATCGTCATTGGTAAATGAAATTGAATGTAAGGGGTGTCATATAGATACATGTTCCAATATAGGTAATGGAATTTAGATTCATAATACTAAATATTTTTTTTGAATATAAATGAAAAGAGAGAAATTTTGTACGGAATTTCTTCATGATAACAGGTATATATGGAAGGCACTTATGAGAGAGAAATGGGTATCTCATCATTCAAAAATATAGAGTACAATATAGGGGTGTTTATAAATCATACCCTAAGATTTATAATTAAAAATAAAATAGAATTACAATATTCATAAACATGGATAAAATGAGAATGGAAGGAATCCCTTACATGTTTGTGTGATCCCAAAAGCTTCAGAGAGGCTTGGGAGAGGCTTATTTAGAGCATCAAGAACCTCAGGATGATTCTTGAGAGAGGATGGAAGAGTTCAGATGAACACCAAGTGAATTGAGTGAAGAAGAAGTGGGAGCATGAGTCGGATCATTGTGGAAAGGGGAAGGAATTCTTTATTATTTAGGTTTGGGACACCTCAAATTAAACTAATAAAAACAAAAAACATGCCCATGGTTTTTGACATAGGGGATTGGAATAAAATATTTTATAATACCAATGTCCTAAATTTTTAAAATAATAGTGTTGCTTATGTGTAGGTGGGTCACCCTCTCAAGGAAAACAATTTAAAAGGAAAAAAAGATTTATATGTCTTGAAGGGCCCTGTAAAGCAGTGTAAGTTAAATCAAACAACCCCAAAATCACATTGTCTTAATGGAAAACCATATATTTGAACAACAAAATTTCTATAGTATTTTATTACATCACCATTGATTCATTATGAGGTCATAAAACACATTATATAGTTATATGGTTTTTAATTTTTACCCAAAAATTCAAATATATCTATAAAATTATTTAAATTTCACCATTGGATAATTTCAACATCCTAATTATAAAAATAATATTAATTTTCTCTAAATAATTTTTTAAAAATGTGAATCATTACTTAAAAAAATGACATTTATAAAAAAATCATGGGGTTTGACAAAAATAGCTTCCATCCCATAATAAAAATTACAATTGCATTCATATTATTATACAATAATTTATATTTAATAAAATATAGTTTTTTAATAATAATATTTTATTAAAATATTATTTAATACAAAATTCCATTAATTGATAAAAATAGATTTCATAGTTGAATATTAACTAAATTTACTATTTTTCATTAAAAACTACTTCCAAAGCAACAATAATAAAAAAGAATGTATATTCTCTATACAAGAATATTTTTAATAATCTTAGTACTAGGGTCTTGTTACATAACCCCATAAAACACCTTCATAATACATTAGGGTAAGGTGTGTGAAGGTAAGAGTCTATTGGGGTGGCTCAGATAGGTTTACTCTAGTGGTAATCTCTATCAACTTCCACTTCTCTTATAGGTAGTTCTGGTCGAGCTTAACATATACAATGTCGACTAGGGAGTTGTCAAGAGCGAATCCCAATGACACCCCCTCCTTTTTATGCTCCGGATAATAGGCTTCGTATAGAGAAACTCTACTAGATGAGGCCATCACTTCCTTTTTCTGAGTAAATTTGATTTCGTAATTCCCTATATTTATAATAATCATGTCATCATTGTTCAAAAACTATATTATCAGTGGTAAATATTCTTAATGATATTTTGAAATCCAAAACATAGAACCAATCAAGTGCATATAGTTTACATAATCATAAAAATACATTTAAATAGACCAAAACGAATTTTCATTAATGAATTTTTGGGTCGTTACAATATTCCCCCTTTATAAATTTCACCATCAAATATTCCTTTTTATGTAATAAAATATATGTAAGTATCTCTTCTTCATAACTACCTCTAATTCCCACATTGCTTCTTCAATCATTTTGTCTCTCCACAACAACTAAATGAAGGGCATTGTCTTATTTTGTAGACCCTTTTCTATAACATCCATGATCTTCATTGGTCACTCCTCATAGGAAAGATAATCCTTTAATTTTACTACCGTTAAGAGAATGCATGTAAAGGTTCCGATATGTACTTCCTTAATATGAATACATGACAGAAGTCATGTACTTTGGTCATGGTAGGTTGATGTGCTAGTCTATATGCCACATCCCCAACATGATCAAGAATCTCGAGGGGTCAGATGTACCTTGGACTTAACATCCCGTTCGTTCTAAACCTCATGACCTTCTTCCATATAGATATGCATAAAAATAACATGCCTCCAACATTGAACTTATGTTCTCGTTAAAGGTACTCTTCATAACTCAAATGTTGACTTTGTGCTTCCTTGATATATTGTTGAATGGTTTTCACCTTCTCCACAATTTCTTTGACCATTTCATGTTCTAGTAACATACACTCCTTGAATTCATCCCAACATGATGATGTTCTGTACCGCTTCCCATATTGGGCTTCATAAGGAACTATTCAGATCATAGTGTGGAAACTATTATTAAAAGAGAACTCAAACAGAAGATTATGTTGATCCAATCCCCTTTTAAGCCAATTGAAAATTATCTCAACATGTCTTCATGTGTTTTGCAAGTCCGCTCAGATTGGCCATTTTCATGAGGATGATAAGTCATAGTAATGTTCATCTCAGTATCCCATGAATGTTGAAAACTGTTCTAAAACATAGAGGTGAGTCTTGCTTCTTGATCGGATACAATAGATAGTGGTACTCCATGTAACCTTACCCCTTCACTGATATATATTCGTTCCAGTTGATCCAATGAGATATCCTCCAAAATATCAATTATGTGTGAATCCATTGTATGATGATCCATAAAAACCTAGATAGCCTTGTTTCCTTTGGATGTCTTCATATTTTCAGTGAAAAATTCCATGGTGATGTTCTCTCATTTCCGTGCTTGTATGGGAAATAGTTGCAACATTGCCTAAGACTTATGCCTCTCTGCCTTCACTTTCGGACACACCAGGAACATTGATGTATACTTAGTGATATCCTTCTTATTATTATCCTACAAATAATTCTCTCATATATCTTGATACATCTTTGTGTATCTTGGGTGAATATTAAAATATCAACTATATGCATCATCCAGAAGTTCCTTCTTTATCTCCGGACATGATGGAACACATAGTCCCATCCCAAATATCACAATTCCTTCATCATTAAATTTTAACTCTGAGGATTTCTCTTTTATGATAGCTTCCACTTTCTTCTAAATTCCCAAATCACCCTTTTAAGCATCCCTTAACGTTTCTAAAAGATATCATTGAGTAAAAATTTGTGAAAGGATTGATGATGTTCCCATCTTTATGATTCCCATGTCCATCATCATCAAAACTAAGAGTATTGGATCATTTTCAATTCGCATCAATGATAGAATCATTGGGTACTTTCTACATAGAGCATCTGACATCTTTTTTGCTATCCTAGGGTGGAAATAGATTGATCATTCATAGTCTTTGATCATCTCTAACCATCTTCATTGGCACACGTTAAACTCTTTCTGTGTGAATATATACATGAATATTTTTGTGGTCCGTATATATTTTACACTTCTACCCAAAGAGGTAATGCCAAAAAAATTTAAATAAAAGATCACTGAAGACGACAATATATCATGTGTTGGATAATTCTTCTCATTAAAATTCAGTTGCCTTGAAGAATAGGCAATGACTTTGTCAATTCTTATTAGCACAGAGCCCATGCCCTTCTTCGAAGCATAAATGAATACAACAAAAATTACTCTAATTGTGGGTAAAGTGAGGATGGGTGTAGTGATAATCTGTATTTTCAACTCCATGAAGGTTTCCCGGCATTCATTAATCCAATAAAACTGTACTTCCTTCTGAGTTATCAACGTAAGAGGTTTGGAAAATTTTGAAAATTTCTCACAAATCATCGATCATAACCAACTAACCCCAGAAAGATATGAATATTCATTATCGATGTTTTCCTTGTCCATCCCACAATTATAGAGGTCTTGGAGGGATCCACAAATATCCTATTACCTGTGATGATATGGTCCAATAATGGTACCTTCTCCAACCAAAACTCACACTTTCTGTACATTTCAAAGAGCTTTTCCATTCTCAAGGTCTCATGTATAGTTCTTAGATTCTCATGATGATACTCATTGGTTTTTTGAGTATATTATAACATCATCTATAAAACATAACACAAATATATCGAGGTAATATCTAAAAACACTATTCATCATGTCCAGGATGATTTCTAGAGAATTAGTGAGTCTGAAAGGCATTACTATGAAATCATAGTGCCTATATATTGTACGAGATGCAGTTTTGGGGATATAATCCTTCTTTAACTATACTTGATAATTCCTAAAACGTGAATTTACATTGGATAAGTATTGTGCTCTAGGAAGCTGATCTGACAAGTCATCAATTCATGGGAAAGAATACTTGTATATTAACATTATTTGGTTATAATCATGATAATCGATGCATAGGCATATTGACCCATCCTTCTTCTTGATGAAGAAGACTGGTGCACCCCATGGTGAAGCACAAGGGTATATAATCCACTTATCAAGATTCTCCTGTAGTTGTATCTTCATCTCCACACGCTCCACAACAAAAATTCCTTATGGATTCTTGGATACTGAATCACCAAATGTATAAGATCAATTAATAATTAAAAATCTCATCTTAGAAGAGGACCAAAACATTCCTCAGGAAATACTTCAGTGAATTCCATCAAAATAGGTATGTCTTCAAGGATGGTTTCCTCCATAGACTCAATTATCTATGCCAGATATTCATAATTGTAGGGTAGTAATATCCTCTCTTGAGATGATGGAGAAAAAGAACATTAATTTTCCTCTTTTCACTTGTATAGAATCGAGGGTCGATTCTCCACATGGAGATCGATTTCCCTCTCACAATATTTTATGGTTGACCTATATAGGGATAGACAATCTATGCCAATAATTGCAGAAAATGCAACCAATGGTAGTATGATGAGGTTCTTTGGGAAGTTCAATCCACCAATTATGATAAGGGAAGAGTTATATTCATGGGATGTAATGTTTTCCCCATTTTTCATACTCATCGACATCTTTAATTCCATGATTTGAGTTTGTGTTGGGATTGTTCTACTAAAATTTTGGGATATAAAAGAAAATGTATAACCACAATTAAAAAGGACATTATGTATTAATAAATTAATATCTATCATACCTACCACCACATTGTTGTTAGGGTTCACTTTAGCATCTATTATGGAAAAAGATCACAGTTTCTACCTAGGAGGTTATTGGTTTCCTCTGAAAACACATGCATATGGTGCTGATTTGAATGATGCTCTGGTTCTTTGTAGTTGATGTAATGAACAACACATTGGGAGTCGAATGGGGAATTCCACTCCTCTGTCATAGTCAGGTTTTTTTGGTAGTTAATAGATTGGTGTTATCCTCTTCCACACCTAAAGTATTTCATCATCTCATTTTGGAAATTTCTGGGGTGCTTATTTCCACACCTTTTGCAGGAGGGGTGCTGGATTTTATTAGCACTATTGGATTTATCCATCAGACCCCCAAAATTGGAATCCTCCTTACGTTTCTTATCCCTATAATGCACATGAGATTCACTGACCTCTATTTTGACCATGAAAGGATATTGGAAAATTTCCTCATAGCTTCCAATGTCTTGAATCTCCAGGGCTTTCTGTGGGCTAGGATTCATCCCACCAAAGAAGTGGTCAACTTTGCATTCAGGGGTAACAAAAAGTATGGATTTGTATTGTGAAAGGCTTGTGAAATTTGGCTCATAATACCTGATGGATTTTTCACCATTTTTTCATGAGGGAAAGGAAACCCCATTCCATCTTAAGTTGGAGGGTACGTAGAAAATATTCATTGAAAAACATCTTCCTAAAATCCTTCCATTCCAATGCATTAATCATCTCATCAGGTTTCTTATTTTCGACCAATGACAATCGTTGATCAGCTTCACCCTCCATATGATATGCTACCAGGAGAACCTTTTCTTGTTTGAAACATTGAATTATGGAGAAAATCATTTCAATGAAGTCGATCCATTGTTAAACGATTGAGGGATAAAATGATCTGTTAAAAGTAGGAGGCCTCTGTCTCATGATTATTTTGATAAAAACTTTTTCATTCTTAGGGGGGTTGAACGTTCTTCTTGAGCCATGTTTCTGTTCAAACATTGAATTAGCAGAGTGATAATTGTTTCAATGTTCACGATTCCTACTCACATAGGATTGGGTATCTCATTAACACAGCCATCACAATGATCTTCAAATCAATTATTAGCTCATGTCCTCCTTTTACCAGCCATTGGAAAGAATTAAGGGAAGGTTAGGGGTAACACCAAAAGGTCTATAGAAGGACAAAACCATTTACTTATAAATATAATTATTTCCATAGCTTATGAATCTATAGGCATCAATCTATGTTATCCATGATCTACATTATAACATATATTCTTAGGGAATTTTATTTTAATTCCATTAATAATGTTTCATACTATGACTTTGAATTTACCAATGCATATCCCCGAGAGGTGTCATAACATACATTATAACATATCCCATTTTCATGTTTTGGGTTATCACGAGTCAAGCCCCAAACTATTTTTTGGGGTGTTCACCCTCTGTACATATGTGCCAGAGCCACCTCTACCTTCTCGTATCCATATAGGGATTTATTTTTTTTGATAAACCAATTAATCAATACACACCATAACATATGTATTTTTTCATTATACATAGTATTCTCTCTAAGTATTCACTAGGGTTTTTAATCCTAATCCCAAAAATTACTAAACTAATCCTCTAATACCCACTATGTCAACCATGCTCTTTATTACACACTTAAACATGATATATTACATAAATATTTAATTTTATACAACATGAAATATTAAGAGGCCTAGTGTCTTTGGGGTTTTGTAACATTATATAAGAACTTAAATCATGAAACACAACATATTTATTGAAATCTTCTATTAAATGACAACTGTATTCCCTCATCCATAGCATAACATAGGATAACCCGAGGACATGCATTAGAAAATTGTGATCTATAAATATTAGTGATGGAATAAACATGGAATTACCTGAGAAATACAGTACATGTTACACAATAGGCAATCAATGGAGAATAAGATAATCAATAACATAATGTCCTGATAAAACCTAATAATCATAACATATAAATGTGACAACAACACCTAACATGGAATTAGCATGAGCCAAGGCTCATTGCATATGGAGAATGAGTAATCCCTCATTTCATAAGATGAATGAGTAAACCCTCATTGCACTTAAAATATGATGATTCAACACTCATTGAACATGATGTATCACGATACTATACATTACTCAATGCATTGAAGCGCTATCAAGGCGCACCATTATTAAACATTTCATTTCATGCATATGTGTTCCATGAGATCATAAAACATGAATTCATAAATCATCTTAATTTATTCCACGATTAAGAAACGTGAAATGAATACATGAAACATTTACATCAATATGAAAATTTTTATAATGGTTTATACCCTAGATAGATAAATTTTAATGGTATTCACTACCCAATTATTTTGTCTTGGAAAATTACAGTGAAATTTTGGTAGCATACTATGTGACAAAAGACTACATAAATTTTTTTGACTAGAGTGAATAAAGTGTGTCATCATATGTATTGAAATAGAGTGTAAAGAGAGTATTATATATTAATTCCCCAACATAGTTAAGGTAATTTAGATTCATAATATAAAATAATATCTTGATAGTAAATGAAGAGATATAAATTCATTACAAAATTTCTGCATGGTAATGGGTATATGTGGTAGGCCCCGATGTGAAATAAAGGATATCTCATCATTCAAAAATAATGTCTATAGTATTGAAGTCGTGAAAAAATCATACCCCAACATTTATAATTTATAATAATAGTTCATACAAAATATTATGAGACTTGGATAAAATAAGAAAGAAAGGAATCCCTTACTTGGATGTGTGATCCCAAATGCATGGGAGAGGCTTAAGAGGAGATTATTGGGAGCTTGGGCAACCTTTTGAGGATTCTATAAAGATGAGTGAAAGGGTTGGATGAAATTAAAAAGCTTTGAGTGATGAGGAAGTTGGTTCTTGGATGGGTTTATATAGGGAAAGAGAATGAATTCTTTATTATTTAGGTTTGTGATAGCTCACATTAAATTAATCAAAACCACAAAGCAGCCCATGGTTTTTGCACATGGACATATTCAAAGGGGATTGGAATAAAATATTCTATATGGACAATGTCTGAACTTATTAAAATAATAGGGTTGATTATGTTGAGGTGAGTCATTGTCCCAAGGAAAATAATTTAAAAGGTAAAAATGTTTTACATGTCTTGAAAAGTCCACTAATGCATTGTAAAATTAATTAAACAACACCAAAATCACATTGTTTTAATGGTAAAACATATATTTTCCAATCATAATGTTAATTGTATTTTATTACATCACTATTTGGTCATTATGATGTCATAAAACAGATTATATATTTAAATAGTATTTAATTTTAACCCAAAAATTCGACTGTCTAAGAAAATTTTGAAAAATCACAATTGGATAATATCAACATCCTGATTCCCAAAATAAAATTCATTTTAACTAAATAATATTCTATGTATATGATTTTTTACATTTAAAATAAAAATTTCATTTTTAAAAAATTCAGTGGTTTTGAAAAAAACAGCTTTCACACCATAAAAAAAGGGAATTTCATTCATATAATTATATAATAATTTCTATTTAATAAAAACTAATTTATTAATAATAATATTTAATTAAAAGATTATTTAATACAAAAATCCATTAATTCACTTAAATAGATTTCAGAGTTTAATATTAACTAAAAATACTCTTTGTGCATTTAAAACTATTTACAATGTAACAATAATAAAATGAATGTGTATTCCTTATACAATAATAATTTACATAATATTAGTACTAGGGTCTTGTTACAGAACTCCTTAAAACACTCGCATAAGACCTTTGGGTATAGTGCACAATGGTGACAGACTCTTGGGATGGATTGGATATACTTTCTCGAGTGGCAATCTCTATCAACATCCACATCTCTCTTATGTTGTTCTGCTCAAGCTTATCATATTCATACTCAGCTTGGGCTTGGTCAAGTGAGAGGACCAATGATGTAACATATTTTTTGAGCTCTGACAAATGGGCGTTGTATGGGGAAATTATACTGGTTGAGGACATCGCTTCCATTGCCTTAGTAAATTAGATTTTTAAAGCACTATATTTATATTAATAATGTGATCACTATTCAACATCTATATTAGAAACAGTCAAAATTTATAATGTTATTTTAAAGTCCAAAACATTGAAAAAATATGTTCATACATTTTACATAACCATAAGAAGACATTTTAATAGACCAAGTGAAATTTTCATTATTGAATTTTTGTGTCATTACAACAACACTGGACTCTGTGAGTCTAAATGTTGAACTAAAAACATTCAAAACTATTACCTCAAAATAAAAAAACAAACTCTAAATCATTAAGGTAGAAAAAAAGACATAGATTCTACATTATCATCCCCCATCCATCAGGGCACATGTTCTGGGTACCCCAAGCTCACCTTCCAATGGCCAGGTGTTGGAGATGATAATCAATGGCATTATCCATTATGTGGGAGTCATTTTCCTTTGTACCTGTATCCACGCACACACACACACACACACACACTCATCCAAACCCACAATGTTTAAAAATAATTCAAGAATTCCACTTAGACAACTATATAGAGAAAAGGTACAAAACTAGAAGTATTGGTGCTAGAATACAAGCCCAAAAAAGGAAGGTACAAGCTCCTAAAGTATATATATAGTAGACCGTACCTAATTGGTTGGAGTAGGGAGTTCGTCATCAAGTCATAGAAGCACGACTCATCTATTGGATCTCACTGGGTACTATTCGGCGCTATACCACCAAATTCTCTATCGAAGCGTTTGTCTGCTACACAAGACACAACACGTGATGTTCGAACCTATTTCGGGCTATGTAACAGAATTCATATTAAGGACCCCAAAACACAAAGGTAATACCACAATGAAATGTATGCACAATATCGATTAACATATAGGTACATGAAGTGTTTCCTCATAGAAGTATAGTTGAGAGAGATTGACTAGTGTCTTCTCACACATATATAATATAAAGGAAGAAAATAAGGACTAATAGTTGCAATGTTCCACTCCATATACCACTTATGTAATCGTATTTAATGTGTTCTTAGTCCTGTCAAATCACATAGACTTACTCATCTCATGGCCATAAAAATCACTTAGACCCAATCACCTCTTTGGAAAATGGAATCACATAGACCCCCTCATCTCTTAGTATAATCAGATCACATGGACTAGATCATCTTATTCCAGCTAGATCATATAGACCATCTCATCTCTTGGGCCAAACAGATCACTTAGGTTCACTTATCTCTTTGGCCAACCAGATCACATAGGCCCACTAATCTCTTGTGCCAACTCAATCACTTCGACCCACTCATAGCGCACATGATTATTGGAGATTGTACTCTTCATGCCATCAGTCACATTTCAACATCACTGAAAGATAACATGGAGTATTTCAGAAGTAGCACCTCATTGTGAGGGTCTCAATGAAGTAAACAATGCATCAATTAAAAGTATAGTTTGGATGTTATGCTTGTTTCAGTAAAAAATGACCTATCGAATCTGAACCAGCCCGGTGGGACCGACCTAAGTGGGGTTTTACATCCTGACTTGGGTCTAACATAGTATAGATATAACCCAGTATTTTGGGCCCGATCCTTCATTCAAGAAAACCTAGGTTTTCTCATCCTCTTTATCTTAGCCCGCTACTGTGGGCCTGTTCGGCCTCCACCATACAAGGTGATGGCTAGGTCCACTCTTAGTCTGACACCCAAAAGGTTCCCATATGCCTCCCCCTATACTCCCCACCCTGAGGTCCCACAGACCGCATGGTATAACCGTCCAACAACCCAGCTGCTGGTCTTGCCTCCTGACGTGGATCCCCACTGGAACCACAAATCTGCATCATAGTGGCCTCATATCCTAATATAGTGACCTACTTATGTCATAGCTTCACACCACCACAACATCCCCCATTGTCGCATGCCACCTCCCACAAATGAAAACCGAAGAATGAGAAGTTTTTTCCTCGATCTAGTTGACTTATTATATTGGTTTGTTCACTGATTCAAAGGGTCTGCTACGTTACACCGGACACCTTCTTCACCGTAATCAGTCCCATGTTATCTCACCGATGATCCGGGGGTTTTACCACATTTGTAAACCCTCATAAATAATATTACATGACCATGGGGGTCTATCTTTGAAGAACACATAGGGGATATGGGATGAAATGAAACACCCAATGTGATGAATTTTGGCCATTTTGGTTTGTTCATCATTCTTTACATTTGAATAAGAGAAAATATTAAAAGTTCAGAAGTTATATGTCCCTTTCTTTATTCATTGAATGAAAATATCGAATACTGCATATGCAATCAATATGCGGGTAAAACTTTTCATGGGTTTTACACATTCATTGATAAAAATAAAGAATAAGAAAGAGAGTGATTTATATATAATTAAAACACTTACCGTGAGGTGGGATCATTCATTGGTGAAAACTACACTGATTTCATTAGTTGTCCATTAATCTGTTTCCCACTATTCTTATTGGAAATCCTTCAAAGGATAGATGAATAAAGAAATGAGATCATCGTCATGAGTGATTCGTTGATCGTTGCTCGCCAATGCCAAATCACTATATTCAATATAGTACTAGATTGTGCAAATGATCTCATATTTGATTAACCCATTAAATGGGGAAATATTTTTCAGTGTTTATGTTACATTGTTTCATTTATGAAATATAATTTCAATTATGCTCATGTTGAAACATCATTACATTTAAATGACATTTTGATATTAGAATAAATTAAACTAAATTGTTTTTTAAAATATTATTATTATTACATTGTTATATTTTTAAAAAAATTACTAAAAAATAACATTTTCCCTCGACCTAAAATTTTAAAGGATATGTCGCTGCTTAGGTAAATTTGTCATTTAAGATGCCACAATGCTCTCAGATTTTCAATCCAATCATGTATATAAAATATTCCAAAAATGAATACATGGGATATTTACAATAAATAGAAATAAAGTTCACATACTTACTCCAGCATCACTAGGCCTTAGAAAAAAGTGCAGTGTAAGAACCAATTCTTGATATAATCCCATAAAATTTTTAATCAAAATATTATGGAATTATCCAGACATTACATTACCTATTTCTTTATGGTTGTACGTGTTTGTAAGACAAAACCTGGTATAAACAAACAAATGTGGGTACTGAGCCTTGATTTGAGAATCCCACTCCTAGGTACTCTCATAGAGATTATTGGGCTGCGCCAAATGAGCACTAGAGTAATCAACAATCTATGAAGGACCTTGACAAATTGATCCTCAATTTCTACTGGGAACTTTGTAAACATTTTCCAATAATTATTGTCCAACTCTCCCATGTCAATGTCGTGTGATAGATCATGTACGTACCTGCTCATCTACGATATGTGAATCAAATTATGCACTGGGTGAATTTATTGGGTATGAGTTTGGTGGTATGTCTCCTTGGAAACTATACTCAGAACATAAAAAGGGAAAATGGTTATAAGAGAAAACAAGCCTCCCCAGCAAAATATCTGCAATCCTCATCAAGGTAAGACCCAAATGAACACATGGTCTCCCTCTTATAACTCCAAGGTCCTCTATATCATATCTTCATATTTTTTGTACTTAATCAATATAGTCCATATCTACTCTTTAATGATATGACACTTCTCGATGGTAGAAAATAAAAGTAGTAGACCCATGAGTGGAGAATACACTTGGTTTGTCCATCATAACATAGATCTACATGGTCCTCCATAGAGTGCCTCGAATGGTGTCAAACCAATGGTGGAGTGGTAGCTGCTTCTATATGTAAAATCCATTAGAGGTGGATGATCCTCCTAACTGTGACTAAATTTCGTGATTCTAGCATGAATCTTGTTCTCTAAGACATGGAAAGTCTTCTACATATGACCATATATCTGTCGGTGGAAAGGTGTACTCAAGAATAATTGGGTCTCCAATGTCTTCTACAGTCCCTTACATAAAAAATATATAAATATCGTGTCTTGATTCTAGACAATCATCGATGAGACTCCATGGAATCAAACTATCTCTTGAACATAGATGTATCCCATGATATGTACTAATACTTTCTACCATATGGGTAAAAAGTGGGCCAATTTGCTGAGTCGTTCGACAATTTACAAGATAATATCATCCCGCTGTATGTTTGGGGTAAAACCATCTTAGTGTCCATCAAGATGCCACCTCAATTACACTCTAGTTTCCTTAGTGGCCAAGTTAAGCATGATAGAACAAGATACTCTGCCTTCAATTGTTGACAAGCGAGGCACTGCAAAATGATCACTACCACATCCTTCTTTAACCCTATCCACCAGAACTAATGTAATATGTCCTAAAACATCCTTTCAACCATGATAAGCACTGCCAAAGGGGTGGTATGGAACTCTATCAATATATCATCTCACAATGCCACTAGTATAATGGTGCACCCCTTAAAAATGATGACATGCTCCTGACCTATGGAATATACATCATGAGCATGTTACGAGGATAACATAGCATGTAGGTCCTCATAGTCAACATCAATGAGTTTTTCCATTTTAACATGATATAATATTGGGGTATTAGTAACCATAAACTATAGATTGGTAGTTTCATCTCCATCCATGATAGATATCAGCATCACGACTAACTACTCTGAATCCTCATGAAGAAAATGAAACCATGTTCTCCTACTAAGTGCATAAGGGAAAATGTTCCCCCACTGATGTTTAAAGTCAATATAAAATTCATAGTCATAGAGGAACTATAGACACCGCCACTACCTCATGATCAGTTATTCCTAGGAGAATATGTTCATGATACCATTGAGGTTGAAATAAACAGTATACCACTCACCCATCATGTACTATCACACATTATTAAAGAAAAGACCACTAACAAAAGATTAATATCATGGGTCACATAGATCTTATTAATATGTTTTAACTATCTAGAAAAATTGGAAATCAACACATTACCATGAAACAAGACACATACCAGTTTGGTCCCCAAAATGTCACAAAACACTACATTGCCAAATCCATCATCTGGTAGCCACAGGATAGGGGGACTCGCCAGGCTCAAACTCTTCTCATGAAAACTCTTTTGTCACATCTCTTTTAATATGAAATATTTTCATTCCATTTAAATAAATATTAGTGTTCTTCTTCCTGTTAAAATATTGGTACAATGATCTAGATGTTTCCACCAAAACCCATGAAAGTGTGCACCTCAGTCACTCTACTAGGTGGGTCCCAAGTAAACACTGCATTTATCAATTCCATATCCACTATAAATCCTCCTATAATATGACATTTCATAAAAAATGGACCTCTCAAATCTAGAACTGATACTTAAAGAAATTCCAATAATGTGGTTTATCTTGATGAATATCCTAGATTACCTGTTGGTGGGTCAGATCCTCCTCCTCAAATAGTGAGTGCAATAGGATATCATCAATGAAGACCACAACAAAATGGTCAAGGTAATGGAGTATTATCATATACATGATCCCCATAAACACTAAGAAAGAATTGGTTATAAAAAATGGCATCACCAAAAACTCATAGTGTCCCTAATGACATATAAAGGTTGTCTTCGGTACATCAAAATCATGTAATATAAGCTGATGATTGAAAGACCTGATGAATATCTTCAAGAACAACAACTCCCCCTTCTGCTGATTGAAGAGGTTTTCATTACTTCGTAGTTGATATTCATTCTTTAAGGTCACCTGATTCATGTGTTGATAGTCCACACTCAGACTCACGCATCTATCATCATTCTCGGAAAATAATATTTGGGATTCCCATTGTGAAACACTAGGCCAAAAGAAGTCCTTAAATCGTAGGACCTCTCCATGAACCCTTAACTGAAAATGTTATGTGGAATTAAAATAATATTATAGTGTAGTTATCATTTTCATTCTGGGGTACAGGTCAATAAAAATTCAATCTCTCTTCTTGTAGTTAATCCTGGAACATCCTCATGGATGATTTCCTCATACTCATCTGCCACTACAGGGAACTAGGGACTCCTATCATATAACACATCAATGGTATGGCGGGCCAACATGTGTGTGATCAGCTTCACCATCCTCCTAGAAAGCCCTTCTTATACTTCAAGCAATCTATTTTTTCTGATAATGGTGAACATTATACAATCTCAGTAGACACACTCCATTATACGCCTAAATTAGTAAATCTGAGCATGGCCTGTGGATAACCAATCCTTACCACTATCTACTACATCCTGGAGCCCGTGTTGGACACCATGGGGGAGGTGGTGGTAGAACATCAAACCTCTACCAACCACCTACCACTATGCCCGTTCCCCTGTCATGTTCACCTCTTTTTCGGCCACCCTACTCAAACCTATGCCTTTTCCATGGTGGTCCCTCAACTCTCTAACGATCATCTTCATGGTGAGCCAAGAGGTCAAAATCCATGTTCCCATGTCTACCGCACAAGTAGCACACCCTAGTCCTCTACTGACTCCCACTGCCTTGAGAATCTCATATCACCAACACTATGTCATGGGGTCATCCACTAAAATGATATAACTACTTGGGTATCTATGTCAGCTACATGTTATCCCCTACTAATGGATCTTCTGCCTGGTGACTACTGGTAACTCATTGTTCTAGTTCATACACTATTAGGAATATATCTACATGTAGGGCTCTCTCTAACACCACATCTTGAGTAGGGATACTAACAAGTACCATATATGCCCTGATCTCTCAGTGTAGTCCATGCTCAAAATACTAAGCATAGAAGATCATGTCTCACATCGTGTAAATAGTGTAGTGATAAAACTCAGTGAATCTCACAGAGTACCCTAATAGTATCATGCTACCCTAATGTAGGTGTAGTATCTGTTGCAAACACATAGAGTGCAACATCACCGAAAAGAAATCCTCCCACAAGAGGTGATAAATGTAAGTCTATGATAGGGACACCTTATCATGCATCTGGATCATTTAACTCCACCATCTCCCCATTTTGTCCTAAAGAAGGCTCATAGCAATGATCTCCATCTGGTTGGGAGGTGTCATCCTTTGGTGGAAGACTCATGTAAAAGACTCGAGCCAATCCTCTGCCACTTTTGTGTTAGTCTCACCAAAAAACATGGGAGGTATCATCCAATAGAACTTGTGTAAGGCACTCAACTTGTGTGAATTATCTACCTATAACTCTGTTAGTTATAGCTAATAAATGAGTGGTGTCAGCATTGGTGCACCTCCCAATGGGGAGATCTCTAGTACCATTCTTTATAATGACACCTCATTGCTAGGTGTACTATCATTAGGGTTACACATCGGGTTCTGGTATTTCTCTCTACATGGAAGCATCCTGAAATATAAATAGATGAACCCTGATCAATAGATTAGACATGGTGGGCGTACCCTGATTGAAGAAGAACATGAGAACACTCTCAATTCTTATTTGATGATTTCAAATAATGTTTTATGTATTTTTTTGAAATGTAGGATTCAAGGGCCTTGTGTATAGATACGTCAGCCGCCACATCAACAGTAGAATCCTGAAGTCATAAAGTCAAACTCAGAACAATCACTGCTATTTCGAAAAATCCAAAACATAGACTCCATGTAATTAAGGTAAAACTGACCGCATCTAATACGATGTTTTCACAACCCATCACCAAGTTCCCTTGCCGTCACTTCTTTAAGACCACCTACTGATGGCTTGGGGATGTCGACTAGCACATAATACATTATCCCGTTAGTGAGAGGCATTTTGTGGAGTATATATAAGCATGCACACATAGACACACACACCCAACCCAACAATGGTAATAATATAAACATTCCAGCCACTAAGACAACTACTGAGAGCAAAAGTTCAAAAGTAGATGTAAAGGGGCCAGAATTGAAGAACATTTAAAGGAAAGTAAATGCTTCTGATGTAAGACTATGGTAGACCCTTCAAGAAGGGTAGGTGAAGGGGGCACCACCAAAGGTATTAGAATCATGAATCACTTGTCATATCTCACGGGGTGCCACCTAGTACTGGACCACCAATGTCATTGTTGACATTTCAATCATCTACATAAGAGAAAACATATGATAGTGGAGCCCGTGCATGGGTGAGTAACATAATCTCAGTAAGGACACCAAAACACTAGGGTAATACGAGATATAAAAGTAATCACAATTTTTATTACCAATGTGGTTAACGAAGTTTATTCTTTATGAATTATTGTTGAGAGAGTCAATATAGTAATCTCAGATTGGTATAATTTAATGGAAAGAATGTTATACCAATAGTAGTAATTCTTAACAACAATTAATATTGAAGAAAACATCCATAATTAGTGTATAGGGATGAAGGATCACTTTTTTCATCCTCATCTCATAGGCCAACCAAATCACATAGGCATTATCACTTATTAGGCTAACTGTATCACTTAGTCCCACTCATCACATAGGCTAACCAGATCACTTAGTCTGACTCATATAATGGGCCAACCATATCACTTAGATGGTCATATATCATTTCCTAACAAGATCACATTAACTTTCTCATTTATTAGAAAATCCAGATCCCTTAGACCCACTCATCTATAGTAAAAAACAGATCCCTTTGACTCATTTATAGAGTTCTTGATTTCATGGGATTATAATACTCAATCCCTTAGTCTCATTTCAACATCCACTAAACTAACATGGAGAATTTCATAAGGACTACCCCATTGTGAGGGTCCAAATGCCTCAAAAAGTTATTTAATAGGAAAAATTGTATGGATGTTATGCTTGTTTTTGTAAAAAGGGGCCGGTCAGGTCTGGCCCATTCAGTTCAGTTATGACCCATTCTGGTCTGACCGACCCAACCCATGTCTACCGACCCGACCCGGGTTTGACTCGGCCTGGATCGAACCCGGTCAGCTGCGGGCTAGTTATGACTCCATTGGACCTAGAAAAAGATGCGTCCCTATAACTCCACATAGACAGATGGTGGTTGGACACCTCCCATGCTTGTTGTCTCACGGACCGCATGATGTCACTGACCCCCGACCCAACCATGGGTCTCCCATCGTAATGTTGCAATGCGGTTATGCACCATCGTGGATCGCTGGACACAACCCCCCAACTTGACACCATTCCCTTGTTGTGTCATGGTTCCTCACCACCATGACCAGCTGGTCGCAACCTACTCCATTGTAGCGCGCCACCTACTACACGTGAACACTTTTGAGTGTTCAGTATCTCTTGTGGGCCACTATACATGTTCATGTGGTCGGTTCTTTGGTATAAAGGTTTTTCTACATTACACATGTTACCACCTTCAATATAATGTTCCCCATGATATATCTCCATTGATCTGGGGTTATGCCCTGTTATGAAACCCCTAAATATAATCAGACGTGACAACGTGGGTCTGTCGGCACAGAATGCATGAAATAGATGGGATAAAAAACAACCAAAGAGACTAATGTTGGTTGTGATCATTTGGACTTCATTCATCATGATAGAAAAAAGGAAGATATCGAATGACCACAATTTATATTCACTTTTCTTAAAACTCTGGATGCCAAAATCATATCTTGCTTGTGCGATCAATCCATGGGTCAATTTTTTCATTGGATTGCCGTTTTTTCCGATCATAATAATGAACAGGGAAGGAAAATATTCACAAAGAAATAAACCACATACATCGAGGTTGGATTGTTCATTATAGAAGCTCCCATAGCCTTTGTTCTTCATTACATGATCCCCAACCCACTATCGTTGGTGGCGAACCATAGAATGATGGATGAATAAATAAAGGAGCCCGTAATCTCGGGCAATTCGTCGATCATCACTCACCAAATGAAAATCTCCATATTCAAATAACTACTAGATTATTCCATTGTTCTAATATCTATTTATCTCATTATATGGGGATAAATGGATTTAGAATTTTGGTTAAACATATTCACAGCGTCCTTATGTTGTTTCATTTATGAAATTATATTTATGTTATGCTCGAGTTGTAACGTTGTTACATTACAATGAAATTGGGAAACTAAAATAAAATGAACAAAAAGATTATTTTTTATTTATTTAATTAGTTTTTATAATTTTTTTCTTAAATTTTCGGAAAAATATCCTTTCCCCTCAACCTATACCAGTCATGGGTATGACATCCCATAGGAAACTTTTTAATTGAGGTTGCAATGGTGCCCTCATATTTTTAATTCTGGGACTTATTTTGACATTTCAAAAACTACATACATGCTCTATTTTAGATAATCATACTAAAAGATCAATCACATACTCCAGACTCACTAGGACACAGAATCATGTTTCAACTGAGTTCTTAGTCTCAAAATATTCCAATATAATTTTTAAAATAATTAATAGGAATTTCTAGGAAATTAAAATGACTCACTTCCCAATTAGAACAGTTATTATTTAAATTATTTATCAATTTTTCTATACAAACAATGATATCAAATACCCTTTGGAAAAAACCATTGGATAAAAACGTGGGTGGGTTTTTTTTTTATTATATTTATGTCAAAAAATTGTTTTAGAAAAAACAATGAACTCTATGCTCATTTATTATAAAATCCCGCCCCATATCCCATTTCTCATCACTCATAAATCTTATATAACATCTTAAATTATCCATAAACACTTTATTGTCCTCACATGGTACCCTAAACCCTTAAAAATATCCTCCCATTAATCTGAAATCACCCTCTCAAGGTAAGGGGTCCTTTCTCTTTATTCATTATTCAAACTTCACCATTTTATTATGAATTACATCTCCATTTTATAATGTTTGTATATATTATCCCAAACCCCCTATTTATCTTGTAGTATTCTTAAATGTCTATAAAAACTTTTAACACTCATTAATATTTCCCATGAACATTTATAGACCCCTGTTATGTTGTCTAAATTTCATAATGATTTTCCATGAAAATCAATTATTCATTAAATACTAATGAGCATTTATATTCAAGGGCCTTCACAATTATGAAGATATAAATGTTTAATTGAGGAATTACTTGTATGAGTTACAATCTCCTTTATTTAGGAATAATATATTGTGAAAAATGACTCTATGTTTTATTATCTATGTGGCACAATTATTCCTGTGAATGAAATGAAGGTGATGGGTTTTCCCAGAATTATACAACACTCCAATTCATTGGCTAATGTTTTAGTCTCACGATACATCATGAAATTGATTGGGGGGGACCTAATCTATCATGATACTTTTCCATAAATATAACTTGGTAGTTATCCATGGAATATATTTACAATTCAATTTTTTATGTTGATTCAACATTTACCATGTGAATTTTATGTTATCATTCAATATCATGCCTTATTATTCATGTTTATAATTAACATCCATTTTATTCAAAATTGTTATGCATATTTTCTAACATGTTTTACTTTCTTCAAATTACTTAATTTTTATTCCCTTACTGGGATTTATATCATACCTCATTTATATGTATTCCCCTCGGTTATCCCATTTTGTTTTAAGTATGACTAGATAATATGAGAATATTATAGAATCATTCAATAAAGATTATGTGTTATCTATTTTATGTTGATATGAATGAAACATAATACCAAAATACATGAGGCATATCAATCCTTTATTTTTTATGAAATGAAATCATATTTCATAAATTTTTAATATATCTGTAATAATGAATAATATTGTTAGAGTTGGAATCCAATGAATGTTTAGTGATTTTGTGATTTAAATTTGAAAACACTACAAAAAACCATATTTATATGACTATATTTAAGAAAAAATACCTATATTATGATAATTTATAAAGTAAGTGTTCAATCCCAAAAAATATATCTATCTCATTACATTACTTGTGGTTATGGATCTAGGACTAATATATTTTGGATTAAAACTCAAAAACAATGAATTGAGCTAAACACGATTGGGAAGTAGTGCTCGAAAACATACATTTCTTCACATATAGTTTTATAGTATTTGGGATATTATTTAGTCAATTATCAATCTCATAACATACCATTGTTATGGGAACAAAATTACGATATGCGTCAATGATGGAAAATAGATCATAGATAACAAACAACAAATCATAGAGATTCATAATGTAATGAAATAAATAAAAATTTTAAGTTATATATTTAATATCATTGGATTTCTTTTTATGTGTATAATTATTCAAAATTACTCATCCTTAATAATTTTTTTACTCTATTTAATGGATGTAAATGAGAGGATCATATGGAAAAACCATTGTGAAGGGAAATGTGAAGACTTCCCAACTAAGATGCCTAATATAATGGTAGAATGAAATTTCAACATTGAAGTGATACTCTCTATAAAGAAACATGTTATGAATACAAACCAAGATCATAAGGAGTTCCCCAACCCCCACACAAATATAGAAAAAGATTCAATTGATAAATTTATGGGATAATGGTCTCCAACACTAAAGGCATCATATGATCCTTCAATCCCAGAGCAATGGATCAACTCCATTGATAATATCATCTCCATACATCAATTATATGATAATGAGAAGCTTATACTATCTATTTATCCTCTAGAGGGAGAAGGCGATCAATATTGGACCTGGATCCTTAATATGAATCAATATAGTGGAATTGAAACAATGTGGTGGAATGAATTACCAATTTTTTTTCAATTAATTATATCTAGGAACTATACTAAACTAATCAAAATGTAATTTCAATGAATTAATGCAAAAAAATGATGAATCTGTTATGGAATATGGAGAAAACCTCACAACAGTTTCTTGATATACCTTCATCATTTCTGTTCCTCCATAATTATGGGTTGCCACATATTTTTTTAAATGAATCATGATTTAAAAATATCCCTAAAAATCTAATACATTGATATCTATAATAAAATTGTCAATTGTGACCACATATTCGAAAAAGATATCCGAGAATATCAGTGGTATTATATTGATAAAAAGCCAAAAGTATAGATTAATTACGGAAGATAGATTGTGAAGTCAAACGATAATAAGATATTGTAGAATCCCACTTCTCAATAGTGAAAAATGAAGATCCGCAAAATTTAAATCAGGTGGAAATTGAAAGGATTTAGGTGTACGATGGATAGACACCTAGATATAGATTGATGATAGGTGAATACCACTAATGTGATAGAGGAATGTAATTCTCCATTCATCACAATACATAGAGTTCATTGTATAAGCTATATGTATGCAGGGAACATCGAAAAAAAGGTACTTAGATATGGGTTTTTATAGTCAACTAAAAATCTCATTGTATCAAGGCTGAGTTGTTTCCCTAAGAACCATTGACATGGATTTTGAAAACAAGTGTAGAATGAAACACATGTTATTCATTCAATAATATATAATGTAAATTTTTATTTAGGTTCTAATAATACATAATATCGCATAAGTGTAGTAGAACTATTCAAACACCTCTACTAATCATGTAAGTGGAGGTATTAGTGAAATGTAAAATGAAGAAATTTTTTCATTCTATTTATATAACACTTCCACTATCAATATTTTTGGGCTAAATATCAATTCAAACTTTGTGATACTCTCTTGAATAGAATTTGATGAAATTATGAATATATAATACATTTATCTAGGTTATAAATTTTCATGAGAAGGAATAAACACTCTATATAACATATCATTTTGTAATTGTATAAATGTTAAATGAATAGGATGAATGTTATATATCTCCAATACCTTATGCATGGATATTATTTCCATGTGATACACAATATCAAGCTCCAAATAAAAGGTCTTAAGAGAATATAATCCTTGATGAATTTACCATTAAGAAAGAATTTTCTGATGTTTTTACCAAATAACTAAATGGTCTTTCACTTATATTAGAGGAATAATTGTTTTCTAGAAATATACCAAGGGTGTTAATATTATGAAAAACTCTATATATAATGGATATTGTGCAAATTTATGAGTAAAAGAATCAATTACTTGATAGTTTATATAAAGGATTCAGTTCCCCAAATCCATCACTATAGTAACATAGGATTAATATACATGGATGTTGCGTCATTTTTGATGAATATTTAGTATGTTACAAAAATAAATTAATGAAGACCATTATAGTTTATTTTCCTTGGAAAAATGGAAAAAACTCATCTATCCTATGGAAATATCTTTTTAATATATCACAAAGATCTCGGCATATATTAATTCTACCTAAAACGATTTTTCGTAACCTATGGAAAGGAAACATAAGAAAATAGAGTGTTTAGATGCTTAGTAAGGGTAAATGATGAAACTGTGGGCAAATAACTTGAGAAAAATGGTATAGAAATTGAGAAAAACATTTTAAGATCATACCTTTCATACTATATATCGTAATTAAGAATAATTTTCCAAACGACCTGGATTATAATATAATTAAGTGAAAAATTTATGAAATCATAACATCGATATATGATATAAAATTTCTAGCATAATCTTTCTTTATAGAGTTGTACACTAGTATATGATTATTCATTTTCACTCAATAAGTTATGGATATGAAATCAATCCCATCCATCATCATATGGGCATGAAACTGAGTCCTTGAAAAAAAAATTGTTAACATGTAATCAGGTTCATGTATAACCTTATGAACATGAAACCAGGTCTATTCATAACATTGTGAACATATAATAATGTACATTTATAAAATTTTGAACATGTAATTAGGTCCACGTATAGAGTTAAGGACATGAAAAATATGACCATGCATAACACTATGAACACATAATAAGGTTCACTTGTATCATTGTGACCATGTAATAATGTTTACAATTAAAACTATAGACACGAATCTAGGTCGATTCGTAATATTGTGTACTAGTAATAAGGTTAATTCATAAAATATTTAACTTATAATTATGTTTACATGTAACTTATGGACAGGAAACTAGGCCCATGAATTACATTGTGAATATGTAAATTAGGATCATGAAAAAAATTTATACTCATGAGTCATCAATTGTTACAAAACTCATTATAGGGAGACATATTTCCCACCCATATTATAATTAATTCATTCATAGATGTTTCCAAAAATAAAACATACATAATATTATTACCCAAAAAATTAATATGTTTTATAAACATCAAATCATATCCCATGAATGAAATGAGTATCATGAACATTTCATTAGATCTTAAAAAAGTAAAATATGTAGTTTTCATTATCACTTCTCAAAATAAATACATGTAAAAAAGAAATGGGTTTTAAAAGAATATAACACATGGTAGAGAAGAAGTTTTCATAAATATCATGACTTGAAATGATTAACCATTCAAAAAAATATTAATGTAAAAATTATATCATTTCCTATAATGGAATAGATAATATCAGTGGATGTCATCTCATATTGAATAAAATTTTGAAATATCATTTAAAAACATTTCATAACGAAAATATTCTTAATTAATTGAAAAAAATATTTACTTTTAACCAAAAAACCATATAAAACCCATTTAATTGAAAATAAATATTAAAACATATAAAATATTCTCTAAAATCATTTTTTAATTGTTTTTCTTTGATAACTTAATGTGAATGCTTCAAAATGTGAAAAACATTTCTTAATCATAAAACATGAATTAAAACCTCTTTCATTGAAAAGAAAATTATAATATTTTCAAGGATGACTTGAAAGAAATAAAAAAATTTAAATCAATATTTCCACTAAAATTTCATTTAATTATCATTTTAATTTTATTTGACTTTTTTGAAAACATTGTTTTTGAAATCAAAAAAATTTCCAAATGAAGATATAAATTTAATAGGATTTTCATAAAGTAATTTTTTTAATTAAATTTTAAACCAAGGAGTGGAAAATGGTAATAATAGATGGATATATATTTAATACACAAATTAGAATGAGAATCATGAGAGTTATTTGATATATAGATCATAATATTTCATTAATGAAGCACAATAATTAACAAACATCAATATTGATGAGATTGTTTCAATAAAATAATATTACATAGTAACATGGGATCATATGTTCTATGTAATAAAAAAAATTCATAAAGCATAAAATATATTTAAAGTAAATATATTCATGATATAACATGTACAATGGATGTATATAAACCTAAAAAATGAATTTATGTGCATAAAAAAACATGAGTCTCAATGAAAGAAAAATTGAGAAATAAATATTTTATCAATTTGGGAGATTTTGAAACATGAACTCCATTGAATAAATATAATAATATATATATTTTAATACCCATAAAAAATATAATAACCATGGAATACTTTCATGGATAGTATAAACACCCCTCAAAAGGAATGGGTGTTGAATAAATCTTGTATCTCATAGAAATAAAAATTGATATGAAATCCCTTTACATTGATTTCTGGATCTCATCATATTAATATAAGATTCATATAAAGTAAATTTAAATTTATTGTATTTAATTGAAGAAAAGATATTCTTATATCTATGAACTTATATGGTTTGATAATGAAATTTTATTACCATATTGTTAACAATCATATATTATGGTTTCACTTCGGGTAATATCCAATTTGTTCTCCACATTGTCTTAATTTTATATATCTTCGATCCTTACAGATATATCAAGATTCCATAATTTACAAAATATTATAAATATCATTTATATTATATATATAATTATAATAATAATCAATATATTTTATATGTATGAAATAAAATACACCACTCATTGAGATGGTAATATTTATGTATGCATGAAAATTGTTTCCATTTTTATTATAGTATTGAAAGAAATAATGAAAATGAAATATTTCTATATATTTATATATTACCTGAAATTTATCATTATAATTTAATATATATAATATGAGTTTACTAAAACCATCATTAATACAATCCATGTAGTGTGGGAATGAAACAAATCTCTTTGATGGGTAGATAGCCCCCAAATCCACAAATGAAATTATCAGATTTATACCAAATGAAAATGTAAAAAGATATGAGTTTTAAAAGTATTAAATAATATTAAAGGAAATATAAATATAATATTTTACATATATTCATTGATTTTACATTATAATTTTCACATTGAGAGGTGGTAAAAGAAAAATAAACAATCATCATTTAATGTGTTGTTAGTTCAATGTACATGTTGACAATATGTTCATTAACAATTTGATAGTGTTGTGTGTAAGTGTTAGATCAACACATAACATAAAAAATACTAGTATACAAATGATATTAGGGTTTTTATAAAATCATTAAACAAAAAGAGTGAAGGTGGTCTAGAATTAAAATAAGAGAATGGAGTTTGATGGAAGATATCACATATTAATAGAGTAAATTCATTTTGTTTTTTTTTTCAAAAAGATTCCTTGAGTTTTTCTATATAAAAATTCGGAATTTTGGTTTAAGGGATTTATTTTGGTATATTATTCTTTAATAATTGGTGTGATTCAATGGGATTTTGTGGTGTGAGGAAGTGGGAGGAGATGATTCCTTTTTATAACGAACCATACATTACATACATTGTTATTACTTCAAAATTGAAGCACACTTATTACAACATTTAACAAAACAATGAAAGGACCATATAGGTATAGTGTCTTTAGAAACTGGAAAGCATAAACAACCGGTTCATAAAGAATCTACTTTTCCTCCCATTTATTTCATCATATCTAGAGTCCCTTTTTGGAATATTTTACTTAATAACCTTCTTCCTGACCTGGGTAAATGAAACATACAAAAGGGTGAGCTCAAATGCTCAGTAAGGGAAAACAAAAGAAATATTCATCACATCATATACATAAGCACATAACTTTTGAAAATCATAACCTGCAAACGAGATCATAATCTCATAACATGGGATAAATCATAGTATTGAAATGTAATCCCAATAATCATAACTTAAAACATGAAAATTTGTGGCATACACACATAATCGTAGAGAATCATTTCTTATTAGTCAAGACTCATTTCCAAGACTATCTTAGTGGACAAAGTCCATTTCTGAACCGAGTTCACTCCTCATTTCAGTCCGGTTACTAAACCAGTATAACCTACCATTCCAGCCAAGTCTATCTCATGAGATATAAAATATTTACCTAATTCATTGGAGGGAGATATAGGTCCCACCCATCTCATAATGATATCATTCTTATGTGTGCCACAAAATCATAAACCATACATCATAGCATAACCCATGAAATAAAAATTGGAATCTTATACATCATGACATCATAAAACAATTCATATAAGGTAAAGGATTTCATAAAAATAATTCCATCACAACAAAATCAAATAAATGTTATAATAGGGATGAAAACAGAACCCTTTATTATATTAGATGGAAAATAATTTTGATAAAACACTTGAACTCCATTTTTGAGGAAAATATCCTTTCTACTTCAAAAAAAATTTTCCTTTCTTAACATGTCATACAATTATAAACTAAAAGTAGTTGATTAAAAATAAACTTGATAACTTGTAAAGTATGTTTCTTGGAAATAATGTTTTAAAAATCCATTCATGTCGTATAAGATAAAAAACCATTCTTCTCGTACTTTTGTCGGAAAGGTAAAAAATTACCTCGTATGAAAAACGACAAAATATTACTTTCATATCTTTTAATAAAAACTCACTGAAGGGTAAAATTGGATTTAAACAATTTTAGGTGGATGGAAATAATATTACATATTGAGGAAACATAGATGTGGATGATAAAATACACACTAGTAAATACCAAAGTATAAACAATCTCGGATAAAAATGAGATTGTGATATTTCCCTTACCTTAGGTCTGATTTGATTCGTAAGTGTACTAACCTCTTGTATGATGATTTAAATAATGTTATTGACTTATTACAGAATCATAATTATTTTTATGATATCATTTATGGTCATATTCTTAGCTTCCTGGTAGTAATATTTCATTGCTACTTGTTATTCGGGTGTTTATAACATTTTGTTCTTATGCATGTTTTGTCGAATAAATTCTTATTCTTCTCATTAGGATATAGATAACTCATTTCCAGAATGTTATTAGTGTAACATATATCATATTGATTCGTTCAATTCATTTATATAATCATTATTCAATGATGATCATGTAGAACGAGTCGCATCACATCGTGGAGACGGTATTCCGTACGTACGCACGGGTGATGATATTGTTCTTATGATCATGGAATTGTATTGGAGTGTATGTATACTTTTTCAGAATCAAAATAACTTTATAATAGTCATATATATTCATTATTTAGCCCATTATACCCATCCAAGTAAGGTGGTGGTGGAAAATAGATTACACAACGGCGTGGATGCGGTATTCCGTACGTACGCACGCGGGGTGATTTCATTTTCCGTAGGATGGGTAGATGGTGAAATAATGGTGTTTCATACTTATAATAACATATCAGTATATGAGTGATACTTATGTTATTACTTAATAAGGGAAAAACTAAAGAAGAATAAGTGGAAGAAGAAATAAAGATGAAAGAATCGATAACAGACATTACCTCTTCTTTGAAGTGCTTCTTTGAGAGCTTCTTTTAGGGAACTAAAATTTGTCTTTGAAGAAGACTAGGACCTCTAGGATGTCTCTAGGGAAGTGGATAGGAGAATGTGGCAGGGTTTGGATGAGCATAAAGGCTCAAAGTGGTGTGAGGATGAGAGGGAGGACGTTCCCTTTTATAAGGGAGGAGAGGGGCACCTTTGGAATAACTAAAAATATTATTTTATTATAAAGTCAAGTTCGGTTTTAAATAGCTCCAAATTGATTTATTTCGAGGCTAAGGTGGGGATGGGTCGAAAGCCTCTCATCCAGTATAATTTAGACAAGTTTAGGTTCCTATTTTAACCTTATCATTTAGATTTTACATTAAGTAAAATAATTTTACTCTTACTGTGTCTTCTTGTGTTCTTATACTATAAGGTAAATAAACTTACTATATCAAGACAAACGAACCCCAAGTTGTTTATTATTAATATATATAACCTTATATAAGTCATTTGGTCGATCCTTAGATTTTTAGGAATAAAATAACAATTAATAATATAATATTTTTAAAAAAAACTATTTTATGTCAATTTTGACACTATTTAGTAATTGATTTTTGTGAAAATCATAACAGAATGATAATTTCAGAAACATTTAATTAAATCAATAATAACATGTCGTATTAACCTATAAAATTAGTGTAATTCATAAAATGTCTCAAATTATATTTTTTTGGGTATTTATAACATAAATTATGTCAATATTTCATTAATAATATAATTACTGCATCATCGTTGTGCCATAAATAAATTTAATTATTTAATGTCATAAAATTACAAATAAAATACCATTATGTAGGAAATCGTGTTATATTTTTAATGAATATTTATTGTTGAATTTATCTTATGCATATCCCCATATTGAAAATCATTTACTTATTAAACATTGATTTTAACTATTTTAACCCATCTTTAAATAAATTAATAATAAATGTACTAATCTAATCCAAGTGGGCCTAACTGGTCATATTTTATTCCTAAGGATGTTTTTGGTCGAAATAAACTGGTCCAATAGAATTATGACATGTGTTAGGGTAATAATAATATCATTTTTATCCTTAATTACCCTATTTACTTTTAACCGTGGTAAAAAACTAAAAAGTTACTATTCACAAAAAAATATTTTCATCTCATTGAACCACATTTTAGTCCTTTATATTAACCATGTCTCTTGGATTTTCGAAATTCCAATCACATAAGTGGTATAATTAAGTTTTATGAAAAATTCAGTTTTTTAACTACCACTTAGTGGTTTCACTTTTCATCAAAAATTGAAAGTTTTCAGAAAAATACAAAAATTTCACCCCAGGCTAATTTCGATATTACGAATACAAAAATGAAGTCCATTTTGAAAAATAAAATTTATAAAATTTCAAAAATTGCTTATTACTATTCATAACAGCTAGTTTTTAATAATATTTTATTAGCATATTATTGTTTAGTGAAACTTGATATTGCATACGACAAAAGCTATCGTGGAAGGTCGTGATTTCGTGCAAAGCAAGCCAAGCAATTGTTGTGTGTAGAAAAAGATTTCGTTGATGATTTATATAACATAAAAGTATCAGGTGTTACATTCCACCCCCTTAAAATGAATTTCGCCCTCGAAATTCATCACTTTGTAACAATCAGATGAGGATACCTCTCCCTCATCATATTCTCAAGCTCCCATGTAGCTTCTTCTAATTGGTGGTTCCTCCATAAAACATACACCAATCGAGTGGTCTTGTTTCGTAGGAATTTTTCACTATGGTCCAAAATCTCTATCGGTTGTTCTTCATAAGAAAGATCTTACTCCAACGGTACAACTTCTGAGCTGAGTACATGTGATGGATCAGGTATGTACTTTCTCAGGAGAGATACATGGAACACATCGTGAACTTGAGATAGATTCAGTGGAAACGCCAATCGGTAAGCTACCTTCCCAACAAGATCCAGTATTTCTAAAGGACCGATATATCTAGGGCTCAACTTCCCCTTCTTTCCAAATATCATAACCCTCTTCCAGGGAGATATTCGTAAGAACACTTTATCACCCACTTCGAACTCTAGGTCTTTTCTTCGGTTGTCGGCATAACTTTTCTGTCGACTCTGAGCTGCTCTTATGTGTTGTTGAATAGATCTGACCTTTTCTGCCATTTCATGAACGAGATCAGGTCCTAATAGCTTTCTTTCCCCAACTTCATCCCAGCAAGTTGGAGTCCTGCATTTCTTTCCATAGAGAGCTTCATAAGGAGCCATCTGAATATTGGAGTGAAAGCTATTATTATAAGAAAATTCCACCAAAGGTAGGTTTTGATCCCAACCACCTTTGAAATCCATAGATCAAGCTCTCAACATATCATCTAGAGTATGAATTGTTCTCTCAGACTGACCGTCTGTCTGAGGATGATAAGCAGTGCTGAAACATAACTTTGTATCCAGAGTATGATGATAACTTCGCCAGAACTTTGAGGTAAACCTTGGATCCCGATCAGATATAATAGAAAGTGGTACTCCATGCAATCTTACCACTTCCATTACATATATCCTGGAAAGCTGATCCAGAGAGAAATCATCTCTAATAGCAATGAAGTGTGCAGACTTTTTAAGACGATCAACTATGACCCAGATAGCATTATTGCCTTTGGATGTTTTAGTAAGTCCCATGTGACAAAGTCCACAGTGATGTTTTCCCATTTCCATTCGGGTATGGTTAATGGTAGTAACATCCCCTTAGACTTCTGTCTCTCAGCTTTAACTTGTTGACAAACCAAGCATCGAGAGACATATTCAGCAACATCTCTTTTCATGCCATCCCACCAAAAGTACTCTTTCAGGTCCCTATACATCTTCGTGCTTCCCAGATGAATAGATAATGAAGAACTATTAGCCTTATCCAGCAGCTCCTTTTTTAATTCGTGGTTGGGAGGAACACAAACCCGATTCCTAAACTTTATTATCAAATCACAATCAAGGTTGAATTCAAGAACATTTCTCACCTTCTTTTGTAACTCGACATCTTTTTTCTGTGCCACTTTAATCATCACATGTATAGATGGTTGAACATTCATTTGAGAAAGATACGATTTTCACCCTTCCATTATAATTCCAAGAACCATCCTTTGTAAATCAATATATATTTGATCTTTTTTGATCATCATCATGGATAAACTGGCATGGTCTTGTTGACTTAATGCATCTACCACCTTGTTTTCTTTCCTAGGGTGGTAATGGATTGAGCAGTCATAATCCTTAATCATCTCCAACCATCTTCTTTGGCTCATATTCAGCTCCTTTTGTGGGAAAATATACTTTAATCTTTTATGATCAGTATAAATGTCACACCTTTCTCCATAAAGATAATGCATCCAAATATTTAATGCAAAGATTACCGCAGCTAACTCCAAATCATGAGTTTGGTAATTTTTCTCATGTATTTTCAACTGTCGTGAGGCATAAGCTATCACCATATCATTTTGCATAAGAACACACCCCAATCCCTTCTTTGATTCATCACTGTAGATCACAAACCTTTCTCCAGTACAAGGCAGTGTGAGCACCGGTGCACTGGATAACCTTCTTTTCAACTCCTAGAAATTCTCTTCACATTCCTCCATCCAAACAATCATAACTCCTTTCCGAGTCAACATGGTGAGTGGATTAGATAATCAAGAAAAATCTTTCACAAAACGTCAATAATATCCAGCCAAACCAAGAAAACATCGCATCTTAGTCGCTGTTGTTGGTCTCGACCATCTTTCGATAACCTCTGTTTTTGCTGGATCCACAGATATCCCCTCTTTTGAGATTATGTGACCCAAAAATGAAACTTTTTGAAGCCAAAATTCACACTTGGTAAATTTGGCATAACACATCTCCTTTCTCAGGGTCTTCAATATAAATATCAAGTGATCTTCATGTTCTTCCTTTCTATTTGAATATACAAGAATATCGTCTATATAGACTACCACAAAATGATCAAGATAGTCTCTAAAGACTCTATTCATCAAATCCATGAAGATAGCAGGGGAATTAGTAAGACCAAATGGCATCACTATAAATTCATAGTGTCCATACCTTTTACAGAAAGATGTCTTTGGTATATCCTCCCTTTTGACCCTTAATTGATGATACCCTGAACGAAGATCAATCATGGAAAAGTATTGAGCTCCGTGTAGTTGGTCAAATAGGTCATCAATGCACGAGATAGGTTATTTGTTCTTGATAGTGATCTTGTTATATTCTCGATAATCAATGCAGATTCTCATTGATCCATCTTTCTTCTTAATAAACAGAACATGTTCTCCCCAAGGTGACACACTAGGGAGTATGAACCCCTTATCAAGATTCTCTTCGAGTTGCTTCTTCAATTCCGGCAACTGAATTGGGGCCATTCTATAAGGTGTCTTTGAAATAGGTAATGAACCCGGTACAAGTTCTATTGAAAACTCAACTTCACGATTCGGTGGAAGACTCGGCAATTCCTCCGAAAAGACATCATCAAACAACCATACAATGGGCATATTCTTAATCGTGAGTTTCTCACCAACCATTTGAGATAAATAACCTTCATTTAGAGGAATCAAGACCCATAAGATTGAAGGAATTTCCACTGGAAGGTTATGTTCATCCTTGCATCGATAGACGATCATAGGTTGATCTGGAATATGAAATGAGACTTCCATTCTTTGGAAATTTATATGAGCTCCATGTAGAGAAAGCCAATCCATTCTACGAATCACATCAAATTCCACTATTGGAAGGATCACAAGATTTTCAGGAAGCACTTTCCCACAAACTTCAATCGAAGAAGAATTGTAAACATTTGATGCGACTGTTGTGCGATTAGGTGTTGTCACAGCTAACTCAACATCTAATTATTGAGGTAATACGGTGATATCCTTAGAAAATTCTTCAGAAATAAAGGAGTGGGTGGATCTAGAATCAAATAAAACATTTTCAACTTTAGAGTGGATGGAAAGTTTACCTTTCACCACATCTTTATCGTACTCCACATCGCTGATAGAAATTGCATGTGACTTTCCATTGTATTTAGCCTTAAGAGTTTGTTGATGATGACCATCATCATCAACCCTTGGATTAGGGCATTTATTGGCATAATGTCCCATCTCATTACACTTGAATCTTTGAAGTGTACTAGGTTCATTCTGTGTATCCCTTCCTTTGTTTGCATCATTAGAAATCTTCTTCCCATCATCGCAGCATTCAATTGCCCGATGACCTTCTTTTCCAAATTTGAAACATTTACTTGTCCCTTTAAGACAACTCCCTCCATGTTTCTTTCCACACTATGAGCATAAGGGAAAGCTCATTTTATTCTCAGTTTGCTCTTTAGATTTTCCTTTGAATTCCGCTTTCCTCTTCTTATCAAATCCATACGACTTATGGGTTACTCCAATCTCCATCTTAACTTTGAGAGCACATCGAATGATTTCCACATAGCTATTGAAGTCCATTATGGATAAGGCCCTTCTAAGACTTGGTTTTAAGCCACTAAAGAATCGATCGATCTTACACTTAAGTTGGATAACAATACCAGAAGCATACCTTGCAAGTCTAGTAAAATTTTCTTTATAGGTACCAAGAGATTCATCATCTATTTGCTTTAGTTCAAGAAACTCTTTCTCCATATTTGTTCGGAGAATACGAGGGAAGTACTTATTGAAAAATATGTTCTTGAACTCATCCCATTCCATGGACTCAATTTAATCCCTTTGCCGCGTATTCTTAATAATATTCCACCACTGATCAGCATCACCATCCAGACGATACACTACTTAGATGACTTTATCATGTTTAGAACATTGAAGAACTGAAAATATCTTTTCAGTAGTACTAATCCATTGTTCAGAAACTAATGGATCAGTAGACCCACTAAATGAAGGTGGACGCTGCCTCATGAAGGATTCAACAGAATGCTGCTCCTACCTTTGCTCGTTTGGAAGTCCTTCATGATTCATAGCTTGAGAAAGTTTTGTGAGCATGGCTACAAGATTTCACATTCCATCTCCCATAACGTTTGGTTGCTCAGGGGGACAATCATTGCATTGCCCGTCACATTCCACATTAACACGGTTCCTTCGGGTTCCAGCCATTGACTAAAACCCAGAAGAATAGTGTGAGCAACACTAATTATAATAGGAAAACCACATAATCAATAATAAAATTTCACACTTAATGTCTTATCCTAGTTTATTCATGGCCATTTCTAAAATAATAAGATTGTGTTCTATGCTTAGTCTTATCCTTAGGGTTCTTACTAAGGCTTTCACATCCTAGTTTCCAAAGGTTGACTATACCTTTCCTCTGATACCAACTATAACGACCCATACTTTACATACATTGCTATTACATCAAAATTGAAGCACACTTATTAAAACATATAACAAAACCATGAATGGACCGTATAGGTATAGTATCTTTAGAAACTGTAAAGCATAAACAACTGGTTCATAAAGCATCTTCTTTGCCTCCCATTTATTTCATCATATCTAGAGTCCCTTTTTGGCATATTCTACTTAATAAACTTCTTCCTGACCTGGGGAAATAAAACATACAAAAGGGTGAGCTCAAATGCTAAGTAAGGGTAAACAAAAGAAATATCCATCACATCATATACATAAGCACATAACATTTGAAAATATTAACCAGGAAAAGAGATCATAATCTCATAACATGGGATAAATCATAGTAGTGAAATTTAATCCCAATAATCATGAAAAAAAACCTGAAACTTTGTGGAATACACACATAATCAAAGAGAATCATGTCTTATTAGTCAAGACTCACTACCAAGACTATCTTAGTGGATAAAGTCTATTTCTGAACCGAGTTCACTCCTCGTTTCAGACCTGTTTCACTGAACCGGTATAACCTACCGTTACAGCCATGTCTATCTCATAAGATATAAAATCTTTACCCAATGCATTGGAGGGAGATATAGGTCCCACCCATCTCATAATGATACCATTCTTATGTGTGCCACAAAATCATAAACCATACATCATAGCATAACCCATGAAATAAAAATGGGAATCTTATACATCATGACATCATAAAACAATTCATATAAGATAATGGAATTCAAAAAAATAATTCCATCACAACATAATCTAATAAATTTAATAATAGGGATGAAAACAAAACCCTTTATTATCTTAGATGGAAAATAATTTTGATAAAACACATGAACTCCATTTTTGAGGAAAATATCCTCTCTACTTCAAAAACATTTTTCCATTATTAACATGTCATACAATTATAAAATAAAAGAATTTGATTAAAAATAAAATTGATAAATTCTAAAAGATGTTTCTTGGAAATAATTTATTAAAAATCTATTCATGCCGTATATGTTAAAAAAACATTCTTCTCGTACTTTTGTTGGAAAAGTCAAAAAGTTCCTCGTACGAAAAATGACAAAAGATTATTTTCATATCTTTTTATAAAAACTCACCGAATGGTAAAATTGGATTTAAACAATTTTATTGGATGGAAATAATATTACATATTGAGGAAACATGGATGTGGATGATAAAATACACCCCAGTAAATACCAAAGTATAAACAATCTCGGATAAAAATGAGATTGTGATATTTCCCTTACCTTTGGTCCGATTTGCTTTGTAAGTGTCCGAACCTCCTATATAATGATTTAAATAATGTTATTGACTTATTACAGAATCATAATTATTGTTATGATATCATATATGGTCATATTATTAGCTTCCTGGTAGTAATATTTCATTGCTACTTGTTATTCGGGTGTTTATAACATTTTGTTCTTATGCATGTTTTGTCGAATAAATTCTTATTCTTCTCATTAGGATATAGATAACTCATTTCCAGAATGTTATTAGTGTAACATATATCATATTGATTCGTTCAATTCATTTATATAATCATTATTCAATGATGATCATGTAGAACGAGTCGCATCACATCGTGGAGACGGTATTCCGTACGTACGCACGGGTGATGATATCGTTCTTATGATCATGGAATTGTATTGGAGTGTATGTATAATTTTTCAGAATCAAAATAACTTTATAATAGTCATATATATTCATTATTTAGCCCATTATACCCATCCAAGTAAGGTGGTGGTGGAAAATAGATTACACCACAGCGTGGAGACGGTATTCCGTACGTACGCACGTGCGGTGATTTCATTTTCCGTAGGATTGATAGATTGTGAAATAGGGTTGTTTCATACTTATAATAACATATCAGTATATTAGTGATACTGATTTTATTACTTCATAATGAAACAACTGAAGACGAAGAAGTGGAAGAAGAAATAAAGATGAAAGAATCGGTAACAGACATTACCTCTTCTTTGAAGTGCTTCTTTGAGACCTTCTTTTAGGGCACTAAAATTGGTATTTTAAGAATACCAGGACCACTAGGATGTCTCTAGGAAAGTGGAGAGGATAAATTGGCAGGGGATGGCCGAGCTTGAAGGCTCAAAGTGGTGTGAGGAAGAGAGGGAGGAGGTTCCCTTTTATAGGGGAGGAGAGGGGCACCTTTGGAATAACTAAAAATATTATTATATTATAAAGTCAAGTTCGGTTTTAAATAGCTCAAAATTGATTTATTCGAGGCTAAGGTGGTGATGGGTCGAAATCCTCTCATCCAATAGAATTTAGACAAGTTTAGGTTCCTATTTTAACCTTATCATTTAGATTTAACATTTAGTTAAATAATTTTACTTTTACCGTGTCTTCTTATGTTCTTATACTATAAGGTTAATAAACTTACTATATCAAGCCAAACGAACCCCAAGTTGTTTATTATTTATATATATATCCTTATCTAAGTCATTTGGCCGAACCATATATTTTTATGAATAAAATACCAATTAATAATATAATATTTGTTTTAAAAACTATTTTATGTCAATTTTGACACTATTTAGTAATTGATTTTTTGTGAAAATAATAACAGAATGATAAGTTCAATCAAAGTTAATTAAATAAATACTAACATGTCATATTAACATATAAAATTACTGTAATTAATTAAAAGTCTAAAATTATATTTATTTGGGTATTTATAACATCAATTATGTCAGTATTTCATTAATAAGATAATTATTGTATCATCGTTGTGTCATAAATAAATTATATTATTTAATGTCTAAAAATTACAAATAAAATACCATTATGTAGGAAATATTTTTTTCTTTCTAATGAATATTTATAGTCAAATTTATCTTATGTATCACCCCATATTGAAAATTATTTACTTGTTAAACATTGATTTTAATTATTTTTACCCTTCCTTAAATAAATTAATAATAAATGTCCTAATCTAATCCAAGTGGTCCTAACTGGTCATATTTTATTCCTAAGGTTGTTTTTGGTCAAAATACACATGTCCAATAGAATTAGGAGATGTGTTAAGGTAATAATAATATCATTTTTACCCTTAATTACCCTATTTACTTTTAACCGTGGTAAAAAAGAGTAAAAAGATACTATTCACCAAAAATTATATTCATCTCATTGAACCACATTTTAGTCCTTGATATTAACCGTGTCTCTCGGATTTTCGAAATTCCACTCACAGAAGCGGTAAAATTATGTTTTATGGAAAATTCAGTTTTTTTAAAAACCACTTAGTGGTTTCACTATTCATCAAAAATTGAAAGTTTTCAGAAAAATACAAAAATTTCACCCTAGGCTAATTTCGATATTACAAATCCAAAAATGAAGTAAATTTTGAAAAATAAAATTTATAAAATTTGAAAAAGTTGTTATTACTATTCATAACGTCTAGTTTTTAATAATATTTTATTATCATATCATTGTTTAGTGAAACTCGGTATTGCGTACGACGCAAGCTATCGAGGAAGGTCGCGATTTTGTGTAAAGCAAGCCAAGAAAGTGTTGTGTGTACAAAAAGATTCCTTTGATGATTTATATAACATAAAAGTCTCGGGTGTTACATTCTACCCTCCTTAAAATGAATTTCTCCCTCAAAATTCGTCACTTGGTAACAAACAGATGAGGATACCTCTCCCTCATCATATCCTCAAGCTCCATTGTAGCTTCTTCTAATTGGTGGTTCCTCCATAAAACTTTCACCAATCGAGTGGTCTTGTTTCGTAGGAATTTTTCACTACGATCCAGAATCCCTATCGGTTGTTCTTCTTAAGAAAGATCTTGCTCCAGTGGTACAACTTCTGAACTGAGTACATGTGAAGGATCAGGTATGTACATTCTCAGGAGAGATACGTGGAACACATCGTGAACTTGAGAGAGATTTGGTGGAAGCTCCAATCAGTAAGCTACCTTCTCAGCACGATACAGTATTTCGAAAGAACAGATATATCTAGGGCTCAACTTCCCCTTCTTTCCAAATCTCATAACCCTCTTGCAGGGAGATATTCGTAAGAACACTTTATTACCCACTTCAGACTCTAGGTCTTTTCTTAGGTTGTCGGCATAACTTTTCTGTCGACACTGAGCTGCTCTTATGTGTTGTTGAATAGATCTGACCTTTTCTTCCATTTCATCAACGAGATCAGGTCCTAATAGATTTCTTTCCCCAACTTCATCCCAGCAAGTTGGAGTCCTATATTTCTTTCCATAGAGAGATTCATAAGGAGCCATATGAGTACTGGAGTGAAAGCTATTATTATAAGAAAATTCCACCAAAGGTAGGTGTTGATCCCAACCACCTTTGAAATCCATAGAGCAAGCTCTGAACATATCTTCTAGAGTTTGAATTGTTCTCTCAGACTGACCGTCTGTCTGCGGATGATAAGCAGTGCTAAAACATAACTCTGTATCCAGAGTATGCTGAAGACTTCTCTAGAACATTGAGGTATATAGCATCCCGTCTTTTTATCACATAAACTTTTATTACATTTTACAAAACCTAGGATCTTTAAGGTTTAGTGTCTTGGAAACCAGGAACATAAAACATGAAAAGAACAAAAACACTCTTCTTAAACACTTGAATGGCTTCTCATTAAGTTCATCCTAGGTTCATTACTGCATCTCATAACCTGGGGACATACATCAAAAGAAAGGGTTAGCAGAAAGCCCAGTAAGGGAAACAAGAGAAACATTTTACATGTGAACTTGAGATACTTCAGTAAGGACATGAAAAGAAATTTAAGGCATGAGAAAGAAATAATGAGATACATCATAAAAAAATAACATTTTTCATAACTTGATGATGTGGCTGCAACATTTAATATTGACAATCGTTTCGTTTCACCAAGGTCCATCCCCAAGGTGTCGTTAAAAATTACCAAGGTTATTCCCCATGGCGTCATTAAAAATGGTCATCTCTAGAGATTAAGTCTTTACCCAATGCATTGGAGCACTATCAGGGCACACCCTTGAATTTTCCTTTATTATCATGTGAGACACATATATCATCATCAAACATTTCATAGATAACCCATATATAATAAAATAAATGGGTTTCATTTCATAATCATAACGTTTTAAAAACTGCTTTAAAGACATGATCTTTACGTTACATTAAACCCACGGAAAGGGAAAGCGGGTATTATGTATGTAAATCCCATAATTTAAAATAGAACACTTTGGTATATATGTGAATAACCCTTTAGAATAAAGTTCTTTGATTATTCACTTAATAATATAAAAGAACTTTAGAAAAAGAGAGAGACATTTTGAGACGAAAATTCTACAGCACAATGGCTACGTTACAGGGTTTTAGAAAACGTTTAAAAGAGAGGGGACATGGGTCAAACAATCATAAATGACCCATAAAACAGTAGAGGGACATAATATAAGGGATTTAAGAACATGGTAATGAAATTTGAAAATATACCATATGAAATGAAGAACCTGAAAGAAAGACAGAAATAAGATTTCTTTTATTAAAGTTCGGCAGCCTAACGGCGTTACTTAAACTTCAACAAAAATGATTTGAAAAGATCAAATAGGGTCTCTAATCATGTGAAAATAAGAGTTCAGTATGATAGATATAGAGATAATTCCCCATCATAACAAAAAGGAACTTGAATGAATTCACATGAAAATAGAACTTCAAAATGAGAAGGGTGAAGAACCACTTAAAAATTCGGCAGCCTAACGGCGCCACTTAAAACTTCAAAATACTGAATTGAAGAGATCAAATGGGGTCTCTCATAATATGAACATAAGAGTCCATTATGATAGATATAGATATCATACCCCAACATATCAAAAAGTAACTTGAAATAATTGACATGAAAGTAGAACTTCAAAACGAGAAGGGTGAAGAACTACTTAAAAATTCGGCAGCCTAACGGCGCCACTTAAAACATCAAAATACTGAATTGAAGAGATCAAATGGGGTCTCTCATCATATGAACATAAGAGTCCATTATGATAGATATAGATATTATACCCCAACATAACAAAAAGGAACTTGAAATAATTGACATGAAAGTAGAACTTCAAAACGAGAAGTGTGAAGAACTACTTAAAAATTGGGCAGCTTAACGGCGCCACTTAAAACTTCAAAATACTGAATTGAAGCAATCAGATGGGGTGTCTCATCATATGATCATAAAAGATCAGTATGATTGTAACACCCCAAGATTTCATAGTGTGTTATTTCTTCAAAATAATTCAATAACTTGCACTACACGCAACACTGAGTTCAATTTCACCATGACTTACCAAAAAAAAAGCCATTAAAAGAGGTCATTAATAGTATTAACTAAATTTTAAACTTTATATAATCCTTATAATTTTAGAATCCATATTATGAGTTTCTTAGTCATAATGCAAGAACAGATTCATTTTCAGTATTGCACTTTTATCAACTTTTGATAGTGAAACCTTTTTAAATACAATATTTTAAACTTTTTGACTAAATGGAGACATCAAAAAAATTTAAAATGAAACATCCCAAGCTTCCACGATACGCTTTCCTTTGAATAAAACAGTAGCGTGTGTTGTACGCAACTTCGAGTTCTAACACACCGTAACCAATCAAACTAGCTGTTATGAATAGTAATACCTACTTTTTGAAGTTATATATATTTTATATTTTAAAATGGACTTTATTTTTGCATTCGGAATATCAAATTTAGCCTAAGGCGAAATTTTGGTACTTTTCGGATAACTTTCATATTTTGATGAATAGTGAAAATTACTAAATTTTAATTAAAAAAAACTTTTTTAATCAAAATAATTAATAGTGATAAATTATGAATTTGAGTGGTTTTAAAGTATATTTAGAATATATTTTTACTATTTAATATAATGTTGGTCATTGGACGTAATTTTACAATTAAACCGAACATAAACAAGTGTCAATCTTTTGATAGTTATTATCTCTTAAAAACACGCTTTTTGTTTTGACAGCGGGAATTAATTTTAAATTAATTTCTGCCACTTCTGTGTTTAGAATTTAGGAAAATGGATTCCATATTTGGAATCAGGATGTTCAAATTGTGTAAATAGGTAACTTTTATTTTTAGACATTTTGAATAATTACTGCGGTAAATATTTTATTTACCATGGTTAAGGGTAAATCCGGTAAATAAGGGTTAAAAAAATAATATTATAAAAATACTAAATTACCCTAAAACGTGTCTTAACCCTATTGGTTGATAAATGGTCGACCATGGGCATCTTTGTGTCAATTTTGGGACCCCATGGATCCACTTGTAAGTGATAATGACACTTTATTTTAATTAAGTCAAAATGAATACAAAAATGACACAAGCATATATCTTTTAGCAAAACAATTGTTACATAGAGTTATATAAGTTGGATTTTAGATTATAAATATTCATTAGAAATATAAAAATATTTCCTACATAATGATATTTTATTTATAATTTTTAGACATTAAATAATTTATTTTATTTATGACACAATGATGATGCAGTAATTACTATAATAGTGAAAAATTAAAATTATTGATATTATAAATACCCAAAAAAATATAATATGAAACTTTTAATGAATTAAACTAATTTTCTAGGATAATATGATATATTATTATTGATTTAATTAACTTTGTTCGAAGTAATCAAACTGTTATGAGTTTCACAAAAATCAACTATTGAATAGTGTCAAAATTGACATAAAAGAGTTCTTAAAACAAATATTATATTATTAATTGATATTAAATTCCTAAAAATCTAAGGATCGGCCAAGAGACTTATATCAGGATAGGTTCATCATTAATGGACCACTTGGGGGTCGCTTGGATGTATATAGTATGTTTATTAACCATATTATATAAAAATACAAAGAGACATTGTAAAAGTGAAACTAATTAACTTAGAGTTAATACTTAAAGATAAGGTTAATATAAGTACCCAAACCTGTATAAATTTTATTGGTTGAGTGGTTTTCGACCTATCCCCACCTTAACCTTTGAATAATCAACTTTTTATCCTTTAGGAACCGAATATGAATTTAATATAAATTAATATTTCTAGCTTTTCCAAAGGTGCCCCTCACCCCTCTTATAAAAGGGAACTCCTCCTTATCATTTCTTCACACCTTCAAAGCCTTTTGGTTTGGCCAAACTCTGCCCAAATACTCTCCCAACATCCCTCACTACAACCTAGAGGCCTTAGTTTGATCAGAAATCCAACCAATGGATCCCTTTTGATCAAATCAAAAGGAAGAACCCGAAGAAGAGGTAATGTTTTCACCACCCCTTTTCAAGTTCCATTCTTCTTCCACTTCTTCTTCCTTTGTTCTTACCATTCTAAAGTAATAACTCCAGTATCTCACATATACTGTGATGTTATTATAAATATGGTACAACCATATTCAGTAATCTATCCACCCTTTGAATAACATGTCACCATACGTGCGTACGTACGGCTTACCGTCTCCACGTCATGGTGTAATTGTTATTCAATATATTATTATTTGGATGGATATTATAATGATGTGTAACTCATGTAAATAATAATTATAACATGTTAATGATTCTTTATATATGATATACCATCCATTTATATATTATTTTAACATCAAATAATGATATTGTCGCTCGTGCGTACGTACGGACTACCGTCTCCACGAACGCGATGAGATTCATTCTCCATCGTATCCATTCAAGTATAATTATCATTTGATGATTTAAAAATGATATTTAAGGACTTGATATCATTCTGGATATGAATAATATACAACCTATCCTTTACAAAAAGGTCTTACGTAACAAAACATATAAAAGAAAACAAGTAAGTTAACACCCGAAACAACGATAATACTAAGATATTATTATAAATCGATATTAAAATATCATATATGATATCATATTAATATATATGATTCTTGTATAATTTAATAAAAATTATTTCACCATTATACAGGATGTTAACCGACCCCAACAAAGGAAAAGTACAAGGTAAGGGTTATTTCACAATCTCTTCATTATCCGAGGTTGTTTATACGTAATAATCTACTGGGATATCATTATCATCCACATCCATGTTTCTTAAAAATGTATTTCAAAACATTTTTACTATTTACAAGAATATGGGTTAAAGTCATTTATACCCTTGTTTGAATTTTTATAAGAGGTTTATAAAGGAATCTTTTCGTCGTTTTCAAAACAAGGTCCTTTTTAACCTTTTCGACAGAATTGAGGTAAGAATGTTTTTTTTAACTTATACGGCGGGTGCGGTTATTTTACACCGTTATAAAATCTTCAAAGCTTTCCTTACAAGCTTATAAGAATATTTTCAAAGAAAATGTTTTATTTTATATGGATCTTAAATGATTTCAAAATAAAAAGAGATATTTCTTTAAAAAGAATTTTGATTTCATCTATGTCAACATCCTTTGATGGATTTTAAGATTATTTGAAGTTGATTTATTATGATACAAAACTTCTATATTGTATTGAAGGTTTTGTGATATGTTTGACTGTGGATGTGCTATTTTTATACCATTAATGGTTTATGGTGAAAGTATTGACATTTCGTATTCTAGTTTTAATACGAATGTTTATGTTATGTTTAAACCTTTTCATATGGGAATGCATTGGACTTAATAAGTGACGGGTGGAGCCCGCTATAGCTCCTCGATGCATCGGTAGGTCTCATGAGACAAACTAGTGTCTTGGCACAAGGCCTTGACAAAATCTTATTTGTAGTCTTGGCACGAGGCCTTGGCTATGTGGTTATGATAGTCTGGCATTATGCATTCCAACATTATGAAAGTGGTTAGTGATTTTTGCATGTGATTATTCGATTAGTAGAATATCCATGTGAATGAGTAAATGGCATTATTTCATTTTACTTTTGCCATATTATGTTGATGTTCATGTTTAAAAGGCTTTTGTTTTAGTTATACATTGCCTTAAATGTTTATTCTTATTTATTAAAGTTTCTGCTATATTGTTATCCTTACTGGGCATTTGAGCTCACCCCTTTTCTATGTTTTATTTTTCCCAGGAAGTGAAGAAGTAAATTATGAATGACCTGCAGGGATTTTATGAGGGGATAATAGTGTGGTCTATTGAGACATTATGTTGTAGTAGTAGTTTTTCATTTTATAATTTAATGTAAAACTTATGAATATATCTAGTATTTCCAAGGCTACTAAACCAATCGGTCTTTCGAGATTTGATCTTTCTTGTGATCATGCCAATATTATGTAATTAATGCACCGACTCTGGGTAACTGGGGTCAGGGCGTTACAGTTGGTATCAGAGAAAGTTTAGTACAAACCTTCGAAGCTAGATTTAGATAAACTCTGATTAGAGCACGTAGACCTAAGATGAACTTTGAAGATTAGTATAGAAGAACTTCCTAGAATTTTGGTATTGTAGAGATTTTGTGAGTTTTCCGAGCAATACATCCCTGTCTGGATACGAGCAGGTAGAGGTGGCTCTGGCACAGATGTACCTAGGGGTAAAACCCGAAAACACCGCTTTGAGCTAGACTCGAACAGGAACTGGTGCACGACAACGGGCCTTGCTGCACTCTTGGTTACGACACTCCCGGGGGATATGCTTAGGATAACTCTCATTTTATTTACAAAAAATTATGAAGGGTTTATGAGTATATACGTCCTCAAAGGAAACATTCTTATGATTATGGATTATATCCATAAATAGTTCAATTTATGTTAAGTGTTTTATAATTATGGGATTATGTATTTTGATTCATAAACTGATCTAGTGTATGCCATTGTTTAGAAATGGCGCCCAGTAGAAGGAATGAGAACTGCAGCAATGCACATGATCCAAAGAGAAAGAAGGATCATATCTTTCATGGTCTTAAGCCAGAATTTATAAGGGAAATAGTCTCCCATGTATTATCATTATATGAAAAAATAATATCATGTGTTGATAAGATAAGTAAAGATTTTACTGAGTCCTATGGATTTGAAGGGAAGCATGAGAAGAAAAGGATGGAAGAGAGAAAGATGGATAAAGGGAAGAGGGAATAGAAGAATTTTCCCATATGTGGTAACTGTGGAAAGAAACACCCTGGAACTTGCCTGAAAGGAATGGGAGTTTGTTATAAGTGTGGAGAAAAAGGTCACAAAGTACGTGACTGCAAGGGTAAGAAAATGGTTTCAAATGTACAATGCTTCATTTGCAAGGAGTTCGGACACTACGCGAACCTATGTCCCAGACATCAGTCTATGACGCAAATGATGCTATTGGATAATAATCAAGTTATGATACTACCACAGATGAAGAGGAATGATTAGAGTTCTTATGTTGATTATGTCAATTGAGTGTTGTATCAACAATGTACTTGTTATAATAATTATGGAGTATATAAGGATTGTACTGCATTACTATTTTATTAAGGACTTGAGATTGTGTGGAAAAATAAAAGTGACTCAATAGCAGGTTAAATTTTTGGAAAATATATGGTTGAGAGAAAGATAAACCATAATATGGTTCAGATACCGAGGTGGTGATTTTAGAATAATACATGATTGATTTGGATAAATTATATTGGATATTATTGACTACCTTGAAGCTGATTAATGATTTGTAGATTCCATTATTGTTGGGGTTTTAAACATTTTTGGATTAATGAAGTACATCCAGCATTCTATATGGAATAAGGGATCATGAATGTAATAAATAAGGAATATGGTAATACCTGATGAATGTATTTATATGCTATTACGGGGTAAAAAGGATCTATATTATGTTTACCTTCCTTATAAATGTTGGACTGTGAGTTTGGATAGAATTATTTTGGATAGTTCTTATTTGGATTATTTTGGATTGCCATAAAAGGACAACCCGGAGGTCGGGCAGCAACCTGTTGCGTCCGGCAAGGCTGCGAGACTTGAACCCGCAACCGAAGGGCGACAAGGGTGTATCACCTACCACTGGCCCAAGAGATGTCCTGGATTAAATAATGTAGTTTTTTTAAAAGATCTGGTAGATGAATTATAAATTCGTTTATTTTGGAACCCTGTACGAATAGTATAAATATAATTTTTTTACGAGTGAAAGATGAGTTTATGGTAGAAATTTATTAATGGACAAAACTCTAATTATAAAGTAAGTATATCTCCTTATGATCTTATCCAATCTCATAAATAAATTTCTCAATATTAAGAAAAGCAACTTAGAACAAAAATGTTGTCCTAGATGGTACCTTAAATCATCACTAATTTATGGCTTTGGGATTGTTGGCCTTTTTATAGCCATGTTCTCTACCACTCTCCATCAAATAATTGATGGTTAGATTTCTCTTCCATATCCATATTTTCCTACATGGAACCCTAGTATGTGTTATTTTCGGTAATCTTCATACTTTCCACTCTTTATTTTAAATATAGGCCTCATTAATTCATTTTTCGATGTGGGATTTCAACTAAGATATTTTGAAACGTCAAAAATGAGTTATCCTAATACCCTATGTTTTGTTGAACCGATGGTATTTCAAATCATCATAGATTGATGAATTTAAGGACCTCAATTATACACTTGTTTGTGATTGATGACCTCAATCACTACCTATAAATATTTACGTTTTTCCTCCGATTATATGTCTCTAATTTCCACCAATGTTCTCCTAATCAAGATCATAATTTGGTGGTGACCGTTTCATTTCTCTTTTCCTCATATTAAGACTAAATTTTAGTAACCCAATTTCCGATGTGGGGTTTCCCACAAATATATTTTCTACTTTCAACCATTTATTTTTGAAGAACAATTTCAAATTGCGAGGACGCAATTTATTGAAGGAGGGGAGAATGTAACACCCCATGATTTCATAGTGTGTTATTTCTTCAAAATAATTCAATAACTTGCACTACACGCAACACTGAGTACAATTGCAGCATGACTTACCAAAAAAAAAGCCATTAAAAGAGGTCATGAATAGTATTAACTAAATTTTAAACTTTATATAATCCTTATAATTTTAGAATCCATATTATGAGTTTCTTAGTCATAATGCAAGAACAGATTCATTTTTAGTATTGCACTTTTATCAAATTTTGATAGTGAAACCTTTTTAAATACAATATTTTAAACTTTTTGACTAAATGGAGACATCAAAAAAATTTAAAATGAAACATCCCAAGCTTCCACGGTACGCTTTCCTTTGAATAAAACAGTAGCGTGTGTTGTACGCAACTTCGAGTTCTAACACACCGTGACCAATCAAACTAGCTGTTATGAATAGTAATACCTACTTTTTGAAGTTATATATATTTTATATTTTAAAATGGACTTCATTTTCAGATTCGGAATATCAAATTTAGCCTAAGGTGAAATTTTGGTACTTTTCGGATAACTTTCATATTTTGATGAATAGTGAAAATTACTAAATTTTAATTAAAAACAACTTTTTTAATCAAAATAATTAATAGTGATCAATAATGAATTTGAGTGGTTTTAAAGTATATTTAGAATATATTTTTACTATTTAATATAATGTTGGTCATTGGACATAATTTTACAATTAAACCGAACATAAACAAGTGTCAATCTTTTGATAGTTATTATCTCTTAAAAACACGCTCTTTGTTTTGACAGCGAGAATTAATTTTAAATTAATTTCTGCCACTTCTGTGTTTAGAATTTAGGAAAATGGATTCCATATTTGTAATCAGGATGTTAAAATTGTGCAAATAGGTAACTTTTATTTTTAGACATTTTGAATAATTACTGCGGTAAATATTTTATTTACCATGGTTAAGGGTAAATCCGGTAAATAAGGGTTAAATAAATAATATTATAATAATACTAAATTACCCTAAAACGTGTCTTAACCCTATTGGTTGATAAATGGTCGACCATGGGCATCTTTGTGTCAATTTTGGGACCCCATGGATCCACTTGTAAGTGATAATGACACTTTATTTTAATTAAGTCAAAATGAATACAAAAATGACACAAGCATATATCTTTTAGCAAAACAATTGTTACATAGAGTTATATGAGTTGGATTTTAGATTATAAATATTAATTAGAAAGATAAAACGATTTCCTACATAATGATATTTTATTTATAATTTTTAGACATTAAATAATTTATTTTATTTATGACACAATGATGATGCAGTAATTACTATAATAGTGAAAAATTAAAATAATTGATATTATAAATACCCACAAAAATATAATATGAAACTTTTAAATAATTAAACTAATTTTATAGGATAATATCATATATTAGGATTGATTTAATTGACTTTGTTCGAAGTAATCAATCTGTTATGAGTTTCACAAAAATCAACTATTGAATAGTGTCAAAATTGACATAAAAGAGTTCTTAAAAAAATTATTATATTATTAATTGATATTAAATTCCTAAAAATCTAAGGTTCGGCCAAGAAACTTATATCAGGATAGGTTCATCATTAATGGACCACTTGGGGGTCTCTTAGATGTATATAGTATGTTTATTAACCATATTATATAAAAATACAAAGAGACATTGTAAAAGTGAAACTAATTAACTTAGAGTTAATACTTAAAGATAAGGTTAATATAATTACCCAAACCTGTCTAAATTCTATTGATTGAGTGGTTTTCGACCTATCCCCACCTTAACCTTTGAATAATCAACTTTGTAGACTTTAGAAACCGAATATGAATTTAATATAAATTAATATTTCTAGCTTTTCCAAAGGTGCCCCTCACCCCTCTTATAAAAGGGCACTCCTCCTTATCATTTCTTCACACCTTCAAAGCCTTTTGGTTCGGCCAAACTCTGCCCAAATACTCTCCCAACATCCCTCACTACAACCTAGAGGCCTTAGTTTGATCAGAAAGCCAACCTAAGGATCCCTTTTGATCAAATCAAAAGGAAGAACCCGAAAAGAGGTAATGTTTTCACCACCCCTTTTCAAGTTCCATTCTTCTTCCACTTCTTCTTCCTTTGTTCTTACCATTCTAAAGTAATAACTCCAGTATCTCACATATACCGTGATGTTATTATAAATATGGTACAACCATATTCAGTATTCAATCCACCATTTGAATAACATGTCACCATACGTGCGTACGTACGGCTTACCGTCTCCACGTCGTGGTGTAATTGTTATTCAATATATTATTATTTGGATGGGTATAATAATGATGTGTAACTCATGTAAATAATAAATATAACATGTTAATGATTCTTTATATATGATATACCATCCATTTATATATTATTTTAATATCAAATAATGATATTGTCGCTCGTGCGTACGTACGGACTACCGTCTCCACGAACGCGATGAGATTCATTCTCCATCGTATCCATTCAAGTATAATTATCATTTGATGATTTAAAAATGATGTTTAAGGACTTGATATCATTCTGGATATGAATAATATACAACCTATCCTTTACAAAAAGGTCTTACGTAACAAAACATATAAAAGAAAACAAGTAAGTTAACACCCGAAACAACGATAATACTAAGATATTATTATAAATCGATATTAAAAGATCATATATGATATCATATTAATATATATGATTCTTGTATAATTTAATAACAATTATTTCACCATTATACAGTAGGTTAACCGACCCCAACAAAGGAAAAGTACAAGGTAAGGGTTATTTCACAATCACTTCATTATCCGAGGTTGTTTATACGTAATAATCTAATGGGATATCTTTATCATCCACATCCATGTTTCTTAAAAATGTATTTCAAAACATTTTTACTATTTACAAGAATATGGGTTAAAGTCATTTATACCCTTGTTTGACTTTTTATAAGAGGTTTATAAAGGAATCTTTCCGTCGTTTTCAAAACAAGGTCCTTTTTAACCTTTTCGACAGAATTGAGGTAAGAATGTTTTTTTTTAACTTATACGGCGGGTGCGGTTATTTTACGCCGTTATAAAATCTTCAAAGCTTTCCTTACAAGCTTATAAGAATATTTTCAAAGAAAATGTTTTATTTTATATGTATCTTAAATGATTTCAAAATAAAAAGAGATATTTCTTTAAAAAGAATTTTGATTTCATCTATGTCAACATCCTTTGATGGATTTTAAGATTATTTGAAGTTGATTTATTATGATACAAAACTTCTATATTGTATTGAAGGTTTTGTGATATGTTTGACTGTGGATGTGCTATTTTTATACCATTCATGGTTTATGGTGAGAGTATTGACATTTCGTATGCTAGTTTTAATACGAATGTTTATGTTATGTTTAAACCTTTTCATATGGGAATGCATTGGACTTAATAAGTGACGGGTGGAGCCCGCTATAGCTCCTCGATGCATCGGTAGGTCTCATGAGACAAACTAGTGTCTTGGCACAAGGCCTTGACAAAATCTTATTTGTAGTCTTGGCACGAGGCCTTGGCTATGTGGTTATGATAGTCTGGAATTATGCATTCCAACATTATGAAAGTGGTTAGTGATTTTTGCATGTGATTATTCGATTAGTTGAATATCCATGTGAATGAGTAAATGGCATTATTTCATTTTACTTTTGCCATATTATGTTGATGTTCAAGTTTAAAAGGCTTTTGTTTTAGTTATACATTGCCTTAAATGTTTATTCTTATTTATGAAAGTTTCTGCTATATTGTTATCCTTACTGGGCATTTGAGCTCACCCCTTTTCTATGTTTTATTTTTCCCAGGAAGTGAAGAAGTAAATTATGAATGACCTGCAGGGATTTTATGAGGGGATAATAGTGTGGTCTATTGATACATTATGTTGTTGTAGTAGTTTTTCATTTTATAATGTAATGTAAAACTTATGAATATATCTAGTATTTCCAAGGCTACTAAACCAATCAGTCTTTCGAGATTTGATCTTTCTTGTGATCATGCCAATGTTATGTAATTAATGCACCGACTCTGGGTAACTGGGGTCAGGGCGTTACAATGATAAATTTAGAGATCATACCCCAACAGAATAAAAAGTAACTTGAAATACATTACATGAAAATAAATCTTGAAAAATGAGAAGCGAGAAAGAATCCGTTAAAAAAATTTCGGCAGCCTAACGACGCCACTTAAAACATCAAAAAACTAAATAATGAGAGTAAGTGGGGATATCTCATTATATGAACATGAAAAGGGCAGTAATAGGAGTATAAAAGAACACCCTTTAACATTTTAACATGGAGCATAAAAGAAATTACATAAAAGAGATTTCTCGAAAAGAAAGAGAAAGATCGGATCCCTTACCTTAAAATGTAACTCTTAAACCTCAAAGGTTGGGACCTTTAGGGCTTGGGAGCACCTTGGGAGGACTCCTTGGGAGGTAATGAGACCATAAATTCGTTGGGAATGAGTGGGGAGTCGAATGGATGAGAGGAGGGCTTGGTATTTATATGGAAAGTGAGGGGACAAGGCATTAATGGCCAAGGGACACCTCACATGTGCTTTTCTCAAACCCATGTGATCTCCCTTGGTATTTATCATGGAGTTAGGCCACATGGGGCCCCCAAAACAATAATTCATCACCCTTGGCCGGACAACCCTTAATATATCTCATGAAATCATCATGAAACTATTATGATGTCATTAACCATACCGGAACCCTAAAACTGCATTTTTACTATTCACTGAAAAATTCATCTTTCTCAGAAAAATCCCAAAATTTCACCTTAACCAAATATCGATTCCCTAATTACATTTATGAACTCAATTTTATAATAATAATTTTCTAAATATTTTTAATTCAATTTTTAAATAAATTCACAATTCACCGAAAATTCATTTTTTCAGAAAAATCCCCAAAAAGTACCTTAACATAATATCGATGCTGTGAGTTCAAAAATGAAATCCATTTTATAAAAATAATTTTCTAAATATTTTTAATTAATTTTTTAATTAAAAAACACTATTCACCCTAAAAAACTAATACTAGAATAATAATTAATGAAACCATTATTTAACCATTTTATTGAATCGCATTACTTAATCAAGGTGCCTAGATTATTTTAAAACTTTCTTTAAGTGAGATTACTAATCCATTTGGTCACATTACTAATCCTAAGCGTAAAATCACTATTCACAATTTACTATTCATCAAAAATCATGTTGATCTTATTAGACTCTAAATTTCGTACAGGACATAATTGTAGAAGACCATTTTTTGAAAATCATTACACATTTTTAATTATTTAAGGTTTACACAACCATTTTTAAAATATCCTTTTTCTAAAATTCATCAAAAATATGCATACTATATTTATCCGGTCATTTCCAAATTCATAAACTTCATCATAAGAAGAAATCCCCATTTTTATTTAAAACAAGGATTACACAAGGCAGTTATGGTCTCGTTACATAGCCCCTTATAATACCAACATAGGACCTAAGATTAAGGTGTTCTAGGGTGATAGAATCTTGGGGCGACTTAGTCAACATTGCCAGAGTAGTAATTTCTATCAGTTTGAACTTCTCACGAAGGCAATTCCGTTCTAGCTTCACGTGATGAAGTTCGGCTTGGATTTGATCCAGAGCAAAGCCCAATGGTGCTACCTCCTTCCCAAGCTCTGTTAGATGGGCTTCGATCGGTCCAAGACTACTAGGTGAGGCCATCGAATCTTCTTTCTATAATAATTAACCAAGATTACTTGTATTTAGAGTCAATAATCAAAACATTTTGTTCACAGTGGTCATATTGACCGATGGTCATATAACATTCCAAACCCAATGGTCTCATTTTATTTATAATCATGTTTATCAAATAAAACATTTTTGTTGAGTATAAAAATAAAATAAAATAACACATGAAATTAGGAAACAAGATTTATTCAAAATTTCGGGCCGTTACAATCTTCCCCCCTTAAGAAATTGCATCCTCGCAATTTTTAAAATTGGGTTTTGAAATTTCATTGAAAGTCCCACATCGGAAAAAGAGTCAGTAACACTATTACTTTAAATGAAATAAAAGGGAGTACAAAGGCCACCCGAGTTTACTCATACTAGGATTCCATGTAGGAAACATGGACATGGAGGAGAAAACAAATGGCCACGTTCTGAGGGAGAGTGATAGAGAACATGATTAGGAGAAAGTTAACCATAAGAAAATCCCAAACTTATGATGTCTGTAAGGTGGTCTTTGATTAACTAGTAAGAAACGTAAACCAACAACATTTTTTTTTTACGTTCCTTTTAATAACTTTGAGAATTCATTTACAACATAGAACAAAAACATAAGGAAATATATCTACCTTCATGTAATAAATTTCTACCAAAACTAATCTTTTCTCCAAATGATGAGCATTCAAAACTACCTGGTCTCATCAAAACCCAAGAATCATCTTCTAGAGAATCACATAATCCACAAATGATAAACTATCTATTTATTCTATCATTAATCATTATCCAAAAAACAGAAAGAGTTAGGTAAAAAAAACTCTTCAAAAAGAAATAATCCCATAGAAATGGAAACTACTTTTAAATCATCAAGTTCCATGGTACTACCCAAAGTTCATCATAGTCCATTCCGTAAATAATGGTCCTTAAGATTCCTCAAAATAAACCAAACTAAGATTGAAACCCAAATACAAGAAAGATTTGATAACATAGTCTTCCAAAATAAACTTCATTGTTCAACTCCAAACAACATCAACCATTCCTACCATCTTATAACAAAAGTAGCTAACCTAAAAATATTTTACCCAAGATAGGTTAATCATTCCTGTAAGTAACCTAAATTACTATAAGGCCACCTTAAATTCATTGATTCTTCAAAATATAAGTCAACCTTACTCCTTAATTAAAACACCGTAGTAATCTATTTACCTTGATCATATATGGTAATCAAAATAGTGAACGTCTTCCAATATAATAATCATCTTTTAATCCCCTAATCATCTCTGTCGTATTAATACGGCAATCGTAGCATTTCCTATCACATTGGTTGTTGGGACAGGTTCTTCCATTTCCCGCCATTAACTAAGAAAAGAAGCTCTAGTTAGGGGCTTAAATACTTAGCCAATAATCATGAAAAGAAACTTAAAGCATCTAAGGATAACATGTAGAAGTAAAGTATACCCTAACTTGTGATCCCCTAGGTTCCCTTCTAGGTTATCCATGATCATATATTCTTATGTGAATCTTTATTTTATTTTATCTTTGTTCCTTTAACAATGGTTCATACTAAGCTTATGGATTTACCAAAGCATATCCCCTGGGAGTGTCGTAACCAAGAGTGCAAGAAGGCCCGTTGTCGTGTACCAGTTCCCGTTCGAGTCTAGCTCAAAGCGGTGTTTTCGGGTTTTACCCCTATGTACATCTGTGCCAGAGCCACCTCTACCTACTCGTATCCAGATAGGGATGTATTTTCTTGGAAACCCCTTACTCAATACTCACCAAAATACCAGGAATATTTCCTATATTTAAACTTTTCTATAGGGTTCTTCCTAGTGTTTTCATATCCTAATTTCCACAAATAACGAAACCATCCTTTGATACCAACTATAGCATCCAGTCTTTTTATCACATAATCTTTCTTTACATTTTACAAAACCGAGGATCTTTAAGGTTTTGTGTCTTGGAAAACAGGAACATAAAACATCAAAAGAACAAAAACACTCTTCTTAAACACTTGAAAGGCTTCTCCTTAAGTTCATCCTAGGTTCATTACTGCATCTCATAACCTGGGGACATACATCAAAAGAAAGGGTGAGCAGATAGCCCAGTAAGGGAAACAAGAGAAACATTTTACATGTGAACTTGAGATACTTCAGTAAGGACATGAAAAGAAATTTAAGGCATGGGAAAGAAATAATGAGATACATCATAAAAAAAATAACATTTTTCATAACTTGAAGATGTGGATGAAACATTTAATATTGACAATCGTTTCGTTTCACCAAGGTCCATCCCCAAGGTGTCGTTAAAAATTACCAAGGTTATTCACCATGGCGTCGTTAAAAATGGTCATCTCTAGAGATTAAGTCTTTACCCAATGCATTGGAGCGCTATCAGGGCGCACCCTAAAATTTGCCTTTATTATCATGTGAGCCACATATATCATCATCATACATTTCATAGATAACCCATATATCATAAAATAAATGTGTTTCATTTCATAATCATAACTTTTTAAAAACTGCTTTAAAGACATGATCTTCACGTTACTTTAAACCCACGGAAAGGGAAAGCGGGTATCATGTATGTAAATCCCAGAATTTAAAATAGAACATTTTGGTATATATGTGAATACCCCTTTAGAATAAAGAGCTTTGAGTAATCACTTTATAATATAAAATAACTTTAGAAAAAGAGAGAGACATTTTGAGACGAAAATTCTACAACACAATGGCTACGTTACAGGGTTTTATAAAACGTTTAAAAGAGAGGGGACATGGGTCAAACAATCATAAATGACCCATAAAACAGTATAGGGACATAATATAAGGGATTTAAGAACATGGTAATGAAATTTGAAAATATACCATAAGAAATGAAGAACCTGAAAGGAAGACAGAAATAAGATTTCTTTTATTAATGTTCGGCAGCCTAACGGCGTTACTTAAACTTCAACAAAAATTATTTGAAAAGATCAAATAGGGTCTCTCATCATGTGAAAATAATAGTTCAGTATGATAGATATAGAGATAATTCCCCATCATAACAAAAAGGAACTTGAATGAATTCACATGAAAGTAGAACTTCAAAATGAGAAGGGTGAAGAACCACTTAAACATTCGGCAGCCTAACGGCGCCACTTAAAACATCAAAATACTGAATTGAAGAGATCAAATGGGGTCTCTAATCATATGAACATAAGAGTCCATTATTATAGATATAGATATCATACCCCAACATAACAAAAAGGAACTTGAAATAATTGACATGAAAGTAGAACTTCAAAACGAGAAGGGTGAAGAACTACTTAAAAATTCGGCAGCCTAACGGCGCCACTTAAAACATCAAAATACTGAATTGAAGAGATAAAATGGGGTCTCTCATAATATGAACATAAGAGTCCAGTATGATAGATATAGAGATCATACCCCAACATAACAAAAAGGAACTTGAAATAATTGACATGAAAGTAGAACTTCAAAACGAGAAGGGGGAAGAACTACTTAAAAATTCGGCAGCCTAATGGCGCCACTTAAAACTTCAAAATACTGAATTGAAGCAATCAAATGGGGTCTCTCATCATATGATCATAAAAGATCAGTATGATAAATTTAGAGATCATACCCCAACATAATAATGAGTAACATGAAATACTTTACATGAAAATAGATCTTGAAAAATGAGAAGGGAGAAAGAATCCGTTACAAAAATTTCGGCAGCCTAATGGCGCCACTTAAAACTTCAAAAAACTAAATAATGAGAGTAAGAGGGGATATATCATTATATGAACATGAAGAGGGCTGTAAGAGGAGTATAAATGAACACCCTTTAACATTTGAACATGGAGCATAAAATAAATTACATAAAAGAGATTTCTCGAAAAGAAAGAGAAAGATCGGATCCCTTACCATAAAATGTAACTCTTAAACCTCAAAGGTTGGGACCTTGAGTGCTTGGAGGCACCTTGGGAGGGCTCCTTGGGATTTAATGAGACCATAAATTCGTTGGGAATGATTGGTGAGTCGAATGGATGAGAGGAGGGCTTGGTATTTATAGGGAACGTGAGGGGACAAGGCATTAATGGCCAAGGGACACCTTACATGTGCTTTTCTCAAACCCATGTGCTTTCCCTTGGCATTTTTCATGGAGTTAGGACACATGGGGCCCCCAAAAAAATAATTCATCACCCTTTGCCGGCCAACCCTTAAAATATCTCATGACATCATCATGACACAATTATGATGTCATTAAACATACTGAAACCCTAAAACTACATTTTTTCTATTCACTGAAAAATTCATCTTTCTCAGAAAAATCCCAAAATTTCACCTTAACCAAATATCGATTCCCTAATTACATTTATGAAATCCATTTTATAAAAATAATTTTCTAAATACTTTTAATTCAATTTTTAAATAAATTCACTATTCACCGAAAATTCATTTTTTTCAAAATAATCCCCAAAAATTACCTTAACATATTATCGATGCTCTGAGTTCAAAAATGAAATCCATTTTATAAAAATATTTTTCTAAATATTTTTAATTAATTTTTTAATTAAAAAACACTATTCACCCTAAAAAAATAATACTTGAATAATAATTAATGAAACCGTTATTTAACCATTTTATTGAATCACATTACTTAATCATGGAGCCTAGATTATTTTAAAACTTTCTTTAAGTGAGATTACTAATCCATTTGGTCACATTACTAATCCTAAAAGTAAAATCACTATTCACATTTTACTATTCATCAAAAATCAAGTTGATCTTATTAGACTCTAAATTTCGTACTGGACATAATTGTAGAAGACCATTTTTTTAAAATCATTACACATTTTTAATTATTTAAGGTTTACACAACCATTTTTAAAATATCCTTTTTATAAAATTCATAAAAAATATGCATACTATATTTATCCGGTCATTTCAAAATTCATAAAATTCATCATAAGAAGAAATCCCCATTTTTATTTAAAACAAGGATTACACAAGGCAGTTACGGTCTCGTTACATAGCCCCTTATAATACCAGCATAGGACCTAAGAGTAAGGTGTGCTAGGGTGATAGAATCTTGGGGCGGCTCAGTCAACATTGCCCGAGTAGTAATTTCTATCAGTTTGAACTTCTCACGAAGGTGATTCCGTTCTAGCTTCACATGATGAAGTTCGGCTTGGATTTGATCCAGAGCAAAGACAAATGGTGCTACCTCCTTCCCAAGCTCTGTTAGATGGGCTTCGATCGGTCCAAGACTACTAGGTGAGGCCATCAAGTCTTCTTTCTATAATAATTAACCAAGATTACTTGTATTTAGAGACAATAATCAAAACATTTTGTTCACAGTGGTCATATTGACTGATGGTCATATAACAATCAAAACCCAATGGTCTCATTTTATTTATAATCATGTTTATCAAATAAAACATTTGTGTTGAGTATAAAAATAAAATAAAATAACACATGAAATTAGGAAACATGATTTATTCAAAATTTCGGGCCGTTACAAGGTAATCCTCGGATCCTGATCAGATATAATAGAAAGTGGTACTCCAAGCAATCTTACCACTTCCTTTACATATATCCTGGCAAGCTGATCCAGAGAGAAATCCTCTCTAATAGAAATGATGTGTGCAGACTTTGTAAGATGATCAACTATGACCCAGATAGCATTATTGCCTTTGGATGTTTTAGGAAGTCCCCTGTGACAAAGTCCATAGTGATGTTTTCCCATTTCCACTCGGGTATGGGTATTGGTTGTAACATCACCTTAGACTTCTATCTCTCAGCTTTAACTTGTTGACAAACCAAGCATCGAGAGACATATTCATCAACATCTCTTTTCATGCCATCCCACCAAAAGTACTCTTTACGGTCCCTATTATTCTTCGTGCTTCCAGGATGAAAAGAGAATGAAGAACTATGAGCCTCATCCAGCAGCTCCTTCTTTAATTCGGGGATGGGAGGAACATAAACACGATTACTGAACATTATTATCCCATCACAATCAAGGTTTAATTCAGGAACATTTCTCACCTCCTTTTGTAACTCGACATCTTCCTTTTGTGCCTCTTTAATCTTCAAATGTATAGATGGTTGAACATTCATTTGAGATAGATACGATTTTTCCACTTCCATTATAATTCCAAGATCCATACTTTTAAAATCCATAAATATTGGATCTTTTGTGATCCTCATCATGGATAAACTGACATGGTCTTGTCGAATTAATTCATCTGCCACCTTGTTTGATTTCCCTGGGTGGTAATGGATTTAGCAGTCGTAATCCCTAATCAGCTCCAACCATCTTCTTTGGCGCATATTCAGCTCCTTTTGTGTGAAAATATACATTAAACTTTTATGATAAGTATAAATGTCAAACCTTTCTCCAAAAAGATAATGCCTCCAAATCGTTAATTCAAAGATTACCGCAGCTAACTCCAAATCATGAGTTGGGTAATTTTTCTCATGTATTTTCAACTATCGTGAGGCATAAGCTTTCACTATATCATTTTGCATAAGAACACACCCCAATCCATTCCTGGATGCATCACTGTAGATCATAAACCTTTCTCCACTACAAGGCAGTGTGAGCACAGGTGCACTGGATAACCTTCGTTTCAACTCCTTGAAATTCTCTTCACATTACTCCGTCCAAACAAACATAACTCCTTTCTGAGTCAACATGGTGAGTGGATTAGATAGTCATGAAAAATGATTCACAAAACATTGATAATATCCTGCCAAACCAAGAAAACTTCGGATCTTAGTCGCTGTTGTTGGTCTCGACCATCATTCGATAACCTCTATTTTTGATGGATCCACAGATATCCCCTCTTTTGAGATTATGTGACCCAAAAATGCATCTTTTTGAATCCAAAATTCACACTTGGTAAATTTGGCATAAAGCTTCTCCTATCTCATGGTCTTCAATATAATTCGCAAGTGATCTTCATGTTATTCCTTACACTTTGAATATACAAGAATATCGTTTATAAAGACTACCACAAACTGATCAAGATAGTCTCTAAAGACTCTATTCATCAGATCCACAAAGATAGCAGGGGCATTTGTGAGACCAAATGGAATCACTATAAAGTCATAGTGTCCATACCTTGTACGGAAAGCCGTCTTTGGTATATCCTCCCTTTTGACCCTTAATTTATGATACCCTGAATGACGATCAATCATGGAAAAGTATTGAGCTCTGCGTAGTTGGTCAAATAGGTCATCAATGCGTGGGAGAGGATATTTGTTCTTGATAGTGATCTTGTTTCTCGATAATCAATGTAGAGTCTCATTGATCCATCTTTCTTCTTAACAAACAGAACAGGTGCTCCCCAAGGTGACGCACTAGGGTGTATGAACCCCTTATCAAGATTCTCTTGGAGTTTCTTCTTCAATTCCTGCAATTCAATTGGGGACATTCTATAAGGGGTCTTTGAAATAGGCGAAGCACCCGGTACAAGTTCTATTGAAAACTCAACTTCACGATTCGGTGGAAGACCCGGTAATTCCTCCAGAAAGACATCATCAAACTCTCATACAATGGGAATATTCTCAATCATGAGTTTCTCACAAACTATTTGAGATAAATAACATTCATTTAGTAAAATCAAGACCCATAAGATGGAAGGAATTTCCACTGGAAGGTTATGTTCATCCTTGCATCGATAGACGATCATAGATTGATCTGGAATATGAAATGTGACTTCCCTTCATTGGCAATTTATATGTGCTCCATGTAGAGAAATCCAATCCATGCCAAGAATCACATCAAATTCCACTATAGGAAGGATTACAAGATTTGCAGGAAGCACTTTCCCAAAAACTTCAATCGGAGAAGAATTATAAAATTTTGATGCGACTGTTGTGCCATTAGGGGTTGTCACGGCTAACTCAACATCTAATTTTTGAGGTAATACAGTGATATCCCTTGAAAATTCTTCAAAAATAAAGGAGTGGGTGGATCCAGTATCAAATAAAACATTTTCTACTTTAGAGTGGATGTTAAGGGTACCTTCCACCACATCATTATCGTACTCCATATCGATGATTGAAATTGCATGTGACATTCCTTTGTCTTTAGCCTTAAGAGTTGGTTGACGTCGACCATCATCATCAACCCTTGGATTAGGTCATTTATTGGCATAATGTCCCATCCCCTTGCACTTGATACATTGAAGTGTAGTAGGATCATTCTGTGTATCCCTTCCTTTGTTTGCATCATTAGACATCTTCTTCCCATCATCGTGGCATTAAAATTCCTGATGACCTTCTTTTCCACAATTGAAACATTTACTTGTCCCATTAAGACAAATCCTTCCATGTTTCTTTCCACACTTTGAGCATAAGGGAAAGCTCATCTTCTTTTCAATGTGCTCTTTAGATTTTTCTTTTGAATTCCATTTTCCTCTTCTTATCAAATCCATATGACTGATGGGTTACTCAAATCTCCATATCAACTTTGAGAGCACATCGAACGATTTCCTCATAGAAATTGAAGTCCCTTATGGCTAAGGTCCTTCGAAGACTTGGTTTTAAGCAACTAAAGAATTGATCGATCTTACTCTCAGGTTGGATAATAATACCAGAAGCGTACCTTGCAAGTCTTGTAAAATTTGCTTCATAGGTACCAACAGATTCATCATCCTTTTGCTTCAGTTCAAGAAACTCTTTCTCTATCTTTTTTCGGAGAATAAGAGGGAAGTACTTATTGAAAAATAAGTTCTTGAACGCGTCCCATTCAATGGACTCAATTTCATCCCTTTGCCTTGTATTCTTAATAAGATTCCACCATTGATCAGCATCACCTTCCAAACGATACACTGCTAAGATAACTTTATAATGTTCAGAACATTGATGAACTGAAAATATCTTTTCAGTAGTACTAATCCATTGTTCAGCAACTAATTGATATGTAGACCCGCTAAATGAAGGTGGACGATGCCTCATGAAGGATTCAAAAGAATGCTGCTCATTTGCTCGTTTGGAAGTCCTGCATGATTCATAGCTTGAGAATGTTGTGTGAGCATGGCTACAAGATTTTGCATTCTAGCTCCCATAACGTTTGGTTGCTCAGGGGGATAATCATTGCATTTCCCGTCGCATTCTGCATTAACATAGTTCTTTCAGGTTCTAGACATTGACTAAAACCAAGAAGAATAGGGTGAGAAAAACTAATTATAATAGGAAAACCACATAATCAAGAATAAAATTTCACACTTAAGGTCTTATCCTAGGTTATTCATGGCCATTTCTAAAACACTAAGATTGTGATCTATGCTTAGACTTATCCTTAGGGTTCTTACTAAGGCTTTGACATCCTAGTTTCCAAAGGTTGACTATACCTTTCCTCTAATACCGACTATAATGACCCATAAATTACATACATTGTTATTACTTCAAAATTGAAGCACACTTATTACAACATATAACAAAACCATGAAAGGACCGTATATGTATAGTGTCTTTAGAAACTGGAAAGCATAAACAACTGGTTCATAAAGCATCTACTTTGCCTCCCATTTATTTCATCATATCTAGAGTCCCTTTTTGGCATATTCTACTTAATAACCTTCTTCTTGACCTGGGGAAATAAAACATACAAAAGGGTGAGCTCAAATTCTCAGTAATGGTAAGCAAAAGAAATATCCATCACATCATATACATAAGCACATAACTATTGAAAATCTTAACCTGCAAAAGAGTTCATAATCTCATAACATGGGATAAATCATAGTAGTGAAATGTAATCAAAATAATCATAACTTAAAATATGAAACTTTGTTTCATACACACATAATCATAGAGAATTATTTCTTATTAGTCATGAATCATTTCCAAGACTATCTTAGTGGAGAAAGTCCATTTTTGAACTGAGTTCACTCCTCGTTTCAGTCCTGTTTCACTGAACAGGTATAACCTACCATTCCAGCCATGTCTATCTCATGAGATATAAAATATTTACACAATTCATTGGAGGGAGATATAGGTCCCACCCATCTCATAATGATACCATTCTTATGTGTGCCACAAAATCATAAACCATACATCATAGCATAACCCATGAAATAAAAATGGGAATCTTATACATCATGACATCATAAAACAATTCATATAAGATAAAGGAATTCATAAAAATAATTTCATCACAACATAATATAATAAATGTAATAATAGGGATGAAAACAGAACCATTTATTATCATAGATGGAAAATAATTTTGATAAAACACTTGAACTCCATTTTTGAGGAAAATATACTTTCTACTTGAAAAACACATTTCCTTTCTTAACATGTCATACAATTATAAAATAAAATAATTTGATTAAAAATAAACGTTATAACTTGTAAAGGATATTTCTTGGAAATAATGTTTTAATAATCCATTCATTCCGTATAAGTTAAAAAACATTCTTCTCGTACTTTTGTCGGAAAAGTCAAAAAGTACCTTGTACGAAAAATGACAAAAGAATCCTTTCATATCTTTTAATAAAAACTCACCGTAGGGTAAAATTGGATTTAAACAATTTTAGGAGGATGGCAATAATATTACATATTGCGGAAACATGGATGTGGAAGATAAAATACACCCCATTACATACCAAAGTATAAACAATCTCGGATAAAAATGTTATTGTGATATTTCCCTTACCTTAGGTCTGATTTGCTTAGTAAGTGTTTGAACCGCCTGTATAATGATTTAAATAATTTTATTGACTTATTAAAGAATCATAATTATTGTTATGATATCATTTATGGTCATATTATTTGCTTCTTGATAGTAATATTTCATTGCTACTTGTTATTCGGGTGTTTATAACTTTTTGTTCTCATGCGTGATTTGTCGAATAAATTCTTATTCTTCTCTTTAGGTTATAGATACCTCATTTCCAGAATGGTATTACTGTAAAATATATCATATTCATTCATTCATTTCATTTATATAATCATTATGCAATTAATATCATGTAGAACGAGTCGCATCACATCGTGGAGACGGTATTCCGTACGTACGCACGAGTGATGATATCGTTCTAATGATCATGGAATTGTATTTTAGTGTATGTATACTATTTAAAAATTAATATAACATTATAATATTCATATATATTCATTATTTACACCATTATACCCATCCATGTAAGGTGGTGGTGGAAAATAGTTTACACCACGACGTGGAGACGGTATTCCGTATGTACACACGTGCGGTTATTTCTTTTTCCGTAGGATGGATAGATGGTGAAATAGGGTTGTTTTATACTTATAATAACATATCAGTATATTATTGATACTGATTTTATTACTTCATAATGAAACAACTAATGAAGAAGAAGTGGAAGAAGAAATAAAGATGAAAGAATCGGTAACGGACATTACCTCCTCTCTGAAGTGCTTCTTTGAGACCTTCTATTAGAGCACTAAAATTTGTCTTTGAAGAATAGAAAAACCACTACGATGTTTCTACGGAAGTGGATAAGGTAATTTCCCCGGGTTTGGACGAGCATGAAGGCTCAAAGTGGTGTGAGGAAGAGAGGGAGGAGGTGCCCTTTTATAAGGGAGGAGAGGGGCACCTTTGGAATAACAAAAAATATTATTTTATTATAATGTCAAGTTCGGTTTTAAATAGCTCAAAATTGATTTATTTCTAGGATAAGGTGGGGATGGGTCTAAATCCTCTTATAAAATATAATTTAGACAAGTTTGGGTTCCTATTTTAACATTACCATTTTGATTTAACATTAAGTTAAATAATTTTACTTTTACTGTGTCTTCTTGTGTTCTTATACTATAAGGTTAATAAACATACTATATCAAGCCAAACGAACCCCAAGTTGTTTATTATTAATATATATAACCTTATCTAAGTCATTTGTTCGAACCTTAGATTTTTAGGAATAAAATAATAATTAATAATATAAAATGTTTTTTAAAAACTATTTTATGTCAATTTTACTCTATTTAGTAATTGATTTTTGTGAAAATCATAACAGAATGAGAAGTTCTAAAAAAGTTAATTAAATCACTAATAACATGTCATATTAACCTAGAAAATTAGTGTAAGTCATAAAAAGTCTCAAATTATATTTATGTGGGTATTTATAACAACAATTATGTCAATATTTCATTAGTAAGATAATTACTGCATCATCGTTGTTTCATAAAAAAATTAAATTATTTAATGTCTAAAAATTAAAAATAAAATACCATTATGTAGGAATTCTTTATATATTTCTAATTAATACTTATAGTCGAATTTATCTTATGTATAAACCCATATTAAAAATGATTTACTTATTAAACCTTGATTTTAACTATTTTAACCATTCTTTAAATAAATTAATAATAAATGTCCTAATCTAATCCAAGTGGGCCTAACTGGTCATATTGTATTCCTAAGGTTGTTTTTGTTCGAAATAAACTTGTCCAATATAATTAGGACATGTTTTAGGGTAATAATAATATCATTTTTACCGTTAATTACCCTATTTACTTTTAACCGTGGTAAAAAAATGTAAAAAGTTACTATTTACCAAAAATTATTTTCATCTCATTGAATGAAATTTTAGTCATTGATATTAACTGTGTCTCTCGGATTTTCGAAATTCCACTCACAGAAGTGGTAAAATTAAGTTTTATGAAAAATTTAGTTTTTTTAACTACCACTTAGTGGTTTCACTATTCATCAAAAATTGAAAGTTTTCAGAAAAATTCCAAAATTTCACACTAGGCTAATTTCAATATTACGAATCCAAAAATGAAGTCCATTTTGAAAAACAAAATTTATAAAATTTCAAAAAGTGGTTATTACTATTCATAACGACTAGTTTTTAATAATATTTTATTAGCATATCATTGTTTAGTGAAACTCGGTATTGCGTACGACGCATGATATCAAGGAAGGTTGCGCTTTCGTGTAAATCCAGCCAAGCAAGTGTTTTTTGTAGAAAAAGATTCCTTCGATGATTTATATAACATAAAAGTCTCGGGTGTTACACTTTTATTGCAGTTTAAGAGTGTCACTCTTTTAAATATTTGATGTGAGCATTTCAACCATGTTTTTCATGTTTCATCTGGATAAAATAATATAAAAATGTAGATAAATATATGTATAGGGTAGAAATATTTGCTTCCAATTTCCCTTGGACATGTTTCTAGGTCGATTAGAGTCTTAAAAATAATGTTTGGTCCTCAGTTGGACTAAATTTTACCTTAATTGGTGTAATTAATTATAATTTAATTCTCTATCATTTTTATTAAAAAACAATGTTAAAATTATTAGAAAATATAAATTTTGAGAATTAAAATTTTTTATTCAATTTTTTTCAAATTATTTTACATAAAGATAAGAAGTTTATTTTAAATTAATCCCTCTTAAGAGATGACACTACATTTTAAGGCAAAAATGATCAATATTTTTTTTTTGTTTTATATCGAATTTCAATTTAAAAATAGATTAAATTAACTATATTAGATTAATTGATAAATATATTACATAATTACACTTTTGATACAATTCAAAATATAAATTACACATATAAATAAATTTGATGAAAAATATGTTTTGAATTAAAATGTAGTATGTTTAACTATTCATCCAAAACATTAAAATTATAAAAATTACCATAAATATATCCTAAAATAATTTTCATGTTTCTTATAAAAATTTATGTATTATTTCATAAAATTATACATATAAAATTTTAAAAAAATAATATGGGTTCTCCATTGAATAGTGGTAAAAACGCATTAATAAAAAAATTTGTTTTAGGCACAAAATTTGGTATGTTCTTATATAATGTCCATAAAATATTTATAATAGATATAAAAAATATTTTATTTAATTTGTAACATATATACTAAATTAATATCACTCACAACATTTAGATACATAATTTTATTAGTGAAAAACAACATTCTGATTGTAAAAAATAATAATAATTCCTTTTATATTGAATTTGTTTTAATATTTATTTATAATTAATTCTTACATGAGAATTCATATAATATTTGAGTAATCCATATATATTCATAAATTACTTAATAATATTCAAAAACAAAAATTTATCATCTATGTTATATCTTATTTTTTTAAATAATTACATTTTAATGAAATATTATTGTTATGTAAAATTGGTCATGCATGTTATGAATGTCATTGAGGAAATTCATTATTGCATGTAATAATGGTTAACCTTAGTGTTCTTAGTAGATAAAACTAAAAATAATGTTTCATTTTGGGCAAGAAAAATAAGGTTTTTAATATTACTCAATCCAATCATAGTGCCTCAATTTAAAATAAACTATTTTCAGGGATGTGTGATATGAAAAATATCCAAACAGTTAAATTAATTTCAAAACAGTAATTCAAAAAATATTGGGGTGTTCCATTATACCCCCATTAAAATTAATATCTCCATCAAAATTAATTTGGTTCTACAATGGATTACTTATTTGAATGTCTCATTCCTAGTAACCCACATCATAAAAATGAAAAATAAAACATTCCTTTCAAATGGAATGACAGAACCATAATAGTTATTAGAAAAAACATAAAACAATGTTTCTACATAGTATAACAATGGCTGGGATTGAATATTGTTCATAGAGGGAATGTGTGAATATTTATAGAGAGTTATTGACATCACTAATAAAAAAGTGAATGATCAATGAAAATTTGATGTCCTTAGTGTCCTAAATCAATTAGGACTAAAAAGGCGATCAGTTTAATAAAAGATTGTATTTTGTAAAAAAAATTACTTATCATTATTCTATCCTTTATAATTTTTTTATTCAATTAGAATATATGGAAATATATTTTGTTGATGTTATCACCTTTCTTGTGAACAATCCCATCCATCATTCATACCATTATAGATTTCCACTTTACCTCTTACCCTAATAAATGTATGAGAATTATTTTCTAATTACTGAAGTAATAATAGATAATGAGATCCATGATCATTCATCACGCCTATCTTCAGTTGCCATCATCGAAAATATGTTATCCAATATAAATAACTCATCATGCGGGGAGGTATCACATTAATCTTACTAACTTCATATAATGATTAACTTAAACATTACATATATTTTTAACCTTATAACCCTTCCGAAAGATGAAAATTTTGTGCATTATAAATATGGTCCGGAAATCAGCATAACATTGATCACCCTTATAACACAAATTACTATCAAGGCTTGTCCCCTAGGACCCGTGTTGTGACAACCCTATGACTGCCTTCCATAGGCCAAGGGTTGGTGACTATCATCGGAAAGGCATATCCTTAAAATGTGAAGGAATTACCTCTAAAACCTATACACACACTGACAGGGAGCATTGCACAAAATTAAACACAATAGAATAAGAAAGGTAAAACCATAACTAAAAACCTATAGTGAGTTTAAAAGTGAGTACTAAAAGTAAAGGGGAAAAATCCAATACCAACTAAAATGTAAGTATAGAAAAAATGAAAAACATATTTGGATGACTCTAACCAAAGATCATACATTATTGGTAGTTACAACTTGTCATTGTCTCTCTCCATGTCAACCAGTCACCTACATACACTGTCAAGTACTTTCTCCTGGAGTCTCAGTCATTTCTTCTTATCATCTACAAAAGACACAACAAGGGGCGGGGGAAGCCCAAGCAGTGGTAAGTATTAAAATACCCAGTAGGGACCCTGGGACCCCTTAATGTATCTCAGAATTCCACAAAGGAATAACCACACACATGATTTCAATCACAAAGAACAAATAAAAAGACAGTTCACACAAGGTATAACTTAAAATCAAAAGTACATATGATCGGTCATAAAGCCATAACATCTTATTCTGTCAAGAGGCTCTTCTGCTAACCCCCACATGATCTGACCCACATAGGATCGGTATTGACTAAGCCACATAGGATCACTGAGAGATGACCCACATGGGATCTGACCCATACATGATCGGTATGAGTTGACGCCCACTGGATCACTGATCGCTATCCCACAGAAGATCTAACCCATATAGGATCAGTATGCGCTGACCAACACAGGATCAATGAGATCTGACCCTACATGATCTGACCCACATAGGATCGTTAGGTAATAACCCCCACAAAACGACCATTCATTATCTACGTCACAGCAAGCCACTGGATTCCTACACCAATCATGATGGATTCTAGGAGGATCCTCACATCAAGCCTTTAGTCATCTTTAAACTGGAATGATGTCACACAAAGAATTAACCAAAATAACTTCCATGTAATAAGGTTACAAATGCAATAGATGACATGTCAATCAAACACCCGGTCTGTAAGTTATACGATTTTTAGTATTGAAGGCACAGTTGGATTGGGGTTTGATATAATCCATCTAGTCTTCATATTTCCCCAAAACAAATTTGTAGTATCTCAAAAGGGTTATCTATTCTTATGGTTTCTGGGGCTGCAAATAGTTCATCAAAAAGACATATGGTTTAGGTGATCACTCATTTACGAGTAACTCAGTTGAAAAATGTTCTACATCTAGTCTTACCCAACCTGGATTGCTGGTCCATACCCAAAGGGGCTGGCCTCAGTCCATTTCTATTAGGCATGTTCTAGCCTGCTTGGCCGCGGGCTCGGCCTGCTCCGCCGTGGGATGTGCCGGTTGGTCTGAGGGTTTGGCATGACTCAATTGGTTGGGCGCGACCCATCTGGCCACTGAACTGCCCAACCAGCCGGCAGGTATCGTGGTCCGCATCCCTCTCGAATGATTGATGCCATTATGGTCTTCAAGGCAGTGGCTCTAGTTGGAACTGCACCTCCTGGCTGATTTTCATGGACCGGCCCACAACGGACCCTTGGGCACATGTCCTCCCTCTATCATGGCTCGATGCTGCAACCTTCCAATGTGGTACTATGTTGGAGCATGCCGCCCTGCTTCAATGCGGTCAGCACTGGACGACCACTTCTTGTTTTCCAAGGTGTCTTCTTTTACATTCGTCCCTTTGAAGCCAGAAAAACCTAGCTGCAACCTCTGTTTTTTAACGGTGTCTTCGCACAGGTTAAGTTTCATCGGGCCACTAGTGAATTTCTGATGTTATAATTTTGTTCTCATCTACACCTACATGCCTCCTGTGACTGTGCCTTTGTTGTACAGCCATCGGTCCCACCATTACGCCACATTTGTTTTGTCATCCACGTAGAGTAGAACCAAAACGAAGATCATTGGAGGTTATAAAATTTTTTCATTCAGTCAATTCCCTCCAAGTTAGCATTATATCCTGGGAAATTATCAATATTATCAATGAATATGGAACAATTTAACTCTTAAAACAACAAACCTACCTTGAGATCATTGGAATTCACTGTGGAGGAGGAATGAGTTTCCACATCCATGGGTGTTGATGATGAAGGAGAAGGTTCACGTCATTTGGCACTTGTTTTCAAATCCAACAACAGTCATTGAAGCCTCATTCTACGTTATTGATGGATGCCACATCACATTTTCAAAGCTTTAACTCTTAATATCCAAAAACCCATTGCTATGCTTCCATTAAATAAATGAAAGATAATATCAGCACAAAAAACAACTAATGAGGTTCATTAATGAATTGTATTAATGATCATATTAACTCTCACAATAGTGCAGTTACACAACCATGTATTACCCGCAATTTAATGGTATGACATCCTTGTAGTCCTACACCACCTCTCAACAGTCACAAGAATGAAATAAAATATTTAATTGGGTTATTTTTTATTCTTTATAATGTCCAAAAATTAACATTTTCATCTAACCCTTGCCGATCAAATTTAATATTCCCTTAAATGAATCATGGGGTTGTGGATTAAACGATTCCCTAGGATTTTTAATCAGAGCACTGGTTCAAAAGATAGAAATTTTCACCCACCGCGTTTACTGAATTTACCTTATATATAGTTCAAAATTCAATTCTGGCCTCTCTGGGATTTAAAATCACATGGCTTTAATTTTCAAAGACTTTTAATAAGTCCAATTAATGAAATAAATTACATGGAATTTCCATTCCATTGAATTCTCACCACCTTATTAATTTTCATCACATAAATCTTTAAGAAAAAATAGGGAATCAAATGGGGGTGCTAAGCATGTATCATTACCTCCCACTCTCATGTGTTCTTCTAGAGGTTCCCATGTTTCCACCGAACTCACACCAAAGGGATCGACTGTCCACGAGGAAAATTTCCTTATTGATATTCTATCTCTTCTAGGAACTCCATAAAGGTCGCCCCATTTTCAATGTCTAGCATGCCCTGGTAGATTACTTGTGATGGATCAAGAACATACCTCCTCAGCTATGATACATGGAAAACAATATGCACCAGGTGCATCAGTGGGGGAATGGCATGATGGTAAACCACCTCGCCTAATATGATGGGGATCTGGAATGTTTCTATGAACCTCAGAGATAACTGATCCCACATCAAAACCTCTATAATCCTCATCAGGGTGAGACCTGAAAAAGACCTGATCTCCCTCTTCAATATAAAAGGGTCTCCATCTTCGGTCATCATAATACTTCTACCAGCTCTTTGTAGTCATCACCTTCTCTTGGATGATTTACACCTTCCTAGTGGTTTCCTATACCAACTCTGGACCCATAAGTGCTGACTCCCCTAGGCATGTCCAGTATAAAGGTGATCTGCATTATCTCCTGTACAGGGCCTCAAATGGAGACCTGCCGATGGTGGATTGATAACTATTTATATATACAAACACCACTGGTGGATGGTGGACTACCCAACTACGACTAAAATCAAGCACACAAAAATAAAACTTGTCCTCGAGTGTCGACATGGTCTACTCTATCTAAACATTTGTCTCATGGTGGAAGGTTGTGTTGAAGGGTAGTTGATCCCCGAATGCCTCCCGCAATCCATTACACGAGCGGGATGTAATACGAGTGTCATGATCCAAGATGATCATTTATGGAACCCTTTGATGCAGTACAATCTCATCTATTTAGAGACGTCTCAATCCCTACACTGCTCCCTTCACTCAGATAGGTGGTAAGTTGGACAATATGGTGTTTCAGTCAACAATCACCCAGAGGGAGTTGTGGTCCTGAGATATACATGGTATCCTTGTTACGATGACAATGGAGACACCATCCCACATCCAATCTAGAAACACATGAGGCCGAGCTATGCCTGCTCATACCTGATTCTTAGCCTTCATTTTATGACAAGTGAGCCATCATGATACAATCTCTACCATGGAATTCTTTTTCCCTATCCACCAGTGCTGATGTCGAAGGTCCTGTTACTTCTTCACCACACCCAGATGTACTACCTATAGGGATTTATGGAACTACCTCAACGCCTCCTCTCATAGCATCAGTGGTACCATGGTGTGTCCTATAAATAAGAGGACATGCACCCCACCATCGGAAGAACTTTAAGAGACAGTCATGAGGTTATTTGTGCACGTCTGGCCACATAGTCGGTGCCTCGAAGCTGAGCCTCTCTAAATACCTGAAAGAGTGAGGGAGTGAAAATCATAGAGTAGAGGTAAGGTACTCTATCCCTATCCATGAACGACATCTACAATGCAGCTAGCTTCTCTATCACCTCACTTAGTAACTACAGTCCAGACATCTTGTTGGGTGCGTTTCCTACTACGTTCCCCTTCCCAGGCTGTAGACTATCTCAAATTCTTAGTCCTTGAGGAGCATTATCCAACATCGTTGCGTCAAAATTGGGTCCTTCTATGTGAATATATATCTGAGTCTCTTGTGATCAGAGTAAAGAGTAAACCATTCACCCATCAAGTAGTGAATATGTGTCTTCAGTGCAAAGAACACTACTACTAACTCAAGGTCATGGGTAGCATAGTTCTTCGAATGATGTATCAAATGGCATGAGTCAAATGTGATCACAAATCTCTTCGGCATTAGGACACAACCTAGTCCAATACGTTGTGCATTTTAGTAGACTAAATTCCCAACTCCCTCCTCTGGTAGCCTCATGATGGGGGCACTAATCTGTCTCCACCTCAGCTCTTAGAAACTCAGCTGGAACATCTCCATCCACAAGAAAGGCTTCCCCTTCTTTTTCAAAATAGATAAGGGTGTTGTTACGTTATATAATTTTGGTAAAATTAATTGGTAGTACCAAACCAATCCCAAGAAACACCACACCACAATCACACTCCTAGGTGGCACCCAAGAAAGCACTTTCTCTATATTTTTCAAATCCACTAAAATCTAGGAACTATGATAACATTCCCCAAGAAGTGGACTTTTCGTATCTAGAACATGAACTTTGAGAACATTCCATAAAGTGATTTTTTTAGTGTATCTAGACTAACCGAAAGGTGCATGGTGTGCTTTTACCCTTTCACCGAGTACACAAAGATGTCATTAATGAAGACTACCACGAAGTGATAGAGGTAATGTTGGAAGATCTTGTTAATGAGCCTCATATACACTTCCAGATTATTGGTCACACTAAATGGTATCACCAAGAACACATAATGTTCATAATGAAATTTTAAGTCTATATTCGGTATATCCTCATCCTATACACTTAGTTTATGATAGATTGATCTGAGGTCTATCTTTGAAAACCATTTTTCTCACTTCAATTGGTTGAAGAGATCATAGATCCTTTACAGATGATACTTTTTCATCATGGTCACTAGGTTCAGGCACTGATAGTGCACACAAAGCCTTATACTCCCTTCTTCCTTCATGGAGAAAAGAATAAGGCATTCCCAATGAGAAACATTGGGTCTTATGAACCCATTCCTCTACATGTCTCCCAACTATACCCTCAGATCATAAAGCTCCATGGGGGTCATCTGATATGATGGTGTAGATATCAATTTCATTCCGAGGAACATGTTGATATAGAATTCCACATATCTATGAGGAGATAGTCTCAGAACTAATTTTGGAAAGGTATCAGCATAATGGTCCACCACTATAAAATAATTCAGACTCCACACATCAACTGATCTGATGGTAAAGCTATCCAGTTGATGAGTGATTGGTTGCACCCTCTTTTGAGAATGTCCACCTAGAGCAGTGAAGATTCCCTTTTAGCCAGTGAAGGAAACCCTCATACCATTCTCACAATCACACCACACATTGTGCTAAAAATAGTCAATCTGAGCCTAAACAATGGATAACCAATCCATACGCAAGATGACTTCATAAGGCCTCAACGCTGCAACCAACTGATCTCATCTGAAGCTCTCGCCTCTATTTTTAAGCACACACTGCCAGCAAAAGTGCGTAATAGTCTAATCCTCTCCCATAAGAGTCTCTAATCATAAGGATTGAGCCAACAGCTCCATCAAAATCTCCATGATCTGAATGAGTGTCATAGAAATTATTGAGATATTGGTACCTATGTCTATAATAACAGTAGCTAGTTTGGAATAGACATAGATCATACCTGGAATTAACTCTAGAGTGTTGGGGCCGTAGGCCTCTGCCGCTTAAAGAAAAACTCTCCCTTTTCCACAGAATCCCTACGGTCAGGGTGGACCACATGGGTGGGGTGGTTGTAGAACATCAAACTGTATTCCACCTGCCATTATGAGACCCTTTACTCTTCCACATATGCCGCCCAGTGGACCTCCTAACTCAAATATTTTCCTCTACCTATGTGGTCACTTGACCATCATCTGATCATTAGTACATTGGGTCAATCAGTTGTGATCAATATTCCCCTGCCCACTGCATGTTATTCATATTATACTCCCCTTTTGACCCCCTCTATCTCATGAGCTCCGCACCTCCAGACATACATCCTGGGGTTGCCCTCCAGATGGCCTGGCCTGCTTGGATCTCTGGGTTATCTCCCTACATCCTTCTATAGATTACTCAAAAACCTGTTTCCTGCTGGTGGCTTTCACAATCAGGGGATGCTCAGTTTAGAATCTCTCCACAAATAGTGCTCTCCCAATCATCTCAGCCTACATCGGAATATTGAGAAATATCATCCACGCTCTGATCTCCCATAGGAGACACTGTTAAAATGTATGCGACCGGAACTATGTGTCCCATTCCATGTAGGTGGAGTAGCGAGAAAGTTAAATGAATCTTGCTGAATATTGGGCCACTATTAGGCTTCTCTTCTTTATGTGCAACAACTAATGGATACCCACTGAGCATAATGTCATTGGTACGAACTCCTCCCTAAAGAGGGTCTTGAAGTCAAACTAATAAAGTGTTTCCTCCTCATGAATCGGGAGAATCAGACTCCACCATCTCCCAGTTGTGCCCTAGAATAGAATAACATATATGATCACCATATGATCTTATAGTGTCACATATAAGTCAAAACCACATCCCACAACATCCATCCAGTCTTTAGCTTCCTAGGGATCTGTCTCGCCTTTATACTATGGAGGCCTATGTCTCTAGAACTCATGTAATGTGCCTAGTTTTCATTTAAGGTCTATTATTCAGGCTGGTGACAACTGCTACCCTATGAGTGGTGGTGGTGGTGGTACACCACTCAAAGGAGACAACACTCTTAGAGGACCCTCCACAAATGCCTCATCGTTCGGTGAGGCTATCATCGTGATCTCTCTCTATTATCCTGGATGTATGTCTACAAATTGGAATCCTGAAAGAAAATAGGTTCTGAATGGTTAATAATTTATAGTATGTCAGCTGACCTAAAGGGATCAAAATTAAAAAATATCATTTTCATAACACATTGAAATATTGTTTTTTTATACTGAGTCAAAAATCCTAATTCAAGGTCCTTGTGTATGGATACGTCGGTCACTGCACGAACACTAGAATCTATAATCTAAAACCCAAACACAAGACACATAACAATATTGATCCATTAAAATCATGGTCTCTTATTTCTTGTATAACAAACCTCCCACTGATTCCAATTTGTCATGACACGTCACCAAGGGCCCATTTTTTTACTACCCCATGCTTGCCTTCAATAGGCCTAGTGTAGGGAACTAGCATCAGAAAGGAAAATCTATAAAATGGAATGCCATTTCCTCTAAAACCTGTACATATAAAGACATGGTACACTATGAATAGGCAAACACAATGAAAGAAGAAATGTTTAAGATGAACTACAAACAACCACTGAGTTTAAAAGAGAGTACTAATAGTAAATGGGATAGAATACAAGAAAAACTACAATATAAGTATAAAAAAAAGGTAAAATAACTCTTGAGGTCACTCGCAATGGATCCTACCTAATGGGTAGGTACATCTCATCACTATTGATCTCCAAATCAACCGGTCACCACTGTACACATTCACGTCCATGCTTCCTAAGTCTCAGTCAAATATGAATGACATCTTCTCAAGATACTACAAGGTGAGGGCAAAGCTCATGCATGGGTGAGTATAACAATACCTTGTAGGGACCCTGATACCCATGAAAACCTCAAATAATTTCACAACGTAATAAAAACAATCATGATCTCAATCAAAACGCACTAATAAAAACATAGATCACATTAGGTATAACTTATGTCCAAAAGTATAGATGATCAGTAATAAAGATAGATAATATTATTATGTCTAGAGGGTCTACTGCTAACCCACACATGATCTGGCACACACATGATTGATATGCGCTGACCCACAAAGGATCACTGAGCACTGAACCACACAGGATTTGACGCACATGAGATCAGTATGCATTGACCCACACAAGAACGTTGAGTGCCGAACCACACCAGATCTCACAATCTCAGGATAAGTATGCATTAATGCACACATTTTCACTAAGTGATGAACCAAAAAGGATCTGAACCACAAACAAGTTCTAGGTTATATCCCCCATAAGATCACCCTTCATTCTCTACATTATAGTTAGCCACCTGATTTCCAAACACAGCACGCTTGATTCTAGGAGGATACACTCCTCAATCCATTGGTCATATTTCAAAAGTTACGATGTCCTAGGAAGAAGTAACCCAATGAACCACTATGTCATAAGGGTTTTAATGTAATAGATGGTGCGTCAATCAGATGCTAAGTCTGTATGTTATTGAAATTTTAGTAACGGGGGCCCATTTGGATTTCGGGTCGATCCAACCTGGTAATTATTCAACATTCTCCAAAAGTCATGTGGTGTATCTTCAAAGGACCCTATCTTTATAAGGGTTCTGGCACCGTAGACGGTTCATCAAAATAACATCTGATTTAGAAGATACACGCATTTAAGCGTAACTATGCTGAAAAAGTGTCTGGGTTTGGTCAGACCAAGCCTACTGGGCTCGGTCCGATGGGGAAAGGCTCAACATAGTTCAGTTTGGCATGGTTTGGTCCACTGGTCCATGTCTGTGGCTCGACCCACCAAACTAGGTGAAAAATACTGGGTATAGCATCCCGCCTTCTTATAACAAAAACTTTTATTACATTACACAAATCTGAGGATCGTTAAGGTTTAGTGTCTTGGAAACCAGGAACTTAAAACATGAAAACAACATAAATAATTCTTCTTAAACACTTGAAAGGTTTCTCCTCATGTTCACCCTAGGCTCATTACTGAATCTCATAACCTGGGGACATACATCAAAAGAAAGGGTGAGCAGAAGGCCCAGCAAGGGAAACAAGTGAAACATTTTACATATGAACTTGGGATACATCAATAAAGTCATGAAAAGAACTTTAAGGCATGAAAATGAAATCATGAGGCATATTATAATAAAAATAAAACATTTTCATAACTTGAAGATGTGGCTGCAACATTTAACATAGAAAATCATGAACATATCACCAAGGTCCATCCCCAAGGTGTCATTTGAAAATTACCATGGTTATTCACCAAGGTATCGTGAAAATTGTAATCTCTAGTGGTTACATCATTTCCCAATGCATTGGAGCGCTATCAGGGCGCACCCTTAAATTTGCCTTTATTATCATGTGAGCCACATATATCATCATCAAACATTTCATAAATAACCCATATAGCATAAAATAAATGGGTTTCATTTCATAATCAAAACATTTTAAAAACTGCTTTAATGACATGATCTTTACGGCACTTTAAACCCACGGAAAGGGAAGCGGGTCTCATGTATGTAAATCCCAGAATTTAAAATGGAACATTTTGATATATATGTGAATACCCTTATAGAAATATGAGCTTTTAGTATTCACTTTATAACATAAAATAATTTTTGAGAAAAGAGAGAGGCATTTTGAGGGGAAAATTCTGCAGCATAACGGCTATGTTACAAGGTTTTAGAAAACATTGAGAAAAGAGGGGACATGGGTCAAACATTCATAATTGACCCATCATATAGTAGAGGGACAAAATATAAGGGATTTATGAACATGGTAATGAAATTTGATAATATACCATATGAAATGAAGAACATGAAAGGAAGAAAACAAAACAAGATTTCTCTTGTGAAAGTTCGGCAGCCTAACGGCATCACTTAAACATCAACAAAATTGAATTGACAAGGTCAAATAGGGTCTCTCATCATATGAACATAAGAGTCAAGTATGATAGATATAGAGATCATACCCCAACATAATATAAAGGAACTTGAAAGAATTGACATGAAAGTAGAACTTCAAAACGAGAAGGGTGAACAACCACTTAAAAATTCGGCAGCCTAACGGCGCCACTTAAGACATCAAAATACTGAATTGAAGATATCAAATGGGGTATCTCATCATGTGATCATAAAAGACCAGTATGATAAATATAGAGATCATACCCCAACATAATAAAAATGAACTTGAAAGACTTGACATGAAAGTAGAACTTTGAAAAAGAGAGAGGTGAAGGAATCCCTTGAAAATTCGGCAGCCTAACGACGCCACGTAAACTTCAACAAAATTGAATTGACAAGGTCAAATAGGGTCTCTCATAATATGAAAATAAGAGTCCAGTATGATAGATATAGAGATCATACCCCAACATAATATAAAGGAACTTGAAAGAATTGACATGAAAGTAGAACTTTGAAAAAGAGAGAGGTGAATGAATCCCTTGAAAATTCGGCTGCCTAACGACGCCACTTAAACATTCTTAAAACGAAATGATGAGAGTAAGAGGGGGTATTTCATCAAATGAACATAAAAAGGGCAGAAAGAGGAGTATAAAAGAACATCCACCAAAATAAGAACATGGAGCATAAAAGGAATGACATAAAAGAGATCACTTGAAAAGAAAGAGAGGGGTCAGATCCCTTACCTTAAAATGTAACTCTTAAACCTCAAAGGTTGGGACCTTGAGGGCTTGGGGGCACCTTGGGAGGACTCTTTGGGAGGTAATGAGACCAGAAATTCATTGGGAATGAGTGGGGAGTCGAATGGATGAGAGAAGGGCTTGGTATTTATAGGGAAAGTGAGCGGACAAGGCATTAATGGCCAAGGGACACCTCACTAGTGGTTTTGGCAAAACCATGGGCTTGCCCATGGTATTTGCCCATGGTATTGGCCACTTGGGACACCTCACACCTTATCTTACTATTCATAATTCGACCATATTGAATATATACTTAATACATCATTTAATGATGTCATTAAAAACCCGTAACTTAAAAACTATACTTTCACTATTCACCGAAAATTCAACTTTCTCAGAATAATCCCAAAATTTCACCTTAACCAAATATCAATGCTATGATTTCAAAAATGAACTCCCTTTTATAAAAATAATTTTCTAATTATTTTTAATTTTATTTTTAAATAAATACACTATTCATCGAAAAATCATTTTTTTCAGAAAAATCCCCAAAAATTACCATAACATAATATCGATGCTCTGAGTTCCAAAATAAAGTCATTTTTATAAAAATAATTTTCTAATTATTTTTAATTAAATTTTTAATTAAAAAACACTATTCATCCGAAAAAACTAATACTTGAATAATAATTTATGAAACCGTTATTTAACCATTTTATTAAATCACATTACTTAATCAAGGTGACTAGATTATTTTAAAACTTTATTTAAGTAAGATTACTAATCCATTTGGTCATATTACTAATCCTAGTCATAAAATCACTATTCATAATTTACTATTCATCAAAAATCATGTTGATCTTATTAGACTCTAAATTTCGTACTGAACATAATTGTAGAAGACCATTTTTTGAGAATCATTACACATTTTTAATTATTTAAGGTTTACACAACCATTTTTAAAATATCCTTTTTCTAAAATTCATCAAAAATATGCATACAATATTTATCCGGTCATTTGAAAATTCATAAACATCATCATAAGAAGAAATCCAAGTTTTTATTTAAAAAAAGGATTACACAAGGCAATTATGGTATCGTTACATAACCCCTTATAATACCAGCATAGGACCTACGAGTAAGGTGTGCTAGGGTGATAGAATTTTGGGGCGGCTCAGTCAACATTGCCAGAGTAGTAATTTCTATCAGTTTGAACTTCTCGCGAAGGCGATTCCGTTCTAGCATCACATGATGAAGTTCGGCTTGGATTTGGTCCAGAGTAAAGCCCAATGGTGCTACCTCCTTCCCAATCTCTGTTAGATGGGCTTCGATCGGCCCAAGGCTACTAGGTGAGGCCATCAAATCTTCTTTCTATAATAATTAACCAAGATTACTTAAATTTAGAGACAATAATCAAAACATTTTGTTCACAGCGGTCATGATGACCGATGGTTATATAATAGTCAAAACCCACTGATCTCATTTTAATTATAATCATGTTTATCAAATAAAACATTTTTGTTGAGTATAACAATAACACATAAAATTAGGAAACAAAATTTATTTAAAAAATTTAGGGTCGTTACAATCTTCCCCCCTTAAGAAATTGCGTCCTCACAATTTTAAAATTGGGTTTTGAAATTTCATTGAAAGTCCCACATCGGAAAAAGAGTCAGTAACACCATTACTTTAAAAGAAAGAAAAGGTAGTACAAAGGCCACCCGAGTTAACCCACACTCGGGTTCCATGTAGGAAAACATGGACGTGGAGGAAAAAACAAAGGGTCAGTTCTGAGAGAGAGTGATAGAGAACATGATTAGGAGAAGGTTAACCATGAGAAAATCCCAAACTTATGATGTGTGTAAACGGTCTTTGATTACCTAGTAGGAAACGTAAACCAACAACATTTTTGTTTTACGTTTCTTTTCATAATTTTGAGGATTTCATTTACTACATAGAACAAAAACATAAGAAAATATACCTACCTTCAAGTAGAGTTTCATCCTTTAACAAGTCCCTACCAACACTAATCTTTTCGCCAAATGATGAGAATTCAAAAACACTTGGTCTCATAAAAGCACAAGAATCATCGCTTATAGAATCACATAATCTACAAAAGATTAACTATCTATTTCTTCTATCTTTAAACATTATCCCTAAAACAGAAAGGTTAAGGTAAAACAACTCTTCAAAAAGAAAGAATCCCATAGGAATAGAACCTACTTTTAAATCTTCAAAGTTCCATGGTACTACCCAAAGTTCATCATAGACCACTCCACAAATAACGGTCCTTAAAATTCCTCAAAATAAACCAAACTAAGATTGAAACCCAAATACAAGAAGGATTTGATGACATAGTCTTCCAAAACAACTTCATTGTTCATCTCCAGACAACATCAACCACTCCTAACATCTTATAACAAAAGTAGCTAACCTAAACATATTTTACCAAAGAGAGGTTAATCATTCCCAAAAGTAACCTAAATTACTATAAGTCCACCTTAAATTCATCAATTCTTCAAAATATAAGTCAACCTTATTCCTCAATGAAAATACTATAGTAATCTATTTACCTCGATCATATAGGGTCCCCAAAATAGTGAACGCCTTCCAAAATAATAATAATCTTTTAATCCCCTAATCATCTCTGACATATTAATACGGAAATTGTCGCATTTCCTATCACATTGGTTGTTGGGACACGTTATTCCATTTACCACTATTAACTAAGAAGATAAAGTATAATTAGAGGCTTAAATACTTAACCAATAATCATGAAAAGGAACTTAAAGCATATAAGGATAACTTGTAGAAGAAAAGTATACCCTAACTTGTGATCCCCTAGGTTCCCATCTACGTTATCCATGGTCATATATTCTTATGTGAATCTTTATTTTATTTTATCTTTGTTCCTTTAATAATGGTTCATACCAAGCTTATGAATTTACCAAAGCATATCCCCCGGGAGTGTCGTAACCAAGAGTGCAGCAAGGCCCGTTGTCGTGTACCAGTTCCCATTCGAGTCTAGCTCAAAGCGGTGTTTTCGGGTTTTACCCCTATGTACATCTGTGCCAGAGCCACCTCTACCTGCTCGTATCCAGACAGGGATGTATTTTCTTGGCAACCCCTTACTCAATACTCACCAAAATACCAGGAAGATTTCCTATATTAAACTTTTCTATAGGGTTCCTCCTAGAGTTTTCATATCCTAATTTCCACAAATAACTAAACCATACTTTGATACCAACTATAGCATCCCGCCTTCTTATAACAAAAAATTTCATTACATTACACAAATCTGAGGATCGTTAAGGTTTAGTGTCTTGGAAACCAGGAACATAAAACATGAAAACAACATAAAGAATTCTTCTTAAACACTTGAAATGCTTCTCCACATGTTCACCCTAGGCTCATTACTGAATCTCATAACCTGGGGACATACATCAATAGAAAGGGTGAGCAGAAGGCCCAGCAAGGGAAACAAGTGAAACATTTTACATATGAACTTGGGATACATCAATAAAGTCATGAAAAGAACTTTAAGGCATGAAAATGAAATCATGAGGCATATCATAATAAAAATAAAACTTTTTCATAACTTGAAGATGTGGCTGCAACATTTAACATAGACAATCATGAACATATCACCAATGTCCATCCCCAAGGTGTCATTTGAAAATTACCATGGTTATTCACCAAGGTATCGTGAAAATTGTAATCTCTAGTGGTTACATCATTTCCCAATGCATTGGAGCGCTATCAGGGAGCACCCTTAAATTTGCCTTTATTATCATGTGAGCCACATATATCATCATCAAACATTTCATAAATAACCCATATAGCATAAAATAAATGGGTTTCATTTCATAATCATAACATTTTAAAAACTGCTTTAATGACATGATCTTTACGGCACTTTAAACCCACGGAAAGGGAAGCGGGTCTCATGTATGTAAATCCCAGAATTTAAAATGGAACATTTTGATATATATGTGAATACCCTTGTAGAAATATGAGCTTTGAGTATTCACTTTATAACATAAAATAATTTTTGAGAAAAGAGAGAGGCATTTTGAGGGGAAAATTCTGCAGCATAACGGCTATGTTACAAGGTTTTAGAAAACATTGAGAAAAGAGGGGACATGGGTCAAACATTCATAATTGACCCATCATATAGTAGAGGGACAAAATATAAGGGATTTATGAACATGGTAATGAAATTTGAAAATATACCATATGAAATGAAGAACATGAAAGGAAGAAAACAAAACAAGATTTCTCTTGTGAAAATTCGGCAGCCTAACGGCATCACTTAAACTTCAACAAAATTGAATTGAAAAGGTCAAATAGGGTCTCTTATCATATGAACATAAGATTCCAGTATGATAGATATAGAGATCATACCCCAACATAATATAAAGGAACTTGAAAGAATTGACATGAAAGTAGAACTTCAAAACGAGAAGGGTGAAGAACCACTTAAAAATTCGGCAGCCTAACGGCGCCACTTAAGACATCAAAATACTGAATTGAAGAGATCAAATGGGGTATCTCATCATGTGATCATAAAAGACCAGTATGATAAATATAGAGATCATACCCCAACATAATAAAAATGAACTTGAAAGACTTGACATGAATGTAGAACTTTGAAAAAGAGAGAGGTGAATGAATCCCTTGAAAATTCGGCAGCCTAACGACGCCACGTAAACTTCAACAAAATTGAATTGACAAGGTCAAATAGGGTATCTCATAATATGAAAATAAGAGTCCAGTATGATAGATATAGAGATCATACCCCAACATAATATAAAGGAACTTGAAAGAATTGACATGAAAGTAGAACTTTGAAAAAGAGAGAGGTGAATGAATCCCTTGAAAATTCGGCAGCCTAACGGCGCCACAAAAACATTCTTAAAACGAAATGATGAGAGTAAGAGGGGGTATTTCATCAAATGAACATAAAAAGGGCAGCAAGAGGAGTATAAAAGAACATCCACCAAAATAAGAACATGGAGCATAAAAGGAATGACATAAAAGAGATCACTTGAAAAGAAAGAGAGGGGTCAGATCCCTTACCTTAAAATGTAACTCTTAAACCTCAAAGGTTGGGACCTTGAGGGCTTGGGGGCACCTTGGGAGGACTCTTTGGGAGGTAATGAGACCAGAAATTCATTGGGAATGAGTGGGGAGTCGAATGGATGAGAGAAGGGCTTGGTATTTATAGGGAAAGTGAGCGGACAAGGCATTAATGGCCAAGGGACACCTCACTAGTGGTTTTGGCAAAACCATGGGCTTGCCCATGGTATTTGCCCATGGTATTGGCCACTTGGGACACCTCACACCTTATCTTACTATTCATAATTCGACCATATGGAATATATACTTAATACATCATTTAATGATGTCATTAAAAACCCGTAACTTAAAAACTATACTTTCACTATTCACCGAAAATTCAACTTTCTCAGAATAATCCCAAAATTTCACCTTAACCAAATATCAATGCTATGATTTCAAAAATGAACTCCCTTTTATAAAAATAATTTTCTATATATTTTTAATTTTATTTTTAAATAAATACACTATTCATCGAAAAATCATTTTTTTCAGAAAAATCCCCAAAAATTACCATAACATAATATCGATGCTCTCAGTTCCAAAATAAAGTCATTTTTATAAAAATAATTTTCTAATTATTTTTAATTAAATTTTTAATTAAAAAACACTATTCATCCGAAAAAACTAATACTTGAATAATAATTTATGAAACCGTTATTTAACCATTTTATTGAATCACATTACTTAATCAAGGTGACTAGATTATTTTAAAACTTTATTTAAGTAAGATTACTAATCCATTTGGTCATATTACTAATCCTAGTCATAAAATCACTATTCATAATTTACTATTCATCAAAAATCATGTTGATCTTATTAGACTCTAAATTTCGTACTGAACATAATTGTAGAAGACCATTTTTTGAGAATCATTACACATTTTTAATTATTTAAGGTTTACACAACCATTTTTAAAATATCCTTTTTCTAAAATTCATCAAAAATATGCATACAATATTTATCCGGTCATTTGAAAATTCATAAACATCATCATAAGAAGAAATCCAAGTTTTTATTTAAAAAAAGGATTACACAAGGCAATTATGGTATCGTTACATAACCCCTTATAATACCAGCATAGGACCTACGAGTAAGGTGTGCTAGGGTGATAGAATTTTGGGGCGGCTCAGTCAACATTGCCAGAGTAGTAATTTCTATCAGTTTGAACTTCTCGCGAAGGCGATTCCGTTCTAGCATCACATGATGAAGTTCGGCTTGGATTTGGTCCAGAGTAAAGCCCAATGGTGCTACCTCCTTCCCAATCTCTGTTAGATGGGCTTCGATCGGCCCAAGGATACTAGGTGAGGCCATCAAATCTTCTTTCTATAATAATTAACCAAGATTACTTAAATTTAGAGACAATAATCAAAACATTTTGTTCACAGCGGTCATGATGACCGATGGTTATATAATAGTCAAAACCCACTGATCTCATTTTAATTATAATCATGTTTATCAAATAAAACATTTTTGTTGAGTATAACAATAACACATAAAATTAGGAAACAAAATTTATTTAAAAAATTTAGGGTCGTTACAATCTTCCCCCCTTAAAAAATTGCGTCCTCGCAATTTTAAAATTGGGTTTTGAAATTTCATTGAAAGTCCCACATCGGAAAAAGAGTCAGTAACACCATTACTTTAAAAGAAAGAAAAGGTAGTACAAAGGCCACCCGAGTTAACCCACACTCGGGTTCCATGTAGGAAAACATGGACGTGGAGGAAAAAACAAAGGGTCAGTTCTGAGAGAGAGTGATAGAGAACATGATTAGGAGAAGGTTAACCATGAGAAAATCCCAAACTTATGATGTGTGTAAACGGTCTTTGATTACCTAGTAGGAAACGTAAACCAACAACATTTTTGTTTTACGTTTCTTTTCATAATTTTGAGGATTTCATTTACTACATAGAACAAAAACATAAGAAAATATACCTACCTTCAAGTAGAGTTTCATCCTTTAACAAGTCCCTACCAACACTAATCTTTTCGCCAAATGATGAGAATTCAAACACACTTGGTCTCATAAAATCACAAGAATCATCGCTTATAGAATCACATAATCTACAAAAGATTAACTATCTATTTCTTCTATCTTTAAACATTATCCCTAAAACAGAAAGGTTAAGGTAAAACAACTCTTCAAAAAGAAAGAATCCCATAGGAATAGAACCTACTTTTAAATCTTCAAAGTTCCATGGTACTACCCAAAGTTCATCATAGACCACTCCACAAATAACGGTCCTTAAAATTCCTCAAAATAAACCAAACTAAGATTGAAACCCAAATACAAGAAGGATTTGATGACATAGTCTTCCAAAACAACTTCATTGTTCATCTCCAGACAACATCAACCACTCCTAACATCTTATAACAAAAGTAGCTAACCTAAACATATTTTACCAAAGAGAGGTTAATCATTCCCAAAAGTAACCTAAATTACTATAAGTCCACCTTAAATTCATCAATTCTTCAAAATATAAGTCAACCTTATTCCTCAATGAAAATACTATAGTAATCTATTTACCTCGATCATATAGGGTCCCCAAAATAGTGAACGCCTTCCAAAATAATAATAATCTTTTAATCCCCTAATCATCTCTGACATATTAATACGGAAATTGTCGCATTTCCTATCACATTGGTTGTTGGGACACGTTATTCCATTTACCACTATTAACTAAGAAGATAAAGTATAATTAGAGGCTTAAATACTTAACCAATAATCATGAAAAGGAACTTAAAGCATATAAGGATAACTTGTAGAAGAAAAGTATACCCTAACTTGTGATCCCCTAGGTTCCCATCTACGTTATCCATGGTCATATATTCTTATGTGAATCTTTATTTTATTTTATCTTTGTTCCTTTAATAATGGTTCATACCAAGCTTATGAATTTACCAAAGCATATCCCCCGGGAGTGTCGTAACCAAGAGTGCAGAAAGGCCCGTTGTCGTGTACCAGTTCCCATTCGAGTCTAGCTCAAAGCGGTGTTTTCGGGTTTTACCCCTATGTACATCTGTGCCAGAGCCACCTCTACCTGCTCGTATCCAGACAGGGATGTATTTTCTTGGCAACCCCTTACTCAATACTCACCAAAATACCAGGAAGATTTCCTATATTAAACTTTTCTATAGGGTTCCTCCTAGAGTTTTCATATCCTAATTTCCACAAATAACTAAACCATACTTTGATACCAACTATAGCATCCCGCCTTCTTATAACAAAAAATTTCATTACATTACACAAATCTGAGGATCGTTAAGGTTTAGTGTCTTGGAAACCAGGAACATAAAACATGAAAACAACATAAAGAATTCTTCTTAAACACTTGAAATGCTTCTCCACATGTTCACCCTAGGCTCATTACTGAATCTCATAACCTGGGGACATACATCAATAGAAAGGGTGAGCAGAAGGCCCAGCAAGGGAAACAAGTGAAACATTTTACATATGAACTTCGGATACATCAATAAAGTCATGAAAAGAACTTTAAGGCATGAAAATGAAATCATGAGGCATATCATAATAAAAATAAAACTTTTTCATAACTTGAAGATGTGGCTGCAACATTTAACATAGACAATCATGAACATATCACCAATGTCCATCCCCAAGGTGTCATTTGAAAATTACCATGGTTATTCACCAAGGTATCGTGAAAATTGTAATCTCTAGTGGTTACATCATTTCCCAATGCATTGGAGCGCTATCAGGGGGCACCCTTAAATTTGCCTTTATTATCATGTGAGCCACATATATCATCATCAAACATTTCATAAATAACCCATATAGCATAAAATAAATGGGTTTCATTTCATAATCATAACATTTTAAAAACTGCTTTAATGACATGATCTTTACGGCACTTTAAACCCACGGAAAGGGAAGCGGGTCTCATGTATGTAAATCCCAGAATTTAAAATGGAACATTTTGATATATATGTGAATACCCTTGTAGAAATATGAGATTTGAGTATTCACTTTATAACATAAAATAATTTTTGAGAAAAGAGAGAGGCATTTTGAGGGGAAAATTCTGCAGCATAACGGCTATGTTACAAGGTTTTAGAAAACATTGAGAAAAGAGGGGACATGGGTCAAACATTCATAATTGACCCATCATATAGTAGAGGGACAAAATATAAGGGATTTATGAACATGGTAATGAAATTTGAAAATATACCATATGAAATGAAGAACATGAAAGGAAGAAAACAAAACAAGATTTCTCTTGTGAAAATTCGGCAGCCTAACGGCATCACTTAAACTTCAACAAAATTGAATTGAAAAGGTCAAATAGGGTCTCTCATCATATGAACATAAGATTACAGTATGATAGATATAGAGATCATACCCCAAAATAATATAAAGGAACTTGAAAGAATTGACATGAAAGTAGAACTTCAAAACGAGAAGGGTGAAGAACCACTTAAAAATTCGGCAGCCTAACAGCGCCACTTAAGACATCAAAATACTGAATTGAAGAGATCAAATGTGGTATATCATCATGTGATCATAAAAGACCAGTATGATAAATATAGAGATCATACCCCAACATAATAAAAATGAACTTGAAAGACTTGACATGAATGTAGAACTTTGAAAAAGAGAGAGGTGAATGAATCCCTTGAAAATTCGGCAGCCTAACGACGCCACGTAAACTTCAACAAAATTGAATTGACAAGGTCAAATAGGGTCTCTCATAATATGAAAATAAGAGTCCAGTATGATAGATATAGAGATCATACCCCAACATAATATAAAGGAACTTGAAAGAATTGACATGAAAGTAGAACTTTGAAAAAGAGAGAGGTGAATGAATCCCTTGAAAATTCGGCAGCCTAACGGCGCCACTTAAACATTCTTAAAACGAAATGATGAGAGTAAGAGGGGGTATTTCATCAAATGAACATAAAAAGGGCAGCAAGAGGAGTATAAAAGAACATCCACCAAAATAAGAACATGGAGCATAAAAGGAATGACATAAAAGAGATCACTTGAAAAGAAAGAGAGGGGTCAGATCCCTTACCTTAAAATGTAACTCTTAAACCTCAAAGGTTGGGACCTTGAGGGCTTGGGGGCACCTTGGGAGGACTCTTTGGGAGGTAATGAGACCAGAAATTCATTGGGAATGAGTGGGGAGTCGAATGGATGAGAGAAGGGCTTGGTATTTATAGGGAAAGTGAGCGGACAAGGCATTAATGGCCAAGGGACACCTCACTAGTGGTTTTGGCAAAACCATGGGCTTGCCCATGGTATTTGCCCATGGTATTGGCCACTTGGGACACCTCACACCTTATCTTACTATTCATAATTCGACCATATTGAATATATACTTAATACATCATTTAATGATGTCATTAAAAACCCGTAACTTAAAAACTATACTTTCACTATTCACCGAAAATTCAACTTTCTCAGAATAATCCCAAAATTTCACCTTAACCAAATATCAATGCTATGATTTCAAAAATGAACTCCCTTTTATAAAAATAATTTTCTATATATTTTTAATTTAATTTTTAAATAAATACACTATTCATCGAAAAATCATTTTTTTCAGAAAAATCCCCAAAAATTACCATAACATAATATCGATGCTCTGAGTTCCAAAATAAAGTCATTTTTATAAAAATAATTTTCTAATTATTTTTAATTAAATTTTTAATTAAAAAACACTATTCATCCGAAAAAACTAATACTTGAATAATAATTTATGAAACCGTTATTTAACCATTTTATTGAATCACATTACTTAATCAAGGTGACTAGATTATTTTAAAACTTTATTTAAGTAAGATTACTAATCCATTTGGTCATATTACTAATCCTAGTCATAAAATCACTATTCATAATTTACTATTCATCAAAAATCATGTTGATCTTATTAGACTCTAAATTTCGTACTGAACATAATTGTAGAAGACCATTTTTTGAGAATCATTACACATTTTTAATTATTTAAGGTTTACACAACCATTTTTAAAATATCCTTTTTCTAAAATTCATCAAAAATATGCATACAATATTTATCCGGTCATTTGAAAATTCATAAACATCATCATAAGAAGAAATCCAAGTTTTTATTTAAAAAAAGGATTACACAAGGCAATTATGGTCTCGTTACATAACCCCTTATAATACCAGCATAGGACCTACGAGTAAGGTGTGCTAGGGTGATAGAATTTTGGGGCGGCTCAGTCAACATTGCCAGAGTAGTAATTTCTATCAGTTTGAACTTCTCGCGAAGGCGATTCCGTTCTAGCATCACATGATGAAGTTCGGCTTGGATTTGGTCCAGAGTAAAGCCCAATGGTGCTACCTCCTTCCCAATCTCTGTTAGATGGGCTTCGATCGGCCCAAGGCTACTAGGTGAGGCCATCAAATCTTCTTTCTATAATAATTAACCAAGATTACTTAAATTTAGAGACAATAATCAAAACATTTTGTTCACAGCGGTCATGATGACCGATGGTTATATAATAGTCAAAACCCACTTATCTCATTTTAATTATAATCATGTTTATCAAATAAAACATTTTTGTTGAGTATAACAATAACACATAAAATTAGGAAACAAAATTTATTTAAAAAATTTAGGGTCGTTACAATCTTCCCCCCTTAAGAAATTGCGTCCTCGCAATTTTAAAATTGGGTTTTGAAATTTCATTGAAAGTCCCACATCGGAAAAATAGTCAGTAACACCATTACTTTAAAAGAAAGAAAAGGTAGTACAAAGGCCACCCGAGTTAACCCACACTCGGGTTCCATGTAGGAAAACATGGACGTGGAGGAAAAAACAAAGGGTCAGTTCTGAGAGAGAGTGATAGAGAACATGATTAGGAGAAGGTTAACCATGAGAAAATCCCAAACTTATGATTTGTGTAAACGGTCTTTGATTACCTAGTAGGAAACGTAAACCAACAACATTTTTGTTTTACGTTTCTTTTCATAATTTTGAGGATTTCATTTACTACATAGAACAAAAACATAAGAAAATATACCTACCTTCAAGTAGAGTTTCATCCTTTAACAAGTCCCTACCAACACTAATCTTTTCGCCAAATGATGAGAATTCAAAAACACTTGGTCTCATAAAAGCACAAGAATCATCGCTTATAGAATCACATAATCTACAAAAGATTAACTATCTATTTCTTCTATCTTTAAACATTATCCCTAAAACAGAAAGGTTAAGGTAAAACAACTCTTCAAAAAGAAAGAATCCCATATGAATAGAACCTACTTTTAAATCTTCAAAGTTCCATGGTACTACCCAAAGTTCATCATAGACCACTCCACAAATAACGGTCCTTAAAATTCCTCAAAATAAACCAAACTAAGATTGAAACCCAAATACAAGAAGGATTTGATAACATAGTCTTCCAAAACAACTTCATTGTTCATCTCCAGACAACATCAACCACTCCTAACATCTTATAACAAAAGTAGCTAACCTAAACATATTTTACCCAAGAGAGGTTAATCATTCCCAAAGGTAACCTAAATTACTATAAGTCCACCTTAAATTCATCAATTCTTCAAAATATAAGTCAACCTTATTCCTCAATGAAAATACTATAGTAATCTATTTACCTCGATCATATAGGGTCCCCAAAATAGTGAACGCCTTCCAAAATAATAATAATCTTTTAATCCCCTAATCATCTCTGACATATTAATACGGAAATTGTCGCATTTCCTATCACATTGGTTGTTGGGACACGTTATTCCATTTACCACTATTAACTAAGAAGATAAAGTATAATTAGAGGCTTAAATACTTAACCAATAATCATGAAAAGGAACTTAAAGCATATAAGGATAACTTGTAGAAGAAAAGTATACCCTAACTTGTGATCCCCTAGGTTCCCATCTACGTTATCCATGGTCATATATTCTTATGTGAATCTTTATTTTATTTTATCTTTGTTCCTTTAATAATGGTTCATACCAAGCTTATGAATTTACCAAAGCATATCCCCCGGGAGTGTCGTAACCAAGAGTGCAGAAAGGCCCGTTGTCGTGTACCAGTTCCCATTCGAGTCTAGCTCAAAGCGGTGTTTTCGGGTTTTACCCCTATGTACATCTGTGCCAGAGCCACCTCTACCTGCTCGTATCCAGACAGGGATGTATTTTCTTGGCAACCCCTTACTCAATACTCACCAAAATACCAGGAAGATTTCCTATATTAAACTTTTCTATAGGGTTCCTCCTAGAGTTTTCATATCCTAATTTCCACAAATAACTAAACCATACTTTGATACCAACTATAGCATCCCGCCTTCTTATAACAAAAAATTTCATTACATTACACAAATCTGAGGATCGTTAAGGTTTAGTGTCTTGGAAACCAGGAACATAAAACATGAAAACAACATAAAGAATTCTTCTTAAACACTTGAAATGCTTCTCCACATGTTCACCCTAGGCTCATTACTGAATCTCATAACCTGGGGACATACATCAATAGAAAGGGTGAGCAGAAGGCCCAGCAAGGGAAACAAGTGAAACATTTTACATATGAACTTCGGATACATCAATAAAGTCATGAAAAGAACTTTAAGGCATGAAAATGAAATCATGAGGCATATCATAATAAAAATAAAACTTTTTCATAACTTGAAGATGTGGCTGCAACATTTAACATAGACAATCATGAACATATCACCAATGTCCATCCCCAAGGTGTCATTTGAAAATTACCATGGTTATTCACCAAGGTATCGTGAAAATTGTAATCTCTAGTGGTTACATCATTTCCCAATGCATTGGAGCGCTATCAGGGGGCACCCTTAAATTTGCCTTTATTATCATGTGAGCCACATATATCATCATCAAACATTTCATAAATAACCCATATAGCATAAAATAAATGGGTTTCATTTCATAATCATAACATTTTAAAAACTGCTTTAATGACATGATCTTTACGGCACTTTAAACCCACGGAAAGGGAAGCGGGTCTCATGTATGTAAATCCCAGAATTTAAAATGGAACATTTTGATATATATGTGAATACCCTTGTAGAAATATGAGATTTGAGTATTCACTTTATAACATAAAATAATTTTTGAGAAAAGAGAGAGGCATTTTGAGGGGAAAATTCTGCAGCATAACGGCTATGTTACAAGGTTTTAGAAAACATTGAGAAAAGAGGGGACATGGGTCAAACATTCATAATTGACCCATCATATAGTAGAGGGACAAAATATAAGGGATTTATGAACATGGTAATGAAATTGGAAAATATACCATATGAAATGAAGAACATGAAAGGAAGAAAACAAAACAAGATTTCTCTTGTGAAAATTCGGCAGCCTAACGGCATCACTTAAACTTCAACAAAATTGAATTGAAAAGGTCAAATAGGGTCTCTCATCATATGAACATAAGATTACAGTATGATAGATATAGAGATCATACCCCAACATAATATAAAGGAACTTGAAAGAATTGACATGAAAGTAGAACTTCAAAACGAGAAGGGTGAAGAACCACTTAAAAATTCGGCAGCCTAACAGCGCCACTTAAGGCATCAAAATACTGAATTGAAGAGATCAAATGTGGTATATCATCATGTGATCATAAAAGACCAGTATGATAAATATAGAGATCATACCCCAACATAATAAAAATGAACTTGAAAGACTTGACATGAATGTAGAACTTTGAAAAAGAGAGAGGTGAATGAATCCCTTGAAAATTCGGCAGCCTAACGACGCCACGTAAACTTCAACAAAATTGAATTGACAAGGTCAAATAGGGTCTCTCATAATATGAAAATAAGAGTCCAGTATGATAGATATAGAGATCATACCCCAACATAATATAAAGGAACTTGAAAGAATTGACATGAAAGTAGAACTTTGAAAAAGAGAGAGGTGAATGAATCCCTTGAAAATTCGGCAGCCTAACGGCGCCACTTAAACATTCTTAAAACGAAATGATGAGAGTAAGAGGGGGTATTTCATCAAATGAACATAAAAAGGGCAGCAAGAGGAGTATAAAAGAACATCCACCAAAATAAGAACATGGAGCATAAAAGGAATGACATAAAAGAGATCACTTGAAAAGAAAGAGAGGGGTCAGATCCCTTACCTTAAAATGTAACTCTTAAACCTCAAAGGTTGGGACCTTGAGGGCTTGGGGGAACCTTGGGAGGACTCTTTGGGAGGTAATGAGACCAGAAATTCATTGGGAATGAGTGGGGAGTCGAATGGATGAGAGAAGGGCTTGGTATTTATAGGGAAAGTGAGCGGACAAGGCATTAATGGCCAAGGGACACCTCACTAGTGGTTTTGGCAAAACCATGGGCTTGCCCATGGTATTTGCCCATGGTATTGGCCACTTGGGACACCTCACACCTTATCTTACTATTCATAATTCGACCATATTGAATATATACTTAATACATCATTTAATGATGTCATTAAAAACCCGTAACTTAAAAACTATACTTTCACTATTCACCGAAAATTCAACTTTCTCAGAATAATCCCAAAATTTCACCTTAACCAAATATCAATGCTATGATTTCAAAAATGAACTCCCTTTTATAAAAATAATTTTCTATATATTTTTAATTTTATTTTTAAATAAATACACTATTCATCGAAAAATCATTTTTTTCAGAAAAATCCCCAAAAATTACCATAACATAATATCGATGCTCTGAGTTCCAAAATAAAGTCATTTTTATAAAAATAATTTTCTAATTATTTTTAATTAAATTTTTAATTAAAAAACACTATTCATCCGAAAAAACTAATACTTGAATAATAATTTATGAAACCGTTATTTAACCATTTTATTGAATCACATTACTTAATCAAGGTGACTAGATTATTTTAAAACTTTATTTAAGTAAGATTACTAATCCATTTGGTCATATTACTAATCCTAGTCATAAAATCACTATTCATAATTTACTATTCATCAAAAATCATGTTGATCTTATTAGACTCTAAATTTCGTACTGAACATAATTGTAGAAGACCATTTTTTGAGAATCATTACACATTTTTAATTATTTAAGGTTTACACAACCATTTTTAAAATATCCTTTTTCTAAAATTCATCAAAAATATGCATACAATATTTATCCGGTCATTTGAAAATTCATAAACATCATCATAAGAAGAAATCCAAGTTTTTATTTAAAAAAAGGATTACACAAGGCAATTATGGTCTCGTTACATAACCCCTTATAATACCAGCATAGGACCTACGAGTAAGGTGTGCTAGGGTGATAGAATTTTGGGGCGGCTCAGTCAACATTGCCAGAGTAGTAATTTCTATCAGTTTGAACTTCTCGCGAAGGCGATTCCGTTCTAGCATCACATGATGAAGTTCGGCTTGGATTTGGTCCAGAGTAAAGCCCAATGGTGCTACCTCCTTCCCAATCTCTGTTAGATGGGCTTCGATCGGCCCAAGGCTACTAGGTGAGGCCATCAAATCTTCTTTCTATAATAATTAACCAAGATTACTTAAATTTAGAGACAATAATCAAAACATTTTGTTCACAGCGGTCATGATGACCGATGGTTATATAATAGTCAAAACCCACTTATCTCATTTTAATTATAATCATGTTTATCAAAAAAAACATTTTTGTTGAGTATAACAATAACACATAAAATTAGGAAACAAAATTTATTTAAAAAATTTAGGGTCGTTACAATCTTCCCCCCTTAAGAAATTGCGTCCTCGCAATTTTAAAATTGGGTTTTGAAATTTCATTGAAAGTCCCACATCGGAAAAATAGTCAGTAACACCATTACTTTAAAAGAAAGAAAAGGTAGTACAAAGGCCACCCGAGTTAACCCACACTCGGGTTCCATGTAGGAAAACATGGACGTGGAGGAAAAAACAAAGGGTCAGTTCTGAGAGAGAGTGATAGAGAACATGATTAGGAGAAGGTTAACCATGAGAAAATCCCAAACTTATGATTTGTGTAAACGGTCTTTGATTACCTAGTAGGAAACGTAAACCAACAACATTTTTGTTTTACGTTTCTTTTCATAATTTTGAGGATTTCATTTACTACATAGAACAAAAACATAAGAAAATATACCTACCTTCAAGTAGAGTTTCATCCTTTAACAAGTCCCTACCAACACTAATCTTTTCGCCAAATGATGAGAATTCAAAAACACTTGGTCTCATAAAAGCACAAGAATCATCGCTTATAGAATCACATAATCTACAAAAGATTAACTATCTATTTCTTCTATCTTTAAACATTATCCCTAAAACAGAAAGGTTAAGGTAAAACAACTCTTCAAAAAGAAAGAATCCCATATGAATAGAACCTACTTTTAAATCTTCAAAGTTCCATGGTACTACCCAAAGTTCATCATAGACCACTCCACAAATAACGGTCCTTAAAATTCCTCAAAATAAACCAAACTAAGATTGAAACCCAAATACAAGAAGGATTTGATAACATAGTCTTCCAAAACAACTTCATTGTTCATCTCTAGACAACATCAACCACTCCTAACATCTTATAACAAAAGTAGCTAACCTAAACATATTTTACCCAAGAGAGGTTAATCATTCCCAAAAGTAACCTAAATTACTATAAGTCCACCTTAAATTCATCAATTCTTCAAAATATAAGTCAACCTTATTCCTCAATGAAAATACTATAGTAATCTATTTACCTCGATCATATAGGGTCCCCAAAATAGTGAACGCCTTCCAAAATAATAATAATCTTTTAATCCCCTAATCATCTCTGACATATTAATACGGAAATTGTCGCATTTCCTATCACATTGGTTGTTGGGACACGTTATTCCATTTACAACTATTAACTAAGAAGATAAAGTATAATTAGAGGCTTAAATACTTAACCAATAATCATGAAAAGGAACATAAAACATATAAGGATAACTTGTTGAAGAAAAGTATACCCTAACTTGTGATCCCCTAGGTTCCCATCTACGTTATCCATGGTCATATATTCTTATGTGAATCTTTATTTTATTTTATCTTTGTTCCTTTAATAATGGTTCATACCAAGCTTATGAATTTACCAAAGCATATCCCCCGGGAGTGTCGTAACCAAGAGTGCAGCAAGGCCCGTTGTCGTGTACCAGTTCCCATTCGAGTCTAGCTCAAAGCGGTGTTTTCGGGTTTTACCCCTATGTACATCTGTGCCAGAGCCACCTCTACCTGCTCGTATCCAGACAGGGATGTATTTTCTTGGCAACCCCTTACTCAATACTCACCAAAATACCAGGAAGATTTCCTATATTAAACTTTTCTATAGGGTTCCTCCTAGAGTTTTCATATCCTAATTTCCACAAATAACTAAACCATACTTTGATACCAACTATAGCATCCCGCCTTCTTATAACAAAAAATTTCATTACATTACACAAATATGAGGATCGTTAAGGTTTAGTGTCTTGGAAACCAGGAACATAAAACATGAAAACAACATAAAGAATTCTTCTTAAACACTTGAAATGCTTCTCCACATGTTCACCCTAGGCTCATTACTGAATCTCATAACCTGGGGACATACATCAATAGAAAGGGTGAGCAGAAGGCCCAGCAAGGGAAACAAGTGAAACATTTTACATATGAACTTGGGATACATCAATAAAGTCATGAAAAGAACTTTAAGGCATGAAAATGAAATCATGAGGCATATCATAATAAAAATAAAACTTTTTCATAACTTGAAGATGTGGCTGCAACATTTAACATAGAAAATCATGAACATATCACCAATGTCCATCCCCAAGGTGTCATTTGAAAATTACCATGGTTATTCACCAAGGTATCGTGAAAATTGTAATCTCTAGTGGTTACATCATTTCCCAATGCATTGGAGCGCTATCAGGGCGCACCCTTAAATTTGCCTTTATTATCATGTGAGACACATATATCATCATCAAACATTTCATAAATAACCCATATAGCATAAAATAAATGGGTTTCATTTCATAATCATAACATTTTAAAAACTGCTTTAATGACATGATCTTTACGGCACTTTAAACCCACGGAAAGGGAAGCGGGTCTCATGTATGTAAATCCCAGAATTTAAAATGGAACATTTTGATATATATGTGAATACCCTTGTAGAAATATGAGCTTTGAGTATTCACTTTATAACATAAAATAATTTTTGAGAAAAGAGAGAGGCATTTTGAGGGGAAAATTCTGCAGCATAACGGCTATGTTACAAGGTTTTAGAAAACATTGAGAAAAGAGGGGACATGGGTCAAACATTCATAATTGACCCATCATATAGTAGAGGGACAAAATATAAGGGATTTATGAACATGGTAATGAAATTTGAAAATATACCATATGAAATGAAGAACATGAAAGGAAGAAAACAAAACAAGATTTCTCTTGTGAAAATTCGGCAGCCTAACGGCATCACTTAAACTTCAACAAAATTGAATTGAAAAGGTCAAATAGGGTCTCTCATCATATGAACATAAGATTCCAGTATGATAGATATAGAGATCATACCCCAACATAATATAAAGGAACTAGAAAGAATTGACATGAAAGTAGAACTTCAAAACGAGAAGGGTGAAGAACCACTTAAAAATTCGGCAGCCTAACGGCGCCACTTAAGACATCAAAATATTGAATTGAAGAGATCAAATGGGGTCTCTAATCATGTGATCATAAAAGACCAGTATGATAAATATAGAGATCATACCCCAACATAATAAAAATGAACTTGAAAGACTTGACATGAAAGTAGAACTTTGAAAAAGAGAGAGGTGAATGAATCCCTTGAAAATTCGGCAGCCTAATGGCGCCACTTAAACTTCAACAAAATTGAATTGACAAGGTCAAATAGGGTCTCTCATCATATGAACATAAGAGTCCAGTATGATAGATATAGAGATCATACCCCAACATAATATAAAGGAACTTGAAAGAATTGACATGAAAGTAGAACTTTGAAAAAGAGAGAGGTGAATGAATCCCTTGAAAATTCGGCAGCCTAACGGTGCCACTTAAACTTTCTTAAAACGAAATGATGAGAGTAAGAGGGGGTATTTCAGCAAATGAACATAAAAAGGGCAGAAAGAGGAGTATAAAAGAACATCCTCCAAAATAAGAACATGGAGCATAAAAGGAATGACATAAAAGAGATCACTTGAAAAGAAAGTGAGGGGTCAGATCTCTTACCTTAAAATGTAACTCTTAAACCTCAAAGGTTGGGACCTTGAGGGCTTGGGGGCACCTTGGGAGGACTCTTTGGGAGGTAATGAGACCAGAAATTCATTGGGAATGAGTGGGGAGTCGAATGGATGAGAGGAGGGCTTGGTATTTATAGGGAAAGTGAGGGGACAAGGCATTAATGGCCAAGGGACACCTCACTAGTGGTTTTGGAAAAACCATGGGCTTGCCCATGGTATTTGCCCATGGTATTGGCCACTTGGGACACCTCACACCTTATCTTACTATTCATAATTCGACCATATTGAATATATACTTAATACATCATTTAATGATGTCATTAAAAACCCGTAACATAAAAACTATACTTTCACTATTCACCGAAAATTCAACTTTCTCAGAATAATCCCAAAAGTTCACCTTAACAAAATATCAATGCTATGATTTCAAAAATGAACTCCATTTTATAAAAATAATTTTCTAAATATTTTTAATTTTATTTTTAAATAAATACACTATTCATCGAAAATTCATTTTTTTTCAGAAAAATCCCCAAAAATTACCATAACATAATATCGATGCTCTGAGTTCCAAAATAAAGTCATTTTTATAAAAATAATTTTCTAATTATTTTTAATTAAATTTTTAATTAAAAAACACTATTAATCCGAAAAAATTAATACTTGAATAATAATTTATGAAACCGTTATTTAACCATTTTATTGAATCACATTACTTAATCAAGGTGCCTAGATTATTTTAAAACTTTATTTAAGTAAGATTACTAATCCATTTGGTCATATTACTAATCCTAGTCATAAAATCACTATTCATAATTTACTATTCATCAAAAATCATGTTGATCTTATTAGACTCTAAATTTCGTACTGAACATAATTGTAGAAGACCATTTTTTGAGAATCATTACACATTTTTAATTATTTAAGGTTTACACAACCAATTTTAAAATATCCTTTTTCTAAAATTCATCAAAAATATGCATACAATATTTATCCGGTCATTTGAAAATTCATAAACATCATCATAAGAAGAAATCCAAATTTTTATTTAAAAAAAGGATTACACAAGGAAATTATGGTCTCGTTACATAACCCCTTATAAGACCAGCATATGACCTAAGAGTAAGGTGTGCTAGGGTGATAGAATTTTGGGGCGGCTCAGTCAACATTGCCCGAGTAGTAATTTCTATCAGTTTGAACTTCTCGCGAAGGCGATTCCGTTCTAGCTTCACATGATGAAGTTCGGCTTGGATTTGGTCCAGAGCAAAGCCCAATGGTGCTACCTCCTTCCCAATCTCTGTTAGATGGGCTTCGATCGGCCCAAGGCTACTAGGTGAGGCCATCAAATCTTCTTTCTATAATAATTAACCAAGATTACTTAAATTTAGAGACAATAATCAAAACATTTTGTTCACAGCGGTCATGATGACCGATGGTTATATAATAGTCAAAACCCACTGATCTCATTTTAATTATAATCATGTTTATCAAATATAAAATTTTTGTTGAGTATAACAATAACACATAAAATTAGGAAACAAAATTTATTTAAAAAATATAGGGTCGTTACACTGGGCCATGGAACCACTCGCCCTGCTCGCAGGTGTGTGTGTCTGCTCCCCTCTCCAACAACCCAAGCTATTAAAGTCTTCAATGCAGTGGCATCAAATGGAACTGTACCACATGGCCAGTCCGTGTGGACTGGCCTGCCATGGACCTATGGGTGCGGGTCCGTCCTCCATCATAGATCGATGTCATGACCCTCCTCTATGGAACTCCTCCTTGCTTTAACATAGTAGACGTGAGCCGACAACCCCTTGTCCATCACTGTTCCTTTAGGCTCTAATATCCCTTCATGGCCCGTGGGAGCTAGCCCACACCTCCCTTGGTCATCAGGGCCTTCACACCAGCAAAGCGTTCACGTGAAAGAAGTGAATAACCAAAGCTCTGATGTTTTTCCCTTCTGTGCCTATGGGCCACACAGGAGGGTGCCTACATTGCACAACCGTAGGGTCCACCTTGTCACCACATCCTTCGTTTTACCACATAGAGCCAACAAACACCATCATCGGTGGAGGTTGTGGGCTGTGTTCATTCAGCCTACGCCCTCTATGTTATTATTATATCATGGGAAGGGTTCAGCATCATCAATGAAGATGGAAAAATTTATATTATAAACAAAACCCCCACCATGAGTTCATTGGAAGTCACTACAGACAATGAAGGAGTGTCCACATCTGAGGGTGTTGCGGACAAAGGAGAAGGTTCATGTCCTTTGGCTCAAATAATCGAATCCTCCAATGGTCGTCGAAGCCTCTTTATATGTTGGTGGTTGATACCATGAAACCTTTTTAGTGGTTCCCTAATGAGTGAAAAAAACCCATAACCTAGATTCTTTTACATAGAATAATGGAAAGATCAATGCACCACACAATTAATAAGAATCACTATTGAATTGAATTAATAGACCTATTAATCCTCCAAATAGTGCAGTTATACAACCAGGTGTAACTGGACATTTAATGATCGGACAACCAATATATCAGGCCACCGCAACACAACATCTATATTGAGGAAATAAAGTAACTCGTGGAGTTATTTTATTATTTTATGAAAAGTCTGAAAATTATGTTTTTTATCCGACCCTTGTCAGTCAATGTTACAGATCCCTTAAACAAATCCTAGAACTGCAAATTCATTGGTGCCCTCAGAATTTTAATCTGAGAAATGGTTAAAAAGATAAATATCACTGCCCTCACATTAACTAATTATATCTTAAAAAGTTAAAAATACAATTCTAGGCTCTATAGGACATAGAATCAAGTGTCGTCAATTGTTTTAGACTCGTAATAATTCAATTTAATTGAAAAAATTACATGGAATTTCTGGGATTTTAACATTACCACCTAATTTTCACATTATAATCATGTGAACACCCTCAACATATATTCCATTGAAACATGGTAATAAACATAGTTATAATAAATCATTTTGGAAAACATGTATGGTCCTGTATTCCAATGATTACTATATATATATTTTTTAAATCCAACACTTTTTAAACATAATCTTAGGTAACATAGGACAAAATGTAAATAATCAATTCTATGGTAGTCCTTACTGCAAAATTTACTTATTCAAATCTATCATATCATTAACCAAACATCATTTTCTAAATGTCAGGAAATTTTTATTTCTAACATCCCCCAAATCAAATTATAACCTTTCTATGATATATATTATCTTTGTCACCAACGCCATTCAAAATATAATTTTAAATACTTAATGAAATCATAAATTAAAAATACGCATATATTTATATATTCGTATTACATAATTATTTAATTCTATATCATAAATAATTCATTCATCTAACTATATATTTAAACCATTACTCAGGAATTATCAACATATTCTTTAATATCCATTTCATATAATATGAAATAGGAATCTCATATTAGGGTTACTAAACCTCAATCTAATCATGCTTCTTGTGTTTAATGTAAAAAATACTAGATGAACATCACACACCTTTGACATGTCATTTGAGGTCTCGTTATCTTTAAAAGAATAACAAATACTCATACCACCTTTCGTATTCCTATTATTATATTTCAACTGTAGAAGTCGATTTTCATATTTACAATACATTACACATCTAAAACATTAAATGTTAGCCATGTTCCACCTAATTATCTGTATGGAATAAAAAAGAATGAATATTTTGAGAAAAAATTATCATTATCACCTAACATAAATAATCAACAATTACTTAAAGAATTCTTAAATCATCGGTCCTAGTTCATTAATATATAAAAAATTATATTTCTCCTAGTTTATTTATATTAAAATTATACATATATTCTTCATTGATGTATGTAAATAAATTGTGAATTCCTAATTAATATCGCCAGGGAATGTCAAACTAGGTGTGTAGAAAAGCTTATTTTCAGGTATCAGATTACCCAGAGTTTGGCCCAAGACATCTTTTTTAAGCTGTTACCCATAAGTAAATATATTATAGAGCCACATTAACTTTTAGTATATAGGTATATATGTATTTCTATGCAACTACTATATCTATCAATTATAAAAATTATTGGAAGTTTTCTTAAACATTGAATCATGATTATATTTATACATGGATACATCCCTACACATATCCTTTAAAATATACCTAGGGATCTCAACAGAGTTTTCTAATCCATGAATCCAATTAATTGATAAATTATTTATATTATACCATCTATAAAGACCCATGGTTACTGTAACACCCCAGGTAAATAAAGAATATGACATTTTCATATTTATCCATATTTGTGAATAAAGTATTAATATTACTATAAAGGGTTGTTATGCTCGATGGTGTACCCAACACGCAACAACGAGTTCCTTGGGAATCTTACGTTGCACTCTAATAATAAAATAATATTATTTTAAATGGTAGTTAACATGTAGCCGTTTTAATGGCGAGAATGGATAGAAATAACTAAAACATGATTATATATGTTTTTAAATGTTTTTACATTTATCCAATAAAGGATAGAGGCTTAAAATACGGAAAGAATTCAATTTTAGGCGTATATGCCCTAGTTTTCACTAAAGGTTCAATTATCACCTTTTGATGTTGAACCATCATTAAATATAGTTTTGTTCACTCTTAAACATTATTTTGGACAAAATAAAACTCTTATTAAGAATCGGGACATCAATATTTACTTTGTGTAAATTTTTGGTGTCTTTCCGATAAAGATCATTTTTTTTAATGAATAGTGTAAAATGTTGTATTTTAATTCAAAACCTATTTTTAATATAATTTATTTATATTATTAGATTATCTTTTGAATTGGATTTAAAGTGATATTAGAATATATTTTTACCATTAAATCCAATAGTCGTCGTTGGAATTAATTTCACTTTGAAATTAGACTTAAACCAGTGTCAATCTTTTGATACTTATTGTTTCATAAAAACACGTTATTTGCTCTGACAACGGGAATTAATTATTAAATTAATTAATGTGACTTATATATTTTAAATTTTGTAAAATACACTTCATTTTTTAATTCTTAATATCAAATATATCTTAGGGTGAATTTTTTGTAATTTTCTGAAAAACTTCAATTTTTGATGAATAGTGAAACTACTAAGTAGTACTTATAAAAACTGATATTTCCATTTAAATGAAATTTTTCCATCTTTGTGTTTTGAATTTCAAAAATCCGACATACATGGTTGACATTAAGAAGTAAAATATTGTTCAATGGGATAAAAAATAATTTTTTGGTGAATAGTAACTTATTACGTTTTTAATCGCGATTAGTGGTAATTAGTGTAGTTTAAGGTAAAAATAATGCTTTAATAAAATGAGATGAGCTTGACACATGTCCTACCCTCATTGGTTGTGTCATGGCCGACCAAGACAAGCCATAGGTCAATTTGGGGACCCCATTGAGCCACTTTGGTTGGAAAATGACATAAATACCTTTTATTTAATGTTAATGTAAAAAATGGCACAAACATGATATGTTTTACTAAAACAATATTTAAATGTGGTTATACAAGTCAGATTTTTGATTATAAATAGTCATTGGAAAGATAAGAATATTTCTTACATCATAGTATTTTTGTATAATTTTTAGACATTAAATAAATTAAATTATTTATGACATAATAATGATGCAGTGATGACATCATTATTTGACGATTTAAATAAAATGGAAAGATAATGTAAAATCTATGAACTAAACATGTCCAAAACTTATTGGATGGGTGGAGTTTGAACCCTTATCACATTATCCACGAATTATATCAATGTGGTACCTTTTAAAATCGAAACACAGTTTCAGATAAAGCAATATTTCTTTACTTTCAAAAAGTGCCCCTCCTCTCCTCTTATAAAAGGCCCCCACCTCTACCTCATTACACACACTCCTCAAGACTTTGGCTCTGCCAAACCCTGCCCATTTACTCTCTCAAAATCCCTCTCCTCACCCTAGAGGATTCCCTTTGGGCAGAATCCTTTCAAAGGAAGCCTTTAGGCTCAAATCAAAAGGAGTTACACTTTTAAAGGTAATTCATTCTCTCTTGTTCATCTGTTTTATTTTGCTTCTCCAACCCCCTAAACTCTTTTGATTTACTTCTTTTGTAACAACACCAGTATCTTCAATATACTAGGATGTTGTTATAAGATTTATTCTAGCTACACTCTCACACAACTACATCAAATGGTTAAAGAACATACAGTTTCCGTGGATGGTGAAATTTTGCCTCCCGAAACGATGATTGTTCAATTCTCATTTAACACCTTCAGAGGTGTCCATTATGATGTCACTATTTTTATATATGATATATAATATGTTTATTTTTTCCTGAAGCTTCTGTTTTTTTTCATTTTGGGCATACCTTTATGGTTTCCATTATGGGTAAAAGTGATATCTTCATTTAAGGAAGTGCGGACTACCGCCCCCTCAAAGTGATTTGATTCGTTAAATACCATATGTGGGGCATATAAAGGATGGAACTATGATATTATATATGATATTATACTAGAATTATAATATAACTTTATATCATTATTATTCCATTCTATAAAATACGAAATAGAAATGAAAGTAGCGTTCATGCGTACGTACGGCTTATCGTCTCCATTAACGGTGAAATTCATTTCTTACCTCTAAATAATTATGTAATGTTATAAATGCATGAATATATATGACATATATGATATCTACATCATGAATACAATTCTGGATATAATAAACATTTGGCCACACGAACAACATGTAATTGTAAGAAGTCCACTTTCGACTTAAGAACCAAATATCTGCAAAACAAATATTATTAACTTAAATGATTACACAATGTTTATGACATGGTAATAAGTGATTTAAAAGGAATAATGAACTTGAAAAAGGTTCTTAAGGAAGTAGAAATTAACTCAAGTTTATTATTCATGAGATTAAAGAACGATCGAGTCAAGTCGGACCCGAGGTAAGGGATCCTACTCCTCCCTTTCTTTTTAAGTACACACTTTTATGTCATTCCTTTTAAAGCTCATATTTATTGTTATTGGGATGATCTTTTATATTACACATACTGTAATTTTTATGTTCATGTTATGAGAGACCCTATTCTCTCTCATCAATCCATTTTGGGAGTTTTGAGTGGCGCCGTTAGGCTGCCGAACTTTCGTAAGAGATCTAACCTCTCTCTTTTATTTTTAAGTACTCTCCTTTATGTCACTTCTTTTAATCTCCTCTTTGTAATGTTGGGGGATGTTATTTTATATTCCTCTTGCTGTACATTTTATTGTAATGTGATGAGATACCATATTTGATCTCATCAATCCATATTCGGAAGTTTTATGTGGCGCCGTTAGGCTGCCGAGTTTTCGTAAGGGATTTTTCATCTCACTTTTACTCCCATGATATTTATGCTACATTTGCCACAAATTCCATTTAGTGGTTTATGTAATGCCCATTATTCTACTCTTTGTGTAATATACTTTCGTTTATGAGTATTTACATCAATGATCTATTGTCCTTCTTTCATGGGGTGTATGTTTTGAAAGATACCCAAGTCAGTAAGGGAACCTTTCACCCTCCTCTTTTTTAAAAGACTTCTTTTGTTGGGTCTTTTAATTTACATATTGTTATGTTGGGATATGTTCTCATATATCCTTATTGATGTAAATTTTATTTCCAAGTGATGAGATAAACTTTTTATCTCTCATCAACTCATTTTGATGTGATGCCGTTAGGCTGTCAAGGGAACTTTTTTACCCAATTTCGATTTCTTTGGGTTGAACATGTAGTCATTGAATATGTCATCCATTGAATATGTGTGAATGTCATTTTATTGTTTTACAATTAATATCCACTTATATTGGGTGTATTTATATTTTTCACACATATTTTTGAGATTTATTTGTCCTTAATTTAAGGATACCTTCTTTATAAGGGATTTCATCACATTTGACATTTCTATTGAGGGTTCATTGTTGTTATGCACCAATTCACTCTTATATGGTGTATATACTATCCTTTGGAGTATTATATCATGAATCCATTTATTCTCATGATATTATAAAGTTCTGACTAAATGTTATTCCTCAATTATTGTATTCAAGTGTCACTAATTTTGGTAAAACCCCTTTAACCAAAATATCACTTTAAATGTTTTAATTATTTGTTCTTATTAATATCCATGTTTTCAAAATAGTTTTAAGGATTTATTTATATGTATATTAATGGTTTAAAATGTTAAAAGCTTCAAGGTGGTATGTGAAACTTTGATTCAAAAATCTCTTTATTAAATGTTTTAAATGGTTTTGAAAATGGATTTTAATGGATTCGTTATTTCAAAATCCTAAAATGTTATATTGTGATTGGAATGTGGAAATGTTATGTTTCCTTTATTCATGTTTTATGTGATACGATTATGTTACGGTTCTTGGGCACTGTTATGAAGAATGGGTGGTTCCGTGATAAACTAAGGGCGGGTGAGCCTGATATAGCTCTCCAATGCATTGGGTAACGCGAAGGAGTGAAACGTTATGGTTTCTCCGAAGAGATTTAGGGAATATACTGTGATGGGTATTCCAAACGTAACCAAGAGGGTTACTCCCTATGTAATAATGTTATGAATTCCTCAAGTTATCTTTATGTCTTATGATTTCTATGATTTATTCATGGTTTGATGAGGTATGTTAAAGTGACTTTGTTTTATGGGTAAAGTATGATTTCATTCTTATGTATATATGAACTCATGTTTCCATTATATATTTTTTATAACCCTTACTGAGCTTTTTATGCTCATCCCAAGTTTTTTGAAATGTTTTTCACAGGTCAAGGGAAAGGTACATGATGTGATGATAGTGTCAAGGATGTGTCAAGAAAGAATCCATGTTTTATTTTCAATATGTTTCTGTTGATGGGAAGAATGAATACTGTCTTTTATGTAACCACGTTGTTTAAATGTGGAATGTAATGCAAGTTTCATGATCTAATTCTCTAAAACTATAAACCTGAAAAGATCCTCAACTTGTAATCTTGTTATATCTCAAGATTATGCAAGGTTTAAGGCTGGGGTCTTATAGTTACCCTACATGGATATTACATAATTTTGAATTAATATTGCATACATTATAAAGAATACATTACTAAGAACTATAAAATACTATTTTCATTGGGTATCTGTTAAAATGTCTTCTATTTTATTACAAGATCATGAAAATATCTAATAAAGATCTCATACTTTAGTAATTCTACCTAAAACATTTATTCACAACATAGTGAAAGTAATCATAATAAAGGGGTGGGATCGAATTTTAAATAATGGTAAATAAAGGAAATGTATATGAATAACAGAAACAAAAAGGTTTGTATATTGAGAATAAAATGTTAATATCATACCCATCATATTAGATATCGTCATACATATTGGATTTTCATAAGTGATGGATTAGAAGAGAATTAATAGCATTAGTCATGAAAGCATAATAGTGGAATAATACATGGTATATATGGCATGAAACATGGTTTATAACATTGTGAACGTGTATATGTAGAAAAATGATCACTCATTAAGTCATGGAAATTTTTTCAGGACCCCAAATAAACATATGAACCTGAAACATGGTCCTCACATTACATTGTAAATGTGTAATCTGGTCCATGCATAATCATATAGGACTCAAAACATGATTATTCATAACATTGTGAACAAGTAATCAGGTTCACACATGTCATTGTGACCATGTAATAAGGTTCACATTTTAAATTATGTACATGAAACCAGGTATATTCCTATCATTTTGAACAAAATATTATTTCAACTCATAACACTTTATCTTGTATTTTGGTTCATGGATAAACATATAGAAATGAAAATGTTCCACACATAACATTGAGAACACCTAATAAGGATCTCTCAAAACACTTTGAACATGTAATCAGGATCACACATAACTTATGGACATTCAACTAGGTCCATTAATAACATTTTGAGCATTTAATCAGGTTCATACGTAACATTTATATTCATAAGTCTTCCATATTATGCCCAATTCGATGGAGATATATATAGGTACCACCAATTTAATAATAACATCATTTATTAAAGTTCCACAAAATAAAACATTCATCATATCGTAACCAATAAAATACAATGGTTTTATAAAAATCAAATAATAACTGATGAAATAAAATGTGTATTACTAATATTAAAACACAACATAAAAATATTAAGAAGATGTTTTTTTAATGACATCATGAAAGTATAACATGTGAAAATAAGTATATTTCAATAGAATATAACATGTGGAAGATAAATGGCCTTCCTAAATTTCATTATATAAATAAATAAAATGTTCATATAAATAATATTAATGGAATATTTAAATCATTTACAAAAATATAAAGACTAACATAAATTGATTTCATTAAATATGGAAAATAATATTGATAAATCTTTTGAAAACACTTCATGATGGAAATATCATTTATTTTTTAGAAAATAGTCAATTTTTAACATAAAAACCCATTTAAAACCCATTTATTTGTAAATAATCATTAAAAATTAAATTGAAATATTTGAAATATTTTTTGAAATATTTTTCATTAAAAACATAAAATAATTCATGAATTTTTTTTAACACTTTTTTAAACATAAAACAAAATTGAAGACCTTTTTCATTGGAAATATTTATTAAAGGTTATCATGGAATCATTAAAAACATTAAAAAAATTAAAATAAATTTAGCATGAAAATAGTCTTCAATTATCATTTTAAAACATTTTTCAGAATATGGTTTTAAAAATTAAATAGATTTCTAACCAAAGCGATAAATACAGTCAAATTTTATTAAAACCAGTTTATCAATTATCATAAGTACCAAAGAGTAAGAAAAGTATATCAATGAATGAATATATCTTGAATAAATATAAGATAATGAAACTAAAGTTTCTTTATAAATGGATCATAATATTTAATCACATAACCAAATTCATTAAAAACATCGAAAAACGATGAGATTGTTTCAATAAAATCAAATCACATGATAACATGGTATCATACAATCCATGTAAGAAAATAAAAGTAAATTAAGAATAAAATATCATTTATGTATTTATTATTGTGATATTATATGATAAATTGATGTATATAAACTTTGAAAATAAATTTGGGTTCATAACTATATAGGAGTCGTAAAGAAGGAAAATTGAGACAAAACTATTTTCCCGATTAGGTTAGTTTTGATCCATACAACCCATGAAATAATGTTCATAAAATGGATATGTAAATACCCATAAATATTATTATATTAATAATATAACATACAAATGGTCATTATACACACCACACAAAATTAATGTGTGGTGAATAAAGCAAGTATCTCACAAAAATATAAATAAGGGCGAAATCCCATACACTGTCTCTTGAATCTATTCATACTCATACAAGATTCCTATTTCATATATGAATGTTTATTATTCACATTTAAATAATAATATTATTATATATACTACCATATATGGTTGTATAATGACCTTATATTATCATATTGCTAATAATTTTTTTGTTATGGTTTCACTTTGGGTAATATTCACTTTGTTCATCGCATGTTTTATAATTTATTGTATCTTTTTTCCTTCTACTTATATCATGATTGTAGAATTTAAACCATGATATAAATATAGTTTATATTCAGTATATGTGTATTAAAATAATCTATATAGTATATATGTACTAAATTGAGTACACCATTCATGGAGATGGTAAGCTGTACATACGCATGAACATTGTTTCCTTTTTAATTATCGTATTGAAAGATAGAATGAAAATGACATAAATGCATATTTGTTTATAATATGAGATAATTATCATTATAATTATATATATATCATATAATTTTACTAAAAACATCCTTAACACATTCCATGTAGTGTGTGAACGAATCATATCGCTTTGCGGGGGAAATAGTCCAAATTTCCTCAAACTAAATTAACATATTTAATCCAAATGAAAAGTAAAAAATATAAATGTTTTAAAATTAACGAATAATATTAAAATAATAATATATATATTATATTAAATATATAAAATTTATTTCCATTATAAATTCCACCATGATTAGAATTAATGAAAAATGGACAATCATCTTTTAGTGAGATAGTAGCTCAACTTACACATAAAAAGATTTTATATTACTCATTTTATTTAGGTGTGTGTAGTTGTTGGTGTATACCTTATACTAAAACCTTATTAATATATTTAGGATTATTTTATTATCATAAAATAATGTAATAGAGAGATTTTATGGGTTGTTAATGAAAATAAATAAACAGATATTGTGATATGATATTACATTTTAATAGGTAAAATCAATTGGGTTTGTTCCAAAATGATTTCTTGGGATTATTTATACAAAATAACGGATTAGAAGATGAAATTTGTTGCCATTTCGGATTATTTGATTATATTTTGGTATATATATGTTTCTTCATATGTGTGAGGATTTGAGAGGAGACGATGCCTTTTTAATGTAGTGGATGGGTGTCACTCTTGTTATTATTTGAATGAGAGAATTAAACCCATGTTTTTCAGGTTTTATTTGTATCCAAGTATATACACAATTAGATAAATGTGATTATAGGGTGATAAAATTTCCATAAAATGTTTCATTGAGTATTTTATTGATCATTTGGAGTATTATAAGTAAGGTTTAGTCCTTGGTTATTTTTAATTTGTTAATAAATTATGTAATTAATTTTTGTTACATTCAATATTACTTTTGTTCAAAAACATAGTTGAACATATTATAAAGTTGAAATTATTCTTTATAAAAATATTTAATCCACATTTCCAATTTATAATTTCCGAATATGGTGAAATAAATTTAAAATTAATCATTCTAACAGGATGACACTTTGGGGTTTTAAGGATAAAATGATCCATTTGTTTGATAAGATTTTAAATCCAATTTTAATAGGAAATTTGTTCCAATAAAAAATAAAATTATTACAAGATTAAAATTTTAGGCAATTAAAATTTGATTTAAATTTAAAATATATTTTTTAAAATAAATTTGATGGAAATGTAGTTCTTAATTAAAATCTAGTCATTTTAATGATCTATTAAAATATGAATCCTTAAAAAAACCAAACAATTATCCCAAGAGAAATTTTAAATTTCACTTCTAAATATATTTTTTATTTAGACATATAAAAATTATAATAGTTCCAAAAATAGAGTTTAAAATTGGTTCTCCATTGATTGGTGATTAAAATTCATTAATAAAAATATATGGTTTTAAACAAAAAATTGGGTTTGTTATTACCTAGTGTATATAAAGTCTATTGAATGGATATAAAAAATAATTGATTGAATATATAATATACATATATATCATTAGTTTGACTCAAAAAATGTATTAAACTTTAATTATTAAGGTAAAATATCTTTTTCACCATAAAAATATAAATAATTCCTTTTATATTCAATTGAATTGTGTATTAATTTATAATTAATTTTTAAGCTATAAATTCTTCTTATATTTTTTTCAACCTTATATTTTCATAAATTAATTAAATCTATTTACTACAACTAATTTATCAACTATGTTATGTCATATTATATTAAATAATAATATTTTAATGAAATATAATGGTTTCCTAAAAATCAGTGATGCATTTTACACAAACAGTCGAGGAATTTCTTTGTTTCATGTAATATAAGATGACATCAGTTTTCCATGTAGAGAAAGATAATATTTTTCTATAATGTAGTCCATGATTACCTTATTTCGATATAAAGAAGACAAACCTCGTGCTTCAATATAAAATAACCTATTTTTAGTGTTTCCTAGAATGAAAAATATTGAAAAGGTTATATTAATTCGAAAAAAAATCCAAAAATATCAGGATGTCACATTCACCATAGGGTTACTCAGCCTCGTTGTCATGAAAATGTATTTGTAATTGCTCATTTTCCAAAATTATCCAGTGATCAATAAGAGGAGGATATTTAACATGTTTCCTCTACCATGGATTGCTAACTTGTTTGATTATCTATTGGGAGAATAATACTTCTCAATGGTTAACCTTCACTCTGGGTATTTCATTAAATGGTGATGAAGGAGGATATCACCTTAACTTATTTTAAAAAATGGTACTATCTCTATACGTTCATAGTAATGAGATTATAACTCACCAATTATCCAAAAATCATAATTGCCTTGATGAATTTATTCATTTTAAATTATGTCAATATATTGGTTCTGGTATTTATTGATTATAGTTTATTATACTTCAACATAAAGGTGGGTCGTGAGGAGACACCAATCACTATGATAATAACCATGACATGGGGAGGGATTATGAGGTTTTTAGAAATATTTATATTTTTTGAACAAGGTATCATTCATGGTGAATATCGAAACAATTAACGGAATGTCATTGGATCCTAAAAAAATATCTATTGAATGATGGTTGAGTCAAACATCTATGAAAAATATCTATATATTACATGGATTATCTAGGTACTATCGTTGATTTTTTAAAAATTTCAAATGATTTTAAATCCATCTAAAATATATATCTTTAAAAGTTGTCGTGTTTTTTTGAAAGGATGATGTTGAAGAGATCATCATGGATTTTTACTTGAGTCTTATAACTGCTCGTCTACCCATAGTACTCTTAATTTGAGATCTTTTCATTTCATATTTCAATGCTGTTAACCTGGTATTGGGTTTCCTATTTATAAAGAATAAATCATTTATAGACATTTCATAATGGAAATGTAAGGGTCATGAATTGAAATACCCAACTCATAACATTGTATTAGTTGTGGTGATATTTTTATTGAATATATATTGGAAATATCTTATTTGGGAGATTATTAAATATATATGGATTACAAGATCCTAAAATATATTCAGATAGATAGATTTGAATATGTTTCAAAAAATATAGTTAGAGTTGGTGATGGAATATTATTTATCAATCCAAAAACCATCCAAGGATCGAGAATAAAGTGGTAGATTCTCTATTTTGAAAAGACCTAGAAATTTTATCGTCGATGAGAATTGATAAGGATCAATCGATAATATACTTGAATAAGATGGACATGGGAATCATAAAGGATGTAAAATTACCAATCTTTTCCCAAATTATTTCTTTATCACCAATTTTGTGGAGGATAATGTATTCCCAAAGAGATTATTTTGAATTTAGAGGATTGTGAATGCTACAAGAGAAGGGAAATCCTCATATTTTTGTTAGTGTAGAGTGATTTATGATATTTGATTAAATACTATGTGTTCCATCAAATCTCATGTTGAAGAATAATATGTTGGTTGATATACATATATCGACATTCACCAATCGTACTGGGTGAACAATTATGTATCATAATATCATCAAGAACTATTAGTTGGACAATATTAATAATAATGGAATAGAATATTCATCATGTTTCCTTCTGTGTTAGTAAGTGACTGAATAAATGAAAAAAATACAAGGGGATGATTCATCCATTAGACACACCTACATGGAAATGAAAAACGAATCACCATGGACATTTTCGCTGGTTATCAAAATGGAAAAGGGGAAAATAATATTATATGTGTTTTGGTGGATCATCTTTAAAATATTGATCTGTTTATTGCAATTTGAGAGGACTTCCTGTATTATCACATTATAAGGATGTATGTTCGTGAAGTGGTGAGGCAGCATGGAACAACTATATCTATTATATCTAATAATATCGGTGATTTACCTCTACATATTGGATTATTCTTCAACATGATATAATAACTACAATGAAGTTCCACATGGATTTTCACACTCAAACAAGGGTCCAATCTAGACAGACTCTCCAAACAGTCAATAAAAATATAAGAGCATGATCAATTGAAAATATCGAAGTTAGGGATAAACATATTACTTTTTCTGGATTTGTATATATTAATAGTATTTATTCAATAATTCAAATGCATCCCTATGACATAATTTATTGTTATAGGTCATGATAACATTCATTTTGGGATTTTGTTGGGGAACAAAAACTACTGTGACTTGTATTAGTTTCTGAAATGATGTAAAAGGTAAAGACCATTAAACATCACATTAAGAATGATCACAGTAGACATAGGATAATTGATGATAATATTCAGTGATTTTTAGAGTTTGAGTGCATATAGAAGGAATTCAACTTCATATCTCTATTATACAATGTTAATAAATTGGGGAAGAAATGTAGCATATCCAAAGACACATCATTCCCTTTAAGGTCGATGATCAAATCATTGTGGTGTCATATCGACTATCCCTCGAATATAACCTATATTAAATAGAAAATTTATTTTATATATCCCTATTGAGGAAGTACATTATAGACCAATCACATGTACTCAATCCATAGGTGTTACCTTAGGTGGATGATCATTATTATAAAAATATTCTAGAATAAATCCTAGATCATAGAGAAAATAAATTATAGAATAAGTTAATGAACAAGTTCAAAGTGATGTGGAGAATCCAAAAGATTGAGGTGGAGACATGGGAACCAGATGATTTGATGACACAAAGTTACCATCATATATTTTTTGGCAAGACATTAAATTTTAGAAAGAGATATTTCTAAAGGGGGAAGATTGTTATGACATGAGAATTTATAAATAAGATTCCCCTCATAGATTAATTAAATGTTTAAAATTTATATTATTAATATAGAAAAAACATGAACATATTTGGTTTTATTATCTCTTATACGATTTAAAATAGCATTAATAATCATTTCCATTTAAAACTACTCATTGAAAATATATTCTTTGATTATTATAAATAAATGGGTTTAAAGACTATAATTGCCATAGAAGAAGAATGTGATGGCTTTAACATGTATGATCATACCCTATTAATAGAATTTATCATAGATTTCATGAGTGATATAATTATATGGATTTTCCCCTGATGAAGCCCATGTAGAGAGCCAAATACTTATGTTTGAGTGAATCTTTTTTACTGTAGAAGATCAGGTTAATCAATATCACATCTCTAATCAAGTTCTTCAAACCCCCCATCTATGTCGTAGTGTCGCTAACCTCCTTGTTAGGTTATTTTACAATATAGGGAATTTATATTTATCAAGGACATAATAATATAAATATTTATATTATATTTTCATTATAATAATTGTTATATTTTCATCATATTATTTTTTAATTAGAAGTAATTCTGATAAAATAATTTTTTTGGGTAAATATTCAAATTAAATTAATGAATTTATAAAGGAATATATTTGGAAATAAAGACTCTTATATTAAAAATACTATTATTAAATAATTATTATTATATATAAAGGAACACATAATTTCTATGAAGTCGAATGTAGTTTTTATAAGGATTCAAAAACTGTTACTTTCAAAAAAACATATAATTTATCAATTAATGTGAAATATTATTTTAAAAGAAAATATTAAAAAATATGGAAATGTTTATCAATGATATAAAAAATATTTTTTGAATCGTTATGTTGAAATTATCAAATAGATAATGTGTCATAATTTTCTAAAAATGTATAATTTTCAATAAAAATTTAAATTTGAAATAAAAAATATGTTTCTATTGTGAATTCATAATTTTATAAATTGATCTCATAAATAAAATAAATGAAATCCTTGATGAAATATATATTTTTTAATTATTAAAATGTAATTTAATATTTATTCTGTTAGTTTTTAAATTCCTTAACGAATCTTAAAAAACATATATATTATTTTTAAGTTTTAAAATCATTTCATTAATAACATGTCTCACTTTTTAAATCATTAGATGTATTATTATAAAACATTAATTATTTTGAATTATCAAAATACCAAAAACCACTACTCATTGGCTGAAAAAAAATGGAAAACCATGTAAAAGTATTTGTATTTTTGTTATATTATTATATAGAGTCCAATACCTTTGTTTCTTAAAAAATAAATTATTCCACTCAATTTTTTTATATAAACCCACCCATGAAAAAAATTTACTTTATTAATAACATTGGAAAACATCCTTACTCTTCCACCTCTAAAAATTCCCCTGATATTTCCCCCATTCCATAAGAAGCTCCTCCTAATCATGCGGAATGACCATCTCAATATAAGAGATCCATTCCTTCTCTTATTTATTCAATACTCTCATTTTTCATATAATTTTTACCTCGATTTAATATTATTGGGATGTATTTTAGATCATCCCATTATATATATTAATTTTTATAAATTTTTATTGATCCATTCATTCTAATTAATCTATCCCATGATTATTTATACACCCCTTGTTTTGTTGCTGACAGTTCACAGTGATTTTCAATGAAAAAAAATTTCCCGTGAATAACTGTACACATTTACATTCATGGTTGTTCATATTTATAAACATATAATGATTTATTTGGGAGTTATTGTTATGTGATCCTAACTCATTGATCATGTAATAAAAAAAATATGATAAATGATTTCATGTTGTATGATCTATGTGGAACCCCTATGCATGTGAATAAAAAGAAATTTATTGGGTAACCTAGAATTATAATGCAAACCAATGCATTGGATAATGTTTTAGTCACATAATATTTCATGCAAGGGTCTATGGTCTTAACTAAATCCATTATTTTAATTTTTTCACCATTATTTCTTATAAGTTAATCTTAAACTATATTTACATTAACATATTTTAAGTTGTTTTCACATTTCCCATGTTGTTTTTATGTCACTCTCTTTGTCTTGCCTCATTGTTCTTATATCCAATTCTAACCCTCTTTATGGCCCATTTATATTTTTATTTTCTATAATTTATTAATTTCATCATGGTATTCCATGTTTATTCCCAAACTATGCATTATATCGAACACCTTTACTATGTATATCATGAGGTTATCCCATGATGTTTTATGTAATAATGAACAATATGAGCATGTTATGGAAGATTTCAACAATGACTATGTATTATCAATTTTTTTGTTTTTATATAATTTTCTTAATTCCCAAAGAACATTTGAATCCCTATCTTAGGGGTTTTATTATGTGAAATATTATTTTAGAAATGATTAATTTATGTATAATAAAGAGTTGGGTTGTTGTATCGACCATTTGAGACATCATTATTAGAATTCATCTACTAAGTGATTCACAATCCTACTATATAGATTGATTTAGGAATTTGGATACACTCCATGCATGATTTTACAATTTTTTATTTAGTGCGGTCAATTGAGATAATACATCAATCCTTCATTGAGTAATTTTGATTGTATTCATTTAATATATCGTGTTTGGTTTGTGATAGGGTACCCTAAAAATCATGTTGTGGTTTTGTATTGTTTTTCACTATCAATTTCTCCTTTTTCTATTCATAGATTCATATTTTATTATATTCAGATAATATTTCAGAAGAAATTTTTCTTTTTTCCCAAATATTTTTAAATTTAAAAAAATGCAAAATTAATGGGACATACTTTGTTGAATACATTCCCTACTCAAGATGTCCCTGAGTATATCTACAATGTTATACCCATTATGTTTATAAATATTTTTTATGATTATTAAATTTTCCTAATTTAAATGATATACCTAGAATTATAAGTAATGATATAAACACAATACATCACTCATTGCATAGTAGAATAATGTTCATATCCCTATGATGAATATGATGTAATTAAAACGGGATTAAAATTTTTAGGCGTAGCATTTAATAAATATCCTTATTATAACGTAATATTACATTTTAATCAGAAGATTAATGCTTATACTAAATATAATAGTATAATCATCATCAAATATAAATTTGATATTAATCTTTAAAAATGTGAATTTCAATATATGAGAATAATATTAGTAGAATCAATAGAAGTTATAAAAAATTAATTGTATTTTTTTACTAAAAACCATTCTCAGTAACCTAGTTTTCAAATTTTTCATCCCATAAATCAAATTGTGTTTGAAAGAAATAAAATAATTCAATATAATTTTTAACGGAATTATATTCAAAATAATCAATCTAATTTTTTATGATATACTCAATAAGATTGGTTATGTAAAATGACACACTAATCATTTTCTATTATAAAATCATGGTTATACTAGATGGTATGGATATTCTAAATATGTTATCAAATATAATTTTATTTATGGAAGTGTTCCATTAATTTTAATGATTAAGAGATCAAAATTTCTTGGCATTATAATGTTTTGAGAATAGATGAATTATTTGTGTAAAATCATGGATCCAGTGCTATGTAATGAGTATATGTTGGTATAAAATAAAACATGATATAGAAAAGTAATATGGATAGTATGTGAATTTTTATTTAAATATTGGGACATGTTTACTAAATATTATATTTCATTGGGAAACGAGATGTAATGAACCCATATGATATATTTTTTTATGATTTCTAAAGGAGTTTTATATACTCTATCTACTGTAAATGTTCAGTATCACTATAATTGATTTCAATTATTTTCATTTAAAATTTCATTGACACCAAAGATATAATTTTCAAGTTTTTAAACTATTATATGACTAAAATTGGCTGAGGAATCTATAAAGATTGTAATTTAAATAATTATTTTAAGGAAAAGGGAATCAATATAAAATATTTTAATGTAAATAAATTTATGAATATTATATCAAAATATTCAAAAAATTTCTATCATTATCTCATTTCAAATATTTTATTTGAAATTTTTAATAGAAACAATGGATTTTTCTATATAATTTTAGATGATTAATTTTAAACATGTAGGAAAAATTCATTAGATTATATACTATTTTTTGAAAAGATGTTTTGGATAAAATTGTTTATTAGTATAATGTATTTTCCAATCTTATTAATAAATTAGTTAAGTCATTCATTCCATGCTTAAGTGGAATATTTTAATAGAAGATGAATTTATTACAAAGTAATATTATCTCAACAGAATGAATATCGTATATATATAATTGGAATAATTTTTTATTTTTTTAATATTCCTACAATAAGGAAATAAGAATAATTTCCTAAATGAAAAGGACTTTTTTGAAGGTCACGCATGATATTCATTGGATGATATATTTTTTAAAGGGGTAGTGCGAGTAATTGTATCATTTGAATTTTTCAATATAAATGGTAAAGGACTATATCATTCTTATGTTAATGTTATTTCACATTGTATCCAAAGATTTTAGGATATATTATTGCAAGGAAAAAAATAAAGGTAACATTTATTTACAATTTGATAATAAATATCAATTGTTACTAAGGAATTATATAATTTCAATAATAATATTTTTATTGACCTCAATGTCTTATGTATGTTAGTTTCAACATATAGATATCTTTATTGAACAATAGAAATAATTTATATCATATCATTTTATGTTTTTGAATTGAGAAATTTGAATATATTTTAAGTGATCGATATTAAAATTATAATTTTGAAATATCATCATTATTCCAAATATCTATATTTATAGATTTTATTAACTATGTATATTAGATGGAGGGTTTTATTAAATGGCTATAAAAATAATTGTCAGAAATTTCAAATAATATTAATGTGTTAATAAAAACCCGAATGGATAGAAATTATAATAATCGTCTTCAAGTCTATTATAAAAGATATTATATATAAAATATTCAAAATATGTTTTTTATGAATTATTAAAGGGTAATGTCTCATGTTTTTAAACTGGGATAAAAAAGATTTTTTTTTATTTATCGATGGGTCTTTTTATAAACTGATATTTGCAACATTATTCTTACTATTGGAACACATTACGGATGTGGTTTTGAACTTGGGTGAATACTAGATAATTTTCACATGTGTCTTGATATTTTTTAGGAGCACTGGGTCTGAAAGATTCAATATCGGTGGATCATCACGGGATACAAATCGTTGCAATCCAACTAGTAATTCTTATCACTTGTAATATTTTATTTATTTTAGTTAAATAATATTAAAAGATAGATTAGTGTTTAAATATAATAATGTGTTAATAATAGTAATTTTGTTATTATTATTATTGTATCAGAAATTATATTCTTGTTAAAATAATTTAATTTTATTATTAATGTGGTTTCATAGTTATGTGATATTAACGAGGCCTTTGGGTATCTTAAAATAAACAAGTTTTTAATAATGTGTTTTAGATTTAATAAAGATTTTTTAAATTAAATAAGAAGTTTCGAAATTAATAAATAATCATTTGTATTTAAATGTGTCGTTGGGTTGTATCTAAGTTTGAGTAATAATAATAATAATGCAGGTATTATTATTATGTTTTTATGAGTAAAATCATTATTAAATATTATTATTATTATTATTATAAATTAATTTTTTAATTAAATCCAATGAAAAGGTGGATTTAATTAATTATTTGAAATAGTGGATTCATTTTATTATATTGAGTTAAACATAATTTACGTAAATGGTGTGAAGTGGGTATTTTTGGGATTTATCAAAGAAGTGTTTTATTAGAGGATAATAATAATGATGGTTATTATTATGTATGTTTTATTATTTAATTTGTGGTTGAAATGATTTTCAATAAAAGAGTTTTTGGGGTTTCTTTTAATAAAATTAAAGTCATGATAATTAAATTAAATGACATGTAAATGTGGAGTTGGGTCTTATCATAGAATGTTAATACTAAATGGTAACATTAACTGATGTGTAAATGAGGAGTTGGAGGTTATTAATGGATGGTAATATTAAATGGTAATATTAAATGGTAATATTAAATGTTGAATAAATGTGGAGTTGAATATAATTTAATTATATTCAAGGTAATGAGGAATTTAACTAATTAAAGAAAAATGGAGGTTTTTTAATTAAATTGATAGTTAAAAATAATTCAATTAATCCCTATGCATCAGAGGTTTTTTAAATTAATTCTTGCTGAGAAAAACAACTAAAATATATAGGTTAGTGTTTTTATTTAATTAGAATATTTTTGAGAAAATATAATTATTTTTATGTGTCAATGAAGTGATGTGTTTTACTTAATAAGTGTGTTAAATAATTAATGATAATGATAAAATAATTGTTATTTTTATTATTTATATTATTATATTAAATCTATTAGACTAACAGTGTATTAATTAGTTGTTAGAGGGAGTTGATTAATAAGAGGAGGCACACTACATGAGCAGCACGACCGACACCAATCCCCCTATGAGGTGTGCTACACACCTTTAACCGAGATCCTCTCTGTATGTCGTATCCTTTTGGTGTATTCAAGAGTCTTGACCACCTTTTCATGGTTAGTTAGTCTGCGTATGTTTTGTGATTTTTATCAACCTGTTTGCTCCACCCTCTCCCTGTTTTCTCATCCAAAACCATATTTCTCAGGATTAATTGTGATTCCTTTTTTCTTCCACTCTTGTGTTATGAACTGGGATCCTCTAAAGCAGTTGGTCCGTTTTTTGACTATCACTGATAAGGGTGAAGCATTTAGGCTCAATTTTCATTCATCGCTAGCATTTGCAGGATTGGTTTTAACCTTTTTACATGGTTTATTACACAATTATTTGGATGTTTTTGGTGTTTTTATGTGGCGATTAATTTTTTGGTTGTGTGTTGGTTCATGCCACACTATTGATGGTCCCACTTAATGGACTATTTGTGCGAATACGTGCCAATAGAAATAGATTTCTATCAATAAAATCAAAGGGCTCTGTATTTAGTTTGATTTCACCCTGAGGAAGGATCATTTCTCATGTCCTCATCATTAATAAATGAATTAATAAATTTCTTTCTACACTTTTGTTGGTATTTAAATTATGAACTGATATATTTATATTGAATTCCATTCAAATGTGAATTGATAAGTTTGATTATATTGGTAGATGCGATATGTGATATTTTGATGCATGACTTTTGATGTTATTATTGATGCTGCACATGTGAGATAATTAAGGACGTAGTCATGTGTCCGTTTTAAGAATGTATTGCTGTATTGGTTAAATTCATACAATTAAATAATTAAATATTGTGGTAAATAATTTATTTTTATATTAAAATAATTAATGGGATAATTTATTTATAATTAATTGATATTATTATTGGTGAATTAATTATGTTATATTATAGTGACTGATTTAAATAATTAATTGTGATAATTAAATAAGGATAGTCGATATTTTGAATGATATAATTAATTTTATGAAAATTAATTATGGAATATAAATTTTTTTTAAGAATAATTATTTGAAGGATTAATTAATTTTAATGTGTACTTAGTTAATTGTTGTGTTAATTAATTTATTTAGCATATTTAACTAATATATTATATTAATAATGGAATTATAATAGTTTATTATTGAAATAATTATCTTGTTTTTTGTTCAATAAAATGGGATAACTAATTATTGAATTAATTATCTAGTTGACATGCTTGTGGTAATGATTAAATAAATGTTAATTTATTATTAACTATTGAGATGTTTCATGGTTAATTTATTATAGAATTATTTGACTAGATATTATGTTGTTAATTAGTTTCCAAATTAATTAATGGATTTGATTAATTAATTTGTGAATTAATAAATGGATGGTTTTGGGGTGTTGTTCATGATGTTCTACACCATTGATAAATATATATATGTATGATTGATAAATGGGTTCTGAGACAAGGAATAATGATCCAAAAAATCAGGGGGTTCTAGACTTGGTGTTCTAGATCCCCCTTGTATAAAAATACTATTTAACGAGACAATTACTGATGCTCCAAATTCCCAAGGGATTTGAGACTAGTATTGATGCTTCAAATACACCCGAATGTGTTAGACATGATGTTCTACACCAATTAATTATAATTGGATTGTTGGTCCAATTTTTCATACATGAATGTAATTAAATGGTTAATAAAAGTTGGTGCGATGTAATGATTTGTGACTGAATTTGTGAAATGGTTCAGACCCTGGCATAATTGAGGTAGGTATTAAGATAATGGTGTCTAGGGGAACCTAGGAGTGAATCACTATATAAAGTAGACTGGGTCAGATTTTTCTATTGGTTGGGAAATTTATTATTTTCAATGGACCATCTCGGATATATATTATGAAAGATTAAATAAAATATCTTATGAAGAATTGTCCAAGAAAAAGAAGATGCATCGATTAAGTCTTTACATTGATTGTATATATGGTCTTTACAGACATATATTGTGATTGACTTATAAAGGGAATGTCAGGAATAAGATGGAACTCAAGACGTATATACTTTAACTAGGTTTGAGTGTTTGATAAATGAAAATTAATGTGTGATGACTATTGTGTAAGCATGTCAACCATATAATACAGGATCAGACACCTGCTGAGGGATAAATCATATACGTGGGTATAGAGTTACATGGTCTAACTTACATTATTTGTGTATGATTTTAAACTATTTAAATTATATATTTAATTTTTGAATTTGGGGTAGACACCAATGGTGATGGCCTATTGAGATGTACATCTGACACCCATCTTGGGATTCCATTGCGCTAGGGTACCCGAGTATACCTTTAATATTTATAGGACTACGACACTTGGACCTTTCTTATTGATGGATGCTAGTACCTGGATATATGAGAAAAGGACTGCGCTGGATCTCAGAATTCATGTGGAGTTTTTTCATGGGGATATTGAAGCATTGTTTATTAATTTCATAATTCATATGTAAATAATGTTTTATTTTTTATCACATTAATAGATTTACCATCATAACTTGAATGTATTGTATAGCATCGGTTTTGGCCATTAGTTTTATACTTTATTTATAAATTTATGTCTTCTCTTGTATTATCTTTATTAAAACTACATTCATCTTTTGTGGATATTGTCCACTGTTTTTACTCCGATCAGATTGTATAATATCCCCTCTGACTATCTTTACACCCTCACTTCTATTTGGTAGTCTTTGGCATATGGGTATATACGCATGAGGTCATATAGAGACTGGTCCATCCACCTATTTAAGGGGTGACCCGTGTCGAGATATTACAAAGTGGTATCATAGTATTATTTTATATTGTCTTACTATTTTGGGGTTGGTAGAAAAAGATTAAGAATGTGTTAGCGCTTGGGATAATAGTCATTCCTAGGACCGATCACTATATGGTTTGGAAATGAAAAAGTGGGTAGGTATGGTAATTGATATTTATACTGTTCGTGGTTATAGTTGATATGAATTCCTCTTCAGTGACTGGTATATTTTCTATTTCTTATTGATTTTGTGAATTTTGGAAAACAACTGTCTTAGAATGATAATGTAAGAATGTTGAATACATAAATCATCATAGACACTTAGAGATTCACATTCCATGCATAAATTCTATCACATGTAGTTGAATTATTGGGATTCCTACTAATAAAGATCATGTGCCTTAAATAGGTGTCATGTCTTGTACTTATTTGGCATAGCTTTTTAAATAGCATGTTTTAGTGGCAGATTTAACCTTCTTGGGTGTTTATATGCCTTAATTCCTATATGATTATCATGTTTTATAATTGATCCATGCTTCTGTGATATAACATGTTGTTGTGTTAATGCTTATGATACCATGCTAGAGATGTTTTGATGTGTGAAAGTGTTGTTAATGTTAATAGGCTAAATAAATGTTGATTGTGATAAAAGGGATCCATATGATATCTTTAATGTGTATGAGAACCATATAGATTTTTAGATGCCCACAAATTTGTTTGATCCTTATATAAACATTGTACATTTTAAAATGTTTATAAATGTTAAACTTTTATGTTTTTATTTAAATTAAATGTTATTGGGTAGCTTTTTGATTAAATCAATTTGAATAAATGGGAACCTCATAGGTCCTTTATTTTTTGTGTAAAATGAATTTAGATGATAAATTGCATATTTTTATTTCGATAATAGTGAATGTAATATGATAAAAAATGAGTTTTGTAATTGTATTCCTATTTTTCCATAGGGTGTTGTTTTTAAAACCAAGTGACTTGTTATGAATATGTACTTGTGTGTTTGTGGAAATACATTCAAATGTTTAAATGTTGAAAATAATTACAGAAAAGGATAAAATAAAAAAACGGCTTTTGAACCTCATGATTTCAATTTTTCATGACCAAGTGATAATTTTGATGTTTAGGTTTTGTAAGTGGATAACCCATGGTAGGTTGTACCCTTAGACTGTTTATGGAATTTAGGTAAGTTTGTCCCATTACTCGGGATCACTTTTTCAGACTCGAGTTTTTTGACAAGACGATAGGTTTAACTTAGAGCTATTTTTTCAATGGTTTATATGGAGATAATGGTTTGAGGAACATCACATACATGGGTTATGATGTTCTGAAATAGCACGCTAGTGAGAATCTAATTATTTCATACAACGAAATGGGAAATCATATTGTGGGAAGTGATAAAATAGTAATCTTTGAAAGAAAAAGAATATCATTGATGATATTGGAATCGAGGTGTTGTTGATGATGCGTAGGTAACAGAAGCATATATTTTTTTACAAAGAGTAAACTTGTGATAGTACAACTGATCTTTTAGAGACGTGAAATTTCTCTTATTGTGAACTATCAAATGATATGAGCACGTACTCTATATTGTTCTCATCTTGGAGACACTAAGATAATGTCAGCCGTATTCCTTGCTAATGTTTTTAAAGTTATTGGACATGATGTGTGATTGTTATCTGGGTTATACACGGGATGCATGGTTTCCATGGGCTATTCCTTCGTTCATTTTGGGGAACATTAGTTTTATTAAATATCCATGAGATGGATTGACATTGTAATGCCACCAGAGGTCAGGTAATGAGTTTTATGTACATGCGGTTGGTGGTGTAATAATTATAAATGGAACATCGTCATTTTAATGGTGAGTGTGGGTTTTGGGACAGTTATGTCTTTTCATGAAATCTTGTACAACTAGTTTCTATTAGCCGATCAAGATTCATCATTTTTCATTAATTAGTTCACTGTAATAGGCTTAGATGTATTCTTTGTTTAGGAGAGCATTGGATTTGGTTTAATAGAATTAATGATTTGAACTTATTTTTTTGTTAGTAGAGTGTTTAGTGTTTCAAAACAAAATGTCCTTATTCACAGCAGTCTTCGTGACCTTGAGGGGTTAAAATCTGTTGTAGTATTTCCCGACGACTCCTCAAGGATGAAATTTTTTTATGGTTGGTAGATTGTAATGTCCTTTGTTTTTTAATAGGCTTTAAATTACAATGGTTTTCTATTTTTTTCTCATTTATCAACATGTTTGATTTTTAGCTGAGCTCAAGATCATTATTATATGTGTTTGAACACTTAAAGGTGTCTTTTTTTAGACTTGGATGAATAAATAATAATTTTCACAGGAGTCCCGATAAGTCTCAGGAGCACCAGATCTGGAAAACATTAAATTAATGGATCTGCACGGGCTGCGCATGGATGCAGTCCATCCCATTTAGCTTACCCAGTTTAATAATTTTTTATATTAAATAAATAATATTAAATTGTGGATTTATGTTTAAATGGAAGATTGCGTTAATAATAATAATGTTATTATTATTATGCTATCATAAATTTCTTTATATTAACAGATTTTAATTGTATTATTAATGTGTTGTAATAGTTATGGGAAATTAATGAGTAATTTTGGTTTAATAATGAAAATTTTTCTTAATGCTGAGTTTCAGATTAAATGATGACGCGTTTAAACAAATAATGAATTTCAGAATTAATAAAGAAGCATTTTTATTTAATAGAGGTGTGTGTTTTTATCTAATGTGGAATAATAATAATAATGAGAATATTATTATTGTTTTTTTATGTGTATTATTGTTATTTTTAATTATGGTTATTATTATTAAAATGAAAAATAATAAAATTGGAATTTGGTTTTTTAAATTAAATCCACGGAAAAGGGGGATTTGATTAATTGTTCTGAAATAACAGTTTCATTAATTTATATGGAATTAAATGAAACTAAATTAAACAATTTGTATTTGTTATTTTGGGTTTTACTAAAGCTGTGTTTTAATATATGATAATAATAATGATGGTTATTATTATAGTGGTTTCATTTATTTAATTTGGGATTGAAATTATTTTCATTAAACAAGTTTTTGGATGTTTCGTTTAATTTAATTAATGTTGTGATAATATTATTAAATGGAATGTAAATGAGGTGTTGAGTGTTATCAACATTGTACATTTTAAAATGTTTATAAATGTTAAACTTTTATGTTTTTATTTAAATTAAATGTTATTGGGTAGCTTTTTGATTAACTCAAATTGAATAAATGGGAACCTCATAGGTCCTTTATTTTTTGTGTAAAATTAATTTAGATGATAAATTGCGTATTTTTATTTCGATAATATTGAATGTAATATGATAAAAAATGAGTTTTGTAAATGTATTCCTATTTTTCCATAGGGTGTTGTTTTTAAAACCAAGTGACTTGTTATGAATATGTACTTGTGTGTTTGTGGAAATACATTCAAATTTTTAAATGTTGAAAATAATTACAAAAATGGATAAAATGAAAAAATGGATTTTGAACCTCGTGATTTCAATTTTTCATGACCAAGTGATAATTTTGATGTTTAGGTTTCGTAAGGGGATAACCCATGGTAGGTTGTACCCTTAGATTGTTTATGGAATTAAGGTAAGTTTGTCCCATTACTCGGGATCACTTTTTCAGACTCGAGTGTTTTGACAAGACGATAGGTTTAACTTAGAGCTATTTTTTTCAATGGTTTATATGGTAATAATGGTTTGAGGAACATCACATACATGGGTTATGATGTTCTAAAACAGCACTCTAGTGAGAATCTATTTATTTCATACAACGAAATGGGAAATCATATTGTGGGTAGTGATAAACTAGTATTCTTTGAAAGAAAAAGAATATCATTGATGATATTGGTATCGAGGTGTTGTTGATGATGCGTAGGTAACAAAAGCTTAGATTTTTTTACAAAGAGTAAACTTGTGATAGTACAACTGATCTTTTAGAGACGTGAAATTTCTCTTATTGTGAACTATCAAATGATATGAGCATGTACTCTATATTGTTCTCATCTTGGAGACACTATGATAATGTCAGCCGTATTCCTTGCTAATGTTTTTAAAGTTATTGGACATGATGTGTGATTGTTATTTGGGTTATACATGGGATGCATGGTTTCCATGGGCTATTCCTTCGTTCATTTTGGGGAACATTAGTTTTATTAATTTTCCATGAGATGGATTGACATTGTAATGACACCAGAGGTCAGGTAATGAGTTTTATGTACATGCGGTTGGTGGTGTAATAATTATAAATGAAACATCGTCATTTTAGTGGTGAGTGTGGGTTTTGGGACAATTATGTATTTTAATGAAATCTTGTACAACTAGTTTCTATTAGCCGATCAAGATTCATCATTTTTCATTAATGAGTTCACTGTAATGGGCTCAGATGTATTCTTTGTTTAGGAGAGCATTGGATTTGGTTTAATAGAATTAATGATTTGAACTTATTTTTTTATTAGTAGAGTGTTTAGTGTTTCAAAACAAAATGTCCTTATTCATAGCAGTCTTCGTGACCTTTAGGGGTTAAAATCTGTCGTAGTATTTCCTGATGACTCCTCAAGGATGAAATTTTTTTATGGTTGGTAGATTGTAATGTCCTTTGTTTTTTAATAGGCTTTAAATTACAATGGTTTTCTATTTTTTTCTCATATATCAACATGTTTGATTTTTAGCTGAGCTCAAGATCATTATTATATGTGTTTGAACACTTAAAGGTGTCTTTTTTTAGACTTGGATGAATAAATAATAATTTTCACGGGAGTCCCGATAAGTCTCAGGAGCACCAGATCTGGAAAACATCAAATTAATGGATCTGCACGGGCTGCGCATGGATTCAGTCCATCCCATTTAGCTTACCCAGTTTAATATTTTTTTATATTAAATAAATAATATTAAATTGTGGATTTATGTTTAAATGGAAGATTGTGTTAATAATAATAATGTTATTATTTTTATGCTATCATAAATTTCTTTATATTAACAGATTTTAATTGCATTATTAATGTGTTGTAATAGTTATGGGAAATTAATGAGTCATTTTGGTTTAACAATGAAAATTTTTCTTAATGCTGAGTTTCAGATTAAATGATGACGCGTTTAAATAAATAATGAATTTAAGAATTAATAAAGAAGCATTTTTATTTAATAGAGGTGTGTGTTTTTATCTAATGTGGAATAATAATAATAATGAGAATATTATTATTGTTTTTTTATGTGTATTATTGTTATTTTTAATTATGGTTATTATTATTAAAATGAAATATAATAAAATTGGAATTTGGTTTTTTAAATTAAATCCACGGAAAAGGGGGATTTAATTAATTGTTCTGAAATAACAGTTTCATTAATTTATATTGAATTAAATGAAACTAAATTAAACAATTTTTTGTTGTTATTTTGGGTTTTACTAAAGCTGTGTTTTAATATATTATAATAATAATGATGGTTATTATTATAGTGGTTTCATTTATTTAATTTGGGATTGAAATTATTTTCATTAAACAAGTTGTTGGATGTTTCGTTTAATTTAATTAATGTTGTAATAATATTATTAAATGGAATGTAAATGAGGTGTTGAGTGTTATCAACAAATAATAGTATTAAATGGTATTATGAAATGATTTGTAAATGATGAGTATGATGTTATTAAGGAATCATAATATTAAATGGTAATATTAAATCTGAAATAAATGTGAAGTTGAATTTAATTTAATTAAATTCAATGTAATGAGGAATTTAATTCATTAAAGATAAATGGTGCATTTTTTATTTTAATTTTGGTTAAAAAACATTTAATTAATTGATATGAAGAATGGATTTTGTTTAATTATTTATTTTTCAGATAAATAAATTAAATAAATGAGTTAGAGTTTTTATTTAATTAGATATTATTTGAGAGAATGTAATTAATTTGATGTGTTAATAAATTTTTGGGTTTTACCTAATAGGGGTGTAAAATAATTAATGGTAATGATAATATAATTGTTATTTTTAGTATTGTTATTGTTTTCATAATATTAAATGTATTATTTTAATAGGGAATTAATTAAATGATTCAGGGAGGTGATTGAAAGGAGGAGGTACACTACATGACCAGAGCAACATGCACTAGGCCTCCTATAAGGCAACTTGCACACCTTCAATAGGTCTCCTCTCAACATGTCGAATCCTTCTGTTGTTTTCACAAGTCGTGTCTACCTCTTCAAAGTGACTCCATCAACGTATGTTTTTGGATTCACATCAATTCTTTGGATCCTACCTCTCCCTGTTTTCTTGGCCAAAACACTATGCCTCGAGATTCATTGGGATTACTATTTATTCAGTTCTAGGGTTTTGCAATGGGATCCTATAGACAAGTTGGTCTATATTCCATCTATAGCCACCAAGGGTGATGCTTTTAGACTAAGTTTTAATTCATCACCTCTATATCCGGGTGTGGGAATAAACCCATTAATTGGTTTCCCACAAAATTATTTGGATTCTTATGGTGTTTTTGTGATGCAATTAATATTTTGGGTGTGTGTTTATTCCTGGCGCACTAATAATGGGTTCCTACTAATGGCGTGTATGTGCGACTTTGTGCCAATAGCAATTGGTATCCACCAAGTAAATCAAAGGGATGAATATTCAATCTGGTCCCTCCCAGAGGTACGATCATTTTTCTAATCCTCAAATATAATAAATTCATTATTAAAATGTTTCCTCTACTTTTTTGGTATTTAAATTATGTGTTAATGTATTTATCTTGATTTCCATTTATTGGTGAAGTTAGTCTGTTTGATTAAATTTGTAAATGTGATATATGATATGTTTATGCATGAAATTTTTTGTTATTGAATGATTCTTTTCACTAGAGATAAATGAGTACATGACCATGTGTTGCTTTTATGAATGTATTGCTATATTAGATAATGTTATATTATTATATAATTAAATGATATGATAAATTATTTTTTAAAAATATAACTAATGAGTTAAATCATTTGTTCTTAAATGGAGTAACTATTATGAAATAATATCATTCTTTTATAGTGATTGATTTAAATAATTTATTGCCGAATTTAAATTTGGAGAGTTGAGATTTGGATTGAGATAAAAAAATTGGAAAATTAATAATATGATGTGATTTGTTTTGAAGATTAATTAATTAACGGATTAATTAATTGTAATGTGTATACAGTTAATTATTGTGTTAGCTAATATATATATTATAATTTATTAATTGATTGAGTTTGTAATGGAATTATTATAGTTGGTTGGTGAATTAATTATCAAGTTTTTTGTCGAGGTTTTGGGATAATGAAATGTTCAATTAATTATGTAGTTGACTTTATTTTGGTTAAAAATAATTAATTTTTAATTAATTAATTACTATTGAGATGTTTAATGATAAATTTATTATAGAATAATTTGATTTTAAATTTATGTTGTTAATTACTAGTTGAATAAATTAACTATTATGATTAATTAATTTACAAATTAATTATTTGGTGGATTTGGGGTGTTAAACATGACATTATACACCAATGATAAATATATATGAATGATTTATAAATGGGTTGTTATGCCGGGACTGATGCTTCGCATACATACATGGTGCTAGACATGGAGTTCTAGATCCATTTGTTATTCAGATATTATTTTATGGGATAGGGACTAATGCTCCAAATACCCCATGGTTGTGAGGCAAGGAATGATGCTTTAAATACTCATGAGGATGTTAGAAATGAGGTTCCACACACATTAATTGACCTTAGATTGTGGATCTAATATGTCATACATGAACTGAATTAAACATTTAATGAAATCTAGTGTGATGTATTTTTTGTGATTGAATATGGTAAATGTTTCAGACCCCCGCACAACTGATGCCAGTATTGAGATACATGTGTTTAGGGGAACCCTGGTGCGAATCACTTGGAAAACTGGATTGGCTCATATTTTGATATTGGTTGTGAAAATCACTATTTTTATTGGAAGGCATCAGACATAATATATGAAATATTAAATTAAGTATCTTCTGACGTGTTATCCTACCCAAATCACAATATTGTATTCAGTCTTTACATTGATTTATTAGATGTTATTTAGAGACATCTGTTTTGAGTGACTTATTTGGGGAATTTCGAGCATAGGAACTATCTTGAGACTTAAATAATTTAATGAATTTTTAATATTTTATAAATGAAAATGATTGTGTGATTACTATATTATAAACATGAACAACATATAATGCAGGTTCAAACACCAGCGGACGTTGAAGTAGGTACATGGTTATGTAGTAACAAGGTACTACTTACATTATTTGTGAATTCATTAACACTGTTTAAATTTTTTATTCTATTTCTAGATTTGGGGTAGTCACAAGTGGTATCAGCCTACTAAGATATATATCTCACACCTAATCGGGATGCCACTGCATTGGGTTACCCGAGTAGACCTTTCTTATTCAATGGACGATGAACCTTGGACCATTCCGGTTTTTATATGCTAGTACCTGGAGATAAGAGAAAAGGACTAAGATGGAGCATAGGATGCTTGTAGAGTTCTTTCATGGGGATACTATGTCATTCTTATTTATTTCTATATTGATATGTAGTGTATTATTTATTTTATATCGTTTTCATAGTGGTACCATCATAACACACATGGTTTATATAACATTGTTATTGGCCATTTGATTTTATAAAATATTTGTAAAAATATGCATTCCATTGATTTGTCATTATTCATTCCGCTTATTCCTTTTGATTATATTTTCCATTATTTTTTTGATGATAAGATGGTATAGTCTCATAACTGGATATCCTTATACCATCAGTGTTAGTCGGGAACCTATAGCATACTAGGAGATGTGCTTGAAGTCATATGGTGACCGGTCTGACCACTAGTTCAGGGGTGAGCTGAGTCGGGGATTTACAAAAAAAATTTATGATTATAATGTATTCGATTATTTAATGTTAATTAATAATGGATGAATTAGAGGAAATTTTTATTTTAATGTTAATTAATAATGGATGTATAAATTTTAAGATCGATACAAATTTTGTGAAATATAATACTAACTGAAATATAAAAGTTGAGTTTGATTTAGCCCTAACTTATTTTTATAATGAACTGATGTAGGATATGATAACATGTTATTGTAATCATGATTATGATACTCATATGAGATATAGAATATGGTCTTGAGTCACAAAAATAGTTTTGTATTATTAAAGAACTCCATATATGCACAACATAGAGTGACATACAATGTCTCTTCGATATAGTAGGGTTTCATGGATCTTATTGTACTTATCATTACCTATTGTTGGTAAGATAATATCAATAAAACCATTACATATTGAAACATTTATTATGAAATAATTGTCAGTTAACTAAAATGGGGGAGGCCTGACATATTATTGATTATGTAATCTGTTAGAGCTCAATAAAGATGGGGTTTTTAATCTTATATAATGAGAATAAAATCTGGTTGATAAATTGAGTTTTACAGAGGGGTGTGAGGCCACAAATAAATAGTATATATTATGTTTTTATATATTTATATGAGGTAAATTTTATGTTCTCATCCATAATGTAAAATGACCATTGACAAATTCATTGGCCATTTTAAATTATACATATAGAATCTAGAATATATTAGATTAAACTATCTAGAATGTATGGTTTGGTTATATAGGATTGATATAATCTTTTTATTATGGTCAGAAAATATTGTAGATATAGGTAACATATGAGAATACCCACTTACATGTTATGAAAATAGTGTACTTGGGTATAAAGATATAGGTGTATGAGGAAGATCACTCAATATCAAATCATATACTGAGTATAATTGATTATTAAAAAAAGAATTATCTTATCATTCAATACCTAATATAAATAATAATTATTATTTTGAATTATAAGAAGGTATGTTGGGTCATATAATTTTTTACTCAATCAATATTTATTTTTATTTAGATATATACTCTAATATTTTTTTTATAGTCAATACAAGAAACTTTTGAGGTGAATTCACAAGAATTTTATATGATGCAATACATGGTGAAGGTATTTATTTCATTTTATATTTGTTTTCGATGATATCCAAAAGTTTTTTGGATTTGATTTCACATTATATAACATATGTTGTGATATAAGGTGAAAATGGAACAAATACTTTTAAAATTTAGTGTATGTAGAATATTGATAGAAATAAATTTGATTAATCTATATTTTTATACTGTAATGGGGATTTTTTTTTCATGACACTTCATCCATGTAAAATTATATAATTAGGGTAATCATATACATATGTAATTATTAGGGGGAAATGTTATTTCATTACCCATATAGACATACAGTACGAATTCATAAATCTAATGTAATAATGTATGAAAGATTCTTTGGGTGGCTGAATGTTATACTTTATCATTTGTTAAACATTAGTGTTTTTAACATTATATGTATCATAAAGGAGTTTTATGTTTTTATTTATATGATACAAGGGTTGGATAATGAATATAGAAATTTGTATTATGATAGATCTAAATGTGGTATAACATGATTATCATCCTCAATGGCATATATACAATGGAAACCCAATTATATTATAGAGGATACATTTTAAATTATTCAATAAATCCTTAAAATCAATGTATCTCTCTTTAACCATCAACTTGTTATACAGAAATAGTAATCTTGATATATAGAGTGGATAGTCCTACTTGATTTTTGACTGATTCATTCACATAATGTCTATTAGTAATGATATTCTATGCCCTTCAATTCCCACTCAATTGACCATGATAAATTTTTTTTTGAAAATTTTGATGATATATGTTTTTTCTGTTTGTGGTTGATCCTATTATATTTTGTATTTATCTATAGAACTCATGTTTTACAATTTCAAATACTAGTGATCATGGGGATATAACATTAATAAATATAAATTATTCTAATTATTGTTATAATACCCCTTAAAATCCCAATAAATTCAAATCCACTATCCATGAGGAGGTTATTTACCATAATTCACTCATGAACATTATGTCCACTATTTAAAAAAAATTAGTGACCCTGAGGATATATAAATAAGATTGGTCAAAGACACTATATTAGAAAAAAATGAGTCGTGGCCCAACCTACTAATTTATTACTCTTATGAAATAACACCTTCCAAAGAGATCCATCCCATGAAATAATTAAGGAGTCTCGACTGGGTTTAATCACTTTTCGGTGGAGATCATTACATCAATGACTTTGATCAATAGGTTTTCATTACCTCACATACACCAATATTAGTTTAGGTAAATATATATATCATAGAAATTTTTATCTCTCCCATTTCAAAGAATAACACTTGATTTGTCAATATGGACGTAAAAATTTTAGGCGATGAATTATATCATTTTAGAAAAATAATTCACAAATATATTTTCATAGGGTATATGAATGAATATAATACTCCATTCATTTATGGATGTAATGAATTATGTTTCATGTTTTTAATTCCATGAACCCATCAGCATGTAGATACCCCAAATATGATTATTATTTTGTCTTATAAGGATACCCTTCTAAACAAAAATTACATCACATACATATTTCATCATAACCATATAGATGATCCATGAAATATTTATGTATTCTAAAATAAAACTAATAATTTAACTGGTCTTTTTATTTTACAAACCTAGGATGTAATAGAGAATAAAAAATTATGAATCTTTCATGAAATGGGAATTGAAAATTCCCATTATTTTTCAAGTTATTTAATGAAAATTCTTCTAATAAGAAGTTTATATGTATGAAATGTTCACATAATTTGAGAGAGGTGAAATTTTGATTGTCTATTGGTTTCTCCCCATTCCATAGATATCCGTATATTGTTTGTTAACATAGTCATGTTTCATGCCTCGACCATTTCATTTGGGTGGCCCATAGTCACATTATTAGCCAACACATATCATACACTGGATATGTAGGGAACCATGATGTTAACCAAATAACCAAATTAGTATGTTAATATATTCATCATCCCATTTTATAAAAACTGAAGGACATTTATACTATGTGAATGGATCAGATTCACATTCATAAAAAACCTAAAATACCACCAACACCTTGAAAAATATCCCCCACATGTATGCATGAGAGGATAGTCATATGAAATATGAAATCATACCCTATTATAAACCAATATTTAAACCAGGGAATTTCAATATTTATCCTTAAAATACAATAAAATTATTATTAGATTATTTTTTTTCACATATAATCTTTTTATGACACCAATAAATGATCCTATATGGTTTTTAAAAATGAACCGTGAATTTATTTTTCAGAAATCATTTCATTATATACTTTGAATGGTTTATTTTCATGTTTTATTTTTACCAGTGGTTTTTATTAAATAAATTTTATATTATTTATTTTATATTTTAATTTATTTTATTTTTTGATTTATTATCTAATTTTTCTTTTAATTATTTAAATTTGGAATCACCTTGTCCTAGACCACCCATGACAACCCCACAACATTAATGCCTCAACATTAGCCCTCCCATCAAAATCTAACTCCACCTAACCTATTGTGATGCCCTAATAATGATTTAATTAATTATTAATGGTGGGAGTTGGACAATAATAAAAAAATATAAGGGAGTGAAAAAAGAAAGAGATCAAATGACTTCTACTTATTATATGTGTCTGTTTCTGTAATTATACACAAACATAGAAACAATGACACACACACATATATATACACAGAGATTTATAAAAAATTTATATATATAGCAGTATATAATCTATTTAATTTTGAATTATCATATTGGTATAATGAAAATTAAACAACTTGTGAAACCATAAGCTTGTTAGGATAAACTAGAGCCCCTATAGTGGGGGGACGACGTTGATTTTGGAATATTATAATTATAAAATAAAATTGTTCCAAAATTTCATCTCTCAATAGATCATATCATAGTGAACCAAACTGATGTGGCATTGTAACTCCTGCAACTATAACAAATTACTATAATTTTTGTTATTATACTAGAATTGATATAATATATGGCACAATACCTATCAAATACACATCATTTGTTTTTGAGTCTAATGATATTTAAATATATGACTATATATATAGTTTTAATGTATAAATTAAAAGCCAAAAATTATTAGAATTAATTATTAATCACTATGTTCATGTTCTAAAATTTATTTTATTTATTATTTATTTCGATTAAATAATATATATTTATTTATGAACATATAACCATATACCCACAAACATATATATTAAGTTATATATATATATATAATTATACACTTAAAAAAATATATTTATAACATATTTATATTTATATGTCGGTGGAATGCATGTGCACGGATGATGATTATCCATGGTATTTGAAATATGATATATTGGACTTTGAAGTTGTGTTATACAAGGAAAATAGGAAAAAGTCAGCCTTACATGACATATTTTTTCAGAGGGTTATAAAATGAAAAAATGACATAAATAAATGGGAGGACCTACAAAGAAATTTTCAAATGTTTCTGATAAAGATTATCTAAAAATTATAATATGGTTTATCTTGAACGAATATTTTTAATGGAGATAGATTTTCTATACATGGTAGCCTAACATGTGTGTATATAGTTTGGATTCTTATAAATCATCAATAAAAACCCAAGACAATTTTTAATTATAAATTATTAAATAAAACATTCCCATTCATTTCAATAAATTCATATATATATATATATATGTATATATTTAATTGTATTCATTATTTGTTATTAATTGACTAACATCAACATTTAACGAAAATTTAATCCACTGTTAAGAATTGTCATCTAAAAATAATCATTTAATAAATTTTAAATGTCTTACAAAAACACCAGAACTATATCATAAAATAACATGACATAATTTCAACTAAATGATATATTTATTAATATTTATTTATATTTTTTAATAAATAATATTAAAATCATGGATAAATAATTCTTTTCATATTTTTAATTTTCATATAAATTGTAAAAAGATACATATTATATTATCAATAGTAGTTTAACCTCACTTTTGAAGAAAAAAAGTATTGATAAATCCACAAAATATTATTTACCCATTTATAATGAATAATGGAGGTGTACCCAATGATACCATGAAATTGGGCAATTGATTCTAAAATCCATCCATGCCATTAGGTTTTTTTAACAAAATAATTTAGAGAAATGGTTTTTGTTATGTCACCCCCTATAGTGTTATCAATAATGGGGATATTGAATGTGTCCTCATATAGAATACACTGGATAATAAGTATATATACATATATATTTAATTAATTCATTTAATGATTATTCAAACATTATTTGACAATGAAATGTGGGTTTGAATGATTTCATATTGAATATGAAATCATAAAACAAAATACACCATGATTGAGAACATAAATTTTGGACAGTACGTGATTTGAATCCAATGTATATGATGTTTATTCTCCAAGAAGATGGCATGAATGTCGTATTTATAAGGAATGAGTATGATTTATATGATTTGAACCATGTACATGACATGATTCCCACTTACACACCATGAAATAATCGAATAGGGTCCCTATTTTATGATACGTATCATGATCATTGTAGATGATGTAATGATTTTGAAACATAAATTCAATTAAATATACGAGTTGTGATATCCATGTGATCCAATTTCATTAGGGACCTTTGTATAAATGGAGTACATGACCTGAATCCCAGTTACACTTCATTTATATTTTGACGTATAATTTGATTGAATCACATTCATGATCTGAGTAATTTAAATGTCATGAACCACTAGAATCTATAAATATATGAGATCCATCTAATGGAAAAATGGGTCTGACGACATTGAAACCCTTTTACATTTCATTCATGTTTCTCTTCCAATTTATACATTGCATATTTTTATTTCATAATATTTTTTCCATTATTTTTTTTGCAGTATACCATTCCAATACTACTTCTTGATTGTTTGTTGTTATAACAGTTATGTAAAATTCTAATTTTTTTTTCAACATCATCCATTAATGTGTTCTAAATATATTCTTCAATAAACATATTATGTTGTTTTTTAAGATGGTTTCTATTATTGTTTTCCATATTCGGAACTATATTTTTTATTGTCAAGAAGGTTTGAATTTTTTTTATATTTTTTTAATAATGTCATGTGTGGTTAATAATTAGTTATTAAGGGTTGGTATTAATGGTGGATTTGAATGTAATGAATACCAAACTGCAAACATTGTAACATAGTGGAAAGTAATTATGCTATTAAAAATCTTTTCGCTAATTCAATTTCATATTTGGATCATTGGAGATGTAATCGAAGGACCCAGACCTAGTTAGGGTTGTTATAACTGGGACAATAAGATATTCATACAATATTTCTTAAAATACAAACCTACTAAACCTAGATTTTCACTATATATAGAATAATGAATAGATGGTGATTATATAGATCTAATTGGTTAGAAAATGAATTATTGGAGTTATATGAATTGTGTCATAGACTAAGACATTGGCCTTTCCCAATCCGGGTTTATGATTATATTTTTTCAAAACCAACAATTTTACCCTGAACCCTTATCGAACCCCTAAAGTATACCATTGATTTTTTTTACTAAAAATATACCCAATGGAGATCTAGAAGAATCCAGCCATAATTTTATTATCACAAGGATTCCAGTCTAATTTTTATCCATATGGATTCAAACTTGCACAACCATGGTGCTACAAAATTGCAGAGAAGTTAATTTTGATAAATATAAATTTTAATATAATAAACACCAACACATAATAAAAAAAATTGTGAAAGACTTTCTAACATGGATGATTTTTTCATGGATCTTTCAATTAGTTGTACATTGATCACACGGTCCCCCCATAGCTTCTATGAATAGCATACAATTAAGATAACATCATTTTGAAATGTTGCACTAATGTTTGTTTACAGGGATATGGATCATGCCTATCTAGCCTTGGGATATACTCAATCGAGAATCCACTATAATGAGATCTATATCCTATCCTCATCCATGGTAATCCTTTCTATACACATGTCGCACTATATTGCCTTGTACTACCAGGACCATGTTGGAGGGATCGTGGAACTGTTATGTAAGGAAGCTCCATTACCTACATCTACCATTTTCTCATCATCTCAAAAAATTCTCATACTATATCATCTCATGGTATGATGGATTAAATCAATATCCTCATTCTCTATAAAATGGGTTTCATGAGGATGATTGATGGGAGAAATAAGTGGGACCTAGTGTATGTGGATGATGAAAGTGAGGCCGTATCTAACTGAGACCCTCTCATATACCATGTGTCCCTTAACTCTATTGATCCATCTATAACCCCATCCCCCACTACCACTCACTCATTATTTTATTTCTCCTATACTCCAACATAATCTAATTCTACAACAACAACATCCCCTAATACAACTCTTCCTCCACCCCCTAAAACCACTGTCCATAACCCACCTATAACATCTAACATCTAGCATATTATCTATTGTCTTTTCGAGGACCATATATTAATTATCAACCAAATATGAATCCCATTCACCCCAAAATAATAGTTCACCACTCCCACGACACCACCATCCCCCAAATCTATTCAATAATCTCCTTCTATTGCATTCCCCATTTCATCACGAGTGACCATAAAACATCAAAATAGGGTTATCCTTTTAAAATCACGATTCTAGAATCCGCCCAGAGATGCACCGTATCTAGTTGGTCACATGTCCTAAATCGCATTCCCCCAAATTCTAGAGGCTACCAACTTGTAGGAGGTCCTTGGGTGAGATAGTGGGGAAACTATGACCTCAATGAAAGTTTAACTTCGTGTTAGAAAACAAAGGGCAGTAACAGAAGTAGTAATAATCATGCAAAAGTGATGAGCGGAAGGCTGACAGAAATAAACCGGAGAACACACATATATATAAGGTTTCTACATGATACATATGAATAGGAAAATAGTTTAACACATCAAAATGCTGGAATAATAATATTAAAACTCCAATGTACAAAAGAACAACGAATAACAACTCCTCATCATCACAAGCCCCATCTTGGTCACATGTTATCCTGCACCAAACTAGTCAAGTACCTGAAGTAGAATGGTGTTTTCCCTTATCTGTACCTATAGAAAAATATTCAGTTTGGACCCATAATAATTTCACAAATAGGGTGAGAGGCTAAATCCTTGTAGGAAACCACCACATTATTGGAGCCTAACATTCAGTAAATATATGGCAGGTAATAAGTAAAAGGAATTAGTGAACAAAAAAGTACTTAGAAGTAAACCATCCATAGTTTTAGTGCATTCAATTTCATATACATGTTAGAAACTAATCAAATCATGTAAACAAAATAGTTAACCCTATGTAAAGTACTCACAACGTCTCCCCTATGGTTAAAAAAACAAGTATATAACAAAGACTCTCCATGGAAGCACTCACAGTATATTCCACAGATAGACTAATATAAATATAGAATCTATGAGTAAGCACTCACAGTCAATTTTCCATCATAGCCAATGGTGATTAATGACTCTCTTAGGAAGATCTAATAGTCAATTTCCCTTATAGTCAAATGTTATTAACAAATCTTTGAAGAATCACTCACAATCAATTTCCCTTATACTCCAAATTGATTAACAACTCTCAAAGGAAGCCATCATCGTCAATTCCCCTTATAGTAAATTACAGCAGTTTCTCATGGCCCATTGTAAATAAATCAAGCATTTTAATGAAATAAGGCTAAGGTAACCCACAAGAACTTCTTGAATAAATAGTCTATAGAATAAAAACATGTAAGAATACAATTTACAGTATCTTACAAGACTAGGAATTTTCAATACAACAATGAATCCTAACAGGCTAAATAGGACCAAACAGTCATAAAAAACATGCATGTGAAACCACATCAAAATAAAAACAATCAACTATATTCACATTCAATTAACCTCTACACAAGCACACAAGCATGGAAGGAAAATAGTAGGTATAAAATTGTAACCATACAATACCCCAGTCCACGGTATTGGACCAATTTTAACATATAACTCAAATACATTCAACAAAAAGTCACAAACCACCTACCTTAGTGTTGATAGATCACTATATGTGAACCTCAAGCCTTGAATCACTCAAGAATAGGGTATATCTACAAAAACACTCAAAACATTCAACTGAGGATAACATCAGAACGAGGAGGAATCAAGAAACAATGCTCTAGAAGTAAGATGATCTTACCAAGGAAATCCCAAGAAAATCAACAAAAATCGAATTAGAGATCAGATTCTCAATTGGGGACTTGGAGGAAGTTCATTGACATACAGCTTCTCTTGGACAATCTAGGATGAGAGAAAGGCCATTTTGGCAATTAGACATGACCCCAATGCATTTAAGGAAAATAAGTAAATAAATAATGTGTGTGTTCCATTTCCATAAACTAATTTAGGTGGTCTCCCGGTCACCCCCACACAACTGGGTGATTAGACGTTACATGGCCATCACATGGCTTCATGCTGCAACTGAGTACACGGTGTTTACTCATAATGCACAGAGCGTGTACTTCAATTTTTTTAGAAATTCCTCTTTTTCCCAAGAAATGAACATAAAAGGAAAAAATACATGAATAGAAGATATGTATTCTTAAAAACTCCATCCCTTAAAGATATTAATCCCTAAATTTCCCTAGAAAGGAAGCGTAGAAGAAGAATTATGGAATAGATTCTAACACTATGATCGTACATATGCCTCCCTCTCCCATGTCTCGTCCTATATACGCATGTGCTGTCATAGCACTCATACCTGAGGAACAGACCATCCATGAAGAAAATTTTCACATCTATTGAAAATATGGATAGGATACACCTCAAAATATGAATCCACTTCCATCTCAACCTTCTTGAGTTGGAAGACATGGGAAGGGTCTGAGAAGTAACGTCAAAGCTGAGTAACGTCGATGACGTCATGCATAGTCCAATACCTCGAAGGTAACTTCAACTAATAGGCAACCGAAACAACTCTCTCCAACACATCCAATAGCCAAACATACATAAGAAAATGCGTACCCTCTCTCTTAATCCTTATGTTCCACAACCTCGGTGTGAGACACAAGAAAACCTGATTCCAAACCTCTAACTCTAAAGGTTGTCTCCGCAAATCAACATAAGATTTCTGCTGAGAAAGTGTGGTATCCATCCTCTTATGAATAAAATCTATCTGGTCTGTGGTCTCCTGAATAAGAAGAGGTCACAACATTGTTGCCTCTCCAACTCCAGCCAACATAAGGGTGATCGGCATGGCCTACCGTAAAATTCCTCGTAAGGTTCCATCTGAATATTTTCATGAAAACTATTAATGAAGGAAAAATCCACAGGAGATATGTGTTTCTCCCAAGAACCTCAAAAATATGGAATGAATGCTCGTAGCATGTCCTTAATCTCCTAAATCATACACTTAGATTGGCCATCTATCTAGAAATAGTAATTTGTAATCAAAAGTACATGTGTACTCAAAGCCTTATGATGCCCCTGGTAGACCCGAGAAATAAAACGTGCATCTCTGTTTGAAAAAATGGAGTGTGGAACTCCATGTAAGAACACAATCTCGTCAATATAAAATTTTCCTAGCTCAACAACAATGAATGTATCCTTGATCGGAAAGAAGAGAGCATCCTTCGTGAGTCTTTCAATGAAAACCCATACTACATCATTCCCTCAAGGTGACCTCAGAAACCCTGTCATGAAACCCATCGCGACATCATTCACATCCACTAGAGAATGGTTAACTGTAGAAAAATCACTGCTGGTATTTAATGGTACACCTTTACCTACTAACATGTGGAACACATAAAAAAACCATCAACATCTCTTTTCATACTAGTTCACCAATACTGACAGTGTCGATCACGATACATAATGGTGAAAGTAAGATAAACTAACCAAACTGTGGAATGAATGTCCTGTACCATATCCTCATGTACATCTGTTGGAACCCATATTCACCCCATGAAATGCAAGATATCCTCCTCTCTTATGGTATATCCAATAATAGGGTGCTCTCCTAACACTATTTCTTATAGGACCAGGCCTTCTGAATCTGATTGATGCCTCATTTTCACTAGATCAAATAGAGAAGTGGTAACATCTACATATGAAACATCTACCCCTAACTATCATGCACCTCCAAATGCATCTCAGAGAGTATAGCCTTAAACTTCCACTCACTTATAGCCACCTAAAATACTTGTATATGAGTCCTCCTACTTAGCACATCAGTCACTGCATTGCCTTTCCCAGGAATATAGGCAAGCTCGATGTTAAAAGTCTAAAGGTACTCGACACACCAGTGATCTCTCGGATTTAGGTCACACAAAGTGAAGATGTACTTGAGACTTTTGTTTTCGGTGAAAAAAAAATTCTCTCCCAGAAGATAATGTCTCCAAAAACATAAGGAATGAACAACTATTACCAATACAAGATTGTGAATCGAGTAATTTCTATCATGTGCCCTCAACTTCTGAGATGCTTATGCAACAGCTCCTTCCCCATGCATAATCATGGCTCACAACCCGATACTTGAAGCATCACATAAAAATTATAGATCTTTCCAAGATCTTGCAAGACTAGTATCAGTGCTGAATTAAATATCACTTTCATATCCTGAAAGTATGACTCACAGGAATATGACAACAAGAACCTTTCACTGTTGTTAGTAAAACCCATCAGTGGTGTTGAAAAGTGTGAAAAGTCCTATATGATACATATGTAGTAACCATCGAGCCATAGAAAAATCTGTACCTCAATGACATTCTTCGTTTTCTCCTAGGAAACTATTGTTCCAACTTTCTCTAGTCCGGCTAATACTATTGAATCTGATATAATGTGACCTGATAAGTAAATCTCAACCATCCAAAAGTGGCATTCAGACAGCTTAGCATATACATGATGCTCTCTCCATGTACTCAGAATGATCTCATGATCGGTATCATGGTCGTGTCGAGGGTGATAGCACACCATGATATCACCCACAATGAAAACAACGAAAGAATCCAAGTATTGATGTAACACTCGGTTCATCAGTTCCATGAAGACTACAAGTGCGTTCGTGAGAATGAAAATAATAACCACAAACTCATATAGACTATACATGCTCTGAAAAGCTGTAAGAGGATTATCATATGGTCTAACGCACAAATAATGATAACCCGATCTCCAATCAATCTTCGAGAACACTATGTATCCTCAATGATGATCAAAGAGATCATCAATCCTCGATAAGGGGTATTATTTCTTGACAATCTTTTGGTTCATCTTCCAATAATCCACACAAATCTTGAGGGTACTATCTACCTTCTTCACAAATAGGACTGGCGAACCCCAAGGGGAAGTACTAGGTCGGATGAAACCCTTTTCCTAAAACTCCTCCTATTGCTTCTTGAGCTCCTGTAACTCTAGTTTAGCCATCCTATGAGGAGGAATGGAAACCAGTGCCGCTCCAGGAATGAGCTCAAAAGAAATGAAAAAATATCCCTCTAGAGGAAAACCTGGAAAGTCCTCTAGAAATACTTCCCTGATACAATACACCACCGGAGGAAAGTCTAATTTTGAATTCACCAGGTCATCTAGATATTGACCTACAATCTGGGCAATAACTCCTCCCAACCCATGACATGATGGTATCCCGTATATGAGATAACATCCCTCCACCTCTAGAATAAGTCTCAAAGCATGTACGTAGAGAGATTCACCCTACTCTATGGATGTATCTCAAGATTCATGAATAGCATCATCATTGTTTCTAGTAATGACTCTGAACCCCAAGGTCCTACTTCCACTGTGAATATTGGAGGATGATGCAGCTGGAAAACTCATGTCAATCATGCCATAGATAGGGTAGGGTGCATTGCTCCCTAGAAGGTCTGGATGAACCTCATAAATCGCTCTTGGAACTAATTTTTGGCACCCGTGTCTTGAATGACGGCTGGTGCCAAGACTTCCACAACTGGAGGATCTGTGGGAAGTCCTCGATTGGCCATGTCTGGTGACTGATAGATGCATTGTAACTGGACGACAACCTGAGGATGTCTCGGTGGCAAGACACTATAAGCACAAGAACACCCCATAGATCATGATTATCAAGGAATGAAAACTGGGGGGTATAATGAGAACAAGAGAAATAATGCATTCATGTTTTCCAAAATAATGATTCATGGCGTGAATACTTTACTACAATGCGTGTTCATTATTCCTTTAACATGTGCATGTACTTCTTCCAAAACTGGTTGGGAAACACCGCAAACACATGGCTTGTTTTAATAACACTCGACATGTAAATGAATACTTTTCCACTAGAAAATGATTACATGGTGTGGTTTTCAGAACCAGGACGTCACATGGCCTCAAAAAAAATTCCCCAAATGCCAAAGTCTGCCAACTAGCAGTGAGGGCCTTGGGTGTTATAGTGGGGAAACTACGCCCTCATTGGCAGATTAACACATCATAAGTAAAAAAAATATAAGTAAAACAAGAAGTAATAATCATAAAAAATTGATTATTGGAAGACTAACGATAATAAACTAGGGCACACACATATATATAAAATATTTATTGCTAATAAATATTTTAATGAAAACATCTAAAGACATCACAATGCTGGAATAAAAACATTACTAAGACAGAGTACAAAAGAAATATAGATTAAAAAACATCATCATAACAATCCCCATCTTGGTCCCATGCTATCCATCTCCAAAGCAGTTTAGTTACTGAAGTAGAAGGTTGTTTTACCTTATCTATACATGCAATAATATAATCTGTTTCATCCGAAAAGCATGGACCAAACAGCGTGTGAGATTAAATCCTAGTAGTCATCCACCACAAGATTTGTTCCTAAGAGTCATTGAATATATGGCAGGTAATAAGTAAACGGAAGCAGTGATAAAGAAAGTAATCAATATTAATCAATCCTATGATTTAGTGCATTCAATTTCATATACCAACCAACAGCTAATCCAAGTAGGTAATCGAAACAGGTAACCCTTTTAGATGTACTCACAGCCTCTCCCCTCTGGTTCAAATTAGATGTATATAACAAAGACTTTCTAAGGAAGCAGTCACAGTCAATTCCCCTTATAGTATAATATAAACAAAAAATCTCTAAGGAAGCACTCACAGACAATTTCCCATCATACCTGAAGGTGATTAACGACACTCTGAATAATCTCTCACAATCAATTCCACTTATAGTCAAATGTGATTAATGACACTCTGACGAAGCACTCACAATCAATTCCCCTTATAATAATAAGTGATTAATGACTCTCTAAGTATATGGCCCCTTCCTTAAGCATTACTTAATCTTGAGTTTTTCCAAGAATACACATTGAGGATCTTTTCAGGTTTAGAGTTTTAGAGAATTAGATCATAAATCATGCATTACATTCCACATTTAAACCAGGTGGTTACATCAAGGACAATATTCATTTTTCCCATCAAAGGAAACATATTTAAAAAAACATGGATTCTTTCTTGACACTTCCTAGACACTATCATCAGATCATGTACCTTTCCCTAGACCTGTGTAAAAAAATTGAAAAACATGGGATGAACATAAAAAGCTCAGCAAGGGATATAATAATATTGAAAGAAAATCGTAGTCCATGTATACATAAGAATAAATGAAATCATATTTACTCATAAAACATATTCACTTTAAAAAACCTCATGAAATCATATTTTTTTATGAATAACACATAGAAATCATAAGATATAAAGGTAACTTGAGGCAGTTATAACATTCTTACATAGGGAATAACAATCATGGTTACGTTTGGAATACCAATCACAGTATATTACATAAATATCTTCTGATAAACCTTAGTGATTAACTCCTTCGCATTACCCAATGCATTGGTGTGCTATCTTGGTCTCACCCACCCTTAGTTTATCACGGAACCACTGGACATCATAATCAATGCCCACGAACCATAACATAATCGGGTCACATAAAACATGCATAAAGGAAAGATAAAATTTCCATATTCCAATCACAATATATCAAAACAATATATTAATATAATAAAAATATTATCAAAACCATTGATCAATACCAAAATAAATGAAAAGTAAATCATGGAATTTATTAATCATTTAATAAAAGTTATGGCTTGTAGAGGAAGCCGAAACTCAAATAATGGTCACCACGGTGGATAAGTCATTGTCACCACATACGTAAGACAAAACATTCCTTTTATCATTTAGTAAAACGCTTCATATATAAAGATTTTTTGTGAATCAAAGTTAAATGTAAAAGGGGTTTATACACCATATAAATGAAAGTTGTGTATAAAATAAAATATGCCTCAATGAAAGGAGATTGAGATGAAGTCCCTTACCTCGTTTCCCACTTGACTCTATCATTCTTTAATCTCCTAAATAATAAACTAGAGATAATTTCTACTTCCTTAAGAACATCTTTCAAGTTCATTATTCCTTTTATATCACTTATTACTATGTTATGAACATTATTTATTCATTTATGTTAATAACGGCCATTTTGCTGGTCTTTGGTACTTCAGTCAAAAATAATCTTCTTATAATCACAAGTTTTTCATGTGGTAAAATATCAATTATCTCCAGAATTAAATTAATGATTTATATATCATATATATCATGTATATCCACTATATACATGCATTTATAAAATTACATAACATTTAGTGTTAAGAAATTAAATGCAACATTCATGGAGACGGTAAGTCGTATGTACGCATGAAAGATACTTTCATTTCTATTCCATGTTTAATGGAATGAAATCATAATGATATAAAGTTATATTATAATTAAAATATAATATCATATATAATATCATTTCCTCCATCTTTAATACGTCCCACATATGGCATTAACGATTCAAATCACTTTGAGGGGCGGTAGTCTTCACTTCCTAAATTGAAAGTATTTTGTTTACCCATAATGGAAACCATAAAGGTATTCCATAAATTAAAAATACAGAAGCATAAGGAAAACATAAAAATTATATATATATAATATAAATATAGTGACATTTTAATGTACACAATGAGAGGTGTTAATATAAGATTTAACAATCATCGTTTTGTGAGGCTGTAATTCACCACTCATAGAAACAATATGTTATTTAACCATTATACTGGTGTGTGTGTTTGTGTAAATAAAATCATTCTCATAAAAACATCCCAGTATATTGAAGAAACTGTTTTTGTTGCAAATTAATTCATTAAAATAACTTTAGGGGGTTGGAGGAGAAAAATATAACAAAATAACATAAGAGAAGACATTGTCTTTAAATCGGGTAACTCCCCTTCGTTTGAACCAAAAGGGTTCTTGAAAATCAGTCTGCCTAAGGTAAGGATTCTAGGATGATGAGAGGGATATTGGTATATTATTTGAGTAGTGTTTGGATGATCCAAAGGGCTTTATAAGGGTGAGAGATGGGTAGGAAGTGCGGTCTTTTTTTAAGGGATAGGAGGGGCTCTTTTGGAAAGCATGAAACTATTATTTTATTATATAATTATTTTCGGTTTATAAAGGTCCCAAAATAATTAAATTCCATGATATGGTATCCCATGATAAAAATAAAATCATCCAATAATAATTGTACAAGTGTTAAATATTATTTTAAACATTACCTTCTTATTTATTTAAATCCTTCATTATTGACGTAAACACAACATCATCATTGTGTCATCAATAATTTAATTTTTTTATGTCTAAAAATTATAAAACAATTACCATGATGTAGAAAATATTTTAAGCTTTCTAATGAATATTTATCTTCAAAAATATCACTAATATAACACCATGTTAATTTTTTTTTAGTAAAATAAAACATGTTTGTGACATTTTTTTTACTTTTAATATAAGGTATTAATGACATTATCTTACACAAGTGGCTCCACGGGGTCCCAAAATTTGACCCATGGATTTTCTTGGTCTCCCATGACTCATAGAATAAGATTAGTACATGTATTAGGGAAATTTCATATTATTATAACATTATTTTTACCATAAATTACCCTTATTACCTCTAATCGCGGTTAATAAAACTCAAAAGTTACTATTCACTAAAAATTATTTTCATTCCATTAAACAAAATTTTACTTACTATTAACATCTACGTATGTTTTATTTTGGATATTCAATACATATAAGCGGTAAAGATTCATTTAATTGAAAAACCATTTTTTAACTACCCCATAGTGGTTTCACTATTCATCAAAAATTGATTTTTTTTTTCAGAAAAATACAAAAAATTCACTCTAACTATATTTGATATTCTGAATAAAAAATTGATGTATATTTTACAAATTTCAAAACATAAAAGTTTCATTAATTAATTTTATAATTAATTCTCGTTGTGAATTCAAATAGAGTGTTTTTAAGAAAAAATATATACCAAAAGATTGACAATTGTTTAGGTCCCATTTCAAAGTGAAATTAATTCTAATGTCCACCATTGCATTAACTGGTAAAAATTTATTATTATTTAATTATAAAACCAATTAAAAATGAAATCAAACCATATAAATAAATTAGATTAAAATGAGGTTTTGTATTAAAATACAACATTTTTCACTATTCAAAATAAATGAACATTATCTGAAAAATACAAAAAATTTATCCAAAGTAAATTTCAATGTCCCAATTATAAAGAATGAGTTTGTTTTGAAAAACAGAACTTATAAAATTTTCAATAGTTAGATTTAGAAATGGTTTTCCACCAAATGCAGTAAAACAATATTTTAAAAAATATTAGTGTATTCGATGCTTAAGATTGGATTTATTCTCATTTTAAGCCTCTAAAACACTATATATTTCATAAATAGGAAGAGATATGAATATAAATTATTCATTAATTACGTGGGATGTTACAACCTTATCCCCTTTATAAAATTGCATCCCCACAATTTATTTACATATTGAATATGTGGGGGTATTTATCCCTCATTTCATATTCAGATTCCCATGTTGCCTCTTAAATCATGTGGTTTTTACACAAAACCATTACTTGATGAATCACTTTATTCCGTAACAATTACTCCCTATGGTCAAGAATCAGGACCTATTGTTCCTCATAAGATAGATTCTCTTCCACCTAAACTACCTCCTGACTCAAAAAATGAGATAGATCTGGCATGTACTTCTTTAAAAATTAAACATGAAAAAAATTATCTACCTAAGATAAACCTGGAGGTAAAGCCACTCGGTACGCAACTGATCCAAATTTCTCCAGAATTTCCTTGGGTCTAATGAACCTTGGAATCAGGTTTCGTTTCTTACCCAATCACATCACACTTTTCCATGGTGAAACTATGAGAAGGACATGATCACCTACATTAAAAGAGAGATCCTTCCTCTTATTGCCCGCACTACCTTCTCTGAGCTGTTCTCATGTTTTTTGGTATCATCTAAACTTTTTCTGCAAACTCTTCTATCAATTCGGGTCCCATTAACTTCCTTTCACCTTCTTGAACCCAAAAAGCTGGTGTGTGACACTGATGTACATATAATGCCTCAAATCGTGCCATCTATATACTGGAATAAATTTTTTTATTATATAAATACTCATCTGATGAAATATGTTGGTCCCAACTTCCATGATAATCGATCTAACAAGCACATAGCATATCATCCAAATTATGAATTGTTCATTCTGGATTCCCATTTTATTCAGGATGAAAATGTGTACTAAAATTTAATTCAGTACCCAATGAGTTCTGAATTCCAGTCCAAAAGTTAGAAGTGAACCTAGGATCACGATCAGAAACAATGGATAAGTGAACTCCATGTAAGCAGACTATATATTCAAGATACAAATGAGAAATTTGATCTAAGTAAATCGTATCTTTTATAGCAAGGAAATGAGTCGATTTAGTCAAGTGATTAACAATAACCCATTTTGCATTAGGACCTTGAGGTGTCTTTGGTAACCCCACAATGAAGTCCATGGATATTATCTCCCATTACCTCTCTGGCACTAGGAAAGCTGAAGAATTGCTTTCGGTAACTGCCGCTCTACTTTAACCTGTTTAATGTCAAACACTTCACAGTAAAATCAGCGATATCCCTTTTCTTTCCATCCCACCTGTAATACTCCTGATGATCTCTACACATCTTAGTACTGCCTGGATACACCGAAAATGGATAAATATGAGCTTCACATAACAACTCTATTTCAAATGTGAACGAAAAGGAATACACAATCACTTCCCAAATCTCAAAACACTATCATTATCAATGTTGAAATTAGGTAACATAACTTTCTGAATGATCTCTACCTTTTTCTGCAATTCATTTTCTTGCCTCTGAGCTTGCGTAATTCTATCTGATAAAGATGATTTCACCGATACCTGAAACAAAAAAAGATAATTTCCTACACTAACATCATCCATTCCAAAATTCATCATATCCTTAACCAAAGGATCATTTTCCAAATGTAACATGGTTATTGAACCATTAATTTTTCAACTCAAAGCATCTACCACTTTATTTTTTTTTCATGGGTGGTATGAATTGTACAATCATTATCCTTGATTAATTCTATCCATCTTGTCTGTCTCATGTTCAATTATTTCTGAGGGAATATGTACTTTAATATTTTTGGATCTGTATATATGTCACACTTTACTCCATACAAATGATGCCACCAAATTTTTAAAGAGAAAAAAACAGCAGCTAATTCCAAATAATGTGTAGTGTAATTTATCTCATGAGTTTTCAACTGACGAGAAGCATAAGAAATTACCTGATCATACTGTACAAGGAAAGAATAATGTACTTTCAATGAAGAATACCTGTTGATAACAAACTCTCCTTTTCGGGAAGGTAGTACCAAAACTAGAGCATTTCCCAATCTTCTTTTCAATTCTTAAAAACAGTCATCACAATATTTTTTCTAGATAAACATAACACCCTTCCGAGTTTTTGTTGCAACCAAAACTCACACATGCCAAATTTCCCATACATTTTATTTTCATTTATTTTTTTCAAAAAAACCCTTAAATGACTTTCATTCTCCTCCTTACTTTTATAAAACACCAAAATATCATCAATGAAAATAACCATAAACATATCCATGAACTCACAAAAAATTTTATTCATAAGGTTCATGAATACAGCAGGTAAATTGGTTAACCCAAAAGGAATAACTACAAATTCATAATGGACAAATCTTGTACTAAATGTGGTCGTCAAAATATCTACTTCCTTTACCTTCAACTGATGGTACCCCGATCACAATTCAATCATTGAAAATTAATGAGCTCCCAAGAGCTGATCAAACAAATCATCGATATGAGGCAAAGGATATTAAGTCATAACAGTGATGTTATTCAAGGCTCTATAATCAAATAAAAGTATCATTAAACCATATTTCTTTTTAATAAATAAGACATGAGCACAACATGGTGACGTGCTAGGTCAAATGAAACCTTTATCCAATAAATATTACAATTTCTCTTTCAACTCTAAATTTTCAATTTGATCCATTCGGTAAGGGGGTTTTTAAATTGGCTAAGCATTAGAACTCAGTCAATAGTAAATTCAACTTCCTGATCTGGTATTATTCCAGGTAACTCATCTGGAAAAATAATAGGATACTCATTTACCACTGGCACATCATTAATCTGAATGGTTCCTTTGTTTTCAACAATATGTGTAAGGTAACATTTATTTCCATCTTTTAAAAGTTTCTCAACCTCTTGATATGTTATAAACAGTAAGGGTTCATTGTTTTACTCAAACAAAAAGTCTTTCTGAAAAGAAACTTCATTAGCTCTACAGTCAATCTTATCATGGTAAATAGAGAGCCAATCCACTCCCAGTATTACATCAAACTCTACTAGAGTTAAAACAATAAGGTTTTCAAGTAGGTTCTTTCCATGGATAAGGATCGGAAGATTATTATAAATTTTTTTTTCCTCAACATTCCCCCAGTTGTTATTACCAAATGTTCAGGAGTAATTTCTTGAGATGGAATTCCCAATTTACTATAAAAAATTTAGAGATGAAAGAATGTGTAGACCCTGAATCAAACAACACATTGGCATAATCTGAGAAAAAAACAATGTACCTGAAACCACTTCATTTGATGCCCCAACATCTACTTATGTAGTTTCAAAGGATTTCACCACACCTTTATTCTTGTAGTCTGACTACTTCACATCATTCATACTCTTTATCGAACACTGATTTGAATAATGACATATATCATTGCACTTGAAACATTTCACTAACTATAAATCAAATTTGGTCTTACCATCACCCTGATTTTTTCCAGTGCAATCACGAGCCTTATATCCCATCATACCACATCGGTAGCACTTTCCAGAATTCAAACAACATTCCCCATAATGCTTTTTACAATATTTATCACAAACTGAAAACTTAGTTTTCTAACCATCAGACCTTTTTGAAGGATTCTTCCATTTCTCCTGCCACCTCGGTCTCTTCTTTTGTTGGTTGTCATAGAACACTTGGTCATCGGAAAACTCAATTTCCACCTTCCAATCACATCAAAAAAGCTTTTCATAACTTTTGAACTCATGATAAGCTAATTCCATTCAATACTTTTTCTTTAATCCTGAGTAAAAACGATTGATTTTAATATCATGGTCTCGGATAAAATTTGGAGCATACCTTGCCAATCGAGTGAACTATTCTTCACAAGCAGCCATTAAGTCGTCCTCTTGCCTCAATTCCAAGAATTGTTTTTCCATCCTATGTCGAACAGCCTTAGGAAAATATTTCTCAAGAAACATACCTTTTAATTCATCCTAGTCAAGAGCATCAATCTCATCAGCCTCCCTGATATTTTTAACCATCAACCACCACTAATATGCTTCACCCTCTAAATGGTAAACAACAAGACTTACCTTTTGATTGTCTGAACAACCCATGACATCAAAAATATTTTCCAGTGCTTTAATCCATCCTTTAGCTAGAAAATGGTAAGATTATCCTCTGAATGATGGTGGTTGTTGCCTCATTAAATATTCCACCACTGACAATTTCCTCTGCTGTTGATATGGCTGATCTCGTGCATGATACCACCACCATTTATCACTTGAGACATCTGCGCCATTACTGCAACAAACTATTCCGTTCCAATTCCGACCATCACAGGATGCTGATTTGGAAGGTCATTTATTTCAATATGCCTTCCTAGCACAGCTTCCTTGTTTCCTCTTTAGAAACAAATTCTGAAAAAACATGTCTTAGATGAAGCAACATGGCAATCATAAAATTCTATATCATTTCAATCATATCGTAAAATAATTTATGGACATGTATTCTACAATATCCTAACTTCCAAAGTTGTCTAAACCGACCTCTGATACCAACTATAAGGCCCCATCGTTAACCATTATTTACTCTTGAGTTATTTCAAGAATACAAATTGAGTATCCTTTCAGGTTTAGAGTTTTATAGAATTAGATAACCAATCATGCATTAAATTCCACATTTAACATGGTGGTTACATCAAAGAAAATATTCACTTTTCCCATAAAAGTAAACATATTCAAAATAAAACATGGATTCTTTCTTGACACTTCCTCAACACTATCATCACATCATGTAACTTTCCCTTGACCAGTGAAAAACATTACAAAAACTTGGGATGAGCATAAAAAGCTCAGTAAGGGATATAAAAATAAAGAATGAAATCCTTAGTCTATGTATACATAAGAATCAATGAAACCATACTTTACTCATAAAATATATTCACTTTAATATACCTCTTGAAATCATATGTTTTATGAAAAACCCAAAGAAATCATAAGACATAAAGGTAACTTGAGGCATTCATAACATTCTTACATAGGGGATAACCCTCATGGTTACGTTTGGAATACCCATCAGAGTATATTCCCTAAATCTCTTTGGAGAAACTTTAGCGTTTAACTCCTTCACATTAGACAATGCATTATAGAGCTATCTCTAGCTCACCCACCCATATTTTATCATGGAACCACCAGACTTCATAAACAATTCCCATGAACCATAACATAATTGTATCATATATAACATGCATAATGGAAACATAAAATTTCCACATTTCATCACATGATATCACTACAAGACATTGATATAATAAAAAAATTATCAAAACCATTTTTCAATAAAAAAATAAAATAAAATTAAAACTTGGAATTTGTATTTCATTTAAAAAAATTTAATGGCTTGTAGAGGAAGCAGAAACTCAAATAATGGTCACAGCGGTGTAGAAGTCCTTGTCACTGCATATGTAAGACAACAAATTCCTTATTCCATTTAGTAAAACACATCGTATAAAAAGATTCATTTTGAATAAAAGTAAAAGTAAAAGGTGTTTATAAACCATATAAAAGAATGTAGTGTATAAAAAAAATATTTCTCAATGAAAGGAGATTGAGATAAAGTCCCTTACCTCGTGTCCGACTTGACTTGATCATTCTTTAATCTCCTGAATAATAAACTAGAGTTAATTTATACTTTCTTAGGAACCTTTTTCAAATTCATTATTCATTATATATCACTTATTACCATGTTATGAACATTATTTAATCATATAAGTTAATAATGGTTGTTTTGTTAGTCTTTGAAACTTGAGTAAAAAATAAACTTCTTATAATCAAAAGTTGTTCTTGTGGTAAAATATCCAGTATATTTAGAATTATATTCATGATTTAGATATCATATATATCATTTATATATAGTATATACTTGAATTTATTAAAATACATAACACTTAGAGGTAAGAAAGGAAATGCACCATTCATTTAGACGGTAAGCCGTACGTACGCAAGAACACGACATTCATTTCTATGTCATGTTTAATGGAATGAAATAATAATGATATAAAGGTGTATTATAATTACAGTATAATATAATATATAATATCATTAACTCCATCCTTTATACTTCCAACATATGGCATTAACGATTCAAATTACTTTAAGGGGGCGTTAGTCTGCATTTCCTAAAATGAAATTATCACGTTTACCCATAATGGAATCCATAAAGCAATGCCATAAATGAAAAATACATAACAATAAGGAAAACATAAAAATAATATATATATATATAATACATAAATATAGTGACATATTAAGGGCCACCATGAGAGGTGTTAAAAGAATATTTAACAATCAACGTTTTGTGAGGCAGTAATTTGCCACTCCCAGAAACTGTATGTTCTTTAACCATTAGACGGAGGTGTGTGTAAGTGTAATTCAAATAATTCTTATAAAAAAATCCTAGTATATTTAATATACTAGTATTTTTACAAACATAAAGGAATAAAAAGTGTTTAGGGGGTTGTAGAAGCAATATAAAACAAAAGAACATAAAAGAAGACATTACCTTTAAATCAAACAACTCCCCTTAGTTTGAACCAAAAGGGATTCTTGAAGAGCATTCTGCATAAGGTAAGGATTCTAGGATGAAGAGAGGGATATTGGGAGATTATTTGATTAGAGGATGGATGAGATAAAGGGCTTGAGATGTGTGAGAGATGGGTAGAAAGTGGGGTCTTTTTATAACGGAGAGGAGGGGCTCTTTTGGAAAGCATGAACCTATTATTTTATTATATAATAATTTTTGATTAATAAAGGTCCCAAAAAAATTAAAGTCAAATATAATTTTGTCCATGATCGAAATAAAATCATCCAATAAAAATTGTACTAGTTTTGGATATTATTTTAAACATTATCTTCTTATTTATTTAAATCATTCATTAATTACGTAAACAATGCATTACCATTGTGTCATCAACAATTTTATTGTTTTTTTGATGTATAAAAATTAAAAAAATATCACGATGTAGAAAATATATTAATCTTTCTAATGAATATTTATAGTAAAAAATATAACTTATATAACCCCATGTAAAAATTATTTTAGTAAAATAATACATGTTTGTGAAATTTTTATTTTTTACTTTAAATAAAAGGTATTAATGACATTATCTTACACAAGTGGCTCCATGGGGTCCCACAAATTGACCCATGGATTTTCTTGGTCGGCCATGACTCATCCAACAAGAGTTTTACGTTTGTCAATGTATTTTCATATTATTATAACATTAATTTTACCTTAAATTACCATAATTACCTCTACTGGTGGTTAACAAAACAAAAAAGTTACTATTCACAAAAAAAATTACTTTCATAATATTGAACCACATTATACATAGAAATGACTACCATGTATGTTAGATTTTTGAAATTTAATAAACAAAGCTCTAAAGCTTCATTTAAATGAAAAATCGGTTTTCTTAACTATCACTTAGTGGTTTCACTATTCATAAAAAATTGGTGTTTTTAAGAAAAATACCAAAAAATCAAACTATGCTATATTTGATATTCCGAATTAAAAAATGATGTCTATATTACAAAATTAAATTCATATATCTTTCATTAATTCATTTTATAATTAATTCCAGTTCTGAAATCAAATAGCGTGATTTTAAGAACAATATATATAAAAATATTGACACTTGTTTATGTCCAATTTAAAAGTGAAATAAATTCCAATGTCCACAATTGGATTAAATGGTAATAATATATTCTAATTAAATTTTAAAACCAATTAAAAATATAATCTATCCATATAAATAAATTATATTAAAATGAGGTTTTGAATTAAAATACAACATTTTTCACTATTAAAAAAATTGATCATTATTAGAAAAATAAAAAAAAATATTCAAAGTAAATATCAATGTCCCAATTCTAAGGAATAAGTTTAATTTGGAAAATAGAGCTTATAAAATTGTCAATAATTAGATTTAGAAATGGTTTTCAATCAAAAGGCAGTAAAATAATCTTTTAAAATATATTATTGTATTCTGTGCTTGGGATTTGATTTATTCTAATTTTAAGCCTCTAAAACACTATATGTTTAATAAATAGACATATATATGAAATTATATTATTAGTTACTTAATTGGGATGTTACACTGAGTAAGAACTCATCTTCAATTCCCTTTATAGTCAGAAGTGATGAAAGACTCTCTGAGGAAGCATTCACAATCAATTCCCCTTACAGTCAACTATACCAGGTTCACACGGCCCTGTGTAAATCAATCGAGCATTATAATGCAATACGGACAATGTATCCCTCAAGAAGTACTTAGATAATCACTCTATAGCATAACAACATGTCAGAATACAATTTACACCATCCTAAAAAATTAGTAATGAAAAATACAACAAGGCAGCCTAACATGATAAACATGACCAAATAGTCCTAAAAATAACATGCATGGGAATCCACTTCCAAAGCATAAATATCAACCCTATTAAAATTCAATTAAAATCTACACAAGCACAAAACAATGGAAGGAAATTAATAGGTCTATAACAATAAACATGCAATACCTTGTTCAAGGGTATTGGAAAAATTAGAACTTATAACACAAATGATTTCAACAAAAAGGGACAAAACACCTACCTCGTTGTTAGGAGATCGCTATACGAGAACCTCAAGCCTTAAATTTCACAAAACACGGTATATCTATAAAAATGTTCGAAACATTCAACTGAGGATAATTTGATAATTAAGAGGAATCATGAAATAAAGCTCTATAAGAAAGAAAAGTTTACTGAGGTGATACCAATGCAATCGATGACGGTCGAATCAAGGATTAGATTTTATGTCGGGGGCTCAGAAGAATATTTTGGTTTTAAAAGTTTTATCATATGAACTATGTCAAGAATAAGGCCTTTCGGGCTATTAGACGCGACCATGGTACGTTTAATGAAAAAAATGAAAATACACGGCATGTACATTAGAAGTACACAGCATGTACATGCCGTTTCCGTACTCCGCATTAAGCGGTCTCTAGTCCACCCCCACACGGTCAGGTGTGCGGCCATTATAAGGCAAGCACACAGCTTCATGAAGAAACTGAGTACACTGCGTGTACTCATAATTTACACAACAAGAACATAAAAAATTTCTCAAAATTCCTCTTTTTCTCAAATACGACCACAAAAGAAAGGAATACCTTAAAAAATATCTGGGTATTTACAATCCTACCCCTATAGAGTATAATCCCACCCACCATATATGACTTTTTAGTGGATTTGGAAAAATAAGGAAAGGACCCAAACATCATTATACATTACACTTTCTTTTGATTGATCCATCTTCTAGAAGTTATTCCCCATTATCGATCAAATCCTCCCCAAAAATTTTTAGGTATATGATTGCCTGTACAACCATGGAACCTATAATGGTGCATGATCGAATAGACACATCTTACATAGATTTCATAGATATAGAATGGTTGATTTTGTAAGAAAATATTATTGATGGAGATACTGAGGTAAATTATAGTGACAGAACCTATATTATTTTTTTATGTCCATGTACAACGCCACAATTGTCGAATATTTTTGGGAGTTTAATCTTTTATTCACATTATATTATATATTATCGGATGTGGCATTTTTTTATATCTATGGATGTGACATAGTTTTCACTACAATTATATCTTCATTATTATAATTAATTAATTCTTTATTGATATATCTATGTCTTGCTTGGTTAAATTATCCATTGTTATTAATTAGTCTATTAATCCACCATCTGGCCTCTCCCATGAGATATATCAGTATCTAGCACACATATAATGTCATCTTGGTTACCACCAAATACATATTGGACAAATTTTTTCTCCATTATTTTTATATAATATACCACAAGATAATTTTGTCTAACCCATTCATTTGGATGCTTACCTAACCAGGAGTCCATGTGATCTCAACGACACACCCACTAGTTTCACAATAGAGAAGATGACATCTGATTTGATTAGCAATATGTAATTATATATTTTTCCATAAATATGTCTTCAGATAAATTTTTTATCTCTTTATATGTGTCAACCAATATATATTTGTTTTCTCTATGTTCATTGAAATTCTTAAAACAATTTTTTATTCTCTCTCATTTTCAATTTTTCAGTCCTAAAAATATAATTTTAATCAATTCATGCATTTATATGATCCTCATTCTCATGCTATTGATTGTGTGATCCTTACCATTATTATACTCACTTACTTATTAACACCATTTTAATAATGGTTTATATACTAAAAATAATTTTCAAACAATTTTTTAGTTATACAAATTTTCATTCACCATACACAAATGCCCCCCATGTGATAAGTTTCATTATATTTTTTCATCAATTAAATTTTTAAAATTTATAATTTCCATTTCAAATATCTCTATGATAGAATAATTATCTATCTCACAATATTTTCCAGAATAATGCATACACTATGTAATTTCCTTTGATATGGTGCTCTCTCTTATGGTAAAAAACAATTGGTTATGAGACATCAAGAACACATCCTCGTATGCATGGGGATTCTAACTAGTAGAAATGTGTGAAATGTATTTTTTTGATACTATACCCCCTAGTTTGTAGTGTTATTATAGTATAAATAATCATAATAAAAGAAAAAACCTATATATAGAAAAATAAGAAAACTACAATAAGAGACAATTAAATAAACCAATAATTATTAAACTAATAATTAATGATGTTTTTCAATGTAATTAAATGTCTTGTAAGAAATAGTACATGAAAAAGAATATAAGATTTAATTAAAATCTCATAATTACCTTCTGCATAACCCCACATCAATCCTGTCTCCAACATTTTTTATATCATTAAATATACAATCTAAAAAAAGGTCCTTGTCCACTGTCTTATCATGAATCCATTTCATATTCTTGTGTAGAAAACAAATTCTAGTATAGTATATGACTATTAATAAATAACTAAACACCACTATGTCTAAACAAACTATTTATAAAAGATGATTATAAAATAATGAGATAAACATGTGTATTAATTAATTAAACTAATAAAAAAATAAGTCAACATAATACATTGGATCCATGAGAAAATATGTCTGAATGTGTATTAATACCATGACAAAAACATCTATATATCCAAATTAGAAAACCCTTCTATGATGCCTTGATAAAATATCATTGATCATGTCTGAAGACCCTGAAAACCAAAACCATATAAAAAATTATAAATAAATTTTTTAGGGCCATTCATGAATACCTTTGATCATATCATATGAATATTCCAAACACAACTATATGAACATAGTAATCCAAAAAATGAGTAAAATCTCTATCAGGATTACATAATCAGGTTCCAAACCCAATAAGAATTAAAAAATGGGAAATTTCATAGCTCACCCACTATATGCATTGCATCATGGGATTGGATCAAGCTCTTTCAAAGTCAAAATTTTAACATATAAAGGTGAATCTTTCAAGGCTAAGGCTATTATTTATGAATAATAGCATTATAAATAATCCCAAACATAATATAATGATATTACAATATCACACCATAAATACTAATGGTTTATTATGAGAACCATCATTTATATTTTATATATATCGTGCATTTGTATTTCAATTAATTAACAGTTTTATCAATCTGAAATAAGCAGCAATTTAGGAATACTATTACAAGAAATTAATTAAGACAACATGTACTGCTAAATGTAATTTAATCCATTAGACAATTCAATTATATTCATGTTTTCCCACCTAATTATTATCTATAAGCCATATCAGAATCTATTTGAATACAATGATAATAAAAAACCAACCCATTATTAAACATGAATGGGAACACATTTCATTGGTCTAATCACAATATTGCATAATCATGTAAATTATAAAAGTCTATGGTTATGATTTAGAAACATTACCCTTAACGGACGATCCAATGATGATTCTAATAGAAAACACCCATGTAGAAGAAGGTGTGGAGAAACTCCAATAGAAAAGTAGAAAAATATATTCAATATCAATACCTAAAACACACATTAGCAACTGATTTCATTGAAATGTTTTGGAGCATAAATGAAAAAAATAAAAAAAATACTAAATCCACTTAGAAAGTTTTTAAGGATTAATTAGTATATATTGTAAGAATTATTGAACTCTAACATAAAACGGGAAGTTTCCCTATATCTATTGAAGAAGATCTAAATCATATTGAATTGAAAAATAAACCAAAAATCATATATTAGAAAACAAGAATAGGTAATAACCATAAAGTGTAATGAAGATAAACATTATGTAAAATTTTAAATGGGATAATCCAAAAAAACAAATCACCTCAAATTTATTTAATAAATACAACCAGTCATTACATGAAGTGTAATCATTTTTTCCAACCATTAAATGTTCTATAGATGGGTTTTCATCCCATTATCCCATTTAATAAACCTATCACCTTTTAAAGATTCTCAACATACCAAGACCCAATGAATCAGTTAACCCATTTATATAATGACTAAATTAAATCAAAAAATAATACATCCATATACATTTTTAATTTCCCCCAAAAAATCTCTCCGCTCGGATCATCATTATTTTAACAATGTATCATAAAAAATCATGGATGCATTTATAAAAATGATAGATATTAAAACTAAAAACACCAATGTAATAATGGTAAACAACAAACATGAAGAGAGTACTTCCATGAAAACAATTAAATTTTAAAACCTCCTCACCATATAACATCTCATCCCCAAGATTATCCAAGCATCCCAATGTGGTCTTTGTAAATTAGTAACGAATTTATTTTTATATATCTTACCCTCTATCACATGTGTCTTTATAAAATTCCATCAATACCCCTACACATAAACCAATGGGGTAGTCATAATCCTAGAATACTTCACACTATGACCCAAAACCTATATCAGATGCTCCACAAAGGACACATCAACCCAATGATAAATGTCTACTCTGACTATAACTGAAGAAGTGCATGTTTGATATATTCATCACTGAGAAACAACAATATATATTTCAGGGTACTGTAGAAATGTGTAATGTATAAATAATATACCCATAGAACAACCCTTTCCACAATATAAAATTTCCCAAGAAATTTGGGATCTAGATTTCCCTATTTAATGATTTGGTATTGAAAAAACGCATGTGAATCATGATGGTAGAAATTATGACAAAACTCCAGTTGCATAAGTCATCTTTGATTGTCAGCTTATGATATCCAAATGCTCTTCATAGTCACCGATAGATGTCTTATCGGCCAGATATACTTGTACAACTCCTATATGAGACTCGGTCAAACATGAGCTTACTCACCCTCCAATTTCCAACCAATTAGTGAACATCATTTTCTATAATAAAATTCTCCAATAGATTCAATTTGGATTGAGTTCTATAATCTATTCTTATTAGAAAACAATACAAGTTCCATATATTTCCACCATGAACCAACAAAATTCAAACATAGTCTCTTTGAATATCATTATGAAGCTGATTATTCCACTCATATTTCCAATAGTTAGTGGGTGATTGGTTGTTCTCCAATAAACACATGATCCTAGAGTTTTATGTAGACCCTACCAGAACCATGAGGTGAAAAAATGATCTCTTCTGAAATTATCCTAAAACCGTATCAATATAATTAAATCCTTTTATTAATATTAATAGACACCCATTATACGTCTAAACTTTCACTATAATTTCAATGACCTGTAGGTTTTACTCCCTAATTTATCATATAATAAAACATCATGATAAACTATTGCATTTTTATGATCTACATGGAACACTTATTCATATGAATGATTTGAAAGTGATTGGTGTGCCCATAATTATATAGATCTTAAAAGAATTGGGTAATGTCTTTGTTTTATGGATGGTCCTACAAAGAATTATTAAATAAACCTAATCTATAATGGGACAATAAAGATCATGATATATTCCTATTTTTTCATGAATATTGTTTTTAATTCCATGTTTTATATTTTTTCAACATTTCAAATATTTATTTTATATTATAATGGTATATCATTTATCATTATTCAGTTTTATGACTCTCATCCCTTTTATACCACTTTGATTTTCTTATTTTATAACATGTATTATTTTTTTCAGGTTAATCCATTTTTATTCACGTATTGGGATTTTAGATCACCCCTTTCTTATTATTTTCCTAGTTTATCAAACATCATTTTATGTATGAAGGAAGATATGATATTTCTATGGATGTTTTAAATAAAGATGATGTATTATGTTTTTTAGGGTGTTATGTACTATAAATAATTCAAAAATACACTCTGATTATTGATATTCCATGTTTTATTTTCAGAAAATTTTTGAAATAAATCATGAAATCCTATTTAATAAAGGGTAGGGTTTTAATATTTGGAGTCCTAGTTGGAATGAATTTTTATCAGGGAAAAGTAATTGTTCATGTGTGGGAGAATATGATAATGAATGTATATATACAATTCTTTCATTTATTAATGATTAGTCATACATTATTTGATAATACCTTGTGTTTTTATTTTTTATATGAATATAAAAAAAGGAATCAAAGGAGGAAATTCTGGAAAATGGATAATTTGGTTTTTTTCATCATGAATCCAAATTACGTAACTTTTATTCCTTGAGTACACCACCTAAGAACAAAATTTAAAAGGTGTGAATACAATTTTTATGATGTGAACCCTGTACATAATTTGAATACCATAAAAATAACATAAAGGACATAAATATAAGATATAATAATGATAAATGAGTTAAAAATCATACATGACATGAAAAGTTCAAAACTGAAATCCCATTTAGGTACAAGCTGTGAAATTTGGGAGATTTTATATCACTGGTGACCTTAGTGGATTTTAAGTACATGACATGAATCCCAGTTACTTTTCATGTAAATGATGAAAAATAATTCACATGATGCACATTCATGTCATGAATGATTTAAATTTCATGATCCACTCATCTATATAAATATACAATCATCGCTATCTGGTAATGGTGTCGAACTCCATCCAAACATTATTATTTTTCTTCTTCATTTCTCTTCTGATTTCCTCTAAATAATGTTTTATTGACTTATTTCCAAATTTTTGTCATTATTTTTTTGACCAAATAGTTTTATGTGACTTGTTTAATTTTTTTGTTATAATGTTTGAATCTATTTTCAATTTACAATAATCTTCATCAACCAATGTGTTCAATATTTTTTCTTCATTCACGTTAGTATATATTACCTTCATATAGTTTCAATTAATTGTTTTCTTTTCTCAACTGTTTTTTATTTTATCATTAATTTTTCATGTTTTCATACATTTTTATAATACTATCATTCCTAGATAATCCATATAGTTTTATAATTAAAGAGTAATGGTGGATTTGAATGTAATTAATATCTAAATAGAATCGTGGAAACATTATTGTTTATAATTAGGTTATAAAATTGAAAATATATTTTGTTTTAATATCTGTGATCATGGGTGATATAATGGACGGATAAAAAACTTGATGGTGTTAATAAAACATGGACGAACAAATTATTTACAATATTATTTCAATCAATGTTTTCAATACACTGATTGTTGAATATGTCCACACCAATGAATAGTTAAATCTTAGGTAGATCCAATTTTTTTGAACAATAATAATTCAAGATCTTTTAACCTCCTAAAAAACAAATCCATAAGCCTATGCCAACCATAATTATGGATTATCTTGGTGGAAATCTTAAAATATATCCTATGCCCTTATCACATTAAAAAATTAAATCCACATTATAGATCTTTTAGTAAAACCAATTTCAAGAGTGTTCGAGAGGAATCCCCCCATATTGTTCTTATCTATAAGTTTCTTACCTACCATTTATCCATATGGGTCAACATTTTATCGTTTTTAGTAAAACGAATCTCAAGAGAATTCAGGAGGAATTCACCCATATGGTTCTTATCTCAAGGTTTCCTATCTACTTGATATCCCTATGGATTTTCTGCTACAGTACCAATGTTCTATGACTTATTTATAGAGTGTATTTTGGAAAATATAAATTATAATCCAATCAAAACCTGTGTGAAATAAAAAACATTTTCCATGCCAGGAAACACTATATATTTGGTTAATTTAAAAATATAACCCCATCAAAAAGTGTTGTGGTCATGATTTAAATTATAATATAAAAACATAAGGTACCTCAATATATCTCATAGTTTGGGGAATCTGTAACTGATTGAAATCAACCATCTATTAATCAATAATATAAAATCATTATCTATCCGATTTTGGGGTATTATTTTTATTAATTTAATATATATAATCCTAATTAAACTTGGGTGCATGAAATTATAATAATAACCTAGATGGTCTCTTATTCTCATTATTGATTCTCATGAATATCAAACAATGGGAAACAATGTTTGAAACTTCATGTCTCATACCAAGCCACCAATACTGACATCTCATGGTATGAAGCATAATTATTTCACTAGGGAATTACTATAGTGAAACATCTCATGCATTACCTCCTTCCTCAGGTTCCACAGAACTACTTGTGGTCTTCTAAAATGTAGAGAAGATAGAGACTAAGACCGATAACCTATCATCTCATCACCTTTTAGAGGACTACTAATCTACATGAACATTGTATTAAATACTTTCTCACTAATAACACAAATAATGGGAGTGGGTGTAATATACACACTATCCGAGAACAAATTCTATATTGAATCTTGCACATTCAGATTGTGATTAGAAAATAGGCTCATTAGACCCAACACACATACTGATAATCAAACAACATGTAATTGGAAAACATTTTATTTGAATACTAATAACCTAATGTTAGTGATATTTCTTACCTGAATAAATTGTTTCATTATTTATTTACATTTCATATGAAAAATCAAACAATATAGTCATGAACTGGTCAGTTTTCTCTTACTATAATAATTAAATATGAATTTATTTATTCTGATGTAGTAATGAATCATATGAGATATAAATAGGATGATAATTAATTTTATTTGACATTATTTTTCATCATAGAAAAATACATATCACTAGTTATCCATTATGAATCAATCATTAAATATTGAGATAATAATTAGACAAAAAAACCTCATCTGTTTTTTAACATAAACCATGACATAAACTTTTAACCATATAAGAGGTCGGATGAATGAAAATACATTTTTTATAAAAAGGTAACTAAATTTCTCAAAATAAGAATCACCTTAATCAATAATATGTCATAATGTATCCCTTTGTTTTCACATAAAAAAGTTATTAACATAATCATTCATTCTCAAGAAACATGATAACAATTTGAAATACCACAGAGCCACAATAAAAACAATAAATATTTCTCAATACATTAATTAAACAATAAATTTTTGAATAAATTAAATTTGTCAAAAAATTAATTATACTCCCTAAGTGATATAAAAAACTAAATTTTCAATAAATCATGTATGAATTCTGGTGTCAACAATACATTCAAATTTATATTATCCTTGAAAACCATGTCTTTATCCAGAAAAAACACTATTTTTATAGATTCAAATACATATTAATGGTTTTCTTTCCCGAATAAAAATACCACATATACATTAAATAATATTTATATTAAATTAGTACCATTTATGATATTATTAAACATCCAGAAGGAAATATCATCAAAAAAACAATCATACATATTAATTTAACAAAATTATCAAATTCCAATACAAAAAATAAATTTTCCACTGCGTACATAATCCATAACATAGTCTTCATCAACTTATTCCATAAAACTTCTTTGCATTAACATTCCATTTTTATTAGATTTCATTATTAATTATATAATCATTACATGTAAAATCATAAGGATTTTCTACATGAGATTTACTCTTATTCAATATGTAATCTCTCACCAAATAAAATAAATTTTTATTGGATAATTTTGCTAAAGTGAAAATTTCATGCACCAGTTATGGATCATGACTAACTCAGTATGGTGTTTTTGGGGTTGATACCCCTAGGTACATCTATTCCAGAGACACACCCTCATATAGTATTCATACTTTTTTGTATTTATAAGTAAGAACTCATTATATTCTTTTCCAAAATTCCAAGACATTTTCCTATACATTGACTCATCCTTATACTTATACATAGTGATATCCCTAGACATATTCTTTAAAATATACCCAGATATATCACTAATTCCTTCCCATACTAGTTTCCAAAGAATGAATAAACCATTCCTTCAACACCAACTATACTAAAAAATGATTAAGCATACATGGATATTAAATTATATATATGAATACTCATCACATTGAATAAGTACATGCTGGATAACCATAATAGTTTTGTGCATATTGAAACATTGAACACAATAATCTATATATTTTAAGGATCATTATTTTTTTCACAAAAACTATCTCATTCAGTAATCATTAATAAAACATTTCATAATTACATTATGAAATGAATCATCAAAATTGGTGATATTAGATTATCTATAAGGGTAAATATAGGAGATACGAACGAATATCATGAACATAATGGTATAATAACATGATAATAATATAGTAATATAATACCATGAATATCAACAATCATACACATGATTCATGAAAAAATATCAGAATTTCCCAATACATGAATCATAAGGACGAGAAATACTAAAAAATTAATCATTAACTATAATCTCATATTACAAAAATTTGGAGCCATTATAAATATATAATAACATTTAATGTTTCAAGTATATATACCAAGACCATAAAAATAGTCGATCAGTAGACACATGTTTCCTATAGTGGAATAGGACACACATGTTTTCCACTGTGGACCATGATACTCCCATTTCCCATTATAGATTGGGACTCACCTCTTTCCCATTATGGATAATGAGGCATCGGTTTCCCATTATATTTCAATATCGTCGAATTATTTCCCATTTTAATCTCATAGTGTATACATATTTACCCAATGCATTGGAGGTGGATATTGGTCCCATGTATCAAATAATGAAATCATACATATATATTTCATATGATTATAAACATCATTGATATCATTACCCAAAAAATTAGATGGGTAACATAAAAATTTCATAATATCATAACATATTCTAAATAGACAGGATTTAAAATAATTTAGTCACATAATAACCCCTGATATGATGTGGATATCATAATCATTTTAACAAGTTATAACCCATGAGTGAGAAATATGTTTCATTAAAAAGTAGTAATCATAAAGAAATACCATTATGAGAAAAAATAATAATGGTATCTTTAGACTATATCCACAATATAGAATGAATTAAACCAAAGGATGTCATCTTATATAGAAAATCATTTTCCAATGACACATGGATACTTTTTTGAAGAAATTAATATTTATTTAAAATTAAAATAAAAAAAACATTTTGAAAACCCTTTTCTTGAAACCCACATTGATGACATATTAATTATACTTAAAGAACAATTTATTACATTTTTAGTAAAATAACATATCATATATTAAAAATATTGAAAACATTTTTTATTTTGATATATTTGTTCATTGAAAATATCCTCGATAACTTTCAATGATAGTCATGTCATAAGACATGAATAAAATGGGGAGGAACCATCACAAATCAATCATTTTATATAATATCTTGTAGGAAAAGTGTATAACCAACATAAATATAGAAAAAAATTCATTTCCAAGGTTAACTACAAAGAATATCAATTTAGTGAATGAGGACACTCTGATTTCTCATATTGGATCGAGATGCAGCAATTTCACCTTGTGGATCAGAATGCACATCTATATCATTGTGGATCTGGATGAACCAATTTCACATTAAGGATCAATCCCATTTCCTTATTTTCCATTTTAATATCTTGATATAGAAATCATTTACCAAATCATTGGATAAAGATATAGGAAGCACACATTACATAAGGAAATATTACATTTGTGAGATTCAAGATTAGAATGATTATTAATTTTATCACCCAAAATGAAATTGGTATAAAAAATATTTCCACATATCATAACATATAAATAATATACAGGCATGATAGTTTTTACATCATAGTATAATCCATGAAAAATAGTGGGATTATAATGAATCTTGATATAGTTTATCCCATGGAATAAAAATTGGTTCCATTAAATATTTTTCACCAAAAACAATAAACATTAAAATAATGAATAATAATGGTATACGTGGATAATATCCCCAATAGAGAATATGTTATACCAATTTATGTCATCTTATATGGGTACTGATTTTAATATATTACTTGGATCATATCATACAAACTCTACCCATTCATTGAAAATGTATATTTAAAACATAAAAAATTTCCAAACACCGATTCATAGAAAACCAATTTGAAAAAATAAATTTTATTCTTTAAAAATATGTTGATATTTTTTTGAGGAAAATAAACATTTTTTATTAATAATTATTCTAAAAACATAAAATATTTTTAAAACCATTTCTATTTATAATAAACATTAAAACATATACATTAAACATTGAAAACCATTTTAAATACCTTTTTAAACATAAAACATTTTCGGAAATTATTTAAATGAAAATTACCTTAAATGATCATTTATAAATAAATTTAACCTTTTTTAGACAACATTATTTTTAAGAAACATATATTTTTTAAGAAGAGATAATTAATGTTGGGTTGTATTAAAAAAATTATAATTTACATTACGTTAAAAAGAGTAGAAAATTTTATCATTAAATTAATATATAAAGAATTAATATAGGATAAAAATCTCATGGGAATTATTGAGAGGTAGATCATGAGATTTGACCACTAAATACCTGATAAAAAATACTCCCCATAAATGATGAGAATCTAAAATAACAACATAACCACCATGATACAGATGAATCAGAATTTTGATGAAAATAAATCAATAAATGTAATCTTAAATATCAAGAGTGTTAATAAATTCATGATTAAAAATGTCAAATTGGATGTATATACACATTGTTATAGAATAATATTTCTTAACACAACGCATGTCTTTACGAAAGAATGTTGAGAAATAATCTCTTATAAATTTATTATATTTTGAAATGTAAATCATGTGATACAGGGATCCTAAAATGGATAAGAAAATTTAAAAAACAATAGGTATATTAAATATATAATTCATTCTTGAGAATTAAATTCATAATAATGATGAATTTAGTGGTGAATATATCTTATTTGTTTCGCATTTCAAGAGGTTATATGGAAATCCCTTACTATCTGATTAACATTTGAGTCATGAAATACATGGAAGAATAATGTAAAATGATAATTTTTATATCATTAAATAAATTAAATTCATGATATAATAATTCTTGATGTAGTATATTCACAAACAAAATAAATGATTGGTGAATATGGAATAAATCTTGAAGAAAAAATAGTGACACTATAAATCCCCTATGATTATGTCTGGAGTTTATTAATACAAGTAAATAATTACATTATAATAAAATCAGTATTATTATTCATTTTGTATAGATCCATAATTTTAAATATAATACCACACATGATTTTAAAATTAATTTATATTACCTTCTTATTAATAATTCAATGTTAGAGTTACAATTCGGTTAATAACCGCATTATTTTTTGTATATGATTAGACTTGTAATTTTTTTCTTTTTTATTTGGAAATTATTGACACATTAAAAAAGTGTAAAACATTATATAAATAAAAAATATATTTAGGGTGTATATATATAATAATAAAATATATATTGAAATGGGAAACAAAATATATTGTTCTTTCAGACGTTAGTCGTAAGTACGAATGAACATTGTTTCGATTATATTAACTTATTAAAAAGAATGATATGTAAATGATATATATATATATATATATATTATATTAAAATATAATTATAATTTTTATGTAGAATATATATCATAAATCTACTATAGTTGTCTTTAATACACTCTATCTAAGGTGTAGATGAATCCCATCACTTCATGAGGTGGTACTCTTTCGTACACAAGAACAACATTAACATATTCTACCAAATTGGAAACCATGCTGGTTTTTGTTATATAATAATTTCAAAAAATAAACATAACATCATAAATATCATAAATATGTTATATAAACTATAAATAAATGATTATTATAAACAATGAAAGGTGTAAATAGCTTAAAGAATTATATCAGTTTTGTGAGGTAGTAGTCCTCTGTACACACAAATTATTATTGAGTATCCAATTTGATGGATGTGTCTGTTATTATTGGTAATAGAAATATAACAAAAACATATACTAATATTTTTTATATATTTTTTATTAAATAAATATGTTATAAAAAATTTTAAGGGGTGTAGAAGGAACCAAAAAAAATTCAAATCGATAAACATGACCATTTGTTTGGGTAGCTCATTTTTCACCAAATGACTTCCTTGGTTGCATTTATGCACCAATTGAGGATTTTAGGTTTATATAATTGATTTAGTGAATATATTTGTATTATTATTTATTGATACAAAAGTCATGATATATATGAAGTTATGAGGGGGGAGATGATATCTACTTTAGAGTGGGTGATGAGTGGCATTCTTGTAAATACCAAAAGGTAAAAACTATTGGGAGATATTCCTTAACTAATGTTCCCCTCATAATGATAATTTTTTGTTAAATTTTTTTAAATAGTCTATTTATTTCCATAAAATTGTTTTTTGTTATTATTCTAGGTTATTTTCCCATTATGTTAATGATTTGTTCATGGGTAAACAAGTTTTACTCTTATTTATTGTAATTAGTTTCAAATAATTTCACTAAAAATATATTAAAAAATTAAGTTCAACCAATTATAAATAATATATTATGATTATGAGAAATATGGAATTCATTTTCTCAAATTAAAATAATATAATTGGAATAAATTTATTTAAAATTAACCCCCCCCCCACATGTGGTACAAAAGGACTATTTTTTAAAGTGATAATTTTTAAAAGATTCAATAGTTTTTAAATTAAATATCAATTTTAAATTGATTCCAATGAACAAAATTGGATTTATTAGTTTATTAATAAATTATGTAAACATTAAACCCAATTTAATATATAAATTTTCAATTTAAATTATTTAGATGTCAATTTAATAGTCAATTAAAATTCAATATTTTTCATTATTCATCAAAAAACATAACTACACAGGAAAATATAAAAAATCAGATATTTTTTTAACATTAATTTTTCAGAAATAAAATTTATAATGTCATATTTAATACATAAATTTTTTATAAATTTTTTAAAATATGTGTTCAATTAAAAGACTTTAAAAGTGACATTTAGAAATGAAAATCTTTTTATGCATAAAATTGGATTGATTGATATCAATTCTCATCAAAACACAAAAAATAATTTATAAATTTTTTTATTGGATATATAATATATAAATTTCAACAAAATAAATCAATAAAATAGATGTTTTCAAATTATATGAGATAAATAGTGTTTTTCCATTGATATTTTGTTTTCCTAAAAATGAAATTCATTATATTAAAATAGTTCATATATTCATTTTTATCTAATTAGTTTTAAAACAATCATTTTATCTACATGTGTATGTTATATTTTCATACATTAGTAAATATTATTCATTACTTTCATTATAATGACTTTGTGATAATAGAAACAATATTTTGATAAGAAAATTTAGAGTATATTGTAGTTTGGTAAAACCTAATATTGAATATATATATATATATATATATATCTTTTGAAGTGATTCATTTTTGTGTGTAACATAATATAAGTTTGGAATTATGAGTAACACTATCCTAACTCAGTGTTTCATGTTCCAGAGCTAAACTCAATTTTGTGTGTAGCACAAGCATAATGTTTTGTATCAAGTAGTAAAATCCACCATATAATTTTAATTTCATAGAAAAAAATATTTATAAAAACATATTATATTACATTATATAACTAACATGGAATTATAATATATGGAGAATAATTTTTTATTTGAGAGTTTATTAGTTCTCATGTTTAACGTGAATAATTATAAAAGTTTGAAGAATTCATTACAACCATATCTCTTGTCACACTTCTTGGATTTAAGAGATGTTATATGAGAACATTTTACACTCATTGATAAAGGATTTGAAATAAATAATTATTAAAAGAAAAATCTAGTGTTGGAAAACAAGGATATAAATGAAATCATACCGGATTTATAAAAAAATACACCAAGGTCATGGGTCTTCAAATAACATGTGAAATTTAAGAAAAATTAAAAATATATTGAAAATTTAATGTTATTTAAAAGAAGCCAAGATGCATGATTGGAGGGTCCAATTATATGATATGTAGATGGTTAATGATGATAATATATAGGACCACAAAATGATGTCTAAGGATATTATATATAATATCTGGAATTTTAGTGATAATATCTTAGACATGATCACTATAAATATATTTATGAAGATTTTTATATAATTTATTAATTAAGTTTTATATCAAATGAAGAAATACACAATTTATATCTTAATTAATTGAACAATAATATAATGGATTATGAGATAATGAAAATACTAGTTTCTAATAAGTAATAAAATTATTATATGGCCTTTATTGCAATGAGGAAATAAAATTTCAATAAGGATGATATTTTTGAATCGAGTGATTTAGATAGTGATGAGGATGATGAATATATAAATACAAATATTAATATTATATAAAAAATAACTAAAAAGTGAATATTTATTTGAAATATTAAGTTTACAATAATATTATTCATCATATTTTCTATATTAATTTCATAAATAAATTTCTATGATAGAAATATAAAAGATCAGAATTAGAATCATATGATAACAGATATCACAAAATAAAATGGTCAAGAAATAATAAAAACAATCAACTCAACTATAAGATGTATATATTACACAATAATTATTCCAGTTTAGTTTGATCTATATATAATTAAATTTGATTGTCATATCTTTTAAAAATTGGATCGTGTTCTTTACTTATTTGTGATGATATTAATGAAATTAAATAACGTTAGTGATACATGAAATACATATTATAAATATAAATGGGAAAGATTCAATTCCCCATGACTGAAAATAATCTTATTTATAATTAAATTTAATTGTTAAATGGTCATATGGAATAGTTAAAAAAGAAAAATATATCTAATATTGATGGGAACAAGAAACCTGGAATTATTTTAAATAATCTAGTGGAAAATATTATAATAAATTTTAATAATAATTTTAAACATTGTTCATATGTTTTATATTTAAACATGAGTGAATAATGAAATATAAGATATCCAAAAATCAATTTGAATTAAAGGTGGGTTCTTAAATAAAATAAAATTACGATTCCAAGGGAATATGGAATATATAAAAATATTGAAATTAGAAAATAAATATAATAATGTATGTACTAAAAAAACAACAAAGGATCAAAACAAAATCAATGAATTTAATTATTCCACATCAAATTAGGGCATAGTTAGGACCAAAAAATACTATTTACATTACAAAACTTGACTTTCATTAATATAGGATAGTAGTAACATAAATCTAGATAGATCAAGGAAAAATCTAAAATAAAAATGTTTCAAATGATTTTATGAAATTCTTAGCAAGCATTGAAACAAATCCTACTCTCAATTTTCATACATTCCTTTGTAAATAATGATGAATTAACCAAATGGTGGTTTATTTTGAATCCCTTTAAGATATCCCATTGGAAAAACATGTGACTAGATCTTCACCACATATATCAGTAAAATGAAAAATTCATATTTCAGAATCATTTTTTGATATATGTAATTGTGAATTATATTCGTTTTTGTATGAAAGGAAAGGTTGGTATTATAAGTTCCCTATATTGAAATGGTGAATTGGATTAAAAATAAAACTATTGGTTATCATTATGTATATTTTTAGAAGACTATGAATGTATTGAAAATGATCCATATTTTTATACAAGAAAATTGAATGAGGAAAAAGTATTAGGGGAATATAAAAAATAGGTTGATACGAAACCAATGAATGAGTATTTTATGTTTGAGTTGAAATTTTTTGAGAAGTTTAACGAAAATAGAAACATGAAAACTCATATGACTGATGTGGAAAAATGCATCCCTCTTTAAGATAATGTATATTGGATAATTCATAAGGGATTAACAAATTTTTAGATTAAAGGAAATGAATATCCATTTTTGAGGAGAATTTCATGGCCTATATGTCATTTCTATGAAAAATAAAGAGGTTCCACCATACTCTATAGTCATGTTTATTTGTCTTCTATACTCTATGTAATTTAAGGAGTGCATTGAGAATTATATTAAATTTATAGTAAATGGAATGTTTTAGGTTTTCACTACTACAAGTGTAAGGATAAATCATCTCTCATGAAGATTAACAGTTATAATGAAAAATATGAAATTTAGTACAACCCTTGATGGGTAATAAAATTGAGAAAGGAGGCTTCAATAAGAATATCATGTTAACATAATATTTTATCATATGCCTAGTGAAAATGGGATTCAAGTTTGATTACTACATTATCATACTACATTATTGATTATTTTTCTCATTTCTATTAATGGGGTGATATTTATAAAAAAATTTGAGAAAATGCGGAGTATCATGACCTGTACATGAACATTTTTGATGAATTTTTTATTTTTGTGGATGTTACTTGTATCTTTTAAAATTGGTTAATATTTAAATAGACCCTATTTGAGAAATTTTGTCAATGATATCAAAATCAACATCATCCAGGCACCACATAGATGTTTTTTTCACTCTTATTTTCAACATTAGGTATTCCCATGTAGACTTTATGTAGATCCACAATAGACATTGATCTAAAAGAACCATGTGATATAATCCATCGGATTGGAAAAATGGAAATAGTTTTTTAGATCTTTCAAATAAAAATTAATTTATGAGATGTCCCTCAATTTGACCATTTCATTTGATTATCAAATTGAGATATAAAGAGAGAATCCATCAAAGTACACATGTTGATATTGAGTATTGTACTTTATAATAAATTAAATGTGGTGTATTATTGGGCATATATATATATATATATATATATTTCATTTTTTATCAGTGATTTAATATGTATTTTTGGGATTTGATGATGATTCATAGAGGATTGATGTCATTGGATATAATGAAAGATTTGTATTCCCTATAAATACATAACCCTATTGAGGTTCATCCATATTCTTGGAAAAGGAATTGTGAGGCCAATAATTAAAGAACACGAGTGGATAAGGTAATGACACTCTAGATAAATAATTATGACAATTAATAGAATGATCAGTAGTGAATGTAAATACATATATTTTTGATATAGGACTATTGACTACTAAATTTTTATGTTGTGCTGAAGAGGTTGAGAAGTCGTGGATTTTAACTGAATATTATTTGGATGGTTTAAATGAAATCTCAAAATTAATATGTTCTGATATTAATTTTGACAACATATCAAAATTCATTTATCTAGTTATGAGACATATAAAAATGATTTTATAAAATATGTGATGTAACCTATGTGGACCATTTAGTCAAAGTGATGATTCACTTATTAAATGTAGAGATGAAGATGATATCTAATGCGAATAATTTAACTGATTTATATTATGTATCCAATGTGATCCATGTCGAAAAATGCATGTAGTATATTCCTTTTTTGTGATAGATTCTTGTATACAATTTCGGTACACATGTGCTACCCATAGTTGAGTTTATCAGAAAATTTATTTATGAGATTCATTTATGTTTTTGAGATTATGTATATTAATGTGGTGATATATAAAAAATTAGGTAGATGAATTATACATGAAATTTTTTTTTCCTTTTAGTCAAACTGTACATACCCACATCTCTGAATGAATTGAATGATAATTTAAACACATGAATTTAAAATTGTTTTTAAGGATGTTTAAAATTTATAGAATTAAATGATGATTAAATGTAATGTCATGAAAAATTTAAAAAAAATGTTTAAATGATGAGATGTTTATATAATTTTTTTTCATATCCTATATAATATTTAATTTAGATTATTAATTTGAATATTTAATGAATATTCCAATGGAAGTTTAGATGTGTTTAAATTTATAATTTTTTATGTTCATGTATTTAATATTTTATTAAAATAAATATGTGTAGTATGTAATGATGATATGGTGTTGTGAATTAAGATCTATTTGGAACATTAACAGATTATTTGACTGGATGATATTTACAGTTTTCTACTGAATAAATTATTAAGAAAATCCAATAGTCCCAAAAGAAGATGTTACTAATTTTTTAATGAGGTTGGTCAGATCCTAAATAAAAATAGTTCTATATAATTATCTAAAAACAAGTAGTATTAATTTTTTTTGTAAGGACACATATATACCTATATATCAATATTCCCATGGATGGGGATCACCTAATAATAATAGGGGAAATTCATTATTTCATCATCATTAATGAAGAGTGTTGTATCTTCTAGTGTGTTATTGAAGTAGAGAATCATAGTGGAATGTCGTTTTCACCAAAATTGAAATTTATGTGGTTTTAATAAGTTTTTTTATTCTGAATTATCCATTTCAGAGTGGTATACAATACATTAAAAGTAGTACGATTTCATATCAAATTGTATAATTACTATGTTCTCATTAATTTCAGTTTATTTAATCACATGAGTTGAGTCTATGAGAAATATTCTTTAGTGAATTGAGAAATATAACATATATTATAGCTTCAATGTAGAAGAATAATAATTCATAAAATATGACCACTAATTCATCCCTTCTCCCATCAGAGTGGTTCATCAGGATGGGGGTACCAAAATTATATATGAGGTTACATGAAAGTTAACTAAGAAGGATTTTAATTAAGTATTTTTCATCATAACATTTATTCATTTATTTATGAACCTTGTTTATTTCTCTAGATATTGTTTTTCTTAATATATGATTAATTACATGGTTTTGTCCGAATATGAATTCCTAATGAGGTCATACTAATTTTGGGGGTGTTTATAGGCTTATTCGATCTTCGATGGATAATATTAAGAATAAGCGGCTAGGATATACTATTAGTATAAATGATTTGACCGAGACCAAACAGTTTCTACAAATAATTGGTGGTCATATATGGCATTGTCCCGGGTCACATCGATTATTGAAACTCTGTTTCCAAGATAACATGCCTAGACAACCACAAGCAATTTTTAGGTGATGAATGATACATGGGTAGTGAATATTTTCCCAATCTTGGTGCATGTACCTTGTTTGGTATCCTCGTTGTCATTAAAGGGCTCACAATTGGTTCAATTTGTGTCTAAACCTACCATAATAGGAATTCGGTTAAAAATTTTTCCCCCATTAAATTATAATATCCTGGAAACATTTCATCTATCCTATTTACAATAAGAAGGAGACACATTTCCCTCTATTTTTAGATCTCTTAAAGATAATAACACGGGTCTAAAATAATTCATTTTTGTATTATATGAATCAATATATTTTTATTTCTTTGGATCTATTCCTATGAGTTCTATATACATATATTACCTTTCTATATTTCCCTTCATAGCATGAGATGTATTTTGGAATAAGAAAAAATTCCTTATTTTTTAGGTAATAATCAGTTCATCCTTTTTCATATGATGTTGGTCGACTTAGTAGGTGATAGTGGAAGAGTGTTCTACCATGAGAACAATGTCAGTGGTCTATACCCTTTTCAACATTTTCAACTTGTTTTAAATATATTTATTCCATTATCATTCATATTCTATCATTTGGAATTGATTACTAAATTTAATAAATTTTGTTTATGAAATTATTGGGATGTTGATATGTTTCCCACATAACACAATGTGATGGTTGTACATTGTAATCATTAATTATAATGACCCGACCCTACCCGGGCTCGAGCCGCAACTACCCCAAGCCCGCCTACATAGCTAGGGGCCAGCGACCAGTGCCCTAGGGACAACACCTCGGGGAGGCCTTTGCCTAAGCACCTGTACACACACACACATGTAGCACACTCAATGGAAAAGTCCAGAGTAATAAGAAAAGTAAAGAGAAACTGCTATAAATTAACCACAAGACTGCATCAACCTCTAAACAGTACATGGTACAATCTGAAAGTAAACTGAAATGAAAAGGGGAAAAACATGCACCCAACAAAAAGTGCCACAACCCGGCAACAGGTAAACAAAAAGAAACAGCTGACGGGTCTCCCACCTGGAACTCGGCTACGACCACCGCACACGGTCCAAGCTCCCAAGCTCCTATGCTCCAATGAAGTCATGCGCCAACTATCCGTCGTCTGTAAGGGCACACCATGTGCGGGCAAAGCCAAAGCAGGGGTGAGTATAAAAATACTCAGTAGGATACCCTGAAGGCTTGAGGGAGAAAAAAGGGGGTGTCGAAGGGTGAGCAGTAGAGAAAACAGGGAAAAGTAAAGGAGTACAACTGATGATGCAGTAATGAGTAACATGAGAGAGTCCAGCTCATCCCAACAAGAGAGGGGAGGTAGACTCGTCCTGACACAAGGAGCTGGAAATGGTGAGAAGATGAACTCCTCGTCGAGTCATCGCTACCTATAGTAGGAGAGTAGACCCGTCCAACCAGGAAAAGGTAGACACGGAAAGCACGTGGCATACCCCACACGTCTTTACCTCACCTGGAAGGAGAGAAACCAAACCCAAGAATTGGGTACCAGAACAAGGTATATACATAACCATATGCTCACTAAGAATCCCGAACAAGGTCGTAAGGGGATCTCCATCCCACAGCTCAACCCAAGAAATAGAGTCGCCAACAGTCCCAGAAGTAACACCATCATCGATGCCCAGCATCCCGCACGTCTACCCTGAACTACAAGTCAAAGTGCTCAAACCACAGCACCTCGACACTATCTGCATTGGGCGGCACTGACTCACCCACACAGTTTTAGGTCACATCAGAAGGATGCGTATCAGTGGGGGAAAGCGCCCCTCATACTTGAGATTCTTGGGATAGGTCAAACCACACCTCGTCACTGCCCCGCAGTCAAGAGGTCTCCTCAATGTCAAGATCATTCCATCACTGACCCGTACATCCAAGGGTCCCGCTCCGTTAATCACAGAGGAAAGCCACAGACTAGCCTAGTAGAAAGGACTGAGTCTGGAATGCCAACAACCGTCCCACTGCCCAGCCCTGTTGGAGGGTAATTCATAATACATCATCAGGTTACCCACTACTCAGCCCTTCCGGAGGGTAGACCTAGAATACGATATCGGGTGACCCACTTCCCAACCTTGCTGGAGGGTAAACCATAACAAGTCGATAGGTGACCCACTGCCCAGCCCTGCTGGAGGGTAAACCTAGAATAAGCCGTCAGGCAACCCACTTCCCAGCCTTGATGGAGGGTAGACCTCGAAGAAGTCGACGGGTGACCCACTGCCCAGCCCTGCTGGAGGGTAAACCCAGAAAAAGACGATGGGCGACCCACTGCCCAGCCCCGCTGGAGGGTAGACCCTCAAGAGTTGTTAGGTGACCCACTGCCTAGTCTCTGCTAGAAGGTAAACCCAGAAAATTCTATGAGTAAACCACTGCCCAGCCCCGCTAGAAGGTAAACCCAGAACATCTCTGGCCATCTCTACTGGATGGTACAACACTGGTCAACTGAACATGGAGTGGGTATTGCATAACCATCTGACTCCAGAACAAGACTAGGGGAAACCACTCAACCGTGCTGATCTAAACCATCGATCACAAATCCAGGGAAAAAACTCAACCCCGCTAGTCAACAAACGAGAACCGAGGGACCCTCTACGTTGCGATAGGTCAAAGGTATGCAAAGCATAACATAGCATGCACATGGGGCCCACACGACCTATGGCCCCAATTCAATCCCCAACCAAGCACACAAACAACCTCAGGTACAGACCACACGTACCTCCAAGCGCTCCCGTATAATTCCAAAGTATACCTCATTTTCATCCAAAGGGACATCGTGCACACGACACCCAACGTCAACGTGAAGGTATGACGTAACATTTCCAACTTTCACCTCAATGACTAGGGAACGTCCCACCACATCTATTCAAGCATTACTTCACTAACACGGGAGTGCACGCAATCACATGCCAAGGGTCTGCTACAAACACAGAAAAATAACAACCCCCGAGGCACCATCACATTTCCACATTTAATAATATCGTGCAAGAGGCTCCGCAAAACCAAATGAATTGTACCGTTGTGATCCTTGCGGAAATACATGCGAGATAGACTAGTTACACACCTCCAACGGTCAACCGGTGAAAAAGGTACTATTCACCGTAACCAACCCCTGTAGGGCCCAACCAAAGATCTCGAAACTGAACAAAAGAGGCACACCACTGCGATCCCCTCACAAATACACATGGGATAGACTTCTCAATCGCCCAGAATGGACACCCGGTGAAAAATTTACTATTCACCATTGCCATGTTGGGTGGGACCCACACCACGTCCTCGAAAAAGGTCGGGCGAACTGCGCCATCGCAATGGTCTCGGGAAATTACGTCAATTTGATTGCATACTTGCATGGAATGGGTATTCAGAGAAAAATATGTATTCCGGCTTCCCGCGCACGAGTGGTACCATGCAGGACCCGCACCCCAGTCCCGAAGCGCTGCCAACAGATCGCAACGTTGCGATCCTCTCGAAAAAGAACACAAGATGGACTATTCACTAGTCTAAAACGGTCACCAGGTGATAAAGATGGAAAATCACCGTCGATGCCCAAACAGCCCTAGTGGGCCCCGCAATATCATGCCGAATTAGGGCGGACGGATTGCACCATTGAAAACCCCTCGGAAAAACACCCAAAAATGACTGCTCGATCACCCCGAACAGACGCCTGATGAAAAAGTCGTGAAACGCTGCACGCAGCTCAAAAGACGGGCCATGGGGCCCATGCCTCAACTATGGCCTCAACGCCTAAAACCACCATGGAATGTTCCGCCTCGGTGCTAGGGTTCCAACGCCACTGACGGCATTTAAATCAGATGTCAGACACGTCTGCGCCATCCAAAACAAGAATTCTCGGGAAACCAGCTTAGCTTCTCTATGCACGTGCCATGCCCCCGAACACCATGTCGTGGAAGCTAAAAATCCCAAAACCACCTCAAAAGTTTTATCTCGACGTCAGGTTCGTGCCGCCGTAGACGGCGCAACAAACGGATGTCCGTAGCAAATGCTACGGGCGTCGGAAATTAAAAAGGGGAAAACGCCCTTGGGTCGGGCCGACCCGGTCCGGCCGGTCCACCCACAGCCGACCTGCGGCCCAGCCGCGGGTTCGGTTCACTCTGCTACAGCCAGCTGGCAGTGGACCACTGTCACCCGATCGGCCAAAATGGTCGGTCTTGCTGCCCGGCCGCGGGTCTCTGTCCGCCGAGGTCGCGCCGCGACCCCGGGTTGCCGCCCCCTGGCGACCGCTGCCTCGCTGAGGCGCTCTGCCTTAGCCAACAGAAGCACAGCCGCCGCCTCACGCTGCGACATCCGTGGATGCCCACGAACACCCCCAACACCCGCTGCCGCTCGCCGTCGCCCCCAGCGCCCGCCGTCGCCGCCGCCGCACCGGAGCTCCCCGGACCACCGCGCTGCCGCCGCAAAACCCTAAAACCCACAAACATTGGCGGGTGTTTGCAATCATCTCCGAACTCAGATTTTCGATCCGAAATAAGGGATGGGAAGAATAGAAAACTTACTACGCATCTACGGGTGTTGTTCTAAGATTAAACATCAAATCAACATATAAAATTGAATTCAAAGGGCGGTTCGGAAATGAAAATGCAATGAAACCTCCTACCTAGCTGGGCTTCGCCCGGAGCTTCGAGTCTATCCGTCGGCATCACCGTACCTCACTGGAGTCGCCTCACCAAAGATGGAGGAGGAGAGGGGACAGGTTTCACTAGGGGGTTCAATGGGGAGGAAGGGGAGGAGGGGAGAGTTTAAATAAATAATCTCTTTAATTAAAAGTCTCGACCCCTAAAACACCCGCATCCAATCCCTCTAGCACGGTCACGATTAAGCTCCCCCTAAGGTAAACACCACCTCCTTATCACAATGGAGGTCCCAGAATATTAATCTGAGACCCCGTTCGAAAGTTATAAAACGTAGCGCCCGAGGCCGCCAAATTAGGAAAACACCCCTGGGGCCATTTCTAACAGACGACCCACGCCTTCGAAACTTATACCCCTCCTAGGGTAAATGGCGCACTCTGAACTCAACGATTCCCTCAGTTTTCCAATTCGAGCCACCATTTATGAGATAATCAAATTCCACCATTAAACGAATTAATTCATTAATTAATTTATCCGTTTAACGTTCCGAAAACGGGCGAGTGGTCCAAACATCCCACGCCGACATGTTTTATGTCGTTCGATGGGTAAAAACCCCATTCCGGACCCATCCGTACACTCAGATCTCTGATCTGGATAACCGTTTAGGAGTTATCTCATTTATTTGGTGTTTCCAGTCTGAACGCACTCAAAATTTAATTTCGGTCACTCCGGGGCTCGGAATCGCATGCCGTCTGAAGGCGCTGCTCTGGAATATCATCAAGAATAATCCAAAGTATTTCATATCAAACACCATGTTATTACTTTATTCCCTCTTTCAAACATTTCTCCCCTGAAAAGAAAAACTAATAAGTAACACAGGGTACTAATCCCACACCTAGATTTCCCATAACCAGAAGAACCCACGCACAGCTCTGCGTCACCGCTCACAGACCAAAGGATTGATCCATTCACGTGAGGTCTACCCTTGTCGATGTCGTGCACCCAGTTCAGAAATTGGGGTTAGGGAAAGGCGGTAGGGAAACTCTCCATCCCATTTCCCTGTCTCAAACGTCCAGAAGTCCCTCCGAGGTAGCTCACCTCCCCGGTCGAAACCTCTGCATCGCAAGTCGCGACTGGAATCACCGACCGCACCTAGAATAGGGCCCGGTGATTCCTTCATTTAGAATATCAATATGGTGAAGCACCCAAAGATATCTGGTCACACAAGATTCACAGTCGATCTCCCACAACCAAGACTCTATTACACGCTTGAAAGGTAAAGGAGTCACCACCATAGTCTAAAGAAAAAGGTCCCACGCCTTTTATCTTACCAACACAGGGTTACACCCGACGCCTTGCATCACCCTTGGGACACCTCAAGCATGGTGCAGGGAGGAAATCATTCCACACATAGAGTCTATCATCTCAACTGTAAGAAGTAGAAGAGCTTTAGAGTGTACCTTTTATCACCTCATGCCTTGCACGATTGTATACATCCAATGCTCGTGGCTATCCTCGGTCCCAACTGTCAACTCTCGGAGCCTGTCGTGGAACACCTAGTGGTGATGAGAAGACCTCGTAAAGTCTTCCCCCACTACTCGCTCCTCCTACTCCTCTGCTAGCACCACCTCTCTGCGTACTACTCCTGATCACGGCACTGACTCTGTCATGGTGGTGCACCTACTGCCTGCCCGAAGCTCTCTGCATGCCTGGTCGGGCAGTCTCGTGCCAGGTGACCTCTCCCATCGCAAGCATACCACCGCCGCTCTCTGGGATTCCCTGGTGCTCTCCAGCGCCACTGTGGTGTACAACCACGCCCCTGAGTCTAGTTTTCAGAAAGGCACATGCATCGAGGTTCTTTCTGTCGACGTCCACTAGCTGCAACAGATGTCTCGGCTCCAAAGTGTCGACTCCCACCACCAACCGCAAAACGTGATAGGAAGCTCTCAGTCACCAATTCCTGCTCTAGAACACCGGAAAAAAATGGAAATCCCCATGTGTACTATGACAACATTAATCTCTCGGTGGAGACCCTGCTCAAACATCAGCGCTCAAATGTTGTCGTCATAGACCTGGTCCGGGTAAAAGCGTGCACGGTCTGCAAAACTAGTCGTGTACTCGGCCACCATCATCCTTCCCTGTTGAAACTGTAAGAGCTCCTAAGTCCGAACGGAGCGCTATCAGGAAGAGAAAAACTCCTCACAGAACAAAAACTAAAAGTCACCCCACGAAAGCGATGACTCGTCAAGAAGCTGAGACACCAGACTCGACCAATGCCAAGCTTCTCTAAAGAAAAGGCTGGATGCCAAAGCTGCCATAAGATCTGTTAGTGTCTGAACATGCCTGAAAAGCCAAACCACTGTCTTGATCCATGCCTCTGCTACCTGAGGGTCTGGCTCACCACTGAACCTCAGCAGTCTCTTCCACTAAAACTCACGGAGTGCGCTCAACCTACGCTCAAGCTTCATCTGCTCTGCTGAAACTGCCGACTGCTTAACTGGTGGGGTGTTACTACCGGCCCACCCGGAAAAAGGGGCTCGCATGATGGGTTCTGGACTGTGGCCTCGTAGCTCACATGGTTGTCGTCAAGAACCAGAGATGGTATCCTAGCTGGCTGTCCTCGCGGAGACATCCTGAATATTATCAAGGAGTGCTGCGTACAGATGAGAATATAAGTATATAACAATAACAACAACGATGGGGATCTGACTCAAGAAGGATAGCCAAGACTCATTCCTATTTGATGCACAAAACAATTTCCATGTAACTAGTGTCTCAGCATGTCGAGTTGAAAAGAGGTTTATAAGGGTCCTGGTGAATGGATATGTCAGCCGCTGCACCATCACTAGACTATCTGGCTTGAGAGCCACTCTCGAGACACGATAACACTGTTTCCCTAAATCCCAACAAATTCCTTTTATTTTAGGGATGTCCGAATGACTTCCCAAGGAACGAACCACCTTTGATACCACTTTGTCAGGACCCAACCCTACCCGGGCTCGAGCCGCAACTACCCCAATCCCGCCTCTATAGGCCAGGGGCTGGCGACCTGTGCCGAAGGTACAACAACTTGGGGAGGCCTTTGCTTAAGTACCTGTACACACACACATGCATCACACTCAATGAAAAAGTGCAGAGTAAAAAAGAAAATTAAAGGGCAATAGCTATAAATAAAACACAAGAGTGCATCGGCCTCTAAACAGTATTGGGTACAAGCTGAATGTAAACTGAAAAGAAAAGGGGAAAAACAAGCACCCAACCAAAAAGTGCCAAAACCCAGAAACAGGTAAAAAAAGAAACAGCTGACGGGTCTCCCACCTAGAACTCGACTACGACTAATGCAGGAGGTCCGAGCTCCCAAGCTCCTATGCTACACTGAAGTCACGCTTCACCTGTCTGTCGTCTGTAAGGGCACACCAAGTTCGGGCAAAGCCCAAGCAGGGGTGAGTATAAAAATACTCTGTAGGATACCCCGAAGGCTTGAGGGAGCACAAAAGGAGGTGCCGAAGCGTGAGCATTAGAGTGAACAGGGAAATGTGAAGGAGTAAAACTGAAGGTGCAGTAAAGAGTAATAGTAGATAGTCCATCTCAATCCAACAAGAGAAGGGAGGTAGACTCGTCCCAACACAAGGATATGGAAACTATGAGAATATGAACTTCTCGTCGAGTCTTCGACACCTATAGTAGGAGAGTAGACTCATCCAACCACGAGAAGCTAGACACGGAAACCACGTGGCATACCCCACACGTCTTCACCTCACCTGGAAGGAGAGTAACCAAACCCATGAAGTGGGTACCCTAACAAGGTTTATACATAACCATATGCTCACTAAGAAGCCCGAACAAGGTCATAAGGGTATCTCCATCCCGCATCTCAGCCAAAGAAAGTGAGTTTCCAACAGTCCCAGAAGTAACACCATCAATGATGCCCAACATCCCGCACGTCTGCCCCGAACTACAAGTCAAAGTGCTCAAACCACCGCACCTTGACACTATCCACTTTGTGAAGCACTGACTCACCCACACGGTTTTAGGTCGCGTCAGAAGGACGCATCTTGGTGGGGGAAAGCGCCCCTCATACATGAGAGTATTGGGTTAGGTAAAGCCACACCTCGTCACTGCCCCGCAGTCGAGAGGTCTCCTCAAAGTCAAGATCGTTCCGTCACTGAACCTTACAACCAAGGACCCCGCTCCGGTATTCACAGAGGAAAGCCACAGACTAGCCTAGTAGAAAGGACTAAGTCTGGAATGCCAACATGCATCCCACTGCCCAGCCCTACTGGAGGGTAATTCATAATACATCATCAGGTGACCCACTGCCTAGCCCTGCTGGAGGGTAGACCTTGAATAAGATATCGGGTGACCCACTGCCCAGCCCTACTGGAGGGTAAACCATAACAAGTCGATAGGTGACCCACTTCCCAGCCCTACTAGTGTGTAGACCTAGAATAAGTCAATAGGCGACCCACTTCCCAGCCTTACTGTAGGGTGGATCTGGAAGAGGTCGATGGGTGACCCACATCCCAGCCCTGCTGGAGGGTAAACCCGGAACAAGATGATAGGTGACCCACTGCCTAGCCCCGCTAGAGGGTAGACCCTCAAGAGTCGTCGAGTGACCCACTGACTAGACTCTACTAGAGGGTAAACCTTAAGAAGTTAATGAGTAACTCACTGCCCAGCCCCGCAGGAGGGTAAACCCAGAACTGCGCTGGCCATCTCTACTGGATGGTACACCACTGGTCAACCGAACACGGAGTGGGTATCGCGTAACCATCTGACTCCATAAAAAGGCCAGGGGATAACACTAAAACCTACAGATCTAAACCATCGATAACCGAGCTGGGGGAAAACTCAACCCCGCTAGTCAACAAACGAGAACCGAGGGACCCTCTATGTCGTGAGAGGTCAAAGGTACACAAAGCAGAACACAACACACACATGGGGCCCCCACGACATGTGGCCCCAAGTCAATCCCCAACCAATCACACAAACAACCTCAGGTACAAACCAACCGTACCTCGAAGTGCTCCCGTATACTCCTAGTGTATACCTCATTTTCAGCCAAAGGGAAATCGTGCACACGACACCCAACGTCAACGCGAAGGCATGACATAAAATTTCCAACTTTCCACCTCAATAACTGGGGCATGGCCCACCACATCTATTCAAGAATTACTTCACTCACATGGGAGTGCACGCAATCACATGCCAAGGGTCCGCTACAAACACAGTAGAAGAACTGCCCTCGGGGCAACTTCACATTTCCACATTTAATAAGATCGTGCAAGAGGCTCCGCACAACCAAACAAATTGTACCGTTGTGATACTCGCGGAAAAACACGCGAGATAGACAATTTACTCACCTGCAACGGTCAACCGGTGAAAAAGGTACTATTCACCATTACCAACCTGTGTGGGACCCACCCAAAGATCCAAAAACTGAACAAACGGGGCACACCACTGTGATCCCCTCGGAAAAACACACGGGATTGACTGCTCAATCACCCAAAATGGACACCCAGTGAAAAAGGTACTATTCACCGTTGCCAGGTCGGGTGTGACCCACACCACATCCCCAAAAATGGTCGGGCGAACTGCGCCATAGCAATGGTCTCCGAAAAGCACGTCAATTTGACTAATTATTTGCGTGGAACGGGTATCCGGAGAAATAGATTTATTCCAAATTCCTGCGCACGAGCGGTACCATGTGGAACTCGCACCCCAGTCCCGAAGCGCTGCCAACGGATCGCACCATTGCAATCGTCACGAAAAAGCACACAAGATGGACTATTCACTTGTCCAAAACGGTCACCCTATGATAAAGATGGAAAATCACCGTCGACGCCCAAACGGCCCTCATGGCCCCCCCACTATCATGCCGAATTATGGCGGGCGGATTACACCATTGACATCCCCTCAGAAAAACGCCCAAAAACGACTTCTTGTTTTTCCCGAACGGACGCCCGATGAAAAAGTCGTGAAACACTACATGCAGCTCAAAAGACGGGCCATGGGGCCCATGTCATAACTTTAGCCTCAACACCTAAAACTGCCCTGGAAAGTTCTGCCTCGGTACCAGGGTCCCAATGCCACTGACGACGTTTAAATCGGATGACGGACGCATCCGCGCCATCCAAATAAAGAATTCAGGGAAGCCCGCTTAGCTTCTCTACGCATGTGCCGTGCCCCAGAGCCCCTCGTCTCGAATGTTAAATCTCCCAGAACCACCTCAAAAAGTTCGCGTCAATTTTAGGTTCGCGCCGCCATTGACGGCGCGCAAAACAGACGTCTATAGCGAAAGCTACGGGCGTCGGAAATTAAAAAGGGGGAAACCCCCTTGGTGCAGACCAGACCGGTCTGGCCGGTCCGCCCACAGCCGGCCGGTGACCGGGCCATGGGTCCGGTTCACTCCGTCGTGGCTAGATGGTCGTGGCCCACTGTCACCTGACCGGCCAGGATGGCCGGTCTCGCTGCTCACCGGCGGAGACCCGCGGTTCGCGGGTCTCTGTCCGCCGAGGTCACGCCACGACCCTGGGTCGCCACCCCCTAGCGACCGCCGCCTCACAGAGGCACTCCGCCTGAGCCCCCTGAAGTGCAGCCGCCGCCTCACACTGCAACACCCGCAGACACACCTAGCACCCGCTGCCGCTCACCGTCACCCCCAGCGCCCGCTGCCGCTGCCTTCGCACTGGAGCTCCCCGGACCACCGCACTGCCACCGCAAAACTCTATAACCTGCAAACTTCGGCGGGTGTTTGCGATCATATCCGAACTCAGATTTTCAATCCAAAAGAAGAAATGTGAAGAACAGAAAATGAACTACGCATATACAGGCGTTGTTTGATGATTAAAATTCATTCAAAGCATAAAATTGAATTCAAAGGGTGGTTCAGAAATGAAAATGCAAAGAAACCTCCTACCACGCTGAGATTCTCCCGGAGCTTCACGTCGATCCATCGGCATAACCGCACCTCACCGGAGTTGCCTCACTAGAGATGGAGGATGAGTGGGGAGGGGTTTCGCCAAGGGGGATCAATGGGGTGGAAGGGGAGGATGGGAGAGTTTAAATAAATAAACACTTTAATTAAAAGCCCCGACCCCTAAAACACCCGCGTCCAAACCCTCTGGTGCGGTCAAGATTAATCTCCCCCTAGGGTAATCATCACCTCCCAAGCACAACGGCGGTCTCCTAATTTTAATCCGACACCCCGTTCGAAAGTTATAAAACTTAGTGCCAGAGGCCGCCAAATTAAGAAAATGCCCACGGGGCCATTTCTCACAGACGGCCCATGCCCGTGAAACATATACACCTCCTAAGGTAAATGGCGTGCTTTGAACTCAATGGTTCCCTCAGTTTTCTAATCCGAGCAACCTTTTAATAGATACATGATTTCCACTATTAAAAGAAATAATGAATTAATTAATTTATCTGTTTAACGTTCTGAAAGTGGGCGAGGGATCCAAACGTCTCGGGCCGACAAGTTTTATGTCGTTACTAGGGTAAAAACCCAATTCCGGACCCATCCATAGACTTGGTTCTCTGATCTGGATCACCTTTTAGGAGTTATCGCATTAATTTGGTGTTCCCAGTGTGAACACATTGAAAATTTAATTCCGTCCACTTCGGGGCTCTGAATTGCACGCTGTTTGAAGGCGTTGCTCTGGAATATCATCAAGAATATTCCAAAGTCTTTCACATCAAAAACCTGGTTCATACATTAACTCAGACAACCAATGTGTTGTGGTTATGTATTTTCTTATGATATATATTCCCATGGGGTGTTTTTTTGATCTACAGATTTTTTTCTATATTTAATTAAATGACATATAATAAGAGGGATTATTACTCCATTCCATGAAATTATATGTATTAAATTGATTAAATTAATTAAATTAATAATGTGGAATGAGTTTCATGAACTCATGGATTCAATAGGACTATGAGATGGGTTATGAAATTGTTAATGAAATGGATTCATAACTATGTTGTATTCTTTAAACATTTCTACTCTATGTATTGATGACTACATTGAATGCCATGAAATTTTAACTTTATCAATTTAGAATGAAATCTAATTATTTGTAAATTTGACATCCATGGTTTCTAGATTATATTAGATTCCATGGTCATTTATACACTATGAATCCAAATTTTATGGGATTTTCGAACATTACTAATCATTGTCTCCTGCTTTTGGGTCTGAAAATTAATTACATTGAAAAATATGCCTTGGATGTTATATCATGATTTACAATTATCCAATGTTTATGGATTCATGTTTAAATAGTTCCTTGTTTAATGGAAAATATTGGTATACTGTATTGAGTTATTTTAGTTATTTATAGTTTTCACTCATTATCATGCATGCATAGACTGGAATTTTTATAGACATTGTAGGTGGTGGCGTATAGAGTGAAATATCAAACTATGTTCATCTCATCATTGGGTAACCGAAAAAACATTGTGGATGTAGGAATGGACCACGGAAAACCATATTTATGAAAGTTGATTTAATTTTTTTAGGAGTTGAGGATAATAACTCAATGCAATGTATCAGGATAGTATCTTCATTGAATTACATTCCCTCTTTTTAAACCATTGACACATAATTTTAATGGATTTTTATTTCTATTTATTTCCATCGATTTAGTATAGATACATGTCATACTCATGTTGCATATGATTTTATCCTCGACATTTATTATTATAACTATTTTCATCATGAATTTTTATCATCTATTTGGGATTTATATTATGATTTTGATTAATTATTGACTTGTGTTACTATTGATTATCTCTGATCATGAGGGGAGAGTCACCCAACATTACCATTACATGCAATCGTAGCTAGTCGATAGCCACTAGAATATGGTGAGACACCCTTTAGGCCTTGTGACACACAAGATTGGAGAAATATTCAGTTGATTTCAAACTAGGATGATACAATGTGGTGTTAAGTGAAATTCTTTCATTCCATTCTATTTTGAGAAAATGGATAGTAGTTTAGAAAAATATTTGATGTTGGTTATATGTAAATTATTGGAGTAGCTAACCTAGATTTGAGGTAGTTACAAAGTTATGTAGAGTTAAAAATTATAGTTTTATATATTTTCTATTACCTATTATTTGATTCCACTATTAGGAGATTCACATTGTATGAGATGTTATTAATGTTATTATTAAGGAATTTCATTTTTCATTTCCAGATATAGAAAGAAAATATCGATCATGTATTATTTTAGGCACCTTATAGGATTCGAATACCATGACACTTAGGATCCATTATTTGACTACATGAAATTATTTTTTGTTCCTTATGTTATATAATAATTATCGAGTTATTTATCATAGAGGATATTGAGATACCTAATTTCAAAAAAATTGATGGTTTCAACCTAATCATTTATTCATATATAAGATACAATATAAAAATTTAGCAGTCAATTATGCCATGTTGAGTCATGGACCACTGGATATATGTATTGGAACATGTGGTAGCTGTGATTAAATTAAAGCCACACATCAGTCTACATGGTATGTGGGCCCATATAAATTTAAAATGTTAATCGATATAATTGAACCATTTAAAGTAAATTATAATATATATACAGACATAAATGAAATGGAACATCTGAAATGGATATGTCTCCATTAAATAGAGTTTACAATTTCAATATGTAGGGTTGTTTCCTCTAGAATTAAATTGATCATAAATATACAGGTAATTGTGTTTTGAAATTGTGGTCATGGCCTAATCCCAACATTTGTAGTGGGTAGTAAATAACATCTCTCTGGTGTTTTATGATTATTCTTATTACCTAGTACAATATTTAAGATACAATAGCAGGTTATTTATTAGATATAGGAAGGATTATACCTATCATTTGTTTAAATCTATGGTCATGTTTTTACCAGACATTTTCATAGGTTAATTTTTGGAATTTGGAAGAGATATTCTCCCTGAACGGTCACCTGTCATGTGCCAGGAGGGTGGAATCAACCATTCTACCATGGTGGTGGGAACTAGTCCACCATGAAATCCTTTAGTAGTTCTGCATTTGGAACCACTCATTATAACAAATATAATTGTTTATTTTTATTTCCAATGGAGTTTTCTACACATTATAGAAAATATTTTGAGAGCCCATAACCTTCGACGACAATTTTAGAGATTCAAAATGTGATCAACTTATAGCATCCATTGAATTTTTTTACATAAGGTGATCCGTAGGCTGCTACGTCATGGCTTGAGACTATTTCACTGTTCAGAAAAATATGTTATATTGTTTTGATAATAGATTCTTTATTGAGATGTATATAATCATGGGAGCCAATAAGTGATGGTGGATGTTATGACCTAGGATAATAGGCTTGAAAATTTTTTTGGAGGGATTTATACTCCTTATATGATGACTACATATTTCTTGAGACTCTAACATTCAAATAGTACAACGAATTTATAAGTCTGGATAGGGTTCAATAAAAATAATGTAGTATTCATCGCTATTATAGATCTTTAGAGAATCCTCCATTTTTGTCTTGCTGATGAACAATAATGGGAGAGACACATCAAGTAACGCATCAATAATACATGTTGATAATAGGTTAATGTGTTTTGGATGACTACATTAACTGAGGTAGTGAATCAAAAAAATATTAATGAATAAAAATTGAGGGATTTTTGGGGCCTCGAGTAGAATAATACAACTTCTAGACCAAATAATTCAATGTTATGTGGTAGGAAGTAACATTTTATTTCTTCGCATGTGGGGAAAAATTGCCAGAGTGTGGTTGTTTTTCGTGATATGTTTTTCATTAGGGTGGAATTAATTGACACATGAAGAGACAATGTGATAGTGACTCAGTAGAGTGCCAATCCTCTGGTAGGATGAGCCATATATAAATATTCTATGGGACCATCCCTCCAGTATCCTACAAGATAGATTTGACACATATAAAGTTTTTGGAGAGGGATTCATAACTTTAGTTCCGGTTAGGAGTTATGGAATGATCATTTATACATGTTTATATAGTGGTCGTGGCTTGGGACGAAAGACACCAATTTATCCATGATATCATAGTGGGCTTGGTCAGTGTGGTCAGGTTGTTTCTTAAGGACGTTCTTCAGATGAGATGTCTTTAGTATGACCTATACATGATGAGTATACTGATAATCCTTCAAAAATTAGAGGTATCATATTAGTAGCCAAAAATATATTATCTACTCTTTTTCATATAATATCTACAAATAAGTTTTTATCTAAGACTATTTGGAAAACCATCGAATCAATGTTCTTTATTCAGATGGTTTTATAACTCTGGATACAACATTGGATATTTGATACGATAGTGTATGATGGTAATGGGAATAACCCAAGATATTGGTGGATATAACTTCTTAATGAGTAAATTCATTCCCGAGATAATGGGATTTGATATATTTCTTAGAGAGGTCTGGATCATTCCATATCATTATGATACTGATTTCTATCCCTAGTGGGTATCCTTCACATAACTATAGGGTGGTTAGTATATCCAAAAGGTAGTGTGAGATGTCCAAGAATATAGAGATGGACCAAATAATAGTGGTATATGTGGAATGAATTCCAATACTACTATCATATTTCTGGACAATCATCAAATACAACAGGAAAAAGATCCACATTTGTAGACCATTTTTCGAATGTTTTCTTAGATAACTATTTATTTTGCCTCATGGGAAAGAGTTGCATTTCACTATTGAGCTTGTTCAAGGAGGATCACCAGTATCCATACCTCCTTATAGGATGACAACTACTGAGCTAGAAAATATCAATTTATGTCTATGGGACATAGAATGAATATATTATATATGACCAAATACTTCTCCATGGGTTTCTCCATTCCATTTATCTAAAAAGGTAGATAGAACACCAGGGTAAATCTGGATTCCTGATAATTGGAATATGTGTTAGATATGAATCAGTATCCTTTACCCCATATCGATGGACACATTAACCCGATCTAAAGATATTTATTTTTCACAAAAATTGAATTGTGGTCAGGTTGTCACTAGGTATGTGTCCAGATGATAGATATAACTTAAATATTATTTCATTGTTGTTATGTCATTTATGAGTATTTGGTTATATAGTTCAGTCTTATAAAATTTTCATCTGTTTTCATGCCTCTGATAAAATGGGTTTCCACCCATATATAGACTATTTTGTGCTTGTTTTTATTGAAATAAATATTAGTGAATTATCATGCTCAACATAATCATTCCAAAATCCATGAAATCAATAATAATATACTAATAAATCCTAGCCTTTATGATAATAAATAAATAACCCAACCCCATTAGCTCATGGTTTCTAGTTAAATTTTTACATTACTACTAGGTACATGTTATAACACACCATGTGACGGAATAGTTTAGTAGTTTTGAAAAAATACATGCATACGATGATTATACATTAATATTGGAAATATAAAATACTATATTGTATTTATTTTGAAAACAACATTATTCTCTTTGATTATCCTTATACGTCTATCATAATATGTATCATAGAATAATATAGAAAGAAAAAACAATTTAAGGGGATGATTGTATATTAACATTAATGGTATGCATAAAATATATTTTTTATTCAATAAATATGAAGAAAAAATAAGTAAAGGTGAATTATTGAAACACATTCCATTTAATATAAAATCATTCATAAATGGTATGGAATAAATGATAATCAAATGATTCCATATAAATAATCACATGAGAATGAAACAAACACCATGGTTATTCTACTAGTAAAATAATAACATGTTCTACAAATAAATAATCTCATAATGAGGTTATAAATAATGTGGGGCATCATAAACATACCATCAAGTCATTGACCTAGACACCTTACATAAACGGGTAAGACATCATACAATACCAAAATAGACTATCTCGTGAGACCAACCAATGCATCAAGTGGATATAATCGGCCCTAAATGTCACATTATATGACAAATGAAATACTCATATAAAATGGGTGGAACACAATCAACATATACCATCATATTTTAATTAGAATATTAAATGTTAATAAATGTTCCCAATAAATAAAATTAATCTTATCATTAATGATATCACTATGAAAATGAATCAATTATGTGTATCATATATATATCCACATAAAAATAAAAAAGAAAATCTAATAGGATAATAATTAATTTCACAAATAATCAAATAATTACATAATCAATGGATTATAAGTTTAACCAAATGAATGGAAATTTGGATAAGAATCTCATTACCTTATGTTAGACTTTCATCATTCATCTAAAAACCTCTTGTATATTTGTTCAATAAATATTATTAACATATAAATGAACATATTAATATTTATGATTTTATATATTTCCACATAAATACATTTTACCACTAGTTTATTAAGTGAAAAATTTATTCATTTCACTATTTTGAGTGTTAATTTAACTAATTATCATGCTTGTATTGTTTTAATAAAATGGGTTTTCTTGCATAATTTATAAATAACTCTTATATAGAATAAAATTATTGTCATAAATATCATTTAATGTAATTAAATAATTTTTTTTGAAACATTATTGAACGTTTTAGTTTTAAAATAAATCACATATCTATGTGGTAAATGTTAGTCGTACATAAGAACGATCAATGATATTATACATAAATAGTTGAAATGGTAGGGGTCTAGATGTGATTTTAATTTTATAAAACGAATATCATGACACAGTTATCATATATATATATATTGATTAATTATAACATTAAAACCATGTTTGTAATTTGGTTATGAAAAAATAATTACACCACTATGTGGAGTCGGTAAGTCGTACGTTCCCCCGTGTGGTGATTTTATTTTCTTAATATGGATAAAAGGTAAATTGTGACCATTAAATCATCATAATGATGTCATAATATATATATATATATATATATATATATATATATGATATTCTAGTTAGTACTTTAGTTTGGAAATAACAAATTAAGAGGAAACAAAAGAATAAATTAGTTTGACTAAGTTGGTAAAAATGATTACCTTATCTTCATTAGACTTCTATTGATATATATTATTAAGGGTTCTAGAGTTGGTATCATTAGAAGAACATTACCTCATTAATTTATGAAGTATTATAGTACAATAATCAGTAATGGTTAGGTTAAGGATGATATATTAATTTGTTGTGAAGAAATGGGGAAGAATGTCCCCGTTTATAATTGTAGTGAGGGGATATTTTGGAATTACATAAATTATTAAAACAATCAATGTATATTATTGAGTAAAATGGTTCCAAATGAATTCTAAACTTATTTGTGATGAAATTATCCACCATATATTAAATCTTATGGTATTAGTTAATTTTTTTTATTTTTTTTACAAATTTTCTGAAATATTTTATTCATGAAATATCATTAATTTAAACATAAATATTACCCATTACTACAAGAAAATAATTTATAATATCTTATAAATTTAATATCCCTATATATAATTTCTGTATTATTATAATTATCATAATTTAATTTTTTTTTAATATTTTTAATTACATTAATTTGATTTTTCCATTAATTTGAAAACAAATCACCATGTTTTTATAAGAATTGAAGGTATATATTTATTATATAAAAATTAACAATAAATATCCATGATTATGATAAATTTAATGTACTAGAAATTGATATTTATGGTGAGTATCTCTATTGTAAAATAATATTTTTAAAATTTCAATCTTTTTGAATTCCATATTGACAATAGTTTGGATTTCATTTAAATAAAATACTATAACAGTCTAAATGTAATCCATGTGGACCCAAATAATCATAAATATGGCCCATGGATGATTGTTGTCAATTAATACTCATAAATTGTTATTAGTCTTTATTGTAGGGTAATTTAATTATTCTCATATTTTTAATTAAAACCATTTTATAAATTTCCCTCATATTCATGAACAAGCTCCAAATTAATGTTGTGTAAGCATTGTTTGTTAGATATTACATGTATAAAAATTTGAAAAAAAAATTAATTATGAAAATAATATACCATTAGATACAATAATTATTTATATTTACACATATTCAGGTCATGGAAATATATTTTAATTATTAATTTCACTATTATAGACTTGAACAAGTATTACATCGTCATTTCAATAATATTCATGTTATATACGTTAAAAATATGAATATATAAATAAAAGACCAAAGTATGAATTTTAATTAATATTAGTTTGTTGGAATGTATTTTTTACCTCTAAATTAACATTTATATGACACCAAAATCAACTATTCAATACTCCACATGCACTATGTTAGAATTGAAAGTGATTCCAATATTTATCATAAAATAATCAATAATTTATATGTTATGGATTATTTTTGAATGATATCTGTTTTATATTATAATAAATTAGAGTTTAAATTATTTAAATAAATTATTATATCATAGTTATGTTTTAGTTATATAACAAAAGATAATTTCTTATATAAAAATGTTATTTTTTTAATTTCACAAAAAATATACCCTTTTATGAAATTATCAAAATTTAGGTAATGATTAATTTTGATAAGATTATTTTAATAATTAATTTCATTTTATCAAAGAAGTATTTTATATGTGTTAATAATATATTATCTATATATTCGCATAGAATGAAATTAAATCTCTTTTTTATTAAAACTAATATTTAATAAGTAAAGAGACTTCACTAAAAATTATGTGTTTTACTATGAATAAATAAACATTTATTTAATATGAACTATATATATACTTCTAATTGTTGTTATTCCCATTCAATACTTCAAATTCAATGGCAATGTAATAATGATCAAGTTAAAATAGTAATATATAATAGTATATCATGGTTTTTAAATCAGTGTTACATTGAAAATAAGATATTGAATGTGTAATATATAAAAACTTGCATTCCATTAAATCAGGTGGTGTTTAATTATCATCTTCTTGAAAATTATCATGCTCTTTATTTCTAGAATTCCACCTCAAAATATTATTCGTAATCGCTTCATCATTATTTCCATAGGATCTCTTATTACCTCCTCTAATTTATGATTTTGCGAAAGTAATGTTACCATCTAGGTCAGCCAAAATTCTCAAAACATATTTTTTATTATAAGTAATCAGTATAGGAAGTTCACATTAAGATAAATTGGGTTCCAATTATATTTCTTCATCTGTGAGAACATGTGTTAGGTCTGGCATGCCATTCCTTAATAAATAGATATTGACGAAATTGTGTACATTATAATGGATATGTGGTATTTTTAGAATATAATCCACTAATACAATTATCATAAGATTTCAGAATTTCAAACATACCATTATCTTAGTTTTCTATTATTTTTTAATCTTAATAAATCCTTCTTTGGTATTACCTTCAGGAAAATGTGATCTACCACTTAAATCTCTAAATGTTTCCTCTGGTTATCATCATAGTTCATTTTCTTACATTGATCTGATTTCATATGTGTTTTAATAGTATTTATATTTTCTATTTTTTCATCTAAATTTTCTAGTACTATATAATTCCATTCACAAATAGAATCCAAACATTTTTTTCTACAATGTATCCTCCCATAAAATGCTTCATATCATACCCTTTGAATACAGAAATGTAATTTATTGTTATATGAAAATTTTAATAAAAGGTTCATAAAATCCCACATATGAGGAATGTCATGTGGGAAGGACATCAACATTTGTGGAAAATATTGGATATTCCATTTTGGCATCCCATCAGTTTGAGTGTGATATGTAATTTTCATATGATGTTCTTTATCAAGAGCCTTCTGAATATTTTTTATGAATATTGACGTAAATTTTGAAACATGATTAGATTCAATTATAATATGTGCACTAAGAAGTATAATAAATTCATTAAAATAGATATGTTAATGGATCTCATGTAGAGAATACATCTTTATTATGTGAAAATGTGTATATTTTTTTGTCGGCTAATAACTACACATATTGCATCATTATTTCCTAGTTTCATTGATAATGCAGTTATAAGGTCTATTGTAATTACATACCATATCCACATAATAATATGTAAAATATCCATTACTCAACTAGGATGTTGTCTTTGAAACAACAACAATTCAAAAACTAAACATCATGATACATTATCATCAATTTCCCTCATTATACTATTTGAGAAAAAATGTTCCTTCAAATCTCAATATATTGTTGTAGTAACAACCCCTAAATTTATGAATAAAATTCCCTTTCATTTAATTAAATGTAGTATGGTTATATATAACACATTCAATATTTTGGATTTATTATCTCCAATTGTATTTAAATGTCTGTTAAGTATCATTACCATTGATGATATAGTCACTAAAAGTATAAATAAAGTGTTTTACCGAATCACCCTAACACATCCAAAAGAAGTGATGGAATCTACTAGTAGGATCGAACCCTATGAATCCAATTTATAGGAGACTTAGAGGGATATATAATATTTGGGATTTTATAGAGACTAATCCCAAGCTGAGATCCAAAAACCGAAGCTCGAGAAAAACAATTCCAGGGGATGTTCAAGCTCATCAAGATCATGGCCCAAACTATGTTCACCGAACGACCCCATGAAATCCCTACCATGTAACTCATTACTATTAGGATGTTTGATGGGGTGATAAATAGATATGTAAAAATGCACTATAATTATTATTTTCTGTATTATTTTTATGTATAGAATAATGAATATACATTCATTCTATTTTTTTTAATTTAATAAAATGATTTTAAAAACACTAATTGAATATTTGTTTAATAATCAAATTAAATTTTGATATCTATTTTGAGGTTGTAATAGATTTTTTAATTAAATAATATTTTTATGAAATGTTATTAATTAATTAATTTAATTAAATATAAATTATTGTATAATTTTTATGATCTCAATGTAATTTTTATTAAGGTTTGAAAACAATTTTTTGTCAAAACCAGTAAATTCTGAATAAAAGTTATCTTTTATTATAAAAGTTAAAAACACTATATTTATAAAATTACATAGATAAAATGAATATTATTTTTGTAATCATGATGTTGAAATTATCCAATTTAGTATTTTTCCAAATAATTGAGATAATTGAATTTTTAGGTAAAAATTATATTCCTTACACATATATATTGTGATTTATGAGATCATAATGAATAAATAGTGATGTAATATAAATATATACCAAAAATTTTATTTAAAAAATATATCTTTAATTTAAAATAATTCAATTTCATATTCATTTGATTTATTTTAAAAAACCATAAATATGAATCTAAGGCATCTAAATAAATTTATGATTTTTAAATCATTTCCTTGAAAGTGTGACTCCCCTACACAAAATCAAGGGAAATAATTTAATATAATATTATAGTATCCTAATAAAATAATATATAAAAATCCTCTTTTATAGAAACCCAGAAAAAATCCTTGGTATGGTTTGTGGTTTTGAATATTTTAGTGTGTAGTGTAGAAAACAAATAAAATAACGAATTCTCCCACATTTCCTATATAAACTCACCCATTCACACATTCCTCTTAACTCATGATCTTTGAATCCTAACAAACCTCATACCCTACTTGATAGATTTCTACCAAGGAACCCCTAATCTTCCATGATTCCTTTCACAAGTCTTTAGAGTCACACATCCATGTATGGGATCTTCCACACTCATTTTTCTTCAAGCACCTATTTCATGACTTTCCATTTAATTTCCATTTTTTTATTTTGGATTTTTCTATCATTTCCTCTATAGTATCAAATTTATATATACATGATGGAAATTTTTTTCATCCCATTAATCCATTATATTAACCTCTAAACCCACACGTTACTATGCCAAAATTTCAAATGGGATTTCCCTTTTATCATATTTTTTCACGCATTTATTTTATATTATGAATCTAAATTAAATTTCACCGGTTGTTATATTTTGTTCCAGGACCCCATTACTATCCCAACAAAATATAAATTATGAAATACTAATTTTATTATCATCATCCCAATTTAGGAATTTCCAAATGAAGTCGTTATGCTGGGAAAATTGCACTGTAATTTTTCATGAAAAATTAATCGCATAGTGAATATCATACCCATTGCTCTATAAATGATATCAACCCTTATGAAAACGTAATTGTTGAGTAGTTAAATTCAAGTAATAATTAAACATTTCTTGATCATTTAATAAATGATGATTTTGAATAAATCCATGTTCTATAATCTATGTGGGACACTTAGGCATTAGATGGAAATGATTATGTAGGTTCCCTAATAGTGCTCCAATGAATTGGCTAATGTTTACTATCATGGAAAATCACTTTGGATAGGGGATTAATTACTTCCTTTATTTAAATTTTTCCCCCATGTGTGTATAGGGTTTTACCAGATTCATTTATGTTAATGGTGAAATGATTTATGTTGTTTACACATTTTCATGTTATGATAATCATGTTATATCATTCCATTATTTTATTGTTTCACATATGCACCATTCATATGGATATTGAATAATATGTATTGTATTATTCATGTTATGTCTTTTTTACTCCTTTACCAAGCTTTATAGCTCACACTTTTCCTTTGTATATCATCTACTTATCCCATCAAATGCTATGTAAAAGGATTGTTGTGGTACTGTAAAAGAAGATTTCCATAATGATGTGTATTTCATGTTTTATGTTGTTATGTAATGTTCATAATCCCCAAATATACTATATATCATGATCTTATGAGTTTTAATATGCCGATTTTTATTTAATAAATCATGTTTGAATATGAAATAAGTATCAGGGTTATTATAGTTGGTATCAGAGGATAGGAATTTTTATTTTTTGGATTAGGATTAGAAAACTCTAATGAAGGCCTTATAGATAAGAATATATATAGTAAAAGAATCCCTAAATTTTTTGGATTTTATATTAAGTGGATTATCAATCAAATATATCCATGTCTAGATAGGAATAAGTATAGGTGGCTCTAGAAAGATGTATCTAGCGTTAAATCCCAAAAACACCACATTGATCTACACTCGAACATGAACTGGTTCATGAAAATAGGTTTTTTATAGTCACGGTTCAACAGTCCTGGGGGATATTCTTTTATAAATTCAAAATAATTTTATGACCCATTATTACAGGAACAAAAAATCTATTAAGAATATATGTTAGGAAGTATATCATAGACAACAAAGATCGATGCTTAGAAATTCATATGTTATGGAGATAAATGTAATTTATATGTTATAATTTTTTCATTGGAATATCTTTTATGTTATTAATAGTTTAAAATATTTACACCTAATATTTATTTTATTCTAACCAACAGTCGTTATAGGATAAATCAAGCTAGCAACTAATTCAAATATCAATGTGATTCATGCTCTAATGAGATAACCAATCCGATGAGAGAGGGAATGGTTATCATCATCACAATAATTTACCATATAAAAAAGTGTCTAATATAAATATTTATCCACAGGATCATCCACACCCTCCCCATAATGAACAACTCACAATCAAGTTATTTTGGAGGCAATGACCTCTTGCTTTCAATGGATCATTCGTTCCATCAATCGTTGAATGATAGATCAACTCCATTGAGAAGATATTATCCATACATCAATGTTAATAATAGGTGCAGGTTATTTGGAATGATTATCATATGGATGGTAAAGCAAATAAATGGTGGAAATTGATTAAAGATAAAAATCTAGAGGAAGAGATTGAGACGGTGTGAAAGAATGATTTCCAGAAAATGTTTTCAATAAATATTTTCATCGCACCCTCTATTGTAAGTTGTAATGATATTTAATTACACTAAAAAAAGTAAAATGAATATATTGGGATGTACAAGGAAAAAATCACCTGACTTGCACGATACATATATGGTTTTTCCTTACCACTGAATGCATGGTTGACCGCTACTTTATTTGGATAAACCAATTTTTTAGAAATCCCTGGCGATCTGCGACATTGATAGCAATAAACTTATCATCTAATGTGCCCTAAATATAGAGATAGAGATTATTGATTCTATGGGGTATCATGGTGATAAGTAGTGGAAAGTGGAAAGTAATTCTAGTGTCAAGATGGATAAATCCTAAAGTACTAAAAAACAACAGCACCCCTCATGTGAAATGTGGATAATGAATCACACTAGAAATTTCATAAATGGGACAAGGAAATTCTTTAAGTGTGGGGAGGAAAGGCACCAATCCCACAATTTTTTACAACAAAAACCCACTATTTTGGTAGAGGAAAGGAATTATTTGTTTTATACTCAATGTATTATTCATTTCTATTACTTCAAGGATCAAAGGATCTTTGCGAACTTTTGTCCTAATCCATGGGTTTTTGGAGGACACTAACGACCTCCATAGTAGAATGGGAGATCTTTTTCAATCACTACCATCTATGTGATTCTTGTAAAAAAAATTAGGGAAAACAATTCTGGTTATGCATTAAATAATTTTAAATGTACTTTTTTATTCTAGTTATAAAAATTCTTTTATATCACAAAAATTTGGTTGAACAATCCATACTCTACCACAAATAATGGAAATAGATATGTCAGTGGAAATGGTAAATAGGGTAATTATAGTATATCATTTATATTAATCCTCTCATACGACAATTTTTTGATAGAACATCCTAGAAACCCTCATCATACATAGCTTGGTATAATTTGTTGCAATTCTTGTCTTTGACCAGATTTCCCTATATAGAGCCAACATTAATTGCCAAGAGAGTAAAATCAATCTCTATATAGTGAATTGACCCCAAATTCTATACATGTTAAAGGTAGAGGATGAATATTATTTAACACCATAATCTCTAGAATGGATATTACATCCCTATTAGCACACATTTTTTTCATATATTACTGAGTATATGGAATGAACTATACATGAAAACATGCCTATTGTGAGTGAATTGGCTGATGTGTTTGCAAAGGAATTCAATGGTAATCCACCTAGAAGAGTTTTTGAAATCTCTTTTGATCATATACCTGGGGAATTAATAATATCAAAGACTCCATATAGAATGGATTTCATGGACATTGAGGAGTTCAATAAAAAATTATAGGAGAATCTGAATAATGGGTCTATAAACACACGTGATTCACCATAGGGTGTACCAGTCCTATCCATGAAGTTGATTTATGGTTCAATGTGTTTTTCAATTTATTACGGTGAGATCCCCAAAATATTGATAAAGAAAAATTATCCTGTTTCCATGAATTTATGACTTTTCGGATTAGTTATGTGGATCCCAATTCATCTATGGGATGGATATACTATTGGGATATTAGCATGTAAGGGTGAAGAAGGGGGATATTTCAAACGCAGCTTCTCTAACAAGGTATGATTAGTATGAATTCAAATTAACACCTTTTCGGCACACTAATACTCAAAAATCATATTCGAATATATGTATATATTTTTTATAGACTACCATGAAATTTTTTTGGTAGTCTTTATTGGTGATATTCTTATATACTCCAAAACTAAGGATCATGGGGATAATTTGTGCATTGTGAAAGAGATCTTGTGAAAGGAGAAGCTCTATGAAACTATATCATGTTTGTTTTTTGGTTAATAGAAGTCTCATTATTGGGGAATATCATTACAACAAATGGGATATCTATAAATACTTCCAAAAAAACAATTGACAGAAAGTAGAGTCTGACATCTGTTATGGATATCAATAACATCCTAGGGTTAGCCAGACATTAACACTGATTTGTGAAACATTTATCACGAATTTTGAACCATCGTACTAGGAAAACTCATATGGGGGTCATGCTTTCTTAGAATGAAGAATGTGAAGGATTTTTCATGTAGTGGAAGAATAGGATTATACCATGTGCTCACACTACCCTCAATTGGGTAGAATTTATCAATATTTATTGACTCATTGAATATGGGCATGAGATGTGTGTTGATGAAGAATGATAATGTCATTGTGTATGCCTCAAGGAAGGTGAAAAATCATGTGCAAGACAATCCCAAACTTGATCTTGAGTATTAATCTATGATAAATGCATTGAAAATCTGGTGAAACTATCTCTTTAGGGATATGTGTGAAATATATATGGATCAAAAATGTATAAAATATTTATTCACACAGAAACAGTTGAATATACCCCAATAATTAATGTTATTTCTTTTCAAGGATTACAACAACTCAATCCATTCCTACCCAGAGAAATAGAACATGGTGGAAGATTCTATTAGTATAAAGGAAATAAAAATTTGATCATTGATGAAAAATGAAATGGATCCAATATTATTTTATTTGATGCATATAACATGGGAATCATAAATAACAGAACAACATCAATTCTGTAAAAAATTATTTCATACCCATCATTTTTGGAAAGGTTAGAGTATACTCAAAATGCTGATGTGGGAATTGATTTGAAAATTGAAACTCTAAGAATATTGAAATCCTTAGATTTTAAAGTTCATGAAGAAGGAATTGTGATATTTGGTCCAAGACTGTTTTCTACATCAAATCCGGAGTTAATGAATGAAATTTTGGAGGATTCACATTGATCTAATTTCTTTATTCACATAGGAAACTTGATAATTAATTTAGATATATGTGAGGATTATTTGTTGGATAACATAAATAATATGATTTATAAATAAACATCAATGTTCCTAGTATGTTAGAAAGTGAAGGGTGAGAGGTAGAATCCCAAGGATTAGATGAAATCATTACCCATATCAATATAAAAGTGGGAAAACATCACCATGGCCTTTGTCACCGGACATTCAAATACATACAATGGAAAAAATCCTCTTTCTGTTTCTATGGATGAACATACAATGACTACACAAATATTTTTAATTGAAGAGGATTTCCCAGGGGTAAAATTTTCATAATTTTTGGACACATTCGATTTTTAGGTAATAATTAAATACACTATAAATATTTAATTTGTTATATTACATAACAATGAACCAATTGTTTTTAACTAAAATAATATTAACATTAAATTATAAAATTAATATATTTTTATTTAAAATAATTTAATATTATGGTTTTTTGATTAATTTTATAAAGCCTTAGCGAATCCTCCAAGATGTATAAAATATTTTATGATTTTAAAATTATTTCTTTTAAAGTGTGACTCACCTACCCATATGAATGGGAAATATTTTTATGTCATTGGACCATAGCAATATAAAATAATTTATACCACTCCCCTTTTACATAAAACATGGGAATACCCCATCGGATGGTTTTTGTTTTTGAATATTATAGTGTACAGTGTCGAAAACAAAAAATTAAAGAATTCCCCCACCTTTCCTATATAAACCCATCCAAGACCACATTCCTCCCCATTAAATATACATCAAATGAAACCGCCCTATTACCCCTACTCCATACAGTCCTACCAAGGTTCCCCCAATCTTCTATAATGCATATCTTAATCCATAAGAGTCACACATCAATGTAAAGGATCTCACTCTATCCTTTTTCTTCAATAACCTCTTTTATGTCATGCCCATCACATTTCCATATTATTTTTATAAGATTATTTCTTCCATAACTCCATAATATCAATATTATGTATAAATGATGTTATCTTACTTTAAATCCCATTAATCCCCACTATGATCCTTTAAACCCAAAGGTTAGTGTGCTAAAATTCTGTAAGGGATTTCTTTATTCTCATTTCTATTTATGATTTTATTTTCTATTATACATCAAAATTCCATTTCAGATATTTAGATATTATGTACCATTATCCAATTACTATATATTTAATGTATAAATTATTACATACCCCTTTCTCTCTCATCAACCCAATTTATGAATTTCTATATGACGTTGTTATGCTGCCCAATTTGCAATATGATTTTCAATGCCAAAATCATCTTATAGTGAATTGAATATTCATTCCTCTATCATGAGTATTAACGTTTATGTACAAATTCATTTAAAATGGTGACATACATGTCTGAATTCTACATTCCTTGACAATTGAATAAATGATGTTTTTCAATGAATCCATGTTATATGATCTATGTGGCACACTTATGAATGAGATTGAAATGATTTTGATGGGAACACTCAGATTGGACTTCAATGCATTGGGTATTATTTAGTATCATGATAAATTGTTTTAGGATAGGGTTTTACCTGAATCCTTTAAAGGAATTTTTTCAACCATGTTATGATAGGGTCTTACATAATTATATTATGTTAATAACGTAGGTTTTTATATTGTTGCAATATTTATATGTTGTGATAATCATGATGTATCATGTTTCAATTATTATCCAATGATATTCCTATTTCCTAATTTTAATTTTATTATTCATGTAATTCATTGTTTACTCCTTTCCTGGGTTTTAGAGGTCACCCTTTTCATATGTATTTTCTTAGGTTATCCCATTTAATTCTATGTATGAAAGAATATTGTGGTCATGTAAAAGAAGATTTCAATAAAGATGTTCATTCCATGTTTAATGTTATAATGTAATGTTCTTATTCCCAATATACACTATTCCACTAGATCTTGTAAGATGGATTAAGTGAATGTTTATGTAAAACATCATTTTTAAATATGAAAAAATGATTAGGGTTATTATATTGGTTCCATGAGTGTTTCTAGAGAAATTAGATATATGGTAATGATCCAATAATTCCTTTATTTGATTGGGTATAGACTAAACAGAAATACTCATTCAATATTTGAGAATAACATCTTTATATAAAATGTCTACCAATATCACATCACTCAAATCTTTTTTATTGTTTGGAAAATTCACATCATTATATTTATAACATTTTTTCTATTAAAATAATGATGGTTTGGAACCATTTGATAAAGGAGTGATGTTTCTATTTATTTTATAAATCGTATATCAATCTTCAATAGATCCATAAACAAAATATCATTATTAATCCTCATTTTGTTCAAAACTCCATGATCCTTCCTACTCAAGGCATCTTCTACCTTATTTTCCTTCCATGGGTGGTACTGTATTGTACAATCATAATCCTTAAGTTACATAAGCCCCAGACTTTTCCACTAGATGTGTTTTTTAAAAAAAATATATTTTAATCTCTTGGGAACTATATATATCTCACATATTTAACCATAAAGATAATATAATAATTTAATAAATGAAAATATGACTATAGTGACCTCAATATCATGAGTTGGACAATTCTGTTCATGAGTATTTAACCGCCTTGATGCATAGTAATAAATATTAATGTTCTCTATAAGGACTCAACCAAGTCAATTACTTGATTAATAATTATAAATAAAAAATCCACATATTCATGGTTTTAGATACATGTTTGGGAAATTAAAAAAATACACTTAAATAAATCAAAAAATTATTCACACTCCATTTTCTTAATATACATAACCCCTCTCTGAGTATACTCAGTTACATGGTTAGATAATTGGGAAATACTTTGATAAATCCATGATAGTAACCTTCTGAACCAATGAGACTATGTGTGTCTATTTTGTTTCTTAGTGTAAGCCATTCATGCGCCACCTTGATCATTACAGTATGATATTTTATTACATTAATAGAGATAATATGGAAATGGATATATACATTTGGGTTCCAAATTCATACATGTGAATTTTCCCATATAAAACATTTCTTTAAAGATATTCATGAACTATTTGAATTTTTTTATCTAGATCCTTATAGTTTATGATGTATACCATGATATCATTAATAAATAGCACAACAAAGTTACCAATATATTCCTTGAATATTATGTTCAATAATTCAATAAAAACATAGTGTACATTAGTCAATACCAATGTAATTACTATAATTCATTATGTCCACACCGAATTTGAAATGTTGTCTTCTTAATATCTTATTTCTTTACATGTAATTGATGGTGTCAAGAAACAAGAAAAATATTTGAAAAAATATTGATATTAGTGAATTTGGTATAATAATTCTCTAATGTGTGTTAGATGATACATTTCTTTATCAAAATTGAATTTATCTCCCTAGAAACAATTAACAACCATAATGATCCATAGATCTTCTTAACTATATGAATAGGGGCTCCAAAAGGTGTAACATAATGGTTTATCAATAAAATTCCACTCAAATCCTTTATTTTTTTTATTCCACACTATTAACTCCAAGGTGTCCATTCTTTATGGAGTATTTTATATAGTTTATTCATGAAGGAATAAATTAATAGAAATATCACAATCCCTCTTAGTTTGATATCCTAGAAATTCCCCCATTAAATTGAACAATTTACTACTATATAATAGTTATATCATCAATTTTATATCTACCATTTTCTTTAATAGGTTGTTCTTATTTGAGTCCCAAAGAATCACATTTAAAAGAGGTAATAAAGGGGGATCTAATGATTATTCAAATGATGAATCCTCCCAAATAAATATTCACAATTCTTTATCTTATTAAAAAATAGTAATTTACATCCCCTTGTAATAAAGTTTTTCATTGAATTTTGAAAAATAGTTTATACTAAGGATTATATTGAAACAAAAAATTCGAATAATAAAAAAATTTACACCTAATATTATAAAAATTCTAAATTATAATTGATCTGAAATTTTACAAATATTTATGTTTTATAATAGAAACTTCTTGAAGAATCATTTTTTAATAATATTCCCACTAGATGTTTATATTGAAAACTACCTTTTATGGTAAATAAGAAATATCTAATTTATATTGAAAACCATGAAGGTATAAAATAATGTGATAATGATATGTAGATTTTGTGCATACATATTAGATTGTTTTAATGTGTTGATTATTTATTTTATTTAATCCTATTTCCAATTTTATGAATATTGGACATGGATTGCAATTTATTAAAGTAAAATATTAATATTTGAATAAAGGAATAAAAATGTTTGAAATTTGGAGGTAATAGACACCTCAACCTATGATCGAAGTGTTACCACACAATAGAATATTTTTTGAGAAAGAAGTTGAACTAGAATACTAGGGTTAAAGAATTAACCATTCACAAATGATATTACACATTGTGACTTTTTTAAAATTAATTTTCTATTCATTATAATTCATGAATTCAATAAATTATATTAAAAACCATTGGACATCCTGTAAATATATTACACAATGTGACATTGTTTGGAAAACGTTTTTGTATAATATTATGAAGACATTCAAGGCAGTAAATGATCAATGGATTACAAGTCGTGTTAACCTTATATATATATATATTATGACAACCATATGAAACTGAAAAATAAATGAACATTTGGATGTAGATATTGATTGGATTTCAAAAAAATACACCCCTCAGCTACTGATTTGAGGCAGACTAGGGCCAGAGGAGGACAAGGGAAACTGAAAGATGCTACTACATTACCGAGTTATGATATGGTGTCTCACTTCACTACCGTTCGTCTCCACCATTCATCTTTAGGTAGCCACAGAGCTCCTTCACTTCATGATAAGTATGAGTGAGTATTAATATTTGAGTTGGGTGATGAGATTATTGGTGGATGTGATGTTAGGTATTTTTGTTATTTATTATTTAGTATTAGGATTTTTGTGAGAAACATTTATTAATTCCAATTCATCTAATATTTTTATTTCATGACCATTATAATGTTCTGATTTTTTTTAAATTTTTTTCAATTAATCAGCTAAATTTTTATATGACCATTATTAAATCTAAGACAATTATGTTTAAATATGGGTTTAGGAGTCAAATATTTTTGTATGGAACAAGTAGTTGACATTTCTAAATTTTCAATAAATTATTATGGTTGGGTACCTAGACCAAGAATCCCTACAGATGCAATTCTGACACCAAAAAGTAATAAATATATTATCAATTAAATATCTGAAATAAAAACCTTAAAATAAATAACCTATATAGTCTTACATCATGAAATTCAACCAATTAAATCGTACTATTTATTTTAAATTTTACAAATAATTAAAAACATGAATTTATATTTTCATAATTAATTTAGAATATATGACCCATCATAGTTGGTCAGAAACTTAGACTATCTAGTCACTACATTTTTACATTTTTGTTATAGTGTTTAAAAATTATGTACTTTTTGATCCCTACAGGAATTAATGACACCCCGTAATATATCGGATTTACCAAAATTAGATAAAAAATAGTAAAACATTAGTAGATGATTAAAGTACCTTGCATCACATCATTAGGGATTTAAACCATAACAACTTTGATCTCATAAAAATTTCATTTATCCAATGGAATATTTGGAGGTATGTTTCTTTATGTTTTGGATAATCATGTCCACAATGTTCCATCACATTATAGTTAAATATTTGAAAATTGTTTTACTATTTCATTAACATGGAATAATGGGCTTAATCACCTTTTTCTCTAACCTTGTAACATTCTCCCACTACTAATTGTAATTTTTTGTAGATTTTTTATTTCCTCAGATAATGTATGGTGGTAATTTAATTCTACACTTTTTCATTTTTTTTATTATTTTCTTTTTTAGAGTAGTCAGTATCTCTGTTATAATCTTATTTTATTTAAATCGATAAGAATTGTATAATTATATCTCTTTCTTGATTTCATAGGATTTTATATCCCCGTATGTTATGAATTTTTTATAGACTACAGACATTAAAAAAGGTGATTATTCACATCATATAAATTGGTAATCATGCCCTTTGGATTACATATGTAATCTGTTGAAAATCATGGTAACCTTGTAATGTTGGAATCAATCTTATCAACATTTTTATCCACTTTCTATCTCAGACATGAGAATCGTCTCTATATTTTAGATGGTTGTTTGTGAGGAAAATATTTTTTGATGAAAGGATCATAAAAATATTTCTATTTCTATTTTATTTTTCTTCATCCTCCATAGTCATTTGAATCAACAGCTAAAATTTATCTAAGTCATTAGAGAGATGATAAAATGATATGAAAACCATATATGTTTCATTTCTTCTTATAGGGATATATATATTATATAAATAACATATCCTTTTCTCAAGAGAAAATTAATTTTTCGTACAATTGAATTCTATTTGTTTCTTTCACATGAAGAGGTCTAAATTGATTTGAACAAATTATGGATTGGGTTGATCTATGTGAGTGAGGTTATTTCTCACAACCTATATAATTCATCTCTGTATTGTAATAAATTTTTCATCTCCAGTTGAAATATCATCTTCAACATCATTATCCTACCCTAGAGGTAAATCCCTATAATGATTATGTGAATTAGAATGCTTTCTATTCCTGCCACTAGGATCTATTTATAAATAATGGAATTCATTATATTATTTTTTTGATATATGGAATCAAATAAACCAATCATTTTATTTGTATATATAATTTCAATATCACTAGCATGGTTACATTGGGAATATTCTCAAAGTTATATATATGATTATATTTCTCTAATCTATGTTATTATAAAGCTAGTTTCCAATGATTCTTCTAATGATCTTCTGATTTCATGATAAAAGACTCTAAATATGGTAGATGAGGGTCATGGTTACGTTACTAAATTAGAACGATCTAATATTAATTTCATCCAATTGGACATTATTTTTTAATAGTTCTGGATATATAGATACATAATCGGATCATACATTACAATGGGAAATATAAAATAAAACATATTAATAAAATTCAAACAACCATTATTTTTATAGCTTATCACTACATGTCAATCATAACATACATCATGGAATTATCTTCAAAAATGGGACATATGAAATGGGTGAGATCAGATGATCTGTAAGGGTATGCATAGAACAAAAACTTTCATGGGTAAATAATCATAATTTTTTTAGCGAGGAAAATTAATGAAAAACATTCCATTTGAACAAAGACATATGGATAATGTTACATAAAACCTATAATCAATTGATTATATATAATAATCACATGACAATGAATCATAAAAATGAATATTCTAAAATTAAGATAATCATAGAAATTATCAATAAAATATCTCATAATAAGGTATTTAATAATGTAGTCTATTCTAATCATATCATCAATTCTTCATCCACGACACATTAAATAAATGACTTAGTTAGTAGCCAATACCCAAACTAGCTTCTATCATGTGTCCATTCGATGCATCTAAAATATATAGACAACCTCAATGATCATATAATGAGTCTTATACATTCCTAATATGAAATTTGAAAATTTTTGTGAACATATAAATTCAAATTTAAACTATCATATGAAATATAAAAAAACTCCAAAATATTAAACATAATCATATCATTGATAATAGAATTAATCATATTGTTTGAATATGTGTCTTATTTAAAAATTAAAATAATAATTGTTTCATTAAAACATAATATAGTAATATTTAATTTCGCACATAATCATAACATGAAATAATCCTTGTAATTGATACTTAACTGAATGACTGGGAATTTATTTATGAATTTCATTGCCTCTAGATCGAAATCATTGAAAAATGTCCAAAAAAATTATATAGTGGATTTAAACATATAATTAAATTATATGGAAATAATATTATATTTATTATACCATATATGATACCCTTATAACATTTTAGCATTCTTTTATTATGAATACTTTATTCATTTCATTTTTTTGTTAATTGAATTCTTTCTCATGATTATTTTGTCATAAATGTCTCAGTTATCATGCATAGGATATTAGAGCAACATCACCAGAATAGAATTACACTCATATATATCATATTTAAGCATTAAATAAATTTTAATGACAATTTTTATTGTTGAATAATGAAAATTAATCACATTGTATCTTGCCGAAGGTATGCCATACAAACACATGTGAAATGTTATAATTTCTAAATTGTAGAAATAGTAAATAGTTGTTCATTAAATTAATATTATAGAATTAATTCCAATTTATAAATATCATATATATATAAAAAATCATTTATTTTAACAATATGAGTAATTTGGGGATGAAAAATTAATTACACTACCACATGAAGATGGTCTGTTTTATGCATAGACGTGCGATACATTCATGTTTAGTAATATGTATAAGATGATGAATATGATTTTTTAACAGTCATAATATCATGTTAGTATATATATGATACTTGAGTTATTATGTTAGGAGAGAAAGAACACATTATGCGGTAGTACTAGAAGAAATGATTTTGAATGAGTCGGTAAAAATGATTACCTATTCTACAATATACTTCCTTATGAACTCTTGCTAATGGATATATATTTTGCATTTACAGAAGGAAATGAATGGTAGAACATGCTAAAGGGTTTTATGAGGATCAATGGGAAAAATTTGGGCGATCTATAATGGTCATGTTTTTGTGAATAAGTGAGGATGGGGGTTCCCTTTAATAATTGATGTGGGGAACATTTGGAATTCCAAAAAATATATATAACATGTCAATTCTATAATAATTTTATCAATAATGAACAATAAATTTATAAGGGATAAATTTTTAGACCATATACAATATAAAATATCTAGTACTTTTAAATTATTTAATAAAATAATATATTCATGAAATATCGTTATATTCAAATATAATACTATCCATTACTATGAATTTCGAAACATCAAAAAAAGATGTTTCATATTAGAGAATAATATTTTTTAATAACCTATAAATGTCTTAACCATGAAAATAATTCCAATTCCTTCTTAATTCTCTCAAATATTATTTTTTTAATTTCTGTGATAATTTTTTCAAAAAAATTTAGTATTTTTATAATTAACACATTATTGTTTTATAGGAAATGTAGTATTTATTTCTTCTCTTCAAAAATAAAATAAAATTCAATGATGAATATAAATTTATTAAATTTAAAATAAATATTTATTATTTGTCATCTCTTTTGATAAAACGCATAATAACAATGTTACCTAAATTAAAAACCATGGTGTAAAGAGTTTTACTATCTTTTAAATTAAAAAATATAAGGGACTAAATGTCAACAATGTAAAATGAAAGGGTTCTAAAATCTACCCATGGATTATTATGTTAGAAAATTACTCTTAAAATAATATATATTCAATTTTTTTAATTCAACGTAATTTTTTTCCTTTTCGCCCAAGGACTACGTCTGTGTCACATAAGTAGTAAAGTTCATTATATCATATATAAAAATTTCCAAAAAATTATTTTCATCAAAATAAATTAATTTTTCTCAATATCATCTCTTATAATAATTAATTTTGTTTATTTACTCATATCAATGTCAAGAAATCATATTTAATTTGTTAATTTTACTATTTTAGCATTGTGGACCCATTACAGAAGAGAGCTTATAAGATTAGTGTCATATAATAATAAAATTTCATTATATCCCTAAAAACATAATTTATGTCATATATTTATTAATTACATTATGTAAATTCTTAATTCCTCTTAATTATTATTTATAAGATAAGATATTTTTCATTTTCAATGATTTGCATGCACTACATCGGCACAAAAAATGATTTTCATATTTATAAAGAAATAATTAACCTTTTTAATGTAATGGATTATTTATTTATGATATTTTTTTATATTACCTTGCATTAATCTTAAAATAATGTTAATAAATAGATATATCATATTTATGTTTTAATTATATTATAAAAGAAAATGTATTTAATTTAAAAAAATTATTTTTTTGTTTATAAAAAAATTAATCTTCAAATAAATTATATAATTTTTCCATAGAATAATTTTGATATTTTTATTTAAAAAACTAAATTAATTTTATATAATAAATTTTCTACATTTTTCAAAATATAATTTTTTTATTTTCACATAGAATAGAATAAAACCAGTTTTCATTAAAACATATATTTGATGAATAAAATGACATCAATAAAAATTATGTGTTTATTTTCAAAGAAAAAAACGTTTTAATTCAAAATGTACTTCAAATATATTTCATAATTTAGTTATTTATATTCACGCCATCCTATTTATTAGGTAGTCTATAAGGGTGCTGTTAAAATAATAAGAGTTAATAATATATCATGGTTTTAAACACAGTGTGAAGTGCATGATAAGATGTCGAATATATTAAATTTAAAATGAGACCTAACAAAAAATCATGGGGCATTACACATGATGACAAAATTTTTGTTATGGAAATAAAAATTTTACTTATTAGGTAGCATAATCATAGAGATAGTATTATCTATGGACCAATTGAAGTTTAGTGATGTAAATAAATAAGACTATCCACAAAATATATTTTATATTCAGTTTTTATCAATTTTTTTTCCTAATTATTACTTGATCTTCATAAAATAATTTCTAGGTCAAGATAAACACCCTATGAAATTGACCATGAAGGGGTGAAATTGATATAGTTGAAGTGATGTGGATTTATTTTCATGTTTTAAATGAGATGTTGACATTGGTGGTAATATTTATTCTTTGTGAACATGAAAATTGTAATATGAATTTCTATGATCCCTGGGGAATCATGTTGGGATCCCTCCTAATAGAGAGGGAAATAGAATCTGCATAGAGATCACGTGAGTTGAATCCTACCATGTAGAAGTACCTGACACACAATCTCGAGTAGGAATCCATTTTTCATGCCCTGCAGTGTTAGTGGCACTATTTTGATTGTGAGAATTTTGTGGTGTACACTGACCAAATAAATACTAAAATACATATTTATGCATCAGGAATTAAATCATTTTGTAGAGAATGTTGGTTCAGTGACTTCATTCATTCAATTATGATCAATCCTATACGTATTTTAAGGGCAATGTAGTCGCTAAAACTCTGAGTTGAATGATACAAAAATAACATGTTCATGATTATAGAAGTCAATTTAATATAATGATAATTTTCTCTAAGATGCATTTCATTATTCAATTTAGTCACATGTAGTATTTTCACTCATTAGTTGTGGATACTTACACTCTTTTGTATAGGTTATGGTTGAGAAAGACATCAGATCGTGAGGAAATTATCCTAACTAAGACCATGTGTGAGGTGGGGGCATGCCTTATGGTTAGATGATTGGGGAGGGTGATATCCTATATTTGATTGGGTGAATCTGGGATCCTGTAGACATTTGTGAGGATATGATGTTGGGATTTCATTCCTCAACGCGGGATATACATCCCAACATTACCAATATGTATCATGACATACATTATCAATAATGGTGGTCAAGGACAAAGTGAGAGGTAGCATGTTTTCTAAACAGTTTCTCCACCCGTTTTTATGTGAAGTTAGAACAATAATGTCCTGTCAAAATCATTTATCAATTACAAATTTACACGAATAAATTTAGATGATGTTACGATGGATTTCGTGACCATGTTTCTGAGGTCACCTTAAGGTAGTGATGCTATTTGGGTTGTTCTGGATAGGCTGAAAAGTGTCCCCTACATCCTTTAATTAAGGGATTCATTATTAGTAGATGATATTGGGATGCATTATATTAATTATATTTTCCACATTCTAGGGATTATTAACACCATTATATCTGATATGGATGTTTATTTATCATCATTGTTTTCAAAAATAATACAGAGGGGGTTTGGTATGTTGGTGATTTATGGGCATAGAATACCACCCTCAAAAAAATTTCTAGTCAGAGTGTATTATATAGGTTTATAATACATTAATTGATTATGAATCTTTGATTTCAGGGGATCCTGGTTGATGCATATACCCTTGGTTGATTCCACCTACTAAAATTGATTTTGAGAGACTGTAAAGAAGAAATATTTATAGGATATTAGTTGTAGTACATTCCAATAACCTCTATAATTACTAGAGGTAGGATATGTAGTACTATTCAGAACTCGTCTCAAATTTAATTGTTTGAAGTAGGATAAGTTGATCATAAAATTGATGGAAAATAAATAATATAGACAAACAACCAACATCAATTGTCATTTATGACCAATATATTTCGATATATGGGCTTGTATCTATTTAGGTATCCCACTGAGGATGGGAAATAGATTTATTTAATGATAAGGTGAGATGTCACCTTGATATGTTGTTCCTTACAAGATTATAGAGTGATACCTTCCATATCCAATTAGTTGAAGCTACCTCAGAGGTACCGAGCTATTAATGAAGTCTTCAATGTATATAATCTATATTATAACAACTCATACATGTCTCATACATTTAAGTGTAAGAAAATTTACTTTTAGATGGATTTTTATTCAATTAGCTACTAGAATGTGCTTTTAAAAAGGAAATAAATATCTTTGATGCAGTTCAGTTCTTCTAGTATGGAGTATATTGCAACAACCCATACTTTACATACATTTTTATTACTTCAGAATTGAAGCACACTTATTAAAACATATAAAAAAACCTAGAAAGGACCGTATAGGTATAGTGTCTTTGGAAAATGGGAAATATAATCTTCTAATCGTGGTGAAAGATCTTCAACATCTCCCATAAAGATCTTCTTTTTTTTAAACCTAAATCCTTTCTTTATGTCCTGGGGAAAAGAAAACATAAAAAGGTGAGCTCAAATGCTCAGTAATGGTAAACAAAATAAATATCAATCACTTCATATTAATAAGAACATATCTTTTGGAAATCTTAACCTGCAAAAGAGATCATAATTTCATAACATGGGATAAATCATAGTAGTGAAATGTAATCCCAATAATCATAACATAAAACATGAAACTTTTTGGCATACACACATAATCATAGAGAATAATTTCTTATTCGACAAGACTCATTGCCAAGACTATCTTAGTGGACAAAGTCCCTTTCTGAACCGAGTTCACTCCTCGTTTCAGTCCTGTTTCACTGAACCGGTATAACCTACCGTTCCAGCCATGTCTATCTCATGAGATATATAATCTTTACCCAATGAATTGGAGGGAGATATAGGTCCCACCCATCTCATAATGATACCATTCTTATGTGTGCCACAAAATCATAAACCATACATCATTGCATAACCCATGTAATAAAAATGGGAATCTTAAACATCGTGACATCATAAAACAATTCATATAAGATAAAGGAATTCATAAAAATAATTCCATCACAACATAATAAAATCAATGTAATAATAGGTATATAAACAAAACCCTTTATTATTTTAGATGGAAAATAATTTTGATAAAACACTTGATCTCCATTCTTGAGGAAAATATCCTTTCAACTTCAAAAACACTTTTCCATTCTTAACATGTCATAAAATTCTAGCTAAAATAAGTTGATTAAAAATAAACTTGAAAACATGTAAATTATGTTCTTGGAAATAATTTTTTAAAAATCCATTCATGCTGTATTATTTAAAAAAAAATTCTTCCCATACTTTTTTCGGAAAAGTCAAAAAGAACCTTCTACGAAAAACGAAAAAAGATTCATTTCATATCCTTTACTAAAAACTAACCGAAGGGTAAAATTGGATTTAGAAAATTGTAGGTGGATGGAAATAATATTAAATATTGAGGAAACATGGATTTTGATGATAAAATACACCCCAGTAAATACTAATGTATAAACAATCTCGGATAAAAATGAGATTGTGATATTTCCCTTACCTTAGTTACGATTTTCTTCGTAAGTGTCCGAACCTCATGTATAATGATTTAAATAATGTTATTGACTTATTACAGAATCATAATTATTGTTATGATATCATATATGGTCATATTCTTAGCTTCTTGGTAGTAATATTTCATTGCTACTTGTTATTCAGGTGTTTATAACTTTTTGTTCTTATGCTTGTTTTGTCGAATAAATTCTTATTCTTATATTTAGTTTATAGACACCTAATTTCCATAATGGTATTAGTGTAACATATATCATATTCATTCATTCAATTCATTTATATAATAATTATGCAATGAAGATCATGTAGAACGAGCCACATCACATCTTGGAGACGGTATTCTGTATGTACGCACGAGTGATGATATCATTCCTATGATCGTGGAATTGTATTGGAGTGTATGTATACTATTTAATAATAAATATCACTTTATAATAGTCAAATATAGTCATTATTTACACCATTATACCCATCCAAGTAAGGTGGTGGTGGAAAATAGATTACACCACGACGTGGAGACGGTATTCCGTACGTATGCACGCACAGTGATTTATTTTTCCTTGGGATGGATAGATAGTGAAATAGTGTTGTTTCATACTTATAATAACATATCAGTATATGAGTTATACTTATGTTATTACTTAATAATGAAACAACTAAAGAAGAAGAAGTGGAAGAAGAAATAAAGATGAAAGAATCGGTAACGGACATTACCTCTTCTTTGAAATGCTTCTTTGAGACCTTAATTTAAGGCACTAAAATTGGGCTTTGAAGAAGACCAGGAAATCTAAGATGTCTCTAGGGAAGTGTAGAGGAGAAATAGGCAGGGTTTGGCCAAGCATGAAGGCTCAAAGTGGTGTGAGGAAGAGAGGGAGGAGATGCCCTTTTATAAGGGAGGAGAGGGGCACCTTTGGAATAACTAAAAATATTGTTTTATTATAAAGTCATGTTCGGTTTTAAATAGCTCCAAATTGATTTATTTCAAGGTTAAGGTGGGGATGGGTCGAAATCCTGTAATCCAATAGAATTTAGACAAATTTAGGTTCCTATTTTAACCATATCATTTAGATTTAACATTAAGTTAAATAATTTTACTTTTACCGTGCCTTCTTCTGTTCTTATACTATAAGGTTAATAAACACACTAAATCAAGACAAACGAACCCCAAGTTGTTTATTATTAATATATATAACAATATCTAAGTCATTTTTAGGATCCTTAGATTTTTAGGAATAAAATCACAATTAATAATATAATATTTGTTTTAAAAACTATTTTATATCAATTTTGACACTATTTAGTAATTGATTTTTTTAAAAATCATAACAGAATGATATGTTCAAAAAAAGTTAATTAAATCAATACTAAAATGTCATATTAAGCTATAAAATTAGTTTAATTCATCAAAAGTCTCAAATTATATTTATTTGGGTATTTATAACATCAATTATGTCAATATTTCATTAATAATATAATTACTACATCATCGTTGTGTCATAAATAAATTAACTTATATAATGTATAAAAATTACAAATAAAATAAAATTATGTAGTAAATCTTCTAATCTTTCTAATGAATATTTATAGTCGAATTTAACTTATGTATAACCTCATATTAAAAATGATTTACTTATTAAAATTTGATTTTAACTATTTTAACCCTTCTTTAAATAAATTAATAATAAATGTCCTAATCTAATCCAAGTGGGCCTAAATAGTTATATTTTATTCCTAAAGTTTTTTTAAGTCGAAATACACTTGTCCAATAGAATTATTACATGTGTTAGGGTAATAATAATATCATTTTTACCCTTAATTACCCTATTTACTTGTAACTGTGGTAAAAAAAGTAAAAAGTTACTATTCACCAAAAATTATTTTTATCTCATTGAACCACATTTTAGTCCTTGATATTAACCATGTCTCTCGGATTTTCGAAATTCCACTCATAGAAGTGGTAAAATTAGGTTTTATGAAAAATTCAGTTATTTTAACTACCACATAGTGGTTTCACTATTCATCAAAAATTGAAAGTTTTCAAAAAAATACCATAATTTCACCCTAAGCTAATTTCGATATTACGAATCCAAAAATGAAGTCATTTTGAAAAATAAAATTTATAAAATTTCAAAAAGTTGTTATTACTATTCATAACGGCTAGTTTTTAATAATATTTTACTAGCATATCATTGTTTAGTGAATCTCGGTATTGCATACGACGCAAGTTATCGAGGAAGGTCGCGATTTCATGTAAAGCAAGCCAAAAAAGTGTTATGTGTAGAAAAAAGATTCCTTTGATGATTTGTATAACATAAAAGTCTCGGGTGTTACATTCTACCCCACTTAAAATGAATTTCACCCTCGAAATTCGTGACTTTGTAACAAACAGATGAGGATACCTCTCTCTCATCATATCCTTAAGCTCCCATGTAGCTTCTTCTAATTGGTGGTTCCTCCATAAAACATTCACCAATCGAGTGGTCTTGTTTCGTAGGACTTTTTCACTACAATCCAGAATCTATATCGGTTGTTCTTCATAAGAAAGATCATGCTCTAGAGGTACAACTTCTGAGCTGAGTACATGTGAAGGATCAAGTATGTACTTTCTCAGGAGAGATACATGGAACATATCGTGAACTTGAGAGAGATTTGGTGGAAGCGCAAATCGATAAGCTACCTTCCCAACACGATCCAGTATTTTGGAAGGACCGATATATATAGGGCTCAACTTCCCCTTCTTTACAAATCTCATAACCCTCTTTTAGGGAGATATTCATAAGAACACTTTATCACCCACTTCAAACTATAGGTCTTTTCTTTGGTTGTTGGAATAACTTTTCTGTCGGCTCTGAGCTTCTCTTATGTGTTATTGGATAGATCTGACCTTTTCTGCCATTTCATCAATGAGATCAGGTCCTAATAGCTTTCTTTCCTCAACTTCATCCCATCAAGTTGGAGTCCTGCATTTCTTTCCAAAGAGAGCTTCATAAGGAGCCATCTGAATACTAGAGTGAAAGCTATTATTATATGAAAATTCACTAAAGGTAGGTGTTGATCCCAACCACCTTTGAAATCCATAGAGAAAGCACTCAAAATATCTTCTACAGTTTGAATTGTTCTCTCAGACTGACCGTCTGTCTGAGGATGATAAGCAGTGTTGAAACATAACTCTATATCCAGAGTATGCTAAAGACTTCGCCAGAACTTAGAGGTAAACCTCAGATCTCGATCAAATATAATAGAAAGTGGAACTCCATGCAATCTTACCACTTCCTTTACATATATCCTGGAAAGCTGATCCAGAAAGAAATCCTCTCTAATAGAAATGAAGTGTGCAGACTTTGTTAGACGATCAACTATGACCCAGATAGCATTATTTCCACTGGCTGTTTTAGGAAGTCCTGTGACAAAGTCCATAGTGATGTTTTCTCATTTTCATTCGGGTATGGGTAATGGTTGTAACATCCCCTTAGACTTCTGTCTCTTAGATTTAACTTGTTGACAAACTTAGCATCAAGAGACTTATTCAGCAACATCTCATTTCATGCCATCCCACCAAAAGTACTCTTTCAGTTCCCTATACATCTTCGTGCTTCCATGATGAATATTGAATGAAGAACTATGAGCCTCATCCAGCAGCTCCTTCTTTAATTCGAGGATGGGAGGAACACAAACCCGATTCCTAAACTTTATTATCCCATCACAATCAATGTTGAATTCCGGAACATTTCTCACCTTCTTTTGTAACTCGACATTTTCTTTCTATGCCTCGTTAATCTTCAAATGTATAGATGGTTGAACATTCATTTGAGAAAGATACAATTTTCCCCCTTCTATTATAATTACAAGATCCATCCTTTGTAAATCCATAAATATTGGATCTTTTGTGATCCTCATCATGGATAAACTGGCATGGTCTTGTCGACATAATGCATTTGCCACCTTGATTTCTTTCCCAGGGTGGTAATGGATTGAGAAGTCGTAATCCTTAATCAGCTCCAACCATCTTCTTTGGCGCATATTAAGCTCCTTTTGTGTGAAAATATACTTTAAACATTTATGATCAGTATAAATGTCACACCTTTCTCCATATTGATAATTCCTCCATATCTTTAATGAAAAGATTACCGCAGCTAACTCCAAATCATGAGTTGGGTAATTTTTCTCATGTATTTTCAACTGTCATGAGGCATAAGCTATCACCATATAATTTTTCATAAGAACACACCCCAATTAATTCTTGGATGAATCACTGTAGATCACAAACCTTTCTCCACTACAAGGCAGGGTGAGCATAGGTGCACTAGATAACCTTCTTTTCAATAGCTTGAAATTCTCTTCACATTCCTCCGTCCAAACAAACTTAACTCCTTTTCAAGTCAACATGGTGAGTGGATTAGATAATCGTGAAGAATCTTTAACAAAACGTCGATAATATCCAGCCAAACCAAGAAAACTTCGGATCTCAGTCGCTGTTGTTGGTCTCGACCATCTTTTGATAACCTCTGTTTTTGTTGGCTCCATAGATATCCCCTCTTTTGATATTATGTGACCCAAAAAATACAACTTTCTGAAGCCAAAATTCACATTTGGTAAATTTGGCATAAATCTTTTCCTTTCTCAGGGTCTTCAATATAATTCTCAAGTGATCTTCGTGTTCTTCCTTACTCTTTTAATATACAAGAATATCGTCAATAAAGACTACGACAAACTGATCAAGATATTCCCTAAAGACTCTATTCATCAGATCCATGAAGATAGCAGGGGCATTAGTAAGACCAAATGGCATCACTATAAATTAATAGTGGCCATACCTTTTACGGAAAGCCGTCTTTGGTATATCCTCCCTTTTGACCCTTAATTGATGATACCCTGAACAAAGATCAATCTTGGAAAAGCATTGATCTCCGCGTAGTTGGTCAAATAGGTCATCATTGTGAGGGAGAGGATATTTGTTCTTGATAGTGATCTTGTTAAGTTCTCGAAAATCAATGCAGAGTCTCATTGATCCATCTTTCTTCTTAACAAACAGAACAGGTGCTCCCCAAGGTGACGCACTAGGGCATATGAACCCCTTATCAAGATTCTCTTGGAGTTGCTTCTTCAATTCCTGCAACTCAATTGGGGCCATTCTATATGGTGTCTTTGAAATAGACAAGGCACCCGGTACGAGTTCTATTAAAAACTCAACTTCATGATTCGGTGGAAAAACCGGTAATTCCTCCGGAAAGACATCATCAAAATCCCGTACAATGGGAATATTCTTAATCACGAGTTTCTCACCAACCATTTGAGATAAATAACCTTCATTTAGTGGAATCAAGACCCATATGATGGAAGGAATTTCCACTGAATGTTTATGTTCATCCTTGCATCGATAGACGATCATAGATTGATCTAGAATATGAAATGTGACTTCCCTTCATTGGCAATTGATATGAGATCCATGTAGAGACAGCCAATCCAAACCAAGAATCACATCAAATTCCACTATAGGAAGGATCACAAGATTTTCAGGAAGCACATTCCCACAAACTTCAATCGGAGAATAATTATAAACTTTTGATGCGACTATTGTGCCATTAGGGGTTGTCACAGCTAACTCAACATCTAATTATTGAGGTAATACAGTGATATCCTTAGAAAATTCTTCAGAAATAAAGGAGTGGGTGGATCCAGAATCAAATAAAACATTTTCTACTTTAGAGTGGATGGTATGTGTACCTTTCACCACATCGTTATCGTACTCCACATCACTGATAGAAATTTTATATGAATTTCTTTTGTCTTTAGCCTTTAGAGTTTGTTGATGTCGACCATCATCATCAACCCTTGGATAAGGGAATTTATTGGCATAATTTATCATATCTTTGCACAAGAAAAATTGAAGTGTAGTAGGTTCATTATGTGTATCCCTTCCTTTGTTTGCATCATTAGACATCTTCTTCCCATCATCGCGGCATTCAAATTCCTGATTACCTTCTTTTCCACATTTGAAACATTTAGTTGTCTCTTTAAGACAACTCCCTCCATGTTACTTTCCACACTTTGAGCATAAGGGAAAGATCATCTTCTTTTCAGTGTGCTCTTTAGATTTTCCGTGGAATTCCATTTTCCTCTTCATATCAAATCCATATGACTGATGGGTTACACCAATCTCCATCTCAACTTTTAGAGCACATCGAATGATTTCCTCATAGCTATTGAAGTCCCTTATGGATAAGGCCCTTTGTGGAATTGGTTTTAAGCCACTAAAGAATCGATCTATCTTACTCTAAGGTTGGATAATCATACTAGAAGCATACCTTGCAAGTCTTGTAAAATTTTCTTCATAGGTACCAACAGATTCATCATATTTTTGCTTTAGTTCAAGAAACTCTTTCTCCATCTTTGTTCGGATAATAAGAGGGAAGTACTTATTGAAAAATGTGTTCTTGAACTCGTCACATTCCATGGACTCAATTTTATCCCTTTGCCTCATATTCTTAATAAAATTCCACCATTGATCAGAATCACCTTCCAAACGATACACTGATAAGATGACTTTATCATTATCATAACATTGAAGAACTGAAAATATCTTTTTAGTAGTACTAATCCATTGTTCAGCAAGTAATGGATCAGTAGACCTGATGAATGAAGGTGGACGCTGCCTCATGAAGGATTCAACAGAATGCTGATCCTTCCTTTGCTCATTTCGAAGTCCTGCATGATTCATAGCTTGAGAAAGTTGTGTAAGCATGGCTACATGATTTTGCATTCCAGCTCCCATAATTTTTGGTTGCTCAGGGGGACAATCATTGCATTTCCTGTCGCATTCCGCATTAACACGGTTCCTTTGGGTTCCATCCATTGACTAAAACCTAGAATAATAGTGTGACAAACACTAATTATAATAGGAAATCCACCTAATCAGGAATAAAATTTCACAGTTAAGGTCTTTTCCTAGGTTATTCATGTCCATCTCTAAAACACTAAGATTGTGTTCTATTCTTAGGCTTATCCTTAGGGTTCTTACTAAGGCTTTCACATCCTAGTTTCGAAAGGGTGACTATACCTTTCCTCTAATACCAACTAAAATGACCCATAATTTACATACATTGTTATTACTTCAGAATTGAAGCACACTTATTACAACATATAACAAAACCAAGAAAGGACCGTATAGTTATAGTGTCTTTGAAAACTGGGAAATATAATCTTATAATCGTGGCGAAAGATCTTCAACATCTCCCATAAAGATATTATTTTTTTAAACCTAAATCCTGTATTTATGTCCTAGGGAAAAGAAAACATAAAAGGGTGAGCTCAAATGCTCAGTAAGGGTAAACAAAATAAATATCAATCACGTCATATTCATAAGAACATATCTTTTGGAAATATTAACCTGCAAAAGAGATCATAATTTCATAACATGGGATAAATCATAGTAGTGAAATGTAATCCCAATAATCATAACATAAAACATGAAAATTTGTGGCATACACACATAATCATAGATAATCATTTCATATTTGTCAAGACTCATTACCAAGACTATCTTACTGGACAAAGTCCCTTTCTGAACCGAGTTCACTCCTCGTTTCAGTCCTGTTTCACTGAACCAGTATAACCTACCATTCCAGCCATGTCTATCTCATGAGATATAAAATCTTTACCCAATGCATTGGAGGGAGATATAGGTCCCACCCATCTCATAATTCTACCATTCTTATGTGTGCCACAAAATCATAAACCATACATCATAGGATAACCCATGTAATAAAAAATGGGAATCTTAAACATCATGACATCATAAAACAATTCATATAAGATAAATGAATTCATGAAAATAATTCCATCACAACATAATCAAATCAATGTAACAATAGGGATATGAATAGAACCCTTTATTATCTTAGATGGAAAATAATTTGGTTAAAACACTTGAACTCCATTCTTGAGGAAAATATCCTTTCAACTTCAAAAACACTTTTCCTTTCTTAACATGTCATAAAATTCAATCTAAAATATGTTTATTAAAAATAAACTTGAAAACTTGTAAATTAAGCTTCTTGAAAATAATGATTTAAAAATCCACTCATTCCGTATATGTTAAAAAAGAAAATTTCCCGTACCTTTGTCAGAAAAGTCAAAAAGTACCTTGTATGAAAAACGACAAAAGATTCCATTCATATCCTTTACTAAAAACTCACCGAAGGGTAAAATTGGATTTAAAAAATTGTAGGTGGATGGAAATAATATTACATATCGAGGAAACTTGGAATTGGATGATAAAATACACCCCAGTAAATGCTAAAGTATAAACAATCTCGGATAAAAATGAGATTGTGATATTTCCCTTTCCTTAGGTCCGATTTGCTTCGTAAATGTCCGAACATCCTATATAATGGTTTAAATAATGTTATTGAATTATTACAGAATCATAATTATTGTTATGATATCATATATGGTCATATTCTTATCTTCTTAGTAGTAATATTTCATTGCTATTTGTTATTTGGGTGTTTATAACTTTTTGTTCTTATGCGTGTTTTGTCGAATAAATTCTTATTCATTTCTTTAAGTTATAGATAACTCATTTCCAGAATGGTATTAGTGTAACATATATCATATTAATTCATTAAATTCATTTATATAATCCTTATGCAATGAATATCATGTAGAATGAGTGGCATCACATCGTGGACACGGTATTTCCTACGTAAGAACCAGTGATGATATCGTTCCTATGATCGTGGAATTGTATTGGAGTGTATGTATACTATTTCAGAATCAATATCACTTTATAATAGTTATATATGGTCATTATTTACACCATTATACCCATCCAAGTAAGGTGGTGGTGTAAAATAGATTACACCACGGCGTTGAGACGGTATTCCGTACGTACACACGCGCGGTGATTTCTTTTTCCGTAGGATGGATAGATGGTGAAATAGGGTTGTTTCATACATATAATAACATATCATTATATTAGTGATACTGATGTTATTACTTCATAATGAAACAACTAATGAAGAATAAGTTGAAGAAGAAATAAAGATGAAAGAATCGGTAACCGACATTACCACTTATTTGAAGTCCTTCTTTGAGACCTTCTTTTAGGGCACTAAACATTGTGTTTTAAGAAGACCAGGACCACTAGGATGTCTATAGGGAAGTGGAGAGGAGAAAGTGTCAGGGTTTGGCCGAGCATTAATGCTCAATGTGGTGTGAGGAAGAGAGGGAGGAGGTGCCCTTTTATAAGGGAGGAGAGGGGCACCTTTGGAATAACAAAAAATATTATTTTATTATAAAGTCACATTCGGTTTTAAATAGCTCCAAATTGATTTATTTCGAGGCTGAGGTGAGTATGGGTCGAAATCCTCTAATAAAATATAATTTAGACAAGTTTAGGTACCTATTTTAACATTATCATTTAGATTTAACATTAAGTTAAATAATTTTACTTTTACTGTGTCTTCTTGTGTTCTTATACTATAAGGTTAATAAACTTACTATATCAAGCCAAACGAACCCCAAGTTGTTTATTATTAATATATATAACCTTATCTAAGTCATTTGGATGATCCTTAGATTTTTAGGAATAAAATAACTATTAATAATATAATATTTTTTAAAAAAACTATTTTATGTCAATTTTGACACTATTTAGTAATGGATTTTTGTGAAACTCCTAATAGAATGATAATTTATAACAAAGTTAATTAAATCAATACTAACATGTGATATTAACCTCTAAAATTAGTGTAATTCATAAAAAGTCTCATATTATATTTATTTGGGTATTTATAACATCAATTATGTCAATATTTCATTAATAATTTCATAAATAAATTAAATTATTGAATGTCTAAAAATTACAAATAAATTTCCATTATGTAGGAAATCGTTTTATCGTTCTAATGAATATTTATAGTCGAATTTATCTTATGTATAACCCCATACTAAAAACGATTTACTTATTAAACATTGATTTTAACTATTTTAACACTTCTTTAAATAAATTAATAATAAATGTCCTAATCTAATCCAAGTTGGCCTGACTGGTCATATTTTATTCCTAAGGTTATTTTTGGTCGAAATAAACTTTTCCAATAGAATTATGACATGTGTTAGGGTAATAATAATATCATTTTTACCCTTAATTACCATATTTACTTTTTACCGTGGTAAAAAAAAGTAAACAGTTACTATGCACCAAAAATTATTTTCATCTCATTGAACCACATTTTAGTTTTGATATTAACAGTGTCTCTCAGATTTTCTAAATTCCACTCACAGAAGCGGTAAAATTATGTTTTATGAAAATTTCTGTTTTTTTAACTACCACTTAGTGGTTTCACTATTCATAAAAAATTGAATGTTTTCAGAAAAATACCAAAATTTCACCCTAGGCTAATTACGATATTAAGAATCAAAAAATGAAGTCCATTTTGAAAAATAAAATTTATAAAATTTCAAAAAGTGGTTATAACTATTCATAACGACTAGTTTTTAATAATATTTTATTAGCATATCATTGTTTAGTGAAACTCGGCATTGCGTACGACGCAAGCTATCCAGGAAGGTCACAATTTCATATAAAGCAAGACAAGCAAGTGTTGTGTGTAAAAAAAGATTCCTTTGATGATTTATATAACATAAAAGTCTCAGGTGTTATATATATGGTAGCATGGCCATGTGCATGAAGATACATTTGAGAGAGAGGTAGAGAAACAAACACAAAAGCATGAAATCCTTTTGTATTCATTAGTACAATAAAAAGAGTATCTCTGAGATGAGTTTTATTAATATGGGAATATAATATGATCCCATGTTTATCTTTATGGTAATAATCAAATGATATTCAGTTTAGTTCAATGATTTTGGCCCAATGTTAGTTCTTAATGATTTCGTGAGTGTTTAGGTGGTGTTAGATGGTTGTTTGATTCTAGAAGGATTAGTTTTTATAAGAATGTTCTAGGCTATGGGATTAGTATGAACCATTATTTTCATGCCAAATGGTTTCTTCTTATGATGTGGGGTGGTCTAGTAAAATTTTTAAGGACACTAAATTTAATGAGACTTGTCAGTTTGGGCCGCACACCACTGAAAATATTCTACAAATTTTTGAAATGTAAATACTCTTTTTTGAAACCCATTTTCAAAAAACAATTCTACGGATTATGTGGCTTACCTCAATGGATAGTGATGGGTACTTGGTAGGAATATTGTTTGTCCATACTTGTTGAAAAACTACGTGAAGAAACCATGAAACCCCTCAGATTTGTTTAATGACAACATTCACCCTGATATCTAAAAACCTACAACCCTTTCTTCATTATTATATCTAGTGAACATGAGAATCATTTCTCCACCCATTGAGAGAACATAAATTTTCAATATAAGGATTTATGTAAATTATTAATTTAATGTATGAATTGAGATACATTAACCTCATTTAATATGTTCCTAAAAATTATATATTAATAATGTTCCTTTCATCATTTTTATTTGTATCAATAGGGTAATTTTGGTGAAAGATAATATGAACTGTTTATATGATATATGACCTTGTTGGATGTGTGAGTGTTATCTCATCATCTTCGTGGGATATGTAATGAATTAAATAAGACACTTGTATAAGTATTATTCCTCATTTTTATGTGATTTTATATAATAAATTTATTAAATAGATTAAATTTAAAATGATGAGTGATGAAGAAGATTCCATGGAATTTATATTATTATTAAATTGTTTATTAAATGATTAATGATATAGATTTTGAAATACATTAAATTCCTTGGAAATATCAACCCTATCAATTCAAAACTGAATAAAATTACATAGATTTTTTACTCCTAGGGTTCAAAAAAAATTCAATTCCATTGAATTTTCTAATCAATGGATTTAATATTATATTGGATGTCATCGAAATTTATACTCAATGGATGTAGATTACATGGGATTCCTTGGAAAATAATACTCCTAGGATCTGGTCATTGGGTTTTACAATAGATTACTTGGCATAGGTATTGTGAATATTTTTTCATGTTTTATAGTTATCTTGTATTTACAGTTTCTTCTTTTTACTGATCCTAGTTGGATTGAAGACATCATTACATCATATTATTTTATACAACTGTTATTTATTACAAACCTCATAGATTATAGACACAAAATTCACGTGTTAAATACACCATTGGTGGTTCCCAATTAAGAGTAATATCACATCTTATTAAAAATTCCATTGGATTCCTATAAAATCATTAGCATTATAGCTAGGGACTGAGGTAATATCATGCCTTATCACTATTGATTGACTTTGGTGTATGAGTAGGGGAGCCCAAGACTGATATATGGATCATGAATCTTTTATGGGATAATTTCTTTTTTATTTTGTTCTTTATTTAAGGGATTCTAAATGATCCGTCTTTCCTTTTAATGTCTACCATTTTTTATAAATACATGACATACTAATATTTTATATGATATTACCCCTAGAATTTTTTATTATTACTAATTCCAAATGGTTGTTAATCTTCAGTCAATGATTTAAATTTTTCTTCCTCTTATTTATTAACATGTGGTACCACTATATTACTCAAATCATGAGGGATATTATATCCAAAATACAATTACAGAACCTAATTACTATTCTTCATCATATTGTATATGAGGATGTGTGTATGGGGAAATATGACCCACCAGATCGGGGAACCATTCAGTGGATTCAAATCGGAGACGTTATAATTGAGTTATGATAAGTATTCACCACTCGTTTCAATTTTCAGTTAATATATTACAGAAGAATTTATTTAATCATAAATTATATTATAATATAATTTATTAAAATAATTATATCATGGCTAACCATTCATTTTGTTTTTATTTGAAAGGTAATGTAGATGTATGGGTTTTGGGAAACTTTTTTCTAATTCAATAATTTATAATTATCTATAGTAGGATTGTTTTATAAATGAAGACCACATTCTTGTAATTGATTTTATTACGAGATATGATTTATATGTTTTCTATTGATTTATATTTCATTAGCATAAGGCCTCTTCAAAATGATTAATGTTTCCGAAATTATTATATCTATAAGGGGTTTTGATAAATCAAATTTATTTTCATTAAGTGAAAATGTAATTCCCTGATAATTATGTTATCCTGATTGATAAGTAAATCTATTTTCAATTAAATAAGATATTTTTCCTTTTCTATCATTTAAATTTATTTTTCTATCTCAATAATTCATTATCGAAGAATTTCATGCTTACATATGTAGAATAAATTTAATATAAAAATTCATCTTTTTTAAATATAGTTCTCCCTCTATTTCATTGTACATTATTCACAAAAAATCTTGTATTATTTTGAAATAATTTTATTACACATGTTAACTTTCTATTTATCAATTAAAAAATATCAAATGTATACTTTATTTCCTATTTATTGAGAAGGTGTTTTAAAAAAATATTAAAATGCTATTAAAAACGCCTTTTTTCATAATCAAATGATTATCTTCGACAATAAATTTATTTTAATATAATTTATATAATATAAAATATTCCATTATAAATGATAATATTTATATTTATAAGGTTAAAAAAACTATTCAGTATTTTAAAAAAGATTATTTAAATTGACCAAAAGATCGCATTTTATAAGTATTGAATACCTTATGTTAAAATACATTTTAAAGTTTGAAAAATTGTATGAAAATTATTATTTATTAATCAAAATCTCCCAAATTTGATATGGTTATCTAAGTAATTATTACTCTTGATTTTTTCATAATGAAAAAAAATATTGTAATATTTTTTGATGTAAAAGTTTCATTTTAAAAGATAGTCTTGGATTTAAAATATATTTTAAATACAAATGTTTTTAAGAATGAATTTATCATTTTTCCTGTAATGCCCCGAGCCTAGTTACCTAGATTCGGTACATTATTGGGTAACATTGGCATGATCACAAAAGATCATGTCTCGAAAGACCGATTAGTTTAGTAGCCTTCTAAACACTAGATATATTAATAAGTCTTACATTACATCAAAAAGTAAAACAAAACTACAACAACATCTTGTCTTCATATCCCCTCGTACTATACCTGCAGGTCATTTATAATATACTTCTTCACATCCTAGAAAAATTAATACATTGAAAGGGGTGAGCTTAGATGCTCAGTAAGGATAAAAATATAGCGGAAGCTTTCATAAATAAACATAAACATTTAAGATAATGTATTACTAAAACAAAATCCTTTTAAACTTGAACTTCAATATAATATAGGAAATTTAATGTGAGATAATGCCATTTATTTATTAACATGGATATTCTACTGGTCGAATAACCACATGAACTATCAATAACCACTTTCATAATGATGGAATGCATAATGGAAGACTATCATAACCACGTATTCAAGGCCTCGTGCCAAGACTAAAAATAAGATTTTGTTAAGGCCTTGTTCCAAGACACTAGTTTGTTTCATGAGACGTACCGATGCATTGAGGAGCTATAGCAGGCTCCACTCGTCACTTATTAAGTCCAATGCATTCCTCATATGAACAGGTTTAAACATATCATAAACCATAACATAATCGTATCACATAAAACATGCATAAAGGAAACAAAAAATTTCCACATTTCAATCACAAGATATCAACAAAACACATTGATATAATAAAAAAACACTTTCAAAACCATTTTCAATAGCAAAATAAAAGAAAATTAAAACATGGTATTTATTTTTCATTTCAAAAAAGTTATAGCTTGTAGAGGAAGATGAAACTCAAATAATGGCCATGGTGGCGGAGAAGACATTGTCTCCGCATACGTACGGAAAAAAAACATTCACATTTTTTGTTTAGTAAAACGCTTTATATAAAAAATATTCCTTTGGAATAAATGTAAAAGTCAAAGAGGTTTATACACCGTATAAAAGAAATTTGTGTATAAAACAAAATATGCCTCAATGAATGGAGATTGAGATGAAGTCCTTTACAAAGATCATTTTTTAAATAAAATAGATCTATTATGTGTAATCACTATAAGTACACATAAATAAAGTAAAAATACAAGATAGAACATAATAATATCATGACATAATTTGAAAGTAGGAGATTAACCCAATGAATCGAAATTGGGTTAAGAAGTTCCCTTACCTTGTGTCTGAATTCACTCGACTGTTCTTTAACCTCCTAAATAATAAACTAGAGTTAATTTATAATTTCATTAGAACATTTTTCAAGTTTATTATTCCTTTTATATCACTTATTACCATGTTATGAACATTATGTAATTATTTAAGTTAATAACGGTCGTTTTGTCAATCTTTGGTACTTGAGTCAACAATATACTTCTTATAATTACAAGTTGTTTATGTGGTAGAATATCCATTATATCTAGAATTATATTCATTATTTAGATATCATATATATCATATATATCCAGTATATACATTCATTCATATCATTACATAACATTTACAGGTAAGAAATGAAATGCACAGTTCATGGAGACAGTAAGCCGTACGTACGCATGAACGCTACTTTCATTTCTATTACATATTTAATGGAATGAAATCAAAATGATATAATGGTATATTATAATTCCAGTATAATATCATATATAAAATCATTTACACCATCCTTTATACATCCCACATATGGCATTAACGATTCAAATCAATTTGAAGGGGTCGTAGTCCGCACTTCCTCAAATGAAATTATCGTATTTAACAATAATGGAAATCGTAATGGTGTGACATAAATGAAAAATACAGAAGCATAAGGAAAACATAAACATAATATATATCATTTATGAAAATAGTTTCATCATTATATCCACCATTAGAGGTGTTACAAGAATATTGAACAATCATCATTTCGTGAGGCAGAAATTTTCCAACCACAAAAACAGTATGTTCTTTAACCATTAGACGAAGGTGTGTGTAAGTGTAAATAAAATCATTCTCATAGAAACATCCTTGTATATTGAATATATTGGTTTTTTTACAAAATAAAGTAATAAAAACAGTTTAAGTGGTTGGAGAAGCAAAATAAAACAAAATAACATAAGAGAAGACATTACCTTAAAATCGGGTAACTCTTTTTGATTTGAGCTCAAAGGCTACCTTGGGAAGACTTCTGCCCAAAGTGAGGCTTCTAGGAGTAAGAGCGGGATAGGGAGAGACAAAATGGGTAGGGTTAGCCTAAGCCAAAGTTTTGAGAGGTGTGGGTAAGGTGGTAGAGGTGGGGTCCTTTTATAAGAGGAGAGGAGGGGCACTCTTGGAATGTTATAAAAAGTTACTTCATTATAAAATGATTTTTGGATTTAAAAGGTCCCAAAATTATATGTTTCGAGGATAAGTTGACAAGATTTCTAAATCCACACATCTAATATATTTTTTTACATGTGTAGGTCTTATATTTTAAATTATCTTTTCATTTTATTTAAATCGTTAAATAATGAGGTAATCGCTTCATCATCATGTTGTCATAAATAATTTAATTTATTTAATGTCTAAAAATCATTAAAAAATATAATAATGTATGAAAATATTTTATATTTCTAATAAATATTTATAGTCAAAACTATGACTTGTATAAACCCATTTAAATATTGTTTCAGTAAAACTACTCATGTTTGTGACTTTTTATTTTAACATTAAATAAAACGTTTTTAATGTCATTTTTCTACCAAAGTGGCTCCATGGGGTCCCCTAGTTGACCAATGGATTGTCTTGGTCGGCCATGACCTATCCAATATGGGTAGTACATGTGTCAAGGTCATTTCTTATTACTATAACATTATCTTTACCTTAAATTACACTAATTATCTTTAATCACGATTAATAAAACATAAAAGTTACTATTCACTCAAAAATTATTTTAATCCAATTGAACCACATTTTATATCCTAATGAAAACCATGTATGTCAGATTTTTGAAATTCAATTCATAGAAATGGTAATGTTTAATTTAAACAAAAAATCAGTTTTTTAACTACCAGTTAGTGGTTTCACTATTTATCAAAAATTGAAGTTTTTCAGAACAATGCCAACATTTCACCCTAATATATAATTGATATTACGAATTCAAAAATGATTTATATTTTACAAAATTCAAAACATATAAGTTTAATAATTAATTTTATAATTAATTGCTGTTGTCACAACAAATAGCATGTTTTTAAGAAAGAATATCAATCAAAAGATTGACAACTGTTTATGTCCAATTTCATGATGAAATTAATTCTAATGACCACCATTAAATAAAATGGTGAAAATAAATTTTAATTAAACTTTATAACCACTCAATTGTATAATTTAACACTATAAATTATTTTGAATAAAAAAGTTGTTTTTAAGTATTTTTCACTATTCATAAAAAATTGGAAGTTCTCAGAAAAATACCAAAAATTCAACATAGGCGAATTTCAATATTTGGAATCCAAAAATGAAGTCCATTTGGAAATATATAATTTATATAATTTCAAAAATTTGGTATTACTATTAATAACTGCTACTTTTATTGGTTGTGGTGTGTTAGAACTCGAGTTTGCATACCACACATGCTGCTCTATTATTCAAAGAGGAGCGTACCATGGAAGCATGGGGTGTTACATTCTCCCCTACTTCATTAAATTGTGTCCTTGCAATTTAAAATTTTTCTTTGAAAATTAATGTTTGAAAATAGAAAATAACTTTGTGGAAAACCCACATTAGAAATAAGGTTAATAAAAATATAAATTTTAAATAAAGAATGAGACGTAAAAAGGTCACCTGAGATAGCCCATACTAGGATTCTTTGAAAATATGGATATGGAGGAAAAACAAACCATCATGGTCTGATGGAGAGTTGTATATAATAGGATTATTATAAAGTTAACAATAAGAAAATCATAAAAATGTGATTGGGTAAATGGTCATTTATTCCCCAATTGGAAAAGTTAACCAACAACATTTTTGTTTTATGTTACATTTCATAAATTTGAGGAATTTATTTAGGAGATTTACTATAAACAGAAGGAAGTATTATTACTTGTCATGTAGACTTTCATTCTTTAATAAATTTTTACCACAAACCCATATTTCACTCCAAAAGGAAATAGAACACAAAAATATTCTATTTATCATAATTGTATAAGGTTACAAATATTAACACATACCATTTAGATTAGGAAAACTTTTTTGTAATAACCAGGGACTTTATGTAGGCTAGTGGTAGGTAATAAAGGCTTGTCGCACTATGGTTGTGGGTTCGATTCCTACAGCTTTTTCTGACGCGACGGATTATCCCCCGACCTGCAGGTTGTCCTTTTCCTAAAATAATAGTATTATAATATTCCAAAAATAATCTTCATAAATGTTTTATACTTATACAATACTATCCAAATTTCAACATAATCCATTCCATCCTTTATAGTTATCCAAAATACCTGTGTCCAGAATCTCTCTAAAAGGTCTCTAAATTCTAAGATCAATTGCAACATCAAATTCCCCAAACAAAGTAAAGTTTCTCTTGTTGTCATATACATAAAATATGATTACCTTCATCATATTAAAACCTTAATGAAAAAAACAATTATTACAGTACAATCCTTATATATATCACATTATTCTTATAACCATAATATAGTTCTTGAGTCCAAAAACACCAATACATTAATTATTCTACTTCAACTGTAGTAACAACATAATATTGTCCTTGATCCCTTGGCCTTTTCTGTGGTATGATTCTCTAACGGTTAGGACATTCATTTGCGTAATTCCCCATTACCCTACAATTGTAGCATTCAACATTGATAGGCTCTTTCTTTCCCTTGAAATCACGATCCTGGTGAAGTTTTTCTCCACATTTATAACAAACTCCCATTCCTTTTAGGCAAGTACCGTGATGATTCTTCCCACAATTATTGCATAATAGAAAATCCTTCCTTCCCTTTTTCATTTTATCTGTCTCTTGTTCCACCGTTCTATTTTTCTATTATTTTACTTTGTTGTCATAAGACATAGAGAATTCCTTATCTGTCTTGATAGCACCCGAGACTATATCTTTGTAAGTTTGGAAATATTGTGATACTAAATCTTGACAGAGAAATGGTTTTAAAACATCAAAGAAATGATCAATCTTACTTCTCGGGTTACCTATATAATCTTTACCATGTCTTGCTAACCTTGTAAAGTTATCCTTATACCTTGCGACATTCTCATCCTCCTTCTGCCTCAGACTCAGAAATTGTGTTTCCATATCTCCTCAACGGTCATGTGGAAAGTATTTTTCTAAGAATATTTCCTTAAACTCCCTCCATTCTAGACATGATACTTCTTCATTTTCCTTTGTATTTTGAATTAATGACCACCATTGATCAGCATCTCCAGTGAGGCAGTAAACTGCTATGATAAACTTTTCCCTTTCACTACTCCCCACGACATGGAATAGTTTCTCTATGGAATTTATCCATTGCTTAGCTACTACAGGATTTGTACTCCCATTGAATGTTGGTGGTTGTTGCCTCATGAAGCGGTATAACATTGATCCTCCAGGTTGCGGATCGGGGTTCTCCATACGAGTAAGGTTATTATTCATAGCCTAAGTGATTTGTCCTAGTATGGTGATAATCTGATCCACACCAGTTTTATCACTAGCTCCATTATAATTATAATAAGCAGGAGGGCAATCCCTATATGGAGTGCGTGCATTTATACGGTTTCCATTCCTCCCACTATGCTCCATTTCTAAACAATGGCATAATCTACATTAGTTTGGTAACATCCCAAGTAAGTAATGAATAATATATATTTTTATTATGTCTATTAATGAATTAGATAGTTTTTTAGAGGCTTAAAATGAGAATAAATCCAATCTTAAGCATGGAATACACTAATATTTTTAAAAGATTGTTTTACTACCTTTTGATGGAAACCCATTTTTAAATAAAAAATTTGACAATTTTATAAGATATATTTGTCAAAATAAACTTATTCTTTATGTTTGGGACATTGAAATTTACATTGGATAAATTATTGTTATTTTTCGGACAATGTTCATTTTTTTATGAATAGTGAAAAATACTGCATTTTACATCAAAACTGCTTTTTCACCTAATTTAATAATATGGTTAGATTATCTTTTAATTGGTAGTAATGTGTAATTATAATATATTTTTACCATGTAATCTAATTATGGTCATTGGGATTAATTTTACTTTGGAATTGGGCATAAAAAAGTGCAAAACTTTTCATTGATATTGTTTAAAAAAACCCACTATCTGTTTTGACAACGAGAATTATTTTTAAATTATTTATTGAAATATATATGTTTTGAATTTGGTAAAATGGATTCCATATTTTTAATCTTAAGGTCCAAATTATGTAATTAAGGCTCTTTTGTTTTTCGACATTAAGAATAGTAACGACAGGTAATTATCATCAATTATCTTGATTAATGAGTAATCGGGTAGTTATGGATAATAAAATAATATCATAATAATAGAAAATGACACCAAAATGTGTCCTAATGCTATTGGTTGTCTCATGTCCGACCATGGGAGTCCTTGCGCCAATATTTGGGACACCATGTAATCACTTTTGTGGGAAAGTGACTTTTTATCTTTTTATTTTTAAAGAAATTAAATATAACAAAGAATGTATCACCTGAGTAAAAAAAATTAATTTTGTCTACATAGATGATATTTTGGACTATAAATATTCATTTGGAACTTAAAAATATTTCCTACATCATAGTATTTTTTTCATAATTTTTATACATTAAATAAATTAAATTATTTATGACATCATGATGATGCAGGGATTACCTCATTATTTAACGATTTAAATAAAATAAAAAGTTAATGTAAAATCTAAGAACTAAACATTTCAAAGACTTATTATATGAGTATATTTATAACCCTTATCACCTTATCCTAAAAATACATCAATTTGGGACCTTTAAAATCCAAAACCCATTTGAAAATAATGTAACATTTTGTAACTTTCCAAGAGTGCACTCCTCTCCTCTTATAAAAGGCCCCCACCTCTACCTCTTTACCCACACATCTCAATCCTTTGGCTAAGCCAAAACCGGATCATTTTGTCTCTCTACATATCTATCTTACTCCTAGAAGCCTCACTTTGGGCAGAAGTCTTCCAAATGATGCTTTTGAGCTCAAATCAATGAGAGTTACCCGATTTTAAGGTAATGCCTTCACTCATGTTCTTTTGTTTTATTTTGCTTCTCCAACCCTCTAAACTATTTTTATTAGTTTATTTGTTAAAAACTCCAGTATATTCAATAAAATAAGATGTTTTTATAAGAAGGATTCGGGCTACACTTACACACACCTACATCTAATGGTTAAAGAAATAATGTTTCCGTGGATGGAGAATTTCTGCCTCACGAAATGATGATTGTTCAATACTCTTTTAACACCTTCAAAGGTGGCCATTAAGATGAAAATATAATTATATATGGTATATAATATGTTTATGTTTTACTTAAGCTTTGGTATTTTCAATTTATGGCATACCTTTATGGTTTCAATTATGGGTAAACACGATATCTTCATTTTAGGAAGTCCGGACTACCACCCCTCAAAGTGATTTGATTCGTTAATACCATATGTGGGATGTATAAAGGATTTAATTACTGATATTATATATGATATTATACTGGAATTATAATATACTTTTATATCATTATGATTCAATTCCATAAAATACGAAATTGAAATGAAAGTAGCATTAATGCGTACGTACGGCTTACCGTCTCCATGAACGGTTCATTTCATTTCATACCTCTAAACATTATGTAATATTATAAATGAATGTATATACTAGATATATATGATATATATGATATCTAAATAATGAGTATAACTCTGGATATAATGGATACATGAACAACTTGTAATTAAAAAGAGTTTATTTTTGACTTAAGGACCAATGACAGTTAAAACAACCGTTATTAACTTAAATAATTAAATATTGTTAATGATATGATAATTAGTGATATAAAATTAATAATTAACTTGAAAAAGTTTCATAAGAAAGTATAACTTAACTCAAGTGTATTATTCAGGAGATTAAAGAACATTCGAGTCAAGTCGGATACGAGGTAAGAGAACTTCTTAACCCGATTTCCGTTCTTTGGGTTAATCTCTTACATTAAAATAATGTCATGATAGTATTATGTCATATATTGTATTTTTACATTCTATATATATACTTATAGTGAATACACATAATAGATTTATTGTATTTAAAAATGATCTTTTTATGGGACTTTGTCCCAATCTCCTTTCATTGAGGCATATTTGTTTTATACACAACCTTATTTTATACGACGTATAAACCCCTTTCAATTTTACGTTTACCCAAAAGGAATATTTTTTATACGAAGCATTTTACTAAATGACAAAAGGGAATTTTTTTGTCGTATGTATGCGGCGACAACGAATTCTCCGCCTCCGTGACCATTAATTGAGTTTCCGCTTCCTCTACAAGACATACCTTTTTTAAAAGAAAAATAAATACCATGTTTTACTTTTCTTTTATATTGATATTGAAAATGGTTTTCATAAGGTTTTTATATCAATGTGTTATATTGATATCTTGTGACTAAAAGATGGAAATGTTGTGTTTCCTTTATCCATGTTTTATGTGATACGATTATGTTGTGGTTCTGGGGCATTATTATGAAGACAGGTGGTTCCATGATAAACTAAGGGTGGGTGAGCCTGATATAGCTCTCCAATGCTTTGGGTAACATGAAGGAGTTGAACGTTAAGGTTTCTCTGAAGAGATTTAGGGAATATACTGTGATGGGTGTTGTAAACGTAACCAAATGGGTTACTCCCTACATAAGAATATTATGAATGCCTCAAGTTACCTTTATATATTATGATTTCTATGATTTATTCATGATTTTATGAGGTATGTTAAAGTGATTATGTTTTATGGGTAAAGCATGATTTCATTATTATGTATATATGAACTCGTGTTTCCTTACTATATTTTTATATACCTTACTGAGCCTTTTAATCTCATCCCATGTTTTTGAAATGTTTTTCACAGGTCAAGGGAAAGGTACATGATGTGATGATAATTTCAAGGAAGTGTCAAGAAAGAATCCTTGTTTTATATTAAATATGTTACCGTTGATGGGGAAAATGAGTACTATCTGTTATGTAACCACATTGTTTAAATGTGGAATGTAATGCATGTTTTATGATCTAATTCTCTAAAACTATAAACCTGAAAAGATCTTGAAGTTGTATTCTTAAAATATCTCAATATTAAGTAAGGTATAAGGCTGGGGCCTTATAGTTGGTATCAGAGAGGGGTTTAGATAACTTTAGGAGTTAGAATTTTATTAAATTATTATCCAAAAATACTTTTTTATGGTATGATTGAAATGATATAGAATTTGATGATTACCATGTTTCTTCATCTAAGACATGTTTGTTCAGAATGGTTTTCCACAGAGGAAATAGGGAAGTAGTGCTAGGAAGGCATACAGAAGGAAATGACCTTCTGAATTAGCATCCTGAGATTGTCAGAATTGGAACTAAACAGTGTGTTGGAGTAATGGCGTAGTTGACTCAAGCGAAAAATGGTGGAGGTATCCATGCACGAGATCACCCAGATTAACCACAGAGGAACATGTTAGTGGTGGAACACTTCATGAGGCAACATCCCAATAAGTTAGAGGATCATCTGACCCTGTGCAAGGTGAAGGGTTGATTAAAGAACAAGAGAATCTTTTTGATTTCATGGGGTGTTCACACAATCAAAAGTTTAGTCTTTTTATTTACCGTTTGGAGGGTTAAACAGATCAGTGGTGGTCGATGGTTAAAAATATCATGGACACTAATGAGATTGATGCTCTCGATTGGGATGAATTCAAAGGTATGTTTCTAGAGATGTATTATCCTAGTGATGTTCGAGTTAGGATGGAAAAACAATCCCTGGAATTGAGGCAAGAGGAAGAATCAGTGGCTGCCTATGAAGAAAGGTTCACTAAATTAGCAGGGTATACTCCAAATAATATCTGAGACTTTGACAGTAAAATCAATCATTTTTACTCAGGATTAAAGCCAAAATATTGAAGGGCATTAGCTTCTTGTGAGTTCAACAGATATGAAAAGCTTTTCGATGTGCTGAGATGGTGGAAATGGAGTTTTCTGATGTTCAAGTATTCTATAACAACTAGCAGAAGAAGAGACCCAGGTGGAAGGAGAAAGGAAATAATACTTCAAAAAGGTCTGAAGGTAAGATAACTAAGGTCAATTTAGTTATAAATGTGGTAAAAGTCATGCTGGGGAATGTCTTCTGAATTCTAGAATGTGCTACTGATGTGGTAAGATGAGATATAAGGCTCGTGATTGCACTGAGAATGATCAAGGTGATGGTAAGTCATAATTCGATTTACAGTTACTGAAATGTTTTAACTGCAATGAGATGGGTCACTATGAAAATGAGTGTCCGACAAAGAGCTCGAGTGATGGGAAGCAGTTATACTACAAGCAAAAAGGGGTGGTGAAATCCTTTGCAACTACTTCAGCAGATGTCGGGCCAACAAATGAAGTTGTATCCAGTACTTTGTTTTTTCAGATTATTCCAGTGTGTTGTTTGATTCGGGGTCTACACATTTATTAATCTCTAAAACCTTTTTCTAGTAAAATGGGAATACCATCTCAAGAAATGACTCATGAACTTCTAGTAAAAACACCTGGGGAAAATGTTGACGCAAAAATAATTTATAAGAATCTTCCTGTCCTTATCCATGGAAATAACCTACTTGTAAACCTTTTTGTTTTACCTCTAGTAGAGTTTGATGTTATCTTGGGTATGGATTGGATCTCTATTTACCATGCTATGATTGACTGTAGAGCTATGGATGTTTCTTTTCAGAAATACTTTCAGTTTGTGTACAAGAATGAACCCTTACTCTGGATAACATATCAAGAGGCTGAGAAACTTGTAAAAGATAGAAATGAATGTTATCTTGCACACATTGTTGAAAATAATGGAACTGTTCAGATTAATGATGTTCCAGTGGTAAATGAGTATCCTGAGGTTTTTCCTGATGAGATTCCTAGAATAATATCAGATCAGGAAGTTTAATTTACTGTTGACTTAGTTCCTGATGCTAAACCAATTTCAAAACCCCCTTACCGAATGGATCAAATTGAACTTTTATAGTTGAAGGAGCAATTGGAATATTTATTAGACAAAGGTTTAATTCGACCTAGCACATCACCATGGGGTGATCCTCTTTTATTTGTTAAAAATAAAATGGTTCAATGAGACTTTGAAATGATTATAGAGCCTTGAATAACACCACTATTAGTAATAAATATCCTTTGCCTCATATCGATGATTTGTTTGATCAGCTCGAGGGAGCTCAACATTTGTCAATGATTGACCTGAGATCGGGGTACCATCAGTTGAAGGTAAAGGAAGAAGATGTTCCGAAGACCACGTTTCATACAAGATATGGCCATTATGAATTTGTAGTAATTCCTTTTGGCGTAACCAATTAACCTCTTGTATTCATGGACATAATGAATTGAATTTTCCATGAGTTCTTGGATAAGTTTGTGGTGGTTTTAATTGATGATATTTTGGTGTTTTCTAAAAGTAAAGAGGAGCATGAAAGACATTTAAGGGTTATTTTGGAAACCTCAAAAGAAAACAAATTGTATGGGAAATTTAGAAAGTGTGAGTTTTGGTTGCAACAAATTTCTTTCCTTGGTCACATTGTTTCTAAAGATGGGATAACTATTGATCCGAAAAAAACAAAGGATGTTGAAGAATGGCGATGAACCCCAAATGTAACCGAGATCTGTATTTTTCTTGGTTTGGAAGGTTATTACCGAAGGTTTGTAAGAAAGTTTTCACATTTGTCTAGTCCAATGACTATGATAACTCGAAAAAGTGTTCTGTTTATCTGGACAAAAGAATGTGATGATTGTTTTCAGGAGTTGAAAAGAAGATTGGTGAATGCTCCAGTTTGGCACTTCATTCCAGGAATGGTGAGTTTGTTATCTACAATGATGCTTCATTGAAAGGACTTGGATGCGTCCTTATTCAGAATGATCAGGTAATTTCTTATGCTTCACATCAGTTAAAAACTCATGAGATAAATTACCCTACACCTGATTGGAAGTAGCTACTGTTGTTTTCGCTTTATTAATTTGGAGGCATCTTTTGTATGGAGTAAAGTGTGAAATATATACCGATCACAAATGTTTAAATTATATATTCACTCAGAAATAATTGAACATGAGATAGAGGAGATGGAAAGAATTAATCAAGGATTGTGATTGTACAATTCATTACCATACAGGAAAAGCAAATAAAGTGGATGATGATTTGAGACGAAAAAGTAATTATTCATTAACAATGTTGGGTTTCCAACATGATCCTTTGGTTAAAGATTTGATGATCTTTGGAATAGAAGTTGTTGGTGCAGGATGTCCTTATGTTTTGTTTCAGGTATGATTGAAATCTTCCCTATCAGATAGAATCTTGCAAGCACAGAAGCAAGACAGTGAGTTGTAGAAAAAGGTAGAGCTGGTTCAGAATGGTAAGTCGCCTGAATTAAAAATTGATATTGATTTTGTTTTTTATATTTTTGAAAAGATTGTGTGTGCCTTGTTATTCACACTTTAAGAGAGAGTTGTTATGTGTAGCTCATAGTTCTCTGTTTTCAGTTCATCCTGGTAGTACTAAGATGTACAGAGATCTGCAGGAGTATTACTGGTGGGATGGAATGAAAAGAGATATTGCTAATTTTACAGTGAAATGTTTGAGTTGTCAACAGGTTAAAGGAGAGCGACAGTTAACATTCATATTTTGGTGAATAGTAAAAATACGCTAAATTTTTCTTAAAAACAACTTTTTTCATCATGATATTTTATATGGTTAAATGAAAAAATTTAATGGTTTTAAAGTATAAATTGAATATATTTTTAACATTTAATATAATTTATGTCATTACCATTAATTTTACATTGAATTCGTAAGTTAAAACATTTCAATCTTTGACATTGTTTTAACATTTAAAACCCTTTTTCTTAACAACAAAATTAATATTAAATTAATTTCTGATACTTATGTGTTTTGTATTTTGAAAAATTGATTCTATATTTGGATTCAGTAGGCCAAAATTATGTTAATAGGTTACTATAACGACCCATACTTTACATACATTGTTAATACTTCGAAATTGAAGCACACTTATTACAACATATGACAAAACCACAAAGGACCGTATAGGTATAGTGTCTTTAGAAACTGGGAAACATAAACAACTGGTTCATAAATCTTTTACAGTGTCTCCCATTTATTTCATCATATCTAGGGTCCCTTTTAGCATATTCTACTTAATATCCATCTTCCTGACCTGGGGAAAAGAAAACATAAAAGGGTGAGCTCAAATGCTCAGCAAGGGCAAATAAAGGAAATAAAAATCATATCATATCTTTTTGAAAATCAAAACCTGCAAAAGAGATCATAATATCTTATCATGGAATAATTCATAGAAGTGAAAATGAGATCCCCATAATCATAACATAAAACTTGAAAACTTTGTGGCATGCACACATAATCATGGAAAATCATTTCTTGTTAGTCATGACTCATTGCCAAGACTATCTTAGTGGACAAAGTCCCTTTCTGAACCGAGTTCACTCCTCGTTTCAGTCCTGTATCACTGAACCGAAATAACCTTCCGTTCCAGCCATGTATATCTCATGAGATATAAAATCTTTACCCAATGCATTGGAGGGAGATATAGGTCCCACCCATCTTATAATGAATCCTTTCTTATGTGTGCCACATAATCATAAAACATACATCATCGCATAACACATGTAACAAAGATGGGATTCTTGAAACATCATGACATCATAAATCAATTCATATAAGATAAAGGAAAATAATTCCATCACAACATGATCAAATCAATTTAATAATAGGGATAAAAACAGAACCCTTTATTATCTTAGATGGAAAATAATTTTGATAAAACACTTGAACTCCATTCTTGAGGAAAATATCCTTTCTTCTTCAAAAACATTATTCCTTTCATAACATGTCATATAACTTTAAAATAAAAGAAGATGATTAAAAATAAACTTGAGAACTTGTAAAGGAAGCTTCTTGGAAATAATGTTTTAAAAATCTATTCATGCCTTATAAGTTAAAAAAACATTCTTTGTACTTTTGTCGGAAAAGTCAAAAAAGTACCTCGTACGAAAAACGACAAAAGATTCCTTTCATATACTTTACTAAAAATTCACCTAAGGGTAAAATTGGATTTAAACAATTGTAGGTGGATGGAAATAATATTACATTTTGAGGAAACATGGACGTGGATGATAAAATACACCCCAGTAAATACTTACGAATAAACAATCTCGGATAAAAATGAGATTGTGATATTTCCCTTACCTTAGGTCCAATTTTCATTGTTCGTGTACGAAGCTCCTGTATAATGGTTTAAATAATGTTATTGACTTATTCCAGAATCATACATATTGATATGATATCATATATGGTCATATTATTAGCTTCATGTTAGTAATATTTCATTGTTACTTGTTACTCGGGTCTTTATAACTTTTTGTTCTTATGCGTGTTTTGTTGACTAAATTCTTATTATTATCTTTAGGTTATAGATAATTCATTTCCAGAATGGTATTAGTGTAGTATATACCATATTCATTCATTCAATTCATTTATATAATCATTATGAAATGAAGATCATGTAGAACGAGTCGCATCACATCGTGGAGACGGTATTCCGTACGTACGCACGAGTGATGATATCGTTCCTATGATCGTGGAATTGTATTGGAGTATATATATATTATTTCAGTATCAATATTACTTCATAATAATCATATATAGTTACTCATTACACCATTATACCCATCCTTGTAAGGTGATGGTGGAAAATAGATTACACCACGGCGTGGAGACGGTATTCCGTACGTACGCACGCACGGTGATTTCATTTTTCCGTAGGATGGATAGAAGGTGAATTAGGGTTGTTTCATATTTATAATAACATATCAGTATGTAAGTAATACTGATGTTATTACTTTATCATGAAACAACTAAAGAAGAAGAAGTTGAAGAAGAAAGAAATTGAAAAGATCGGTAATGGATATTACCTCTTCTTTGGAACGCCTCTTTGAATCCTCCACTTAAGGAACTAAGATTGGTCTTTGGAGAAGACCAGGACCTCTAGGATTATTCTAGGGAAGTTGAGAGGAGAAAATGTCAGGGGTTGGCCGAGCTTGAGTGCTCAAATTGGTGTGAGGAGGAGGGGGAGGAGGTGCCCTTTTATAAGGGAGGAGAGGGGCACCTTAGGAATATCTCAAAATATTATTTTATATTAAAGTCAAAATCGGTTTATAATGGTTCCAAAGGGTCTTATTTCGAAGATAAAGTGGGGATGGGTCGCAATCCTATCAACCAATAGGATTTAAACAAGTTTAGGGTATTAATTTAACCTTATCAATTAGATTTAACTCTAAGTTAATTAATTTAACTTTTACCGTGTCATTTTGTTTTCTTTCACTATATGGTTAATACACTTACTATAACATGCCAAACGAACCCCAAATTGTTTATTATTAATATATATATCCATATCTAAGTCATTTGGCCGAACCTTAGATTTTTAGGAATAAAATAACAATTAATAATATAATATTTGATTTAAAAACTATTTTGTGTCAATTTTGACACTATTTGATATATGATTTTTTTGAAAGTCATAACAGAATTATATGTTCGAAACAAGTTGATTCAATCAACACTAATATATTATAGTAACCTAGAAAATTAGTGGAATTCATAAAAATTCTCAAATTACATTTATTTTGGTGTTTATAACATCAATTATGTCAATATTTCATTAATAAGATAATTACTGCATCATCTTTGTGTCATAAATAAATTAAATTATTTGATGTCTAAAAATTACAAATAAAATATAATCATGTAGTAAATCTTTTTAGCTTTCTAATGAATATTTACAATTGAATTTATCTTATGTATAACCCCATATTAAAAATGATTTACTTATTAAACTTTGATTTTAACTATTTTAACCCTTCTTTAAATAAATTAATAATAAATGTCCTAATCTAATACAAGTGGGCCTAAATGGTCATATTTTATTCCTAAGTTTGTTTTTGGTCGAATTAAACTTGTCCGGTAGATTTAGGAAATGTGTTAGGGTAATATTAATATCATATTTACCCTTAGTTACCCTATTTACTATTAACCGTGGTAAAAAAAAGTAAAAAGTTACTATTCACCAAAAATTATTTTTATCTCATTGAACCACATTTTACTTACTGATATCAACCGTGTCTATCGGATTTTCGAAATTCCATTCACAGAAGCGGTAAAATTAAGTATTATGCAAAATTCAGTTTTTAACCTACCACTTAGTGGTTTCACTATTCATCAAAAATTGAAAGTTTTCATAAAAATACCAAAATTTTACCTTAGGCTAATTTCGATATTCTGAGTCCAAAAATGAAGTCCATTTTGAAAAATAAAATTAATAAAATTTTAAAAAGTGGTTATTACTATTCATAACGGCTAGTTTTAATAGCATATTGTTGTTTAGTGAAACTCGGTATTGCGTACGACGCAAGCTATCGAGGAAGGTCGCGATTGCGTGTAAAGCAAGCCAAGCAAGTGTTGTGTAGAAAAAGATTCCTTTGATGATTTATATAACGTAAAAGTCTCGGGTGTTATAGTTACTTTTTTTAAATTATGAATAGTAACTATGCTTATTTTTATTTACTACAGTTAAAGGTTAATCAGGTAATTAATGGTAAAAATAATATTATAAAATTACCCTATCACCTGCCAAAATTATATTGGTTGAATAAATGTCCACCCATATCACCTAAGGGTCGGAATAGATTCCTTTCATTATCTTTTAACAAAGAAAATTATATAATTATAATTAAACTCAAAGAAAGTGACAATATGTGACTCTTTTATATCTTATAAGAGTAATATTATTATTTTAGAGATAAATTTTATAAAACATCAAAAATGATTATAATATAGAAAGATAATAAAATTATCTACATCATGGAAATTTATTTATAATTTTAGAGATTAAATAATTATAATTAAAGTTGACACAATTTTAATGTTGAAATTATTTTATTTATTAGAATATCAAATTAATGGTTTTAATAATATTAAAATAAATATTATATGAAATATTTAATGTGATACATTAATTTTCATGATGAATATGACATGTTATGAATCTATTAAATATTTTTTCGTAATATATCCTCTATATAGATTTTATTTATATTCAAATAAATGAATAGGGTCCAAATTGACACTATTGTTATTTTATAAAAATAATATATTATAAAATTGTTTAAAAAATCAAAAAAATATAAATTATAAATTTAAATATATATTGTCAACAATTTCATTAATTATACAATTATGGCCAATTGACAACACATAAGTAATTATTTATTATACATTAAAATTTAGAATATTATTACCACAAATAAAATTAAATAGATTAAATAAAGATAAATAAATATTATAAGGTTTAAAATAAATTCACACATATCTAAATTTTATTGGTTGATGAGATTACAACCCTATCTCATCACATATTCAAATTGAGTCAATTTTTTTGGTTTTTATGTGGCGTTGGAATTTATTATAAATTAATATTTCATATGTTTCCAATCGTGCCCCTCTCCTCCCTTATAAAAGGGAAGCTCCTCCCTCTCCCCCTCACACCATTTTGAGCCATCATTCTCGGCCTACCACTGAAAATTTATCTTCTCCACTCCCTAGAAACATACTACAGGGACTGGTATTATTCAAAGACCAACTTCAGTTCCCTAAGTGGAGGTTTAGAAGAGGCGTGTCGAAGAAGAGGTAATATCCTTTACTAATCATTTCAAGTTTATTACTTCTTCTACATCCTCTTCATTGTTGGTTTCATTATAAAGTAATAAAATCAGTAACACTAATATAATGATATGTTATTATAAATATGAAACAGTCCTATTTCATATTCTATTCATCATATGGAATATGAAATCACCACACATGCGTACGTACGGAATACCGTCTCCACACCGTGATGTAATCAGTTTTCCACAACCTCCTTACTAGGATTGGTATACTGGTTTAAATGATAACTATATATGATTATTATAACATGATACTAATTTTGAGATAATCATTCATCCACTCCAAGACCATTCAATAAATATGGGAATGATATTGTCACTCGTGCGTGCGTATGGCTTACCATCTCAACGATGCGATGTGATTCGTTCTACATGATCTTCATTAAAACATGATTATATAAAAAAATTTTAAGGAATAAATATGATATATATTATACTAATACCATTCTTTAAATGATTTATCTATAACCTAAAAGGTGGAATAAGAATTTATTCGACAAAACATGAATAAGAACATAAAGCAATGGACACCCGAATAACAAGTAGCAATGAAATATTACTAAACAGAAGCATAAAATATGACAATATATGATATCATAACAATGAGTATGATTCTGGAATAATTTAGTGACATTATTTAAATCATTATACAGGAGGATCAGACACGTACAAATCATATTAGACCTAAGGTAAGGGAAAATCTGGAAATCTCATTTTTATCTGAAATTGTTTATACCTCAGAATTTACTGGGGAATATTTATCATCCACTTTCATGGTTCCACAATTTTTAATATTGTTTCTACCCTCATACAATTGATTAATTCCAATTTTACCTATTGGTGAATTTTTAGTTAATGATATGAAATGAATCTTTTGTTGTTTTCAGTACGAGATACTTTTTGACTTTCTAGCCAAAGTATGAGAAGAATGGTTTTTTAACTTATACGACATAAATGGATTTTTATGATTTCATTGAACATTATTTCCATGAATATTCCTTTACACATTTTCATGTTTATTTTTAATTAACTTATTTATGTTTATTATTTTATGACATGTTGAGAACGGAAAAATGTTTTGATGTAGAAAGATACTTTCTTCAAGAATACGTTACAAGTGTTTCATCAAAATTATTTTCCATATAAGATAATATAGGGTTTTGATTCTATCCTTATTATTACATTGATTTGATTATGTTATGATGGAATTATTTTTATGGAGAACTTTTATCTTATATGGATTATTTTTTGATTTCTAATGTTTAGGAATCCCATTTTTATTACATTGATTCTTCTATGATGTATGATTTATGATTCTGTGGAACACATAATAATTGTATCATTAAGAGATGGGTGGTAACTATATCTCCCTCCAATTCATTGGTTGATGATTTATATCTCATGTGATAGGCATGGCTAGAATGGACAGTTAATCTGGTTCAGTGATATTGGACTGGAATGAGGAGTGAACTCTATACAGAAATGGACTTCTTCCACAATGATAGTCTTGGAAATTAGTCTTGACTAATATGAAATGATTTTCTATGATTATGTGTATATTAAAAAATGTTTCCTGTTTTATACTATGATTATTTGGATTACATTTCACTACTATGATTTATCCCATGTTAGGATATTATGATCACTTTTTTAGGTTAATATTTTCAAAATGCTGTGTTCCTATGAATATGATATGATTTATATTTCCTTTTTCTACCCTTACTGAGCATTTGAGCTCACCCTTTTGTATGTATTCTTTTTCCTAGGTCAGGAAGAAGGGTATTACGTAGGATATGACAAAAGGGACTCTACATATGAAGAAATAAATCGGAGACAATATAGATGCTTTATGAACTAGTTGTTTCTATTTCCCAGTTTCTAAAGACATTATACCTATACGGTCCTATCATGGTTTTTTTAAATGTTTTAATAAGAATTCTTCAATTCTGATGTAATAAAAATGTATGTAATGTAAGGATTGTTATAGTTGTTATCATAGGAAAGGTATAGTCAACCTTTGGAAACTAGGATGTTAAAACCTTAGTAAGAACCCTAAGGATAAGTATAAGAATAAAAAACAATATTATTTTTTTAGAAATGGCCATTAATAACATATGATAAGCCCTAATGTATGGAATTTTATTCTTGATTTTATGGCTATCCTATTATGATTAGTGTTTCTCACTATATTCTTATTGGTTTTAGTCAATGTATGGAATCCGAAAGAACCATGTTAATGCTGAATGCGACAGGAAATGCAATGATTGTCCCACTGAGAAACCAAATTTTATAGGAGATGGAATGAAAAATCTTGTAGCCATGCTCACAAAACATTCTCAAGCTATGAATCATGCAGGACATCCAAACAAGCAAAGGAAAGAGCAACATTCTGTTGAATCCTTCATGAGGCAGCGTCCACCCTCACTCAGTGGGTCTACTGATCTATTAGTGGCTGAACAATGGATCAGTACCACTGAAAATATATTTTGAATTCGAAAATGTGTTGAACACGATAAAGTCATCTTAGTAGTATATAGTTTGGAAGAGGAAGCAGATAAATGTTGGAATGATACCAAGAATATGATGCAAAGAGAGGAAATTGAGTCCAAGGAATTGGATGATATAAAGAACATATTTTTCAATAAGCACTTCCCTTGTATTCTTCGAACAAATATGGAGGAGTTTCATGAACTAAAGAAAAAGGATGTTAATCTATTGGTACCTACAAAGAAAACTTTACATGACTTGCAAGGAATGCTTCTAGAATTATTATCCAACCTGCGAGTAAGATCGATCGATTCGTTACTGGATTAAAACCAAGTTTTCAAAGGACGTTAGCCACAAGGGACTTTAATAGATATGAAGAAATTTTCCGATGTTCTCTCATGGTTGAGATGGAGATTGGAGTAACCCATCAGTCATATGGGTTTGATAAGATGAGGAAAATTGAATTCAATGTGAAATCTACAGACCACAATGAAATGATGTTGATTTTCCCTTTTGCTCAAAGTGTGGAATTAATCATGGATGGAATTGTCTTAAGGGGAAAATAAATGTTTCAAATGTGTAAAAGAAGTTCATCAGGAATTTAAATGCCGCAGTGAAGGGAAAACGATGTCAAGTGATGCGAACAAAGAAAAGGCTACACAAAATGCACCTCTTACCCTTAAATGTTACAAGTGCAGGGAAATGGGGCATTGTTCTAATCAATGCCCTAATCCAAGGTTTTCTTGATGATTATCGATGTCAATAAACTCTTAAGGTAAATGAATATGGAAAGTCAAATGCAATTTCTGTCAGTGATGTGTTGTACGATAACAAAGTGGTGAAAGTTACATATACCATCAACAACAAAGTATCAAATGTTTTATTTATTTCGAGATCCTCTCAGTCATTAATTTCTAAAGTATTTTCTAAGGGTATAACCATACTACCTAAACAATTAGCTATTTTTTTAGCTATCATAACTCTTAATGGAACAATGGTTTCATAAAAAATTTATAATTCTTCTTTAATTGAAGTTTGTGGGAAAGTGATTCTTGAAAATATTGACATCCTTACTATAGTGGAGTTTTATGTTAATCTTGGCATGGATCAGCATTACTTATATGGAGCTCATATCTATTTCCAAAGAAGGGAAGTCACATTTTATATTCCTGATCAATCTATGATTATCTATCGATGCAAGGATGAATATAACCTTCTAGTGGGAATTTCATCAATCTTATGGGTCTTGATTCCAATAAATGAATTTTATTTATCTCAAATGGTTAGAGTGAAAGTCACAATAAGGAATATTCCAATTGTACGAGTGTTTTATGAGGTCTTTCTCGAGGAGTTTCCAGGTCTTCCAAAAAATCATGAAGTCTAGTTTTCAACAGAAGTCATACCTGGTGTTATTCCCATTTCAGGGACACTTTATAGAATAGGCCAATTGAGTTGGAGGAATTGAAGAAGCACCTCCAAGAGAATCTCGATAAGGGATTCATACACCATAGTGAATCATAATAGAAATCACTTGTTCTGTTTTTTAAGAAGAAATATATATCAATGAGATGCTTCATTGATTATTGAGATCATACCAAGATCACTATAAAGAAAAAATATCCTCTCCCATACATTGATGACATATTTGACAAACTACGTGGATCTCAATTCTTTTCCAAGATTGATCTTATTTCCGGGTATCATCAATTTAGGGTCAAAGAAGAGGATATACCAAATAAGTCATTCCATACAAGGTATGGACACTATGAATTTATAGTGATTCCATTTGGTCTTACTAATGGCCCTCTTATACTCATGGATCTAATGAATAGAGTCTTTAGAGACTATCTTGATCAGTTTGTGGTATTCATTATAGACTATATTCTTGTCGTTTTTAAAGAGTAAGGAAGAACATGAAGATCACTTGAGAATTGTTTTAGATACCCTACTAAAGGCGAATATTTATGCCAAATTTACCATGTGTGAATTTTGGCTTCGAAAAGTATCATTTTTGGTTCACATAATAGCAAAGGAGTTGATATATGTGGATCCAGCAAAAATAGAGGTTAACGAAAGATGGTCGAGACCCACAACAGTAACTGAGATCCGATGTTTTTTTGGTTTGGGTGGATATTATGGATGTTTTGTGAATGATTTTCATGATTATCTAATCCACTCACCAAGTTGATTCGAAAATGAGTTATGTTATTTAGGATGGAGGAGTGTAAAGAGAATTTCAAAGAGTTGGAAAGAAGGTTATCTAGTGCACCTCTGCTCACACTTCCTTGTAGTGGAGAAAGGTTTGTGATCAATAGTGGTGCATCCGAGAAGTTATTAGGGTGTGTTCTCCTGAAAAATGATATGGTGATATCTTATTCCCCATGACAATTGAAAATCCTTGAAGAAAATTACCCAACTCTTGATTTGGAGTTAGCTATGATAATCATTGCATTAATGATTTGGAGGAATTATATTTATGGTGAAAGGTGTGATATTTATACTGATCAGAAAATTTTAAATTACATTTTCACACAAAAGGAGCTAAATAGGCTCCAAAGAATATGGTTGGGGGTGATTAAGGATAACGACTACTCAATTCATTACCACCCTGGGAAAGAAAACATGGTGGAAGACGCATTATGTCGAAAAGACCATGCTAGCTTAACCTTGATAAGGATCAAAAAAGATACAATATTTATGGATTTACAAATGATGGATCTTTGAATTATAATAGAATTGAAAAAATCTTATATTTCTCAAATGAATGTTCAACCATCTATACATTTGAATATTAAAGAGGCACAAAATGAAGATTTAGTGTTACAATATAAAGTAAGAAATGTCCCTGAATTCCACATTGATTGTGATGAAATAATAAGGTTCAAGAATCAGGTTTGTGTTCCTCCCATACCAGAATTAAAGAAGGAAATATTGGATGAGGCTCCTAGTTCTTCATTCTCTATTCAACTTGGAAGCACGAAGATGTATTGGGACTTAAAAGAGCACTTCATGTGGGATGGCATGAAAAGAGATGTTGCTGAATATGTCTCTCGATGCTTGGTTTGTCAGAAAGTTAAAGTAGAGAGATAGAAGTCTAAGGGGATTTTACAACAATTACTCATACCATAATAAAGATGGTAAAACATCACTATGGACATTTTCACTAGACTACTTAAAACATCCAAAGGCAATAATGCTATCTGGGTTATAGTTGATTGTTTTATCATGTCGGAAAAATTCATTTCTATTGAAGAAGATTTATCTCTTGATCATCATGATAGGACATTTGTGAAGGAAGTGTTAATATTTCATGGAGTACCACATTCAATTATATCTAATCTAGATCCAAGGTCTACCTTAATTTTTTTACGAAGTCGTCAGAATACTCTAGATACAGAGTTGAGTTTCTGTACTGCATATCATCCTCAGACGGATGGTCAGTCTGAGAGGATAATTCAAACTCTAGAACATCTGTTGAGAGATTACACTATGGATTTCAATGGTGGTTGGGATGAACACCTACCTTTTGTGGAATTTTCTTATAATAATAGCTTTCACCCCAGTATTCAGATGTCTCCTTCTTAAGTTCTCTATGGAATGAAATCCAGAACTCTATCTTGTTAGGATGAAGTTAGGGAAAGAAAGATATTAGGACCTGATCTTGTTGATGAGATGGTAGAAAAGGTAAGATCTATTCATCAAAACATAAGAGCAGCTAAGAGTCGAAAAAAAATTTATTCCGACAACTGAAAAAAAGACCTAGGGTTTGAAGTTGGTGATAAAGTGTTCTTCCAAATATCTCCTTGGAAGAGAGTAATGAGATTTATAAAGATGGGAAAGCTGAGCCCTATGAATATTGGTCCTTTTGAAATACTGGATTGTGTTGGGAAGGTAGCTTACCAATTTGCGCTTCCATCGAATCTCTCTTAAGTTCATGATGTGTACCATGTATCTATCCTCAAAATGTATATACCTGATCCTTTACATGTACAAATATCAGAAGATGTACCGCTGGAGAAAGATCTTTCTTATTAAGCAGCCAATAGATATTCTGGATCATAGGAAAAAAGTTATACAAAGAAATACCACTATCATGGTTAATGTATTATGGAGGAACCATCAATTAAAATATTGCTAAATGGGAATTTGAGGATATGATAAGGGAGAGGTATCTTTTTCTATTTTTTATGAAGTGATGAATTTTGAGGGAAAAATTATTTTTATTGAGGGTAGAATGTAACACCCTGATATTTAATGATAAATATTAGTTTTTTATGTCTTATGTTATATGAAAAAACAAGAGAATCATTCACTATACACCACATTGGCTTGGCATGTGTTACACGCAAGAGAAACCTTCCTTGATAGCTTGCATTGTACGCAATACTGAGTTACACTAAACAATGATATATTATTATAATATTATGAAATAGTTGTTATGAATAGTATTAACCGAATTTTTAATTTTATAGCATTATAATTTATCTTAAACATTTTCATGAATGAGAAATGTAAACAAAATCAATTTTCGGATAAAGATTATTTTTCATAAAAATGTAGTTTTACCGCCTTTTGATGGCGCACCAATTTTAAATATAATATTTGATAGTTTTAAAAGTTCAATATTACAAAATAAACTTCTTTTTTTGAATCAAGACATAAAAATTTACATAGGATAAATTTTTGATACTTTTCTGATCACTTTAATATTTTGATGAATTGTAAAAATATGCCAAATTTTTAATAAAAACTACTTTCTTCATCAAGATAATTTATATAATTAAATGATAAAATTTAATGGTTTTAAATTATAAATATAATATATTTTTACCATTTATTATAATTTATGTCATTCCCATTAATTATACATTGAATACATATGTAAAAACATTTCAATCTTTGACAAACTTTTATCTTTTAAAACCATTTTTCTTAACAACATGATTAATTATAAATTAATTACTGCAACTTCTGTGTTTCGAAATTATAAAAATTGATTCCATATTTGGATTCAGTGGGTCCCAAAATAGTTAATATGTTACTTTTAATTTATTTGACATTATGAATAGTAACTACGGTAATTTTTTAACTAAAGATAAAGGTAAATCGGATAATTAAGGATAACAATAAGATTAGAAAATTACCATAACACCAACAATTATTATATTGGAGGAATAAAAGTGGACCCATATCACCTATGGGTCAGAATAGATTCATTTTATGGACATTAAACCTTGAAAATTATATAATTATTATTAAAACCAAAGAAAGTGACAACATGTCACTCTCTTATATCATATAAGTGTAATAATTTTATTTTAGTAATAAAGTTCATAAAACATCAAACATGAATATTTTTCAGAAACTAATAAAATTATATACATCATGGATATTTATTTATAATTTTTAAGGAATAAATATTTATCATTAATGATGATAGAATAATGATGTTGAAATTATTTTTTTAATTGAAATATCAAATAAATGGTTTTAAAAATATTAAAAAAATAATATATGAACTATTTAATGTGATGCCTGAATTTTCTAGATGAATATGACATGTTATAAATCTTTTAAATTTTTTTTTTGAATATATACACTTTGTATATTTTATTTAAATTCCAATAAATTAATAGTGTCAAAATTGAAACTATTGTTATTTTATAAAAATAACGTATTATAAAATTGTTTAAAAATCACAAAATTTTTAAAAATTATAAATTGAAATTTATATGGTCTAAAATGTCATAAATTATCCTATTATAGACAATTAAATACACATATGTAAATATTTATAACAATTTAAAATTCAAAATATTATTATCACAAATAAAATTAAATAGATTAAATAAGAACAGATTAAATTGATAAGGTTTAAAATAAATTCAAAACAAGTCTAAATTTTATTGGTTGAAGATATTACTACCCTATCTCATCTCATCATAGAATTGAGTCATTTTTGGTGGTTTTTATGTGGTGTTGGAATTTATTATAATTTATTCTTTCTTATGTTTCCAAAGGTGCCTCTCTCCTCCCTTATAACATGGCATCTCCTCCCTCTCCTCCTCACACCATTTTGAGCCTTCAAGATCAAAAAAACACTAAAAATTACTCTTCTCCACTTACCTAGAAACATGCTAGAGGTCCTAGTGTTCTTCAACGACAAATTTTAGTTCCCTAAGAGGAGGTTTAGAAGAGGCCCATCGAATAAGAGGTAATATCCTTTACTTATCCTTTCAAATTTATTTCTTATTCTACTTCCTCTTAATTATTGGTTTCATTATAATTTAAAAACATCAGTATCAATTATATAATGATATATTTTTATAAATATGAAACAAACCTATTTCACTTTCTATCCATCATATAGAAAATAAAATCACTACACGTGCGTACATACGGAATACCGTCTCCACATCGTGGTGTAATCTATTTTCCACTACAACATTACATGGATGGGTATAATGGTGTAATGAATAAATATATATGATTATTAAAACATGATACTGATTATGAGATATTCTATCATCCACTACAATACCATTCAATAATTATGGGAATGATATCGTCGCTCGTGCGTACATACAGCTTACCGTCTCCACGATACGATGTGATTTGTTCTACATGATATTCATTAAACTGTGATTATATAAATGAATTGAATGAATAAATATAGTATATATTATACTACTACCATTTTTTCAATGATTTAGCAATAACCTAAAAAGAGGAATAATAATTTATTTGATAAAACATGTATAAAAATATAAAGCAATGAACACTCGAATAACAAATATCAATGAAATATTACTAATAAGAAGCTAATATTATGACCATATATGATATCATAACAGTGAGTATGATTCTACAAAAATTCAATGTCATTATTTAAGTCATTATATATGAGGTTCAGACACGTATAAAGCATGTCAGACCTAAGGAAAGGGAGAATCTCACAATCTCATTTTTATCTGATATTGTTTATTTTCTAGAATTTACTACATCATATTTATCATCCACATCCTTGATTCTACATTATGTAATATTATTTCTATCCTCCTAAAACTTTTTATATACAATTTTACCTATTGGTGAATTTTTAGTAAAATATATGAAATGAATCTTTTTTCATTTTTAGTACGAGATACTTTTTGACTTTTCTGGAAAAAGTTTGAGAAGAATGTTTTTTTAACTTATACAGCATGAATGGATATTTATGATTTCATAGAGCATTATTTCCATGAATCTTCCTTTTCTGGTTGTCATATTTATTTTCAATTAACTTCTTTTAGTTTAAAATTGTATGACTTATTGAGAAAGGAAAAATGTTTTAAATTAGAAATAATATTTTCCTCAAGAATTGAGTTCAAATGTTTTATCAAAATTATTATCCATCAACGATATTATAGTGTTCTGTTCCTATCCCTATTATTACATTGATTTGATTATTTTATGATGAAATTTATTTTATGAAGTCCTTTTATCTTATTTGGATTATGTTATGATGGCATGATGTTTATGAATCCCATTTTTATTACAAGGGTTATGCTATCATGTATCATTTATGATTTTGTGGAACATATAAGAATGTTATCATTAAGAGATTGGTGGGACATATATCTCCCTCAAATGAATTAGTTAAATATTTATATATCATGAGATATGCATGGATGTAGTGACAAGTTAACCCGGTTTAGTGATACAGGACTGGAACAAGGTGTGAGCTCAGTTCAGAAATGGGCTTTGTCTACTATGATAGTCTTGGAAATCAGTCATGGATAATATGAAATGATTTTATATGATTATGTGTGTATTCCGCAAATTTTCATGTTTTATGTTATGATTATTGGGATTACATTTCACTAATATGATTTATCCCATGTTATGATATTATGATCTCTTTTTAGGTAAAGATTTTGAAGATGTTATGTTCTTATGAATATGATATGATTGATATTTTCTTTTTTAACCTTACTGAGCATTTGAACTCACCCTTTTGTAAGTTTTCTATTCCCCAGGTCAGAAATAAGGGTATTAAGTAGGATATGCCAAATGGGACTCCAGATATGATGAAATAATTGGGAGAAAATGTAGATTCATTATGAACAAGTTGTTTTTGATTACATATTCCTAAATACACTATACATATACTATCCTATCCTGGTTTTGTTATATATTGTATTAAGTGTGATTCAATCCTGATGTAATAACAATGTATGTAAATTATGGATCGTTATATTCATGAATGTTTTATAACATAACTACAAAAAGTATTATTAAATTTTATTATAATAATGAATACCATTTTCTACCTTCCCCCATATCCGTTAAAAAAATGAAGATTTTGTCATGCACAAGTGAATAATACCATGTTTGTGAATGAAAATTTTTATTTTTCATCACCAAATTAAAAGCATTGTAATAAAATATTATTTATATTATAATTATGGAAATTTATCACGTTATTATTTATTGAAATGTATATAACATTCCCTATCATCCACCAAATCTATGGAAAATGAATATCTTTCCTATCTGTACGTGCGAGCTACCTCCTCCACAAAAGCATTGTATTTCATTTTGAAACATATGATTTTTTATTTATATAATTATCTTATAAACTTTTTCACCACCATATATATATATATATTAATAATATCTTCATTATTATAAAATATTGATATTATGACTAAAGAATAACATTATTAATAGTACTCACCAGTATATTATAACATGGTGTTCTTTGAGTCTGTTTAACAACCTAAATGAACAATTATATAAGCATCTATGAAATGGGACCAATAAAATTGATATAATTTTTATATTATATATTATTTAATAAATAATTACATTATATATTTTGGTGTGGTAATAGTAATATCCATCATGTGGTAATGATATAACCCCTCTTTCGTGAAAATTACCAAACCTATATTATCATAGTGTTAATCATCCTAAATCAAGTTAAAAATATTCAATGAAGTTATAAAATGATAAATGAAGATAAAAAATATATCATAGTACACATAATTGAATTTAAGTGAGGACATTTTAATCTATATACAAGAAGCAACATCATTATTATATATAACTAAATTGAATCTAATAAAATCTGGTGTTGGTAATGAAGTATAGTTAACTATCATTTTTATTATATATGATTATAAATGAAATATAGTTTTTGTTATATGAAATTATATGTCTCTTAAATATGTTGTAATAATATTTTTTTTATGGAAGTTGGATAATTTTTGACTATGTGAGACTTAAAGTATAGAGTTTTATATATTGATTTATTGTTACTAAGATATAATGTATATTGGATACTTGTTTGTATTTTATGTTTCATTTTTTGGAAATAAATTTATATTGTTATAATTTTCATAAAATAGAATATATATATAAATATACTTACTTATTTCATTTAATCGATTTTAAATTCAATGTATAATGAAGATTTTAGTTTTTTTAAACTTTACCCCCGTTCATTGATTTATGATCAGAAATCATAATCACATTTCCTATATGTTCTACATATTAAAATAATTTATTTTTTATTTTATTTTCATTATATTTTATTATTTAGGTTTTGGCAATGTAAACATATTTTTAAATGTCTCTAGGATCTTGAATTATTATATTCACAGGGGATTCGGTAAAATCAAATTTATTTTCATTGTGTTGAAATGTTAATCCTTTAGAATAATTATTTGATGTTCAGTAAACTATAATAATTTATATTTTTGATGAATTATTTATGTTTTTTATTTAATAAAAATTTCGTTTTTAACTATAATAAAAGTTCATGATGATTTTATTTCTCATAAACATATAATTTTTTAATGAAAAAAGATCATCTCATGTATTGAAAAATATTCCACAATTCCTACAGTATTTATTCTAAAAATTATATTTTCTATAAAATTTTTAAATTTAAATATTTTTTACTAAATAAAATATACTAGTTTTTTTATTATTTTCCAATTTAAATTTCTCCATACCATGTTTTTGATATAAGGTTTTTATAAATATAATTTAATGTATTAACAATATTTTTTCTTTCCATTATATTATTCCATATCATACAATATAAATACATTCAAAAGTCATTATAAAAATTTCATAGATCCATTACCAAATATCCTTTTTAAATTTAAATTTTTGAAATTTTTGAAATTATACTTTTGGAAAATGAATTTTTAATTTGACCTGTAGCTTATCATTTTATTATTATAGTGAAAATATACTATAATAACGTTTTTATAGATGTTAATAGTATATGATCATTATTATTTATAAATAGTCCTTTACATATATTCAAATTGATTTAAAAAAAATTTTAACTACTAAGAATTTGAAAAAAACGTAAATTTAATTTTAATATAGTAAAGGTAAGGTTTGATTTTCTAAGGAATTAATGTTTTTAATGGGATTTTAAAGGCATCTATTTTTAGGAAATAATTCTTCAATGTTTCAAAACCATATAATATAATATTTTTTAAAATATATTAATCTTATAAATATTTACCAACAAAAGTCAATTTTTATTTTTAAAAGAATATTTTTATTAATCTCGATGTATTTTATTTTGAAGAATATAGGATTATATATATTTTTAGCCTAAAAAAGTGTATCACATATTTTTTTCAAATTATATTTTCATCGATCGTAAAAAGTTATTTCTCATGTATATTAATATCATAAAATATTTGTTAGGTTAAATTGAGGATATTTTTGGAGCCACTATCCATGTTAGTTATGTGGATGGATTACAGAATGGTTGAGGAATTTTTTTATGAATCTCATCTCTTTTCCAAGGGTTAATTATGTAATTTTTGATGTGTGGATATTTAAATTTTATAATGTAAAAAATATATATTTGTTATTATAATGATGTTTGGGGTCCTATTTAACCATCTAATTCATTGGTTATGGTTTTATAACTCTTGATGAAATTAATTGTGTAAATACATCGATTTATGCGAAATTTAAAGGATGACATGATTAGATTTGTCCACAAAAATTCATAGTGGACATAAATGGATTTGTTCACAAAATATATTGTTTATATGAGTGATTTTTTCACATAAAAACAATATGGGCATCCATGGATAATTTTAAATCAAATTGGTCCAACATACATGTATTGGTTCACAAACATAAACGGTAGACAAAAGGATTTTTTTACAACCAAAAGGGTGAATATTCATACTTTTTTCCACAAAAAAGGGTGTTCAGTCTTGGATTTGATCCAACATAAAAGGTGGGAATGATTTTATTTTTTATCCAACATAATTGTTATATATACATGTATATTTTACAACATATATGATGGAAATGGGTTTTTTTATTCACATAATATTGTGGACTTAAATGTAATTATTCATATTTTAAATTTTAGACACGCATGGATTTAATAACAAACATAATATGTGGAAACACAAGGATTTTTTTACATCATATAGAGTGTGAATTATTGGATAATGTCATATATATATTTAGGATTGACATACATTGATTTTTTAATAACATAACGGGTGTTCTTGATATGGATATTGAATAGTGTGATGTTTATATGAGATTATGTTTTGACCATTTGTAAAAATTTATAGAATATTATTATTTTATCTCGATTTTAAATGTTTATACCACAGTATATATTTTCTCATTTTTAATTATATGGCCTTATATCAGTCCTTATATAAACATGTTATGGTTCCATGTTCATTTTTATATTTTATTCCAACTATGCTCGTGTAATGGCATATTTTTAAAAACTAAATGATGAAGGAATGTTGATGGGTTCTCCCTTACAGTGAACATTAGCTCACCAGTAAATATTTGTCCAACATTTTTATGATGAATGTAATATATGAGAAATATAAAAGGGGGTATATTTTAGATCAATTATTAATAAATACTTACAACTATCATAAAATTATTTACATGTATCATTTATCCGCAATGAATCTAATATATCTAATCTGGAGATTACCTAATTATTAATGATCTGTAATGTTGAAATTATTGGAAAATATGGATTTTCATCTTATGCAATCTTATTATGTATCATGTCTACTTTTTAATGGAATTACTTTTAACACTGAACATAGGAGTGTAGGTCTGTGGATCCTCAATATCGATAACAATTCGATTAGGAAAATTCATCCCCAATGTCATCGAAATCATATTAAAATATAGAGATGTAGTACAAACAATGAATTTCGGATAAAATTAATGATTAAATATGAAAAATATATTTTTTATTGCATATTTTTTACCTCATACTATAATCATGGAATGTGTAAATAAAATACTTTCATAATAATTGAGGCATTTATTTCAACGATACAATATCTGTCCCAACCACTATTCTTAATATCTGTTTTTTAATAATAGATAGATATAATCCATTAACCCTAACAATTAAATATCTTACAAAATATTCATTATATGGATAAAAATATATATCCTAAAAAATATTCAATATATTATTGGACTATATGACCCCAACACGCACTCCTACAAAAGTAGACATACATTCATTGGTGTTTGGGACAAGTTCTGTAAATCCAAATAAGGTTAAAAAAATTTAAATCAACGAGACTTTTGTGCTCAATTATTTAAATATTAATAGTCACAATTTTAACTAAATTTTTTCATAAAATATAAATTAAACGAGTTACTATGCATTAAATATCCTATTGGTTCACAAAAAAGATTATACTATAAGTGTTCAATGATAAGGTTTTTACTAAGCTATTTTTCACAAGAGAACTACTATTAAATTTGATGTTGGAAATGATACCAAAGCATAAGACTCTAAAATTTTATCCTAAATATGAATTATTATACATAATTCATATGGTCCATTCTAATGGGGCATAATACTTCATATCTATTTATGTATAGTGTATTCCTACTTAAAAATATGTGACAAGGGGATATAATGTTTCATAATATATGGAAGAGAAATGAAATGTATTGTGTTCCTGTAAAAAGACAAAAAACAATATAAATTGTTTTGTACTTTTCACCATACCTTAATCATCTTGTTTCATCACCTTTCACACATTACATTAAATAGTAATGTGTGATCTTTATCACATGACCTCAAACTAAATGATATCCTTTATTCAATACATAATGGTAAGATACCAAAATAAGATACATTATCAATGTATTATCCTTATGAATACATATATATTATTCATAATAGATCCTTCTCATCTTCGTTTCAATTAGTGAATCCTAATGCATGACCCCATTACTTTTGTCATATTTTCCTCCTATAGCCATACACAATGTTCTGAATACACCTATTCTAAAATTATGCGAGCATGATTATTATTATAATATTATACATTAGGATGGATACATATTTTATCCAATTCAGAAATACAAATTACCCTTTAATAATTTGATTATTAAAACCATCCAAATCAACCCACTTACCAATCCCGGTTATAATTCAAAAAATATACCATCTTTATGGTGAATAAAATTAGAACTCTATGTCATTTGATTATTAAATACATATGTTATAAAGGGATGTAATGATCTCATATCCTATATAATGTTGAAAGTTACTTTTATATTTATCCCATAATTCAAATCATCCTAAATTGTGGATATATGAATTCATGATGGGATTTCCACTATCGATTCCACATTTATAAGTTTTCTAATTTTATATAACTATATGTGGCTTCATCCATGCTATCATAGGTTATATTTTCATTCTATATATCTCATCACATACCCAATAACCACCTTATACACTAATTAATATCGTATTACACCTAGGATCATGAGAAATCAATAAGTCATATCATGGTATTCCTCTTACTATCATCAATGTGTACCAATTAATTCCTTTAAAATTTCCCATATCATCCAAATGTCATAATTTTTTATCAATTAAAAATAATCACCTCATCTCCAATTATATCATCCTTAATTTTTTTTATTCTCAAAATATTCATATCTATACACAAATCATGTATTATAAGTCTTGGCATGAATTCCTTTTTATATTCATTTCTATATTTCTATCAATATGGAAGTATCATTCTTCTTGTCATTTATAATGATACATGTCCACAACATATTCATTCCATGTCACTATCCTCATATTTTGGGTGAATTACCTTCTTATCAAATATTGATCATCAATACGCGAGAATTATTTATATGTCTTAAAGATCAAATAAGTATAAATTTAAAAGATAGAGGTCCTTTCTCCCTAACATAAATATGGTCTATTAAAACATTGTGTTATTTTTCAATAACATCTTGTCAAGTACATTTTCAACATCAAAATAACCCTACATGTCTCCATATTAGGAAATTTAATTTCTTTAAATAGTATATAATAATGAATAAAACATACCAGGATTAAAACCCCCCAAAGTGAATCTTATAAAAAATAATGGTTATATTTTTCGAATACCTACTTATTATGGATTTTGGAAAATGATAATGCGTATAATGAAATGATTCATATTGCTTATTGGACTAATATTTATACCCAAACAATTAAGGCAACATTATTTAGGTATATATATCTTTGAAAATGTTTTCATTAATTCAAATTGGTTTTTGTTTCTTTGAGTTATATTCCATATCATTATAGAGATATATCATGCCCAAATGATTAATTCTCCATATACAGTAGGTTAAAATAATTTTTATTAAAAAATATCTTTATTTTAAATCTTTGTGACCCAAAACTAATAAATAATAAATTATAAAATATATAAAACTATAAACCACATGACCTATATAATAAAATTATTATAAAATTAAATTAAACACTTATAATCTGTAATGAAGATCCTAAAAAAATAAAATTTCAATGTACAAAAAAATATTAATATTTTCAATAGTTTCTTCTTCCATATTCAATTTAGGACTCTATATATTACCTTATGTGTACAAATTAATCATCAGTAAAAATTAACCCCATTAAATTAAGATTAATCTAATTTAGTAACTATAGTAAAAACAAAAGATATAGACACCATTTTCCATATTTTAATAATATCTATGTATGATTATTCCATCAATTGTTTCTTTATTAATTTTGGGTTAGCTACACTCACTCTATGACAAAAAACATGTCTCTTATAAGAATAATGGCATTGTACTTTAAGTGTTTCTTTTGGATAATGATTAATGACCTAAAACATGTTGTAAAACATTCAGTCAAAATAATGTGATCATAAACATATTTTTTCATATTTTTTCAATATATATGTATCTACACTATGTGTTTCACTATAGAAAAAATTAGGTGAAGTTATACACTTAGATTCCAATTTTCACATTGAAAATATACTAAAGATACATGAATGATTCATAATTAATTCCAATTTTAGAAAACACAAAATATTCCCTTTGAATAATTATTAAACATTATGCAAAGAAAACATCATGAAAATACATGAAAATGATTTAGGAACAAAAAACAATACATAAATATTATGTGATCAATACTGAACACTAGTAAAATTTATTCCCATCTTGATAATTATCTTAATCTATGAAAAATTAAATAAATACATATTTATATATGTGAGTACATTATATTGACTAAAATATGTAATATAGATTCCACTTTAGGGTACCTAAACATATTTTGATAAAATAAATTATTTCATAAAGAAATTATTTTAATTTTAATTACAATGACCCTGTTTGTTGATTCATATCAAATTTACATATCATTGATTAAGACTATGACACATATGACCCATATATGGATTGGCTATACATTTAAAAGCTCATATGTTTAAGGAGAAATTATCATATTTCATATCTAAATAGAATAGAAATGGATTACAATGATGGTATATATCTCTCATATACTAACGTAATATATATATCTATAACCATAAATTTAGGAGGAATTAAGCACTCATATTTCATCTTACACGCCAACTAAAAATTATATTGATAATTCATGTACCCCATATATTTTCTTCCAGTAAGAATGAATGAAAACACATATAAAGAAATGTTGGACCTTTAAAAACCTAACACTATACCTATTAATAAATTATATTTAATCATTATTTAAAAAAATTATATTTATTTATTTATTTTTCTATTACATTTGATATTGATCATGTTAATTTTTTCAATCAACCATAGTAAACTTCATATATAGTTTTACAAATTCTTCTCTCACTCAAAGTAAAAAAATGATGTGTAATCCAATTTCGATCCATATCATATCTCACACTTCAATTACCTCATGAAAACATGGATATAATTTACAATTTTAGGAAATTAGATAATACATAAAAGAATTAAATTATATTTTTTTAGAAAAAATGGGCAATGTAAAACATTAATTTGGTTCAAATTGTTTTAAAATTTTAATTGCAAAAGATCATAAAAATAAATTTTTTTATAAAAAATTGTTTTCCTTGGTATAGTATATGGGTCATCTATTACTCTGATGAGTCATCCGGTTACATTATATTCACATAATAAATTTTTATTCATTCCCTTTTATAATGAAAAAAATTATATTTTTGATCCTTTCTTATCGACCAAATAAAAATTATATTTCTGTAATTAGTATATCTATAAAATTTTAATTGTTAGATGCTAACTATTGTTTGAGTAACTCCATTATATCCCATTGATCATCATCTAGAGCTTGGATGTAAGACTCTTCTTCTTCAATTTAGATGAGACAATATTAATCAAATCAAAATTGATTGACATATTCACCTATGAAATTATACATGATGAGTTTTTCTTAAGATATTGTAATAAACTCCATAAATATGAGATATATAAAAATAATTTGATTGATTTACTCATAATTCAGTTCATTATCACTCATAGAAACAAAAATATAAAATCTTTAGTTTACATTACTACCCATTTCTTCTAACTTGTACTCAATGATCTATGTTTGCATTATATATGAGTCCCATTTTCTTATTTACCAAACCTTGAAAATGAAAATAGGAAAACGCCTATATAAATTTATAAAAAATAAAAATAATTAAAAATTTGTTCAACATTTAAGGGTCTTTTATATGATTTTGATGCAGATATAAATGAATTACTGATTGTTATGAAATTATTATCTATTGTAGTTAAATATATGTTATATATTTTTTCATATTGACAAATTAAATATAATAAACTTCTACTATAACACATGGTGTAAATTGCGACAGGGCCTTTCCCATGATTAATTTATTCATTCACTAAATCCCATTTAGGTCATGTTTTCACTTCATTCTTTGATGTTTTTTTATTTTTTCCTATGGTACATATAAGGTAGGTATGAAATTTTTTTTATTGTCATCAAAAAATTATTTTCCATGATTTTATTGTGCTATTTGAACTATATAGACACCTGTTAATTCCTCCATCATTGAATTTGGTTAAGAGTAATTTCATCCATGGGTGTACATTAATGTAAACCTAGTTGGTAGATGGATATGTTTTTTATGCTTTATCCTTTTTTATCCTCCCATTCTAGCATCAAACAAAACTAGAATGCAACATTTGGATACCACACATCATGGAACAAATGATAAGGTATAAGGGTAAATATTCTCAAGTATCTAAATATTTACATTTATTAGTATTGTAAATACAGTTTGAAAAATATGAACCCTTTAAATAGGGCTAGCAATACAGGATCTCTAAGTGAAATGATATTGGAATATTTTTTATTGGAACCAAAATAATTTCCAATTATTATATAGTTCAGTGTCTCATAATGGATATATTTTAAATGATATTATTTCCCTATCATGTCAAAAAATAATGATTATCCCAAAAAATTATTCAAACAAAAAAAACATTGAACAGTAATTGGATATTTATGATGAGGTTGATTAATGTAGTGTTCTGGAATTTATATCCACCTAACTGGTCCACAATCCAAAAAATGTAAATTTTTTATTCTACCTAAAATATGATTTTGGTTCACTAATATTATTAATTGTTATTAATATGGTAACTCATTGCTAAAACTATCATAAAAGGTTATATCTATTTCTTTTACTAACTATATAGTTATAATGAAGGTGTTTAACTTTTATTCTAATGGATTATCATCCATTGTAATGAAGCTCCAGTATATGAACATCACTAGATTTTTTATTAATAAATTATATACAGACAACACTTTAATGAAGTAATAACTTACCATGTTTTTGAATTCCTCCTCCAAAATAGGCCAATATCTTCCCTCAATATTACTGGTACATTGAAATAGTTAAAATTTTGGGAACATTATCTTTGGTTTTTTTATCATGTTGCTATAAGTGTATTTCATCCCATTCAATAAATATGATGAATGAATGGTGGATAATCCCATTTTCTATATTCCACTTATAAACCATTATAAATTCATCAACCTCAATTTTGGCCTATTCATGATCAGCAAAGAAGATATATGTCAGGTAAATTCACTATATATATCCCCTAATGATCAGATACTAGTAAATTGAAGAGTTCTATGAATTTTTATCCAAATCTTATCTTGTGGTCAATAATTGTTATTATAATTCAAGAAACTAGTGATGTAGTAACTCTTTAAATAGGATGGTAATCTCATATACCATTAACGATAAGACACAACTAGCATGAAATTGAAAAACAAATTATATAAGTAGTATGAACTCATCACTATTAATGTTGACCAAACAATAAAATACTAATTAATTAATGAAATTATTTATATGTAAAATATTCTAATTTAATATCCATTATTTTATTTTATTTATCATTGAGTAAGTATTGACTATTGACTAATTTCTGGTGTTTTAATTGTTTAATTTATTTTGATTATACTTGTTTTTAAATGATGCATTATGACTTTTTAAACAAATATGAGGTAATATAGAAACCCAAATCAATAATTGATCAATGTAGTTAAATTAAATTATAAAAAACATAAATTATAAATCATGTGACTGTGTTCCTCAAACCATAATGATATCACGACACAATTAATACATAATTAATAAAGATTAGAGTAGATGTGGCCAAAAGATATCCTTTTTGTAGAGGTGTCATGGGATTCTTGTCATTATCACATCACATGCATGAGATACTATCAAAAGAGATGAATTTTTTTTTCTCAATGATAAATAGCAAATTAGTAAAAATATAGACAAAAAATTGTGTCTTTCTAAGAATGTACAAGGATGTACACCTATATCACATGGAATTATGTTCTATTATAAATCAATCATCAAATATCTTTGTGTAAGCTTCTACACAAACATAATATAACTAATTAATACTCTCCACTCATACAGTTCAGGTAATAGTTACATGGTAACAAAAAAATTGTTTCATTTCATATTATGAAAAGGTTCAATAATGATAGCATAATTTTTAAATATTTTACTGTTAAATATGAATCACTAAATTACTTTAGAATAATCCAAGTGTCACCAAAAAAATCATAATTTTATATTCCTAAGAACTACAATTACCATAGTACAAAAATAAAACTATCTATGGTGACCTTTATGTGATAACCAAGTGTTATAAAAGAATATATACCCATAACCAAGAAATATAACATACCCTTACTTTCTATATGTTTTATTGTATAACTTGTCTACATTTTACATTATTATAAAATCCAACAATTTTTATATTTATAAATAATTTACTATAGATTTCGTCTGAAATCCCACATCTAGGAAATCTTCAACAATACAGAAACATTTATCATTATGTTGTGCCATATAAAATAATTTTTAAATCCACATGAAAATTAATTTTGAATATATTTCAAATCATAATAGGAATGTTATCACTAACTTCCTGTTGTATCAAATCAAATTCAATAACATGTGATTAATTCTACACATAACTCTATGTGACCATTAGATAAAATAATCACACTAAATGAATTAGTGAGTAACATTTATAAATAATGATAGTGTGAATCATTGTGATTATTGGGACACATATTCATAATTTTTAATTGATATTAAATATTCAAACTCCATAACTCAATGAAAATTAATATTTAAATGTTATGAACTTATTTTATCCACAAATATTATATTCAATGTTCATCATAATTATTAATAAAATTTCAATAATAATTGATCCTTGATATTGACAAGTAAACAATATTACTATTTATATTATATCTTTCAAACTCATCATAATATCATTTAGGATAAAATGAATTAATATTTTTAAGGTATTAGAATATTACTCCTTACATTTATATTTACCTCTATGCCCTAAAATCATTATTCATATTATGTGAAATTCACATTGAACATTGAATGGAATAATATTTTATATATAAACATAGATCATCTACATGTTTAAACACGCTCTTAATAACTTCTTAGAAACAATATTTCATTTATAATATCATAAAAAGATATAAAATAACATTTTTATCATGAAATAATTTTTTTATGAATATTTAAGAAATAATTTTTTTTATTCATATCATATATGGAATTCTATGTAATTGGATAATTTTATTAAATTAATCATTTATTAATCAAAAGACTCTATTAAAAGTGAGTTAAATCTAAATTAATCATATTTTAATAATCATATCGATAATAATTTTATCTTAAATACAAAATTTGTTATTTTCTTTATTCTCAAAATATGTTGTATAATTAAAGAATCATTATCAATGTGTGTGGATGTAATTATATTATATTATTTATAAGAATGAATTATTAAGAATCAAACTCTATTAATATATAGGTGAATTATATATCTATAAAGATATTTTAATTTGATTCATCAAATCATGATAAATTTCTTTATATTAAATTATTTGGTTTAAAAATTATTTTTTCCCCACTTAAATGACTGGTATATGATCTATCAATTCGTACACTTATTTTTAAACTATGTATAATTAGAAATATTTTAAAGCCTAAATATGATATCAATTACTAATAAAAATAGAGGAATTGATTTCTATAACCCTAATACATGACATATATATTCCATGGAGTTGTGAAAACCTCTTCAAGAATCGTAAATAATTCCATCATTATGCAATCATTAAATTTAACATTCTAATTCTACCTTTATTATTTACTAATCATTATTAACTACTTGATGAAACCATTTTATAATTTCATACTATAGTTTATTCATCTTTCTTGAACATATACCCACATGTACTATTAATACCACACGAAAACTGAGACATATTATTCCATTGATCATATTTTCTGAAAACATTTTGATAATATGGTGAATAATTTCTACCCTCATTCGCATTATAAATAAATTTTCATTGATTATAATGTATTAAATTACTTCACTGGAATAATCCTTAATGAATCCTCAAGTCTAACCAGGTCATATAAATATCTAATCACAAATAATATATTAGTGAAAAATAAAATATTGATGATCATATTTCATCTAATACAATTGAAACCCCAACTGATGAATTGTATACTCTTCTTGATCTTCTTGATTTCATGTGAATAAACAAAATAAAAAATTGATTTTTTGAAGAAGGTATAGATTTAAAAAAATAAAATTTTCCATTCATAAGAAAAATTATAATGCTACCAATATTTGGTGTTTCAGACACTAATATTAAATTTTTTAATGTATTAACTCAAATTTATGTTTGACTATTTTGATTCTCCAATCAATAATAAAATAAATTCGAAATTATCATAAATTTCATAAAATACATTTTTGGGAATTTTTTTAAATGTCCACCCAAAGAATGATTACCCCTTTTTATACTCATCATATGCATGATTTGTCCGACATCAAAATTTCACTAAAAATTTACATTCATTGTTACAGACCTTATTGATAATTTATTTAGGGAGAGATTAATCATAATCCCATGATAGGTGATTAATTCATTATTTAGAGAAAAACACATTTTCTAATTAATTATATTGATATTTTAATTACCATTAATTTTTTCAGTATAATTTTACTTTTAATTTTATATTTTTTAATATTTAAAAATGTATTGTAATATAAAATAGATGAACCATGTGATAAATCTGGCATAAAAATATTATATTAATTTTATCATTACATCTATAGAATAGACCCATCTATATGATATGATATTATTACAAAGGGATAAAATTATAGAATTTAGAAAACTATAATATTGAAATTTTTATATGATCATTCTCCATAATAATCACACTCATAGAAAACATCTAATAATTTTAAAAGAATATTTTAAATGTAATTTTATTTTTAAAAATTATATATATATATATTCATGAGTTAGAATACAATTGTATAAATGATTTGAAAAATAAGATGAATTTATAGATGAAATAAAACTCATATGACTCATGAAAGTATATGCATAAGAATAATAATCTTGACATTGGAAAGGTGATTTGACACTATGAATACATATCTAACTGTTATTATTGTAAACCCACCTATTTAATTATAAATTATTATTTATTTATCTTATAAATATAAAATATTGGCTAAGAATTAGCACATGAATAAAATAATTTTTAAAAATATAAAATAAATTTTTAATAAAACATATATGTTTTATTTTTTGTGATAATTAGTAGAATTTATATGTCATTTATGTTCAAAATATTTTTTTATAATAAAATATTACAATGTTTTATAATGATAATACAACTTTATGTGATCATATGTAACATTTAAAATAGTCAAATAAATATAAATAATATTAAATTTATTATTTTTTAAATGAGTACGGTTTTTTTTGAAAATTAAATTTAAAATATGTAAAAAATATATAAACGAAATATATTTCATTTTTCTAATCAAGAATTTGATAATTTTTTATGGTGATTATTTGGGATATTTTAAAAATAATTTAATTTTTTATGATATGTCAAATATTGGAAAACTTAATATTTTAAATTATATAAAAAATATATGAATTTATTAATCATGGATAATGAATGAATCTGTTATTTTGGAATGAAATTCACTAATTACTATATTTAGTCACTATAATACAAAATTCATGTTCCATGAGAAATAATATTATAATTAATAAATATATTATTGAAAAAATACTACTCCATGCCAATTATAAATACAATCATCACCAATACCCCTCAACACACACTCTATCATTATTTATATTAAAAAGTATCTAAAAAGTCTTTAATATCTTTCCCTCAAATCAATAGAATCATTGGAATGCCCAAAAGAATAAATCGTGGTTCTTTAAGGGGAATCTTAATAGGAGACTAACAAAGTTGGTGGTTGATTTTCAACTAAACCCATTCCAAATTTATAATTAGTCTATCACCCAGAAAAAAATTAATCCACATATAAATATTAAAAAAATTATATGAAATATTATTATATATTATTATTCTAGTATACTATCCATTTTACCCCATTCATAATTATATATATGTTGAAAACACTGATCATAATGTGGTCGGTTCACCAACTCCAATAAAAATGTACTTTCTTTCTCCATCACCTTCATTAATGATTATTTAATTAATTTTATTGCTAAATATAATGATATTTCTAATATTATATTTTATTTTATTTTCTAAAATGTATTTATAATCATTTATTTATATAATAAAATAGTTCATTATGGTTGATAAAACCACCGAAGTGAAATAACCTTTTAATGATAACGTTTAAAAAAATAAATCATCCATAGAATAAATAAACAAATATATATTTTTGAAAAATTAATATTCTAGAAACTAATTAATATTATATCATTACACTTATGGTTTTATAAAACAATTATATATGGAATTTAATGATTACCTAGAAAATTAATCCACCCATTGCACAATGAATGAAATTTCCCCAAGACAATAGAAGTTGGAATTATATGTCACGACCCATCCCCCGGGGCCCGTACCGTGACTACACCAAGCCCGCCTTCCATAGGCTAGGGGCTAGAGACTAACACCAAAGGCGTAAATCCCTAAACAGGGAAGGCATTGACTTTTTAACTGAAAACACATACAAAATAGTACACATCTAGATACAAAACACCATGTAAATCTGTAAAAAAAGAGAGTGATGTAATGTAAAGGGGTCATAAATACAAGCCCAACTATATAGTTCATGTATAACTGAAAAGGGAAAAACAACTGAATGGTGAAAAGAAGCTCTTTGAACGTTCACCATGGATCATACCAAAAGGGTAGGTACATATAGCCTCCTAAGTAGTCCATGTCTGTCAGTCTCCACCGGGTACCGACTCGTTATGAGGCCCATGTTCGGATACAGTCCAATACTCATACACTCAGCCTCAGTCAATGTTTTCGGTCATCTGCATCAAAAACAATGAGGTGCGGGCATAGCCCTTGCAGGGGTGAGTATAACGACACTCTGTAGGGACCTCGAGACCCTAAAGGTCTCAAAAAACCAATCAAGGATAAACCACAAGGTATAAAATCAATAGATAACCCACATAGGTATATTCCAATACATACACCTCAGTTATCTAGTAATCCATCTCACTCATGAAGAAAACATAGTGTTACTGACTCAGCTCACACATGTATACAACTTTTGAAGAGAGATAGAGATTATTAGATTTATCCACTCAATCATCTATTCTATCGAACCCACACAAGATCTAGGAACAGAAATCTGAACTATCGAACCCACATAGTATCCATGAAAAATTATTTTGTCCAACCCACAGAGGATCTAGGAACAGAAGTCAGAACAGTCGAACCCACACAAGATCCAGACATTATAGTTAGAGTTTTCGAACACCTACATCATCCAGAAATAGTCTTCAGTGCTATCGAACTCTCACAGGATCTAGGAACAGTATTCGGAGCTGTCGAACCCAAACTGGATACAAGAACAACCATCAATACACAGCCAGCCACAGGGTTTCACATGAAGCATGATTGATTCAGAGAGGGCCCTCACCTCAAGCCTAGTTTCGATACATCAACATCCATGATGTCCCAAGAAGAAGTATCTCAATGATCTGCCTCATCTTAGGGGTCTCAATGCAAAATACGGTGCGTCAATCAGACGCCCGGTCTGTGAGTTATTATCCTCTTAGTCCCAGGGGCCTAATTGGATTCCTACACGATCCAACCAAACAATATCTCTAAATTTCACTAAACACTATTGGGGTATACTCAAAGGGACCATCACAATCCAAGAAAACTAGCACCACTTAAGGATTTTCAAACGGTCATCTGGTGTGAATGATATGGCCAACTGGGTCCAGTCTGACCCGGTCGGACCAACTCAGCCAAACATTGTCTAGGCCAACCTAGTTCGCGTCGACTCGTGTTGACCTGCTGGGTCTGACCTGGCCCATTGGGAGTTCCGACTGTTGGGTTTGTCCGGACCCACTAGGCCCATCCCAGCAGGCCGCGAGGATGATCCATCCCGGGATCGGGGCCGATTCGGCCCAGATAACTGCGAGGGCGCGACCCGACATAACTCGAATTGAAACGCTTGGACGGAACTTTTTCAGCCAGAGCACCATGAGGGGACCGTGAGCTGGCTCAGCTAGTTGGCCGCAAAGGGGCCAGGACGTCGGTCCGGCTGGGAGGCAACGCGGGGGGCCAGGACGTCGGCCCGACCTAGAGGATGCAAGGGGGACGGGATGCCAGCTCGGCCGGGATGGTGTTCTAGATACAATCTCAACCGGATGCCACAAGGGGGATAGGATGCAAGATTGGATGGGAAGCTGTAATGGGCCGAGAGTTCAGCTCAACCATGTGGCCATGAGGCGGTCGAGATGCTATCTCGTCCTAGAGGCCACCAAGGTGCCAGAATACCAGCTTTGTCGGGAGGATACAAGGGGCAGAAATCTGGCTCGGCCGGGAGGCCGCATGGTGGGTCGGGACACCAGATTTCTCAGGAGGATTCAAGGGTTGTTCATGCAGGCTGATATGGGGCCGGTTCAAGCATCCAGGCTAGGCGTGGCCAAGGGGACAGGCTGGGGGCCAGGCAGGGCCGGCCAGGAGGGCCATCGGCTCCGGCTGGCAGGCCAGCAGGTAGCCTGTGGTGGTTTGGGAGGTCGGCATCTACTAGAAGTCGGGCGGTGCATGCCGGCGATGGTGTGGCCATGGTGGCTCGGCCAGAGGACCGTGGTTTGGCCCAGAGCACCGTAGCGTCGTGGGAGCGGCGCGGTTCACGGAGGATCCAGGTAGTGTGGCCATTGTCGGTGCCTCCTTCGTCGCCTCATTGTTTCATCTCCAAGACAAAGTTCAATCATAAACAAGATCAGCGGAGGGATCAATCCATGTTGGTTTGGCCCTCATATTCTGCATTTAGGGTCGTATCAATTTGTTCATCAAAGAAGGAGAATGCTGAAGTTCAACTACTCTTCAATCAATCATAAAAATTCCTTTCATTCGGTGAAGAGAAAAGGGAAGTAAAACTTACACAAAACAAACCCTACATTTTGATCATCTCTCATCGATCATTGATTTAGTCGTGGAAAGAAGACAAATAAGATCGATGTTCGTCGCGTCCTTTGCTAGCATCTTATACTGATCTACGTTCACTCGTTGATGATGATGCAGATAGGATGTCAGTTAAAGACACCCTGAGGAAGAATTCAAAGATGGATCGATTTTCTTCATTCTTCGTTCATCGTTTCGAGATGAGGTTCTTCATAGGGAGAATTTCTCCCAATAATCCTCCTCTCAAAGCTACCACAAAAATGAATATGCCAAAAAAATAGATTGAAATATCCTATAATTTTTTTGCACGATATTCAAATTGGACAAATTAATTAGGTAGGCTCCCAATAATTAATTTTAGGGGTTGGCACAAGGAATTAAAATGTGGAGGTGAAGAGGATCTCCCTCATTATGGAGGGATGTTTGAGAGGTTTCACTCTCCTCCATCAACAGGGGTTAAGACCTGTGTGGTCCCCATATCATAACCTCTCGTTAGAGGTTATGTTCGAGTGGGCCCCACCACCTTAATATCTTTTGGGAGGTTAAGGTGTGGTGGTCCCACCACTAACTTCCATGAGGAGTTTTTAACCACCCAACACTGACATGGCGCCCCAAATTAAATAATGTTTCACTTACTTTATTTATTTATTTGTTTCCATGAAAACTCCAAGACAAACTTTTATTCACAACTAACTGTCATCGTGGTGAATGTCTTATTAAGCAAACACCAGCGCTGCGAGTCCATCAGTGCCCTCATATTTCAATTCTGAGCACCAATTCAAAATTTATAAAAAACCACTCGTACGTTTCTAAACATACCTGAACAAAACATCATAAATTGATTTTGGGAACACTAGGCTTCAGAATTAAGCAAGGTCAATTTTTTAGGACATGCAAAATTCTGATGTATATAAGAAAAAAAATTCCAAGAAATTTTCGAGCCAATAAGTTCTCCCCAACTCAGGTATTTATGTCCTGATAAGCAACAACTCGAACTAAGAAACAAAATGGTGGTACTAAACATGCATCTGAGCCTCCTGCTCTCATTTTCTCTCCTGGATGTTACCGTGTTGCCAACATATGTGAACCATAGGTATCAACCGTCAACGTAGGACCTTCTCCTTTCGATCCTCAATCTCCCCGGGAACCTCCATAAATTTCCCCCCATCATCGACTTCTAGATCCTCAAGATCGATGATGTTTGAAGGGTCATGCACGTATCTCCACAGATGGGATACGTGGAAGGCGTCATGCACCTAGTGCAACTGAGGTAGAAGATCTAAGTGGTATGCCACCATGATGACTCTACTATGGACCTTAAAAGGTCCGGTGAAACATGGATATATCTTGCCGCCTCTGACAAATCTCTATAAACATTGTCGGGGTGAGACCTGTAGAAAGATGTGGTAACCATCCTTCAAATCCAGAGGTCTCTATCACCTGTTATCACATTTCTTCTGCCTTATCTATGTAGTCTTCATATGCTCCAGGATGATCTGCACCTTCTCTGTGGTAGCCCATTCAATATTTAGTCCAACCAGTGCTGAGTCCCCTCGGTCTGTCCAGCACAAGGTTGATATGCAAGGTCACCCGTATAATTCCTCGAATGGTGTCATCCCAACGGTGGAGTGATAGATGTTTTTGTAGGAAAACTACCCCAAACGAATGTGATCCACCTAGTTGTGACTGAATATTAGGAAACAAGCATGCTACATTTCCTCAAGGGTCTGAATGTTCCGCTTAGTCTGACAATTTGTTTGAGGATGGAAGCTGGTGCTCAGATGAAGGTGCATCCCGAAAGCCACCTGCAACCCCTTCCATATGCAAGATGTAAACCATGTGTCAGGATCAGAGACGATAGAATAAATAACTCTATGTATCCTCACAATATCTTGTACATAGAGGAATCCCAAGCTTGCTAGTGAACCCTGCGCTTTGATCTATAAGAAGTGGACCGACTTGGTGAGTCGTTTGGTGATCACCCAAATCGAGTCATGACAACTAGCTATACATGGTAGACCGATCATGAAGTCCATAGATATCCCATCCCACTTCCACTATGGGACATCTAAAGGCTGAAACATGCCTGGTGGTACGTGATGCTTCGCCTTCACTTGTTGACAAGTGTGGCATCGAGAGACAAACTCTGCTACTACCTTCTTCATACCTGGCCACCAGTGTTCTTGTCCAAGGTCTTGGTACATCTTCTCCATTCCTGGATGTAACACTAAATGGGTTTTGTGGAACTCCTTCAACTCTTCCTACTAATGTGACATTGGAACCATAGTACGTCATCTGTAGAGGATGACATGCTCCCCGCCTTCAGAAAATCTATTAGGTGCCTACTGTATGAGTATCCAAGCATGTCATGTCTCGCAGTCAACATCTCCACACTGTACCTCCCTTACTCACTGAAGAAGTTGGGGAGTGACAATATGAGACTGAAGAAAGGTGGCTCCATCTCTATCAATAAAGGATATCTATAAAGCATCCAACTGCTCTGTAACCTCACTTAGTAGTTGTACACCATATCTTTTACTGAGTGCATCTACTACGACAGTCCCCTCCCCAAGTGTATACACTATCTTGATGTCATAGTCCTAGAGGAACTCAAACCATCGTCACTATCTAAGATTCAGGTCCATCTGAGAAAAGATATACCTGAGACTCTTGTGATTAGTGTACACGGTGAAATGTTGTCCCATTAGATATTGTCTCCACATCTTCATGGTGATGACCACTGCTGCAAACTCCAGGTTATGGGTAGCATTGTTCTTCTCATGCTATCTTAGATGAAGAGAACCATAAGTGATCAATGCTCACTCCTACATCAGGACACACCAATGTCCAGTCCCTGATTTTTTGTAGTAGAATACGTAGCCTATTCCCTCCTCTAGAAGCCTCGTGATGGGGGAACTAGTCAGCCTCTTCCACAGCTCCTCAAAACACTACTGGCATTTCACTAACCACACGAAGGGTTACCCTTTCGTCGTCAAGGCAAATAGTGGTGCTGCAACTCTGGATAAGTCTAGTACGAACCTATGATAATATCCATCCAAACCCAGGAAACCCTTAACGTTGTCATACTCCAAGGTGGATCCTCGGTAAGTACCACCTCAATATTCCATGGATCCATTGCAACTCTCACCTCCAAGATGACAGGTCCCAAAAGTGAACCTCTCAGATCCAAAACTCTTTCTTCGAGAGCTTACCAAAAATTTGGTGCTCTCGGAGTGTTTCCAGTACTACCTGCAAATGGTAGGCATGCTCCTCATTAATAGTCGAGTAGATCAGAATTTCTTCGATGAATACTATGACAAATCAATCAAGGTATGATAGTAAAATCCTATTCATTAGACCCATGAACATTTCTAGAGCATAGTTAAGTATGAAAGTCATAACGATGAACTCACAGTGGTCGTTCTGACATCTGAAGGTGTCTTCTTCACATCCTCATCTCGAACTCTGAGCTAGTGATTTCCTGATCTGAGGTCTATCTTCGAGAACCACCGTGCTCCCCTCAACTGATAAAAAATGTCATCAATCCCTTGAGTGGATACTTGTTCTTCATGGTCACCTGGTTTAGGTGACGGTAGTCGATACAAAGCATCAAGCTTCCATTCACCTTCTTGGAGAAAAGAACCAGGGCTGCCCAGGGAGAAACACTGGGTAAGATGAATCTATTTCCCTACAAGTCATCCAACTATACCCGCAACTCATGATGATTAGTGGAAGCCATTCGATATGCTGGTGTTGATATTGGTGTCTTCCTGGGGTACAAGTCAATATATAAGTCCACCTCTCTGTGAGGAGGTATACTTATGACATCATCAGGGAATACATACGCGTACTGTTCCACCACTACAAGATAAGTCGGACTCTTCACATCAACTAATCCGAGGGTAAGGCAGGCCAGTTGATAAGTGATCAGTTTCACCCTCCACTGAGCAAGTTCATTATGTGCTGCAAAGGATCCCTTCTTGCGGGTGTATGAATACTTGGTCCCATCTGTGCAGACACACCACACTTTGTGCCTAATACAGTTGATCTGAGCATAGACTATAGAAAACCAGTCCATTCCCAATATAAATTCATAAGGCCTTGATGATGCTACTAAGAGATCCTAGCTGATGCTCTCGCCTACTAGAGTAATCTCAAACTACCAACAACAGTGTGTAATCATCGAATCTTCTTCCGTGGGAATATCTAGCCATAAGGATCGAGACAAAACCTCCGTCAGAATCTCTGAGCCCCAAATGAGGGTGGTTACAATGAAAGAATAACTGGAAATAGTGTCTAGATGAACTGCAACCATGTTGGAGTAGACACAGATCGTACCTTGAATTGTCTCTAGAGAACCATGATCGTAGGCCTCAGCTGCTTGGATCTGGGCTCTCACATTTTCACCTACTCTGTATGTTTGGGGTGGACCTCCTGGTAGTGGTGGTGGTAACACCTCATAGCGTCGTCCACTGCAAGTTGCATGAATAACTTTACTTCCACCTCCGTATGCACCCTGTGGATTTCCTTGATTAAACCTCCGCCTCTGCCTGGAAGGTCCCACAACTGTCTGTTGATCATTTGAACAGTGGTTCAAATAGTCACGAGCCATGTGCCCTGCCTGCCACATGTGAAACACTACATGTTCCTTGAATGACTGGCTCTGTCTCATTTGCTTCACACAACTGAAATCGAGTCCTGAGGTCATCCACTAGATGGTCTAGTCCTCCTGTACCTCCGTGAAATTTGTCTACTGCCAGCTATAGAATATTCCACTATCTGACATTGGGTGGTGGGTCTCATTGCTGGTGACTTCTCAGAAAGGAAACAATCCACTAAGAGGGAACTATCCAACTCCCCCACCTGCATCAGGATGCTGAGGGAGAACATTGAAGCCTTGATCTCTCACATGAGACTCTTCTCGAAGGTCCGGGCCCTGATGAATATACCTTGTACCATATCTGTGGATTTGCGGGAGAGGTCGGTGAACCTCGCTGAGTACTGTTCCACGGATATTCTACACTTATTTAGATGATGTAGCTCATGAATCTGTACCACATGTAGGGTGGTTGGGAAAAACTCCACCTGAAATAGGCTCTCGATGTCTACCTAGAGAACTGTCTCCTTGTCCTGCACCTGGAACATCAGGATTCACCATCTGCCTACTGCTTCCGAAAGGAGACTCATGTAATGGATCACCAAAAGGTCTGCTGGTTTCCCTAACAGTCTGAAGACTATCACCACAGCCTCCAACCAATCCTCAGCTTCCTGTGGGTCCGTCATTCCCCAGTTCCTGGGTAGCCTCTAGCACTGGTACATGTGCAACGTGCTCAGGCAGCGTGAATTTTCTACTGTTGGGGTGAGTGGCATCAGTGGACCAAAGGGTAGTGGAACCGTTGCTGCTTCTTCTATGTTAGGGACCTGCACTAAGGCATCGTCGCTCGGTGGCTTTCCATATTGTAAAAATCTCGGAACCCTGTTTAGTTTTCTGTATGGAGGAATCCTATAATGAAACATGTGTGCCACATTCAATAACATATACCTGGTTAGCTGAATCAAACAGATCACTAACAAAACTCTTTAAACACACATGTATTCATTGTTTTCATGAATTGAGTCAGAAATTAGAAGTTAGTGTCCTGGTTTATGTATATGTCGACCGCCGCACCAACACTGGACTCCCTGAGCTGAAAACCACACTTAGTACCCTTAACACAATTGCTTCAGAAAAAAGATTTGAGTCTTAAGATCTACAATAGAACAAAAACCTCTGATTCCAATTTGTCATGACCCATACACCAGGGCCTATACCATGACTTCCCCAAGCCCTCCTTCCACAGACCATGGGCTGGAGGCTAGCAACAAAGGCATAAAACCCTAACCAGGGAAGGCATTGCCTTTAAAACTTAAACCACACACAACAGAGTACACAGATGGATACAATACACCAAGTAAAGCAGTAAAAAAAGATTTTTTTAATATAAAGTGGCAGGAATCACAAGACCAACTATAAACTATAAGTACAACTGAACATGAAATAATAGCTTAATGTTGAAAAGAAGCTTCTGGATCGTCCACCATGGATTCTATTAAAATTTATTTAATTGTTCCTTCTATGTATCAAATGAACCATTGATTCTAAAATCATATACTAAATTATGTCATCATCATATGTCTACATCAGGAACTAAACATATTATTTCATCATTAAATTTATCATTAAAATATTTGGGTAATCTTCGATATATCCTAATCGACAACATAAATTACGCAATAGTAGTAAAAACCCTTAAAATGTGTCCTGCAATTGTAAATTGGATATATAAATATTAAATGTCCATTGGCCATCAATTATGTATAAAGATTGAAGGAAGAATAAAAAATCAATCCCCACTGTGAACTCTCTCTGACAACCTTTTTTCTTAAATCATTTCATATAATATTTCAACTAGTATCTCATGAAAATATCACCACATCTGATACATCATGTCACCACGACCATTATTATAGGAACCATGTTCCACTATCATAATCATAACCTGAAGCTTATGAAACCACAATCATTATAACTATATATATTTGGTGATCAATCAATCATATCATGGAATTAAATATTTTAGCATGCATACATTAAAAAATTATTTCTACTGATCTAATTTTAATGGTGAATAAGTCCATAACATCACGATATTCACTACTCACATAAAAATGAATTGGCTTACTCAATTCTAATAATTGACTAATCTAATCATTATATTTTCATTGTCACTTTGAATAATAGAATAATATTGTGAACAAAGAACTATGAAATAAATATCAAATGATAATATTATTTATTTAGATTAATGTTCATATATAAGCATCTCTTTCATATATTTAAAATCTTGATTGTAATTATTTTAAAATTTCCCCTTTTTTAAAATCAATGTTTCTAAAAAATTTATTTTTATTAAAATACTTATTTTTAATTACCATTTTTAAAATACACAACTATATATAGGAAACAATAATTTATATATTAGTATGAAATTAATATATATTGGGGAAATTAATTTGATCACACATCCGAAATAATTTTGTTTTATTTTTTAAAATTCCCACATGAAATAAAATTTATTTTCTAAAAAATTTAATTAAATTATTAATTTGGTATTATTAATTTGAAAATATTACAATTCAATTCATGAAAAATTATTTTTTAACAAAATAATAGTTATAATATCATAAGAGATATTTAATTTGACATTCTTGGATAATCATTAAATTTATAAAATAATGTCCCACAATGCATAAATAATTATTACATAAATAATAATTATAATTCCATCATTAAATCATTATACTTGTGAGATTATATGTTTTCAATATGAAGTATCATTATATATATATTCAAAAAGGTTATAATTATTTCAATAGAATATGTTTATTTGCATGTGATCAGAAAACTTTCTTTTAAACTCCTCATTTTGGAAAAACGAATATATAATTTATTTAATAAGTGATAGAACCCCTTATTAAGGGAATATAATATTATTATAATTCTAATAAATTTATACTACAATCTCTAATTTTTTTATTATAACATATTATGAAATATCTATTTCCAAAATTTTAGCAAAATTAATTATCTTTATTTGATTATGAATTTCTATCCCATGTATTATCTCTAGATTATCAAAATATATAGATCATGAGATAAAAATTTTATAAATACTCTACCCATGAAATAATAAATAATATATCTCTAATTTTATTTTCAACATTCTTCGATTGATAATATCCATCATGAGATATATCATTCTTATCAAGAGAGTAATCTGAACATGAAAATTTTATATTCCAATTTTGTAATTAAATGGAAATATTAATTGATTATTTGAAAAGGAAAAATAATAGTTTATGTATTAAATTAAACTAATTACTAGATAAACTATATTATTCATTCAGGCTATGGTGTTCCAAAAAATTCCAATTATTAACAACAAGAAATATTTATTCCAATCTCATGAATATGCCTGAAAATATTATCAAGTGATATATATTTTTCTTAAATATTATCATATCATTATAATTCGACACCTGTGATGATAATATTTTTTTTATCAGTTAATATAATATTTTATTACATCTAAAAAAATATATGTAACATCTCGTTACTAGGTTATTGGTACATATTGATGCTAATTTTGTTGTACGTTATGTGGGTATCTTCTAGGTTTGTTTGGTGTGAAATTGGGATCATTTTGAGTGTATAATGGGATTCACATGGTCGGTGCACAGTTATGCTAAACCATGTGGTTTGGACAAGGGAACTGTATGGTAATGAATGTTCTATTAGAAGGGGTGCACAGTTTTTCTAAACCATGTGATCTCCCCCCCAAACCAGGAATCTTTTTATAGTTGGGTTTTTATTTTTCAAAAAATATTTAATGTAAATATGTTTCCAAACCATCTGTCAGAAACAGAATTTGATGGAGGGATCGTGGTTATGGAATACAGTCACTACTAACCATGTTTCTCATTCCCAAAATTGGCCGCATGGGTTTTCAATCCACTGAAGATTAATTAAAAAATCTCAGTACCCCATCTATAATCCCAAATCAACACATCCAAAGCCAAAGTCAATTTCTATTATTTTGAAAGATATAATGATGTTTTTGGGATTCTTAAACCCCTTTTTATTTCAGATATAAGAATGATAGAAATATTTTGATCCCTTTTGGGTAACTAGATAACCTCTTTGGTGGGGTTCATCTCATATCCCATTATATCCTCTTTAGTGATTACAATAAAATAAATATTTTTGTTAATATAATATCTTCTTTTATAGAAATTTATTCTAGGGATTGATCATGATCATTATTTCCTAATTTACTATTGGTGATCTAGTTATTGAATTATTTGAGGTAGTTGGTTTCAAAAGTCATTAAAATTCAATTAAAACCCCAAACATATTTATATAATTAAAATAATTTTTTAAATGTTTTAAAATCTATTAATTAAAATTATTGGAATTATATTATTATATTTACAATTATTTTTAAAAAACCCACAAATATAAATATAATCAAAATTATTGGGACAATTTTAGGGAATTTTTAACTTTAATTGAAAATATTTTTTATGAAAATCATTTGATATTAAACATAATAGATGATGGATTAATATAAAAAGATTATTTAAAAGGGAATGAATTCTATAAAAATCATGATTTTGTTCTAAAATGATAAATACACGTTGAATACTAAAATTGGGAAATAATATTTTAAAATTATTTGAAATGTTTGACCTTCCTTTATTGATTGGTTATTCGAATTCCAATAATGGGATCCCCAAGTGAGTTGTAGATTTAATACTTGATATTAGCTCCCCTAATTTGGTGTAGATTGTCTGATTTATATGGTATCCTCTAATAGGCTGCATGATTGACTACCTAGTGTTGGAACCCCGAATGTGGTGTTGTTTGAATACCCAAAATGGGCTCCCATAATGTGGTATTTATATGATTATGCACAGATATGAAATTTGAGTTGTGATATTGAAATTTTGATTTGTTATATTCATTCCAACAATTTTATATTAACAATTTTATATAAATTATTCATTTATGCTTATTTTTTTACATATTATTCATTATTTTCTTTGAAAGATTGATTTATTTAAAATTAGATAAAAATATTCATCATTCCCTATTTAATTGATATAGATATAAAATTAAGTTATTATCATGGTATTATTTATGGAACACATGTTGAGAACCTACTCAGTTGTTTAGCTCACACACTACCTTTTTATTTTGGAATATGTAGATTGTTATTTTTCATCACTGAGATAAGTGGACACACCACAATGTGGTTGTGGATGTTCTTGATCCTTGATATTAATAGTGATTAAGTTGTTTGGCAGAGATGGTATCCACTTATTTCATGTGTAGTTTGAGATTTTATCTTTTTAACTATTTGTTACTATAAGGATGTATTATTTTGGTGTTTTAACTATTATATTCTAGTACATTCACTAGGAGGATGGTTGATAATACTAATTTTTATACATTATCTTCAACTAATTTATATAAAATATAAAACCCATGAATATATTTCATGATTTTAGGTTCTAGTCGCTAACCCAATTGGATATGTAATTCCAATCAATCTATGTCTCAGATGGATCTATTATCTAGTTTCCAGAGTATCTGGGATGGTTTGTGACAAAAATATATCATATGTGGAAGGCATTGCATAATTATTTGACATCGTCATACAATTTTTATGTCCTATTAGAAATGATATAAAATTGTTGGGATTTGAGGAACTTTCATGAAATCTCATTCCAGCTCTCATCATAATGACCATTAGTTCACCTAGGGAGTTTGGGAAAAGTTAATTGATGAATGTTTACTCTAACAATTTTCATTTCAATATCATTTATTAGAGTATTTTGAAGTCCCAATATTAAATTCCTCTTTATAGAGTTAGTGTTCCTATATCATTCATCTTTGAATTCTTTATCTGTGTAATTGTACTGATGCTCTTTGTATTTTCTATTGATGTTATATGGCATCAAGCCTCTGAGAGGATGTTTGAATTATCTTAATGAGGATTTTGTTAGTGAACTAAATGGTGAAAATACTATAGTGTAATATATAATTTTTTGAGATAATAGTGCATGTTATACATGCAAGTGATAGTCATTAGAGCTCATTCATGATCTGGATCTTATTATGAAACCCTAAGGCAATGAATCCCATAATTGTTCTCAATATGTTGTTCACCAAAATCCAATTTATTTCCCTGGAAGAAGTTATTCATAAGAGTTTGAGGATTGGTTCAACAAAATTGAGCTTCATTTAGAGTTCATGGTAATTCCTGATTAATTATATTTAATGTCTTTAACCTTCGATACAGAATGATCTTGTAAAAGATTGTGGGATTTTTGGCCATGTTAATGATGTATAAGGGATTATAGTTAGAAGAATTTTAGTTGAATTCACATATCATTTATATTAATTTATCTATGGTCATTGAGAAGTCTATAATGTTTTAAACCCTCAACAAGGCGTGAAGACCATGACATAGTATGAAATTTATTTAATTCAACTCATATAGCTTTATCTTGATTTAGTAAAAAATGACACATTAAATGTTATAATATTTTATATGGTTCATCATAATGACATATTAAATCAATTATTAATGTTCAATATCACTTATTATACTTAAATTCTTGATATATTATTGATAGTTGAGCTTGATCTAGATTGTATGTTAAGTTTTAAAGTAGTTAACTTTTATCAATGTTCATGTTCAATTAGTAAGAATAGTGTAAAGAAAAATTTGGATGAGTAATGTGATTGAAATAGATAGTAGGTACCATTAATGCCACTTTTGGATCTCAGAATATTCATTATGACTTGCTACTAATGTAAGAAATCCAGATATTTGACATATATTTTAAATTAGAATCCAAATAACTATAGATTTTGATTATTCTCAGGAATCCTACATATGTTCTTAAATATATATTTTATGATAAATAAGGGTAATGGGTTAATCATCACCTAAATAAGGTTTTTTAAAATAATATACTACAAGATCTAGGTGGAACTGTAAAAAAGAATCCATAATGAAGCTTCTTGGAAAAGAAGATATTTCACTATTAGAAGTAGAAATGGGACCAATGATCATGACTGGTACAAAAACTATTGATTCTCCATTAGTTTCTATATAATTTTATATGCAAGTATCTCACTAATTTATAACAACATATAATGTGAAAATTCTAAATAATCCTATAGATTTTTTATCTTGTTCGATGAATGTTACTATATCCATAAAAATGTAGGTAGAAGAGGGTATTATATGTCATTATTGTGATTTATCATTATTAGATATTAAACATAACTATGATAATCTAGTAGTCAGTTTAAATCCTATTCAAATCATCCTTAGTATGGATTTGATTCTTGGAAATTAGGATTGAATTTAATATTATCTTCAAAGAGACTTTTTTACTAAATATGATAGGGTGTGTCTTTTCATTCAGGAGAAATGTATCCATGATATAGTATATATACACCATTTTATCATGATATTTATAGGTTAATATCAATTTTTTATTTTGATATGGGGAAATAATATTTGAGTGATGATCTTTGTCCAATCATCAGTGACTTTGCTGACATGTTTCCTTCTAATTTCACTATTCTTCCACTGGTAAAAGAGTTCTGTTCTCTATTTATTCACAACATGTTACATAGAAAAAAACAATTAAATATTATCATATGGAGCCAATATAGGAATAAATTTTTATTTCTCAATTGGGTGATCTATTAGAGAAAGGGTCCATATGCATGTTCTTTTCACCTTCAAAGAAACATATTCTTTTTGTGATGAAAATTTATAGAACACTTCACCTTTATATTGATTACTAATACATCAATCGGGTTATCAAAAAGAAAATGTATTTTTTAACATGAGTTGATAACACATTTCACCAGTTGAAATGGAATGTGTTTTATCTTTCATTTTTCATCAGTATGGTCAACACCACATGAGAATTATTAAATTATACATCATAAATACTTCTTTATGGATAATTTTTTATATCATTTTTTTGTTACTATTTCCATTTTTCAGACCAATGCTTCATCAGTCAGTATGGATTAAATGTACAAAATAATTCATCAGTACCTAGATTAATTCTTGGTTTTATTTTTGAATGGTATTTTTTACTCCAAAAAAGGTTGATCACATGCTTTATCTGAGATAAGTCTTAGAAATATTTAGATATTATAAACATTTGAATATTATTTAAAATTATGATATTTAATGTGGTATGTGATGTACATGTAAAAAATGGTCTCATAACATGGAATATAAGACTATATTGAATATGCTAAATTTGTTATGAAATGGGAGAAAATATATATATTTTTTGTGATACAGAGCTTCTTGGGCTTGGAGTGTTATTACTACATGTTTTTAATATTTCATTATGTTTTCTTCTCCAATGACCTCCGTCACTCAGAAGGGATTTAAGTATTTGTGTACTAAAAAATTTCAAATATATTTTTATGTGTAAAAAATATTTTTACACTTAGACCAACATTGACTCTTCTAGAGTTTAGGATGGGATATGTGGTCTTATGTGACACATTATATTTGTGTTTAGGTAGTTTTCTTAAATATTTTGTTCACATGGTAGACTATTTCTTCATGAATCTTATGCCAGATGAAAAAAATTACATTCCCCAAAATTTTTAACTAAATGTTGTGATTAATAAACATAATAGTTATCTACATTTCCAATTTATATAGGGGATTACAATTTATTCCAACCATAAAATCTTGTGTTTTATCATCTCTAAACATTTTTTGAGCCTTTGACAAAGACTTTAGATTTAGTACCTACATCTAATTTATTTCCACATTTCCTTCATAAAAGTAATGGTAAATATCATTATTGATTCATTGAGTAGGAAACATATGACCCATGATATGAATGAATCATCAAAAGTATATAACTTAAAGCAAATTTTTCCAGTATCATTTTGGTGTTAGGGATAAAGAGGCAATGGATTTCCTAGAAATTGATTATATGAAAAATTCACATCATGATATTATTCTCTAGTAAAAATATATTTATTATTAATTTTTAACATTAGGGAATCTCATTATATTGGAAATATTGTCTATGATTGTATGTTCTCTAATGTAGGAATACAATGTTTCTAGAACCAGTTTTTTACTTTTCCTATGAGAAATGTTGTGTTGGGGGATTTCAAAAATATCAAGTTGAAATTTCTCCATGGTAAATTAAATATATTATATGAAATGAGGAAACTACTTTAGAGTAGAGGTATGAGGTGACACTTTACTATATTTGTTTATTTCGGATACACCCACAAATTGGTCAATGATGAGTACAGGTGACCTTCATATTTTTTTCAGCCTCATCGATTGTTTTATTGGAAGTGGGATTAGATCTTTTTATAAATTTTGGTTTTGTTTCTATATAAACATGATCATAAGATTATGATATAGTCTATGATCAATATTCTGAGAAAACCATCTCGCTTTATACCCATTCCTGGTACAACCAATGTTGAAGACATGGGGAATCTCTAGTTGTAAAATATTATCATATTGAATTGAGTTTCTTCAACTATAGTCTATAGTTTGTATCGCTACATTATATCTCTCTTTATTAGGAGATTCTAGGATGTACAAGGACCTCAAGTCTATTTGAGCATGAAATATCATCAACAAATGAATAGTAAATTATAATGACCAATCGATATCCTTAAGGTTTTTTTATATGATTATATTCTTGAATTTTATAGATATTGGGAAAACCATTACAGAGTACATGAGTTTTATAATAATAATATTAAATAATTAAAAAATAAATGGCTTACTTTGAGTAATTTTATTCATGTTCAGGTAGGTATATGTTGTTTTGTTTAATGATTGGGGAATTTTTCGTTGTTAGAAAGAATTTTTTTCCAGGAGATGAAGGTGAATATTCATTTGGACCATTATAGAGTGGTTAAAGAACATATACAGAATAATCACTATGTTAATAATAATAAATGATCATTAGAGTTTTCATTTGGTGACTATAAGTTTAGCAGAGTTTCCCCTTTTGTGTCATTCAAAACATGGAAAACATATCTATCATTTGATAGGAATTCTGGGGACTCTGAAGATTGTTGAGAGTGTGGGGAAAGAGTCTTACCATATAAACCATCCACTGAATATTACATTTATACATAATATAATTGAGATAATTTAACATTGAAATTATCATGTAGACTATTTTCATCATTTGAATACGGAAGTTCATGATGTAGATCATTATTTTTAAATTATAGCGAATCGTGTCAGTATTTTTGATTCTTTGATAAAGGTACTTCTGGGGATGGATATTCATTTCTTCCATCTAATATGGTACCATGTTTCAAATTTACATAAAAAATTGGAACATGGGGAAGTAATGATAGTATATTGGAATCTTATCTTCCACATTGATTCATCTAAATAAGTATTATTATGATAGTATATGTTTATGGTTGGGGATATTTAATATAAAATTTATTTTATAATAGATCTTATTAAAAAAATTGTTTATACCTTTCATGGTGAATAATTTTGTCAATTTTTTGTGAAAACTGAATAGTATGATTTATTGGGATGTCCATGTCTGGCATAAGATTATGGATAACCATGTGGTTTCACCTAGAAACATGTTCATCCTAGGATGTTCAACAAGAAAGGGTCTATAGTTTTTCAAACCCTTTGATCACTCCATCAAACTATGCATCTTATTATAGTGAGGATTCATATTTTTCACAGGGATAAATTAATTGGGTGGCCAAACTATTATCCAAAGTAAAATCCAATGGAGGGAACATGGTTAAGGTGTACACTTACTAATAACTACATAACTGATGTAGAAAACCCAGATGAAGGGGGTTTTAATACCATGATTATTTTTATTATAATATTGAGACCATATTTTAACCCTTAATGAACCCCTATAATACCAATATAGATTTACATTGTCTTGAAGGATCTCAAGAGGTGGTTTTGGATTCAAAATACCATTTATTGTTATATCAAAGCATAGTTGATCTTGAATAATTTAAATCTAGTATGTGATCATCAATTATATTGTTTCCTTATTATCTACTTTTCTCTCCTTAATATATATTTATAGATCATCATGATATTTATGGATTTTATATCCATTTTCATGGATCTTGATAATATGTGGTCTTTCAAGTTATCTTTTCCTTCATTCATCCTTAGTGATCCTAATATTAGTAGTATCTCTGAAAATGATTGATTTTCCCATGATTGATTGGATATGTGACTTACCATAATTGGGTTCTATAATGGTTGAATATTGAATAACCCATAAGGGTTCCCCAAATGAGGTATTTATTATCTATATAATATGGTCTGCCCCAATGGGGTTTAGATGTATTTCCTGATATGGTCTCCCCTAATAGGGATTAGTTTTATTTACCATAATGATGTCCCGTAATGGGTTGTTCATATGAGTATGCACATATATGTATTTTTTTATGATCATTGTTCATATAATTTTATTTATTTATTCCAAATATTTCTTATAAATTTTATTATATAAACTAATCATATAGTTATATTTTTGTCATATCATTGATCATTCTCATTGAATGATTATTTTTGTTGAGAAATTGAAAATATTTTTTCATATTTTTTTATTAAATTTGATATCTTAATTTGTTTATTATTATGGTTCATTTAATTGATAACATACTGTGACCATACATGTATGTTTAGAATATTCGTTACCCTTGCCTTTAGGTATTTCTAAATTATCTTTTTCCCAGTCTATGAAAAGGAAAAACACCAAATTGAGTTGGTCGAAGTCCTTGATCCTATGGAACTGGAGTGATGTTTGTTACTAGTGGATTTGTTATCAAATTGTTTAATGTATTGTTAGAGCTTTATATGTGGAAGATACTATTTAATTTGATGATATACTTTTTATTTATGAACATAATTTTTTGATTCAGTTTAAATATCCACAATGAGTGTTGAGCATTTGAAATTTAATCAGTTATATTTTACTATTTTGTGTAAAAATTAATCACTTTATATTTCATGTATGATTCCCTGAGATATTTTCTAGCATATGGGTATCAGGAAAGTCTTTCATGACATGTAAGTTCCATCACAGGTATCAGGGTATGTGAATACCCTTACCCCAATTTCCTTGAGATAGTGGGTATATTATAACATTTTCATAAGTTATTATTAATTATATCCCAAATGAATGTGTAGTTTTTTAGTCATGTAAAACTAGATACACAATTTAATTTACCACACATTTGGAAACGTAAAATTCAGAAATTTATTTTATCGAAGTGCATGTTTATTTCTCTACAATAACCCAACAAATAAAAAATAATATTCATCTTTCCATCCTGGAGAATGAAACATAAGATAGAGGTGATCTCAAATTATTAGTAAGGATATCATAAAAACAATAGTTATGAAAAATTAATAAATCATAAATATGGAAAGGATTGTATCTATAATACATGACATTTATTAAAAAAAATGAGAATAATTTGGATGTTACTAGTACAGATCGATTAGTTCCATATACATAATCATATAATCTTGAAATATTTATATGTATATTCTAACTAATTGTATTGTCAAATGAAAATAAATGAATAATATTATAGTGATAGAATTTATAATGATAGACATCATAACCATAATATATGATATTTCACCAGACACATTAAAAATATGGGTAAAACCCCTTAAATTTGGCTATATGATTTATTTAATGAGAAATACTGATCCGTCAAAGGGATATGATATTCAAATCCCCACATATTACATAGTATGTCCAATGAATTCCACATTTGAATGGGGAAATTAATAATCAACCTAAAAATTATTATGGAAAAAATATTCATTTCAAATGTTAATTCATAATATAATCACTAAATGTAATCATAAAACATCCTGATTTTTATGGTGAATGGTAACAAAAGTGTACATCCCAAGTAAAATTGTTCTTAAAAAATAATGAGAATATAATAGTGATTATATCAGTACAACATATTCTCATTGGATCATAACTACAATAAATTAGGGAATTCATTGATGTATGTAAACTCTGTAAAAATTATAATTAAATTATTTTTCTGGAAAATATATGTTTCATTTAGAAAATTTCATTTTATAACTAAATGTTCATAAAGTATTCTGATAATAAATTTCATTGAAAATAATCATGTATATTTGTCAAATAATATTTAAATCATTTATTAATCAAGAATTTGGTTTATTTTATTCATTTTATTCATGTTAAATAAACATTCCTACAATATTTGTCGAATAATCCAAACCAGAGTTGTTTGGAAAAGGAAATGAATATTTCATTCAACAAATATTGTAAAAAATAAATCATAGGTAAAAATTAATTTATTTATTATTAGAAAATATTGAAATCTGTTTTGAAGTTTTTTTCTTAAAACATGGTTATGTTTGGAAAAAATTATTGACCGAAGAGATAAACAATGAGGGATTTTTTAAAGAAATTACAAATCAATTTAAGTACCAAGGTCTAGGAATGGTAATATTACCATAAAAATAACAATAACGACTATTGAGTCAATAAGTATTTCATTATGTATTTTCCATTCCTTCTTTTTTTGAAAATCAAAAACACCTTATACTTAATCAAATTTATGTTTTACCTCCATAAGGATAATTTTCTTCCATAAAGAAATTTAACCTAACCTAGAGTTTCTTATACATAGAAATATTTTTCTTAAGTACAAAGATCGGATTCTTAACCAAAATCCCAGAATCATATAATGACAAGTATTGGAGTATTCTATTTCTAGGATCCGAATTCTGGATGTGAACTATAATGAAGTTCCACTCCGAATTATGGATACGATCATTCAGAAGTTCAACTCTGAACTGTTAAGTAGTTCGACTTTGAACTCGTATGAATTTCGACACTGAACTCTTAAGTATTTCGACTCCGAACTCTTATGATGTTTGACTCCGAACATTCATGAGTTCTACTTCGAACTCTTAAGTAGTTCGACTCGGAACTTTTACCAGTTCGAATTTAAACTCTACAGGTTTAGATTCCGAACCCTGGTGAAACCAGAATCTGAATTTCCTTATAAATTTTGACTCTGGACTTCTATAGATTTAAGGTTCCGAATTCATATAAAACAGAATCCGATCATTTCTTTTTATAGACTCTGAATTTCATTTTTGGTTATACTCCGAACTGATAATTTGCATACACTCTGAACGTAGTATGGCTTTTGCAAACAAATGCTCCATTACAAAACGATGTCATGCATTCAGTTATACTTATTTTGTTATTAAACGGTGCAAACTATTCTATTTCAAACTAACTGTTGGTTGAGATACAAGTGTACAGGTCCCTTTGAATTTTAAGGAAAAATATGACCATTAGAGAGGGGGCCGACCGAGCCAATAAATAGGAGCTCATTTGAAAGAGCTCAAGATATGAAACGAGTTGACCGATCTAGAGACCACACACTGTTAAGGATATTTCTAGTGAGAGAAGATTTTCATGCTTTGTGCGTACTGAAACGCTCATTCAGATTGCTTTGTACAACTCCAAATGTTGGTGATTACATTCGAGGGCTTCCGGAGATAGGAAGACAGAGGTGCCGACTTCCTTTTAGATTGAGGGCTTCCTTGCTGAGGAAGATAGAGGTTCCAACTACCTTGAAGTTGAGGGCTTGCGGGGATAGCAAGACAGAGACTCTAATATTCGTATCGAGGGCTTACCCTGGTGTGGGTTAGACAGACTTGCATGAAAGTATAAATCAAGGGACCTTTATCGAAGGTTGTTATATACCATTTTCTTTGGGTTAAAAGAGTTACTATTTGTTACTTGTAGTTTTACTACTTGTTTTTTCAATTCATATTGTATTGTAAGGAAATTATATTCATCTTATATTTCCTTACACTTATACTCTGATTAATTTAGATTCTATACGCTTTAATGTAGAATATCATATTGTAAACTTAGGATAAGTTTCAATTTTCGGATCCATATTTTCGGAACCTGTTATTCGGAATCACTTTCCTGATTCATGCATGTGTGTAGAATTAGAAGTTTGTAACATCATTCCTTATTCCAATTTCCAGTTGGAGTTAGAGGTGTTGTGAATCTGATTAGTTTAACATTGATAAACTTACATCATTCCTTGCTTAAGGAAATTTTTTAAAGAGTACAATTGACCCCCCCTCTTCTAAATTAAGTATCTACATCACTTTTTCGATCCTACAATTGGTATCAGAGTAGGTTAACTCAAACAACATGGGTTTGGATCAATTTGATTCAATCTCATGATTAGATTTAGAAGGAAATTTTCAGATTCATTTGTCTGGACTCATAATGTTCGGATTCATCTTTTTCTTACATCTACTAATGTTTTTTTATTACACATAATATTCGGAGTTAATTTTCCGGAGTCATATTTTTTTTCCGGATTCATATTTTTTCTTTCATTATGAACTCTTATTACTAACAAGTTTGTGTGCCAAAGGTTATTTTAAGAATGGAAGGAATCAATGTTGGTTCTATTAACAATCTAAATCCTACAAGACCACCAATATTTCATGGGAATGATTATCAGTACTGTATAGATTGAATGAAGACATTCATTATCAATACTAGAGTGGATAATTTTTTTATGCTTACTAGTGATTATAGAATTACGAATAAGGAAGTTAGAACTTTCACTAACCCGGAAAATCAAGAATATAAACTCAATTATAAGGTATGTAATAACCTACTATGTTCAATGACAAGAAATATATATATCCAAATTTCTTCTTGTGAAGCATCTAATTGTATCTAGAAGAAGTTATAGGTCACACACTTTGGCACTTCTAAAGTGATTGAGACAAGGAGAGCTATGCTTAGAGATGAATACCATGGCTTCAATTTTCCTTATTGTGAACCAATTTGCAATGATCAATAGAGATTTATGACTAAAGTGAATAGTATTCATCCTATGGGAGAAAACGGTCTGGATGATGAATCTCTTGTGGATAAGATAATTGATATTATGTCTAATGAGTGGGAATCCAAAAGAACAGCTATTGATGATAATAGGAAGGTCACTCAAATATCATTAGATGAGATATTTGCAACTCTTCTCCAACATGAAACAAGAATGAAGAGAGATACTGAAAACATCAAGAAGAATAATGTAAATGGTACTATTGCTTTTACAACAACATCAATTCATATGAAAGCTAAGAGTCCTGAGAGAGAAACCAGATCTATGTCTAAGAATGTTATTATCCAATCCGAATCTAGTGAGAGTGAAGTCTCTGAAAATGATTTACCAAATCTTGATCAATGAATGAAAAAGATATCGGTCCAAAGAAATTTCTAATTCAAGTATAAGAAAAATGAAAGGAAATATAGGAAAGATGGAGAAGTTACTTATTATGAATGAAATAGAGATGGACATATTAGACCAGACTGACCTTTGCTCAAAAAGAAATAACAGAAAGAAAGGCATTCTGAATGGAACAGAATGAAGTATTATAAATCCAAAGTTACGAATGTTCTGAAAGCTAATGACACTAGGAGTGCTGGTGGTGGTGACTCTTTATATGAATATTCTGATTATGAATCTTCAGGACAGAAGAATATTGGTTAATAGCCAGATTACCTATAAAAAATCTCTATTTTATGGCTATGGTATGAAATGCTGAGTAATTGTCCAATGATTCTTTAAATTTTAATGATAGAGAATATTTTAACTCTTTAGATGAATAATCCTCTTGTGATGAAGAAAATACTTTACCTACCTATGAATAAGATTCTAGGTTTGCTGAACTTCTTGAAATTGATAATTCCAAACTCAATAAAAAACATGATAAAGAAAAATCTTGGAAAACTATTCTTACAAAAGAAATATCAGATCATACTAATGATCTTGATAGGAAAAATGATGATTTTATAAATATATCAAAAAATCATGAGGAAGTATGTTTTGAGAAGAACAAACATTCTAAAGAGTTAGATCAAGTCATTTCTAAGAAAAGTGTTTTTGAGCCTAGAATTAGTTCTAAATTTAATTATTTTGAAGATAAAAACTTGATTATAAAACTCAAATCTGAAATTATTTCCATAAATAAGAGTTTATCAAACTTTACACATGTTAAAGAAAATTTTGATAAAATGTACTCTCAAATACGACCTTTAAGAATCAAATTTGGATTTGGTTATACACATTCAAAACCAACATTCATTAACAACTACTTTGTTCCCCAAAGTGCCACATTTTGTACCAAGTGCCAATGTGGTGGTCACTAGGCAATGAATTCCTCTTTAAACAAAACCCAATCTTTAGGTTTTAATAAAGATTACTTTTCTAAGAAAGTGTGGGTGCCAAAAAAATTTTTATATGGAAATCTCGGATCCAAAAAAGTTTCAATTCCGAAAGTCTAATTCTATTCTTGATTTCAGGAAGATAAAGGAAGTACCAACAACAATACATGGCACATGAAAAGTGGATGTTCCCGGCACATGACTGGTAACAAATGATATTTTGAAAATATTATCAAAATGAAAGGAGGAAAGGTATCATTTGGAGATAATTCTCAGGGGGAAATTTTTGGTATAGGTAATATTGTTCTTCTTGGTAAATCATTGATTTCAAATGTTTCATTTGTTAAATGTCTTAAGAACAACCTCATTAGCATAAGTTAGTTACGTGATGAATGGTACCTTTTAAATTTTAGGAATGATAAGTTCTTAGTCCACAATTCCACATAAGAATTTATTCTCTCAGCCAATAGGAAAGATAATGTTTAAACTTTGAACTTAGAAGACCTAAAAATCCAAGACCTACCTTTCCTAAGTGAAATGGACGATCATTCATGGTTATTGCATAGAAGACTAGGTCACTGTAGCATTAGAAACTTATGTAAACATTCTAAGAAGAAACTAGTTAAGTATCTATCGGAGCTTATATTTGGTTCTTTTAAAGTTTATGATCCTTTTCAATAAGGTAAGAAGCATAAATCTATTTTTAAATAAATCGGTGAAGTCTCAACAACTGATGCATTATAGTTGGTGCACATGGATCTTTTTGGTCCAACACAAACTAGAAGCATTGGAAGCAAATACTACGTGTTTGTTCTAGTTGATGATTACACTAGATTTACATGGGTCTATTTTCTAGCAAAGAAGTCTGAAGCTTTTTCTTATTTCATAAGTATTAGTGCCCAAGTTAAAAATGAGAAAAATCTTCCACTGAAAACTATTAATAGTGATCATGGAGGAGAATTCCAAAATTTTGATTTTGAAACCTTTTGTAATAGAAAAGGTATTACTCAAAAAATTTCACCACCTAGAACTCCTAAAAAAATGGGGTAGTTGAAAAAAGAAATAGGATTCTTCAAGAAATAAATAGAACCATGTTGAGTGAATATTCTATAGCTAGACATTTCTGGTCTGAAGCTGTTAGTACTGCTTGTTATAATATAAATCATGTTTTGATTAGAAATTTTCTTAATAAAACTCTTTATGAGTAATGGAATGGATGAAAACCTAGACTTTCCTGCTTCAAGGTTTTTGGTTGGAAATTATTCATTCTGAATAATAAATATAATTTACATCAATTCTCAAAAAAAATTAATGAAGTAATTTTATTAGGCTACACCACAACTTCTAAGGATTATAGAGTTTTCAATAAAAACACTTGTACTGTTGAAGAAATAGTACATGTAAAATTTTATGAGTCTGATCCTTTTGTTTTTAAACCATCCCAACCTACATCCTCAGATGTGTTTTCAAAAACTGATTATCAAACTTTGATAGAAAATCCTTCTAATAAGGAAAATGTTTAAGAATATACTTCTGAAACATTTACCCCAGAATATTTTCTACCATATGTCAATGAACAGGTTTTACAAAACCCAAATCAGATGTTTCCTAAGAATCATCCCAGTGATAGCATTATTGGTGATGTAAATCAACCTGTCAGGACTAGAATTTCCATGAGAAATGAAGTAGAACATCTAGCATTTCTTTCCCAATTTGAACTAAAAATCTCTGATGAATATTTAGATGATGGTGATTGGATCAAAGCCATGCAAGATGAACAAAATAAATTTGAATGGAATAAAGTATGGACCATAGTTGAAAGATCTATGGAAACATCTGTTGTTGGAGTAAAGTGGGTCTTCAGAAATATTTGTGATGAAAATAGAGTCATTGTAAGAAATAAATATAGACTAGTTGCTAAAGGCTATAATTATAAAGAGGGAATAGATTATGAAGAAACTTATGCTCCAGTAGCTAGACTTGAATCTATTCGTATTTTACTTGCCTTTGCAGCATTCATCAATTTTAAAATTTTTCAAATGGATGTGAAATGTGCTTTTCATAATGGTTATGTTCAAGAGGAAGTTTTTGTTGAACAACCTCCTGGATTTGAGGATACAAAACATCCTGATCATTTTTTTAGACATACCAACACTTTTTATGGCCTTAAATAAGCCCCACAAGATTGGTATAATAGACTTACATGATTTTTGCTTCAAAATTACTATGTTAAGGGATATGAAGATCTATCTCTCTTTATAAAGAAAGATAAGAAAAATGTTTTTATTGTTCAAATTTATGTTGATGACATTATATTTGGTTCAACCCAGCAATCTTTAACTGATTCTTTTGCAACTCTAATGAAATATGGGTTTGAAATGAGTATAATGGGTGAGATGACATTTTTCCTTGGTTTTTAAATTTCTCAAAGACCAGAAGGAACCTATATATCTCAACATATGTATATTAAAGATATTCTCAAAATGTATGGTTATGAAAACACTAAGAGTATAAGTACTCCCATCGGTACCTCAAACTCCTTAGATCTTGATGAAGTTGGGAAACCAGTAGATCAATCATCTTTTAGAGGTATGATAGGAAGTTTAAATTACTTAATAGCTAGTTGACCAGACTTAATGATCTCAGTATGGTTATGTGCAAGATATCAATCCAATCCTAAGGAATCTCACTTAATGGAGGCAAAAATAATTTTTTGCTACCTAAAGGGAACCATGGATCTAGGATTATTTTATACATCTGGAAATGATTTTGTTTTAAATATTTTTTAGGATGCTGACTTTGGTGGATATAGAATGGATAGAAAGAGTACATCCAGAACTTGTCATTTCTTAAGTGATTCATTAGTTTCTTGGTCATGCAAGAAGCAACATTCTGTAGCACTTTCCACTGCTGAAGCTGAATATGTAGCAGCTGGAAGTTGTTTTGCTCAAGTGTTGTGGATGAAACACGCACTCACATACTATGGACTTAGTTTTACTAAGACTCAAATTTTGTGTGATAACACATGTTCCATTTCCCTCAGAAAGAACCCTGCTTGTCACTTTCATGCAAAACACATAGATATTAGACATCAAATTATTCGGGATCACACACTTAAAGGAGATATCATTCTTTAGTTTATCGGAAAGCAAGATCAACATGCTCATATTTTCACAAAATTTTTACCCTCTGATAGATATGAATACATTAAACAAAATTTAGGAATGATAACCGTAATGTAATCATTATTCATTAACCTCTTTTTGAAAAATTATCCTAAAAGTAATAAACTCCATTCCATAGGGGGAGTACCTTTTATTGTTATTATAACTAAATTTTCGTAATTTATTTTTTCAAAACATTTTGTAACTAATATTTTCGTAGTCAGTTTTTTTGTAAAAAATTCCAGAATGGAAATTTTTGGAATGGTAATCTCTGGAATGGTTTTTCAGAATGGAAATTTTTGAAATGAAAATTCTAGGAATGAAAATTTCTGGAATCAAAATTTCTGTAATGGAAATTTTCGGGATCTAGAACATTTGTAATGGGATTTTCGTACCCGAACATTCATAATGAGTTTTTCGTAATGGTCTTTAGAAATAATTTTTTTTGAACAATATTACCAATTACGAATAACCTTTCTAGCCAATCTGAAAGGTATAATTTCCTAAAGTTTTCATAATCATATTTTTCATGTTGGTACTTTCCTATTTTTTTAAATAATTCGGATTCTAGTTTTCATTATGTCTGAATATTTTCTTTAAAACCTCAAAAGATCAGAGTCAATTTTTCTTTGAAGGAATGTTCTCAACCATCAGATCAGATCAAAATGTTTTTCAACCGTTAGATGGATTTTGGAAGACCAAAGCTCACATCCATCACCAATATAATGGGGACCCCACGACTCGTCCCACATTGGTTTTTCAATGCTTTTGTGTCTTGAAGCCCAACTGCTCTTTTTAAGACAGGTTATGATCATTGAAAAGCCGTTCTGAACCCTTTAGGTCTCTCTCTTCCGAATTTCTGTTGAAGCAACATCTCAAGATATGTCAACTTCAAAACCAATCTCAATTTGGTTAATATTCAGGGAAAGGTTGGTGCATCTGGATTTCTATAAGTTTTATTGCATTATTTCAAAGAATATTAGACTGAATGGATGGGAGGATGTTTGTGTAGCAAAGCCTGCTAAACATGATCCGGTTTATACTGATTTTCTCATTGAGTTCTATGATTCTGTTTCCATCCAAATGGAAGATGCTAGAGAATGGTTTTCTTTCAAGTCTTATGGGAAGACTTATAAGCTATCTTACACTAGTCTGCAAGCTTTGTTGGTTTATCCTATGAAGGACACAAACTTCCGGATGTGCAATGAAGTTTCAACAAGGAGAAGTCACTGATGTGTCTTGGACATAAGGATGATTCAGCCATTAAGATTTCTCGTCTTACTCCGAACAATAGAATTCTTTAGCTTTGGGTGCAAGGATTTCTGGTTTCAAGAAGAGGTGACAAAGAAAATTTGACGAAAAGTGAAATCTATGTCTTATATTTCATGGTAAATATAAGAATAAATTTTTTGATGAGGCATGACTTGGTTACGATCTAGAACATCAAAGAAGGCAATTTGAGAGCTTAGATAATCATGTTTTCTACCTTACTATCTAAGTTGATAGTTCGTTTCTTAGAATCTTTCACGGTTGCATGCAAATCAAAAGACTGTAATTGTAAGCTTATGCTAGTGAGTGATGATACATTGAAGAGGATGATGATTGGTTTTTCTAGTGAATCCAGAGAATTCTACTCTCTTTCTATGGAAGAAGTCAAGGCACTTCAGAATGTTACACAGATTCTTGAACCATCCAAAAAGCAAAGGAAGAAGAGAAAGCTTAAAGAAGTGGCTGTTGATAAATAAAATCATAAATCTAAGGAAACTCAATATGCTCCCCCAAGCCGAAAAAACAAAAAACTTATCCTGATGAAGTTTCTCCGAATTAGAGGGCAGATAAGAAGAAGAAGAAGAAGAAGGAAGGGAATCCACAATTCGAATTGGACCCTGCAGAGGCTAAGGCTTTATAAGAAAGAGCTACAGAAGAGTTAGATAAGAAGGTGAAAGATAAGAAAATGAAAAAGAATGTGTCTGAAGCTGAAGTGGTACAATCTTTGCCGAGAGCTATAGAGTTTGCTTCTGAGCTAATTTCGGTTCCGAAATCATTCCTTACAGAACCTTCATTACCAAAAACTCCACCTAAGAACTATGCCACACTGGAAAAATCCAAGGGTAATGAAGTAGAAGAAGAAGATAAAAAAGGAACCACTTAAAGAAGTAGAGGAAGAGGTTGAAGAATAAGAATAAGAAGAAGAAGAAGAAGAAGAAGAAGAGGGAAGTGAAGATTTTCGATGTATTGATCAAACAAGTAGAGGATTATCAAGATATGTCAGAATCTGTAATGTTGGTAACTCCAGGAAAGGAAGGTGAAGATTGTAGTAATAATTATTATAAGAAATAAGAAGAAGAAGAAAATGTATTGTATGATGAGGAAAAATCCTATTAGAGGAATTTCCTTGAGTAAAGACAAGAAAAACAAAAACCAGATGAAGACCAGATTATTCATGTGTCTGAATCTGAGGAAGTATCTCCTAATGAGGAACCAATTCCAAAATTTGATAAGGGGAAGAATGTTCCAATGGATACTCCTATAATATATGTCATCAGGAAGAAAGTGGTTGGTGGTACCTCAAGAAGAAAGCTAGTGAATGTTTAAGAATATAAATCTCAAAGAGATATATCTGATTCAGAATCATCATCTCATGGGAATGTTTTTATTGTTGAGTCTTTGAAAAAGTTGGTGGACATTATTCCAATCTTTCCCACAATTGACACTAGATGTAAAATTCTTCAGATAATCCAAAATCAAAAATCAGTGACACTATCCATGCTAATGGAAAAGTGTGTGAAGATATAAGTGCAACAAAGAGATTCATTATCGATTATGATGTGCATAGAAAGTCCTGCAATAAGGAAACAATGTGGTATAAGAGAGTTGAAGAAGACTTGGCTATGTATGATAATTTTCAGAATGACGTGAAGGATTATTTTGACATAGAAGATAAGAAGATTAAGAATCTTCAAGATGAGCTGATTATTGAACAGAGTTCCCAGTGTCAACAAGTGAAGGAACTAAATGAAAAGGCAAATTCTTTGGCTCAAAATCTTTTAAATGATATAAATCTCCAGATTGTGCTTGAGAAAATACCCGTTCAGCAAGATGAATTGTTATAGATACAAAAAAGAAGCTATCGAAGCTCAGGCAGAGGCTTTGAAAGCCCAAGAAGAAAAGACAAAATCCATAGAGAGGAAAGCCGGGGAAGACCAAAGGGACCTAAAGAAGCTCAAAACATTTTTAAAGAAGCTGATTCCAAAGGAAAAAAGAAGGAAAATGAACCCACTCCAATCATTTGTTGTAGTTTCCTTTTTTTGTAATATTTTTCCCAACTATAATGAAATGTTATTTGGTTCATTGTATCTTTTCATATACTAATGTTTCAGGTAAAATATTTTCCTTTTCCATCCCCATTAATTCTTTTTGAAAATCACAAAGTGGGAGAAGGAAAAATAACTAATTTTAAGGAGGAGAATGAAAAATTTCTAAGTGAAATATTATTAAAGTAAGGGGGAGGTTATCACATAAAAGTTTTTTATTCCCATGATAATGAAAATTCCACTCCAGAAATTCCGAATAAAATCCTTAGAGTTTCCATTCCTAAGGGAGAGTTAGTTGTATTCACTTTCATTCATGAACAAAGGGAGATAAGTTTTAAATTTCAATGCCTAATGAAATTTTTCAAAGTCCTTATATTCATTTTTTAAGGATGTTTATGATTTCCAAAAAGGGGGAGATTGTTGAGTGAATAAGGATTTCCTTGTGACTTTTCCATTCCTTCTTGTTTTGAAAATCACGAACACCTTATACTTAAGAAAATGTATGTTTTACCTCCATAAGGAAAATTTTCTTCCATAAGTAAATTTACCCTAACATAGAGTTTCTTATACATAACAATATTTTTCTTAAGTACAAAAACCGTATTCTTAACCAAAATCCTAGAATCATATAATGAAATGTATTGGAGTATTCTGTTTCTATGATCCAAATTCAAGATGTGAACTATACTGAAGTTCCACTCTGTATTATGGATATGAACTTTCAGTAGTTCAACTCCGAACTGTTAAGTAGTTCGACTACAAACTCTTATAAAGTTCAACTCTGAACTCTTAAGTAGTTCGACTCCAAACTATTATGAAGTTAGAATCCTAACTTTCATGAGTTCGACTCTGAACTCTCAAATAGTTTGACTCTGAACTTTTACCAGTTCAACTTTGAACTCTACAAGTTTGGATTCTGAACCCTGTTAAAACAAGACTCTAAATTTCCTTAGAAATTCAGACTCTTGACTTCTACAGATTTAAGGTTCCAAATTCCTATAAAATAGAATCTTATCATTTCTTTTTGTAGACTCAGAATTTCATTTTTGGTTAGACTCTAAACATTTAATTTTCCTATACTCCGAACTTAGTATGTATTTTTATTAAAAATATTCCACTACAAATCAATGTCATGTATTTAGATATACTTGGTTTTTTATTAAACGATGTCATATATTCTGTTTCAAACTAAGAGTTGGTTGAGTTACACGTGTACAGGTCACTCCAAATTTTAAGGATGATATGACCATTGGAGAGGGGGCCAACCGAGCCTATAAATAGGAGCTCAATTAAAAGATATCAAGATATGAAACGAGTTGATAGATCTAGAGTCCACACGATGTTAAGTTGATTTCTAGAGAGAGAATATTTTCTTGCTTTGTGCGTACTAAACCACTCATTCAGATTTCTTCGTGTGACTCCGAATGTTGGTGATTATATTCGAGGGCTTCCAGGGATAAGAAGACAGAGGTTCCGACATTCATGAAGTTTGAGGGCATCCTTGCAGAGGAAGATAGAGGTCTCAACTACCATAAAGTTGAGGGATTGTGGGGATAGCAAGACATAGACTCTGATCTTCGTATCGAGGGCTTACCCTGGTGTGGGTATGATGAACTTTCTTAAAAGTAGAAATCAAGGGACCTTTATCCAAGGTTGTTGGATACCCTTCTCTTTAGGTTAAAAGATTTATTATTTTTACTTGTAGTTTTACTAATTGTTTTTCTGCTGCATATTGTATTGTAAGGAAAGTATAATTTTATTATATTTCCTTTCACTTTTACATTGATTCATTTAGATTATATATGCTTTAAGTTAGAATCTAATATTGAAAACTTAGTATAAGTTTCAATTTCTGGATCCATATTTCTGGAACCTGTTATTCGGAATCACATTCTTGATTCATGCATATGTGTAGGATTAGAAGTTTGTAACTTCATTCCTTATTCCAATTTCCAATTGGAGTTAGAGGTGTTGTGAATCTACGTAGTTTAACATTGTTAAAATTAGATCTTTCCCTACTTAATGAAATTTTTTAAGTGTACAATTCACCCCCTCTTGTAAATTAAGCATATACATCACTTTTTCGATCCTACAACAAATAGATAAAAAGAATATAGATTTAATTTTGTAAATATCAAATAATTTTCCCTCTGGAGACTTAATCATATACAATCCTAAATAGGGATGGAATTGTAAAATACACAGTTACCACAATGGTAACATATCATTCATGGTACATATGAATGAAATAATTAAAATTAAAACATTAAATATAATGAATTTGAATATTTTTTTGATATAAAAAACATAAGGGGGAATTATATACACCACACAAAAAAATATATGTTGAACACATCATTAGTCTCACAAAAGTAAAAGGGACATAGGATACCCATACATTAGGTATCATTTTCATAATACAAGATTAACTAATTTGTATCATAAATATAAGTTTATTACATATAAATTAAAGAAATATATTCATATATATAATACCATGTATTATTTTCTTAGAGTCTCTTAAAACATAGTTATTATTAATTGTTTTTATACAACCATTGTTTCGAGTGATAATTGGTTTATTTTTTAATTTATGTTTTTCATTCGTAATTTCGGTTCGTTTAACTTCATCATGTTTAAATAATCACAATAATGTTAAATATAAAATTAAGTAAATATATATTCTTTAAATATTTATTTTTTTTAATATATATATATGTTATATATAGAAAAGGGATTACATTGTTCAATGTGACAGTAGGTTTTATGTACGCATGAATGATGTTTCTATTTCATCTCCACTAATAGAATAAAATGTAAATAAATATTTATTGAACATTTCATAATTGATAATGTTTAATATATATCATTTTTATAAAATAAATACATCTTTATTTCCATATTTGAAAAAAAAAATAAAAAACATTTTACATTGCTGTGTGAGGGCGGTAGTCAACACATACACTTGTGGGACGTTATTTTTTCCCAATGAATAGAATGCAGGGATTTAATATATGACATTTTTTCCCAAAAATATTTTTTAGGTCACAAATATCTGGTATTTTTATTAAAAAAATCATTTCTACAGTCATTTAAGATGATAAGAAAGAAACAAATTGCATCACATCATGAGGTGGTGATCTTCATTACACACGAGTGAAAATATCATATCCCCAATGTAATAAAAATTTAAATGGTGTAATCTATATAAAAACTTTATTAGTATACTAATTTCAAAAATATAATTTAGAAAATTTAATCCATCATTATAAAGATAATAAAATTGTGGTGACGGAAAATTAATTACACTAGTTCACTAGGTGGTATCCCTCTATATACACAATCAATGGTTTCATTTCCCATTTGATAAAATTAATGATGGATATGGGAAATTAAATTAATATAATTACATCTTGCTATATAGGGTATATACCTTTACTATTATATTATCTTGTTTTTTTGATGATTTTAAGGAGGTGAATGATTAAATGAAACAAGTACACAAATTTTTGAAATTTACCTTTTCTTCAGAGTGATTCTTTATGTTTCTACCTAACGATTTCATATAAGATAATACAGATAAAAAAAGACTATAAGATGTTGGGAGGTAATTATGGAAGATATTTTATTTGATATTGACTGGATAAAGTGGTTTTTTTAAAATTTTAATCAGGATGGAGGGTGGGTGGTTTTTTTAGGTTGGGGATAATATATATGAATTTTTTTGAATGATTAAGTGGTTCCCATGTTTTTCTCTTTCCAAATTCCTAAAAAATCTATCATTATAGATTTTTAGTTGTCATAGGGTCTATATATAGAAATAATATTTCTTTTCCAAAACATTTTGTTCATTTTTAGTTCATATCTCCTTAGATTGGTCCCCACCATAATAATTCTAATTTTTACCTTAACTTTGATAATTGATTTCTAATTAAGTTAATACTCAAAATGGTATAAAAATATGTTGAACATATTAGATAGAAAAAATTATTATAATTTAAAAAAATAAATAATTTTTTCAATATTCAATTCAGTTAATTAGAATAATTAATTTTAAAATTATTCTTGTAGACACATCGAAAAACTATTTTCCAATTAAAAATATTCAAATGCATAAAATGTTTTTTCAACATAATTCTATATGAAACAGAGTCAAATTACCTAAATTGGATAAATTATATTATAATTTTTTTTACATTACTAATAATTTAAAATAATATATAACATTAAAAATTGTTTAAAAAGTTAGTATTATAACAGAAATTTTTAATTTTTACTATTTATAAAATATTTATTATTTTAATGAAAATTCTAAAAAACAATAAAAATATAATTTAGAATGTAGGTTTTCAAAATGAATTTCATTTTTAAAATAATTTTTATAAAATTCATAATAATTAATTCTATATTTTGTGAAAATATATCTATTAAATCATTTTTTGGAAAAAGAACTCTTTTCATAAATCATCTCATTTTAATTCAACTTGTTCATATTTTATTTTTAACAAATATATTACCATTGAATATATTTTATACTTGTTCAAACCATAAAATTCACAAAATATATTTATTCATACAATCATCCTCCACAATAAATTCATGGTTTTAACAACCATTTTTTAATTATAATATTTTTATATATTATCACATTTGATTAATAGACATGGTTGCATGACTCACTAGCGATCAAATATAAGGGAATTATTTTAAATATAATATATTTTAATGTATTGGGGTTTACATTTCTATTATATGATTAGTGTTCAGTTTAATTTACATTATCAAAAGTAATGAATCTATTTAAAATTTGTGTGGTGTTACATTCATCCCCACCCACATGATTGTTGGGAATTGAAATTACAAATGCCACATTAAATAATCAAATAACATGGTTTATATATGGGAGACCATTTTTTGGAATTGAGGTATTTAAATTCAAGGGAATAATAAATAATGATGAAATGTAATATAGATCATTTAAAAGGAAATAAACATAATAATTACATAATCACAAGTTTCAGTATTGAAATTACTTGACTTTGGATTGATGATTTTTCATGGTTTAGAGTTTTAGATATTTAGAAATCAACAGTTACATGTGAACTCAATTTTTAAAAAGTGGACACTTATACTTACTATACATTTTTTCACAAAGTAAAACATTTTTATGTATAACCATAATTCATTTATATTGATAACATTCAACTAGACATCAGTTTCTCTTTCACTGTTCCTTATATAGTTATGGAAAATTTTAAAACATGGAATGAGCAAAAAAATCTCCTTAAGGGGCCAGAAAGAAGGAATGAAACTATTAGTCCATGAAAAATTTAAACATAGGAAAACATTTTCAAAAAATTATAGTTTTCACCCATGAAACATAAACCCTATATCATAAATCATGAAATCATAATATTTCTATAAAACATATTGAAATCATAAATCATAACTTTAACTTATGGAATCAATATCATTATTACATTATAGCATTAATGGCTACATATGTCGTCACCATCATGGTAATATTTGGAATACCCATTATATTATTCCCTAAATATCTTATGATAAAACCAAATAGTTAACTCTCTCTCAATATCCAATGCATTGCAGATATATAAGGGGCTCAACCACCCTCAATTTATCAGTAACCACCTATACATATAAACAATTCTCATGAACATAACCAAAATCATTACTCATAAAAAACCATAATGTGATGATAAAATTTCCACATTGAAATCAAAATAGATCATTTTTATATATTTTAAACCTCAATCCATTATTAAATGATTGTTCAATACAAAAATACCTAAAATGAGAATATAGTATTTATTTTTCATTCAAAAACATTATGTCTTGTAGAAGAAGATATAAATCAAATAATGGTTATGGAGGTGGAAAATTCATTATTGTTGTATTAGATAGAAAAAATTCATTTTTCCATTTAGAAAAATTCTTTGAATAAAAATGCACTTTTTGAAAACCTTATAATCAAATTAAAATTTTAATGGGTTGATTATACACCATATAAAAGAAGGTGGTGTATATTATCAACGTATTCCCCAACAAAATGAGGTTGAGATGAAGCCCCTTACAAGGACTGCTTTGTGAAATAATTTTAGAGAAATTAAAAAGATACCATTTAAAAACATTCAAGTCCACATAAATGCATTCATAAGAGAAATTTTGAAAACATGGACATAAAATCCAGATATATGTAAAAATGTATCTTAAAAACAATAGAATTAGTATTTTAATTTAAAATTCTTTTAGTACTTGAGAAACATGTGAATAAATATAATTAAAGAATAATATTTCATAAAATAATTAAATATCTTCAAAATATAGTAATTCATGATATAATGTGTCAAAAGAGTTGCATATACACCTTATAAGATAATAGAGGTTCTTAACATCAAGATATGCCTCAATGAAAGGAGATTGAGATTAAATACCCTACATCATTTTTGCCTCCACTCATAAGTACATTTTACACCTAGATAATAAATTTCAGGAAATTTATATGTTTTTTAGAACCATTTACATTTTATTATTCAATTTTTATCTGTTATTAATAATTTTATAACAATTACTTAATTTTTTATCTTCTATCATATGTTTTGCCAATATTCAGTACACGAGTTAAAAAAATGAACATGGTATGGTGTAAATAGTCCACATGTTCATAAGTACAAAATCTAAAAAAAATTCAAGACATAAATTTCAATTTTATAAATTAATTATACATTTAAATAAAATCATAAATTACTGGTATGAAAAATTAACAATGTTATGATCATAGAGATTGTAGGTTATACATACACATGAGTAATGTTTTCCATTTTTCATTGATCATTATGGAAATAAGGAAAGTATTATTTTATCATTAAATAAAAATAATAAAATAATTAATATCATATTAATCATTTCAAAAAAATAATATATATCATAAATTTTATTTACTGAATAAAAATGAATCACATCGTTTCATGGAGGTGACAGTACAACAAATATGCACGAGCAATGTTATAATTTTTTTGAGTGGAACGTAAGATAATAATTGTTGTACTGTTTTCTTTTAATGATAAATATGTCATGAATATTACATATTAATATTAATTCAATCATTAGAACCATTCATGGGAGATTTTTATGGAAGGAGAATTATATCAGTTTGTGGGTGTGATAGTTCACACGTACGTAGGAATGATTAATTATTATCACATTTAGTATAAGTGGAGATGTATTTAGTTTATTATTTGAATATAATAACATATTATTATACTTATTATATTGCATTTATAATTTCATTATGGATGTAGAGGATTTTAAGGAAGTATAATATGAAATATAGCATAGAAACATAAATTAAAACATTACCTTCCCTTTTGATGATCACATTTATTATCATGTTACACCTAAAAGAAAGGTGTTATGCCTATAAAAAGGCCCCAATTGAGTGGTGAGGTATTCTATTAAGTTTTTTGCCAAAAAAAATGGAAAACCTGAATGTTTTTTGATGTGTATCTAATAGATATCAATTGGTTCCCTTTTGTAGAAGACGGGAGGGCCACTCAAAGAAATTATTAGAATTATTAAATTAATTTAAATTAATATTCTATTAAAAATGATTCTAATTTGATTTATTTATATGTTAATATAAATATGGGATGAAATATAATCATATAATGATAACTATAATTTTCAAATTTTTTTTATCCTGATCTATTTGTTTTAACTGATTTTGACTCTTACCATTTTATAAAGTAATTTACAATTTGAGTCTTAAAATAAATTCCATAACATTCAAAATGAAAAATTAAAATGTAATTGACTAAATTTTTATACATATACCAAATATTTTTTAAATAATTTATTTTCTTAAATTTTATAACATTTAATAAAATATTTTATATTTTAAAATAAGTATAATGTTAATTTCGAAATTATTCATTACATGACTTGTTATGAAATCATAACAACATAAATCCTTTAAAAAACTAATTTAAATAATATATAACATTTAAAGGTAATCAATTAAATTCAGTTATGGAATCAAATATTTCAAAAATCAATTATTTTTTATAACAATTTTTTTTAATAAATCTATTATTTCATCATCATGGTGCCGGACATAAATTTAATTAATTAATGTTCAAATATTATAAATAAATAATTAAGATGTATATAAACATTATTTAGTTAAAAATAAAATTTTTATTGTAATTTATATTCATTATGACCATATATTAAAAATGAGTTAGTTATAAATATTTGGAGTATGTAATTTTTTTATATATCTTTAAAAATAATAATAAATGTCATATTCTAACACATGTTCCATGAAAAGGTTATAATTTTTCCCAAATGATTATTATGGTTAAAAATAACTTATACAGTGAAATTTGAACAAGTCATATGGTAATTTTCTATTATTTTAATATTATTTTTACTATTAATTAGACGATTTACCCTTAACCATGGTAAATTAAATTCAAAAGTAATTATTCATCAAAAAATATTTGGATACTGTTATATAATTTTTTCAATTATTATTAAAACCATGTGTGTAATTTTTTATAAAATTCATATTCAACGACGTGACTAAATTGGGTTTATCACAAATCTACCGAATGTGACGAGAAGGCGAATAAAATAGACATTCAAAATTTCAATGAAATTTAATATCTAATTTCAATATAATTAATTATTCAACATACGATCATTGGATTAAATTATAATACATAATATATTTATATATTAATAAAATGAAAATGATAATCTAGAAATATAAAAAATAAATGAAAAATTACTTTTGAAATAAAATGCAGTATTTTTCATTATTCATTAAAATATGAAATTTATCAAACAAATACCGAAAAATCGACAAGTTTAAATTTTTTTATCCCACATCCAAATAATTTTTTTTAAAATATAAATTTTTAATGTGATAAAAACAATATATATAGTATTTTCATCATATGATGGTGGAAAACTTTATTTTTATAAAAATGATGCATTTATCTATAAATTTATATTTGTTCTTATATAATAATTATAAAATATATAAGTTGAATTATAAAAATTAGATTGAATTTTTAAATAAATAATTAAACATAAAAACTATGTTTTTATTTTCAAAATTAAATATATTTTCAATGAAACCAATCATTTATATTCAATGGTAGTTTAGATTAATTAACAGTTAATTTGAAATCCAATGAATAAATATATAAACATGTGTTGAAAATATATTAATAACTCAATTAACATTCAACATTCCCAACATTCTAATGGCTCTGAGATAACTAAAACATAAATTATAACATTTTAATTTATTAATGTTTTTTGTAACTCAGTCTTGAGTGCGACATAATATTTCAGAGAAACCCATTGTTGAGTGTCGGGTGCACTATTGGAAAATAGAATCTCATTAAGGTAAAATTATTATCTAATTCATAAATATTAATAAATATGAAAAATTATAATTATATAATTAAATGGTTTTTTTCATCCTTACTTGTTTTTTGAAATTCTATTCCCCTAATTTAAAACTATTTCATGGTAACAAAGTCTTCACTTTTCAAAATTAAATAATTGTAATCTCACAGTCAAAAATGATTGAATAAATAATCCATTTTAAATAAAAGAAACTGAAGTAAAAAGTATTACAATGATAAAAAATACTATGGTTACATATAGAAAAACCATGGATATAGAAGGTAAATTTAAACATAAATTTATGTTGGATAGTGATATAGAATGATTTCAGGAGAACGATAACAATCACATAACCGTAAATTTGTGATGAGTTAAACAATATTTTATTTCATAGTAGAAATTGTAAAAAAAAAATTTAATATACTTTTAATAATGTAAAGTAATTCATTTAATTTATAGGATAAGAACATATGAAATAATATTACTAGAAATGTAATGTCTCATCCTTTAATCAAATACCATCACAAACTCATCTTTTTCTCTAAACGATTGGTATTCAAGATGAATTTTTCTGTCCTGAAGCACTAGAATAAACATAAAGAGGGAAAAATAATCCAAAAAATTATTAATAATATATTCCTCTTATCACTAGACCTTAACATAAACCAAAATAGTTATTATAAGAAATGATAATTCTGCAAAAAGAATAAATCTTATATGATGAATACTAATATATTCCAAAAAGTTAAATAGTAATACCCAATGTTTATCATTTTGAATTAAACATATAATTGTTCTTTAAATTACTGAAAATAATTCAAACTAAATTTGAAGAATAAAATCCAAATGTATTTGATAACATAGTCGTCCAATATGTTTTTTTGAATTATCACTAAATAACATTAATTACTCATGAAGTATTATGAAAAAATTTAAATATTCTAAATCAAATAATCTCCTAGATATTATACATATTTCCACAAATAATTACAATCTCACTATATGAATAATAAAATAATATATTATTCTAAAATATAATTTATACTTTACTTATTAAATAAAATTTCCTTGTATTTTACTTACCTTGATCACATTTCATTCTAAAAAGATTAAGAACCTTCTAAAATAACATTAATCACTTAATCATTAGGTCAATTCCATATAGCATGGTAATCTATTCGATAAAACATATGTACCCAAAATAAACTAATTATTATTCCATAAACTAATTTAACTAAAAAAACAAATTCATACTAACTAGGTACTTAACATAGGCCAGTGGTAGGCAATTAATCCTTATCCCCCTTCAGTTATGGGTCTGATTCCTACATCATTTTTTAACACGACTTTTTTTTCAAACTTCTAATGGGTTATACATTTTAATATACAATTCAATTTTTATATTATAATAAAAAAGAGAGAGATAAAAATAACCCTAAAATATTTTAATCTCAAATTCTATATCAGGACATTCATTTTTAATCCCAATATTAAATATACCATAATTACCTAAAAATAACGAATTATATAATCCCAAAAGGTTATTAATAACATTATATTTATTTCCACAAATGATAACATAATTATTTCTCTAATAACATTTTCACATAAAAAAATCACGGTTATAGATAAAAATGTCTTCCAAAGTAATACCATCTTCAAAAGGGAATTAATAATTTTAAACATTTCATCATTAGTAGATATAGAATAACTCCTAAATTCATAAAATGTATTTATACTCATCCTCTAGAGTTATTCATGTTCCCTTAACCATGTATTTTCATTTATCCCTTAAGTCTTATTATTTTCAAAGAATAAAATTAATCATGTATTAATATTAAATACTGTTAAAACCTGAGTAAATAAACAATCCATACCATTCATATTTTATTTATAGTTTCTTTATCATCATGTTTAATGAAATTTGGAATTGATATACCATTAAATTTTATTCATAGTATGTAATTTATATTCATATTTCCTATACCTACCCACTTTAAAATACTCAATTGATAATTTGGGAAGAACCACCTCCCCTTTCATTGAGTCTACTAAACACCTCCTTTTCATTGGATGTATATTACATTTTGACCATTATTTCCACATAAATAACATCATTCCATTCCTTTAAAACTATTTCCTAGGTGTCTAATTCCACATACTTTACACATATTTAGTTTTATATACTTATCTTAATGATTATTTTTACCTAAACTCCCACATGGACTAATTTCTCTAATATATCATGAATGAAGAAAACCACCATGTTAGTAGTGGTTAATCATTACTCTTGATAGTTGGTTTGGAATTACCATGAGTGTTATCATTTTATCTCTCATAACATTTGTTTTATTACTCATAGAACCACCATGTCTTCCTTCACATACATTATTACTTTTCAGCATATTATATTTATCCATCTACTAAAACAAAAAATGTTTCTATGAGTAAATAAACCAGAAAAAATATCATATAACATTGAGGAATCTAAATAATAATATATCCTTGTTAATGTTATCTTATAAAAATCCAACATATCTAAATTATCTATATGTATTCCATTGAAGATAACCAATTTCATTATATACAATGTCTAACATATGCTTCAAAAACACCATATCCTCTAATGTTATCTAAAACAATATTTGATGCCAACTGTAAGGCTCCAACCATAAACATTACATAATCATGAGTTTTACTCAATAAACAACATTATTTCACATTATTTATCCTTTCATGTTTATTGTTTTATATAATTATGTAATAACTATTAGATAAAAACCCAAATATGTTAAAGTAGGCACTTCTACTCAAAATCCACTTATTTCACAATGTAAAACATTCTAAAATAAAATAGGAATTGTTTTTCTTTATAAAAATATTAATAACATTCATCTTAATATAATCCTTTCTATTACCCATATTTATACCCTATATGAAAAATTTTAGAACTTTCGATGATTACAAAAATCTCAATATGGTTCTCATAAGAAGGATAGAAACTATTAGTAGATGAATATTTTAAACTCATTTATGAATTATCACAAAATCATAATTTTCAATAATAAAACATTAACCATATTTCTTACCTTAATAAAAAAAATTATTCTAGTAAAATAGATATAACTACTTAAAAATAATGTAATCTTATAGAATCCATATCATTATTATGTTGTATCATTCAGAGCTACATATAGAGTAACCCTCGTAGTTACGTTTGGAATACCCATCATAGTATATTCCCTAAATTTAATAAGAGAAAACCAACTAGTTAACTCCATATCATTTCAAAATGTGTTGTACATCTATAAAGAGCTCACCTTCCCTTGGATTATCATAGAACCACCTATATACATAAACAATGACCAAAAACCATAACATAATCATATCACATTAAACAAAAAAAAGGGATAATAACATTTCGACTTTAAAATCACATGATATCATTTCAAGATGTTGATATTATCTATCCATTATAAAAACTAATTTAAATACCAAAATTACTCTAAGTAGAATATTATATTTATTTTTCTTTTAAAAACATTTCATCTTTTAGAAGAATACAAATATCAAAAAAATTTCACGGTCGTGGAAACTTATTTTCTTAGGGTATACAAAAAAAACATTAATTTTGTAGTTACTAAATTATTCATATAAATATTTTATATTTGAGAGCCTTTAAATGAATTGTAACACTTAATGGTGTTCATTATACACCATTTAAATTAATGTGTTGAATATAATCAAAATACACCTCAATGAATGGAAAATAAGACGAAGTACCATATAAGGGCCCCATTATGAAAAAATTGAGATAAATTAAAATGTTATAATTGTAAACCATTCAAGTATATATAAATAAATTCACAAAAACAATTTTGTAAATAGGGATATATAATATATTAATTTATAATAATGAATCGTCAAAATATTAGAACTAGAATTTTAGTTAAAAATTCCCCAACAACTTGAGAAACATGTGAATAAAAAACATTAGTGAATAAAATTTACAGAAAACATGAAATATCATGAGAATATTTTAATTCATTATATTAAATATAATAGAGTTGTATATAATTATTATAGAATAATAAATGAGCATAACATCATTATATGACTCCCTGAAAAAAAATTGAGATGAAATCCATTACCTCAAGTCTAACTCATATTGTACATTCTTTCTCATCCTGAATAATAAACATAAGTTAATTTATAAATTATTTGAGAAAACTTTTCAAGTTTATTATTCCCATTATATCAAATATTTATTATTTTATAACCACTACATAATAATTTCAATTCACATCAAACATTCTCTCATTATTTGGCACAAGAGTTCAAAAATGAACAGGGTATGATGTAAATATTCCATTTGGTCGCACATTTATCATCTCCTAAATAATATTATTGAAATAAAAAACACTTTTATATATTAATTATACTTTTAAATCTGACCATTAATTATGGTAATGAAAATTTATCAGCATTATAATCATAGAGATGGTTGGTTATACATACACATGAGTATAATAATCTATTTTTCATCAATCATTATTGAAATATAGTAAGTATTATTTTATCTCTTAATAATGATCCTAAAATCATTAATATAATATATATAATTTATATAATCATATATATATCATACAAGTAATGTAGTGAATTAAAACGAATCATATTGCTTTATGGATGTAGTAGTGTAAACTTACACACGAATGACATTGTCATTTTTATGTGCACGGAATGTATGAACCTAATATTTAAATTGTTATTTAATACTGAAAAATACGTCAAAAATATCACATTTTAACATTAATTCCATAAATAAAATCATTCTTGAAAGAGAATTATAGAAAAAATGATATTGGTTTGTAGAGGATATAGTTCATAAGTTTTTATGAATAATTAATTATTTTCCATTTAATAGATGTAGATTTTGATTAATGTGATGATATTATTCTAATAAGATTTCATTATCTTTAATATACTTGTGTTGATATTTCAGCAAGGATGATGATGTTTTGACAGAAAAATATTGAGAAATAAAATAGAAACACTTAAATAAAAACATTACCTTTCATTTAGATGATCACTTTTCATAACACCTTATCACCTAGAAGGATATTGTTATACCTAAATTAATATAGATGAATGGGTTCCATTTTATAGAAGAATTAACGAGAGATCCTAGATGCTTAAAAAGTATTAAATTAATATAAATTCATTTACAATTCTTAATTGGTCCAAATCGATTTAGGTCAATGATATGATGAATATTTGTTTAAATATAATAATCCAATGAATATTATTTAAATTTTAATTTTTTTTAATCCTAATATTTTTTTAACCCGTATTAACTCTTTCCATTTTATCATGTAATTTACACATTGACTATTAAAATAATTATCATAACATTGAAAAATGCCATTAAATGTCCCAATAAATATATTTTTAGAATTTCCAAAAACTATTTTTCAAAATATCATATCATTAGAAATTTTATAGCATTATTAAAATATTTCTATTTTAAAATATGAATTATTTCATTTTCGGAACAATTACTTACATCAATTTTTTAAAAAAATATAACAACATAATATATTCATACAAATTAATTTTAATCATATATAAAATGTAAAATTTTTCTAAAAAATTCTTGTATGGATTAAAATATAACTTATTATAATTTTTTTTAATATTATTAATATTATATGTTTGATTAATCCATTAATAAATCTATTACTGCATCATCATTATCCAAAACAAAAAGTTTATTTATTTAATGACTTATAATTTTAAAAAATTACTATTATGTATAAAAACTTCTATGATTTATAATGAAATTTTTTTGACCAATTAATCTTCTATAAAACAATATTTTGGAAATTATTTAATTAAAAAATATATAAGGATGATTTTTTTTTTATCATTAAATAAAATTCAATAAATGTAATATTCTTACCCAAGTAGCATAAAATTTTTATAATTTCAGCATAAGATTTATATAAGTTGAAATCCAGTCATCCGATAAAATTAGGACTATAATTAGAGTATATTTATATTTTTATAATATTATTTCTATCATTAAATAATTAATTTATCTTTAACCATGGTAAATAAAATAAAAATGTTACTAATCACTAAAAATTATATTCATCCTATTAGAGCACATTATTATTAATAATTAAACAAATGTATGAATGTTTTTTTAAATTCAATTCACATAAGTGACTAAATTAGGTTTATAATTAATCTCGCAACTATGGTGAGAAGGCAGGTAAAAGTGACATTTGAAATTTCAATAAGTTTTATATATTTAATATCCATATAAAAATTTATTCATATGACAAAAATTGGATTTAATGATAAAAATTTAAAATAATTATTCTTTAGAACTAGTAAAAAGTATAATCTATCAAAAAACCAATAGGGGATGAAGTAGCTTTGAAATAAAATACTGTATTGTTTATTATTCATTAAAAAAAATAAATATAAAAATAAAAAAAATCATCCAAAAAAAATTTTATGTCTCACTTCTAAAGAATAAGTTTATTTTGTTAAATAGAACTAATAAAAGTGTCAAAATCTAGATTTAAATTAGTTTTTCTAACAAAATACAAAAAAAATCAATTTTAGTAATATACATATTTTATCGATAATATTGATTTCGTTATTATATAATATAAAAAAAACAAATAATATAAATTTTAAATATTATATTTGATTTAAATTTCATTAATTTAATCCAAAATGTGTGATTTTATTATAAAAAATAATAAGTTTTTCTCATTAATATATCCTTTATATTCAATTGGGTTGTAGTTCAATTTCTAGTTAATTTGGTAACCAATGAATCAGAATATAAAAATGTGTAATAAATACTTTAATAATTTAGTTAATACTGTTTATTCCTTAAATTCTAATGACTATGTGATAAATACCACTTAAAATAATAATATTTACAAATAGTATTTTTTAAATATAACTCAGTCTAGCATGAAATAAATGATTTTTTAGAAACACCTTATCATGTGTCGTGTAGGATATCATACATAGCATATCATTAAGGTAAAATTACTATGTAAATCATTAAAATTCATAAATATAGAAATTATTATTATATAATTACCTGGGACAGTACATCATTGATCAGAAGAACATGAATGAAAAAAACTCTAAATCATTGATGATTTGTACGAGCATTTTATTCAGTAGTTTTAAAGTCAATAGGATGAATTTTTTTTTTCAATATCCATATCCAAGAGTTTAGAGATCCTTTAGAAATATATATAAATAATAAAATTAGTTATACATACTATAATAGTAGATTTGTTCCCATTATTCATTTCTAATCCAATCTAATATTTTTTCTAAAAAATGTGTATTAAAGATGAATTTTTTCTTCTATATGTAAAAAAAATAGTTATTAATATATCATAATATCCATAAACGAATAATAAGATAATCCTCCAATCATTACTAAAAATATTTATATAAAACATTATCCAAAGATTCCATAAATTCAATAAAATAAATTTCATAAATATTTAACCTCATTAATCATCCATAATATGTGTAAAAATATTCAATTCATAATAATTTACAAGTAATGTCAATAAATCAATATTATATTCCATAGAAAATATAAAGTATATCTTAATTACACATTCAAAATATTTATATACATTAATCACCAGAAACACATAATGAAAAAATGAATTATTCAAAAATAATAATTCAACTTATTCATTATATATATCCTAAAATTATTGAATTTATTCCATAATTCAAAAATTAAAAAAAATACTGCTAACAAAACATACACCATAAAACCATTAACCAATTCCAATATGAAAAATACTATCCCATAAGTATATCTTTGTAATTGTAATCTCTACATATATAATATATCAATAATTATCTTCCCATAATCGTTTGTTTTTCAAAAAGATCTGTATTTTACTGATTATCATTTCATGGTACCATTCAATAAGTGCCTTCAAATCCTTATATTAAAACTACTACATTAAAATAAATATATGTTTTATGATTATTATAATAGGAATAGAGTAGATAAAATACATTTAAAAAAATCAAGAATCCAAATACCTAAGAACATTAATCAATCTATATGATTCATAAACCATTAACTATTATTTATCACTATATTCTTTAGTACATCATTCCATTCAAATGTCATTTGCAGTCTATTCATCGTTAGTAGAATAATCATTACTCTTAAAACATTTCTTATTATATTTAAATACTTTTCTCATAGTACAATGTCTTGAGTAATTTCAATAATTTCTTTATTTAAAAAATTAAACCATCAATGAAACTCTTTGGAGACCATTATTATCATCCACACCATTAATCAATCATTTCTTTTTTTCTCAAATTATGAGTTTTTTTCATCTTTTATACACCCATTATATCTTTTTGTTCCACTAATAAATTCAATTGTGTGATTATTCCGACATTCATGTCATATATAAAACCGAATAATTTTTCTTCTTTGGTCTCCACCACGTAATCCCACAATGAACTCTATCCTTCTCTACTATGGTGTGTACGAGAGTTGTATAATGTGAATATTGTGATTAATATATCTTGATAACAGATTAAAAATGATCACAATTTCCATTACTCAATTATCATCCATTTTTTTATCATCAACTCATTATCTATCTCAGCCCATTTTAAATAGTTACTTCATGTTCACAACAATTACAAATAAAATATATTACAAGAAACAATAATCATAATATTAAAAAAAAATAATGTAAAATCATTTATCAGATGTATAAATTATAAAAACATATTATATATATTTAAAACCATTGATTTATCCAAGTCAATTCATCGAATTTATTTATTCAATTCTGTTATATTGACTTTTAGAAAATCTAAATTAACCGAATCAAATCCCTTATGAGTGAAAAACTAGGATCATAGTAATGCCCATTATCATGTACCAGGTAACGATTGAGTCAATATCGATGAACATTCTTGAATTCATTATAATATTATTTTAAAATTTAATTTAATATATCTTCTGAATAATTTTAATAACAATTTAATAAAATATTATTATAGTTGAAAATCGAATTTCGACCGACTTAATAAATAATGATAGATATTCTTAAAACAATATAGTAGAAAAATTTAAGTACTATTGAGAGAAAGAATGGTTGTATTAATACACAATTTTCATGAATAAATGTAAGAGGAAACATAGAAATTGTTATCAAATATCAAAATATTTTCAAAAGGGATTAATAAATAACAATATATGATAATAATTATATTGTAAAATAGACAATTAAACATTTTTAAAAAAATCAAACATACATTACATGAAAAAATTAACATCAAATTAAACATTATTGAAACTAACTGGAAATTTATTCACACTGTAAATTATCAAATTAGCCATTATATACTCCTAAAAAATAAATAAGTCATGAATATGGAATGGCTAGCATTGAAATAAAAATTAGATGATAAACCCTAACGATAGGTAAAATTACCATAAAAATGGATTGAGAAAAATGAATAAAAAATATTGGTTGATTATAAATATATTTAATGAAAATAATCATATATATTAAACCATTAATTATTTACATATATTATTTCATGAATGAATTATTACTTTTTTAGTTATAATCACATTTTAGGTTGTTAATTGCTTCATTTTTTCTTGTCTGTTTTTGTTAAATAATTTTATTCTATTTATATAGACGAGTGTTACCTCAACTATGTATTTATAACCATGATATACATATAATTTATATTAATTATGTTTTTATTTATATTAAATCATAAAATATAGAGATTGAAAATCAGATTCACTATTCATGGAGATGGATGTCCATACGTATTCATGAATGTTGTATCCTTTTTTATTCTTGACATATGGAATGATATAAAAATAAATATTTATTAAACACTAAATAATCATTATTATTTAAAATATATATTTTTCATTAATCAAATACATCATTACTACAATTTATATAAAAAAGATATAAAATATCATATAACTACATACAATTTTTTGTCCAATGATATACATGAGCGGCGATATTATTTTTCAAAAGATAAGATGCTAAGAAAATTATTCTTGTATTATATTTGAAAAATTATTTATTTTTCATAAATATCACAAATATTCATTAACAATATTCTAAATAACTTCTTTTTAAATGGTATGTGATGGAAAAATCACATCTTTTTGCTAGGTAGTAGTCTATGGTACCACGATCATCATTATCATATGACCCACAGAAAAGAATATGAGAAGATATAAGTTATATGAAAAATAAAAAAGTGTAATAACTTCATAAATTTAATATAATAATGTTTTGTCTGTCATTATATATCTTCTTGAATGGTGGTGATGGAAAACAAATTGCTTTGGTTCTCAAGGTGGTAGTACGCCCTATTGAAAATAAAAATCTTCACATCACAACTGATGGAAGTGGGAATTGATCTGGTTTATTACAAATACATAATAAAATATAATTATTTTTGGATTACTTGTGTTTTTATATTATCATATAATTATATTTTTAGGATGTGGAAGAAAAGGGAAAACAAATACTCACATTTAAGAATCTTATTTCATATTCAGAGAGCCTCATTTGGTGTATACCTAAATCATTATTATGAGACATTCCAAGTAAAAACTTGAATATAGGATTTTGATGGAATTAAGGAAGATATATATGTATGACATGACTGAACCAAGGCTTTTTTGAAGTGTGAGGAGGAGAGGGGAATGTGAGGCCTTTTATAATTGGGGGATAATGTACAAATGGACGTTTGGAATATATAATGTGATACCAACGTTTTTCTCACGAATAATCCTCTAAAATGGGAAATTATAGAACCATAGATTTTATAATGTCCAAAAATGTCCAAAATTGGGGGTTGGATTAGTTTATATAATTTTTAACACTTATCTTATTACATTATACTCCTAATGAATCCATTATGACTTAGTCCATTGTAATTTATTTTTAATAATTTCATAATTCATAATATTAAAAAATTAAGTTTAAAATTTTATATAATATGAATTATTTTGAATCCATATATGGAATGTATTATAAAAAATGAAATTCACATAATTTTATGAATTCAATTTTATGTTAACCCCATGAACACATTGAATATTTAGTTTTTCAATTGAAATTTTTTAAAATTGTAAAATGTTTTCATATGATTTTTAAATACGATGATTCTTCCATTGAAATAAATTAGTTAAATTTTGAAATAATTGACCATTTTTTACTTTAATTTAATTTAATAATATTATTTAGATATCAATTAAATTAAATTTTAAATTTATATTTCATTAAAATATAGTAATTCCAACTAGTCGTCAACAAATAATTCTTTTTAGGAAAATTTTAACCTTATAATCAAATGAATACAGTTGAATTTATTTTATAAAATTATAAACCTTATAATTTTCATAATTTTGTTAGTTCTATTCATACCTGACATCATAATATCTAGGTTATAATGGACATGTTTAAATAATAAGAATTTAATAGTGATTCAAAATTATTTTAAATAGGTTGTAGTGTGCATTGTATTCTTTTGATGATATTGAATTTCATTAAAAAGAAATATATCCAAACTACTTGGTTGTGTAATTATCTTCTATGATTATTGTTCTGTTTGATATGTGTTTTCACTCATGATATTATTGTTTTAAAATATCATGGTATGGGATGGTATCTTGTTATTTATGCATGTTTGTGATAATATAGAATTCTTAAATAAAATCATTCACAAAATTTTTAAATATATTATAAATTAAAATAATAATTTTAGTGATTAGTAGTAATTTTTTCAGAGATAAAAATAATTCAAAAACATTCAATGATGCATCTACATGAATTATTTATCTATAATAGGAAATATAAATTTCACATTCGTATATAGAAAAGATAATTTCATCATTTAATAATTATCTCATTATTTCTAAAAAATATATAATTAATTTCATGTAAGTTGTGTAAATTATATTTCATTGATAATTTTAAATATTTTCATCTTCCTTATTAGTTTCTTAATATAGGTTTAAATCCACTATACACCCAATGTCAAATAAATCATTTTAATATCAATGTTTCACATAAAATAATAAATATAAGATTCAGATGTCACATAACATGGAATTTATTCCTACTCTAAATAATTTCGTTATATATTATAAAATGAGATATGGATTATTTGTCAAACAATCCAGGCATGGAAAATTCAAGAGACACTCAACTTAATATGATGAAAATTTTCACGCTCATGTAAATGAATTGGGGTATCTATACATAGAATATTAAATTACAATCAATAGAGTGGTTTGGGTCTGATAAAATACTCTTAGAAATGCTTCTAAAATTTAGAAATTTATTAACTATGCAGTTATAATTTGGAACCCCACCACCAATTAATTTTGTTATAAAGTGTACATCGATTGTGGATAATTTAAAATATTCTAAAATATGATTTATGAATTTTTAACTTTAAATTAAATCATTACCTTGTGTTTTGGATTCTAAACATCATTTATGATGCCTGAACACTGATTACATTAAGAAGAATGTTGAGAAACCTCAAAAAATAGATATTATTCAATAGGCACACATAAAAGACCATACTAGTGTAAATATAACATAGTTCACATTTTTTATATTTTCAATAAAATGGATAACCTTATGTAATATTTTAGGAAAATTGTTTCCCATTACACAACCTAGACTTATTTTGGTAAACCGACATGTGATATACAAGCATCGTATAAAGTTAAATGATTTTAATTTTACCTAAAATAATATCCAACGATCCTTGACATTGTCATTTATCTCTTTGTAAAGGTAGATTATTTTATTCTTATGTATGTCTATGAAATTTGGTCATACCAATAAAAAAATCAAGACGAATTTTCCCATATGCATGAGTCAGTACTGGTGTAATGGTATGTTTTTCATTATAATATAAAACTATTATGTAACCAATGATTTTTATTTTAGCAATAAAATATATTTTCCTAAAATAAATTCTATAATACTCATTAAAAGAACATTAAATATCATTTTAAACATTTCATATAATTTTAATAAATTATTTATTAATTATTAAAACCATTTTAATTTTTTTTGTTTGAAAATTACCAAAATCACTCAGAACTCAAAACCTACTACCTAAACACTATATAATGGAAAATTAACTAATTTAAAAAATTCGAACCATTAAACATTATATAATATCACATTTTAATTATGAATTTTTAGTGAATAATGATTTAGGATGTATGCTTACAACTCATTAATCTCTCATATAAGTTGGATATTATATAACATGTTAACCTAGTTTTTCTAAAAATTGGTTATGAATGAAAAAATGTTGATTGTGGTTGATTCTGATAAATAGTACATCTCATGATTTCCAAATCTATAGAATCTAATCCTATCTAATAGTGTGTATCATTAAAATAAAATTCAATGTAGGATCTTAGAGGTTTGATGTTATAATAAAATGGTGTGTTTTGATTAATCCTTGATATATTCATCCATTTAAACCATCATCTCAATTATTACTAATGAATCCAATCATCAAGTGGATCCCGAAACCATTTTTACTAAATTAAAAAATAAAAAAAAATAAAAAAATTGAAAATTAAGAAATTCTCTAAATGTTATTTTCCCATTTTATTGTAATTTTCTCACAAAATATATTCAATCTGATAAAATACATAACATTTTCTATGAAATCTAAATAATTATAGAAAAGTATTAGTTAAACATGATTCACAAAATCCTTTAATATAATTAATGATAAGAAATATTGTTTCACTATGATTCCAAATATAATTTTTTACTAGAGTAGGCCCCCTGTCTTTGTAGGCATGTAAATGTCATACCACAATGATATTTCATTAAATAATTAGAAAATATAAAGAGTAAATTTATTTTTCCAAAACAATTTTATCATTTTCATCATGAACAGACAAAATTATACTTGTATGTATTTTTATAAACTCAAAAAATTATTGATAATTATAAATTCCATCTAGATGTTTAGAAAGACATATGTGGATTTAGAAAATATTGGAAAATATCATATTTTATAGTCATAACCACAAATAGGTTTATATAGTAGTGAATTAACCTATATCATCTTACGTAATCACATGAATCAATTACAGGAAAATCATGAATAGGTATTCTTATAAATATCATGATTCAATCTTTATTTTAGATATAAAATAGTTTATATTAAAATACATCAATTTTTACTATTTATAAAATGTATATGAATATTTGAGGATTCTTTTAACTCCTAATGTAAATCCATACATAAGAATTTCTTTGGATGTGGTACATTCTCTGTAAGTGGGGTTTTTCTAACATAACTATTGCAATCCAGAAACAGTTGAGTTCTCATAATATTATGTCTACCTAGTAAATATCAATTAAAGATCAACCAATAGTGTATAATCATCATCTAACCCCCTTTAAATAGAGATATAGGCCCGTTTTAATGGAATTTATTCTATAAACATGATTTATGTGACCCAAGCCATGTTTTTAGAACATATGTGAAAACATACTCAATATTGTAATTATTCCTGATTATGTACCATATATTGGAAGAATTCTGGGTTAACATTCTCTCTTATAGCCTAAATGTGATCTTAACCCCTATAGACCACATACACTATTGGCATACCTTAATTACGTCATTCCCCCCCAACAATTCCACAATATGTGAGAGTTATATTGATCCCATCAAAGTATAACATGGTCACATACTCGAATGATAAATTAAATTCCTCATTATTTTATTGATCTTGCCAAATTTCCCCATAATATCTAATTGAATCTAATTGATAGGATAATAAATTCCATTTTTTTAAAGAATAAATTAATTTTAAATGCCTATAGAATACCCCATCTACCTATATTCTACTAAGACTAATGTGGAAATATTTTTCCTTTATTTACATTCTTTAATAACACATAAACCATTAACTATATCTTATTCAATCCCATTTAATTGAGTTATATATTTTGGAAAATATTTTGTTTAAAATATTTAGGATGTAAACAATATATTACTATATGATTTTGAAAATATGATATAACACCGTCTGTAAAACTCTTATAATTAAATAAATATATTCCTACAATTTGAAAATTTTGTTTCATTTCTTGTTTGAAATTATAATTCAGTTATCCGTGGACAATACATGAATGTCTCCATCATCATATATTCTTTCTTGTAAAAATTCCCACACTCCATTGAATTCATCTTACAATGAAAAATATCATGGATTGTCATTAATTATTTACATTCTCATATTTTTTTTGAATATTTCCCCAATGGGTTCTAGACATTTTTTCATAATCATCAAGATCAATTATCCTAGTGATATATCTTAAAAGTTTATAACATTATTCCATTACTCATGAACAAAAAATGAAAAACATTTTCTCTATGTTTAGGAAATTAAATGTTATGGAATTCACTACTCATATGTAATTAAAATACATGTTAAACCTTATTTTTAGGATATAATATATTTGCCTCATTACGAAGGATTAATGGAAATACATTATATATAAATATATTGAAATTGTTAAGTGAAGGAAAATTGGTTTTTATTCTTCTATATATTATATGACTCAATACCTCTACAATAATATTCTCAACATGATGACCTATTTCACCCATATTAATATTTATACATTCCTTGATTGCACTAAATTCTTTTAAATCATTTATTTCATCTTAGAAAATGTTAAACTCTTGAATAATCCTTATGATTCCAAGATGTAATGAAACCCTATTGTACCCTCATGTACTCCTAAGAGATCATAAATATTTTCTTGACCTCATAACATTAAACAATGGAATAAAACTCTTACTTACCCTTCTGTCCAATTTGGAGACCTTAAATCACTATACAATTCTCAAACTATATTAGATTGTATGAAACACCACCATGATGGGAGACCCAAAACACATGTATAACACCTAATACCATTTTTTATTCAACCAAACCTAATAATAAAATAATGTTTCATTTGGATTCCTAGAATCCTAGAATAAATCATAATATAAATCTAGTGTGACCCTAAAGTATTTCTAGAGAATTATAAACTCTATCATAACACATATGATATCAAAGATGACAAAAATATTTGATGTATCCCAAAATCAAACATATATATAATAAATTATATAATTATATTAAGTCCTTATAAGATGGTATAATGATTCAATGTACCCTAAATCCTAATTTAATAGCCTTAAATTCATGATTTTCCTTCATCTTTCCTAGATAAAAGGTAACATTAACAAAACCTTTATATTTTCATAAAGGAACATAATCATTATTATACCCATAAAACAATCTTGTATTTCCTGAAATGTTAAAATCTAATTCATCACAACCGGAATAACATAAATTTAATAAATAACTCTTATGGATTACTTAATAATATGAAACAATATTTTAATATTTCACTCTAACCCGTAAGACCTCTGAAATAGTATAAAACATCAAAAAAAATTAAGAATTTTTGATGGGTCTTAATCTTACATGTATCCATTATTTATTCCACTATATCCGAATACTTTATAATATCCATTATTTATTATATAATGGATTTAATCACAATACTGAAACATAATTCCAATTAAATAGTATGAAAAACTATAATAACCTTATTAAGTATAATTAAGGGATCTATAATCATAGTAATAAAAATATTCCTTACTAAATGGATTTAGATTATTATTTATAAAAAAATACAATGTAATTATGATTTAGTGATATTGAAAAACAACGGCCTCGATGAGTGTAGAAAATATACCCGAAATCATTTCTAAAAAAATTTAAATTGAGGTATTTTATTTTTTAGACATCGTAGATATGATTAAATAGAACTGCTCAAACACATATCGTTTTAAAACTATTGAGAGATACAATTCAGACAAAACCTCATTTGGTCATGTGATAAGAATGGGATACCCCCATTAGTTTATGAGTGATTTGATATGTGAGTGTGGGGTCCATTAATATGAAAAATTATTTTTCATTTCTTTTTAAAAGGTTCTAAGACTCTAAGGTGGGATGTGATGTAAAATAAATGGTTATTTTCCTTAAAAAGATTTTAAAACCAGACCTTCCATCTATGAGAGATACTTAAATTACAAAACAATTTCATTAATTGAATAATTATATATTCCATAAATTAATTTGATTATTTATACAAAAATATTTCTAGAAAAATAATTATCAAAATGAAACATTTAAAAATTGTGCTGAGTTGAAGGAAAAAGATGAAATTCTTCTTAGCACAATTTTAACATCTATATAATTATAATATACATCCAAATAATGATGTGGTAAGAAATAAAACATATTGAGATATATATTTGTATATTTTAATATATATAATTATGAAACAAATCCCTAATAACCCATCTAAATCCTAGGAAGGTAATGACCTTACCAATATCTCATGAAGAGAATTCATATAATTTATTATAAAACAAGATTAATAGAATTATGAATCTGAATTATCAGATACAGTTTAACCCCATACAATCCCAAATTAAGATGACAAAAAAGGGAGAAAAATGAATCAAATTATCATTATAGATAATTTTTTATGAAAATAAGTTTATCTAAATCATAAAAAAAAGAAATGTACACAACTTCATTGAAAGATAAATAGCACAAGATAAAAAATTATACAACAATCACCTAAACATATAAATAAAAGAATAACCAAACCCAATATAAAATTCAAATTTAATATATAATCCCTTGATTTTAAATAATATACTTATGACATTGGGTCCGTCCACCCTTGTCATGAGCCTTTATATTACAAACCTCTCTTCGAGAAAAAAAATCATTGAGGTAAACTGACACCAAATCATTATAAAATTCGTCATCAATATCCTACCAATATGGAATAAAATATTTACCCTCCATGTAAAAAATATTGTTCTCAGAACAATGATGTATATAAGGTTAACATATATTTTCATCACCATTATTCATTTCCTAAGATCATTTTGTACATGGAATGAAATTTCTCACAACCATCCCATATTTCATTAAAGTTCCTAACCCTATGAAAACACATTCATATCCATACACAAAAAATTCTCCCTTGAAGTTTCACACCTTCACATGTGTGGAAATTTTAAATTAAATCCTAACGGCCTCCTCCCCTACACAGTTAGTATCTAATTGACCATTCATTTACCTAGAGAGTCAATATATTGTCCATCATATATCCCTGGAAAATGGTCTTCTTTTACAATGTCATATAATGAATTTATGATTTTAATCATATTAATTTTTTTTTAATATTAAACTCAAATATTTTAATAACCACTGTATTGTTTTATTTTTTTAGTAATAACCACTACAACCTTAAGAAATAAATTCATATCAAACCAAACTGCTTATTTTTGTTTAGAAATTTTTATCCAAATAATTAAGCACCCCACATACTACTTATTATATCATTAGAGGATATCCTGATACCATGATACTAATTGGTTTCAATGTAAATAACACTTCTGCAAATATAAAAAAATATTTGGAAAAATTGATTATACATTAGGATCAATCTATTAATTTCAATTGATAAAAATATAGAAAATTGTACCTTTCTATTTATTGATTTACTATTTTTATATATTGGAAAAGAGATTGATATTAATATATCCTTTATATTCAATTGGGTTGTAGTTCAATTTCTAGTTAATTTGGTAACCAATGAATCAGAATATAAAAATGTGTAATAAATACTTTAATAATTTAGTTAATACTGTTTATTCCTTAAATTCTAATGACTATGTGATAAATACCACTTAAAATAATAATATTTACAAATAGTATTTTTTAAATATAACTCAGTCTAGCATGAAATAAATGATTTTTTAGAAACACCTTATCATGTGTCGTGTAGGATATCATACATAGCATATCATTAAGGTAAAATTACTATGTAAATCATTAAAATTCATAAATATAGAAATTATTATTATATAATTACCTGGGACAGTACATCATTGATCAGAAGAACATGAATGAAAAAAACTCTAAATCATTGATGATTTGTACGAGCATTTTATTCAGTAGTTTTAAAGTCAATAGGATGAATTTTTTTTTTCAATATCCATATCCAAGAGTTTAGAGATCCTTTAGAAATATATATAAATAATAAAATTAGTTATACATACTATAATAGTACATTTGTTCCCATTATTCATTTCTAATCCAATCTAATATTTTTTCTAAAAAATGTGTATTAAAGATGAATTTTTTCTTCTATATGTAAAAAAAATAGTTATTAATATATCATAATATCCATAAACGAATAATAAGATAATCCTCCAATCATTACTAAAAATATTTATATAAAACATTATCCAAAGATTCCATAAATTCAATAAAATAAATTTCATAAATATTTAACCTCATTAATCATCCATAATATGTGTAAAAATATTCAATTCATAATAATTTACAAGTAATGTCAATAAATCAATATTATATTCCATAGAAAATATAAAGTATATCTTAATTACACATTCAAAATATTTATATACATTAATCACCAGAAACACATAATGAAAAAATGAATTATTCAAAAATAATAATTCAACTTATTCATTATATATATCCTAAAATTATTGAATTTATTCCATAATTCAAAAATTAAAAAAAATACTGCTAACAAAACATACACCATAAAACCATTAACCAATTCCAATATGAAAAATACTATCCCATAAGTATATCTTTGTAATTGTAATCTCTACATATATAATATATCAATAATTATCTTCCCATAATCGTTTGTTTTTCAAAAAGATCTGTATTTTACTGATTATCATTTCATGGTACCATTCAATAAGTGCCTTCAAATCCTTATATTAAAACTACTACATTAAAATAAATATATGTTTTATGATTATTATAATAGGAATAGAGTAGATAAAATACATTTAAAAAAATCAAGAATCCAAATACCTAAGAACATTAATCAATCTATATGATTCATAAACCATTAACTATTATTTATCACTATATTCTTTAGTACATCATTCCATTCAAATGTCATTTGCAGTCTATTCATCGTTAGTAGAATAATCATTACTCTTAAAACATTTCTTATTATATTTAAATACTTTTCTCATAGTACAATGTCTTGAGTAATTTCAATAATTTCTTTATTTAAAAAATTAAACCATCAATGAAACTCTTGGGAGACCATTATTATCATCCACACCATTAATCAATCATTTCTTTTTTTCTCAAATTATGAGTTTTTTTCATCTTTTATACACCCATTATATCTTTTTGTTCCACTAATAAATTCAATTGTGTGATTATTCCGACATTCATGTCATATATAAAACCGAATCATTTTTCTTCTTTGGTCTCCACCACGTAATCCCACAATGAACTCTATCCTTCTCTACTATGGTGTGTACGAGAGTTGTATAATGTGAATATTGTGATTAATATATCTTGATAACAGATTAAAAATGATCACAATTTCCATTACTCAATTATCATCCATTTTTTTATCATCAACTCATTATCTATCTCAGCCCATTTTAAATAGTTACTTCATGTTCACAACAATTACAAATAAAATATATTACAAGAAACAATAATCATAATATTAAAAAAAAATAATGTAAAATCATTTATCAGATGTATAAATTATAAAAACATATTATATATATTTAAAACCATTGATTTATCCAAGTCAATTCATCGAATTTATTTATTCAATTCTGTTATATTGACTTTTAGAAAATCTGAATTAACCGAATCAAATCCCTTATGAGTGAAAAACTAGGATCATAGTAATGCCCATTATCATGTACCAGGTAACGATTGAGTCAATATCGATGAACATTCTTGAATTCATTATAATATTATTTTAAAATTTAATTTAATATATCTTCTGAATAATTTTAATAACAATTTAATAAAATATTATTATAGTTGAAAATCGAATTTCGACCGACTTAATAAATAATGATAGATATTCTTAAAACAATATAGTAGAAAAATTTAAGTACTATTGAGAGAAAGAATGGTTGTATTAATACACAATTTTCATGAATAAATGTAAGAGGAAACATAGAAATTGTTATCAAATATCAAAATATTTTCAAAAGGGATTAATAAATAACAATATATGATAATAATTATATTGTAAAATAGACAATTAAACATTTTTAAAAAAATCAAACATACATTACATGAAAAAATTAACATCAAATTAAACATTATTGAAACTAACTGGAAATTTATTCACACTGTAAATTATCAAATTAGCCATTATATACTCCTAAAAAATAATTAAGTCATGAATATGGAATGGCTAGCATTGAAATAAAAATTAGATGATAAACCCTAACGATAGGTAAAATTACCATAAAAATGGATTGAGAAAAATGAATAAAAAATATTGGTTGATTATAAATATATTTAATGAAAATAATCATATATATTAAACCATTAATTATTTACATATATTATTTCATGAATGAATTATTACTTTTTTAGTTATAATCACATTTTAGGTTGTTAATTGCTTCATTTTTTCTTGTCTGTTTTTGTTAAATAATTTTAATCTATTTATATAGACGAGTGTTACCTCAACTATGTATTTATAACCATGATATACATATAATTTATACTAATTATGTTTTTATTTATATTAAATCATAAAATATAGAGATTGAAAATCAGATTCACTATTCATGGAGATGGATGTCCATACGTATTCATGAATGTTGTATCCTTTTTTATTCTTGACATATGGAATGATATAAAAATAAATATTTATTAAACACTAAATAATCATTATTATTTAAAATATATATTTTTCATTAATCAAATACATCATTACTACAATTTATATAAAAAAGATATAAAATATCATATAACTACATACAATTTTTTGTCCAATGATATACACGAGCGGCGATATTATTTTTCAAAAGATAAGATGCTAAGAAAATTATTCTTGTATTATATTTGAAAAATTATTTATTTTTCATAAATATCACAAATATTCATTAACAATATTCTAAATAACTTCTTTTTAAATGGTATGTGATGGAAAAATCACATCTTTTTGCTAGGTAGTAGTCTATGGTACCACGATCATCATTATCATATAACCCACAGAAAAGAATATGAGAAGATATAAGTTATATGAAAAATAAATAAGTGTAATAACTTCATAAATTTAATATAATAATGTTTTGTCTGTCATTATATATCTTCTTGAATGGTGGTGATGGAAAACAAATTGCTTTGGTTCTCAAGGTGGTAGTACGCCCTATTGAAAATAAAAATCTTCACATCACAACTGATGGAAGTGGGAATTGATCTGGTTTATTACAAATACATAATAAAATATAATTATTTTTGGATTACTTGTGTTTTTATATTATCATATAATTATATTTTTAGGATGTGGAAGAAAAGGGAAAACAAATACTCACATTTAAGAATCTTATTTCATATTCAGAGAGCCTCATTTGGTGTATACCTAAATCATTATTATGAGACATTCCAAGTAAAAACTTGAATATAGGATTTTGATGGAATTAAGGAAGATATATATGTATGACATGACTGAACCAAGGCTTTTTTGAAGTGTGAGGAGGAGAGGGGAATGTGAGGCCTTTTATAATTGGGGGATAATGTACAAATGGACGTTTGGAATATATAATGTGATACCAACGTTTTTCTCACGAATAATCCTCTAAAATGGGAAATTATAGAACCGTAGATTTTATAATGTCCAAAAATGACCAAAATTGGGGGTTGGATTAGTTTATATAATTTTTAACACTTATCTTATTACATTATACTCCTAATGAATCCATTATGACTTAGTCCATTGTAATTTATTTTTAATAATTTCATAATTCATAATATTAAAAAATTAAGTTTAAAATTTTATATAATATGAATTATTTTGAATCCATATATGGAATGTATTATAAAAAATGAAATTCACATAATTTTATGAATTCAATTTTATGTTAACCCCATGAACACATTGAATATTTAGTTTTTCAATTGAAATTTTTTAAAATTGTAAAATGTTTTCATATGATTTTTAAATACGATGATTCTTCCATTGAAATAAATTAGTTAAATTTTGAAATAATTGACCATTTTTTACTTTAATTTAATTTAATAATATTATTTAGATATCAATTAAATTAAATTTTAAATTTATATTTCATTAAAATATAGTAATTCCAACTAGTCGTCAACAAATAATTCTTTTTAGGAAAATTTTAACCTTATAATCAAATGAATACAGTTGAATTTATTTTATAAAATTATAAACCTTATAATTTTCATAATTTTGTTAGTTCTATTCATACCTGACATCATAATATCTAGGTTATAATGGACATGTTTAAATAATAAGAATTTAATAGTGATTCAAAATTATTTTAAATAGGTTGTAGTGTGCATTGTATTCTTTTGATGATATTGAATTTCATTAAAAAGAAATATATCCAAACTACTTGGTTGTGTAATTATCTTCTATGATTATTGTTCTGTTTGATATGTGTTTTCACTCATGATATTATTGTTTTAAAATATCATGGTATGGGATGGTATCTTGTTATTTATGCATGTTTGTGATAATATAGAATTCTTAAATAAAATCATTCACAAAATTTTTAAATATATTATAAATTAAAATAATAATTTTAGTGATTAGTAGTAATTTTTTCAGAGATAAAAATAATTCAAAAACATTCAATGATGCATCTACATGAATTATTTATCTATAATAGGAAATATAAATTTCAGATTCGTATATAGAAAAGATAATTTCATCATTTAATAATTATCTCATTATTTCTAAAAAATATATAATTAATTTCATGTAAGTTGTGTAAATTATATTTCATTGATAATTTTAAATATTTTCATCTTCCTTATTAGTTTCTTAATATAGGTTTAAATCCACTATACACCCAATGTCAAATAAATCATTTTAATATCAATGTTTCACATAAAATAATAAATATAAGATTCAGATGTCACATAACATGGAATTTATTCCTACTCTAAATAATTTCGTTATATATTATAAAATGAGATATGGATTATTTGTCAAACAATCCAGGCATGGAAAATTCAAGAGACACTCAACTTAATATGATGAACATTTTCACGCTCATGTAAATGAATTGGGGTATCTATACATAGAATATTAAATTACAATCAATAGAGTGGTTTGGGTCTGATAAAATACTCTTAGAAATGCTTCTAAAATTTAGAAATTTATTAACTATGCAGTTATAATTTGGAACCCCACCACCAATTAATTTTGTTATAAAGTGTACATCGATTGTGGATAATTTAAAATATTCTAAAATATGATTTATGAATTTTTAACTTTAAATTAAATCATTACCTTGTGTTTTGGATTCTAAACATCATTTATGATGCCTGAACACTGATTACATTAAGAAGAATGTTGAGAAACCTCAAAAAATAGATATTATTCAATAGGCACACATAAAAGACCATACTAGTGTAAATATAACATAGTTCACATTTTTTATATTTTCAATAAAATGGATAACCTTATGTAATATTTTAGGAAAATTGTTTCCCATTACACAACCTAGACTTATTTTGGTAAACCGACATGTGACATACAAGCATCGTATAAAGTTAAATGATTTTAATTTTACCTAAAATAATATCCAACGATCCTTGACATTGTCATTTATCTCTTTGTAAAGGTAGATTATTTTATTCTTATGTATGTCTATGAAATTTGGTCATACCAATAAAAAAATCAAGACGAATTTTCCCATATGCATGAGTCAGTACTGGTGTAATGGTATGTTTTTCATTATAATATAAAACTATTATGTAACCAATGATTTTTATTTTAGCAATAAAATATATTTTCCTAAAATAAATTCTATAATACTCATTAAAAGAACATTAAATATCATTTTAAACATTTCATATAATTTTAATAAATTATTTATTAATTATTAAAACCATTTTAATTTTTTTTGTTTGAAAATTACCAAAATCACTCAGAACTCAAAACCTACTACCTAAACACTATATAATGGAAAATTAACTAATTTAAAAAATTCGAACCATTAAACATTATATAATATCACATTTTAATTATGAATTTTTAGTGAATAATGATTTAGGATGTATGCTTACAACTCATTAATCTCTCATATAAGTTGGATATTATATAACATGTTAACCTAGTTTTTCTAAAAATTGGTTATGAATGAAAAAATGTTGATTGTGGTTGATTCTGATAAATAGTACATCTCATGATTTCCAAATCTATAGAATCTAATCCTATCTAATAGTGTGTATCATTAAAATAAAATTCAATGTAGGATCTTAGAGGTTTGATGTTATAATACAATGGTGTGTTTTGATTAATCCTTGATATATTCATCCATTTAAACCATCATCTCAATTATTACTAATGAATCCAATCATCAAGTGGATCCCGAAACCATTTTTACTAAATTAAAAAATAAAAAAAAAAAAATTGAAAATTAAGAAATTCTCTAAATGTTATTTTCCCATTTTATTGTAATTTTCTCACAAAATATATTCAATCTGATAAAATACATAACATTTTCTATGAAATCTAAATAATTATAGAAAAGTATTAGTTAAACATGATTCACAAAATCCTTTAATATAATTAATGATAAGAAATATTGTTTCACTATGATTCCAAATATAATTTTTTACTAGAGTAGGCCCCCTGTCTTTGTAGGCATGTAAATGTCATACCACAATGATATTTCATTAAATAATTAGAAAATATAAAGAGTATATTTATTTTTCCAAAACAATTTTATCATTTTCATCATGAACAGACAAAATTATACTTGTATGTATTTTTATAAACTCAAAAAATTATTGATAATTATAAATTCCATCTAGATGTTTAGAAAGACATATGTGGATTTAGAAAATATTGGAAAATATCATATTTTATAGTCATAACCACAAATAGGTTTATATAGTAGTGAATTAACCTATATCATCTTACGTAATCACATGAATCAATTACAGGAAAATCATGAATAGGTATTCTTATAAATATCATGATTCAATCTTTATTTTAGATATAAAATAGTTTATATTAAAATACATCAATTTTTACTATTTATAAAATGTATATGAATATTTGAGGATTCTTTTAACTCCTAATGTAAATCCATACATAAGAATTTCTTTGGATGTGGTACATTCTCTGTAAGTGGGGTTTTTCTAACATAACTATTGCAATCCAGAAACAGTTGAGTTCTCATAATATTATGTCTACCTAGTAAATATCAATTAAAGATCAACCAATAGTGTATAATCATCATCTAACCCCCTTTAAATAGAGATATAGGCCCGTTTTAATGGAATTTATTCTATAAACATGATTTATGTGACCCAAGCCATGTTTTTAGAACATATGTGAAAACATACTCAATATTGTAATTATTCCTGATTATGTACCATATATTGGAAGAATTCTGGGTTAACATTCTCTCTTATAGCCTAAATGTGATCTTAACCCCTATAGACCACATACACTATTGGCATACCTTAATTACGTCATTCCCCCCCAACAATTCCACAATATGTGAGAGTTATATTGATCCCATCAAAGTATAACATGGTCACATACTCGATTGATAAATTAAATTCCTCATTATTTTATTGATCTCGCCAAATTTCCCCATAATATCTAATTGAATCTAATTGATAGGATAATAAATTCCATTTTTTTAAAGAATAAATTAATTTTAAATGCCTATAGAATACCCCATCTACCTATATTCTACTAAGACTAATGTGGAAATATTTTTCCTTTATTTACATTCTTTAATAACACATAAACCATTAACTATATCGTATTCAATCCCATTTAATTGAGTTATATATTTTGGAAAATATTTTGTTTAAATTATTTAGGATGTAAACAATATATTACTATATGATTTTGAAAATATGATATAACACCGTCTGTAAAACTCTTATAATTAAATAAATATATTCCTACAATTTGAAAATTTTGTTTCATTTCTTGTTTGAAATTATAATTCAGTTATCCGTGGACAATACATGAATGTCTCCATCATCATATATTCTTTCTTGTAAAAATTCCCACACTCCATTGAATTCATCTTACAATGAAAAATATCATGGATTGTCATTAATTATTTACATTCTCATATTTTTTTTGAATATTTCCCCAATGGGTTCTAGACATTTTTTCATAATCATCAAGATCAATTATCCTAGTGATATATCTTAAAAGTTTATAACATTATTCCATTACTCATGAACAAAAAATGAAAAACATTTTCTCTATGTTTAGGAAATTAAATGTTATGGAATTCACTACTCATATGTAATTAAAATACATGTTAAACCTTATTTTTAGGATATAATATATTTGCCTCATTACGAAGGATTAATGGAAATACATTATATATAAATATATTGAAATTGTTAAGTGAAGGAAAATTGGTTTTTATTCTTCTATATATTATATGACTCAATACCTCTACAATCATATTCTCAACATGATGACCTATTTCACCCATATTAATATTTATACATTCCTTGATTGCACTAAATTCTTTTAAATCATTTATTTCATCTTAGAAAATGTTAAACTCTTGAATAATCCTTATGATTCCAAGATGTAATGAAACCCTATTGTACCCTCATGTACTCCTAAGAGATCATAAATATTTTCTTGACCTCATAACATTAAACAATGGAATAAAACTCTTACTTACCCTTCTGTCCAATTTGGAGACCTTAAATCACTATACAATTCTCAAACTATATTAGATTGTATGAAACACCACCATGATGGGAGACCCAAAACACATGTATAACACCTAATACCATTTTTTATTCAACCAAACCTAATAATAAAATAATGTTTCATTTGGATTCCTAGAATCCTAGAATAAATCATAATATAAATCTAGTGTGACCCTAAAGTATTTCTAGAGAATTATAAACTCTATCATAACACATATGATATCAATGATGACAAAAATATTTGATGTATCCCAAAATCAAACTTATATATAATAAATTATATAATTATATTAAGTCCTTATAAGATGGTATAATGATTCAATGTACCCTAAATCCTAATTTAATAGCCTTAAATTCATGATTTTCCTTCAGCTTTCCTAGATAAAAGGTAACATTAACAAAACCTTTATATTTTCATAAAGGAACATAATCTTTATTATACCCATAAAACAATCTTGTATTTCCTGAAATGTTAAAATCTAATTCATCACAACCGGAATAACATAAATTTAATAAATAACTCTTATGGATTACTTAATAATATGAAACAATATTTTAATATTTCACTCTAACCCGTAAGACCTCTGAAATAGTATAAAACATCAAAAAAATTAAGAATTTTTGATGGGTCTTAATCTTACATGTATCCATTATTTATTCCACTATATCCGAATACTTTATAATATCCATTATTTATTATATAATGGATTTAATCACAATACTGAAACATAATTCCAATTAAATAGTATGAAAAACTATAATAACCTTATTAAGTATAATTAAGGGATCTAGAATCATAGTAATAAAAATATTCCTTACTAAATGGAATTAGATTCTTATTTATAAAAAAATACAATGTAATTATGATTTAGTGATATTGAAAAACAACGGCCTCGATGAGTGTAGAAAATATACCCGAAATCATTTCTAAAAAAATTTAAATTGAGGTATTTTATTTTTTAGACATCGTAGATATGATTAAATAGAACTGCTCAAACACATATCGTTTTAAAACTATTGAGAGATACAATTCAGACAAAACCTCATTTGGTCATGTGATAAGAATGGGATACCCCCATTAGTTTATGAGTGATTTGATATGTGAGTGTGGGGTCCATTAATATGAAAAATTATTTTTCATTTCTTTTTAAAAGGTTCTAAGACTCTAAGGTGGGATGTGATGTAAAATAAATGGTTATTTTCCTTAAAAAGATTTTAAAACCAGACCTTCCATCTATGAGAGATACTTAAATTACAAAACAATTTCATTAATTGAATAATTATATATTCCATAAATTAATTTGATTATTTATACAAAAATATTTCTAGAAAAATAATTATCAAAATGAAACATTTAAAAATTGTGCTGAGTTGAAGGAAAAAGATGAAATTCTTCTTAGCACAATTTTAACATCTATATAATTATAATATACATCCAAATAATGATGTGGTAAGAAATAAAACATATTGAGATATATATTTGTATATTTTAATATATATAATTATGAAACAAATCCCTAATAACCCATCTAAATCCTAGGAAGGTAATGACCTTACCAATATCTCATGAAGAGAATTCATATAATTTATTATAAAACAAGATTAATAGAATTATGAATCTGAATTATCAGATACAGTTTAACCCCATACAATCCCAAATTAAGATGACAAAAAAGGGAGAAAAATGAATCAAATTATCATTATAGATAATTTTTTATGAAAATAAGTTTATCTAAATCATAAAAAAAAAGAAATGTACACAACTTCATTGAAAGATAAATAGCACAAGATAAAAAATTATACAACAATCACCTAAACATATAAATAAAAGAATAACCAAACCCAATATAAAATTCAAATTTAATATATAATCCCTTGATTTTAAATAATATACTTATGACATTGGGTCCGTCCACCCTTGTCATGAGCCTTTATATTACAAACCTCTCTTCGAGAAAAAAAATCATTGAGGTAAACTGACACCAAATCATTATAAAATTCGTCATCAATATCCTACCAATATGGAATAAAATATTTACCCTCCATGTAAAAAATATTGTTCTCAGAACAATGATGTATATAAGGTTAACATATATTTTCATCACCATTATTCATTTCCTAAGATCATTTTGTACATGGAATGAAATTTCTCACAACCATCCCATATTTCATTAAAGTTCCTAACCCTATGAAAACACATTCATATCCATACACAAAAAATTCTCCCTTGAAGTTTCACACCTTCACATGTGTGGAAATTTTAAATTAAATCCTAACGGCCTCCTCCCCTACACAGTTAGTATCTAATTGACCATTCATTTACCTAGAGAGTCAATATATTGTCCATCATATATCCCTGGAAAATGGTCTTCTTTTACAATGTCATATAATGAATTTATGATTTTAATCATATTAATGTTTTTTTAATATTAAACTCAAATATTTTAATAACCACTGTATTGTTTTATTTTTTTAGTAATAACCACTACAACCTTAAGAAATAAATTCATATCAAACCAAACTGCTTATTTTTGTTTAGAAATTTTTATCCAAATAATTAAGCACCCCACATACTACTTATTATATCATTAGAGGATATCCTGATACCATGATACTAATTGGTTTCAATGTAAATAACACTTCTGCAAATATAAAAAAAATATTTGGAAAAATTGATTATACATTAGGATCAATCTATTAATTTCAATTGATAAAAATATAGAAAATTGTACCTTTCTATTTATTGATTTACTATTTTTATATATTGGAAAAGAGATTGATATTAATATATCCTTTATATTCAATTGGGTTTTAGTTCAATTTCTAGTTAATTTGGTAACCAATGAATCAGAATATAAAAATGTGTAATAAATACTTTAATAATTTAGTTAATACTGTTTATTCCTTAAATTCTAATGACTATGTGATAAATACCACTTAAAATAATAATATTTACAAATAGTATTTTTTCAATATAACTCAGTCTAGCATGAAATAAATGATTTTTTAGAAACACCTTATCATGTGTCGTGTAGGATATCATACATAGCATATCATTAAGGTAAAATTACTATGTAAATCATTAAAATTCATAAATATAGAAATTATTATTATATAATTACCTGGGACAGTACATCATTGATCACAAGAACATGAATGAAAAAAACTCTAAATCATTGATGATTTGTACGAGCATTTTATTCAGTAGTTTTAAAGTCAATAGGATGAATTTTTTTTTCAATATACATATCCAAGAGTTTAGAGATCCTTTAGAAATATATATAAATAATAAAATTAGTTATACATAATATAATAGTACATTTGTTCCCATTATTCATTTCTAATCCAATCTAATATTTTTTCTAAAAAATGTGTATTAAAGATGAATTTTTTCTTCTATATGTAATAAAAATAGTTATTAATATATCATAATATCCATAAACGAATAATAAGATAATCCTCCAATCATTACTAAAAATATTTATATAAAACATTATCCAAAGATGCCATAAATTCAATAAAATAAATTTCATAAATATTTAACCTCATTAATCATCCATAATATGTGTAAAAATATTCAATTCATAATAATTTACAAGTAATGTCAATAAATCAATATTATATTCCATAGAAAATATAAAGTATATCTTAATTACACATTCAAAATATTTATATACATTAATCACCAGAAACACATAATGAAAAAATGAATTATTCAAAAATAATAATTCAACTTAATCATTATATATATCCTAAAATTATTGAATTTATTCCATAATTCAAAAATTAAAAAATACACTGCTAACAAAACATACACCATAAAACCATTAACCAATTCCAATATGAAAAATATTATCCCATAAATATATCTTTGTAATTGTAATCTCTACATATATAATATATCAATAATTATCTTCCCATAATCGTTTGTTTTTCAAAAAGATCTGTATTTTACTGATTATCATTTCATGGTACCATTCAATAAGTGCCTTCAAATCCTTATATTAAAACTACTACATTAAAATAAATATATGTTTTATGATTATTATAATAGGAATAGAGTAGATAAAATACATTTAAAAAAATCAAGAATCCAAATACCTAAGAACATTAATCAATCTATATGATTCATAAACCATTAACTATTATTTATCACTATATTCTTTAGTACATCATTCCATTCACATGTCATTTGCAGTCTATTCATCGTTAGTAGAATAATCATTACTCTTAAAACATTTCTTATTATATTTAAATACTTTTCTCATAGTACAATGTCTTGAGTAATTTCAATAATTTCTTTATTTAAAAAATTAAACCATCAATGAAACTCTTGGGAGACCATTATTATCATCCACACCATTAATCAATCATTTCTTTTTTTTCTCAAATTATGAGTTTTTTTCATCTTTTATACACCCATTATATCTTTTTGTTACACTAATAAATTCAATTGTGTGATTATTCCGACAATCCTGTCATATATAAAACCGAATCATTTTTCTTCTTTGGTCTCCACCACGTAATCCCACAATGAACTCTATCCTTCTCTACTTTGGTGTGCACGAGAGTTGTATAATGTGAATATTGTGATTAATATATCTTGATAACAGATTAAAAATGATCACAATTTCCATTACTCAATTATCATCCATTTTTTTATCATCAACTCATTATCTATCTCATCCCATTTTAAATAGTTACTCCATGTTCACAACAATTACAAATAAAATATAATACAAGAAACAATAATCATAATATTAAAAAAAATAATGTAAAATAATTTATCAGATGTATAAATTATAAAAACATATTATATATATTTAAAACCATTGATTTATCCAAGTCAATTCATCGAATTTATTTATTCAATTCTGTTATATTGACTTTTAGAAAATCTGAATTAACCGAATCAAATCCCTTATGAGTGAAAAACTAGGATCATAGTAATGCCCATTATCATGTACCAGGTAACGATTGAGTCAATATCGATGAACATTCTTGAATTCATTATAATATTATTTTAAAATTTAATTTAATATATCTTCTGAATAATTTTAATAACAATTTTATAAAATATTATTATAGTTGAAAATCGAATTTCGACCGACTTAATAAATAATGATAGATATTCTTAAAACAATATAGTAGAAAAATTTAAGTACTATTGAGAGAACGAATGGTTGTATTAATACACAATTTTCATGAATAAATTTAAGAGGAAACATAGAAATTGTTATCAAATATCAAAATATTTTCAAAAGGGATTAATAAATAACAATATATGATAATAATTATATTGTAAAATAGACAATTAAACATTTTTAAAAAAATCAAACATACATTACATGAAAAAATTAACATCAAATTAAAAATTATTGAAACTAACTGGAAATTTATTCACACTGTAAATTATCAAATTAGCCATTATATACTCCTAAAAAATAAATAAGTCATGAATATGGAATGGCTAGCATTGAAATAAAAATTAGATGATAAACCCTAACGATAGGTAAAATTACCATAAAAATGGATTGAGAAAAATGAATAAAAAATATTGGTTGATTATAAATATATTTAATGAAAATAATCATATATATTAAACCATTAATTATTTACATATATTATTTCATGAATGAATTATTACTTTTTTAGTTATAATCACATTTTAGGTTGTTAATTGCTTCATTTTTTCTTGTCTGTTTTTGTTAAATAATTTTATTCTATTTATATAGACGACTGTTACCTCAACTATGTATTTATAACCATGATATACATATAATATATATTAATTATGTTTTTATTTATATTAAATCATAAAATATAGAGATTGAAAATCAGATTCACTATTCATGGAGATGGATGTCCATACGTATTCATGAATGTTGTATCCTTTTTTATTCTTGACATATGGAATGATATAAAAATAAATATTTATTAAACACTAAATAATAATTATTATTTAAAATATATATTTTTCATTAATCAAATACATCATTACTACAATTTATATAAAAAAGATATAAAATTTCATATAACTACATAGAATTTTTTGTCCAATGATATACACGAGCGGCGATATTATTTTTCAAAAGATAAGATGCTAAGAAAATTATTCTTGTATTATATTTGAAAAATTATTTATTTTTCATAAATATCACAAATATTCATTAACAATATTCTAAATAACTTCTTTTTAAATGGTATGTGATGGAAAAATCACATCTTTTTGCTAGGTAGTAGTATATGGTACCACGATCATCATTATCATATGACCCACAGAAATGAATATGAGAAGATATAAGTTATATGAAAAATAAAAAAGTGTAATAACTTCATAAATTTAATATAATAATGTTTTGTCTGTCATTATATATCTTCTTGAATGGTGGTGATGGAAAACAAATTGCTTTGGTTCTCAAGGTGGTAGTACGCCCTATTGAAAATAAAAATCTTCACATCACAACTGATGGAAGTGGGAATTGATCTAGTTTATTACAAATACATAATAAAATATAATTATTTTTGGATTACTTGTGTTTTTATATTATCATATAATTATATTATTAGGATGTGGAAGAAAAAGGAAAACAAATACTCACATTTAAGAATCTTATTTCATATTTAGAGAGCCTCATTTGGTGTATACCTAAATCATTATTATGAGACATTCCAAGTAAAAACTTGAATATAGGATTTTGATGGAATTAAGGAAGATATATATGTATGACATGACTGAACCAAGGCTTTTTTGAAGTGTGAGGAGGAGAGGGGAATGTGAGGCCTTTTATAATTGGGGGATAATGTACAAATGGACGTTTGGAATATATAATGTGATACCAACGTTTTTCTCACGAATAATCCTCTAAAATGGGAAATTATAGAACCGTAGATTTTATAATGTCCAAAAATGTCCAAAATTGGAGGTTGGATTAGTTTATATAATTTTTAACACTTATCTTATTACATTATACTCCTAATGAATCTATTATGACCTAGTCCATAGTAATTTATTTTTAATAATTTCATAATTCATAATATTAAAAAATTTAGTTTAAAATTTTATATAATATGAATTATTTTGAATCCATATATGGAATGTATTATAAAAAATGAAATTCACATAATTTTATGAATTCAATTTTATGTTAACCCCATGAACACATTGAATATTTAGTTTTTCAATTGAAATTTTTTAAAATTGTAAAATGTTTTCATATGATTTTTAAATACGATGATTCTTCCATTGAAATAAATTAGTTAAATTTTGAAATAATTGACCATTTTTTACTTTAATTTAATTTAATAATATTATTTAGATATCAATTAAATTTAATTTTAAATTTATATTTCATTAAAATATAGTAATTCCAACTAGTCGTCAACAAATAATTCTTTTTAGGAAAATTTTAACCTTATAATCAAATGAATACAGTTGAATTTAATTTATAAAATTCTAAACCTTATAATTTTCATAATTTTGTTAGTTCTATTCATACATGACATCATAATATCTAGGTTATAATGTACATGTTTAAATAATAAGAATTTAATAGTGATTCAAAATTATTTTAAATAGGTTGTAGTGTGCATTGTATTCTTTTGATGATATTGAATTTCATTAAAAAGAAATATATCCAAACTACTTGGTTGTGTCATTATCTTTTATGATTATTGTTCTGTTTGATATGTGTTTTCACTCATGATATTATTGTTTTAAAATATCATGGTATGGGATGGTATCTTGTTATTTATGCATGTTTGTGATAATATAGAATTCTTAAATAAAATCATTCACAAAATTTTTAAATATATTATAAATTAAAATAATAATTTTATTGATTAGTAGTAATTTTTTCAGAGATAAAAATAATTCAAAAACATTCAATGATGCATCTACATGAATTATTTATCTATAATAGGAAATATAAATTTCACATTCGTATATAGAAAAGATAATTTCATCATTTAATAATTATCTCATTATTTCTAAAAAATATATAATTAATTTCATGTAAGTTGTGTAAATTATATTTCATTGATAATTTTAAATATTTTCATCTTCCTTATTAGTTTCTTAATATAGGTTTAAATCCACTATACACCCAATGTCAAATAAATCATTTTAATATCAATGTTTCACATAAAATAATAAATATAAGATTCAGATGTCACATAACATGGAATTTATTCCTACTCTAAATAATTTCATTATATATGATAAAATGAGATATGGATTATTTGTCAAACAATCCAGGCATGGAAAATTGAAGAGACACTCAACTTAATATGATGAAAATTTTCACGCTCATGTAAATGAATTGGGGTATCTAGACATAGAATATTAAATTACAATCAATAGAGTGGTTTGGGTATGATAAAATACTCTTAGAAATGCTTCTAAAATTTAGAAATTTATTAACTATGCAGTTATAATTTGGAACCCCACCACCAATTAATTTTTTTATAAAGTGTACATCGATTGTGGATAATTTAAAATATTCTAAAATTTGATTTATGAATTTTTAACTTTAAATTAAATCATTACCATGTGTTTTGGATTCTAAACATCATTTATGATGCCTGAACACTGATTACATTAAGATGAATGTTGAGAAACCTCAAAAAATAGATATTATTCAATAGGCACACATAAAAAACCATACTAGTGTAAATATAACATAGTTCACATTTTTTATATTTTCAATAAAATGGATAACCTTATGTAATATTTTAGGAAAATTGTTTCCCATTACACAACCTAGACTTATTTTGGTAAACCAACATGTGATATACAAGCATCGTATAAAGTTAAATGCTTTTAATTTTACCCAAAATAATATCCAACGATCCTTGACATTGTCATTTATCTCTTTGTAAAGGTAGATTATTTTATTCTTATGTATGTCTATGAAATTTGGTCATACCAATAAAAAATCAAGACGAATTTTCCCATATGCATGAGTCAGTACTGGTGTAATGGTATGTTTTTCATTATAATATAAAACTATTATGTAACCAATGATTTTTATTTTAGTAATAAAATATATTTTCCTAAAATAAATTCTATAATACTCATTAAAAGAACATTAAATATCATTTTAAACATTTCATATAATTTTAATAAATTATTTATTAATTATTAAAACCATTTTAAATTTTTTTGTTTGAAAATTACCAAAATCACTCAGAACTCAAAACCTACTAGCTAAACACTATATAATGGAAAATTAACTGATTTAAAAAATTCGAACCATTAAACATTATATAATATCACATTTTAATTATGAATTTTTAGTGAATAATGATTTAGGATGTATGCTTACAACTCATTAATCTCTCATATAAGTTGGATATTATATAACATGTTAACCTAGTCATTCTAAAAATTGGTTATGAATGAAAAAATGTTGATTGTGGTTGATTCTGATAAATAGTACATCTCATGATTTGCAAATCTATAGAATCTAATCCTATCTAATAGTGTGTATCATTAAAATAAAATTCAATGTAGGATCTTAGAGGTTTGATGTTATAATACAATGGTGTGTTTTGATTAATCCTTGATATATTCATCCATTTAAACCATCATCTCAATTATTACTAATGAATCCAATCATCAAGTGGATCCCGAAACCATTTTTACTAAATTAAAAAATAAAAAAAAATAAAAAAATTGAAAATTAAGAAATTCTCTAAATGTTATTTTCCCATTTTATGGTAATTTTCTCACAAAATATATTCAATCTGATAAAATACATAACATTTTCTATGAAATCTAAATAATTATAGAAAAGTATTAGTTAAACATGATTCACAAAATCCTTTAATATAATTAATGATAAGAAATATTTTTTCACTATGATTTCAAATATAATTTTTTACTAGAGTAGGCCCCCTGTCTTTGTAGGCATGTAAATGTCATACCACAATGATATTTCTTTAAATAATTAGAAAATATAAAGAGTAAATTTATTTTTTCCAAAACAATTTTATCATTTTCATCATGAACAGACAAAATTATACTTGTATGTATTTTTATAAACTCAAAAAATTATTGATAATTATAAATTCCATCTAGATGTTTAGAAAGACATATGTGGATTTAGAAAATATTGGAAAATATCATATTTTATAGTCATAACCCCAAATAGGTTTATATAGTAGTGAATTACCCTATATCATCATACGTAATCACATGAATCAATTACAGGAAAATCATGAATAGGTATTCTTATAAATATCATGATTCAATCTTTATTTTAGATATAAAATAGTTTATATTAAAATACATCATTTTTTACTATTTATAAAATGTATATGAATATTTGAGGATTCTTTTAACTCTTAATGTAAATCCATACATAAGAATTTCTTTGGATGTGCTACATTCTCTGTAAGTGGGGTTTTTCTAACATAACTATTGCAATCCAGAAACAGTTGAGTTCTCATAATATTATGTCTACCTAGTAAATATCAATTAAAGATCAACCAATAGTTTATAATCATCATCTAACCCCCTTTAAATAGAGATATAGGCCCTTTTTAATGGAATTTATTCTATAAACATGATTTATGTGACCCAAGCCATGTTTTTAGAACATATGTGAAAACATACTCAATATTGTAATTATTCCTGATTATGTACCATATATTGGAAGAATTCTGGGTTAACATTCTCTCTTATAGCCTAAATGTGATGTTAACCCCTATAGACCACATACACTATTGGCATACCTTAATTACGTCATTCCCCCCCAACAATTCCACAATATGTGAGAGTTATATTGATCCCATCAAAGTATAACATGGTCACATACTCGATTGATAAATTAAATTCCTCATTATTTTATTGATCTCGCCAAATTTCCCCATAATATCTAATTGAATCTAATTGATAGGATAATAAATTCCATTTTTTTAAAGAATAAATTAATTTTAAATGCCTATAGAATACCCCATCTACCTATATTCTACTAAGACTAATGTGGAAATAGTTTTCCTTTATTTACATTCTTTAATAACACATAAACCATTAACTATATCTTATTCAATCCCATTTAATTGAGTTATATATTTTGGAAAATATGTTGTTTAAAATATTTAGGATGTAAACAATATATTACTATATGATTTTGAAAATATGATATAACACCGTTTGTAAAACTCTTATAATTAAATAAATATATTCCTACAATTTGAAAATTTTGTTTCATTTCTTGTTTGAAATTATAATTCAGTTATCCGTGGACAATACATGAATGTCTCCATCATCATATATTCTTTCTTGTAAAAATTCCCACACTCCATTGAATTCATCTTACAATGAAAAATATCATGGATTGTCATTAATTATTTACATTCTCATATTTTTTTGAATATTTCCCCAATGGGTTCTAGACATTTTTTCATAATCATCAAGATCAATTATCCTAGTGATATATCTTAAAAGTTTATAACATTATTCCATTACTCATGAACAAAAAATGAAAAACATTTTCTCTATGTTAAGGAAATTAAATGTTATGGAATTCACTACTCATATGTAATTAAAATACATGTTAAACCTTATTTTTAGGATATAATATATTTGCCTCATTACGAAGGATTAATGGAAATACATTATATATAAATATATTGAAATTTTTAAGTGAAGGAAAATTGGTTTTTATTCTTCTATATATTATATGACTCAATACCTCTACAATCATATTCTCAACATGATGACCTATTTCACCCATATTAATATTTATACATTCCTTGATTGCACTAAATTCTTTTAAATCATTTATTTCATCTTATAAAACGTTAAACTCTTGAATAATCCTTATGATTCCAAGATGTAATGAAACCCTATTGTACCCTCATGTACTCTTAAGAGATCATAAATTTTTTCTTGACCTCATAACATTAAACAATGGAATAAAACTCTTACTTACCCTTCTGTCCAATTTGGAGACCTTAAATCACTATACAATTCTCAAACTGTATTAGATTGTATGAAACACCACCATGATGGGAGACCCAAAACACATGTATAACACCTAATACCATTTTTTATTCAACCAAACCTAATAATAAAATAATGTTTCATTTGGATTCCTAGAATCCTAGAATAAATCATAATATAAATCTAGTGTGACCCTAAAGTATTTCTAGAGAATTATAAACTCTATCATAACACATATGATATCAATGATGACAAAAATATTTGATGTATCCCAAAATCAAACTTATATATAATAAATTATATAATTATATTAAGTCCTTATAAGATGGTATAATGATTCAATGTACCCTAAATCCTAATTTAATAGCCTTAAATTCATGATTTTCCTTCATCTTTCCTAGATAAAAGGTAACATTAACAAAACCTTTATATTTTCATAAAGGAACATAATCTTTATTATACCCATAAAACAATCTTGTATTTCCTGAAATGTTAAAATCTAATTCATCACAACCGGAATAACATAAATTTAATAAATAACTCTTATAGATTACTTAATAATATGAAACAATATTTTAATATTTCACTCTAACCCGTAAGACCTCTGAAATAGTATAAAACATCAAAAAAAATTAAGAATTTTTGATGTGTCTTAATCTTACATGTATCCATTATTTATTCCACTATATCCGAATACTTTATAATATCCATTATTTATTATATAATGGATTTAATCACAATACTGAAACATAATTCCAATTAAATAGTATGAAAAACTATAATAACCTTATTAAGTATAATTAAGGGATCTATAATCATAGTAATAAAAATATTCCTTACTAAATGGAATTAGATTCTTATTTATAAAAAAATACAATGTAATTATGATTTAGTGATATTGAAAAACAACGGCCTCGATGAGTGTAGAAAATATACCCGAAATCATTTCTAAAAAAATTTAAATTGAGGTATTTTATTTTTTAGACATCGTAGATATGATTAAATAGAACTGCTCAAACACATATCGTTTTAAAACTATTGAGAGATACAATTCAGACAAAACCTCATTTGGTCATGTGATAAGAATGGGATACCCCCATTAGTTTATGAGTGATTTGATATGTGAGTGTGGGGTCCATTAATATGAAAATTTATTTTTCATTTCTTTTTAAAAGGTTCTAAGACTCTAAGGTGGGATGTGATGTAAAATAAATGGTTATTTTCCTTAAAAAGATTTTAAAACCATACCTTCCATCTATGAGAGATACTTAAATTACAAAACAATTTCATTAATTGAATAATTATATATTCCATAAATTAATTTGATTATTTATACAAAAATATTTCTAGAAAAGTAATTATCAAAATGAAACATTTAAAAATTGTGCTGAGTTGAAGGAAAAAGATGAAATTCTTCTTAGCACAATTTTAACATCTATATAATTATAATAGACATCCAAATATGATGTGGTAAGAAATAAAACATATTGAGATATATATTTGTATATTTTAATATATATAATTATGAAACAAATCCCTAATAACCCATCTAAATCCTAGGAAGGTAATGACTTTACCAATATCTCATGAAGAGAATTCATATAATTTATTATAAAACAAGATTAATAGAATTATGCATCTGAATTATCAGATACAGTTTAACCCCATACAATCCCAAATTAATTTGACAAAAAAGGGAGAAAAATGAATCAAATTATCATTATAGACAATTTTTTTATGAAAATAAGTTTATCTAAATCATAAAAAAAAGAAATGTACACAACTTCATTGAAAGATAAATAGCACAAGATAAAAAATTATACAACAATCACCTAAACATATAAATAAAAGAATAACTAAACCCAATATAAAATTCAAATTTAATATATAATCCCTTGATTTTAAATAATATACTTATGACATTGGGTCCGTCCACCCTTGTCATGAGCCTTTATATTACAAACCTCTCTTCGAGAAAAAAAATCATTGAGGTAAACTGACACCAAATCATTATAAAATTCGTCATCAATATCCTACCAATATGGAATAAAATATTTACCCTCCATGTAAAAAATCTTGTTCTCAGAACAATGATGTATATAAGGTTAACATATATTTTCATCACCATTATTCATTTCCTAAGATCATTTTGTACATGGAATGAAATTTCTCACAACCATCCCATATTTCATTAAAGTTCCTAACCCTATGAAAACACATTCATATCCATACACACAAAATTCTCCCTTGAAGTTTCACACCTTCACATGTGTGGAAATTTTAAATTAAATCCTAACGGCCTCCTCCCCTACACAATTAGTATCTAATTGACCATTCATTTACCTAGAGAGTCAATATATTGTCCATCATATATCCCTGGAAAATGGTCTTCTTTTACAATGTCATATAATGAATTTATGATTTTAATCATATTAAATTTTTTTAATATTAAACTCAAATATTTTAATAACCACTGTATTGTTTAATTTTTTTAGTAATAACCACTAAAACCTTAAGAAATAAATTCATATCAAACCAAACTGCTTATTTTTGTTTAGAAATTTTTATCCAAATAATTAAGCACCCCACATACTACTTATTATATCATTAGAGGATATCCTGATACCATGATACTAATTGGTTTCAATGTAAATAACACTTCTGCAAATATAAAAAAAATATTTGGAAAAATTGATTATACATTAGGATCAATCTATTAATTTCAAGTGATAAAAATATAGAAAATTGTACCTTTCTATTTATTGATTTACCATTTTTATATATTGGAAAAGAGATTGATATTAATACATTAAAATTTAAAAGGTTATAAGTACTGTAAGGGTATATAGGGGTTATATTATTAAACTAATTCCTAGTAGGAATAAATTAATCTACATGATTTTCTAAAATAGTGGGATAAATAGGAAATGAGATTACAAGACAATGATCATTGAATAAAATGATAATTCCATGATAGAATTAATATACATCATCCGATTGTATTTTCATTTTTGTAACGAAACCATATAGATTCCTTGATATCCTAATCATTTTATATTATTTTTAAATTATGGTATGGTTACAAACTATTTTTAACCTTCTTTCAAGAATAATGAATCTATTAATGGAACACCTCGTGGTTATAGAAAACAAAATTATGTTTTAAAATATAATCAATATGTAATCCCATTGCTCAATAGAATGAGATATATAAAACCATTGTATCATATACAATAAATTGCTAGGTATGAATATTATTACCTAATTTATAAAATATATAATAACTTAATAGTATAAATAAATAAAAATAAACGAAAAATATTTATTTAATGTTAAATAAATTATTAGTAAACTAATTTTAATTTGTTAATCCTGATTCAACATTTTGAATAAATATAATTTATATTATATAATAATTCGGACATAATATTATACAATAATGAACAGTGAAAACAAAAAAAAATTACCATATTTAAGATGAAAATATGATTATCAAAAAATGAAACAAAATAAATAATGATAAAAATGACCTAAAACACTGTATAAAAAAATTTGGTCTTATTGAGATATTATTGGGTATATAACTTTTTACCCTTTCTGAATGTGAAAAACTTGGGTAGAGATTTTTTATTTTAAAAATAATTAGTATTCCAGACGCATCACTTATAAAACATCACCCACTCTCCATTATTAATTTAACCTTCATACCATTTTTAATTACCATGTAGTACACAAATAAATATCATAGTTTCATAACTAAATCCTAGATTTCATGTTTTGGATAGAAATACATTCTAATAATACATTAGGTTAATCTTAAATAGGAGGTCTAGGAAGAGGTAATATTATTATCTATCTATTTTTTTTATTCTTCTACCTCATTAAAATATTCAGTAAATATGATTTTATAATAAAAACGTTATGAAAATATATTGTGATTTGATAATATTAATTTAATAACATAATTCTCTCTCTTATACAATCAAATGGGATAAAAATCATCAATTGTGTGCTTGTAGAATTACAACCTTTAGAACTGATGTCATTCATTTTACTTAATCACCTATAATATACTATAGTGATGGTGGATTTAAATTATATATGTAAGCTATTTTATATATATTTATACTTTTTGATTTATGATATAACATCTACCTTATTAATTTCCATGCCATGGGGGATGTGATCTCTTCTCTATTATATACGGTGGATTACCACGTCACGAAGTAATGTGATTTATTTGTAAGTAATAATTTACATGGATGATGATGATGATATATATAAATAATATGTATGATATTAATGGAATAGTAATGATACTGACTACATATTTATCATTCTTCATATATAATATATCATTTTCATTTTTACACTTAAAAATGATAACATCATATGTGTACATTTGGACTACCATATCCAAGACGTAATGTGTTTATTTTTTCATTGACACATCACATGAATTATATATATATGTATATTTGATAGAAAAAAATTATTTATTATATTATTATCATACCATAATGATAAAATTATATATACCTTCTTTCCATGATGATCATTGAAAATTGAAATGTTTATCATCTATATGTATGGTCGACCATCTCTATGATGCTAACATATTTCATATTAAAAATCAATTTTTTAATGGTTTGTAAGAATATATTTGATGAATAAATATAATAATTATTTAATTATTATTATTATCTTAATTTTTAAAAAAAATATCATCCTAGAACACTGTCAACACACCAAATCTGTTTCAAAATAATGAACTGAACATCCAAAATACAACTAATGTTGAATTTATTGATAAAGTATTGAAATATAAAAATATAATAAAATGAAATAAAAATTTTATGACTATGTTATTAATACTAAATATTTATCTTAGGAAGAAAAATAATTTATATAAACTTGTTATATTGATGTTAAATTTTAGCAATTGATATTTCGATCATGAGGTCAGGGTGTTTGACATCTCCCTTTTACTTTTGTAAGACATAAGTCATATTCACCAGTTATTTATATTTCGTGGTTTATATATATTCTCTTTTAAATGTAACTTCATTAATATATAATATATCCTATAATTAAAAGATAAATTTGATTTATTTTATTCAAGGTTATTTTACTAGAATGTTTCCATGTGTTAATAAATTTCAGAACATTACATTGTTTTCAATGGGTGATATTGATTTTCATTGTATTATATATATTCTATTATTATGTTATTAATAAATTATTAATAATATATGAAATTAAATTATATCTTGTTTGTTATAGTTTTTGTCCCAGAATCCATTTTATTGAGATAAGAGCTAATGATATGCACATATTAGTTATGAAAAAATGGCTTATTGTTACGAGTCATTTTTGATTGGGTTGTATCGTAAATGACCCATTGCAGAAAATGGAATCAAAAATATTGTCTTTTGTGATGGTCCGTCACAAAAAATATCAGTGATTTTTTAAATACTCTGTCGTGATAGGTCGGCCACCAGTCCCAAATAGTATTCCATTTTTAACATTTTTTTGATAGACTGTCAAAAATACTGCTAAAAATATAAAATAAATAAAAAATTTGCGACAGACTATCACAATTAGTATTTACGATAGGGCAATTTCAAATAGTTGAAAAAAAATTAAATTAAATAATAATAATAATTTTAATATAATATTTATATTATGAAAATCATTATATTAATAATAATACAAAAATATTACTAATAATAAAATAATATTAATAATATATATTTAATATTTGTAAAATTACATAAATTATAAAACAATTGTACAATATAATAATATTAATATTAATATTAATGAAATAATAATATTAATATTCAAAAATATAATAAAAAACTTTGAATTCGAAAAAAAATATAAAAAAAAATTAATTATTAAAAAACTAAATATAATAGAAAATTTGAATTAAAAATAAAAAACAGTAATATTCAAGACAATATAAAAAACATATTATTTAAAACATTAAATAGCTAATATTAAAAAAACATTCAACTGTTTCATTTTATAATAACAATACTTCACTGAGGGAGAGTGTCATTTGAAGGAGCTGGAGGTGATTGTTGAAGAAATTTAATTTTAAATTGTGAGTCAAATGTCACATGTACACCATCCACTCCAGCTCATGCTAATGTCGGCATCGTCACATCTCATCCGATATAACCTGTTTTTGTTGCTTCTATTGTAGGAACTCTTCCTACAGATGATTCCACCACTGACGCATCCCCTCCATCTCGGCATGCATAGACTCTATACACACACTTTAAGCAAGAAACATCTCTAAATACAATGGATGAGAAGATGATGAATCAATGGGATATCATATTGATCTAGACACTAACATCACTATGGTTCCATAAAACCCCCAAGGGTCAATCAAGATTCGATACGAACAACTCAACCTTTCTCGAAGGCATATTGGGCCCCTTGCATCCATGATAACTCATCAAATCGGGTGCACTGGTATGACCTTGGGTCTCACCCTGACTCTCGATACGTTTCTGACAAATCAACTCCACATATGAATCCTTCAACTTCAATTTAAAATTTTGTTTTATAGATATATTTAAAACTATAAAAGAAATTATACTAACCACAATATGAAGTTGTCGAGCATCTCTAGTCTCTTTTTTGGCTAGCTCATTGTGAATCCTCCTATAAATGGCTTACTCTATAATATGAAGAGGGTATAATGCCTATATGAATATAAAATAAACTGTATATATTAATGTTATAAAAAATATTTTAAAAAATATACTTACCATATAGAACCTATGATTACTAAATGTATTCCTACCACGTCGATGTGATGCCTCATGTCTCTGAAGAATTTGCCTACATACTATTGATTTACCCTAAAACCGCCTACTCAACTAGTGTGTTTATAATCAATCTGAAACCATAGACTAAATACAATAATGTCTTTGGACATGACATGTCCCATTAAACTCCTTAAATCCTACATTATTCATATCGTTCCTTTTAAAATTGTGCAGAAATTAAGTGTAGCATGGACACATTGCTCCCTATAGTGACTTGCAGCTATCCTCACACATTCCTTCATCAATGGGATAACATAAAACCAAAAAATATTATTATATAAAGTTATTAATTAAATTAATTTCAAAATAAATATCATTTATTTACATAATAGCGAAAGAATGACCATGTGCTTCGAATCATCAATGAGATTCTAATCCCATGAAACTCATGCATCCTAAAAATAATTGAGATATATTGTGCTCCCCTATCCAACAACAATATGTGTAAAGATGTGATAAAAACAAGTAATTATTCAAATAATGTGAAATTAAATAAAATATTTCAAAATAACTAAACTAAAAAGATAAAAACACCTTTGTGTGCCTCGATCAACCCCATGATGTAGATTTCACAGGTGTATAGAGTCAGGAATCATTAGTCGGGCAAGACCATGCCCCCTCCGAGTGCCCCTGAACTGCAAACAGTTTGAGGGATGGATGATCTGACCTTTTTCTTGCCTAATGTTATATCAACTTCATGTATCAAATGAAACATATCATCATCAATCTGAATCATGAAATTATTTTTTTAAAAAAAATAGTAAAAATGACTTTTATATATAGATATATATGAAATATGATAAGAACCAGCATTTAACTGTGTCAATTTTCATCTTCATCCTCATCTTCATAGCTATCGATGTCAATGTTTTTATCTTCCTTCATAACATCATCAATGCCAATATTAATTTCATTTTCATCAACTATTATCATTTTAAATTTATTTTTAACATCATTTACCTCATACTCACCATATGCCATTAATTATGGGGGTGTCATAAATGATATTAATGTATCGTTGTTTTCCAATATGGATTTCTAGCATTTTATTAAAACATTAAAATTCCTTTAATTTTAGTTGAATCACATGATCTATCATAAAATTGATTCTCTCGATATTTGATTTACAATATGCTCCACCAATCTCCCAACACCATTGAAGTAGCACAATAAATTTTATAAAAAAATTGATGTTCCAGATTAGCGAATAAAAATGGTTTATTTACTACAAGAAGTCATTTATATTTAACATCAATGATTCCATGGATTAGATGAATAGGTAATCCTCTCATAGTATCCAGCCACTAACATTTAAACAGAATTATGTAATGATATATTAGATAGAAAAGTTGAACGGTTTTTTCCATCATGTCATAAAAGTTAATTTCATTTTCTCTATAATGAGATCATCTCATGTAAACACCATTATAAATTATTTTTCCTGATTCTCCATATGTACGTGTATGAAATATAAAACAATTCACCACATATTCTTTATAAGATTTAAAAAATTTATATGGTGGGTTACTCAATACAGTAAATCGATTATAATTTTTATCAGCGTGTTGAGATACCAAAAATGTTGTAAACAATTTACTATAACAAGTTTTCAATTGATTTTAATTACAAAATGAAAAATAATTTATGTTACAAGTTTTTGAAACATTTAAAAAATCAATTTGGTGACGTTCATCTGGAGCAGCAGCTATAATTTGTTGAAATTGTTTCTTGATATGATTATCATGTAACCAACAAATACAATATGATTAATGTACTATTTTAAAAATTATATAACAAGTGAGAGGATAACTCATAGTAAAAATGCTAAAATTTCATTACAATTGAGTAGAATATTTTTATGAGCTCTATGCTGTTAATAATTATAAATACATCATTCATAATCTCCAATTAATCCATGTTTGGGATGATTGAAAACTAAAAATTTATCTCTCACGTAATCTTCAATATTTCCTTTGTTACAGATATTTTAGTTTTGTTTCATTGGATATCCATATTGAATGTAAGGAAATACAAAAAGAAAATATCCCCTTACAAATAATATTCTACAATTAATAGTTCAACTGATTCTTTGTTATGTAATTTTTTTTCTATTTATATATGCATCCTACAAATGGGAAAATTGATTATAAATGTACCTGAACTCCATTTTTTCATATAGAAAATGTAATATCAAATGTTACATTGAGTCAAATGCACCACATGAGAAGACATCTTTCAGTTTACATAAAATTAAATTGACATCTTCATGTAGTTTTTTTAAGGTATTTTAGTACATTTTTGTTGAATAATTTTTTGGAAAAAATATAAAATGTTTATGACTGCATCCCAAATCATAGGATTTAACAATCCTCTTAATCTAATTGGAAAAATTCTATCCCTTAAAACATGATATTCATTAATTTTAAATCCAATAACATGAGAATTTCTAAAAAAATAAATCCAAATTGGAAGCATAACCATCTGGAAGTATCAAATCCACAATCCAACGACAAAATAATATTAAAAACTATTTAGACAATTTATATTCTAATATTGGATTCATTAACTTCTGTTATCTGAAAATTTTAAATAGTTCATGTTTTGGTCGCATTAAATTTTAGCAATGATCTAATTGTTCCTTTAAATGATCTTTGGTCTTACATGGTGTATCCAAAACTATATGAAATAAATCATGATAATAATTATTCTCAATATGAATCAAATCCATGATGTTACAGACCAACAAATCTGACCAATATGGAAAATACCAAAAAATGCTCAATTTTTTTCAATTGTTATTTTTGAAACCCATCAATTTTCAATAGGGTTATTGTTGGTCCAATGTGATGGAAGGCTATGAAGAGATAGTTGATATTAACATTATTACTGATATCATTTTTGGATGCCCATATTTTTCAACTATTCCTTTTCTGAAATGATATTTGTTGCTTCAAGAAGGATGATCGGTTGGATGAAATTTGTGATGAGATTCAAAAAAACTATTTTTGTTACATTGAATAGCATAAACACTATAATGTATCTCATACAGTACGTACATGATTTTAGACCATATGTACTCATTGAGGATAACTTTCCATATATTAGGAAGTCACTAGTTGTCAACAATAACACAACTTTCGGTAGGATGTTTTGTTTTACCGAATCATTATGTGTTCTAAAACCATTAATATAAAGTTAATTTTACTCATCCATTAATGGTTTCAAATAAACATTGATATTATATTTTTTATGACTTGGAATTAATAAGGTTAAATAAATATATGGCTATGTCATCAACATCCATGGAGGTAAATTATACAGATATATCTCAATTTTTTACTAGAATAAGTCAAGACTTCCCTATTTAATATTCATTATACCTTGATTTTCCACATTTAGGAAAACTATTCAAGGACTCATTTTTACTATAATTAAAGATGCATACATTTGAACATGCATGTATCATCTGATAACCAAGATTTAGATTACAATCCAAACATTCTCTGATACTAATTTTCATGAAGCAAATTTACATTAGGTAGTAGTATTTTTAACAACGAAAATATTAGATCAAATAAACAATTTACATTCCATTATTTGATTTAATAGCCCTGAATTTAGATACAGCTTCAAACATTATTATCTTGTAACCAGGTTATAAGGAATCCTCACAATACCTCAAAAGTCATATAAATGAGAAGGTTCCAACTTATAAGATAAATAAATATCATCATGTGTTTTATTATGTTGAAAGGGAAGACCCACAACACAATTTACTAAATTTCAAAACAATGCTAGACCTGAAACCAAATTATTAGTATCTTCTCTAAAACAAAATTCACTATATTGATACTGAAAAACAATATCTAGTGGAAAACCATAAGACAATAAATGACCTCCAACATTGTAAAATGTGTCATACGTCCTAAGAGAACATTTTTTACAAAGACACTTAATTGTACCATCTGATACCAATTTTGGTTGTGATGATATAAATAATATGATTTCTTGAACAACCTAAATATATATATGATTTAAAATATAGCTATTTGAATGCATATATTAATTTATCAAAGCACGATCTTCTAAGAAAGTCTATTTTCAATTTCCTTGTTACAAATTTTTTAAATAAATTAAGAAAAAATTCATTATTTTTTGTAATTAGATATAAAATAAACATTTTCTATAAAACAGAAGGTATCTAAAATCTATTTTCTAGGAATTTATAAAAATTTCTACAATTTATTGTTATTTATACTATTTGTTATATTGTATACTATTCTACATTCATTTAATAAAAATTACACTAATTACTACTAATTATTATTAAATATATCTATTTAGTACTATTTTTTATTAATTATCAGGATCACAATTTCCATTTGATTAGTCCAAGCACTTTTGCTGGAAGACTCATCTCTATGAAACTTTTTGTGACTAAAATCACTATGAAATGTCTGCTCCAACGTGTGAATATTCATTTCATATAGACGAGGATAGAGACTAGGGAGTCCCTACAGCATTACTCTCAATGATAATGTATACAAATATTGTTATTCGTATATAAGAGCATAATTTTCATATTGTTTTCAATCGGAGATATTCTAATGAGCTCAGGTTTTAGGAACAATATTTCATTTTTCCCAAAGACCCACCTCCATGAAACGTTCTTCGACAAAAATCACTATGAAATAAAATTCTCCAGAGTACGTCTAAGAAGAATTTTGATACATACTTTAGTAAGAGAATGTAGCAAGAAGTTGTGACTTCAACCAAAAGGAGTGCCTCCAATCCCCTAGAAATTGTGCTAGGTTATCAATTTAAATGAATTTATTATAATTTATTACTAATTAATCATAATAATTACTAACTATTCATAATAGTTTCTAATTCTTACAAACTCTTATTAATTGTTACTAATTATATGAATTTGTAATGATTATTACTAATTGTTACTACTTATTACTAATTGAAACTAATTAAACCTAATTAATTAAAAATAATACTAATTATTACTAATTAATCGTAATTATTACAATGTAATCATAATTATTACTAATTAATCCTAATTATTACTAATTAATATGAACAAATCCTAATTATTACTAATTAATCCTAATTGTTATTAATTAATCCAAATTACTACTAATTATTGATAATTAATCCAAATTAGTACTAATTAATCCAAATTATTATAAATTAATCCCATTTATTACTAATTATTACTACTTATTCCTAATTATTACAATTTTTTACAAATTTTTTTGTATTATTAAAATTAATAACAAATTGAAAATTATTAATAATTAAAAATAATTATTTCTAATTAATCAAAATTATTACTAAATATTTTTAATTATTGATAATTATTGCTAATTTTTACTAAATATGTCTAATTTTTAAAAATTCTTCCTTACTATTACTAATTATTACAAATTATTACAATTTATTACAAATAATGTCTAATTATTGCCTATTATTACTAATTATTAGAAATTATTACAAATTATTACAAATTATTACAAATTGTTAAAAATTATTGCTAATTATAACAATTTATTACTAATTATAACTAATTATTATAATTTATTTCTAATTAATACAATTTATTTCAAATTATCAAAAACTATTTTAAATTATTTCCAATTGGTTCTAATTTTTAATAATTTTTAAAAATTATTACATCATATTACTAATTATTAGAATTTATTACAAATTATTACGACTTATTTACATTTATGACTAATTATTACTAATTATTAGTAATTATCACAAATTGATAATAATTAATTGTAATTATTATTATTTTTTTCAAATTATTAAACTTTATTACTTATTATTACATTTTATTACTAATTATTACTAATTATTACTAACTATTACCAATTTCATCAATTTATTAGTAATTTTTACATTTTTTAAAAATTATTTCCATTTATTACGAATTATTACCTTTTATTACCATTTATTACTAATTAAAACAAATTTTAACTAATTAATATATTTTATTACAAATGATTACAATTTATTAGTAATTATTACAATTTATTACTATTTCATATTAATTGTTACTAATTGTTACTAATTGTTAAAAATTGATAGTAATTGTTACTAATTGTTACTAATAAAAAAATTAATACTACTTAATCCTAATTTTTACAAATTAATCCAAATAGTTACAATGTAAACCAAATTATTACTAATTAATCCAAATTATTTCTAATTATTCCTAATTAGTACTATTTATTACAGATTAATCCTAATTATTACTAATGAATCCAACATATTTTTAATTAAAAATAATTAATACTATTTATTACTCATTAGTACTTATTATTACTAATTTATCCTAATTAATACTAATTAATCCTAATTATTATTTCTTAATCATAGTTATAACTAATTATTACTAATTATTCGTAATTACTTCTTATTATTACAAATTATTACAATTTATTACTAATTATTAATAATTATTAGTAATTATTCCTAATAATTTATAATTAATCATAATGTTTATTAATTAGTAATAATTATTGATAATTTTTAATAATTATTACTAAATATTTATAATTATTACAAATTATTAAAAATTATAAAAATGTTTACAAATTATTACAAATTTTTATTAATTGGTACAAATTGTTTCAAATTATTACAAACAATTCCTATTTATTTCAATTCATTACAAATTATTGCAAATTTTTATTATTTATTACAATTCATTGCTAAATATTGCTAATTATTACAATTTACTACTAATTATTACAAATATTTACCATCTATTACTAATTGTTACTAATTACTACAATTTATTACTAATTATTACAATTAATTACCACTTAATAAAATTTATTACAATATATTAATAATTATTACAATTTATTACTAATTATTATGAATTATTACTAATTGTTACTAATTATTACAGTTAATTACTAATTATACCACATCATTATTAATTATTACATTTTATAACTAATTATTACTAATTAATAATAATTATAAATTATTATTTCCATTTATTTCAAATTATTTAAATTTATTACTAATAATTATCATATACTAGTAATAATTATCTTTTATTACTAATTATTAACATTTTTTCCATTTTTTACTAATTATTACAAATTATACACATTTATCACTTATCATTATAGTTCAATATTAATTAGAAAAATTTATTTCTAATTATTAATATTAATTAAAAATCTTTAAAATTTATTACTAAATGATACAATGTATTACTAATTATTGAGAATTTTAAATAATTAATCCTAATTAATTCTAAATAATCTGAAATTTTTATCATTAATCCAAAATATTAATAAATAATCATAATTATTGATGATTATTATTAATTTTTTATATTTATTTCTAATTATTACAAATTATTTCTAATTATAACAAATTACTACTAATTATCACAATTTATTACTAAGTATAAATATTTATTATTAATTATTTCTAATTATTTATAATTTACACTTAGACATAATTCATCATAAATATAAATTAAAAAAAAAACAAATATCTAATTCTAATGGAATTTAATTGCTTCTATCTAGAAAAAATTAAAAATATTTTAAAAAAATATAAATTAACTAAAGAATAAAAACATGGATTAAAACATTGAATTTATAGCTTTCAAATTATAATAGTCATAGATTATGCTCCGATTTAAATGTAAAATCTATGACAAATTTTATAAGAAATGTTTTAAAATTTGATTGAGTGAGATGTTGAGAAGGATGTCGGATAAGAGTATGACAAATGTGGGTATATATAAGTTGGATTATTTGTGATGGGCATATTTGTAACTGTATGGACAACATAAATAGTTTCATTTGTGATGGGTCTCATCACAAATGTCCACTTCCCTCATTTTGTTTTTCTCGATAAAATTTTATTTTTCGGTGGGTCCTGTCGCAAACATCTACCTACAGACATACTATTTCCAATGAGATTCATTTCCTGTCACAAAAAGTAAAAACAATCGTTGCACATTTGCAACAGGAACATGGAACTCATTGAAAATACCCTTCAAATGTTTTGGGGCGCATTTTTTGTTAAACCATTTGCGACGGGCCCTTACCCACCAATCACAAATTCCTATTTTTTGGGACGGGCCCCTGACTCGTCACAAATTCCTATTTTTTGGGACAGGCCCCTGACTCGTCACAAATAACCCATCACAAATGACCATTTTTTATGTGGTGTATATTCATTATTGATGTGTATATGATTCCACAAAAAAAAGTTATATCGTGAAAATAAATATATCCTTGATATTTAATATATCAATAGATGTTATTATTTTATGAGTGTTGTGATTTGAAAAGTAACCAAAGTTGAAAATGTTTTCTGTTATAGTGTAATTTCATTCCATGTTATTTATGATCAAGGTTTCATAAGAGGAAATATTATTCTATTATTATCTTGAAACAAATATATTTTATTCTCATTTAGTTTTGAATGTGTATTATTTGTTTTAATTCCCTTTCCATTTTTATTTGATGAAGAAGCTTCAAGAAACTCATTTGTATGTGATACTAATCTAGTATTTACTATTAAATTGGGTGTCTTTTTCTTACATATCCATGTTTTATTAAAAAAATTCTAAAATATTTTTCATTAAAATAAATTATTCCTTATATCTATCTAAAAAGATAATTTTCCTTCTTTTAAGTAGTTTTATTAATAAAACTCTTTACTTTTTTTGTATGTATATCTATTGATTATGTAACACCCCAAGATTCCACAGTACGCTTCTCTTTGTATAATTCAATAGCTTGAGATGTATGCAACTTCGAGTTCTCGCACACCAAAATCTATCAATCAAGCCATTATGAATAATAATACCCACTTTTTGAAATGTTATAAATTTTATTTTCAAAATGGTCTTCATTTTTGGATTTAGAATATCAAAATTAGCTTTACATGAATTTTTGGTATTTTTTTGATAAATTTCAATGTTTGATTAATAGTGAAAAACACTACGTTATTTTTTAAAACTTAAATTTATTTAAATAATTATTATTTTTATTTAAAATTATTTTAATGTCAAAAAAGATACATAATACCAATATTTGTCCAATGTAAATCATTGGAGTCATTTTATAAAAAGATTATATATAAAAACTTTTACTAAACTTTTTAACATCTTTTACCCACACTAGTGCAGAAAACATTATTTACGTCGGTTATTTTTCATTATTTACGTCGGTTTTTAGGCGACGTTAATACGGACGACGTTATAAATAACGTTTTTTACGTCGGTTATTTAAAAACCGACGTAACATCCCTAACATCACGGTGTTTATCACATCGGTTCATATAATAACCGACGTGATAAATATGCGCGGGGGGGGGGGGGGGGGTTTATCATGTCGGTTATTTTCTAAACCGACGTGATAAAACACCTGGGATATCGTTTATCACGTCGGTTATGACATAACCGATGTGATTAACCCTTCCCCGGGCCTATTATCACGTCGGTTTCTTAAATAAGCGACGTGATAAAAAGGCCTGGGAAACGTTTTAGCACGTCGGTTATCCAATAACTGACGTGGTAAATCGATTCCCAGGCCTTTTAGCACGTCGGTTATATTAAGAACTGACGTGATAAAAGGCCCGGGAACGGTTTATCACGTCGGTTCTCGAAAAAACCGACGTGATAAACCCCTACCGATTTATTTACCACGTCAGTTATTTTATAACCGACGTGAAAGCGATATATATTTTTTTTAAAAATAATTGCACTCCTCTCACCAAAAAGCAACCAGAAACCAAACAACTAAAATAACCATGCCAGCCCTCCCCCAAGCCCCAACTGAACCCCACCCTCATCTATACCCACCTAACAACCTGGCCAGCCCTCCCCCAACACATTGGAGCCCCACCACAACCCTTGGACACCCCCACCCCTTGGACAGTCCCCCACCCTCATTTACACCCCCACGACCCCTAGTACAACCTCAAACACCCATTGGACACCCCTCCCATATCCCTTGGACACCCCCACCCCTTGGACAACCCCCACCCCTTGGACAGCCCCCCCACCCTCATTTACACCCCCAAGACCCCTAGTACAGCCTCAAACACCCATTGGACACCCCCCCCCCACACACCTTGACTGCCCTCCCATACCCCTTGGACACCCCCCGACCCCTTGAAACCCCCCCAAGCCCTTGGACAGCCCCAAACACCCCTTGGACACCCCTCCCATATCCCTTGGACACCCCCACCCCTTGGACACCCCCACCCCTTGGACAGCCCCCCCACCCTCATTTACACCCAACCGGCCCCTTGGACAGAACTCCCAGACACCTTGAACACCACTCCCATATCCCTTGGACACCCCCCACCCCTTGGACACCCCCACCCCTTCGACAGCCCCCCACCCTCATTTACACCCCCTGAACCCTAGGACATACCCAAACACCCCTTGGACACCCCTCCCATATCCCTTGGGCACCCCCCCCCCCCCCACCCCTTGGATACCCCCCCCCCCCACCCCTTGGACAGCCCCCCCACCCCTGGACACCCCCCCGACCCCTTGGAAACCCCCCGACCCCTTGGAAACCCCCCACATCCCCTTGGACAGCCCCAAACACCCCTTGGACACCCCTCCTATATCCCTTGGACACCCCCCCCACCACTTGGACACCCCCCACCCCTTGGACAGCCCCCCCCCCCACCCTCATTTACACCCAACCGACCCATTGGACAGCCCCAAACACACCTTGGACACCCCTCCCATATCACTTGGACACCCCCCACCCCTTGGACACCCCCACCCTCATTTACACCCCCCCGACCCCTAGGACAGCCCCAAACACACCTTGGACACCCCTCCCATATCCCTTGGACACCCCCCAAACACCCACCCACCCCCTTGGAACCTCTCCCCCTATACCAAAATCCAGACCAGAAAAACCATCAACAGTAGACCAAAACAAGAAGTAGAGAAAAATTAAACATTCACTTATATAACATTCAAAACTTACACTGTCAACTTCAAAAAAAACTAAATCCAACCTAAACGACTATGAAATACACAATTACATTGACAGTATTCAAAATTACATTTTACATTACAAACAACTAAAAGTCAATCAAACCTGTAAAATAATTTGACCACTCCACTTGTAAGTGTTTGATATCTTCAGCAGTAAAGGGTTGAGGGTCATCAAAAAGCTAAAAAGGAAAAGGATAGTAGTCAACGTGTATAATGAATAAATCAAATTGAAATATTATGAGAAAGAGGAAATCTTACCAGGTCAAAACTCAGAACTGTCCCAATTGTTATTATTTCATACATAAATCTTAACATGTAATATCCACATTCGATGATGCCTTGTTGCTCATGAAATTTCTGTTTGAATGAGTGTAAATTCAATATATTATTTTTATGTAATAAATCAAAATGTACAAATTATAAATGGATATTTACCTTCGCATGTACATATTTGATCTTGAAATTCCTTTTCTTTTCTCTTTTTCGAAAGTGGACCCACGCCCTGTTAGAAAATAATACGAATGGGGTAAATTAAAAATTCATTATAATATATAAAACTATTGTGAAATTGAAACTTAATTTTCCAATATATTCTTAAAACTTTATCGCACATCATCATGGAGAGAGCATATCCAATAAAGTGCTTTCTCCCTAGGGCAAAAAACCCCTAACATCCAATGATCCCTGATAAAAGGAAATTTAACGTTAGTGGTTTTTTATGTTAAAAGATAATTAACTCTTTGAGAGGGATGTGTTTCATACCTCTCACACAAAGGCATCATCCAACACTGTGTGATTACATTCTTTTCAAATCTATCAGCAATATAAATCATTCTTTGTTCCTCATTCAATGCACATGCTTCAGGGGAAATCAATTGTGGGTCCACGAATCCATATACATCTGTCAGCACATTCCTCTCACAAATTTTATACAGATACCTAATAAAAAGAAGACATAAGTATACATTTTTAATAAATATAACGCAAGGAAAAGGTGTTAAGACTTACATGATAAAAATTTGCACCACGTTGATGCCCAACTTATCTCCAGTGACAAACTCCATGATATCAGTTTTCATAATCCCCACACTTAGTTCACATCCACAGACATGAGCTTCCATTGTAATGTCATAATGATCCTCCAACAAATTTGAATATCTTGACAATTTGTCAAGACTACTAATATCTGCATCTGATGTCATAGCTATCTGTCTTTGTTGTTGTCTATACAGTATTTCTTTACCTTTGAAGTATTCTTGTAAAAATAAATTGAAAAATATATTAGTTTTCAAATGATAAAACATTAATAAAAATATAAAATAAAAGATATAACATACTTACCTCTATGGTAATGAGTCGAAGAAGTCTGTATGGCCAAAGTAAAAAATGGTCGATACTATGTCCAACTGTCATCACCTCATCTGTAGGTAATGGTATCCGAGCTGATCTATCTATAATATCCTGTACAGTGACCCTCTGATTCTCTACCTCTAACTGTTTATGATGATCTGTATCTCCTATACAATATACCATCCCATATGCAACTATATGATGTTGAGGATCATCAACATACAACTCACAATATGTAGGTAGCTGCGGTGGAGGAGGAGGATCAAAAATGGGGTCTGCAGGCTGAGGTGGGGGAGTGGGAGCTACTGGGAGAGGTGGAGTGGGAGCTGCACCATGAAATTGTCTTTGCAAGTCTGCAAACATAACCTGCACTGATGCTCTAATCTAGTCCTCCATTTTAGTATTAATATTATGGACTTCAGCCTCCAAGGATTCTATTTTTTTATAAACTCCCTCAATGTTAGAAGTTGAGGAACGTGGCAACACTTTTCTTACCGATACACCTGCCGAATATCCTCTTACACGGCCAGGATGTTCGGGCTTTCCCAATGCCACAGATAAAATATCTTCCCTCCCAGATGGTGTAAATGTCCCCTATGAACTCTGCTCCTCAAGAGAGTCCTGTAATAATTAATTGAACATTTCTATAATGATTGGAAATATATGACGAAAATATTAAACTTAAAAAAATAAAATAGATATCTTACAATCCTCTCAACTACGAGTCTCGATTCTTCCGAAAGATATTGTCCTTTTTTGCCCTTCCGAGCTCTTTTCCATTTCTCATGTCTAGAGGGAGGGGATGGAGGGGCCACCTCTCCAGAGCTTGAAGACTCAGCTCTTAGTTGTTGAAATTTTTCTGCCATCATTTCTTCTTCCAATAATGCATACCCTACCCGAGATAAACTATGAGGGTATACATTTTTAGATTGGATCTTTTGATGAGCTTTCCTTGTTTGCTGTAAATTAAGAATAAGTAATCATTAACAAAACAATAATAAGATCATTTATATAAGAAAGCTTATAAAAGTTTACATTGCCCTTACCAAAAATGATTCTTTTCTTCTACATTCAAAAAATTGTCTCCATGTGTCTTCATCTATAAAATGATATATACGACATGGATTCTCACGACTCCTATGACCATAAATGAAATCAGATGAGAGGGTTGATTTGAAATCCCTCCATCTCCTAGCAGCCAACGATAAGCATTTCTTCCTAACTCCTCTAGTGTCAGGAATATCAAATGTCATCTGATAAAAAAGAGGTTAAAAATATTATATATACTATAAACATTTAAAGAATAGTCAAACAATAGCAAAAGATCTTACCAAAATGGTCTCCCATAGCTGAGAAATTATTGCCTTATCCACACTTCTCCAATCATCATAGAGAATGCTTACTTTGCTCTTAGCATGAGTTGCTACAAAACCCTTAAAATCTTTAGCATTTGGACCTCTAGGAAGATCATCATCATCAAACTCCACGACTATCCTCTCCTCCTTCGTATGGGCAAGTGATAATTTTGGTAAATGTGTGCACCCACGCTTACCAACCTTTGAACTCTTTTTCGTAATAGGAGCATGTGAATGTTCCTCCCCAGATGTATGACCAATATGCTCATCTCTAGAATCTTGTGGCTGATCAACTGATTGATCTGTCATTTTCCTTCAAATCAAAAAAAAACAAACATTAGTTCACAAATATACAAATTCAAATATTGTAATAATACTTAATCAGAAAATAGAAAAGTGTACGAAATTACATAATAGTAAACATTGGTAATATGGTAAGCATGTTAAACAATGATAAACATGGTAAACACAGTCTGTTGTACCCCTCTATCTTGGATTTTAATGATCACAATCACTCTTATTATGTTCTAACTTGTTTTCAAGTGTTTTTGTTTATAGGCAAAAGTTTGCCAAGGAGTTGGCCCAAGAAAGCTAAAAAGTGGACTCACTGAGTCCACCGGTCGGCCGGTGTGAGCTCACCGGCCAGCCGGAGGACCCAGGCAGTAGACTTTCCCACTGCCTGGTGTCACCGGCCGGCCGGTGGACCAGACAGAGAGCCTTCCTCTCTGTCTGGACCACCGGCGGGCCGCTGGATCACCACCGGCCGGCCGGTGGACGAGACAGCCTTGCTCTGTCTGGACCACCGGCCGGCCGCTGGATCACCACCGGCCGGCCGGTGGACCAAACAGAGAGCCTTCCTCTCTATATGGACCACCGGCCGGCCGCTGGCTCATCACCGGCCACCCGGTGATCCCCCACCGGTCGGCCGGTGCGCCCAGGACTTCTCCTCTTTACGGTTTTTATTGTTTTATCATTTTGGTTTGATACATGTTTTAATAAGTAAAAGATTTACAATATCTAACATTATATGAAAAAACTAAATGTAAACAAGAAATAAACATGTGTTACCTGTAATTTTAGGAATGTACAGTTGGATTGTTTTCCCAAATTCCTTCGTCGTGATCGTTCCTTATGGCACAAACCATGTCTTCAACATACTCATCATTATGTTCTGTTAATCTTTCCATTGAAGTAGGGATCTCACATAAATCCGCATCTTCATCAAATTCATCCTCACCAACATATTTTTTTCCCTTGTAAAACAACAGCCCACTGCATATCTGATTTATCTACTACATAGAAAATTTGTTTGGCATGTGTTGCCATTATAAAAGAATCAGTTGTGTCTTCCAATCTATTCAGATTAACAAGTGTCATTCCAAATTCATCATGTCTGACACTGTTGTTACCGATAAACCATTTACAGTTAAAAACAGGAATGTTAATTTTAAAGTAATCAGCCTCCCATATGTCTTCAATCACTCCATAATATGCACTTGATGCCGAAATTGGGTTTCTGTCCTTAGCACTCGAAAAATGCATTGCTTATGCAAACACCAATACACCACTATTCTGAACTGCACTTCTGGTGTCCTGATCTTTTGTATGAAATGTTTATCCATTAATGTCATAAGTGGACCATGTTATCACATTTAAAGATGGACCACCCACTATCCATTTTAATGTCTCTGATACATCTGATCTACCAAGCAAGGTCTTTTTAAACCATGGCAAAAAAGTTTTTTTGTGCTCATTCAAAATCCACATATCTTTCTTCTTTGGATGAAATTGTTTCAACTCATTAATATGCAATGTGATATACGGTTGAACATCAGCTATGTTATTCAAGATGTATGATTCTAACTTCTTCATCTGTTCAGCTGACAGTGATTTGACTTTCAAGCCACGAATCCCCTTTCCCTCATTATTAACTCGTTCATGGCGAGATGGAGGCAAACCTATGTGTTGCGTCGTAGCCAAGTAGCTCGTACAAAACTCTGCTACCTCCTCAGAAATATACTTTTCAATAATGGAGGCTTCAGGTCGATATGGATTTTTAACATATCCCTTTAATATTTTCATATACCTTTCAAAAGGATACATCCAACGAAGATATACAGGTCCACAAAGCTTTATTTCTCGAACCAGATGAATCATTAAATGCACCATCATATCAAAAAAAGTTGGAGGAAAATACATTTCCAAATGAGAAAGTATAAAAATTGCATCCTTTTCCAAAAGGTTCAAAGAATTCACATCAATCGCCTTGTTACAAATTGAATTGAAAAAATAACACAACCTCATTATAGTCTTTCTGACACGGATGGGCAATATTCCACGCAGTGCAACTGGTAGAACCATTTGGACAGGCCGCCACCCCCTTGGACAGCCCCCCACACCAACCAATCCCCTTGCACACCACCCTGGACACCCCCTGACCCCTCTGGACAGCCCCAGACCCCTCTAGAAAGCACCCCCACCCCTCCTGGACACAACCCCCCACCCCCGACCTGCTTGGACACCCCCCTGGACACCCCCCAACCCTCTGGACAGCCCCCCCCACCCCTCCTAAACACCACCCCCACCCCCTACCCCCTTGGACACCCCCCTGGACACCCCCAAACACCCACACACACCCTTGGACAGCCCCCCACACCCACCCACCCCCTTGTAAACCCCCCTGGACACCCCCCGACCCCTCTGGACAGCCACTCGCCCCTCCTGGACACCACCCCACCCCCTACCCCCTTGGACACCCCCTGGACATCCCCCAACCCTCTGGACAGCCCCCCACACCCACCCATCCCCTTGGACACCACCCTGGACACACCCCGACCCCTCTAGACAGCCCCTGACCCCTCTAGAAAGCACCCCCACTCCTCCTGGACACAACCCCCCACCCCCGACCTGCATGGACACCCCCCTGGACACCCCCAACCCTCTGGACAGCCCCCCCCACCCCTCCTAAACACCACCCCCACCCACTACCCCCTTGGACACCCCCTGGACACCCCCCAACACCCACCCACACCCTTGGACAGCCCCCACACCCACCCACCCCCTTGTAAACCCCCCTAGACACCCCCCGACCCCTATGGACAGCCCACGCCCCTCCTGGACACCACCCCCACCCCCTACCCCCTTGGACACCCCCCTGGACATCCCCCAACCCTCTGAACAGCCCCCACACCCACCCGGACAACCCCAAATACCCTCTGGAGAGGCCGCCACCCACTTGGACAGCCCCCCACACCCATCCAACCCCTTGGACACCCCCCTGGACACCCCACCGACCCCTCTAGACAGGCCGCCACCCCCTTGGACAGCCCCCCACACCCACCCATCCCCTTGGACACCACCCTGGACACCCCCCGACCCCTCTGGACATCCCCCGACCCCTCTAGAAAGCACCCCCACCCCTCCTGGACACAACCCCCCACCCCCGACCTGCTTGGACACCCCCCTGGACACCCCCCAACCCTCTGGACAGCCCCCCCACCCCTCCTAAACACCACCCCCACCCCCTACCCCCTTGGACACCCCCTGGACACCCCCCAACACCCACCCACACCCTTGGACAACCCCCCACACCAACCCACCCCCTTGTAAACCCCACTGGACACCCCCCGACCCCTCTGGACAGCCCCCCACCCCTCCTGGACACAACCCCCCACCCCCGACCTGCTTGGACACCCCCTTGGACACCCCCCAACCCTCTGGACAGCCCCCCACCCCTCCTAAACACCACCCCCACCCCCTACCCCCTTGGACACCCCCCTGGACACCCCCCAACACCCACCCACACCCTTGGACAGCCCCCCACACCCACCACCCCCTTGTAAACCCCCTGGACACCACCCGACCCCTCTGGACATCCCCCCCACCCCTCTTGGACACCACCCCCCACACCCTACCCCCTTGGACACCCCCTGGACACCCCCCAACCCTCTTGATAGCCCTCCCACCCCCCTGGAATCACTGAAAATTTTCCATAACAAAAAGTTGGGCCATTCAAAGAATGTTTTTAGGTGTGGAGGAAGAACTGGGTATCAATAGATAGAGAAGGAACTCGACATTAGGTTGTCTATTCCATGTGTGGATTTGAAGGAGTTAATGTTTGTTCAGCGACCCAAGAGATTGAATCAGAAATTCAGATGTTGTGCCGTTTTCTCATGATGAGGATGAATAATTGGTGGGGTTTGACTTTTAAATGGAGAGCTTAGCAGACCATCATATTTTCTATAGATCAGTAAAGGATGTTAGCATCGAACATAAGGCTTAAGGGATGCTTTCAGATCCAAATATGTATGTTGATGGATGCAACGGATCTAGTAGAGGTTCTAGAAAGAATGGTGGTTTTATTTTTTTAGGATAAGTAGTGAAGAAAAAACTAGTTAATTTTTTACTTGCTGAAAAGAGGGTATCTAAAATTTTTAACATGCCGAGGGGAAATCTGGCGAGTCCTCCTCGTGAAACTTTGTTTGCAGGGGGTGAAAATGGTGATGTGATCCCAAATCCATGCACTTATGCCATTGTTGTGTGTGAATAAAGTAGTAACAACTGTAAAAGGGCAACCCATCCAAATGGACACGCCCCAACCCTCTCGGGGATTTATAGAAAATGATGAAAAATTAGTGAAATCATAAAATTAGTCAATATTGCAAGTCGAACAAATAGATCTAGGGATGATAAATAAGATTATGGTGCCAAAACGAGTTAAAAGGGTTCGCAAACGAAGAATCTTAGGTAGTTTCAACAAAAAAATCACAACACATATATATATACTATCCGCGAAAAAAACGAACGAGTGGGAGGATTACCTGAGTGCTGCGAGTTTAGATGATTGATCTGAGGAGATTAAATATGAGAAACGATGATCGCAAAACGAATCTAAACCAACGAAATAGACGAGCCGATTCGGGTTTACGCGCGAGAGATACGAGTCGCTACTGTCGAAGGTAAACTCGCGAATGACAATCCACATTTTTAAATGAGTTATCACGTCGGTTATTCAATAACTGATGTTATAATTTTTTTAAAAACATTTATAACGTCGGTTATTCAATAACCGACGTAAAAACCTTCCTCCGATTCTTGTTTTACGTCGGTTATTTTATAACCGACGTTATAAAGGGCTCAAAATCCGCGTTTTTTTACGTCGGTTATTCTATAACTGACGTCAAAAACATCTGCGGATTCTATTGTTATGTTGGTTATAAAATAACCGACGTAAAAAACGAAGCCGCGCGATTAATAACGTCGGTTATAAAAATAACCGACGTTGAAGGTGTACCGAACACAGGTTTTTACGTCGGTTATTAAATAACCGACGTAAAAAACCTCATTTTACATATTATGACGTCGGTTTTATATAACCGACGTAAAAAATGGTGACGTAAAAAACGTTTTCTGCACTAGTGACACCTTCTAAGATCATTTGAAAGTTAGCATAAAATGTAATTTTACCGCTCCTGTGAATTGAATTTCAAAAATCAATGAGACATGGTAGAATCAGAAAGTAAAATGTTGTTCAATAGGATGAAAATAATTTTTGGTGAGTAATATCTTTTGAATTTTATTTAAAATAGATAAAATTAAATAGGGTAATTAACGGTAAAAATGAAATTATAATTACATTAACACATGTCCTAATTATATTTAATTAGTTTTTTGACCAAAATAAACCTTAGAAATAAAATATTACCCTTTTTTATCCACATGGACTAGAATAGGACATTTATTATATTTTAATTAATGAAGAGTTAGAAGTGTTAAATTCACATTTTAATAACTCAACCATTTTTAATATAGGGTTATAAATTAAATAAATTAAACTATAAATATTCATTATAATGATAATTTTTATTCCTATATCAGGGTCTTTTGTTTATAATTTATAGATATTAAATAATTAAAATTCAATATAACACAATGATGATGCAGTAATTACCTTATTAATGAATGATTAAAATAATTGATATTATAAATATCATTATAAATGTTAATTAATACATTTAATGCATTCCACTAATTCTCTAGGATAATATGACATGTTAGGATTTATTTAATGTATTTTATTTGAAGTAATGAAGTATTTTTACTTTCAAAAAAAGCAAATATTAAATAGTCTCAAAATAGACATTAATGAGTTTTTAAAACTAATAATATATTACTAAATGATATAATGTTCCCAATACTAAAGGTTTTTTCCAAAAAAAATATATGATGATATATATGTTATTAATGAACAACTTTGGGTTCTCTTGGCATTTTATAGTAAGTGTATTAACCATTTAATATAAAAATACAAGAAGACAGTGTAAATGTTAAACTATTTATCTAAAAGTAAAACTAAAATTATAATGTTAATATGGTGACATAAAAATGACTAAAAACTATTTTTTAAATGTATTTAGACCCATCCCTACCATATCTTCAATATAAATCTATTTGGAGATATTATTAATGGAAAATTATTTTATAATAAAAAAATATTTGTAGCTTTTCTTAAAGTGACCCTCACCTCTCTTATACAAGTGTACTACCCCTTCCTGTCACAATCTCACCACCAAAGACATTTTTTCTGCCCAAACCGTACTCATATATCTTCCCAACTACCATTAATTTATCATGGATGACTTACATTGTTCAGAAAGCCAACCTATGGAGCCCTTTTGATCTAATCAATATGAAGCACCCGTAGAAGAGGTAATAATTTTATCACCACTTACGTTATTTTTGTTCTAATTCTGATTATTCATTATATTTTATTTCTATACCAAAATAATAACTGAAATACCTTATATATACTGTGATTTAATTATAAATATTTTAAACCCATATTTATTATTCCATCATTCTTATTAATGACAAAGTCACCATACATTCGTTCGTACGGCGTACCGTCACCACGTCGTGGTGTAGTTTGTTATTAAACACTTCATTATTTAGATGGGTATAATAATTAATATAATTGATGTAATTAATAACTATTACATTTTATTCAATCATTATATGTGATATACAATCTATTAACATATGATTTTACCATCAATAGAATGATATCGTCGCTCGAGTGTACATACAGATTATCCACGAACACGATGGGATTCATTCCCCATTGATACCAATCAAAATAATTATCATTTTATGATTTAAAATAATATTTAATAAATGAATATTATACTAGATTTGAATCAAATTCATTCTATCCATTACCATCATGACTTACATTACAAATCATAAAAAGCAAAACAAATCAGTTAACACACAAAAGAATGGTACTAATGAAATAGAATTAACAAAGAAAGGTTAGAAGATCATATATGATATCATATATATATATGTATTTGGTTCTTCTATAATTTAATTACAATTATTTAACTATTATTCAAATGTTTAATTTACCCTTGACTATGAAAAATTACAAGGTAAGGGTTAATTTTAATATCTCTTTTTTATCATAGGTTTTTTTACCAAAGTATCTCCTGGGACTTCTTTATCATCTACATCCATGTTTATTTAAAATATATTTTAAATTTTTTTTAGCATTTACTATAATATGGGATAAATTTATTTATACCCCAGGTTGACTTTTTATAAAATGTTCTGAAAGGAATATTTCTATCTTTTTCCAAACAAGGTCCTTTATGGACTTTTCAACCAATTACGGAAAAAATGTTTTTATCTTATTTGGAGAGTGTGTCTATTTTCTACAGTTATAACACCTTAGAATCTTACCTTACATGATTATTATAATTATTTCAAAATAAATTTATTCTTTTATAAAAATGCGGCTTTTAATAGAGAGATATATTTCTCTCAAATAGTTTTTAACTCATCTATGTCAACATTCTTTTATGGATTTTACACCTTTTTGAAATTTGATTTATTATAACACAATCTTATATCTTATATTGAAGGTTATGTGATATTTTTGACTGTGGATAAGTTATTTTTATACCATTCATGGTTTATGGATAAAGTAATAAAATTTCATGTTCTTGTTTTAATAAGAATGTTTATGTTATGTTTCAAACTTTTAATATGTGGAATGCATTGGACTTATTATGTTATGGGTGGATCCGACTATATCTACTCGATAAATTAATAGGTTTCATAAGACAAGATAGAGTCTTAGAATAAGTGCATGACAAGATCTTATTTGTAGTCTTGGAAAAAAGCCTTGACTATGTCGTTATAATTTCCAAAAATTTTCATTCCATCATTATGAAATTATATATTGATATTATATATTATTATTTGACTAATAGAATATCCATGTGAATAGGTAAATCGAATTGTCTGATTTATCTTTTCCATATTATGCTGAATTTTATGTTTAAAAGTCTTGTGTTTTAGTCTTATACATTGACTTAAATTCTTATGTTCTCTTATGATAGTTTTCACAATATTTTTTTCCTTACTATGCATCTGAGCTCACACCATTCTTATGTTTTATTTTTTCATGGATGTGAAAAAGTATATTATGATTGACTTTTGGGATTAGAATAAGGGATATCCCTGTGTTCAAAGGAGACACAATGTTGTAGTTCTTCCATTTAATAATGTAATGTAAAAGATATGTATGTTTCTTGTACATACATGGATATTAAACTAATCGATATATCGAGAAATAATCTCTTTTGACCATGACAATGTTATGTAATAAATCACAAACTCTGGGTAAATAGGGTGAAGGTAGTACAGTTGGTATCGGAGGATGTTTACAACTATCTTTGGAAACTAGATTCATAAAAACTCTGATTTTAGAATAGTAACCTAAGATAGAATTTGAGTATTAGTATAGATGAACATCCAAATGTTTTGGTAATGTAGATATTATGCGGGTATTCAATGAAATGAATCCATGTCTAGATACGAGAAGGTAGAGGCTGGTCTTTAATAGATTTACATAGGGGTAAAATAAAAAAACACCACTTTCACCTAGAATTGAACGGGAACAGTTGCACGAAAACGGGCCATTCTATACTATTGGTTAGGAAACTCCCTTGAGATATGCTTAGGATAATTAAAATTCTCATTACAAACCATTAAGAAGTATATATGAGTTTATATGTCTTCAAATAAACTAATGTTATGATTATGTGACAAGATGTGTGTAAATATTCAATTAATTCGGTGAATTTTTATATTTTTTGGATTATATATTATGATGTGATCTAACATAGTGTATTTTATCATTTATAAATGGAACCCATTAGAAGAATGTGATCTCTATCAATAAGATTGATTCAATGAGTAAGACTGATCATATCTTTTTTGGTCTTAATCTAGCATTTAGAGGGAAAATATTCTCCAATTTATTCTCATCATATAAAGAAATAATGTCATGTGTTAATAAGATAACTAATAAATTCTTTATGTTCCATTTCATTGATGGGAAGACAAAATAGAAGAGAATGATAGAGAGAAATATAGATAAATAGAAGAAGGGAATGTTGGATTTTCCTATATGTGATAACAATGGAAAGAATCACCCGGGGATGTGCTTGAATGGAATGGGTGTTTTTTACATGTTTGGAGGAAAAAGGACACCATGTTCATGATTGCAATGTTATGAAATTGGATTGAAATGTTCAATGTTTCTTCTCCAAATATTTGGGACAATGTGTGAATCAATATGTGAATAATCAGAGTATACCCCAAATGATTCTATTGGTTAATTATCAAGTAATGATACTGCCTCAAATGATGAGTAATGATTAGTGTTCTTAAGTTGTTATTCATGAATTATATCATTTGAGTATTGTATTAATAATTTACAAGTTATATGAAATATAATGTATATATTGATTCTTATGAAGAATTTTTTTCATTAAGGATTTGAGAATTTATGGTACCAAGTAATGTTACACTGTTTTAAGATAATCATTTTTAAAAATATATTTTTGTGGAAAATATAACCCTTAATATGTTTCTAAAACTAAAAAATGGTTTTAGAATAAGATATGACTGATTTGGGAAAATTATATTTTATATTATTGACTACCTTGATTCTAATTAATGATTTATTTATTCCATCATTGTTGGAGTAATAAAAATTTGATGATAAAAGTAATATATCTAGAATTTTATAAAGAATAATGGGGCATGAATGTAATAAATAATGTTTTATGATAATTAAGGGTGTTACAATATTTTAATAGAAATACTGATGATGGTTCTCACATGTTATTATGTATAAAAAGAACATCATTATGTCATGTTGACCTTCCTTATAGATTTTTTTAATATTATTTTGAACTCAAGTATTTTGGGTATGTTTATGATTGTAATGGATTATGTTTGACATTGGATACTGTGTTTTCAAGTTAAAACATTTTTTATGATTTTTTTTGAATTTTTTTTTGTTATAATAATATCAAACCAGTGGTTGGGAGACTACCCATCGTGTCCGACAATGTCGCGAGACATGAACCCACAACTGAAGGGCAATAAGGTACATCACATACCAATGGACTAAGTGATTTCCAAGTTTTTATTATGTAGTTCTTAAATGGTCTTATAGAAGAATTATAAATTCTTTTTTTTGAACCCCAAAAGATTAAAATAAAAATAATATTTGTGAATTCTATTATCTTTTAGAGTAAAGGAGGATTTTGTGATAGAAGTTAGTCAATGTATGGAATATATGTTGATCCTTCAAAGATAAATTCAATCCACAATTGGCCATCACCGAAGAGTATAACTGAGATATGCAGTTTTATTGGTTTAACAAGTTAATATCAACATTTCTTCTAGAATTTGGCCCTATTGGGTAACCCATTAACCAACCTCAAGCATAAAGTTGTTAAATTTGTTTGTAAAAAATAGCATGAAGAATTATTTAAAGAACTGAAAAGAGGATTATTCAATTCTCGTTTCTGGACTCTACCATCAGAGAATGATGATTTTGTTATTTATAGTGATGCCTCAAAGAAATGACTTGGTTTTGTACCTATGCATTATGATAGGGCTTTTACCTATGAATCATGGCATTTAAGAATTCATGTATAAAAATATCCTTCTCTTAATATTGATTTAGATGCTATAATCATTGCTTTGATGATATGGATACACTATCTCTATGGTGAAAAATGTGACAGTGATATCGTTCACAATAATTTGAAGTATATTTTATCACAGAAAGAACTCAACATGAGGAAAATATGATGTCTTGAACTAATCAAGGATTAATATTAAAATATACACTACCACCCAGGGGAGGAAAATATTGGGGAAGATTCTTTCATTATAAATAATCATGGAGTTTCAAACAATATGATAGTATAAGGGATCCAATGTTCATTAATCTATTAAATATGGATATGGGAATAATCATGGAAGGTGAAACATCAATATTTTTTTAAATGATTTCCAAAACAACATTTCAAGAAAGAATAAAATGTTATCAGACATATGATGAAGAGTTTTAGAAAGAAATTATAGCTATTAATGATTGGATATTGATTGAAATGGTATGTGTAGATGAAATTTCCAAATTTTGTAGGAGGAAATTTGGTCCCGATAAACCTGATCTAGAAAGCGAATTGTAAGATGATTATCATAGACCCAATTTCTCTATACACCTTAGTAGCACTATGATGTTTAGGGATTTTATGGAAAAATTATTGGTGGGACAACATGGAGAGGTAAATTTCTTATAATGTGTCAAGATGTATGGTTTTTGAACATGTGATGGCTGGAAGACAATGTCCTAGAGTATTTATGCAACCTGTTACCATACGGGAGTGAAAATGGGATGACATTATTATAGAAATTATCATGGGTCAACCAAAGACTCCAGAAGTAATGATTCAATATGGGTCACTTTTGATCGTATTACCAAGTCTGCAAATTATCATTCTACAAGAGATGATTTACCACTTGAACGATAAAAAAGAATATATATTATTGAAGCTGTAAAATGTCATTGAGTTCCCCTATCAATTTTTTCTGATCATGATCCCTATTTAACATCAAGATTTTAGAAAAGACATTAGAAGGCCATGTATACTGAACATCGTTTGAGCTCTTCCTACCACCATAAAACTTATATAAAAAAAGAAAAAACTATTCAAATATTAGAATACATGTTGAGATCTTTCTTGCATTACATTCAAGGTATGTGGGATCAACATTTACCTCTACTAGAAATTTCCAATAACCATAGCTTTCATTCAATTATTCACATGGACCATATATGAAGCGTTATATAAATAGATATGTCACACACCAACTTGTTGGGATAATGTTGGTGAAAGAAAACTAGTAAGCCCTGATATTTTTTAGGAAACAATAGAAAAGGTGAAGATTATCCAAACACACATCAAAATAGCTCAAAGTAAAAAAAGCGCTATGTGGATAACTAACGGAAGGATTTTTTTTTCAAGTAGTTGACTATGTTTTCTAGAATCTATCACTGTGTAAGGGTGTCATACGATTTGGTTAAAAGTGTAAATTAAGTCTCTGTTATATCAGATCTATTGAAATTATAAAATGAATTAGAGTTGTATATTATCGTTCGGAAATGCTTCCGAGTCTCTCTAAAGTTCATGATGTATTTCATATATCAATATTGAGAAATAAATGTATGAACTAATGAATTTAATCACCTATAATGAAGTAGAATAGGAACTCGGTCAGTCCTATTGTGAAGAGCCAGTCATTATTCTTCATACTAGAGAACAAGTGTTGAGAAACCAGATGACGCAACTAGTAAAATTTCAATAGATAAACCATAAATTGTAATTAATAACATGGGAATCTATAGATCTTATGATAATGAACGTCCAGAATCATTTTATGTAGTAATATTCTAGAAATTTCGAGAAGGAAATTATTTGACAGGGAGAAATGTGTAACACACCAATTTTTCCATGATATGCTTCTCTTTGAATAATGCATTATCATTTTAATGCCCACTTTTTTAAATTCAATATATTTTATTTTCCAAAATGGACTTCATTTTTTGTTCGAAATATCAATATTAGCTTTGGTTGAATTTTTTCTATTTTTCTGAAAACAATCAATTTTTTAGGAATAGTGAAAAACATTGTGTTATTGATTAAAACTGAATTTTATTAAAATTTATATTAATTTAAAACTAGACACATAATACACATATTTTTACAATGTAATTCATTGGAGTCATTTTATAATAAGACTAGATATATAAAATTGTATTGATCTTTTAACGACTTTTACCCATATTCTATGTACATTTTCAAATTTGCATATAACATAATTTTACCACTTTTATGAATTGAACTTATAAATTACAAGAGACACAGTTGACATCAGTAAGTAAAATTATGTTTAATATGAGGAATATATTTTTTGGGGAAGAGTGTCTTTTGAATTTTATTTACCATAGTTAAAGATAAATAGTGCAATTAAAAATAAAAATGACATTATAATTACCCTAAAACATGCCATAATTATATTGGATAAGTGTTTTATGACCAAAATCAAAATTTTGAGAAAAATATGATCCTTTTTAATCAACTTGGATTAGATTAGGACATTTATTATTATTTCTGAAGAAGAGTTAAAATTTATAAACTCAAATTTTAATAAACAATCCATTTTTAATATATGGTTATACATTAATGAAATTGGACAATAAATATTAATTAAAAAGATAAAAATATTTCCCACATAATATTATTTTATTAATAATTTTTATACATTAAATAATTAAATTTATATTTATATAATGATGAAGAAATAATTACTTTATTAATGAATGATTAAAAAAATTATATTATAAATACCCAAATAAATGGAAATTGAGACTATTGATTAATTACACTAATATAATAATTTAATAGGACTGTTTAGTATTGATTTAATTTATTTTTTTTTCAAATTAATCAATTTTTTATGACTTTTAGAAAAACCAAATACTAAATAGTTTTAAAATTGATATAAATGGTTTTTTAAAAAAAATACTATATTAATAAAATATATAACATTCCGAAAAATATAAGGATCAGAATAAGAACTTATATTATGATAGATATGTCATTAATGAACAAAATGGGATTTATTAGGAAATTTATTGTTTGGTTATTGTCAATTTAATAAAAAAATAAAGAAGTTGTTGTAAAAGTTAAATTATTTGACAAAGAGTTAATCTAAAATATAAGGTTAATATGGGGGCTTAAACTTGTATAAAACATATTGTTTGATATTATTTCAAACCATAGCCTCCATGGACTAAAAATAAATCCATTTTTATCCATTATAAAATGAATATGGTTTTATAATAAAATAATTTTTCAATGTTTTCCTAAAGTTACCCTCACCTATCTTATAAAAGGTTACTATCATTTCTCTCAAAATAACACTTAAAAAGTCATATTCATCAGAAAGAACCTATTAAAATATCTTCTCAACTACCATCAATTCATCCTACATGCAATAAATTGATCATAAATCAAACATATGGATCCCTTTTGATCAAATCAAATGGAAGCACCTGTAGAATAGGTAATAATTTCATCACCTCTTTCAAAGTTATTTTCTTATTACACTTCCACTTTATTTGTTGTTTCCATACCAATATAATACTTCCAGTACCATATACATACTATGATATTATTATATATATCTTCCAACCATATTCATTATTCAACACATTTTATGAATGAAAAAGTCACCATAAATGCGTATGCACGACTTACCGTCTCCACATCGTGGTGCAGTTTTCTATTCAACACTTCCTTCTTTAGATGGGTATAATAGTGATAATAATATATTTAAATAATAAAAATATTAATTATTCTATATATATGATATAAAATCCAATTATATATTATTTTACCATCTATAGAATGATATTTTCACCCGTTCATATCTAAATGTTTCCATCTCCATGAACGCGATGAGATTCATTTTCCATCGTAACTATTCAGGAATATTTTTTATTTTATGATATAAATTAATGTTTATGAACTTAATATAATTATTTTTATAAATCAGAAACAACGTATCCATAAAAAATATGGCTTTTTTAACATAACATAAAATGGAAAATGAATCAGTTTACACCTGAAATAATAATTGTACGAAAATATTATTAACAAAACAATATTAGAAGATATTATATGCTTTAATATTTATGTATGTGGATATTTTTTAGTTTAATAACAATTATCTAACAATTATAAATGAGGATATCATTCCCTCAACTATGGAAAAGATCAAGGTAAGGGTTTATTTTATAATCTCTTGGTTATCTGAGGTTGTTTTTACAAAAGTATCTAATGGGACTTTTATTTTATCCACATTTGTATTTCATAAAAAAATATTTCAATTATATTTACTATTTCCTAGAATATGTGTTAAATACATTTATACGCGTGTTGTAATTTTTATAAAACATTTCTAAAGTAATCCTTCCATCATTTTTTGAACTAGGTACTTTATGACACTTTTTAACAAATTTAGGTAATAATGTATTTCAACATATATGGTGGGTAAAGCAATTTTCCAATGTTATAACACATTGGATGCATCCCTTAAAAAAAATTAGAATATTTTTGAAAGAAATGTTTTATTTTATAGTTTTGTGGCTTTAAATAGAAAGATATATTTCTCTCAAATATTTTTGATTTAATCTATGTCAACATCTTTTGATGGATTTTACACTTGTTTGAAGTTTATTTATTATAATATAATCTTCTATATTGTATATATGGTCTTGTGATATTTTTTTGTGGATGAGTTATTGTTATACCATTCATGGATTATTGTTAAAGTATTAAAAATTAATATGCTAGTATTAATATACATGTTTATGTTAGGTTTAATCCTTTTCATACGAGGAATGAATTAGACATAGTAAGTGATGGGTGGAGCCTGTTATAGCTCATCAATGAATTAGTAGGTCTCATGAGTCAAACTAGTGTCTTTGCACAAGGCCTTTAAAAAAATATTATTTTTAGACTTAACACGAGGAATTGAATATGTGGTTATGAGGTTTGAAATTTTACATTCTATCACTATGAAATTAGATAGTGATTTGAAATGTGGTTATTTGAAAATTAGAATATCCATGTTAATATGTAAATGGAATTATTTGATGTATCTTTGACATATTATGCTGAAGTATATTTTTTAAAGGATTGTGTTTCAGTATTATCATGTGCCTTAAATGTTTATGTTTTATTGTGATAGTTTCCTCTATATTTTTATCCATACTGAGAATCTATCTTCACCCCTTTCTTATGTATTCTTTTTTCCAGGATGTGAAGAAGTATATAATGATTGACCTACATGATTAGGCTATGGTATATGAGTGTTTTCAAAGGAGAAATTTTTTAGTAGTTTTTCAATTTCATAATGTAATTTAAAACATATGTATGTATCAAGTACATAAAATTATATTAAACTAATTGGTCATTTGCGACATGATATTTTGGGATCATTCCAATTTTATGTAATAATACACCGACTCTGGGTAATGTGGGTTGGGGCGTTACAGATTCCTTTTCTCAAAGTGGATCATAAAAAATGTTTATTTCATCATTTATGACATAAAAGAATTCTCTCAACATCATGTACATTATTTTATTTTAATATTACTTTATAATTTTTAGTTATATTTTGAAATAAATTAATTTTTCAATATTTTATTAATTTTTAGTTTCAAAAAGTTAAGTCTAAAATGAAGATGACATTTTTCTCAATCAAATAAATGATATGTTATTGGTATAATCATTCATCACTATAAAAAAATATTATTGTTACATTTACTCAAATGTTGAAAATTCTAAATGATTCCACCCTCAGTCAATTATTGTATGTTTTTTGATAATTAAGAGGGTATTTTTATGTAAACGATCTCATGTCCACATGTTAATCATATTACAATGATATTTTAATGGAACCTAATTGTTTTCCCAACATTAATCTTATTTCAAATACATTTTCATGGAATATTATTCTTTTCAAATGGTTAGTCATATTTTAATGTAATTTTTATGGAACCTATTTTTTTCTATAGTATTATCATATTTTAATGTAATTATTATGGAAGCCATTTTTTTTGGTTAATCACGTTTGAATAAGAATCTTATGGAAAACTTTTATTTTCAACAGGTTATTCATGTTATGAAGGAAATAATTATTTTTTATAAGTGATTACTGTGTAATTAATAATCTATGTAAATTTTTTATTATACATTTCATATATTTTTTTTCCTGATTGGTTGTTCTCATATAAATCATGGATGTTTGGTTTCGATAAAAACCATGGATGGCTAGTAATATTATTAACCAAGGTCGATGGGTTCTATGATGGACCAAGGATGGGTCATTCTATAAGAGACCTCAAATGAATTATAAACCTTGGAGATAGAATTATATTTTTTGGTTATTCCATTTGTAAGAGGTGACGTGAATATAATGTTCCAATAAACCAATACATTTTATATATGCTTGTTATTGATTTATAATATTTCATATGCTCATGAATAATTTCACAAAGCTTATGATTACCAATTGTGATGAAACATTCCATTGTTAGACCCATTATAATTTTTATACATTTTTTATGATATTGGTATTAATTGGATTATTTATTCATATGTTAATATCATGAACATTGATTATGACTTCATATACATATAAAAATATTCTACTCACTAATGAATTTTAACGAATAATTTTTATGTTTTCTATTAGTGAGAATTTGATCTCACTCATCTTATGATTTCCATTCTCCAGGTAACTATATATGATTTTTAATGAATTATATCTAAAAGAGGTGCATATTGATGATATTGATGACCTAATAAGGAATTTAAAAAGAATATTATAGTGGAGAAGACATTCTTTGAATTATTTGGTATTTTTATATTATTTTTTTATGAATTATATAAAATAATAAACCTAAAAGATACATGAGAATTTATTTGATGAAATATTAATCGTTTGATGTTCTATTTCAAGATAGTGAATATTGTGTGACCCTCATCAATATCACAGTAATAATTATGACGTTATCACAGGATCCAGGAGTGTGGGTATGCGACTGTAATTGTTAGTATTAGGGGAATGTTGTAGAAAAATTTGGCAGTTATGATTCATTATTTTAAAGATATCTTAATAATTATGGATATCGTAATAGGTTAATAATATTATTGATTATAATATATTCAATGAATTAAAATTATCATTGGTGTTTCATTTGATGAGTTCTTAACGTGATTAATGACAACATAATATTCATTTTATTAGAATGAAGTAAGTGAAATTCTGTTGTTAAATTTGAGTAATGAATTTACAATTTATGGAAATAATATTTAAGGTAGTTTTTACCTTTTTTGGTATACATGATCAGATATATTGAGATAATTAAAGCATCATTAGTTTTGTTCTATATATAACCATGAGATTGTAAATTGGTTTGGTGACTATTTCATTATTGTTATTTCAAAAAATTATCATATTTTTGAGTATCAATTTTTAAATGTGTGAGAAAACATTTGAGGTTAAAATGATCTTTTATATTATGTTATTTCAGAGTGATTATGTTCGAAATTTGGGGAACACTGTTAAATTATAGATATTAGTATATTATTCCATCATACAATGGTTTACTAATTTTTTAAATTATCATACCATTTTCTAAACATAATGGTTTTATAAAATTTATAAATAATTTTTGAATATATATTTATCCTCTTTATTGTCATGCAGTCTACAAAAGATAATTTTAGTGCATCATTCACGAAAAAATCATCTTGAATTCTAATTTTTCGGAGAAACAAGTGAGATTGTGGTGGAAATTGTCAAAAGGATGAAATTATACTCATTAAGTATTTATATTCCATTATGACCATATTTTAGAGGGAAAGTAGTTCCCTAAAAACACTAGAACGATTTGAAACAAAAAATACCCTTACAATCATTTTTGATGATATTAATGACCTTTTTTACACCTCATTTTTTATAGTTTTTTGGTTATTATCAACATCTTGATCATTAATTTTTTGATGATCAATGATCAATACCACTCTAAATAATTTTTTAGGCATTAAAAAGTTCTACCATATCCATATCTTCAGTTCCCAACTTTGTTATCTTATTTGGAGATATATTATGAGGTATTCTATTTGAACATTATACGTCCTTTTTTCTCTTATAAAAATAATTCTTTATTAACCCTTTTTATGATGACCATCTTAAAATTTAGGTATTTTGTAATTTCAAAAGATTTTTTATTGAGATAAATTTCAAAATTTAAAGAATAAATTTATTAGAATTTTATGTATGTAACATGTCAAAATTTTAAGAATATAAGAAAGTGTTCGATTGTGTATTAGACATATAACATTGAGCTTAAATGACCTATGATATATTCAACTATTATAACAAAGCCATTAAATTTGTGGGTATGAATAATATAAACTAAATAATTTAATATATATATATATATATCTAATTTTAATAAAAATATATATGATTGATAAATTCTTAGTAATCTAACAATAAATTCTTAGAAATATCATTTTATTATTCGAAAATATGTTTTCTAAAAAATTAAATTTTATTACATTTTAGGAAAAAAATTAATATTTTTTAAATAACATTATTTGAGATAATATTTTAGAAAATAATACAGATTTTAAAAGTAAAAATAAAAAAAATATTTTTGTTTAAATTATGGGTTTTTTTGTTCATGAAATATTTATTTTCTAATGAATAATGATAAATAGCGATTTCTTTTATAAAATATTTTATTTTAAAAAAGTTATGATATTTAAAAGCCCCATAATGTTTATGATAATATTTTAGGTTACATAATTATTATATATTTATTTATAATCTTGAAAACTAGTTTTTAATAATCATTATATTATATTTTTCTACATGCTTTTATTTGCGTTTAAAAATTAGAGGTTTATCAAAACAATTTTAAAGCACATAATAAATCTCCCATTTAATTAATTAGAAATCATGAATGAGTAATAATTTTACTTAAATATATAGATAATATATCATTTAATATTAATTTATATTATGTAAATAATAACTATAAGTTATATATTTGATATTAAATCATTTTTTCTTTTCAAAATACCCTTCTTTAAAATTATTTCTTAACACATATATGAGTTTAATTTTATGTTATAAATTTACAGTTATATAAAATTAATTTGGTAAAATGGTTTAAGTTTCATGAATTAGAATAATGTAAACTATATGATTAGTTTAAAACAATTTTTTCAATAATTAATTGTGATAGCAGAATGAATAAAATACTATTGTTAAGGTAAAAATGGGTTTACGAGCAGTTAAACAAAAATGATAAGGGTCAAAATTACATAAAAAGTTATATAAAATCTATTGGATGAAAATATTTCCAACATATCATGTCTAATTATCTATAATAAACCATTTGGGTTCATTTTCTCATATAAATAACATTGGTATACCTTTTTATTTTAAAATTTAACAAGGGTTCTACCCAACTCACTTGTGAAATACCATCCTTTATCCACTCTTCATCCAGCATTAAAAAACATTATTAATATAATACCAACCCATATCACACACCTAATTATATAAAATCATTATATAATCTTTATTTTTGTCTAAAACCAATTCTTGGAATAAATTGTGAATAATGTGAAATAGGTAGTCAGAGAAGAGGTTTTATTCAAAACTATACATTTTTATTTTATTTCATCATCCAATTTCATAAAATCATCATGATATATGAGTATAGGATAAAATATTATCTAATATATAAATAGGTTTTATTATATTAATTTAATTACCTAGACCCATATCCTATACTTTCTAATGGGATACACAATCAGTAATCTTGGTTAGGGAGGACTACCAACTCATAAACTGATGTCATTTGATTTCCATCATCACATATATTTGAAATTTTTAATATTGGATTATAATTATATATATGATATTTTTAATATATTTATATTTTATATTTATTATATCAAATATAAATTATTACATTCCTTTCTGTGGGTGATATGACATTGTTGTTGTGTTGTTAGTTTGTCTATGGCCTCACTATGTGATGTTATTCATTATTCACTAACTCTTTACAAGTATGGAAAAAATTTAAATTTAAATATTATATGTTATATAAATAAAAAAATATTTATACTCTTAACATATTTATCATTATAAAAATATAATATTATTATTTTATTCCAATTAGGATAGATATGGTAACATCATTCATGTGTGTGTGGACTACCACCTCCATGAAGTGATGTGATTCTTTTTTCATCACAAAATCCCAATAATGATATATATAAGTATATTAAAATAAATACTGTATAATTTATGTTATTAATATCTTTATTTCTTGATAAATTATTATAAAACATCATCCCATTCTAATCATTGAAAATTGTAATGTTACTCATGAGTACATATGGCATACTTTCTCCATGATCTTAATATTGTTCATTCATCATTACCATTTATAATTATTGATTTAGAAAGTATTATTTTTTAATAAATATGATAATTTTTTCATTAATATTATTCTTGATATTTCTATATAATTACCTCTTTGACAACGGTCAACGCACCAATGTCGTTTTGAAATAACAATCTGAATGTTGTCAAGAAGCCTACCATAGGAATAACTGATTATGTATTAAAATATATAATTAAAATGAAATAAAAATATATGATCTATTTATATGTTTATTAATCAGTAAATTGTTCTTATTAAATCATTTGTTTTATATGTCTTATTATATAAGAGTTAAATGACATTCATGGAATGTATGGACTTGACATTACAAGTTTACATTTATGATACACATTCCATATTCACCACTTAATTATATTTTGTGGCATATATACTTCCCCTTTTAAATTTTATATCATGTATATTTCATACATAATTTAATTTTCAGTTTTTTAATTAATTTTTCCAAGGTGATTCAACTTTTAATTTATTAAGTGGGAACGATTTTCACTACACAATTTATATTCATTATGTTATATAACATGAAAAATATTTTTAATTTTATTTTTTATTTATTTAATTATTTTTGATTATATTATGTTGAATTTATATTTTCTTAATATGGATACACATTTTATATACATAATTTCGTCATTGATTAATTATCATATTTAATGTTATTATTTTTTGATGGATTATTCATCTCAAATTCACTTATTTGTGACATATATTTATTATATGTACCTATATTCATTATTAGGTGTATTAATTTTCCTTTGATATGTTATATCATGAAAATATGTTCTTTAATGATATGTATTGTATCATTTTATATAATTTTTTCACGGGGCTTATGATTGAAATGTTACTAAAATGAAAAATTCATTATCTTACAATTACATTATTTAGGTATAATTAATGTTCATGGTTACTATAGAGGGAATAATATTCTATTATTTTATTTATAAATATATATATTTTTCCATATGTACAATAATGATGTTTCCATTTTTAATCTTTATTTCCTTCTATAATGATTTAATATGTAAAAAGAATATTTCTTGTATTGATACATATATTTTATTTTTTTAGATCAGATGTCCTTCACTTATTCATCCTTATTGTCTAAACTTTTTTTAAAATTGTTCTCATAAAAATATAATTTATTCCAAAATCCATTTTGAATTATCATATACATTATTTTTAACATTTATAAAAAAATTAGATAATGATTTCTGACTAGGTCTATCTAGACTCCATTTTCCAAAATATTTTGAAAAAAATGTTTATTCATAAAATTTATGACATAAACATATTATATGCATATAAATTAAATTATTTTCTTAGAAATTTCATATATTTATATTTATTTAAAATTTCAAAAAAATAGATATTTATTTTTTTAGAATTTTTAATTACATAATATATTTTCAAAAAAAGAATTTCCTGAAAATTGTTTTTCTAGGTATTTTAAAAATATTTCCATTCACCATAGTCAAAAATACAATTTTTACATATAATGTAACCAGGATACTTTTTAATGATACCATCCTTATTTTTTCTATGTTATGAAAATGTTTCAATGATTTTTTACAAAACAAAATATTTTATACGTTATTTTTAAATCAAGGAGATGGGAAAATTACCCATTTCGTTGTCATAATTTAATGATTTTTAATGAGATTATAAATGAACGCATTTATTTTCCATTGTTTAATATTATTTCAATTATATTTTTATTGAAATCATTTCACTTCAATGGATTATTTTTTTCAAATAGATTATTTTGAAACTCATTTATATCAACTTCTTGATAATGTTTTATAAAGATTGTCATTGAACTCATTTTATACAATATTTTATCATGTAATGAAATGAATAATGTCTTCTAAATTGGTTAATGATGAAATTATTTACATATGTAAATTAATAATTTTATATTTCTATGAAATTATTTTTGTTGATGTGTGATTTCATTATAAACTAATTTCACATGGTTCTGATAGAAACCATCAATGAGAGGTTATATTATTTACCAATTAAATGTGGATACATAATAAAACAAGGATGGTGGTGTGAGTTATAGAACTCTAATATATTAGGAACATCAGTGATGGAGTTTTACCATATTGTATATTCCATTTCTATTATGTTATGTGAATATAATTTTCTATGTTAATAATGCATTTTAAATTGTCTTTCTCTAGGTCCATAATGTTTGTTATAATCAATTTTTATATAACTTGGATAATGTTTGTTTACTATAATCATTCAAACAATTCTTATATACTTATAAAAAAATTTCAAGTAAGATTTTCCAGGTTTTTATTTGTATGAATAATATGTTTTTATGTTCTTACACATTGATTATGTCATCTTACCATTATTGTCTTATTACACTCATTGATGGCATTTTATTATTGAAACTTATGCTTACCCTTAATATGAATTTGTGCTCACACATCATATGTTCTTATTACCATGGTATTCATGTATGATATTTAATTAATTATATATATATATATGGGTTTTATTAGTATGTTATTGATGACAAAATATAGAAGATGAAAAGATGGGTACAGTTGTAATGACAGATTATTGAATTCGTTGGTACAATTTATGTATGATTTTTTTTAATTCTGTAAAAAACTAAATTTATATGGTCCCTAATAATGTATGTAATATAATATTTTCTTTGACTCAATGGTTTTTTGTAGTAAAAATTGTCTCACATTCATCACCAGCAAATCTAAAAATGTATTTGTTTCCCTAGATTCAATAGTTCAGGTATAGTGATGATATATTTCACTCCTTAAATCCATCAAAATAAATAACAAATCCAAATATATAGAATCATCATATAATAATAAAATAAAATTTTATAATGGTGTGTGAGATGAAGGATATGAATTATTATATCACATATCAGGTAAAAAAACCAAGAACTCCACTATTATGTCAGGATTTTGACCCCAATTTAATATACACATCATATATAATAATGTGGTCTACAACAACACTCTATAGTCTATCCATTAGTTTACATTTAATGAAATGTAACACATTTAGTAAACTCAGCATATACTTTGTACATATTCACCTTACATTCAATAATATGTAATAACATTTGAAACTATTTCCAAAACACATTTTGGATATCTTCCAAAACACATTTTGGAGAATCTATCATTTAGTTCCACCATAAACTAAATCATATATGATATATTGGGAAAATACATCCAAAAAATAATTTCTTTATCATGAAAAATAAAATGAGGTTAGATTTCAATGTTTTTTGAAAAAACATGTGGGAAGTCATAATACTCATTCACAAAAAAAATATTTGACCCCACAAGACTCTATATTTTGATAGAAACTAAATATACCAAAATCTTTCTTATATGTGAAAATTAGTATCTTTAAAATAATTAATTCCACATTACGTATAATTTAATCTGTCATTATTTTTATCGAATATGTTTATATCCCGAATTTAATCACTAATTATGTCATATAAGATTTTGAATAATCTTAGAATCCATTTTTCTTATCACATTGATTGACCATGGGACCTGAGTTATTTCTATCCCATATAAAAAATGCTTTATTTTTTTATTATGTCTATATATAATATATAAACAGATGAAAAAATATATTATCATATACCCACATGGATGATAAAATCACATAATCCACATCCAAATAGATAATCAAATCACTTGTTCCATATATACTTATAGATATAAACATGGTCATCTTATCTTAATCTAGGCCCTAAATATCACACACATTATATGAGAGGGAAAATTAAATATTGGTTTAACATCAACCAATAACACGACGTTCAATATACACAACCACCTTGTAATTAACATTCCATTAATTTGGGTTTAATAAAGGAATCAATGTGGTCATATTATTATTCTTGGTTTTATGGAGTCATAATTTTTTTGATTGCTTATAAAAAATATACCCCTAACACAAAAAAGTCATTGAATAGAACAATTAAAAGTGTTTACCTAGGTTTCAATAAATACCCAAAACTAATTTTCCCAATATCATACATTATATATATATAATAAATCTTACCCACAAAAACCATATCTATCCATCACAATATAAAATAATCTATACTGAACATTGATTTGGGATAACTCATTTTCATACCTTTAGAGGTCAATTACCATTTTAGATCATAAATATATATAAAAAATATGTATTAATGAAAAAGTTACAATATACATTTATATAAGATGATATGTTTTAAAATTTTAAAAAACATTTTGAATACTAGACACTATAAATATGCTCAAATATAATGAAATATCAAATGGAAGGCCACTAATGATGCCTTTTATTTTCTTCACATGTATGATTTTGTTGAAAAAATTATGTATTTATATAATTTCCACCATATGTCTATGTGTAAAATTGATAAAACCTCCCATTAAACACTTTTATGTAATAAAACCTATAGATAATACTATTTAAATAATGGTTAGAGTAGGAATGATGTTCTAAATATTCAAATAATTGAAAATTATATTAAAACTCTATCACTTCACAACATATGATGATACAATGTTAAAAAAATTAATTTTCTTAGAAAAAATTCTTATTTTCATCATTATAATATTTTAATATTTTGTTATTTGAATTTCATTTATATTTTTCAGAAATTACATATAATTTATTATTTTAAATCCTCATTTGGATTGATGGAAACGAACACTGAAAATTCAAAATAAAAATGTAATGCCACTTATAATATGATTGGAATGACATAATAAAAATTTTGATTAAAAAATGATAGAATATATTTTAATTCATAAAAGTAGTTCAAGTTATTATATACTATGGGAAGATATATTTTTTTAATAATATTATCCTTATTAATTCTTAGAACTATTTCCATACAATATAAACTCAACATCATTTTATATCTGAACACCAATCCCAATGACCCCCTCATTATTTCTATAAATTAAAATAATACTATAAAAACTCCACCTGTAGATTTTTTAACACCATTCCTAGATTGAATTCTAGCTATCAAAGATGTAGTGTTAATGATATATGTGGGTGAGTTAAGACTATGTTGACCTAGGTGCGACTTTTCTCGATACGAAAATATTTTTCTCCATCCTCATTAATTCTCAACTATATAGATTATGATTAAAAGGATCCTTAATGATGAGGTTTTGTTGATAGGGATTATTTTGGTTTGTGAGGATTGTGGATATGAGAAAATTATTATGGGTCAATAATTCTATAAAGGCAGTCTAGTGAGCTAGATATCATTATAAGTTTATAGTGATTATTCTATAACGACATGTTGCTACAGAATTTGAGTATTACAATTGTGATGATGTGATGGTCATGGTGTTGGGCGGGGGGGGGGGGGGTAGTATAAATATATTCAAAATATTTTATTTCTATTCATTATTTTAAAGATATACATTCCCTATTACATTCCACTATAAAAATCTAAATTTATAAATAATAATAATAATCATTCTCTATTTATATTTTTTTTCAATATTCATTGAAATTTTCACTCCCATACTAAATAGTTTCTAATATATTTACCAATATTGCGGTGAAACTCCTTGGGATTAATGATCTAGTCACATCCAATTAGAATAGTTTATTATCTTAATTTTATAATTTTCCACTTCATTGTGTCTAATTATTCTTCATCCACCCACTTATGATCAATATTTTCTGTTGAATAAGATTTTTGGATAGATAAACTCAATATTTTTTGAAAATAAATGTTTTTTACTAGAGTGTAAATATTTAGAATTGTTATATATTATGATTTATATCTAATATGGTTTTTATATTCTTGGTTTGAGATACTAAAATTAATATTGTATTCGTTAAAATTTTCAACTGTCGGTTATTGGGAACCCCTTCCACCGTAAAATCACAATATTTTAGCACATTTATATTGGAATTGAGGAAGAATAATATTAAATAATATTATTCATAAATAAATTATAATAAAGGTAATAGTTGGGAAAAATTTTAAACCTATATCAAATGATAATGAAAATTTTAAATTCTTGATATCTTTTTATTTAATCATCATGACTCCTATAAATTAAAATCATTGGATAATCAACCATTAAGGGAATCATTGATTAGGACATGAATATTGGAAAATATGATATAACATATCATATGAAATTGTCTTCCAAAACACTTTTAAATGGTTACAATCATTACATCATTGTTTATACGAGGAAAAATTAAAACATGGTCTAAACCCACTTGTATTGGTCTACTTCTGATGCAAATTTCCTCATTCTATTAACACAATGACATCATTTTAAAATCAATTATGTGTAATTCAACAAATTAATATCCTAGAGGACACTCCTTTTTTATAGAGATACTGAAAATTAAATAGAGTTATCATTAATGTCACAACTCTTATCCACACATACCATAAAGGGACTTGATCATTATTCATCAAAATTATTTTTTTTGGCAATAATTGATATTCATGAATTTTAAGGATGTTTTTTGGTTTTTTAATATAAAATTAGGGAATATATATTACATTAAAAACTAATTTTACATATTTTGGCCACATACTCTTATAAACCATTACTCTTTTATAAAAACAATTAATATGAAGCATTTTTTATTTTATTGTAAAATCATATTTATTTTCAACATTACTTATTTCTTATTTCTACTAATCCTTAAAATTAATTTAAAAACATTAAAAACAAAATATTTCCCCAAAAATAACATTAAAGAACATAAAAATAAATTAATAATCCAATTATTCTAGGAATATTTATGAAAATTTTCATTTTCAAATTAAACTGTTGGATAGAACAAATATTTTCATACCTGAGAAATAAACTTATCTACCCAATTTCTATTATATAATAGTTCATAAAATATATTATAGAAAAAATATGATACATAAATTTTTGTTTTCAATACTTAAAAAGAATAGCATATTTTTTTAAAATTTTTATATTTCATCCTTAAGAAGTAGAAAATAATTTTATTTTAACATATGATAGTTGGATTTCCTCATAGAAACATTTAATGTAAATGAAAATATTTTAAAAAAAAAATAAATCATATGGGTAACACGAGGAATAATTTTCATATCATTATAAAAAATCTAATAATAATCACTATTATAAATCGAGTAACATTCTCGATTATAATTTAAATTACCATCGGAGCTACAACTACAATAACCTTCACAGTTACAACTAGTATAACCATCATGATAACCAGAATAATAGCCTTAATGGTTACAAATAAAACAAAATATATAATAAGTATCCAAAATAAATCATTCCCAGTGCATTCAAGTTATAATATAGACACATCACTCTTTGGTTTATCATGTAATGAACCATAATCAATAAATAATTCCAAAAAACCATTAAAAAAATCATTTATTTTTCATCATTTCACTATAAGAAAAATATTTTCAGCATCAACAATAATAATTTTTTTAATATAAAAATATCCATTCCAATTAAAACCCATGTTTAGGATACATAGAATAAATGGCAGGATGGTTTTTTTATAAAATATGTAAAAATATAACGGAATCCAAATAACAAAAATTGATTATGATGGCTGTAAAAACCATTAACATCATATATGTTAAATTAGAACATTCAATATTAGATTTTTTTAATAATTACTATATAAATTACATAAAAATATTCCATTGGAAAAATACTGAAAATACTTCTAAACTTAAAAAAATATCCATTATATGTTTTATCCAAATAAATACATGCATAATAATATTTTAGGAATATTTTTGTGGTGGCGAATTATATAAAAAGGAATATTTTAAACATTTAAAATGATTATTTTGATGTAATGTTTCCATTACCTCAAGACCAACTCACCACATACATTATTTATCATAGATAATTATAAACATATGATAATTATATATAGTCTTGACAATCATTCTCATATTTATTTTTGATATTATAATGTTATAATTGATTTCTTAATCAATTAAGTACACATCATATGGTTAAATGCAATTTATATCATATGACCAACATGATATCAGATGGTATCCAATATTAAAAGAATTCAATATTCCATAATATTTATGATAATATGAATGATATAATTTATAGTTTATATATTTATAAATTTCAAACCATCTCAGGAATATGATTATAATGAATGAACTATCTTATAATATCAGAGACGGTTGGTCATACAAAAGCTTGTGTAACATTTTGAACTTTCATTGATAATTACAAAAAATAATGAATATTATTATTATATCCTTACATAATGATCATTATATCATGAACATAATATTATCTCTTTAAATTAACATATATATATCATGAATATGGTGTGTTGTAAAAAATCAAAAAACTCTATAGTGTTGGTATCCACATATACTCACAAATGACATCATTAATTTAAAATATATTTAAAGGTAAAAAATTAGGTGATATAATTTCAATAAATAATTATTTATTTCTCATTAATATATATATATATATATATATATATATTGAATAATATATTATGCCCACTCGTGACATGTGGCCATGGAAAAAAAGTTAAATTGGTTTAGAAGGTGGTAGTTCATCAATCACATGAATGAATATATGACATCCCATTTGATTAAAAATTATATTAATATATGTTATTCCATTATCCAAATAAAATCCTAATATATGGGTTTATGGTCTCAAAAACAATTAAAAGGGAATGTAAATATTCCAATTATTTTTGAAAAGTCAATAATAAAAATTAGATTCAGGATTTTGATAACATTGTAGATGAATACAAAGATTGAAAATGTAAATAAAAGCATCCGCATACTAAATACCAGGAATGATATGTAGGAGAAATCACCCATGACCTAATTTGTATGTTGGAAAAACACAATGTAACCACTCGACACAAACCATGTCGTTGTTAGAATCAAGGTGGAGAATTTTCCCCCACATACAATGCCCACTGTGAACAACAAAAATAGTGAAATAGAGGAGAAGAATTCCTCCCACACATAATGTCCCAATGAAATCAACAGTTCCCAGATAAGGGAAAACAATAATCTTCACAAGAAAAATATAAAGTCATTCATGGGATTGAGGGGGTGATTAATATCGCCACAAACTGCAACACCTTGGTCCACTTTTGACCATGTAGTCCACGGGCTGGGTGATATCCTAATGGTATTATGAAAAAGATGCTATGAAATATAGATATCCATCTCCCCTAAATCACTATTAAATAATGCTAAAGGGATCTATTAAGGGGACCAGACGATAAATGATATCATAGACTTGTTAGATGTATTTTTGAAGAGATTGATCGGCTATGTGATAAACTATTCTGAAAAATACCTAAATGTATAAACCCACAAAATATCATGAAAATAAGAAAACAAAAAATTATTTTGTAGACCATGTACATAATAGGTGAACTGTGAACCATATCTATATAGTGGATGAACTTCCATTGAATCAAATGATTAATAACCCTTCTTCAATTCGGTGCCAAGTGTACCACAAGGCTATGCATGTGGAATCTTGAACCACTTAGCACCTCGCTAAGTGGATGGAACTAAACACCACGTATCATAATTCTATTGGGATAGAAACTAAACCCACTTGGAAAAAACATTATACAATATGCATATAGATTCATGTATCATTATGGTACACAGAAAATCCCATCACCCTCGTAGTAATAAATTATGAGGAAATGTCCCAAAACCACATGAATAAATGTTACCAATAATAGGGTTGTTTGTGCCAAAATTTGGAATGATAATAAATACTAAATGGGACCACCAATTCCAAAGGGGATGCTCCATGAAGCAGCTTCATGATGTCCTTCAGCACCGTAGCTAGTATAAAGCCCAAATGAACCACGATCGGCACCAAGTTGTAGCCCCCTTAGTGATTTATATAGAGGAGAAATGCAGAAGAAACCATGATTATGACACAATTGACCGAAAGCATCATGCCGTGGAGGGTACACGACCAACTCAACGGGCACTTGAAAATTGACGGAGGCCACTACGAGTGTCGTATAGGGAATTAAGGATTCCTCTGCACTGAGGATGGGATGACGTTGGATTCTCTAGTTATAAAAAAACAGGATGTAATCCCCTTTTGATGGAAAATCACATGTTGCTTTGCAATGTTCTATCAGAGCTCTGTGCAGCCTCAATCCTATTAATATCGGGCTTACCCTCTGACCCAATGGATGCATACCCTAAATATTCAAATTATCTAATCTCAAATCATGATAAAACCACTACACTATGATGTATTGAAATAAATGGTCACTTCATGGTATTTTAGAATAGTGAAATACCATTTACAAAGTACAAATACAACAACTCTTCAAATAGGGATTCCCTTCTGGAAGACCGTAGGACATTGAAAAGAAAATGAGATCCCTAAAGGAAGTCTGGTATTATCAAAGCGCTCATGATTTGCGAAGTACCTCCAATGAACATATAGACCAAATGTTAATGTAGGATCATTGTTCTTCGTGTAGTACATCACTTCACAGTACGACGCTTTGTAAGGTACATGTGCTCTGTGACGTCCTACTCCACGAAATCACTTTCACATCATGATGAATCATTTATATGCATATATACTCCATTCCTTAGCTATGACACTCTAATTCATTAATCATACCCCTTATGAGAGAATATCCACACTATAAATCACCAGAGAATATCAAGGTCCTTTCCAGTGAACCATTTTTCTTCACAAAACCTTCTCCCGTATGGCCCTCTAGGTCTGTACAAAGTGATTTCATGGTCCCTTGGGTTGTTATTCACAATTCATTGCTTATACTCATGATTCATATAATTGTAATGTTAATGGATATTTATTCTTCACATAGCCAAAATAATGTGATACCCTTAATGGATTAATCTACAATCACACATCGTAATGACATTGTTAATGTCTTCTCTTCCCCATGTGTGGGTGGGTTTCAGTTATGTAAGTACTAAGGGTGTGGAGTTAATCCTATTCATCAATGTTGTAGGATAATATACTACTATGAACCATCATCCTCATCAAATGATGTTAAATTATGTCCTCACCCTATGAAATATATTCGGGGTGCCCCATCTCGGACATTTTTCATGCCCACTGCTCACCACAGGAGTGAGATCATCCTCGCATGGAATATGATCCTTCTCGAATGGAATGACATCTGTCTCCAGTAAAGGGAAACCAAATTTGTTTGACCACATTAAATTTATTTTGGGACGTATCATCCTTACTCCTCTCTTATTCCACAAGAAAATGCCAGAGTATATATGGTCACAGGGACCATAGCTACCCATCCCTCTCCCCATGGGCTCTATAACCTTTTGGACACCATCATAAAGTAATTCCTAATCTCAATCTCACTGGACCACTAACAATGTGTTTTTCCTTTTCTCCTCTATAGGTTACCAACCGTGCATAATCCTCACTCTATTCCTCATGGATTCACTTTTCTTGATGTGGATATCATTTCATTGATGCCTCTTGATTCTCTCACCGAGCATGACTCACATGGGCTTAGAGTATGTATTGATCTCGGCATCCTCTTTGTGATTACTTAGTGTATAATCCCACATTCCCCCAAAAATAAACATCATGTTCATCGATCTATTCCCATTATAAGAAAGGTACATAGGAACCCTCCTTGAGGATCAATCCCTCCACCCATAGGTCCTAACCACTTCACCTCTATTAAACCCCAATAGGCATGATGTTAATTTGTATTACCCTTATTGTCTTGTATGAAATAAACTATCTCATGCGAAATACATGGGTTTTGATCTCTATATCCTAGTTAGGGTACATAAGAAGCCTGCAATATGATCAAACCCAAACACTGGTAAAACTTTCAAACAACATGGGTTTTGATCCCAGTCTCTCGATATAGGATATGTAAGAAGCCTCCCTGAGGTTAAACCCCAATCAATGGTAAACCCTTTTGAACAATGTGTGTTTTTATCCCTGTCTCCAACTTTGGGTGCCTATGAAGCCTCCTCTAAGTTCAATACCAATCGAAGGAAATCCATTTTTTCACCATTGTTAGGATCCAACTCTCTCGTCCGCCCCCAGGCATTAAATCAATCTCAGGATGCTAAAACCATTCTACCAGCAACAATTCATCGAGTCATTGTCCTTTGCGCACACCCTGATTGTATGAACCATCCTAAACTATGTGTACTTGGATTCCATACCGTGGAGATATGTTAGAATCCTCTATGAGGTTTAATCTCATCATTCGTGTCTCATCTCGGTCTCTCCCTTTAGCCTTTGTGTTTTGGGATGGTCATCCCACAACCCAATTGTTCTACCCCCTTTGGGTCCCATCCATGCATCCATTCCCATGGGAACCCTCTTGAGGTGTCCCATTACCCCTACCAAACTACGCTAACTTTGATTTCATGTGATAGGGATATATAGGAATCCTTTCAGAGGTTCAAGACCAACATCACCATCATCTTCACACATGTTCCATCACATTCCTCTAATTTACTTTATTAAACAATCCATCATCCATACTGATTCATCGTGGGGCCTCCACATCCCTGTACGATAATGCCATCCTCCTAGGAAGATAAGGATGCATAATACCTGTACAATCCAAGATCCTCCAACCAATAGTTCCCCTCTCGTGATGGTCCACTATCCATGTGTAATCCCCAACATATCACTGGGTTGTTGTCTTTGTGTACTCCCCAATTCATCACCCCTTTGAACTAAATGGGTATTGAACCTTTTATATTAGGACATGGTACATAGGAATCCTCCCTAAGGTTCAATACCAACCATTAGTAAATCATAGTGTCCCATTTTTGGGGACCAAAGCATCCTCGGATCCATCTTCGTTGAATGCTTTGATCCACTAGTCTAGTAAACCCCTTTGTTGCTCCCACTTAGGGTGTACCCATCTGATTCACACTTATCAGTGTATCGGTCAGTCTGAATCATTTTCGGTTGACGTTAAACTCATGGAATATCCTATGTAAATCATGGGAGGATGAGGGAAACCATAGGGACATGCCTAAGGTATATAATTACTCGCACTGTATATGGGTTGCCTCAGGTTCCCGCACCCTCAGGAAGCCCTATCATAAGGGTAATAAACCTAGATGCCTCGTGATTTCAGATTCCATACATGCCAACAATATCCAACACGACTAATCCCGCGATCAATGGTTACTTCCCTAACATGACCCCTTGGACTCTCCGGACATAAGTAGTGTAAATAATTGGTATCCACAAAGACATGGCACCTGGAAGAGATCCTTGAAAAACCTATTAAACTTTATAGGAGACCCAAACTAGGTGACATGTTTTAAGGAAAATCCATGTAAGGAAAAACCAATATCCCATCATCCCATTTCGATTTAGGAGAAAACATCAATGAAAAAGTGACAAATCCCACCCACCATTTGAAATTGGTAATTTGGGGTAACAGTGCATTGTATCCTCCAAGGGCGGATTCCTGCCATGGAGAAAGCATTATAAATAGAAATGGTATACATAACATGAATCCATTTTCCTTAATGTGGATATTAGTGTAGTTTGATGAATATATGGATAAACATGTCAGCAGATCTTGATATCTGGTGCCATGTCCCACTAATGAAATTAGTGGTCCTGGTGTGAAACTCACCAGAGATTAAGGATGTCGAACATTCTACTTCCTGTTCTATGATATTGTCATCCTAGAACATTCATACTAGTGATGGGAGATGAAATGGAACTGGGGCATTTGATGTTACATTCTTCCTTTTAGCACTAATGGTTGACCTATCCCACTTTATAGGACCAATAGACCAATATCAAGAAATCGATCACCACCCCCCCCCCACTAATGTAGGGGTTGGAAGAACACTAACATGACAATCCTAGGATGTCCCATATCTTTTGTGATTACCTCCACGTTTACAATTTAGGGGAACCCACCAATTATTTCACCATTTGAACTTGTTCATAGGTGGGTGATCAATGACATATTCTGAATTTATGAGGAAGAGGGGGTTATACCAACATGGGATATAGCAGGACAGGGACTAGAGGCTTTTGCACCTAGCAATCATCACTTCCCGTTAGGGCCACACTGGGAGCCACATCTCCCCACTCCGACCAACAATCATTTCAAGAGCCTCTCCCTAGAATTTTTTGATGACTCGCTCCATTACGCCAATGAAATTAGGGATGTCTATGACAACACAACTATGATTCTGTCCCAAGGGCTACAAAAGAGGTATCCCTCCAGGACACACCAACAACACCACTCGATCACATAGGTTCAGGGGCATGTGAGTTATACACATGCACCACCATCCCTAGTCTGGTTAACTCGGTGACAATTTCATGTTCAAGCTGAAAAGTATGCCTTCCAGGGGGCATCATAATCAATGGATATAGTGGCCCATGACACCAATAACACATACAAGAAATTTTATGTTTATAATGAATAGGGTAACTTATACTTTTGGCTTGATGTGAGGCCCTAACTGCCCATGGGTAGGTGGAGAGGACTCTCTTGGTCACCGACATGGGTAGCTCCCATAATGTGATAACCCACAGTGATGACATCTAGCTCGAATGCCATACCTGTGCCCCCACCAATGTGATTGTATGTCATCCCAACTCTCAATATCTGCATGGAGTTCCTCCCTTGGCCACGGGATTTCTGGGTGAAGGCCCTCCCCACCATACTGACATCTGGAATAAATGTTTCTTTTTCAGTTGTGATCTTAGGTATGGAGCCATCCCACTTGTCGCATATCACAAATGGGATGATCCTCCTCACCTTGTCATCCATCTATTCTGTGTTCTTCCCCTAGTTCTTTCAGAAACAAATGATGTTACTTATTATCCTAGAAATTAGGTAACCAGAGGTATGTCATTCTTTATTTTCATCCAATGAGGAGGTCTTCGCCACGTTCAGTTTGACAAATACGAAGGACCCCATCAAAATGTCACTACTATGAGGACCAAACATGGAGCTACTATCCGTGATCCGACCAGCATCAATGGAGGTCCTAATTCCTCCAACACTTCAGGTGTGGATTCTCTCTACACTCCAACTAGTGGACACGAAGGCCCTCCCCGTGTTCCTTTTGACATTTTCTCAGGTGCTCCTCGCACCCCGACTCACCTAGATGGACTCTTCTCCACCCCTTAAATAATTTAGGTGAAGGTCCCACTATTATTGAAAACCTACCATGTATTGAAAAACCATCCCAGGGAAGAAGGGAGGGTCACCCCTTAAAAAGGATAAATACAATGATGTTTCATACAGTGATTAACCACATCTATCTTTCAGACTCTGAGGCTGAGTGTGATTCAAAAATGGAACCTAATCCTTCTAGAAAATGACTTCCACTAGATTACCACATCCCCCTGAAGATATATCAAGGAGAAGGACGATTGGCCTCTATCAAGGGTCAAGCCATGAAATCCTTCTGATATTCAATAGGATCATTCTCTCCCTCAAATAGAGATCACAGAGTGGTGTTTTGGGGATCAACAGAAGGAGAGAAATAGCATGACCCACTATATATAACCATGGACCATATGTAGGATACTTCGGTCTCCAGTACATATTACTAAGATGTGGAGGCGCAATCTCTGCATTCTTTGAACGACAACCCAAGATGTGGTGGTTTTTCACCTCACTCTCCGAATTCTCTATCAGATAGTATAGAATCTCAGCAATCTGCTTTAGTGGCATTATTTGTTCCTCATCCACCCTATATCGATGAATGGGAAAACCAAGGGATATACACCGAGTCTGAGGAGAGGATCTTGTGGTATATCCTTAAACTAGGCCATTTCCTAGAGATTTTATCAAGTTTCAACCACATTATTTATTATGCTGAAATATCTTACCCAGGAGAAGGTTCTTTCCTTCACCAAACCCTCAAGGAGACACAATTTCATCTCCATAATCGGTAGGTGGCGTACCCCAGGGGTGAGGAACACATTGAAGATATTTCCTAGTAATTTCTTATGGTCGACTTGGTTGTCCCCCATGTGGCTCAACTCCCAGAGTCAACCAGTCTCCATCAGACCCTACAAAATATTATGCTTATATATATAAGGTTCTCTGCATATTCATTTTGGAGGATTCCCCCCATATACAGATCTTTGGTTGGTGGTAGTGTGCATCCCCTAATTTCTGATCTATCTGGCGCCAGCCCAACCTGACAGGCGATATTGAGGATATGCCTTCATGTAAGATTAGGGTTAACATGGTTGACATAATAGTGATAGAGAATGATTTACTGCTCCATTAAGAGAACATACCCCCTGATGGGTACTTGCCCTCTTGGATCCATTGGGAAGGGTTACACATTAGAAAAGAAATTTTCTAGTTCTTCCATTTCCTACCGATTCATTACCTCTCGGTTGGAATCTCAATATGGTAAAAGACCACCTTGGGGCCATAAAATCCTCTGCCCCATTTGGATTAGTGAAAAATATGGAGGATGAACTTGAAATTTCCATGTTTCATCAGCAGCTTTTGGAGAATAAAATGATGGTTGAATACCTTCTCGCTGAACGTTCCAAGGAATAATGATCAAACTATGTTAATCCTCTATTAGAGAAGCTAGGGAAGGTACACCCTTCCCCCAATGAGTTTCTTCTGGGAGAAATTGACTATCCAAGACCTATATATAGGGTAGATGTAAGAGTTTATGGAAAAAGGCATGATATGCCTCTCCAAATCTACATGAGTTGCATTATAACCCTCCTCGGTACCCAGCTTAGGTTCCCCTTACCACTCTGTAGGTAACTCCCTTGAAGGTCCTGTAGGTCATCCCACAAGCCGATCTATGAGTTGTTGGTCCCTCCTATCACAATGATAATCCACCCAACACTCTGGTGGTCAAAGATCCTCGTCAAGATAAAAATCCTCAATATGATGACCTGATGGCCCCTATTATTCCACGCCTCGAGGCTTTATAATCTCGACTGGTGGGAATCCTTCCAAATGGAAAGCCATATTCAACAAGGGTGGATGATTGGCCAGTACCCCCTAGTTTTGATATTCTACTTCCCTCCCCCCCCCCATTAGTTGGATGGTCAATCCACTACAGCATCTGTCCCATTTCATCACAATGTGGGGAACCATGCTAGCAACTCTAGCGCAGTAGGAGGGCACCAAAGCGGTGTTTATTACAAACATTGGAAGCCCCAAAATTGTTTGGTACTGTCAGCTACCCATTGGGTCAGTAACCATATGGGATGATCTCCATAGGATGTTTCTCTACTAGTAAAGTTCTACCACCAAGAAGATGAGTATTTATGACCACTTCATGTCAAAACATAGGCCTCACAAGTGTGTCACAAACTTTGTCACTCAGCGGAAATGCCTCACATATTCTAGGTCTATGCTGCAAACTCATGAACAACAACTAAAAATGTATATGGGGAATGTAAAGACTGAACTGTTCCCCTCTCTCATCACATATATCTTCTCATGAAGATTTCGGGATTTCACAGACAATGCCCATCATCTAGAGGATGCCTTGCAGCATGCCAAGAAGACACGCCCATCACCTCCTGTAGTTCTCGTGAGAAGAGTTGCTAAGGCCAATCCCACGGTGGTGGAAAAAGTAGAGGCACCCTGGAAGATGGATTTATTACTAGTAGATCCACCTCCATATCCTCACTAAAGCCCTCCAGCTATGGCAAAGCCTTAGGCCTACCAGTGCACACCTCAAAATTAGTAGGTGCCCCCACATATTGTTCACCCACTACCTAGATGAGATAACCAGTTTCCACCTCCTCGACATGCTCCCTCAACACCTCACAAGGACCAGGATCCTCAACCCCCCTTTATGGATATAATGAACCATACCTAATCATTAAATGAGGATCATTTCCTCAGTTATTTTTGAAATGCTTTGGAATAGGGAATTCTACGGTTTCCAGAATGCAGGAGACCCAATGAGGTAGATCTCATTGATTTCCACAATTACTGCTCCTATCACGGAAACATAGGTCACACCCTCAAATAGTTCTATGTTTTTATAGTCATGCTCTAAGACCCAATTTATAACAACATAGTCTAGTTAGGTCCATCCATAACATAGGTTTCAAGTATATTCACAATGCCTGACAGTAATAGTGACAGTGAAGGAGAGTTGTAGTAGGTTCCTATCTGTGGGTCCAAAAAATACAATGAATGGATGGCTTATATGGAAGTTGTCTATTCCCAAGGTATTATTAGTGCATGATTGATCCATCCCGAGTCTTTCTAAGTCCTCACATAACCTACAACCACTGGTTTGGCATCAATGATTAATCCTTCATCTTACCAGAATGGAAAGAGTAAAAACTTTATGGGAAAAAATCCTCCCATCAATGCCATCATCATCCCATACTCTTAAAAATTTCATTCCCCCAGAGTTGGAGAATACCCTTAGAATACACCCAGGGAGGGTGGATTCATTATGTGAGAATCAAGGGTATGCTTCGATTAACACCATGGAGATGATAAACCCATAGATGATTCTTGATGACGAGGAGCACTAGATACATCCTAACAAATTCTGCAGTTTTCACCAGCGTTGATGAAGCTATAGTAAAGATAGTCATTAAAATGCATGGATAGATAATTCTATCCAGGATATGAATGACATCAAAACTATAAAACATTCCCATCATAGAGGTATGCCTGCACATCCTTCCCATCTTGTATCACCTGATACGCCTCTACCGCCATTTGTAAAACTCAATCAGATGGAGCCACAAAGATCATGCTACGATCAGCTATGTTCTATCCTAAATCTACAATATCTATCTATAAATTATCTGTTACTCCCTCTTTATGTTTTTATTAACGATAATTGGGATATCCCAAGCCCTAGTTGGCCTCTGGTTCAACCAGAAGGTCCCATTATACCTCATTCCACAGAACGATCTCTTATCAACAGATGTTCGTGCATGGAACAGAAGTATGATATCTTTAAGAATCATTCCATAATTTTTTGGAATACATATCCTCAAGGATATTTTCTTTCCAGCAGATATGTGAAAATCCCATTACATGGCGTTAAAAATCCCCCTCCACTATGAGATAGAAATAGTAGTTGCAAAAGCCTTTCGTGTAGTGGTACTTGAACATGCTGAATTTCAGGGCATTATCTCATTATCTAGATAAGATGAAGGCTCTCTTATATATGTGAATATTCTCCCACTATTCATCATTGGACATTTCAATGGCAAGGAGTTTTTCCACTTTCTGATCGACATATGGTTAGAGATCATCCTTTTCATAACCTTTACATTCTATAAGATGGGTATGTCCAAGGATTATTTGAGTCCATGAGGACTAAATATTCATGATTTGGATAGGGAATAAGAGACACTGATTGGAAATATCCACCTGAAGACACAACTCGATGGATTGGTATCCGGAAATGAGTTTATGGATGTTTCAAAAGACATCGCCAATAATGTGTTTATGGGTAGGTCACGGCTGCACCTCCATGTGGTGTTCTGTTCTTCATCTCACCAATTCCTTAAGTACTCCCACAATGGTCAAGTATTTGTAATGCAGGGTGATTTTTTTCACATTGAAACATTTAAATCCTACTACCTAGATGCCAACTATTACAAGAGAGAGGAAAATCAAATTTAGGCTAAGGATGTAGATCACGATACGACTATGACCGACCTGTGGATAGACCTGGATGATGTCAACATTTTCCCAATCCACTGATTAGAGGCCATGACCCCAGATGTGGGGTATTGTTTTTTGGTTTCTAGAATTTGGGGGAATCCCAAATACAAGTCAATAGGACCCTAGAGAATGACATCGTATTCTTATAAAAATATGCTCTTGTGATCCCAGAGCCCCCTACTTCTATAAGGTATCGGGATGTCCTCCCAATGGAAACATCAATACGTCATATATTATTATTTCTCTAGGCTAGGATAAATAGGTCTAAAACGATTCACCACTATTTCTTTAATATAATAAAGCATATCCCCATAGGTCGAATGCCAAATAGGATCAGGTCTACCACTTTCATCGCTATGGTTTGGGTAATTCCGGATCTCTCTAATGCGATGTCCACCGCATCACGGGATGGAGCAACTGTCTAATCCAGATCTATCAACTCATAAGAGTCACCACCCATTGAGGATCCCTCCCATATGGATGAATAAGAAGATTTAGATGATGATACTTCATCATTTTAAGAGGTTGTATCTAAAAAATGGATGAATTGGTAAAGGTGTGCATTGGTAATGAGACGGATCTGAAACCCACACTGATCAGAGACTCTATGCCTATCGAAGAGAAACATCATTACATGGACTTCATGAAACAACATTGTGCTGTATTTTCTAGGTGTTATGATGTGATTATGGGACTATAATCTCATGTCTCATTCCTCTACCATAGTCTTCTAGAAAATCATCGTGGGTTTAAACATCCTCCAAGAAATATGCACACTTCTCACTGTGCCATGGTTGAGTCCTAGAATGATAAGATCATCAGAGTAAACATCTTAAAGGAGGTCTAGTACCCCATATTATTGAAAAAAATTGTGCACTTCATAAAGAAGAACGACCAGATTAGAGTTTTCATTGACTTCTATGATCTCAATAGTCCCCACCCAAAGGATGTCATTCCCCTTCCTGTGATGGAATTGGGGATTGATTCCACCGCAGTGTTCCATGAACTCCACTTCATTAATGTTTATTCCATGTATAACCAAATTCGAATGGGCCATAGGATGAAGAGTCTATAGCCTTTAGGGAACAACAAGGTGGTTTTTGCTTCCCGGTAATGTCCTTCGGTCTAACGAATATAGGGTCCACCTATCAGAGTTCCATGAAAACATTATTTAAGATGATTGTTGAGATGTTTGATGAACTCAACATTTGTGATCTAGTGGTCAAATCTTTCCAGTGCTTGTACCATCTCAAATATCTTGAGAAAGTGTTCAGATTTCTTCGATTATGCCATCTGAAGATGAACCCATTGACGTGGGCCTTTGGGGGTCACCTCCAGAATGATATTTAACTTATTTTTTAGATATATAGGAATTGATAATGATCCACATAAGATAAAAGAAATACGTTAGATGTCTCCAATGAGAACGATTTTGGGGATTTGATACTTTCAATACCACATACCAAATATACTCTAATTCATCGCAAATATAGCTGGAAAGTGTAATACCATTTTTTAAATCCTGAAGAAAGGTGCCAATTATTATTTGGATGAGAAGTTAAAGTCTGATTTTTAATATATCAATAACTACCTATTAAATCCTCTATTACTGATGCCCCAATTTTTGGAAAGTCACTCGTCGTTTATGTGACTGATCTGGAATGATCATTCAATGCCCATCTTTCCCAGAAAAACAATGGGGGATCAGAGAAAACATTATAATATCGCAGGTGCATGATCTTAGATACTGAGAATAGATATTTCTCTATTGAGAAGTGTTTTCTTATGATGGTATTCACTATAATGAAATTGTGCCATTACATGTAGCACCACGAGATACAGCTTGTGTCTCGAGATAATTCACTAATGTAAATTTTGAAAAAAACCCAATGTTGACCGGTTTTCTATCTCGGTGGGCAGTGATCTTCTTGTAGTTCAACATAATGTTTGTCTCTTATAAGAATATTAAGAGACATGAATTGGTAGAATTTCTCACCGTCCGTCCAGATCCTTTAAACCACTCTCTAGATCTTTATTTTCATGATGAAGCAATTCTTATTATGGATCATGCCATTCTATATTAGAAAATGAACATTGATTTTTCTTTCTAAATCCCTATAGGAAAATACCTAATGATCTTAGACTCTACATAGTGGGGTTGAGTATCATCTTCTTCATTCTAGCACAAGAAGTTCTTCGATATTCATTCATGTTGTAAAAAGGATGTAACAACTATGAGGCAGAGTAGCAGGATCTCATTATTGGTCTTGTGTTGGCCCTGAGGATTCACATTCTCCACTTACATGTGAAATGGGACTCTATACAAATCATGTAGATCAACATTGACTACATCGTGAGGAAGTCGAAGCATATGCCACTATTATAATGCACCCTCTAGTTGATGGCTCAATTCCAATATTGGAAAGAAGTAAGTAATCTCCCTCTATCAAATAACAGTCAAGCCGACACCTTGTCCAGCATAGCCGTATCATTGTTAGTACATGATAAGGAATATTTGGTTATCCATTTGGTACATTGGAAATTCATCAATCATGTTACTCTATTTGATGATGATGATAGGCCCCAGGTAATCCACCTTACCACTGGTGCGTCCATGTCAGGTCCCCCAGGTCTCCTAGTAGTGGTTTTTGAAGTGACTTATGACCGTAGGACCCCCATTATTGATTATCTCTAGCACTATAATCCCCGATATGATCGAGGCAAGTGTGATTGAATCTGACACCACGTGTTTCACTTCACCCTCTAGATTGGAAGTCATGAGAAGATCCTATACTAATTCATGTTTGACGGGATTCACCTCCATTGAATTCAAGGTGGTGATATTTCTCATGTCATGTAGGAAGTTCATCCCAGTTCTTATGTGGATCATCATGTAAGGATGAAACTATCTCATCAGATATATATATTTCGGTATTTATGTCCTATAGTGATCTGTGAATTTGTCAATATTCCCACGAAATTCAATTAATTCCAAATCCATTCTAATATTTTTTGCCAGCCTCCAGGACCTCCCTACAATTCTTTGTACTTATGGCCCTTTGCAGTCTGGGGACTTGATGTCATGGAACTATATCCACTAGCGATAGCTCACAAGTGTAGGATAATCTTGACATCTATATATTTATTATATAAGTGGAAAGAGTCAATACCACTCAAATAGGTCAAGGTCCTTTCTATCATGGAACTTTTGAGATCCAATATCATCTACCGATTTAAAGTCCCTTAGGTTATCCTCACTAATAATGACACCATCATTCAAGAATCTGAATTGATGAAGTTGTATGCCTAGTACAACATCCATTCTAATCATACATCTTGCAATCAAGTGCAAGGAAATGGGATGATTGTGGAATTCAAAAAAACCCCCTATTACATTCTCCAGGAGATGGTTGGTCTGAACAAGAATAGTTGACTAGACAAACTCCCCAATGCTCACTAGGCCTATCGAATAATAAATCATAATACCAATCAGGTGACTCAATCTCCCCTGATGTATAGAATGGAGATAGTCATTCCCATAAAATTTAGTTGTTGATATTGCTGAAAACTATCTAAATTCTGTGGAAACTAGATAAGATATACAAAATCCATCTCATTGAACTGCAGGTGCTCAATGAGAACAGCCATTGTGCCCTGCACAAACTAGAGAATCATCAAGACAAGATAGCCAGATCATTCAAATATAAAGTTCACCTCCTCTACTTCTTAAAAATTGACATGGTGTTGGCTCTAAAAATTCCAATTATACCAAGTAGGAAACCACCTAATCTAGAGTACAAATTAATAGGACCTTATATCATTTAGTTGGTTTACCCCAATGGAGCGTACTCCTTGGTTATTATTTATGTTGAGCGTATAACTCCTCAAGACAATGAAAAATCCTTCATGTGGTAGTTTTATTGTGTAAGCCTCAGTCCCATGTGACTTTAATATATTTTGTATATAATGCATGATGTTAAACTGTGTGATCCGTCCAGGTTGAATGACATAAACCTACCCATAACACATCCAACATGATGCAAAACTATTTCTTCATCCTACGTGATGTTATAATGAGAGTGCGAATTTCTTCTATGGGACCGACCCGAAAACTCATGATCTCCCCTTTGTTATGGACCCTAGTCCTAGATGCTATTCAAAACACATGATTTTTTGCATGCCTTTTTATACCTGATTCACATCATTTTTATAATGACATAACTTTATATTCCCCTCATAGGAGATCTCAACCTCTTTGGTCCTTACCGAATTATGTTAAACATCATGATCATATTCACACATCACACATACCCTTTATTTGGGCCTCCATCAACATTCACATCCAAAAGGGCCCCCAAACGGTATGGATTCTCGGCATTAAAGATCCCCTACCATTTAGGGCCGTCATCCTTGAGGGTATTGAGCAAAAATTTGATGTAAGTCTCACATGTCAACCAGGTTCAGTGTTCAATGATCATTTTTTGTTCCTATTTAGGGTCACATGACATGGATGCTTGATTTCGAATGAAGTCACCATCCATCCTCCTTCATTATCACCACCCCTATATGTCTCAAATGTTTGGTGTAGTGATTCATTTTGTCCTGCTGTCCCATCAAACATTTGTTTGTTATGAGCAAGAATGTTGGTCTGGATGGGATCAACACTTGTGGATATCATTCCCTCATTATCATACCCTTATATTTTATTGGAGTGACTGATCCCATTCCATGTTTCAGACACCGACCATTTCTAACATGGACATAGGAGATTTGGTAAGGAAATAAACTAATAAAGGGTCCCATAATCATGGTATGAGATCTATGACCAAAAAACCAAGATCTACCACATCATTTTCATATGATGTTAAACTATATAACAATTTTTTAACTATCTTCGGATTGATTCCCATCCTAATGGGATATATAAGAACAACCATATTTCCTTTTTTGCCTCATGGATATAGTTCTAATTTATGATTATGCGGTGTGTTATAGACTTCATGTCCACATTCAAGTCAGGTTATTTTTGGTATGCCACACGCATCCCCTTGAGACACCCATCCTTCATTTGCATCCTTTCAGCAAGTCATTAAATAGAACATGTCCCAAAATGATTTACGCATTCCATCATTTGGGATTTCATCATCATTCACTTCCGAAAGGACTTCCTAATGAAATGGATTCTTGGTCTTAGTGATCTTCTACCATCTCGGTCCAATGACCTCGTGGATTTTGGGACAAAAATTTGATAAAAGTATCGCATTGTGAATATGGATAGAAGTCGCTGCAAATTTTTTGTTTCTATTCTAGGTCACAATATAGATACTGTGTTGTAAACATGGTCATTAGTAATCCTAAATCATGGTTTCCATTATGCGGTCTCCCAAATGACAAGCAAGGTGATTCACCCTTTCCACCCATTTATCCCATGCAAACGACATTAAACAGGGCATCTGCAGTATAAGCTATATGACCATAAAATTACATCTTCATAACATAATTGTCAAATAACATTAAACTGTATGAAATCTTGAGAGCTATAATGGATTGATTCATATCTTTATGGGATATATAAGAACCCCCAAACATTTTTCTTTCAGGTCCAACTCATGTTCACCTATTCTTTCTCTCATCAAAATGGCCATGGTTCTTTCTAGGAATTATGACTATTGATTTTTATATGGGCTTATGTACTCATTCACCTTGTGTTATTATGCACACAATAAACATTCCTCTTGAGATCCCCCCTTTCATATTTACCGCATGATGTAAAACTGCATGGCACTTCAAAACTATGTGAGGCTTGATTCACATATTTATGGAAAACATTGGAATTCCTGGACATTTTGTCTTCAGTTCCATCCCGATATCTTAGAAACCTCCATTACCTTATGGCCTCTTGGCCTATGTTCTCTAGGATTGGTGTGGGGTGTGTTAGGGGCTTCATCCCTTATACACGTTGGGTTTACAATAGCCACACCATGTACCTCTCTCTAGAGATCTCTTCATCCCCTTCTCCTCTAATTATTTTCTCTAGTAATCTTCTATCAAAATTCGACCCCTAATCCATCTTTGGAAATCTGCCAAAATTCCTAGGACCACTATGGTTCATGACCTATAGTGTTGGATCCTACATATAAATGTTTTCACCCATTATCATGATTAAGGGTCCCCATTACTCAGTATTTCATCACATTTCACATTCTAATGGACCCACGAACGATATGGATGTTAGGCCCCATGGATCTCTTATAGTCTCTAGAAAACATCGTATAGTATTTTAGAATGAAAAGTTGACAGAAGTACCTCATTTAAAATGTGGTCAATGGTCGATGGTCAATTGTTTGTTACCATTTCAAGTCACACGATATAGATGTTGTGTTCCAAACATTGTAAATAGTTACCCCCATCATTACACCACCCTAATTAGGACTTAATTTGTGTCCATGTGATTAACATCATTTTCCACTCCATCATGTCCAAGAGAAATTTTGACAATCTTGGTTCTATCCATTAGTGTATGTTTTCATGTTAAGAGGACTAATCTCCAATGTGGTGTCATTCAATGATCCACACCATTTTCCCTTTCTCTATATTCTACATGTTGTGAAGACATTCTTTTCCCTTGTTTCCCACATATAGCATGGCTCACATGTGGTTATTGATTTGGTCACAGTTTACACCTACTTAAATGAGTCTCACTTATTTCCGTCTGATCTCCTTAACCATAAACTATGTTCTACCACATCCATATCGCATGATGTTAAACTACCCAAATCCTCCGAAAACTACACGTGTCTTGATTTACAATCTTATGGGATATGCAGGAACACCTGGAAATTTTATTTCTAGGCCCAGCTTACGCTCTACTAATTACCAATTCTGTTTGGCCTTTTCACACTATTGGAATTTATTTGATTATGTGGTTTGGTGTATGTGGTCTTATTCCTTCAGTCACATATGGTATGAGATATTTGTGCCCTGTATTTCTCCATTATGAGCTTGTATCTCCTTCCGCCATCCTTATTAGATTATGTTAAACAACATGAACTCATTTCAAATGACATGTGGATTGGTTACCATTATTAGGGGATATGTTGGAATGCCCAAATATTTCATCTATTGGTCCATCCCCATAACCTCCAATCTTTTTTGGAACTTTGGACTCAAGTTCCCGCTTCTAGGGTTGCGTGAAATGTAATGAGGACTAATGGCTTAATTTTCGTTAGATATTCTTTGTCACCCCTCACACAATCCTTTTAAAACCTTATTATTTTGTGGGAATCTTTCCCATGGGACATTAAACTATTTTCATTTGTCCCACCTGACCTTAAACTATTGTTTCTTTTCCACACTATGTTAAAATTTAGGGGTTGGTCCTATTATCTGACTCTAAACTATAACATTATCATCCTGGATTCACAATGAAAAAATTGCACTATATTATGATGTCATCTCTCGAAGGGACAACATGTTTGGTATTAGACATCCACCATGCCATTTTTCAAGGCCTATATTGGTCATGAATCCTATAGCGACACCTGGATTATCTGTCATAGATTTATTTCTTTACAAAAACCCATCAACCATACAGGATTAACCAGATCAATAAAATTTTCGAGAACTACATTTGGCTTGATTTCCATCATAATTGGATACATAGGAATGCCTGAGCACTTTTCCACAATACCAACCCAACTTTCATTTTAGGTCCCTCAACCGAAAATCTCCCATGGGAGCTCATTGTGTGATTTTCATTCTTAATTTCCTCATTCAAGTCTTGTAATTCTATAGCGGCACAATGTGTCTGACATTCTACTTTCTATTATGTTCCAAGCTCTAAGACAATAAAGCTAAGATCCAAACAACCATATTTCATGACATTAAACTACATGATGTTTATTAGAACTATTTGGGGCTTTATTCCCATATTCATGGGATTTGTAGGAATTCCTAGTCATTTCTTATTCTGTTCCATCCCCACATATCTAAAATCCTTTCCTCTTTTGTAACCCCTTGGTCAAAACTCTATTAGGATCATGTGTATTGGTGAGTAACATTTGGGTCCACATTCACGTTGGTTTTTTGAAAAACCACACAATGTGTTTCCCTTATCTCTTCTCCACTAGGTCTGAGTTCGACAACCATAAAATAATATATTCCTAGAAGAAATACTTGTGTCTTGATTCTCATACTCATGGGATACATAGTATCACACAGACATTTAGTCTCCAGGTTTATCCCCAAGATGTGTCCCAATAAGGAAGGAATATTTTTTCCCCATCTACAATGGGTTTTGAAATTTTGCCACCCTACACACATTCAATTAAACTACGTACCCTTTCAATGGTCCAATTTATGACCATAAACTATGATTTTTTATCTCCAGGACCCTTACCCTTGGAAAGTGATTATACTCCCACTATATAACACATCTCATTGGCATACTGAAATATGCCATGGAAAAGATCCCAATGTGTGGAATTTTCTTATGGACATTCACGTGTTTAATGTACATACTTTATTATTCCTTCATTTGGATACACATCCTCTTACATGTCTAAAGGGAACCCATTTACGGCCTGGACTCAAGACACATTGGCTCGCCTGCCACCTTGGGCCAATGCCCTTGAAGAAATTAGACAACATTTTGTGACTAGTCATGTTTTCGAACATGGTCAGTGGCCAACCCCCATTCTTTCATCCCCATGCTACGACAACATGAACCAGTTGTTGTATTTAAAATTGACTAAATGTTACCCTCTATCATCATGCCACCATTGTTGCAATCCAGATCAAGGGAATCATGATTCACATCTTTCCACTTCATTATGTATAAAATGAATTCTCCCACAGTTAGTTTTACCCCTCCACGCATCCATGTGGGTTGAGTAGGATGGTCAGTAATGTTAGGACATGATTCACCTAAAATTATGTTGACCCTAATGTGTGCCTCCCTATACAAGGAAAATCCCATCACAACTCATTGTTTCCCACATCAAACATGAATCATGTAGGCCAAGTGGTTTTTGTAGGATGTGTACAACTGTATCCAAAATACACATTCCCTTCTTCCCACATGACATTAAACTACTATTTGAGAACTATGTATGACTTGATTCCAATCGTAATGGTGTACATAATAATGCATGAACACTTTGTCTCAAGCCCAACCCAAATTTTTCCATCTTTGGTCTCTCATAAAATGATTTTCCCTAGGATTATTTGGTTTGGTGTGGACTTTTTTGGTTCCAATTCACACTATTTCTATAACGGCTGCACCGCATACTCCCCCTTGTGATATCCCCTTTCACTCATTTTCCATAGAATTATACGTTGTCACATCTGAATATCTAGTTCCCAGATCTAGCCACATGCATTAATACTCCCAATACAGTTATCATGGACTCTTTCCCCCATTATAAAATGTTCATTGCCTCCATCCAAACATTATGACATTAAACTATGTGTATACCATCTTTATTTTCATGACATGAAACTACAATTCATTCTAGGTCATCGCCAAAGAGGTCATATCTAGATGTAGGTTTGATCTTGGTTCATAACAATGCACCCACCTAATGTTTTTTCATAATGGTAGTGTAATTTAGAGAGTGATCCACTCTATTTGAATAACCCAACAATCCACCCATCACACATAACGTGCTATTTATTTAGATCCTCATCCACTTTCAAGCCTGAAGGAACCCCTTAACTATAAAGATGCTTTCCCTATTTCTCACCTACTATATTGGGAAAATGTTCCGGAAGACTAATGGATTACATTTCAAGTCAAAACCCATGTTCCAATCATGGACAGTGGTCGAACTAGAATTTGTATCCACAATTTAGGCTAATGTAATAGGGAAACTGGGTTTTTAACACGATCTACATTTAGTATTCTTTGTAAATTAATCCCTACAATGCTCTAAATTTTGGGTATCATCATACACACATTACACTCCCCTCTATTAAGATGGATTCTAATGCCCTTGGCATTACCCTGCTCGAGCATTAGGGAATGTTAGGAAAGCATCAATTTAACTACTCTGAGAACTTCCTTCCTATTTCCAGCCTCCCAATTTATTCTCAGAACATTGGGTCGGTTGTTTAGACCCTGAATGCTCAAACACTAGTTTTCACTCTCATATTCTAATGAAATAACTATTCAGTGATCCCTTGTTTCTCACATTGGGAATTGCCCATGTGTGTTAAGGTATTGATCACTAGATATTTCAGGAATGTGAGGGAAATAAATAAACCAATATAGATAACATAAATCATTCATGCAATGAACATATACAATAAATGACACAAATTATGTTTATGAGTTTACAAAAGTTACAACAACAAACAATTTTACCCTCCCATAGATTGGTTGAACTTTTCAATGGAGCATCCTTAATCTGACACACTCGAACTTGTATCATCCAAGATCTGATGTTTCTGTTTAATATCCTGCACCTCCACGATAGTGATGTGGAATAATTCTTCTACCTCAATCGGGGCCTGATACCTGTTGGCTTGGATAATAGCCATCCCGTCAAAGGATCAACTCAAATATTCCTCAGAGTCTTCTTGTAAGGACTTTAATAACTATATGAGCCTGGATTTTACATTGAGGAATGTATAATACTCATTCACTCCCACCCTCAACCATTGGATCTCATTTTTGGCCTCCTAAAATCTCTTTATGTTCATGAAATTCCTCCACTTCCATCCCACACCAAGGCCATGGTCATGCTCTTACATTTTCTCTTCCATTAAGCCTTGGATGAGCATATGTGGATACTGGGAATCCACTCCTGGAACATATAGTTCATGCAAATGGGAAAGAAGCCTCCCCAACTAGTATATACATTGTGCCTCTGTCGGTCTCGCCAATGAGGTGCTTGATCAGCATCCATGACCAATGATGTATGACCTTTATATCCTTTTCATGATAATTTGTATTGTCCTGGTCTTCATGGTCAGTAGGATCATACGTGGGGAACACCTCTAGGTACTCATCAGTAGGATCTTCATCTCGCACCTGGTCAGGTAGGTCAGGTCTCATGTCATCCAATTGATCCCCGTCAATGAATTCCACAATGATGAACTTAGGTTCTATCCAACTGATTGTACAAACTATGATCATGAGTGTTTTGGATGGGTAGGTATGGGTGTTTTCATCCATGACCATCGACTTTTCCATGAGAAAGGAAGATCTAAGAGCTTCGACCATCCTCCCCAATGCGTCCCAAACAATTTAAAAAGCTATGTAGGTGAGGATACATAGACGTGAGTTGGCCTAATTTATTGGATAATAGTTTCAAATAATTTCAAAAAGACTTATAATGATAAAATAATAAATATCTCCCATGAGGTGTTGCCATTGGAATACCAAGTCATGGCCCCCCATCTATTGTTGGGATATCCAAATACTTCGGGAGAAGCACCCTCACTGTTGAAACACTTCTAGATGATGTAATCACCATTGCCATGGGTGTAGATCAAGAATATGCATCTACTGCTTCACGAGAATGGTTTTTTCATATGAGTCCTTCCTTCACTGGTCGAATGATAGTTGAGATGGGATAAATGAACTAAATAAACATTTCAAGAAACCCATTTAGAGTTTAACTCATGGGCCTCCACAAACTCTTGAAAATCTGAGTTGGAAACCTCAACTTCCTTCAAATGACTCTCTCTACCGACCTCTTCCCCCAGGAGGACCCTTCTGATTATTTCGGTTGGTGGAAACACTCCCTAAATTCAGTTCCATGTAACTACCAGGGGACTGTTCGATTGAGAATTACATTCAAATGATACGTCCGTAGAAATGGGGTACCCCGAGAGTGAAATAAGTCATCTAGATCAATGATTTATTGCTTCCCTTAATAAATAGATAACAAAAATCAATCCCTATTGTGAGCAATTCTTGAAAAATCCATCTCAAGATGGTTCAATTGGGGCCACATCTGGGAAGGATTGAGGAATGGTCTGTTAAAATCTCAAATTCCCCATGCCTCTATTAAACTAGCATCCTAAGTCATATATATATGGCACAATTACTTCCCCAGAGAAAGAGTGGGTATCCTAATGAACCTTCTAGGTGACCTCTTCTCTCACTGAATTTTCTCCTCTGGGAATGTTGGGTCCACTATTTTTGCCAGCCTCTCGATTTACTTGGGTCATGCTACTACTATAGCCCCCTAACAAAGGAGGCTACCTCCAAACTCTTGGAATACTCCTTCACCAACCCATAAATAAATGTGAGCATGAGATGCTCATTCCGCATCTTTCCATCCATATGTGATAATAGAATCCACATTTTCCTCATCACACATGGTTGGTCCTCATAGTGTACTACCATGTAGGCCCACAGGGTCATCCTGTAGACGAAATGGATTTGCCTCACAAAGTGGTGTGGTGTGTACAACTCAAAGAGAGGCTTGCGGTCAACTCATGCCACCAAGACTCCATCTAGAAAGGATAGGAGGAAGGGATGATGCTTCACTGTACCCTGAATGTCATCAGTGAACTTGGATATTTGTAATGGAAATAGATGGATGTTAAAATCATCTGCCTTCCAAACATGGTTCATCACTAGTGTCAGGGTCATTTTAGTCAAGAAACTCCCCCATCGAATTCCGAATAGCCGGTCATGTTTCTGACCCTATATAGAAAGTGGGGTTAAGGTATTCATAGACTCGCATATGCACCGTTATCCACACATACAAAAGATGGAGCATCACACACACACACTATGTGGCTTCTTCCGATTGATAATATTCTACAATACTTTTAAAACATATCCAACACTGGGATACCAAGATTGATCCACTCTTCCATCGGCAACATAGATTCCATGATAAACGTGCCCTTCTGAATGCCCATTTTTGTGTCCCTTATTGGTATGATCCATCCACAAATGAGCATCAACATGAATGCAGCCAACCATGCCACCGACTACTACTTAGTGCTGATACTGAACCCCCATGTCTTTCATTAGCACTCCTCCAAGGGTCCGCATAAAAATTGCACCTTTCTATGCTGGACCCCTTTATGAAATTTGGGTGCCTCATAGGAAACTTCCCATCTAAGTGGAAATTTTGGAACCCCTTGAACCACAACATAAATTGGAAATCTCTCATTGAAGTTTTGTCCTCTCCTGGCACCAAGATCATCATTTACTTTTCCAGAAACATCATATGTTCTAGGTCCCCCCATATATTTTTTATGGGTAGGAACTAGTCACTCTTCTCCCCTAATATTGGAATCCTCAATATTTTTAGAAATCCAAGAGGTAGATAAAAACCTCCCCATGGTGAAGATGAAAATTGTTAGTCCTAGAAGACAACATACTCAACAACATCGGAATAAATTGATTTGGTTGGTAGATGTAAAAATGGGAGGCCCATGCAGCCTCATACATTCCCACTCAACTCATCAGTACACCAAGCACCTCGCAGGAGGAACAAACCTAGTTATACCATGCAAAATAAACTGTGAAATTTTTACCCTGGCATAGATACCACTCATTAGACGACCCCCTCTTTGGGTTCCCCAAAACTTCCATAAAAATTGTGTGATAATACGGGGGTGATACCTATGTCTGGGATGCCTTTACATCAAATTTTTTAACATGGTTATACATGAAGTTAGCATTTACGGGTTTATGTCCTCCCATGTATGAATGTCAGCCACCTTGAAACACTGGAGTTGACATGACATACTCGTGAACAAATAGGTTGGATCATCCCCATGTGCTTTAGGAATTGGAACATCATCACTCAGACCAAATCCGTATAATGGAAATATTTTTCACAGGGGATAGCTCTTATGGATGTCTGACAATAGATCCACCAGAGGATCAGGGTTTAAATGAATCTGCACACATGACTCAATTCCAATGTTTTCATCTATTTTCCCTATGGGATGTATTTTCAGGGAAACCCTTATCTGCTCACATTGTGCCATTCTATACAAAATAATATAAATTTTTTGTTCTCAGTCGCAGAGCTCATTCATAGAGCTCTATCGCCGAGGCAGGTCACAGAGTCCGGCCATAGACCTGGCAAGCACTAGTCGTGGAACGCATAATCATGGAGTCAGAAGACTCTATGTGCACCGCAGATCCCAGAGGACCTGATTAGAAAAGAGAAGTCATAGTGTATGTACATTTTTGAGAATCGAGATCTAATGAAAAAAAATGTTCAGATAAGTAAATAAATTAGGTGGCTCATCCTCCCCTATATATACAATGACCTTTGAGCTATACAATGAGCTTCACAACTTTAACAACATGTGCATTAACTATCTACATCTCAACACTATTTCACGATCATGCAATGTGATTACCCTGAATATTTTTTTGATCTACCCACAGACATTGACCTACATTTTAACATCTTCTCCATGTTCGAGGTGGTGGGATTTTTTGGCACCAAAATGTGGGTAGAAGAAAATATGAAAAGGAAACTCCAATGCCAAAGAATATGCTTTGTGAAACAACTTCACAAATCCCTTTAGCACCGTGGTCAGTGTGGAGGCCTTCAAAACTACGGTCAGCACAATGATGTGACCCCCTTTGCGATCACTATAGTGAAAATAGGTGGAAAACACTACAGTTACGACACAATTGTAGAAATCTTCACATTATGATGGAAAAAGATCATATCAGAGATATTTTTGAAATTAATGGATGCCTCTAAAAGAATCATGGAGGGAATTATGTAGGACTCTATTCTGAAGAGGGGATGATGTTCAACTCTGCAATTACAAAAAACATGTTGCAATCTGCTGCCAATGGAAGAGAACAAGTGGCTTTGCAACGCGTTGTCAGAGCTCCACATATCCTCTCGCATATAAATATTGGGCTTCCCTTGAACCCAAAGGACTGATACCCCATCTGTTTGCCTTCTCATCTCTCAAATTATGATGTAACCTTTGCTCTGTAAAGCATAGAAAAAAATGATTTCTTCGGGGTAATTGATTATATAAAAATACATTTTTCTTTATCTCAAATACAACCCATATCAAACAGGTTTACTTTTCACAAATCCCAAGAACCATTGAAAAGGAAAGAGATCCCTAATGGAACTCAGGTATTCGCAAAGCAATCATGCTTCACAAATTACCTTCCATACACAAGTAGACCCCATTCAGAGGAATAGTCATCGTGATTCGTGATATACATTACTTCAGAGTACTGTAATTTAAAAGGCACACATTAATGGCGATGTCCTACTCCATGAAATCACTTTCACTTTGTGATGAACCCTTTATATTTGTATATATCACACTCCTAGGCTAGGCCACTCAACATAGAAAATAATAACAATTTGCGGAGTGTCTCCATTCTGTTTAGCACGAGATCATCAAAAGGTCATTTCATATGAAGCATTTTTCTTCACAAACCATTATACCATACGGACCTCCAGGTTTGAATGATGTGATTTCACTGTCCCACAGGCAGTGCTTAATATTGCCTTTCTTTGTCTCATACTTATTCACATAGAAAAACAAATGACTATTTCTTCTTTGCATAGAAATGTTAATTTGTGACCCTAAATGGATCAATCCACAACCCTACCTTGTAAATTCATTGTTGTTGCCTTCCATTCACCAAATATTTGGTGGGAATTAGTTATGTCAGTCCTAGGGGTGTGTAATGAATCCTCATCATCTTAGATGTTGGATGTTAAACTATTATCACCCCCGTCCTCTGCACATGATGTTAAACTGTGGACTCTCCGATGAAATATACATGGGGTTCATCATCTTAGACATTTTCCACGATCTATGATCTCCGTAGGAGTGAGATCATCCTCACATGGAATGAGATCCTCCTTGCAAGGAATGACATTGTTCCACAGGGATGGGAAACCATCTTGGTGTAAACACGTAGCCTTTCTTGGATGAAGTAGAATCTATGATCTTCTTATCTTCATCTATGCGAAATGTCTATATGAGAGATGGGAACATACACCTTCATTACCCTGTCCCTCTCCCTTTGGGATTTTTTCCATTGGTCCTCCATCCTGGAGTAGGTTCCAATATCTATTTTCATAGACTACTGACCAAGTGTAAGCCCCCTTCTCCTCTTTGGTCCTATAACCACGCATAAGTCCCTCTATATTCCTCACAAATTCACCATTCACAACGTGATCATCACAACTTTGCTTCCTATTATTTTTCACACCAAGTGTAACTCATGTGGGCTTAGAGAAAGAATCGACCATAGAATCATGATCAAGCAACTTTAGTGTGTATGCCACAATTACCCTCAACATAACTAGGGAAAATTATCCATTTCATATCAAAAAAATGTATGTAGTAAGCCTCCATAAGTTTCAATCCCATCAACCATTAGTCCTAAACAATTCAAATTTGATTACCCCCATCCAGTATGATGTTAAACTATATTCCCTCTTTTCATCATGCATGATGTTAATATGTCTCATATAAACTATATGGGTTTTCATCCCTATCACCTAGGCAATGTAAGATTGAATCCTTTCTATGTTTCAACACAATACAGGGGTAATCCTTTCGAAATACATGTGTTTGGAACCCTATCTCTTAACATAGGGTTTGTAGGAATCCTCCCTGATATTCAACCCCAAAACTGTTAATCTAGTTTGAACTATGTGGGATTTGATCCTTGTATTCTAAATATGGTACATAGGAAGCCTCCTCAAGGTTCAATGCCAATCTATGGTATGAGGTTTTATTCCCATTTATTTAGAACAATCACTATAGTACTCCACCTAGGTGTTAGATTAATCTTGTACTGCAAACCCCATGTAAGGCCTAATATGGCTTCAGGTCATTGTGCTCTGAACACACCCTCATTCTATGCCCCATCCTGAAATATGAAAACATTGATTCCCTACCCCAGGGATATGTAAGAAGCCTTCCTGATGTTTATTCCCATCCTACATGTCTCATAACATCCTCTCCCTTAATCCTCTGTGTTTTAGGAAGTTCATGCCTCAACGTGGATGTTATTCTCCCTTCAGGTCCCATCCACGCACCCATTATCACCGGATTCCTCCTTAGGTGTCCTATCGCACCAATAAACTATTCATATGTTGATTCCCCTCCCCAGGGATATATAGGAATATTTTTCATGGTTTAAGCACAACACCTCTATCATCTTAAAGTATGTTCCATCCAATTCCACTTATTAACCTCATTCATCCATCCATCATCCATCATAATTATTCCCAGGTCCACCTCATGCCTTTAGATAATTTCATCCACCTAGATAGCAAACCATGCATAAGCCATATAGAATCAATAATCGTCCAACCAAGAGTTCCCCTATTGTGATGGTCGGTGGTCCATGCTTAAGCCCAAACATATCTACTCGTTGTTTTCTTATGTGTACACCTTGATTCATCACCCATTAGAACTATGTGGGGTTGGATCCATATATCTCGAGACATGGAACATAGGAAACCTCCCTATAGTTCAATCCCTACCAATGGTAAACCATTGTTCACACATTATGATGACCCAAGAATCCATAGATCCCTTTTCATTGGATATTTGGATTCACCCATCTAGTAAACACCATAGGTGATCCCCCCTTGGGATGTACACATTTAATCCACTTACATAGTTGTATTAATCAGTCTAATAAAAATATTCTAGGCACTAAAATTGTTGCATACCCTATAAGAAACATTGTAAGATTAGAAAAAGCTCAGAGACATAAATATAGAATATAATTCTCGACTCGATGTGGGATGCCTCATGCTTCTATGCCCTCACAATTACCTATCATAAGGGGAATAAACCCAAACACATCAGTTTTCCACTGTCCAAACACACCAATGATGTCCAACATGACTACTCCCCTGATCGAAGCGTGTTTCCCAAACATGATCCCATGGAATGTCCTAAATGATGTTGTGTAATTAATTGGTAGAATCAAAGCCATGGTACCAAGAAGAGTTTCATGAACAACAACACAATATTTAAGGGAGACCCAGAACCAGTGAAGAGTTCCGAGGAGGAATCCATGGAAAGGGAAACTGACATCCCATCATCCCGTTCAGATCAAGGAGAAAACGTCCCTAAACAAGTGAAAGATTATACCAACCATAGGAAAGATGAAATGTGGGGCAACATCGCATCACATCATCCTTGGGTGGATACAAGTCCTTATGAATGCATCGAAAACAAGGGTACCTTTGGGAGCATATCTCACCAACATTGATTATTTACTTCCATATATACTGCCTCATCCATAGCCCCTTCGTGAACATGTCCAATGACCTCATGCCAAAGACAATTCTTAAGTCACCAGAATCATATGATAATACAGCTAGGCACATCATCATGCCCTTTTGAGTTTTCATACCCAATTTAAGAAGTGTCACGTTTGAAATACTCAAAATGGTATGAACCCCAAGAATGGTCATAAGTTTACATTACCATAGTAACCAGTGATACAACCTTGGGATATGTACATAATCCTCCCCATTTAAGGATCATTGTTAATCACTGGATTTTCATTTCATTGAGGAACAATGATAATTCAATGGTATCAATCCTTCCGTTCTTTTTGACAATTTTCAATTTTTCTTCCTTTTCCTAGAACTCATTTTACCAAACTCTTCTTGAGAGAGGTTGCCAAAACATTCATGGGAGGTGACACTCATTATCATCTTAGGATCATCTTGATAGACATTCATATAGACCCTAAAACACATCTATCATAGATATCAACAAGGGATAGGAAATTAGAACATTCAAATCCCCTATCCATCTCTCACTTTATGCTCCAGTACCATCTATTTTCATATGATGTGGGATGTGCGATATTCAAATGCACATCATCCTTTTTTGTTTCACACCAATAATAAATCACATGGGATTATAGGTTGGAAAAATCATGAAATCCCCTTAACACAAAGGTCTTGGCCTCTTAGAAAGTGTAATCCCCAATCAATTAATGTTTCTCCACACTGGGACTCCTCCTATGCATAAACCCAAAATAATTAATTATTTTAACGCGGACTCTTACCAAAAATGGGATATATAGGATTCCTGTCTAAGACTAAAGTTCAATGGGAAATTCTCTTTAGAATCCCATCGAATTAAAATTCCATCAGACACACTATGGAATCCACTTTAGTATTAATACCCTAATTTTTTCTCTCAAATTGGAAGCTCCCACACATAAGCCCCAATCATGACCCCACCCCACCACAAGCATGACACGTCAAGGGTGAAACTCCCAAAAAAACCAAAATACATGGGATTTCATTCCCACCTAATTGGGATACATATGAAGCCTCCCTGAGGTATAAACCCAACATCCAAATCACCCAAATATTTTCTATGCCATTCCCCTAGTAGAGTCATATATACCTAGGATGCCATATATTTTTTGGGAAGTTGGGTCGCTTCAGCGTAAGTCCCAAAACAATATTGACTAGAAATATTCCACATATATTTCCTTGATTATTTTCATTAAACTGCATGGATTAGTCCTCCTCACACGACCTTAAAATGTGATGTGTCTAGTTATGTGTTACTAAACTATGTAGGTTCTGATTCCTCTCAAGGAGATATGTAGCCAGACGTATTAAGGGTTCGATCCTGGAAACAATATAACATTCATTTCAACTCATATGATGATAAACTCGATAACATCACATCACATGGCCTAACGTAATATTTTATCTTCCATTTGTGATTCATGCATATCCATGATTTAATTTTCAACCTTGGGTAAATCCGTAGACACGTTATTTTGGGAAAAAAATTATTCATGAACATTTCAACATTTGTTACATCTAAAAGAGTGTCTAGTAATAGGAAATAATTCTTCACAAATGGTTGTGATGATCATGAATTTCCATCATATCAACCAGTTGAGTCTTTATGTGTCATTTTCCAAATCATCCAAGGATAACCTGCTTTTTAAAATTAGGTCCATCAGTCATAGACAAAAGGGTTGTTGGGGGTTTATGGATTCATGAATATACCCAATTGTTAATATATGTGGAAATCATATCACACATGGGATGATTTTATAGGCACATAACACCTTACAATAACCCACTGATACCATTATACTATGGCACCTCTTTCATGCCATAAAAAAGAACACACTGCCTAGTCCGCACCAGACCACCTTCTCACACAACCTCAATGTGAAAAGAATATTATAAAAATTTTATATAATAAAAAATAGTAAACCCAATTAGAATATCATGATAAAATCATGTAATTAGTTGTTATATGTCAGAAATTTTTTTTCATCCACACATAGACACCTTTAGTCGAAATAAAAAAGGTAAACCCAATGTGAATCCATTAATTATGAGCAAGGTTACTCCAACTCAATCTCCTTTAGAATTAAAAAGTAAGAGGGACTTGAATGATTGTCAATAACAAATAAGATCATGGAATTCTGAATTGATATATACTTTCTGTCTATACTTGTCATATATATTAAAAGAATATAAAAGATATACCTTCAATCCAATGGCATCCTAACAATTTTCACATACATGCACATCTATGACCCCACACATATTCGAGTCCCCAAAAAGAACTAGACTCCCTCGCCTATGTAATATATTCTATGGCAGGTTTCATATGTGTTGATAAAATATTACCACCAAAACAGAACTCTCCCCAATGTGGAGGTTGTATGGTTGGCCCTCCAATAAATGAATGTTTTCTAGCCACCTCTTCAATCGTGGAAGGAAATCTAGCATTGGGAGGCCCTAATGGCCATCTCAGATTGTTCTGTGAGCATATCCCTAGAATGGAGAAATGAATAACTTATTTATCCTAGATAGTCGGAGGACGTCATCAACCATGACATCGTTGAAGATGCACAAGAACCCCGTTAGAGGGATCCTACCATAGGATGTACCTATAATAATTATACAACAATATATCCTCACTATTAAGTGGATGATATGCTGATGTAACATGCTGATGTCCAATGAACATGAGATCTTTGGACTGAACTCTATGGGAAGAAAACATGAAATTAGGAGTAGGCCATCAACGTAATTCTTGAGGATGATATCTGCTACAAATAAATGGTGGCCTACAATGGGAATATATAAATGTATGCCTCTTCTTCTAAAGATATCCATGGAAATATGATATAATTATATGTTCAAATGAATATCCACAATCGTTCCTATGAATACCACCATAGAAATGTGGTGGCATAGTATGAGAAAACGCACATTCCTTCTAGTTCTCACTGATCCAAACATGCAGATAGAGTGGAAAATTATTGGCCGTTAAGAAACTAAACAAATTCATAAGATTCCCATCATCCAAATAAGATGGAAACCAACTACAGGCATGTGAATATTCCTGTTGATGAATACCAAACCCACCATCTAAATAGGACATGAAATGATGGGAAGTTATACAATACTACCAATTCTTATGAATCCTAACAGTCAAATATGATGGCAATACACAGGCAGATAAAAAAATTTCCTACCAGTATAAAGCTCATTAGTCCATTACTATGGTGATAAATATAAGAAAAGTCATATTCATGGAGATGAAAATCAATCTGGTGGGACAAATATAGTGTAAAATAGGTAGTCAAAAATTCATTCTAACAAATATAAATTCCACTAGAAAAATATTGTGGAAACGAGACAAAGAATTCAGTGTATCCCTGTACTAGTCAAATGCATACTCATTTCTCTACCTTGACACTAGATAACATCTATTTCTCAATAGAAATACAATGAAGTCTAGATAAGGAAGAAAATAATAATCCAACATTAGAATGTGAATAAAAATTTTTTCCATACAAATAAATATCTCCTCAAATCCTAGAAATGATGGAGGAACCAACATCTATTACATACCCTATCCTCTGAAATTGTTTCTACTTCATTTTGTCTGTTGAAAAAGCGAGGAGTCAGGCCCACGATCTCCTCTACCCAGGTTGGGTCATTCATCCACAAAATGATATGGTTACTTGGGAATAGACTTGAATCCTTTATCCATTTACGGATGGTCGATGAATATATTTCATTAAATAATGAAAATCAAATTACAAACAAACACCAATTCTAATTAGCGGACATTGGTCCAATGTGGTGGCTGCTGTAGGGCATGGATATATCCATGACAGAACTAAATAATTTCATTGGAATATCCCAGGGACATAATATAAACCAAACAAAAAGGAACCCATGTATTAATGTCATTATGCATAGTAGGTGACTCAAGTTACCCATAAGAGAGAACCCAAAAATAAAACACATCAATGGTAGCTAGATAGTGAAGAGAATACACATTTTTCAAATAAGCTGGATGATAGATTTCTTAGATCCATAAGACTTCTATCAATAATTACCCAAGATCCTATTGATCCCTTAGTAAATTATGGGTTTGACAATATATGTTCTAAAGGACCTCCCCACAATATTTATACCAGTAGCTCTGATGGTCCTCAATTGAACACATATGATGGCCAACTTCATTGGCTAGAAATGTTCTACTGTTAGAGCTTATCTCTTCATGCATGTTAGGGTAGCCCTCCCTTTGATTTGAAGATCAAATTGGAATACTTTCCACCTATTTCTTTCATTCAACCTTATTTTCCTCCCTATGGTAGACATTGAAGATGTTATTCTACCAATAAGAAAAGATCGTCATCTCATGATAGTCATCGTCACGATGGAAGTCACTATAATGGCCCTCCCTGCAGTAACACAATGCAATGAGAAGGTCCTACCCTAATTGTAGTACATCCTAATGGTCATTCCCATAATATTCAATGTAGATATTCTCATTATATCCATAGATATGATGGTATTACTCACCATAATTACAGTCATTGTGAAAGTCCTCCCTTCAATGACGATGAGCAGTTTGAAGGTCCTCCCCTTATTTTGGTCCACATTGATGGCCTTCCCAAGTGTACACATTACGTAATCTCTATCTAAAGTTGGACACCATTCCATGATTTTAGTCCTACGCATCACAACATATATTGTGAAGGACCCCCCCATAGTCAAAATTCAAACTAGCAAGAAGGTCCTCCCCCACGAGTCCAAATATGACAATAACCTCATATTATAAGGCACCTGGATGGATATGGTCGGATACATTAGAAACTCTATCAATGAAAAATGGCTTCATTTCTCTACCAAGAGTTCCCTGGGTCTACCCTCATCAATGAAATATCAACAAGCCTCACAACTAAGGAGGTTATTATAACAAATCATCACAGTTGGGCACAACTAGTAGAAGAAGCCCATAGAAGAAAATCTACACAATATTTTTATTTTAAAGAGACTAAAATCCAAGAAAAAATTATGGTTATGTTCTATCCCATCTCCACTTCATATTTCAGAATTCTGATGGAGTTATCAGAATAATGTTGGCAGAAATTTGTCCTTAATATCTTGAAAACTCTCCTCAAGTAGAAAACAAAATTTCTACACTATGATGGGTCTGCAGATCATGTCAATTAATTACAGTGTATTTGTTGGAAAATTTACCAAAAAACACTTCTTACTACATGATACCCTCTATTAAAGAGGAAAAATAAAACCCTTGAAATTACTTGCATCCACATGATGTAGAAATTTCATTGCCTCATATATGTTTCATGATATAGAGTTCACATATAAGGGTAGGGAGAACATGGAGATCTACACTTCACCCCACATACAATCTAGTAGAACATATTGGAAATGAAAATCCTATAATTTCCACATCCTAGGATGGAATCAAAATGAAGTTTTTATTTGGGAAAACCGTACCGATCATAATGAGCTGGCCTAGAGTATGTCTCAAAAGTGTCCCACCTGACAAGATTAATATATCGAGATGCTCTTGAACCATGACACTATGTAAATTCACTATGATTATCATATATGGAAACCTAACCAATGAGCATTGATCATGATTTCAGAAGAATGTAATTCATGTATAGATCTGGAACCATATCCAGCTCACACCTGTAGTAGAGTGTGAATGACTAAAAATGGAGGAAATAGTAGCAGCCACTACCATAGAATTGGAGTGACCCTAGGCCACATGGATGATGCCATTTTTTAACAAAAACATCCATAATATTACTCAGAAATCCGGGTCGAGACAAATCAACTACAGAAAAGGAGCAACCCCAGTCCGTAGGTATGGGGGCATTATTACCTCAACCACTCGCCTAATAGAAATAAATCATTTTCTGCATGGGGAGAATGAAAATTAGATTGGTATTACACTCTACCTCAACATATGATTAACTTCCTCATGGATGAAGGTATATAGAAAGTACATATCATGTCTCTGTTGAAGTCAATCTCTCCCAAGAAAACTAAAGTGTATCACAAAATAGAAGGATAAGATTTGAAAAGGGATGAAATATTCCCATCTTACTATTTAGAACCTAGTACGCCTCCCCCAATGCAATATGCATCAATGAATATTGTGTATGTTGATCTTGTGTACCTTATATAAGATTATCAAAATGTAGATGAAGAAATGGAAGATGGTTCCATCCTAGAGATGGTCTAAAAAACCTTATGGTGCATATACTCAGAACTAGAGGGTATTTTATTATTTGGGAACTCCCCTAGATAATCCCTTACTGCCACCTTCGTGAATCCCCTATATGAGAAGAATAAGAGAAAGGATGCATACATGGCACCACCTCCCCCATTGTAAATGCATCACTGAATCACAATGAGATGTTCACCCGTTATGATGAATAAATGAAAGATCTAAGGATATTCAATAGTGAGTATCTACAACCAATCCATCCTATCATATATTTTACTCTAGTAGGGAATCAACACATACAAATAAAATATGTACCTCTACCACTATGTATCATTCAGATATATAATGTAAGGCTGCAATGTTTGTTCAAGGACGTGTAGGGACCATCCGTCTACCTTAACCTAATCTTAGAAGGATGTCAAGACATCCCTCCATTGGGGATGAAACTTGGAAAAATTCAGGGAAATACATAATGGATGCCCTCAACTAGGTATCTGCCTCATGTTTCAACACCATTAGAACAACTAGTCTTCATCAAGCTACACCTAATTATACAAGGAACCAACAGAACAAGTATCAAGGGATCATGAATACCATCATGTCATTTATGACTCAATTTGAAGCCATGGAGGAGAAAAAATATCTCATAAACCCATATCAAAAGCTCTACCCTGTCTGGGTGAGAAAATTCCAGATTCTGCCAATTTTTTGGAACCCTCTAATCCATGTATTCAATTACATGGGTGACCTAGAGAAACATAAATTTTACTATGTATCATACTGTGATCCCATGATGGGAACTCTGGAGTAGAAAGATGCCTTAAAAATCCTATGATTTATGAAAACACCATAAGGTTCATGATTTATGTGGTATACCATAATTCTCTATAATTCGATAATAGCATGAGAGGAGCTATGGTACAGGTTCGTGTTCCAGTTCAGCTTGAATTTTCCAAAAACAACCATCATTTACCCCACTAACTGCAAACAACAAGAGAATGATATTTTTTTTTCTTTAATGCCAGATGGAAAGGTTATGACATGTTTCTTGAACTAACCATTCCCCTAAGATAAGATGTTTCCCATATGCATCGATAGTATCTTTCATGACCTATGAACACCAATAATCCCAGTAATGTATACAAGTGGGTTCTAGGACATCTCTGCTATCACATATGGGATAGATGATTCTATGCAACAGAATAATCATAAGGATCGAGTAGCCCCATAAAACTCCTTAAAAAGAGTGGAAAGATATGAAAAAAATTCTTCATGCTTATGTCACCCCCTACATTAGACCCATCTCCATGTCCCACACCAAATATAGTGGGGCCTCCAATATAAATGTAGTCAACCATGTCTCATGAAGAAGAACGAAGGGGATCCATGATGAATCAATTCGAGCAAAGGAAAAATTATGTGTATTCATTCTGTGATGACCACGCCCATATATACTTTTTAGATACCCTAAATTGCAATTTTATTTGGCTACCAGTGACCAAGGGGGGTGATGATATAGGCCTTGATGACCTGAATGATTACAATACCTTTCGCCATATTTTGGGGCACAAAATCCAGAAACTATATGCCTTCAAATACATCCTACAAAAAATGATATATTATGAACAAGTAAATCTAGGACCACCACCATCCCATGTGGAATATGATTCCACCACTAATCTGAAAGAAGGAGTGGAGTGTGAAACAGTTATTAACAAAAAAGAGAAAAATTTTGACATTTGGATAACTCATAAAATGATCAAATGAGTTCATAGGATTCACCATGATTAGTTTATGAAAAATATTATGCCTCTAATAGCTCCAGGTACTACATAGCTAATATTCTCAGCCCCACAATCCTGTAAAGGTTTCTTTCCCAAAAATATTCCAATAAAAATGGTAGAAAAAAAGTGTAGGAATATGAACATGCCCAAATTTTGATGCAGGATTTGAAAATATCACATTAAATACCATCTAATCATATAGTATATGCACCACCCCTCAAATCGATACCAATAGATGAATATTATGACGTAGATTCATCATTAGACGAGGAACTAATTTTTGACTCCATCAATGTCATCAACATAGTGCATCCCATCTTCAATGATGAATATGGTTATCATCCAGAATTTTATACACCCTATTGGGGGTGGGAGGATGATTCAAAAGGATTTCAGGATATCTTGGGAGACACATACAGGAATTAAATCATGTATATGTTCACACTCCCACTCAAACTGTTAGTGTTTCATAAGCTTTAGGAAGGAAATTATATAGGATCCAAATGGGACATGAACATTATCTTACCCCTACAAGAATCCACCCTATTCCAATACTTATATAATATCCATCCAAGCATGAAAATATAACTAATTTACCCTTGCATGTTAGTAGACATGTCTGGCCTATTTCGCAACGGACAGAATCTCATTCTGATTCAGTAAAAGGGTTGAACCATCATCATCAAATCCCAATCCCCTAATGTTCATGGGACAGAGAATAATTGAGCAGTGAAACAACACCCATTAGATAATAAATAAGCTATTTTGTAGTAGTTATCTTTTGTACCATCCATTATTTCATTCTTTTATGAATTGAATCTATTATAAGATCATTGTGAGGCCCTCATTGATGCTTTGTTAATTCCCATGAGTTTGAAGTTGAGTTAGTAGCCACTGATGCCTACCAAACAAAGACCAATCCTAAAAAATGACAAGATGTTATCTCGTTCACATATATAGAGTAATATTCCCTCATGAAAAGATGCATCATACCCTTGTACGTGTATTTTAAGATAAACTATTCTGATATTAGAAATGTATTCATTGAAAATGGACTAGTAGTACATCTCCTACAACTGCAGACACTTCATCGACTATGTTATATTGTTGATGACAAGACTCCATACACCATAACTCTGTTGGGATATGAAAGACGAAATTGGAATCCATTAGTCTAAATTACTCTCAAACCTCACTTCAGCGACCTTGATGCACACCTAGAATATCTAGTTGTCTATAATAATACGTCCTTCAATGGCCTGCATGGAGGGCCCTAACTATATCAATTTATAGAAATACCCTCTTATTACCATCATTTCCACAAAAATATAATTAATTTAAAGAGTAAGGAAATGAATACTGATACAATCTCATTAGACCTATGTGAATCGCAATATATTTATTTAGGGTTCTACGAGCTTAAGGGGAACCGAATCCAGGTCAATGGGGTTAATTGGAATGCTACCCAAATGGTTTTGAAATAGATCCCATAGATCCCATAAAAATGATTAGTGAAGAATAGATACCTCCCAAAAATCATATTGACTATAAATGTCCATATATAAATGTGAATTCAGTATTCTTTAAGATTTAAATCATAACCTCCAAGCTTGATAATGTTGAAAAGCTCACTGACTTCCCAAATAATGGTAGGGATTCAGATAAAAATTCCCCTGATCCATTATCAAAATTCCAAAAAAAATTCTTTTCCCCACCCAATGATGTTTGAGGATGTGTATAATCCTTAAATAAGATTTGAAAACACTTCTACCCATCTCTGCATCTTATCTAGAGAATCCCCCACCAACAATTGAGGATAAAGAGGTGAATTCTATTCCCAAAGACAAAATTTGCAACTCTTCCCTCATCTATGGAGAAATAATCTCAAGAATTGTTTTCCTTATAAAATAAAAATATAAATATGGTAGGATTAATAAGAAGAAAAAAACCAAAGGTATGCCCCTCTATGATTTTAGGAAGGAATCGTTTCCAATATTGATGTACTCAATGATAATCACCATGGGTACGGAAAAGACCCGGGACCCAGTCTGATTATTACAACCAGGAATTATGAAGATAAGAGGTATATAACTCTATCTTGAAGAAGAATAAATATTATTTCCTATAATTATATATAAATTTTAAGGAATCAATCCATAGATGGCCACTCCCCAACTGGGTCTCCTAGAAGACCACCATGGTTACAAGCATGCAGCTATAAGGATGCATCCATCACATGATGCCAAAATAGAGGCTTCAGTCAATAAGCTTGTTAGATATACCTTCATTTGGGATGTCTATTACCCCATATGGATAGAAAAGATTGTCCCCATCAAAAATAAAAAATGGGTATATCAGAGTCTCTATTGATTTTATAGATCCCAATTGGTATTGCCTGAAATGGGATTTCCCAATCTCGATTATAGAATTATTGATCGATGAAATTTCCAGATAAGGGGATCTTTATTTTATGGAATATTATTCATGATATAATCAAATTTGAATGGCCTAGAAAGATGAATATTTTTCTACCTTTAGGACCCTGAAGGTGTATTATTCTATAAGGTAATCCCATATTGTTTAAAAAATGATGGTGTCATATATCAACATGTCATGCAACACATCTTCTAACCCTTTTTGGGAATGTTAATTGAATTATATGTGGATGACTTGGTGGTTATTTCATGACAATTCATGGATCCGATGTCAGACCCTGAAATAGTTTTCAACAATATATAGCAACATAGCTTGAAAATGAAACCACTGAAATGTGATTTTGGAGCCATTTTAGGGAAATTCCTCGGCTTTGGCACACACCACTATGGAATCGATGTAGACCCCATGGAGACAAAGGATATCCATTGAATGTACCTACTCACAACCACACTGAATTATGAGGTCTCCATGGATTATTGTCCTATATTCATAACAACATATCAAACCTCCAAGGAAAATGATTTCCCTTCACTTGGTTGATGAACAATGCGGTAGAATATCAATGGTATGATGATTGTTAGATAGTATTCAATAATATCAAGAGAAGTATCTTAATCCAACAAGTTAACATGATCCCTATTGATGGATGTACACTCATTCTATAAGTGACATCCTTTGAGGGATCATTGGGTGCCTTCCTCCCACAAAAGATGATACCCATATTGAGAATATTCTCTATTAACTGTTTTGAACCCTGGTCGATGTTGAGACTCAATATTCAAATATTGAGAAGAATTACCCTCCATTTTTATATTTCATTAAGAATTAGATAAATTACATACAATACCATGAGTTTCATTTCATTTCACGTAGCAAACTAATAAATTATATTTTCATCTATCCAATGTTAACTAGATGTCAGTCATGGTGGGAGGCCATCCTATAGTAGTTTAATAAGATGTTTTTACTTTCGAAATTCATCAAAGGATAGAAATTTTAATATTTCATGGAGGATCATCCCTCAATTTATGTTTCCATATTATATGATGATCTACCTATTTAGGATGTGTTCTCTATTCAAGTGAACTCCTTGATGAGGGAAATGCAATTTCATGGTGCATTTGGATGCCCGATAGAGAAAATTATTTATGTCCCCTAGTTTAATAAAGTGGGATTGGGAGTCATATTCATATCCATTAAAAATGTAGTTCTTCAACATTAATAATACTTCTAGTGATATTTGAAAACAATGAATCATAATAAATATCAATAATTTCTATCTTAGAGCTATAAATCCATGTGAAAGATGAAAACATGTAGATAAAAGGTGATTTGGAACATGTCATCATTTTGTTCCGTGGATACTATGGAATCAATAAAGGGGAGCTAATCAAATTTATGAAAAATTTTATAGAACTGAGGGTAGAGTTATTATAAGAGACAACATTGACTTATTTACTCTTGTCAAAAAATGCAAAAGCATATTCATTGGGAAATGTGGCCACAACATTGGATGAAAAAGATCAAACTGAGATAGTCATCATTATCACCTACCGGTAGATGGTCATACCATTCATACTAGTCAACATGTACGAAATGAACAAAATTAGTCCCTGATCTAATCTATATGGTCCTACCACTAGGTGGATGACTCCCATTATATATTACCTACAATGGGGGTATCTCCTAGTAGATAGTTCTAAAAGGGATCATATCCAGAAATATTCAACTAACATCCTTCTATATGCTGGAACAAACCACCCAAAGAATTTCTACATGTATGGAATCAAGTGAATTAATGTAGAATATAAAACTACCTTCATGAAGAATTTCATGTCAGAGTTTGTGGAGATCATCAATTAGTGTCAATGCTCTCATAGAATATTTAATGTCTTTGGTACTATTTGTTGACCATGATGTTGGATTGCACCAAATTATTCAAAATGGTCCATTCCTGCCAAGTTCATTCAAATTTAATAAACCACCATATGGATTTACATCATATAGACAAGTACTTCTTACCATTTTCTATATGGGGAATTAACATCATGGAACGATACACTCCTACCACGTATATACAATTCAAATATATTCTCATAACAACCAACTTAATTTCCTAATTTGTAGAAGTTTAACTCCATAATGATGTCAAGGAATGAAGCATTTTTAGCGTTTTCAAATCCAACATCATTACAATATTTTGTGTCTTTCATAAAATAATGACAGATAATGGCACAAATTGTTTCACTATTGAATTGGACAAGCTATACCAGGAGAATGAAATCAAGGACAAATGTTCATCATGCTACCTTGAGAATTCCAATGGATAGATACAGGACTTTAAAAATACCATATCCAATATATTCTACAATATGATATGCATGGTCTAGGAATCATGTCAGGATAAGCTCCTCCATGCTATATAAGATTCCTGAACCATGAATTGTACCACCTATCATGAAATCCCATACTCATTTGTATATGAGATGGAGGGGGTTTTAACATTTGAAATTAAAATAACAAATATCCATATCACCATCTGTAATCAAATGTATATAGATGAAAATTCCAAAAAAATATTCGATGAGTTGGTGTACCTAGAAGAGAAAAAATTTCATGCCTTGGACCATTTGGAATTTTTCCAAAATCAAATTGCATGAGCATTTATCAAAATGGTATGTCTTCAATAATTACTCAAAAGATAAATGGTGTTGGTCCTATAAAATATAATGATACTATAAAAAATAAATAAAATTCATTCCATAATGGGAATAATAACATGTCATAAATCGGGACTACTCCATTAGCGCATATGCCTTATTTTCAATGGATGGACAGCTCACCACATTTCCCAACAATGCTAGGTTCCTAAAGATATACTTTTTGTAATTATATAGCATTCGTATTAGATGCAAGAAATTAAAAAGCATAGGTCCACAAACATTTATTATATAAGACAATAAACTTATCGACACCATTAGTAGAAATACATGATGTTAAAATTCATGGAAAACTTGTCCAACCCACATGACTTTAAACAATGTTGATTTTATTGTGTTCTGAATAGTGATTCATCGCACTTGTTTTAAAATAATTTAAGGGAACGATAAAAATTCCCCCTTTTATGTACTGGTCAGACAAGCACAAAAAGATACTTCAAGAAAAGTTTTTGTTTTTAAACCTATTATTAATGGGATACATAGTGTCTACTAGATCCTATATCCTTCCATAGGCACCAAAATTAGAAAAATTAAAATTCCCCCTTCTCTATGTGTGTGAGACTAGTACAATGAACATTTTTTCAAGAACTAAATAAATACTGATTCTTGTTCATAAAGGATACATAATGATGCTCGGATCCTACATCCTGGTTTAGACACCAGTCAAAGACAACTATGGCCCTTTCCCTACGTATAAGTCAAACATAAGTATGAGAATCCATGCAGAGTCTTAACTGTACTATGTTAAACTAAAATGTTCCATAATAACTATGTATGGATTGATTACTTCCCTCTCATGATATGTATAGATACCTTGACCCTATGTTATGGTCCAACCACATCCTGATACAAATTACCCCCAATTTAGAATTGTTTATACAAGCATGGAGAGTTTTCTAGAACTAAGCATGGATTAATTCCCATTAGTTAATGGGATACATAGTGACACCCATATCATATATCATTCTATATCCTCCAACATCAGAAAACAAAATACTAACCCCCTTCGATGTGTATGGGTCAAACCGGTATAGGGAACATGTTTTCTGGAACTATGTGAAGCTTGATTTTTTCCCTTACAGGATACATTATGATGATCGAAACCTACACCCTAGTCCATGCACCAATCCAATCCAAAAATCCACCATTCCCTTGAAATAGATTAAAATTTCAATAGTGAATCCTAAAAAATTCCTGACCATAAGACATTAAACTTCATGGTACCTTAAGAACAACTTATGTACTGATTTCAACCCCCACAGGATATGTAGAGACTCCATACCCCTAATTCTTGGACCATCAACCACATGATTGTAATTCCCCACTCTATGCATAGTTCAGACTGGAATATAGAGTTTTAAAGAACTAAGTGTGTCTTGATTCCTTCTATCATAAGATATGTAGTGACCCTTGGATTGTTCAATCTTGTCCAACCCACCTTTTAGAAAATGACCCTCTTGCTAAATAGGTCTGACCAGTATGGGAAATGTTTTTCTAGAACTAATAGAATTTTATTCCTATATTACAAGGGAAACATAGGAAACCTCCAAATGTTCAAGCCAGATACTTCACCCACCTCATCCTTTTCACACCGGTTCAATCTCATCATTACAAAATGCCATTTATCTCTATGGTATCTTAAGAATTATGTGTGGCTATACTCCTACCATTTTATGATATATAATGTTTTCCACATCCCAAATCCTAGTTCATCCACCAGCAAACTAAAAATACCAATTTCCCATGCATATAAATAAAACCAATGGTATGATGTTACCTCATAAAAAATATATGGTTTGATTCTATGTATAAAGAGTTACGTAGAAACATTCAAGCAGAAAATCCAAGATATATTCACATAGAATAAAATAATGGAAAACAACACCGAATATCATATATGTGAAATAAAAATAGATGATGAATATTCAAAATCAATATTTTTAAGTCCATAAAGTTCACAATACCATGATTCCCCTTATATGTGAGTAAAATTTATATATTGTCTCTCATACCTATGGTCTAATAATGGTCTGTATATTTCTCATGTAATCAAACATCCCCATTTTATCAATAAAACTCCATGCAAGGGGAAATCATGAATCCCCATAATTATCCATGGTTATCAAAAATGAGATGGAAGTGACCTATAGACACTTTTACTGACTATGCACACAATTCCCGACACCTCTGCATATGTTTCCAAAAAAACATGATAAGTCAACAAAAGGAAAAATCATTAGCAGGAGATTATTTTACATATTTTGTAAAACTAATGTATCTTAGTCATTATATTATCACTCATGATTCAATGTATCATGGAATCATGGTTTTCACATTCTTTCCCCAATCACATCTATGGTGTACTAGGGATATAAAGTCCTTATTAGTTCGTGTTTATGCAGTATTCATTTTCTATTCCATCACAATTACATGAAATTAAACTGTTTAGTAAACATCTTTTCCACATGAAATAAAACTACATGGACTAACTTTTTTGTGAAGTCACTTGTGTCATCACTGCGGGACACTATACTGGATAGCCCTTCAGTTCTCCCATACCATATCCTACGATACATAGGTGGTTTCATGAAACCAATTTCACCATTATTTATCCCACTAAGAATATCTAATATAGGAATTGTGGATTCAGACATAGATTTTTCAATGAGAAATGATATATCAGTCCACAATGACTGATCCTACTGCCATGATATTAAATGTAATAATAGGGTCTCCCCCCTGATGGGAAAATAAAGACCAAACTGTATGAAATTAAACTAAATTGTTTCCCAATTATTGAAAAATGAACTACTCCCTACAAAGATTCCAAACCTATGTAAAGAACATAATTTAGGGACACAATGGTCATCGATATTGAGTCCAACTCCAATAAGAGAATCAAAATGTGTCACCATACATGTGACCTATGTATAAGTAGGACACATCCCAACACTATAGATGATCATGGCCTTAACATTTCTAACAATTCAAAACATGTATTTTATACCTATCAAACTCTACAGTTTGAGAAATTTTAGATCCTCATATACCTCTATGACCATCAAAAATGGACGGACAATGTCCTTTGGACCCCAGTTTTTGACTATATAGATAATTCCCTTTTGACTTTGCATAGTACGCCCCAAAAAAATGGTCTGTAATCCAAAGGAAAATTCATCACTAGGATTTTATTTTCCAATTACTATACTCTAAATGGATTCCAAACCCCATATAATCTCTCCAAATCCGTGATCCGTTGAAACCAAGACTTACACATTCCTCATGATCCTCACCATAGACATGTCAAAATATCTTATCATTATTTCCTTCTAGTTACTCAAGGATTTTATATCAACATACCAATTTCATGTCATTTATTGTGAATTATACTCAATAACAATTATTCACTATTATTACAAGTAACATAAAAGAATATATCCAATCACATATTCACCCAAAAAATTATTCTACAAAGGATGGTTTGGCATATTCCCCACCACATTGGTGAATTTGTATCTATAATAGGATGATCCATCCATATGCATGAACCAGATCTACATAAGGGAAATCAATAAAAATAAATTCATATATATTGGTTACTATCATCATATCATACATAATGAAATCCAAATCACATATTTCAGTTCCATCCCTAGAACACAACTATCACATACCTACTTACTCAAGGGTTAGAACTATGTACGAAAACAACTCATCTTTATAAGATAAAAATTCTTCCACTAATTCCCAATACTTTCGGTAAAGTTCAACATGAAATACAACATTTTATATATATTTAAACCTTTCCAAAAACAATATTCTATATCTAGAATGGTCTGAATCCCTATAACTATCCATGGCATTCAGAAATAGAAGGGGAGAGTCATGACGACACCATTGTTTGACTATGCACACAATGCACGAGTGGCACTGCATATGTGACCCAAACAAATTTCATGTCAACATAGGAAAATTATTCCACAATAGATTCTTATCGTACCTACTTATTCTCTTATGAAATTTATATCTCAATTCATTCCTCAGTTTAAAAAACACATGGATTATATTTTACATTGTTTCCCCCCTCTTGCTTGAAGGTGATTGAACAATACTGGTTAGACTATCATGAAAAAGAAATTTTTATTCCCCCTCTAGTTAGTTTAAATAATTATTTAAACCATAATCCTAAAGATTTTTGAATGTGCTATGATGATATACACCATGCATCATCCCTCCGTTATGCAAGTCAATGTCACAAGGTAGTGGCTTCTAGACTAGAACCAATGTAATTGGCCCCATAATTTCCCACATCGTTCCCTCTACCGGCCACCCACTATAATCTACAAAAAAAAAACAAAAAAATTTGTATAATTTCCTAGAAATTGGAAATGAGGGGCTCATGTCTTCAGAACACCTTTGATTTACTATGGTAACAATGCCATGATGGTTCTGTAAAAATGGCCCAAAAGAACTCCCTATTGACCATAAGAAAATTCATCTTTAAGGTAGGATTCCCATATATATTCATGACCAATAGATTTTATGCCACATATCATGTTCCGTGACAAAAATCACAAGTTAGGGTTAAAAAAATCTCTTATCCTTGTCTTAATGTTAGTGGGGAATTCTCTATTAACAATTACTAAGTTGCGACTCTTTCCATAAAATGTCTTTTCAAATATTTTTGACAAAACACATCAATCATGGAAAATGTAGTTTGACCTAAAACACCAGAATTGATTGTTTGGTTTGCAAGACTTTATACTAACTACTAATGATATAAAACTATTTAGGAAGAAAATCCTCAAAGGATTTCCATGACAAATGTCAAGTTAAATCTTGCTAAAACTATTATATATACGGTAAAAAAATAGGGAAATCAATAATAAAAAGAGGCATAATGAGTTTTAGGTCAAAAAATATGCAAAGGGAGGCATAATAAATAGTCAATTTATACCTTATAATCCTAGATTATAATAGAATTATGCAAAAATAAGTGTTATAATAGAGAAATACATAATATTTGTAGGGTTTTCCATGAAATCCTTGTGATAGTCAAACTATTCTCCTTAAATCATTCCATTGAAGTGAAAATTAGCGCATGATTTGATAATTTCATATATCTCGGATTGTGATTCAAATTTATATCCAGTTGATATTTTGATTTCAATAACATTTGATCATGATTTATTGAAAATACAATGTCTATCATTCATGATTGAAGTTGTTTGGGGAAAATGAAGGATTAATATTGGAGAGTAAAACATCCTCATTCCATTATATGTTCATTCGAAGGAAATCCACAACCAATAGTCTCTCCTCAAATTCCAATCCATGGAGACCATAGAATAAAATAATTCAAATGATTATAATGTATCAGGATTATCCAGTTTTACAAATCAATAATAGAATGACATGGGGTGTCAAGCAATTTTTCCAATATAGTTGTTTTTATAGATTATGCTTCAACGAGTGGGCATGTTAATTTCATGATATTCATAAGGCCTTGACCTTTCTACTTGATATCCTTATAATTGGAACTTGAAAATGCCAGTTTCACCTTTAGTCTTGCCATATGAGTCTCAAACACTTATTGTACAACTGTTTGTGTAATACCCATATCATGAGCATTTTCCTCCTAATCTATTCGGTGTTGCATCTATTAGGTATGTCATAGAATGGTATTTGATTAGTGGTGGGATGAATTTAACTAAGAAAGTTTGTCATCACAAGAATATATTTCCTCTCTATAAGAACCCAGTTCTTCGTTTCAGGTATGTCTTTCCCTTTCTGGTGTTTTTTAGAATTTTTGGAGTTTCTATAAATTTTTGAAGTACACACCATGTTCTTTCTGAGTACACACCGTGTAATCTTTTCCCACTCAAAACTGTGTGTTGTCAATGTCTGGACAACACGCATGGGGTGTAGGGGTGACGTGGAGGCCGAGTTTGGCAGAGTACGGAAAAACCCACTACAAGCCGTGTATTTTGGAAATACACACCGGGTATTTTTCATTTTTTTCCGTAAACGGACCGAGGTTGCGCCTAATTGACTTTATCATCTTCTTCAAGGTCCAGTTCATCCGAGAGTGACCCATACATCCGGATCATCCTCGAGGTCCAACCTCTCCATTTGTTCTCCTATTAGAGCTCTATCGGTTGCGTTGGAAGGGCATCAGTGAGTTCTTCCTTCTGCTTGAACCTTGTTTTCCTATTCAACCTCTTTCTCAAGATATATAAGGTTGAATTTTTTGTTCATTTTCTCAGATCTACGATGTTATAGGTAGAATCACCCATCGTGGTTCATGTATATCGATCTCCTAGGATCGAGGTAGGGGGTTTGTTCCTTACTATTCAAAGTCTTTGATTTTTATGTGCAAATTCCACCAATACATGTGAATGGGATATTGTGTATTTACCTTTTTTCCCTTATTGTTTTCTTACCATGATTTCATGCTTGTGTAGTGGTAAATTTTACCATGATAGAGGATAATTTGTTCTGATGGGATATTTTTCCCTTGCTTTGTTCTGTTTATGACCTTTGGGTCTCATTTGACTTTGGCTGCTACACCTATTTTCACGCCTTGCAGTTATAGGTCATAGTGAAACTCATGACATGGTTGTTTCCTTGTAGACTATTTTTCTAAGTAGCTCTATAGGAGTAATTTGGTTATCCAGGTATCTCTATAGGTGAAAATTGGCCTTATAGAATTATTATGCAATTACTCGCACGGGGCTGAGAGAACCTGGTGCTGTAGACTATAAGGGATAGACCGAGTGAGCTTCCCGAAGAGTATTAGATATTACAGACTATAGAGGGGATGTACCGAGTGAGCTCCCAGAGTGTCTTGGTTTTTATAGACTACAGGAGGGAATCCGAGTGAGCTTCCACATAGAGTCTTACCTTGTTTGATATTTTTTATGAACCATCCCAGGCTAGAGGAGGAATTGACCGAGTGATCTTCCTCAGAGAGTCTGTGGTATACCTGAGGCTGTAGAAGTAATTGACTGAGATAGCTTCCTCATAGAGTCTCTGGACCTTGTGGATGAGAGGGTTAGACCGCGTGATCTTCCTCAAGATAGTCGCAAACTTCCCTAGACTATAATGGTAATTGACCGAGTGAAATTCTCCAGAGAGTCTCATGAATCTGTATGACCAAGCTAGAGGGGTTAGGCTTAGTGCACTACCCAGAGGGTTGTGCTACTTCTTAGATAGAACCACATGGGATGGTTGTGAGTACTTACCAAAGGGTTTTCAGCTTATTAGCTGTTTTTTCCTATGTTGCTGATTGGTTCTAGATTGATTATAACTATGTATCATCCTGGTTTACTACTCAATGTTTTCTGCCTACTGCTTTTTGTTGTTGTTTATTTCTTATTGTACTTTTACCTACATTATACTCACTGAATATTAGGGACAGATCTTTGGATGAATTCCTATTGGGATTTTATCTCACACCCTTTTTGGGACATGCTTTTGGGCCTAAGCAGATTATGTTGTTGCAGGTGTAGAAAAGGGAAAGCGCCCTTCAACTTCTGGAACATGATTACTTGGAGAAGTAGAAGATGGGACCAAGCATTGGCTTGCGATGATGAGTAGCTATTTACTTTTATTTTGTACGTGTTTTTGTACTGTAGTGTTTTACATCATTGTGACTTGATTGGCTATTTTCCTAGTTATGTATCATGCATCATTTCACACATATATATGTTCTTTAGTTTTTGATTTAGTCTTCCGCTGTTATATTGTTAGTTGTTACTGTTTCTGCTATTGTATGTTTATTTTTCTTCCGTTGTGTACTCTTCCAATGAGGGTATAGTTTCCACACTATCACACCCAAGGCCCTCACTACTAGTTGGTAGCCTATGGTGTTTGGTGAAATGTGCTTGAGGCCGTGTGACTAACCGGGTACGGGGCGCCTCTCGTTGGCTTCCGGAACTGGGACATTAGAAAGTGGTATCAGAGGAATTATTTTTTCTTGCATTAATATTTGGAGACTTTAGTTAGGGATAGGATGAATTTGGTACTTGGTAATAAGCTGTGCTTAGGAGTAGCTAACTCATGTACAGGGAAATTCCATACTACCTCTTTTATTCTATTTTTATGCTTTAAAGATTTTACAGTTGATACGATTTCACCAAGCATGATTCATATGCTTTGTACTGTTATTGTTTTGATATTATGGTTCAATTTATATCACTACTCAATAAGATGAGGGTATCCCATTTCGTGCATCATACAAGAACATTTAGAAATCACATGTCATGCATTCTTGCCACACCATTTAGGGTGCATTAGATATTGCACGTTCTTGTGATAGAGGTTGTGTAGATTATGCTTGCTGTTGTGATAGATTCTTGATAGAATCTCTGCTCCTTGTTATAGAATTTTTTGTATTGTACATAGTTTAAATGAACGCAAAATTTTGATTCATGAGGTTTTATGGGCCATCTTAAATCGGAAATTGGTGGATCATGATTTTGTTTTCTCTTGTACATGACTATAGGGGATGCCAAGCTTTTGACTCGTGGGGATTATGGGCCCTCATAGATCATAATTTGGCACCTATTTTCCTTGTTTTTCGTGTTTTTGGGTTTCTGTGTAGTTTCTGAGAAACAGCCAAGAAAAACCCAGAATACACAGCATGTAATTTCTGGTTACACACCATGTGGTTTTTAGGTTGTGTTACTGACTATGTGTGCAAGAACACTGTGTTGTGAAAATAATGTTAGGAGCACGTCGTGTACGGTATGTACACGCCGTGTAGTTTAGAGCCTTATACCCAGATGTGTCACTAAAAACATGGGTCAAGGAATCTCGACTAGAACATGCTGTGTTGTAAGGGAACACGCCGTGTAGTTCTGTCTAAGTAACCGGCTGTGTCACAGGCCACACGGGCCAGCATGACCTTCTCTAAGACACGCCGTGTTTCTATTGGAACACACTGTGTAGTAATGCCCAGGTACCCGACCGTGTCAGGAAAACCATGGGACAGTGTCACCTTCTCCTATACATGTCGTGTTTGTTCAGAACACTCCGTGTAAGGGCCAGTCGTTTGGACGTCCGTGAAAATAACAACACGGGCTGCCGAGTAAGTGTCCAGTACACGTCATGTCCCTAGTGAACACACAGTGTAGTCTGAGGTTAGTTTGAATCTTGTGAGTTAGCCGGGTAAGGAGACTCGGGATGGGGAATAGTTTCAAGTACATGAGGTGTGTTGTGGCAACATGCAATGTAGTTAAGGTGTTACACGACCTGCAGGGTAGGGGTACACGCCCATGTCAGTGGCTTAAGAAGACACACCATGAAGTTTTTATACAAGTCGGTAGTCGAGTTTTGTAAACATGTGTGTTTTTCTTCCCCTGTTCTTATTTTTTACACTTATTTTCTCTTACCTTGTTTTTCAGATCTAATGTATAATTTTGATTTTTCATATCTATGCCTCAGAGACATCCTCCAGTTGTACTTCTGTCGTCAGGCAGTCATCAGACGCTAGATATGGTTGATCAGGGACTTCCTGCCGATCCTCCAGTCGAGACAGCCTTGGCACTGACTGTCATACCAGTCACAGGAACTAATGCGCAGTTCAGGGAAGGTTTTCTGAGGATGATGCAGACCTTCCAGGGAGCACCACCTCCTACCTTGTTGATGGCTGCATTGATACAGGTTTTCCGTCACCAACATCCTTCTACTTTTTCAGAGGATGGAGGACCTCAGGCTGCAGAGTCGTGGATAGAGGCCACACTAACCATCTTTGAGAACCAAGATATCCCTCCGGAGAAGAGTGTAAATATGGATACTGTATGCTCCGGGAAATAGCCAAGAGGTGGTGTGAGGTGATCTCATGGTCAGGACATCTGCAGGATATGTCTTGGGATGAGTTTTGACGCACCTTCTATGACTACTTCTATCCGGAGACCCTAAGGGCCAATCGACCATGTGATTTTATGAGTCTGCAGTAGGGTAATCTCCTTGTTATAGAGTACTCGTCTCTCTTCACTATGCTGCAACATTTTACACCGATCCCAGTAGGTGATGGGTTGTTCCTTGCTAGGATGTTCGAGGACGGTCTCAGGTAGGAGATCTGTTCCCAGTTGAATATCTTCCAGTTGACTTCGATATCCTCCATCGTCAACTAGGAACTGATCACTGAGTGTAATTTTAGGGATTCTAGAGTAGTGAGACAGGGTCGTTCGTCATACAGAGCTGGTGTTCCTCCTATGGACAGTAGGAAGCATCATAGAGATTCTTCTCAAGGAGATCGAGGTTCGCGGGATGCGTCAACTAGCATCCTGGTTGTGTGATACTAGTGCGGTAGGAGTGGACATACTAGGCCTCAATGCCAAAGAGTCCGATGGAGTGACGGTATTGCAGCAAGATAGGCCATCTTCAGCCTTTCTGTCACATCATGTCACCTTCACCTATTGGTAGGGGTTCCTCTATGACCCCGTGTTCTAGATATGATTCACCAGTTTCCCACTAGTTAGGGAACTAGAGTTCTTATGGTCGTTCAGGATGAGGTGGAGGTTGCAGCCGTGGGGGTCATTCTCTAGGTCATCAGCAAAAAAAGAGTGGATCAGTATAGAGTGGTCAGCTAGGGGTGCAGGGTCGTGGTGTAGGCTAGTCATTCGCCATGGATCAGACCTATCAGGAGCAGGATCCCAACCCTTCTACATTTCGATGTACGATCTTAGTAGCCTCAGTTTTATCTTCAGCACTTTTTGATATTGGTGCTTCCCATAACTTTATCTCTATTGATTTTGTGGAGAGCCTTGGGCTCTGTATCTTTTCGTCCACCGACTTGTTGACTCTTGACACACCTTTGGGAATGAGTACATATAGCATATGTTAGTGCAGAATGTTCCCTCTTGAGGTAGTAGGGTGTCATTTCTTATGGGACCTCTATGTCCTAGAAATGAAGGGATATGACGTCATTCTCGGTATGGACTGGATGGTTCCCCACCATGTAGTCCTTGATTGCTATCACCATAGGGTGAGTTTCATATCACCAGAGGGCGGATCTTTCCTTCATAGAGGTGAGTGGGATGTCCAAGTAGGAAGTGCTAGACCAGAGCATCATGGGACATGGGATGTTACACCCCAGATTGCCAATGTTTATCTGGATGACCAAGGGACTTCATATTTAGACTTTCCTCCAGTGGTGGATTGTTTCATTGATGTCTTTCCAGAGGACTTTTCAGGTTTACATCTGGAGCGTGAGGTATAATTCTCGATTGATTTCATTCCTGGAGCAGCACCGGTGTCCATTCCTCCTTATAAGATGGCTACAACTGAGTTGCAGGAGATCAAGAAACAGTTGGATGAGTTGCAGGAAAAGGGTTTCATCCGACCCAGTACATCTCCTTGGGGTTTGATTTTCATGTCTGCAAAGAAGGTTGATGGTACCCTTTGGTTTTGTGTGGATTATTGAAAGTTGAACCAGTTCATGGTCAAGAACCGATATCCCTAGCGGAGGATCAATGATCTCTTTTGCCATATTCAAGGAGCCTGGGTGTTCTTGAAGATAGACATGTGGTCTGGTTATCATAAGTTGTGTGTTATACCATTAGATATACCTATGACATCTTTCAGGATAAGGTATGGTCTTTTCGAGTATATAGTCATGCCATTCAGTCTCACGAACGCGCATGCGGTTTTTGTGGCACTGATTAACTGAGTGTTCCATCCGTACGTGGACTCTTTTGTTGTGGTATTCATGGATGATATCAGATTCAATTCCTAGGTCATGTTTTCTTGGAGAGAGTAGTGTTAGTGGACCCAGATAAAGTGGGAGTTGTATTTTCTTAGGAGCAGCCGAAGAAAATATTTGAGGTGCGAAGTATTCTAGGGCTGGATGGGGACTAAATACGCTTCATTCATGAATTCTCATGCCTATCAGCACCGTTGACAGGTCTGACCAATAAGGGGGTGGAGTTTTTATGGTCATATTCTTGTGAGTCATCTTTTCAAGAGCTGGAAGGGAGGTTGAGGTCAGCACCGATAGTAGTCTTGATGGATCCAGGCAAGGGTTACACTGTTTACTATGATTCTTTGGGTGTTGGGAAAGGAGCTATGCTTATGAAGGGATATGAAGTGGTTGCGTACGGTTCTCGGTAGTTGAGGCCACAGGAGAGGAACTACCTGACACATGATCTGGAGATGGCAGCAGTTGTTTATGCCTTACGCTCTTGGAGACACTATCTTCTAGGAGAGAACTTTGTGGATTTTACCAACCACAAGAGTCTCAAGTATATCTTCACTTAGTGCGATCTGATTCTGAGACAGCGTAGGTGGGTCGAGTATCTTCAGTCCATTGACATCGAGATCGCCTGTACACTGGGAAAAAGGAAATGAAGTGGATGATTTTTTGAGTAGGAGAACTCAGACTAAGGTAGTTCAGGAGGCCAATAGAGAGTGGCAGTTTATGGCTCTGTTCTCTGAGAAGCATCTGGAGGTGCACGATAGGCAGGCAAAGACTGTCATATCTTATGTAGTTGATACCTCTACACTTCATGATCGGGTACGAATGAGGTAGCTCTCAGACTTAGAGCCCTTGGTTCTGCAGGAGAGTGCGTCAGGAGATGACCCTCTTCCCGGATGGATAGTGGGAGAGGATGAGATGTTGCGTTTCCAGGGACGCATATGGGTGACAGTAGACATACTTGAGGAGATGATGCGCGATTTTCATTCCATAATTTGGGCAGTTCATCCTAGCATTACCTAGATGTATCATGATCTACACCACCAGTATTGGTGGCCAAGTATGAATAGAGATGTTTCTGGTTTTGTTATGAGATGTTCTACTTGTCAGCAGGTGAAATAAGAGCATCAGCGACCAGCAGGGATTTTACAGCAGTTACCCATTCTAGAGTGGAAGTGGAATGATGTCATGATAGACTTCGTGACTGGGTTACCGAGGTCACCATGGGGATGTTATGTTTTTTGGGTCATCATCGATAGGCTTATGATGATTGCACACTTCATGCAAATCAAGGAGACCTTTAGTTTTGATGATCTGGGACAACTGTATATCCGAGAGATTATACATCTATATGGAGTTTCACGCACCACTATTTCAGAAAGGGATGCACGCTTTACCTCTTAATTATGGTTGGGAATTCAAAAGGCTTTGTGTACAAAGGTACTTTTGAATATAGCATACCATCCACGGACTAATGGCCAGTCCAAGTGCACGATCCATGTGCCTGAGGATATGCTCCGAGCATGCATTCTAGACTTTGGCAGTTCTTGGGAGAATCATATTTCTCTTGTGGATTTCGCCTACAATAACAGTTTTCAGGTGACCATTTAGATGGCACCATACAAAGCTTTGTACGGTAGGCCATGCCGATCACCCTTATGCTGGCTGGAGGCAAGAGAGGCAGCTTTGCTAGGACCACGTCCTGTTCAGGAGACCACAGAGCAGATAGAGTTGATTCAGAATAGGATGGCGACAGCACAATCTCAACAAAAGTCTTATACTAATTAGCAAAGACGACCTCTGTAGTTCGAGGTTGGAGATCAGGTTTTCATGCATGTCGCACAGAGGTTGGGACAGAAGAGGATATGGAGATAGGGTAAGCTTTCACAAAGGTACGTCAGGCCATTTAAGGTGTTGGAGAGAGTTGGACTGGTCGCCTATCGGTTTCAACTATCTCAGAGGTATCGGGCTATGCACGACGTCTTCCAAGTCTCTGAGCTTCGATGTTGTATTTTGGACCCGTCTCATGTCTTTTAGCCTCAGGAGGTTGAGCTCGAAGCGGATGCATCGTATGAAGAGTATCCTATCCGGATTTTCGATCATAGTACAAAGGTTCTCCTAGGCCGGTCTGTTCCTCTGGTATGAGTTCTATTGCAGAACGGGCAAGTATAGGAAGAGACATGGAAGAGAGAGGCCGAGATTTTAGCGCAGTGGCTGGAGCTATTCGGGGGTTCTTCTTCTACGCCTATCTAGGGAAATTCGGGGACAAATTTATTTAAGGGGGGATGTTTTTAAGAACCCAGATCTTCATTTCAGGTATGTATTTTCCTTTCTGGATTTTTTTGAGAATTTTTGGAGTTTCTAGAAATTTTCAAATTACACGCAGTCTACATTCTGAGTACACGTAGTGTACTCTTTTCCCATTCGAAACCATGTACGAGCCATGTCCGGACCACGCACACAGGGTGTAGGGGTGATGTGGAGGCCGATTTTGGTAGAGTAAGAAAAACCCCACTACATGCCGTGTACTTTCAAAATATACGTCATGTACTTTTATTTCACAAAACAGACCGGGGTCATGCCTAATTTCCTTTATCATCTTTTTATTGGTCTAGTTCATCTGAGAGTGACCCATACGGCCAGATCTTCCCCGAGATCCCGCCTCTCCGTTCGTTCTCGAATTCGAGCTCTGTCGGTTGCATTGGATGCACAACAGTGAGTTCTTCCTTCTACATGAACCTTGTTTTCCAATTATCCCTCTTCCTCATGTTATCTATGGTTGAATTTTTTGTTTTTTTTCTCAGAACTATGATGCTTTTGGGAGAATCAGCCATCGTGGTTCATGTATATTGATCTCACAGGATCGAGGAACGTGGTTTGTGCCTTACTGTTCAATGTATCCGAGTTTTATGTGCAAATTACACCAATACCCGTGAACGGGGTATTGGGTGTTTACCTTTTTTTCCCTTGTTTTTTTTCTACCTTGCTTGCATGCTTGTGTAGATGTAAATTTGACCATGTTATAGGATAATTTGTTGTGCAGGGATTTTTTAACTTTCATTGTTCTATTTATGACCTTTGGGTCTCGTTTTCTTTTGGCTGCTACACCTGTTTTCATGCCTTGCAGTTATAGGTCGATGTGAAACTCATGAAATTCTTGTTTTATTGTTGACTTTTTAGCTAAGTAGCTCTATAGGTTTACATTGGTTAGCCAAGATTCTTTATAAGTGTACTTTGTCCTTATAGAATTATTATGCACTGACTGTCATGAGGGTGAGAGAATTTGGTGCTGCAGACTATAAGGGATAGAATGAGTCAGATTCCCAGAGAGTCTTAGCTATTACAGTCTACATAGGGGATGGACTGAGTGAGCTCCCAGAGAGTCATGGATTTCATAGACTACAGGATGGTAGACAAAGTGAGCTTCTTAGAGTGTCTTACCTTGTTTGAAATTCTTTATGAATTTTCCCAGGCTAGAGGAGGAATTAACCGAGTGAGCTTCCTCAGAGAGTCTGTGGTATACCTGATGCTATAGGAGGAATTGACTGAGATAGCTTCCTCAAAGAGTCTCTAGACCATGAGGCTAAGATGGTTAGACTGCATGAAATTTCTCAAGAGTGTTCTTGACTACCCAGGACTCTAGGGGGAATTGATTGAGTGAGATTCCCCAGAGAGTCTCATTAATTCATATAACCAAGCCAGTGGGGTTAGGCTGAGTGCACTCCACAAAGGGTTGTGGTGATTCTTGGATAGAACTGGAGGGGATGGCTGTTACTACTTCCCAGAGGGTTTCCAGCTTATTAGCTATTTGTTTCACTGCTGTTGACTGGTTGTGGATTGATTGATGTGATGTATCATCCTGTTTTACAACTTACTGTTTACTGCCTACTCCGTGTTGTTGTTGTTTACTACTTATTTCAATTTTATCTACCTTATACTCACTAAATATTATGCACAGATCTTTGGGAGAATGCCTACTAAGATTTTATCTCACACCATGTTTGGGCCATTCTTTTGGACCCAAGAAGACTTTGTTGTTGCAGGTGTAGAAAAGGGTAAGAAACCATCGACTTCTGGAACATGATTTCTTGGAGTAGTAGAGTGTGGGACCAAGCATTGGCTTGTGATGCTGGTGAGCTGTTTACTTTTCTTCTGTAATTTTTTTGGTACTGTAGTGTTTTCCAGCATTGTGACTTGTTTGGTTTTTTTCCAAGTTATGTATCATGCATCAATTAATACATATATATGTTCTCTAGTTGTTGATTTAGTCTTCTGATGTTATATTGTTGGTTGTGACTGTTTCCGCTATTGTATGTTTATTTATCATCCGATGTGTAATCTACCAATGAGGGCATAGTTTACCCACTATCACACCTACAGCCCTCGCTACATGTTGGTAGCCTCTGGCATTTCGGGAAATGCTCTTGAGGCCATGTGGCTAACCAGGTACGGGGTGCCTCTAGGTGGCATCCAGAACTGGGATGTTACACTCTCAATCTTTGATAATCTGATATGTGAATCAATGAAAATGTATTTGGTCAGAGGCACTAGAACCCAAGTCAGTAAATTGCTGTATAAGGGTTTTATCTTTTTCAGCATGCTCCGGTAGAGGTGTTTCAGCAAAAATATTTTAGATTCAGATCTATGCCCATATCTGTGGGGTTTGATGTCTCTTAACAGTACTACAACACTAACATTGTCCTTTTACACATGAGGTATGAAATCAAGGAATGGAACCAAGTTTGGTGAAGCCTCCCAGGGCTGGGTCACCAAAAACCAGAGCCTTCCCACTCTATAAGAGGTTCTATATCTTGAACTATGTTCATGGATGTGACTCCAACTTCGGGGTTATTCAATGATGTTCCACCTGAACTTTCATTAGTAAGACCAAAAAATGTATTATTCAATGGTTCAGGGGTTGAATCACTAACATAAGGATGGGCTGAGTAGAGGAAGCCCTCTTGGAGTGATTGAATTAAAAATTGGACCACCTTTGAACAATAATAATAGAGGGAGATAGTGTTGTTGGAACATTTAAATATCGACTAGAAGAAGCCAATGGTATTTTCGTCCATCAAAATAACCTAGCTAGTATGTTTTCTTGATAGCACATTAACCATTTTTAGGAATACTCTAATGTCATGAATGAAGATTCCACTATTTGAGGAATAATGATAAGAATGACAAAGAACTCCCATATAATCATCATTCATAGTTGATGAATCATTGGTGGGTGAGATTCCCTCTGAAACAGGGTAACCATATTGAATGAGACTCACTGAAATCATCTAAAATCCTAGAAAATTAATTGGTTGAATAGGGTTCTAATATAATAATCCTATTTATACAAGTGGCTATGATTTTGTCATTATATTAATGATGATTGAACGTGCTTCTGGATATCCCCCCATCACCAACTATTATTCATGAATAACCGGTGTATGGTGAATAATAGTAATGAGAAACATCAATCAGTAATTTGACAGTGTCGTCAACATTCATTGATGGAGGGTGAATGGAGGAAATTCTTAGAAGAGTGGGTGGAATTTATAATGGGGAACCATTATGATATGATGATAATTATAATAGAAAAAATTATCTACCATATAGGCAAAAAATTGAAATGGAACACATAGACTTTTTAGAGGATTCCCTTCCAATATGTATTCCAAAATTTCATAGATTTTGGTAGGGGTAGGTATAACGAAATTGATGGGATGCCCCTCTTCCAATGTGGTCACCTTCATCAGAGTAAAATATCTCACACCGGTGTCAATATCATGAGAGGGAAAGAGTCATCCACTCAGAAACATATCATAGTTGGAATGTTATATAATCATTGGTGATAGGTTTGACTGAATCTAATAACCTTAGGTTGTGTATTATACCACCTCTAGGGTAGAAAAATAAGACCAAAAAAATTTCTAGCACTATTGATTTAGAAGATTTTGGTTGTGGTGGACATTCACCGTCAGCTCGCTCACCTGAATGAAAAATCATATCTACTGTTAAAACAAAATCAATGAGTGGGAATGAATAGTATGACTATTAAATCCCTCTAATAAGACATGTTAATTCCATCCTAATAGTGATACTAGTTCAGCATTTTCTAAAGTAATGTGCACATGATAAACTCATCGTATATGACTCCAAGAATATAAAGCCTCCTATATAGTAGACATCCCATAAAATAATCTCCACTTCACTGTGGGACAACCTAAAGGTGTTAGTGCTCGAACAGAAGTGTCTATGTTGCTCATGACTCATTTCACGTTTTTAAAAGATAAAATATAAGGAGACCCATACTACTTGACACACAATGACATTTACCATCTAATTAGGGAACTCTAACCAGTTTTTTTGCACCCTTACGGCACATGACCACTCAACATAAAAGAATAATCCATATCAATTACCCTATTTGTTTCCCCACCTTCCGTTGGGTTTGATTTGTGAAGAGTTAACAATTGTCGGGTAATCCTGAAAGACTGATTTGGTAGATTTTGTATGTCGTCATTTTGTGCTATAGGCCCACACAGATCCATTCATGGAAGATATTTTGTATTGTATTGAATCCTTCATGATAACCCACATGGAATAAATTTTTGTTCATCTATACTCTCGATACATGTCACGATGAATAGAGAAGTTTCTCTGGTCAACTGGTGGAAATGGAACCTCGCCATAGAGGCAACATATGTAAAGCAACAATAAGAAATATAGTGGATAATCCACAAAATAATATGAGAGTAGATCTATGAGGATACCCTCTTTAAGAATAATTTACGAATAAATGTTGTTTGTGGTGTTCTAAACCTTATCAACAATCCTCTTGGTCATTTCTAGTAAGATAAGTGGAAAATCTATCTTGTTCATGCATTAAAAAACTATAAAAAAGGTTAGTCCAATAAAATTATTTAGAAAATAAAAAAAATGATTTTTTTAAGGAACATTTCATGAAAAGTATTTCACATAATGAACATAGAAAATAGTTTATGGATGGCATTCCCTATGAATAGATAGATCGTGGAACTCGGAATAATGGATTGGACAATGAACTAAATAGTTCATGGATTGGTAGTGTTGCACATTGATCCGTAATACATGGTTATTAAAATCATATAGTGTGAAAACATAATGTTTAGATATAAATTCAATTACCTACTCATGGAGTTCAAAAAAAAATTATTATTATTAATTAGTTTGTGGATGAGGATGATTTTGAGGGTCTTTCAGTTTGAAAAATAAATGGCATAGTTCACAGATGATAGACTATTCAATGGGTCTTTGATACACAGAGGCCAAGAGAGATGAGAGGAGATTTAAAGGTTCTTTTTCCATGATGGCAAGTAAATGAAAAGAGATCTACTCCCCATATATAGTAATGAATCCCCATTTGGTCTACCCTTCTACTGCAAACCAGTTTAGTTTAGGATAACTTTCTACATAATAATGGCCTCCTCTTCGTCCCCATTGGAAACCATTATGATGTAGGAACATTTAGGGTCCTAAAATACTTTAAAATTTTATGTAAATACTACAATAATATTTAAAAAGGAATAAAGACAAATTAGATAAATTATTTAAGGAATTGTTTTTAGTTGAATCTGACGTTAGAAATGGAAAATAAACATGTATTCATATTGAATCCTATGAACAATCTGTAGAAGGTATCACCCACAAACAAAGTGGAATGAATAACAAAGAAAATTGAACCTCTCCCCATTAACCATGTCATTGAAGGAATCAGGGAATATAATTTCACCCCCACGTATGACACTTTCCACAAACTGCATCATTGGTGAAATATAGTTAAATAATCCCCCCCGCATACCATCACAATAAAATAAATTATTCATGGATGAGTAAAATCATGTAACTCTTCACATGAATGACAAATAACTTCTTGAGATTATTGTGGTGATTTTCTCTACCAAAACTGCAAACCTATGGGCCTCTGTTGATCGAGTCGTCTGAAGGCCTTCAAATATTCCCATGGGATTCTATAAAAGGTGTCTTGATATCCATTGATCTATATCCCCAACATCTTTTGAAAAGAAACATGAGGGGAGAAAATAAGGGGATCAGATGATAAAGGATTGGATGGACTTTTCAGATGGATTTCTGAAGATATTGATCATCAAGGGAAGGACTACATCCAATGAATTACCATATGTATAAAATCTCTACAATGAATAAAAATAAGGAAACATAATATTAATTGGTAGACTGTGAACCACATTGGAGATCTGAAAACCATATTCATCTAGAAGATGAACATCCCATGAACCGAAGGACTTATGCCCCTTCGTCAATCTAGGGAACTGGGTAGAACATGGCTATATAGGTGGAATGCTACACATTGTAGCACCTCACAATGCAGATGGAATTCAGTACTGTGTGGCTTCATACTATGTAGCCAAAAAATTGGTCACACGTAGAAAATCACTATGCATACCACATTCACGTCTGAGTACCATCATGGTATACAGATCATCCCATCACCCACGTAGAATTACACTATGACGAGAGGTATCCATCATGCATGAACAATGGTTATGTGGAACATGGTACATTTGGACGCTCTACTATCTAAATCTGATCATTTACTTCCACCTCCAACGACTCATACATTGATCCTCCACAAACCAGTCCAATAATATTAGGCCAAGGCTCTTCCAAATCCATCGGCCCCATATTAAAATATTTCCCAGAGCATCAGTGATCCATTTTGAGTTTACATACCCATTTTTTGTGGAGTCACATGGGAAATCCCCACAATGGAATAGACCCTCAGAATGATAATAAATTTATATTCCCATAGTAACATGGGGTCCTACCATGGGATACAAATGTAAAACTACCCATTATAGGGATCAAGGGTAATCACTAGAATTTTAATTCAGTAAGGGACTGAGATAAGTGAAAGTGATCATGCCTTAATTTCATTTTGATGAGGAGCGATGATTCTCCCCTTTCCAAAAAATAATTTCAGGGGAAATCATCCTGATAAATGTCCTTATCCTTTAAATGAGAGTTAGTGATCATTCCCCTCTTAAGAACAACTTGATACATGTCCAGATAGGTCATCAAACATCGATATCCTAGATATCAACATGGAAGATTAAATTATCACATTTCAAATACTCTGTATATCTCTCTCTTTTTGGTCTAGTACCATCTATTATCAGGTGATGTGGGAGGATAGATCTTTATATTCACTTGGTCCTCTTGTTTCTCAATCCAATCAGGACTTGAATAGGCCTTGAGGTATGAAGCAATCATGAAATCTATATAACCCCAACAAGTGGGACTCTTAGAAGGTGTAATACCCAATAAATTTGTGTTCCCCTCATTGGGCCTCATCCTCGGTGTGATCCCCAAAATAAATGAACAATAATAATTATGATTCCTACCCTATATGGGATATGTATGATGAATGTCTAAGCCCTGATCATAAAGGGACATTCTACTTAGTTGCCTATCCTAGTAAACATCATCCATACTCGCTAGGTATTCCTCTTCCAGAGTAATCCACAACTAATTTCTCTCAATTGTGTGGCTCCCAGGCATTTTCCCCAATCACACCATCCATATGAAACCAAACTAAAAGGTGTAGGTCCCAAATCAAACCAAAATACGAGGGCTTGGATTCCAAACATATTAGGATACATAGGAAGCCTCTTGGACATTCCAACCTAACACCTTAAGTACCCTAATATTGTTTTGGTCATTCCCTTGATTTTTTCATATCTACCTAGGAGACAATATCTCTTTTTGGCATCATGGTCCGCTTCAGCATAAGTCCCATACAAAATATTATCTAGAAAACTTCCACCATGATGTTCGCGTCGCATGATGTTTAACTGAATTAATGTGTTCTCATAATATGACCTTAAAAGGTGAGTTTTCCAGTTAAGCGGCCCTAAAATACGTGTCTTCTGATTCCTATCACAATGATACATAGGAATCCGAACATATGGGTTTGATCCCAACAAAAAATTAACTTCTGTTCCCCTTTAGATGTTGATAAACTCTAGAAATCCTCATCTGATGGCATAAATTAGAGTTTTCTCTGTAATCCATATTCCATTCATATCCATGATTAATTTTGAATCCCAGGGGCAATCTGTTGAAACATTCATTGGAATGAACCATTGATTCATAAACATATTATCATTGCTTAAATGGATAATATAGTCTCAGAATATTATATATTTCCCCCACCAAAATGTTGTGATGTGCCCAAACACCCACCCTGTCAAACAATAGTGTACATATGATTCATTGGAAAAATAATCCAATGAGAACCTAACATTAGAAAGAAGGTCCATAAATCCAACATTAAAGGGGTTTTTTGTGTTTCAGGCTCCATGAATAAACCTATTAGAGAACATTTGAGGAAATCGTATCTGACATGGGCTGATTTCATATACACCTAACCACTTGCAATCTCTCATTGAGAAAATTAAACTACGAAACCTAGTTTATAACATAGAAACGGAAACACTTCCATGTCCCCATGGGAAATCTATATCGCACCTTCTCTGTGTGAAGAGGATACAATGCCAATTGGGTCGAAAAAAAATTGGGAAACCAATGTGAATCTCTCTATAAAAGCAGGAAATTATAACTTATCGGTGAAACCATGTTTTTTCACCCACACACACGCCCCTTATGTCAAAACAATGGGAGATACACATTTTAATGTTTAATATAAAAAAATTAATATATGAAGGTGGTATAAAAATAAATAAAACTAAATAATTTTTTTGGTAAAACATATACCTATTCCTATAAATATTACATTTTCTTTTCACCTTAGAATTATTTGGTAAATAATTTTCCAAAGATATAACACTAGAATTAGGGGAGGGATTATAGAAAGGTATATGGATGGGTATTGGGAAATAAAGAAGGCTTTCGAACTATGAAAAATGGAGGATGGAGATTTTCTTTTATAAGATAATTGAGGGGAATCCTTGGAATTAAAAAATTTATTATAATAATATATATTTTTTATTATAATTAAAAGATTAAAAATTGAAAAAATATATTATATTATTATTATAATTCTATATAATTTCATAAATTATAGTTTTGAGATGTTTAGGTGATGTTTGTATCTTTATCATTCATTTTAAACCATCATGAATTCCATTCACACATACCATGAAATCAATGTTTTTAACACATAAATATCAATAATGTTACTATAAAATGAAAAAAGACATAATTGGACCATGATTGATATTATAAATAATATTTCATAGATGCGGTGGAATAATTTTTTTTCTGGATTCTATATATTTAATAATAAATTATTTTTTATTTAGTTTCATTATTGTCATCTTTGGATCTATTCATTAAATTTTATATTGAAAATATTATTAATAAAATTAATTGGAATAAAATAATTATAAATATATATATATATAATGTATTATTAATCTTTATAATTCATGTAAAATTTTAGAATTCCCAAAAAAATACAGCTTTTAGTTTTTTAAATCATTTATATGATTTTCTACTACTGGCACATGCACAGTTTCAGTGTGGCATAAGAATCTATGTTAAATATTAATCACTAAAAATTTGAAATAAATTTCCAAGATACAAAATAATTTATATTTAATATATATATTTATTATTGGATATAAATTTTTATAATACCAGTCCCATAATATTATAGATATTTAATGAAAGAAACTGACATTGTGGCCCTATCTTATACATAAATAATATAATTGTAAAATTAGAAGAAACATAGAATAAAGTCATGATAAAACACATTTTTATAGAATATTTTATTGACAAAAAATGATAAATTTTTCTCACATTGTGTTCAATATAATTATTTAAAAAATATTTGGGATGAAATGATTCATTTGTAAATTTTATGGAAATTACAGTATTATGATTTATAGTGCACTATAGTTTTTAGAAGATAAATAATATATTATTTCTTTTTAATACAAGAATTTTGGAAATGTTTTCATGACATAATAGGATATAACTTTTTTAGGACATTAGTACTAAAATGTACATTTGGTTGGACTAAATGGACCATGATGTCAAATTTGGGCTGGACCTGCAAGATTGGATATTATTTTTATAGTTGGGATATAACATCTCCATTTGAGTTTTGCATGGGCCCATATATTGGATGCATCTCGCCAAATCAATTATGAAAAAATAAATCTTCTGTAATAACATCTGATTCACATGTTATATACGTTAAATGGGAGGTTCAATTTTCGGTAAAATATTTGGCCGAGATTACCCATTAATATTTGAAACCTTTTTAAACATAGACCCCACTCCACTATATAAATTATTGTTTTTCTCAATTGGAGGGGTTTGGATGTGCATTGAGATGTTGATGGTAGAAGAGAATATTATCCACTCCAATTATCTGTCAATTTCAATAAGGGCTGCTCTTGAAGCATGGATCCCATTGATGAAGACTTCTTCTTCTTCGTGATTTAATTGTCTTATTTCAGTAATAATCATATTTGTTATTATTTAATTTATTCTATTTTCAAATGTTCTTTTTAAATTTCACATTTTTTTAAATATCCATAATTGGTCTGTAATCAAGAGTAGAAATGATATTGGGTTTGAGCCTCTCTAATCCTTTGCAAATGAAAAACATTTCAACGATTACGCCAACGCCCATGGAAGAGTATGTATTTTTTGTAATCTCTCACCCTATTACCTACATCATTCATTTATTTTTAATCAATGAGCTACTATTATTTATATAATATAATATATTAATGGAGTTTTTAATTTAAATGAAACTATGCAAGAAATTGAACAATAAACAAAAATCATGTCAGGTTGATAATTGTGGGAATTGTGAGAGCATGAACATAATTTGTAATTCAAAACCACATGGGATCAATTTGTAGATTTAAAAAATAATCCCTAAACTCAATTAATTCTATTTTTCAGAGAGAGTGTGTGCCTAAATTTACCACTGACCATAAGATAACCTCATAACATCAATCAAAGCAAGGTGTTGTGATTTCTTGTACCAAAGTTATCGTACTATTAAATTCATTTCATCCTTGTGGTAATGTTAATTCTTGAAGGGTTCAGGGGTTAACAAATTAATGAATCATAATTTAATTTAATATTAATTTAAATGATAATTATGAATAATTGAGTGTAGTGGAAGAGCTAGATCGATTGTTACATTTAGATTATTTCAAAAAAACAACCTCTTTTTGTTCCTTTTTAATTAAACATTATTTCAAAAATAAAAACACAAAAATACAATCTTCATCCAGAAAAATTAATCTATCATTATGAATGGTAAAAAAACCCCCCTAAATCATTTAACTTAGTGTCATTATTACATTTTATGTTATTTTTAATATACCTTTAATTAGTTGTCAAATTAACTACTTCCATTGAGAGACAACCTTGGTTAGCCACTTTGGTGCACCTAAGTAGGCAAAAACCACTAATAATTTGAGGGTTCCCATGCCAGCACAATTCAAATTGGCATTATTTCTAGGGAGTTAGGTAATTATTTCAACCATATGGAGGTATTTATTTTATTTTATATTTTATTCTCTTTTTCTCTTTTTTCTTCCTTATTTACACAATCATTTTTTCTTCTTCTTTTATTTTCTTCTTCTTCTTTTTGGACCATCAACTAAAACTTCTTATATTTTATTTTATAATGGTCAACATTTCTTCTTTTCATATTTATTGGATTTATGACATGATATAATCCCAAAGATCTCTTAGATCTTCATCCTAATATTGAACATAGAATTTTGGAATAAATTAAACATTCTCAGTCTATGGAATGTTTCAACATTAAACTAGTTAGAGAATTCCCCCACTCTAAGCGCATTGAAATAGGAAGGAATTAAAATTTAACCATAATTCAGGAATAAATGGCTGAAAATAATGGATATTAAATTAATAGAACATTTTAAGAATTGGTTTCACCAGATATTAGTTATCATGAAAATTTTCTTACATACCCAAATCTCGAATCAAACATTAAACTAAAATCCAGGTTAATTCACATTTTTCTAATGTTTTATTGATTATCTCATGAGGAAATAAAAAAACACCTTAATTAATTTAATATGGTTTGATCAACCGTGAAACCAAGAAATTTATCTAAAGATACAATAAAACATAGATCATTCACATTCTGACTTGATGGATCTATGAAAGATTGGACATATTATATACAACATGAAGATGTATCTTGTTGGAATGATTTGAAATGTCTTTTCATGAAAAGTCTTTTTGTAGCTTCATGGACCCCATCAATTCAAAAATAGATTTGAAGGATCAAGAAAGACCAAGGGCTGTCAATTTATGAGAAACATCATGTATATAGACACACACCTATATAGAGAAGAATGGTGGATTACACTACTAGAGGAGTATTGGTGGACAAAACAGCAATAGCTGCACTTGCGTTGATTGACATGATTTCCCAAAACTCCGAAATATTTGGTCATAGAGGTACACCACATGTCAGGTGAGTACATTAGGTAAGTCCTTCTTCCCATGATATTCATTGGATTAATACGAATTTATAAGAATTGGAAAATATGGTGTGGAATATTTCTTTGGCCCTAAAGAAATCTCAACCCAATCCTTCAAGACTTTGTGAAATATCCACTTAGACAAGACACCCAACTGATTGTTTCCCGCAAATTAAAGAAATAGAAGATTGTGCGACAATGTTTCCTAGGAGACTATATCAGAAGTAGAAACAAACATATGCCCAAAAGATGATTGATTCCATTTCTCCAACATACAAACTAGGTTGGAAGAATGAATCTGACCTGAGTTATGGATCTGGACAAACAACAATGGCCCCCTTTTCAACAAAGCATCCAGCAGCCTCTGCCTTACGAGTAGGATTTCAAACTACAAAAATATGAGTTATGAATCCTAAGAATTAACAAACCAGCAAAAAGTGAATCCCCCACCCAAGGTAGATTTTAACACTGATGATCTTTGGAAGAAAATTGTTTTTAATCAACAGAATGAGGTAAAGAGTCAAGGTTCAGAGCAAGGGGAATTGAAGACTCAAATGAGACAGATTGTCACTGCCATCCCTAAACTGGTAAGTAAGAACTCTGAATATGTTCCTTCCCAATATACTCAAAATATCATGTGGAATATCAGTTCCATCAAATTATGATGTGAAATAAAAGCAACTAATTCTTCTTCACCAATCATTCCACCGAGATTCACCTAAACTCCATAGAATCCCAATTCCACACCAACTATTGTGAAACCAAATGAGAAAAATAATTCTAAGAAAAGGATTGATTATATTGATCTTAACACACATTCCTTTCAAAACTATGTTGTACAAACCAGAAGATGGCTGAAGAGGAGATGTAAATAGATGTTTTGAATACATTTAGCCGTGTAGAGATCAAAATCCCTCTAGTTGAAGCCATACTGAAAATCAACTGGTATGATAAATAATTAATGTAACATTGATATAATCTAATAGGGCTCAATGTAAATGAAATGATCAAGCATGGATGGAATGTGTTAGCACACATTTCACCATCTCTTGTAATTTCTTCAAAGTTCTTGGATCTAGGTATATTCACCAACTGATGCACCATGTGGGAGTTACTATTTTATGATTATCTTTGGGATTTTGGACCATCCAGAAATTTGATTCCTCACTCTGTGTTTTCTTCTTTACAGGTTGGTCATTTATAGAATATGAGAGTAGTGGGGCAGTTGGAAAATAATACTATGGAATATCCAGTGGTAATCCGTGAAGATGTACTTTTTGGGGTAAGAGACATGATCATTCAAGAATATTTCTACGTTCTTAAAATAGATGACAATCAGGTAGGTTCTCATGCTCCCATTATCAAATGATTTCCTTTCCTCAAAATTGAAAAAAACTATTATAAATGTCAATGAAGGTACACATTCCATGGAGTTTGGGGTTGAAGTTGTAATATTTAATGTTATGGACAACATGAAGTACCCCTTAGAGGACCATTCTACTTTTATTATCTCCCATTTTGAACCACCAAATAAAAACCACATGGGATTTGATTGTCCTATGCATAGGAAGATTATGATTATTGGTTTTGGTTTGAGGTATAAGATAAATTCCACACCCATTTATAATGAACAAAACTATCTTAGATTTGACTTTGAAATGAATTCATATTCCCATTTTGATCAAGTGACCTCTGATTATGAAATGGCTATTGATTATGCTGATGGATTTGATGAACTATTCTATGATTTTGATGATGTCCATTCTGATACTAATGCTCATTGTGGAGAAATTTCAGTTCCATCACTATCATCATATATTCATCACCCCCTTCATTGGAAGTCGAGCCATTGCAAACCAATCTCACATACTCTTACTCTTTATGGGGAGAAAAATTACCTGTTATAATTTCTAACAATATTCCTTTTAAACATGAACAAAATCTTTTCAATATTTTATGGGAGAACATTAAGAAAATTAGGTGGACCTTGGATAAAATATCTTGTATTATTTCCTCCATTTTTATTCAATTTATTTTTTTTGGAAAATGGGGCAAAACCAGTTAGGCATCCACAACAGAGGCTCAATCCTACCCTTCTAAAAGTTGTTAAAAATTAGGATGAAATTTTTCCTGAGCCAGGTATAATCAATCCCATTTCAGATTCCTAGTGGGTAAGTCCTATTGAGGTTGTGCATATGAAAAGTGGTGCTACTGTTATAAAAAATTATAATGATGAATTAATTCAAATGAGGGTACAAAACAGTTGGTGTGTGTGTATTCATTATTGCAAACTAGATCAATTTACTTGTAACGACCATTTCCCCTTCCATTTATTTATTAGATGCTTGAGTGACTAGGTAGGAAAACACAATATTGTTTCCTAGATTGATTTTTTTTATTTTTTTCAGGTAGCTATTGCTCAAGAGTATCAGGAGAAGACAACATTCACTTGTCTATTTAGTATGTTTGCATACCAAAAGATGCCAATTTGACATTTCAATGACCCAGGTACCTTCCTGAGATGCATGGTCAGTATTTTTTATGATTTTATAAAGACCTGCATGGAGGTATTTATGGATTATTCTATAGTGTATGGGTATTCATTTGATAATTGTATCTCTATCTCCGGATGGGATTTGAACCATTCTATTGAGAGGAATCTGGTCTTAAACATTGAAAAGTGTCATTTCATGGTAGAGCATGGGATTATCATAGGTCATGTAGTGTCAAACAATATGATAGAATTTGATAGATATAAAGTATGTATAATTATATCCATACCCTATCCTTCATGTGTGCTTGAAGTTAGATCTTTCCTATGACATGAAAAATTTTATCGGCCCTTCATAAATTTTTTTTGTAAGATTTCTCTTCCTATGTCACAAATACTTCAAAAGGATTATGATTTAGTGTTTGATGATTCTTACAAGACTTACATTGATTATTTAAATATGATTCTAACCACTCCATTGGTCATACAGCCCCCATGGCAGGAGTTTCCTTTTGAGCTTATGTGTGAGACCTCCAACATTACGGTCAGAGCATTCTTATCTCAATGGGTCGAGGGTCACTCACATGTGATTGAATATGCATAAAAAACATTGAATTCATCCCAAAAAAATATACAACCATATAAAAGGAGTTTATTACTGTTATATTTGCTGTAGATAAATTCCATTCATATTTATTGGTCACTAAAGTAGTTTTTTTCCTAACCATGCAGCACTGAGGTACGTATTGAAGAATCTGGATGCAAAGCCTAGGATAATACAATGGAAACTCCTTCTTCAACAATTTTAAATTGATATAAAGGGAAATAAGGTATTGTAAAACCTAATTGGGGACAACATGAGTAGGATTACTCACACACTAGTGTATGACATCTTGGACCACGTACAACTTTGGAAGACATTCCCCAATGAGCATCCATATTCCATCTCAGGTAAACATCTTCAGTATGCTGATTAATTTTACTACCATGTGGCATCTTAAATATCATAAAATTTAATGAATCATCATGTCCAAAAATTAAGGGTTGTCTCTAGGTTGTAGGTGTGGGATGACCCCTGCCATTGGAATAAGTGTAGTGACCATGTTATTAAAAGTTGTGTTCCTGATCATCAGTTTGATTCGGTTCTACAATTTTGTCATAAAAATTCTTGTGGTAGCTCTTCAGACACCAATGGATAGATAGGGAAGTTTTTGACCCTAGATTGTGATGTCCCTATTTATTCCATGATGCTCACGTGTTATGTAAGTTGTGAACACCTTTCCAACACACTGGTAATATTTCTAAGAGACATGATATGCCTAAACAACACAAATTATTCTGTGAGATTTTTGATGTATTGGGAATTTATTTTATGTGTAATTTTTATAGTTTATTTGGTTTCCTTTATATTTCAGTTTATATTTATTATGTGAGAAAATGGGTGGAGGCTAAGGCCACTAGGACTGATGATTCTCATGTTGGTGTGGACTTTGTCAAAACACATATTTTTTTATAGGTTTGGAGTACCGAATGTCATCATTGGTGACCAAGGGAAACACTTTTTCTATTATAATTTTGCATCCCTTATTTGTATTTATGATTTGACACACAAAACATCAACACCATACGACCCCCAAGAAAATGGTCAAGCTAAGGTTTCAAATTGTGAGTTGAAACAACTTTTGGAGAAAACTGTGTTACCGAATTAGAAGGATTGGATAAAGAACTTGGATGATGTTCTATTGGATTATAGGACAACATACAAGACACACATTGCCATCTCCCAATTTCAGATTGTTTTTGGTAATGCTTGGCATCTCCCAATAGTTGTTGATAATCGAGAATGTTGGGCTACAAAGATATGTATCATGGATTTTTTTCAATCCATAATCCAAAGGAATCTTCAAATTAAAGAGCATGAGGTGATTCAATTGTCTTCATATTAGAACTCAAGGCTCTAAAAAAATATCAAAATCAGGTCAATAAAAATTATATTTAAAAGAAAATTTCATGTTGGATAAAATGACTTTCTCTATATTGCACGACTGAAGCTGATTCCTAGTAAGTTTCATTCTAGGTGGTTAGGTCCTTATGTCTTATCTAATTTATTTACTTTTGGTGTAGTGGGAATCACAAAAGATAGCACTAAAAGGAGATTTATAGTCAATGTTATACATTTGAAGAAATACAATCGAGGACATTCAACTAATGTATTGGATTTCACAACATTGCAAGACACGATCATCAGATGATCATATCAGGCTGTTCTTAACCCTCTCACTTTTAAATTCTTATTTCTTGTTAAAATTATAATTTTCATGTGAAAATATTATCTCATAGGTTCATATTGAGTATAATTCAATATTTTATGTTTGTGGGAGGGAAAAAATTTGTGGTAGATATTTAGGAGTTTCATTTTTGTGTTTTATGTATATTTCTCATTATGTTTTCTTTAAAATTTTCAAAAAAAAACAAAAAAAATTAAAAAGAGAAAAATATTTCATGTAACATTATCACGTGGATATTATAAAAAAAAGCATGTTTTCCAAATCCATTGGTAGAAATATAAGAATGAGAAATATTTCATCATCAAGGGTCGACATTAAAATATTGAATTCGTCGATGATATAAATGTTTGTGTCATTATAAAACAATTTTTATTTTGATATCATTATTATTGATATTTGTACATGGTAAATTGTGTCACTAATTTATCGACACTATTTATTCACATAATCACATCTTGTGAGTTTCTGATTCTCAATTAAATTTATATTAAGGGAAATTAATCCATTTTAGCTTATAACATGGTATTTCCATACGTTCGTTTCTATTCCATTCATTTCCATCAATGTACCAGATTGACCTATGAGTGTTCACTTAATATATGAATGTTGAACTCCATATATATATAAAAAATCATTCAATAAAGAGGGGAGTGGAGAAATGTACAACATGTGGGGATATTTAGGTCGGGATCTCATGGCTTGACCTATGGGAATATTTAAATGAGTGGGTTTTGGAATTTTATATCAAAGGATATTGAACAGGTTCAGTGCAATAGAATTAGGTAGGAATAAATTTTTTTATTAACCTATTTATTCCTGATATATGGTGGAGATACAAACATGGAATTTTTGGCACACACACAGGTGATGTATTAGTGGCATGGTAGACTTTTGACTATTTTCTTTATGATTAGTGTTATGAATCATACTAGATTTTGTTTTGACACAATTTTTGAATAAATGAATTAAAAATTTATTTATATTTACTTTTTATTTGATTCATACTTTGACTATATTTTCACTGTGCATTGAGAAATTTGAATATGCATATCTTGTCACAATTTTTTCATATACAAAATATGAGGTTTTCCTTGGAAGTGTAAAAGGGTAATTTTGGGTATGTTTATAAAAAATTTTAATATTATATTTTATTGATAATAAATGAAATAAATTCCTCTTATTATGTTAAATATTTTTATTTATTAAATATTTGGGATTAGATAATTCATTTCAAAATTTGATGGAAATTTCAGTTTTTTCTTTTAGAGAGAATTATTGCATTTCAATGATAAATAATGTGATATATATTATATGAAATTTAAATATTGTATATATGTTCCTGGAATAATTATATATAACTTGTGTTCAGGACATTGGAGATAAAATGTACATTTGGTTGGACTAAATGGACCATGAAGTCAAATTTGGGCTGGACACGACACATTAGTTGTTGGTTCTGTATTTGGGCCATAACTTCTTCATATGAGCTTTTATTAGGCCCAAATATTGATAGGATATATCCGAGTAAAATATTCACAAATAATTATCCTCAATTAAATTATGGTTCACAATTTTCAGAGGTCAAATGGGTAGTTAATGTTGGATTAAAATATTTGGCTGAGATTCCCTATTAACATATGAATCCTTTATAAACATAGTATCCCTCCAACACTATTAATTAGTGTTTTACTCATTTTCATGTGTTGAGACATGAATTTTGAAGTTTTTGAAATAAGATAATTAGATCCAATCCAATTATCCTTCCATTTAAACAAGGGTAGATCTTGAAGCAAGTATCCCTTCGATGAATCAGTCTTCTTCTTTTTCGTGTTGTGCTGATTTTTTATGTAATAAAATTCGTTGTTATTATTTTATTTATTCACTTTTCTTATTTTTTGTAGAAATTTCTTCTTATATTAGTATTACTATTTTGTATGGAATCAATTATAGAAATTAGATTGGGTTTTACCCTCTCTACTCCTTTGCAAATGAAAAACATTTCTAGGATCACTACGTCACACATGGAAGTGTAATTCATTTTAGTAATATATATACCGCTCACATCCGTCATTTATTTATTTAGAATTAATTAGATATTTTAATTCACATAATATGATATATTAATTTATTTTTTAATTTAAATTAATCTAATGATGCAATTGAACAATAAACAGAAATCATGTGAGGTCGATAATTGTGTGAATTGTAAGAGTGCAAACATAATTGGTAATTCAAAACCACAATAGATCAATTTATAGTGTTTAAATATATATTACCTAATATCAATTAATTCTAATTTACATAGAGTATATGTTCCTTAATTAAACACTAACAATAAGCTAACCATAGAACATCAATCAAAGCAGGGTGCTGCGATTGCATGTTCTGAAGTTAGCGTAGGGTTAAATTCACTTCATCATTGTGTTAATATTATGTCTTAAAGGTTCAGTATTTAAAAAATTAAGGGTTCATATTTAAGTGAATGATAATTTATATGATAGTAATAAATAATTTAGTGAATAGTTATTGTCATATTGATTGCACCTTTTAAAATATTTTCTAAAAAACATGTTCTTTTTGTGTCTTTTTAATCAATGATTATTTCATAAATAAAAACAAATATTAACTATACAATCATCTTCCATCAAACATCTTCTATCATTATGAATGTTAAAAAAACCCCATTTCATTTCAAGTACTGTTATTAAAATTTTTTTTGTTATTTTCAAAATACCTTTAATATGTTGTCAAATTTACTTCCTCCATGGAGAGACGTCCTTGGTCAGCCACTCTACTGCATCTAAGTACCCAAAACCGACTAATTCATTGAGGGAACCCACGTCAGTGCCTTTCATGTAATATATTTCAATAATGGATTGTTATGGGAAATTAGGCTTATTAAATGAGACAAATTATTATTTTAGGTTAATTTATTTATTTATTAAATTCTTTTTAACAATAATAACATGATTTATCCATACTTTGGTGAATACATTATAAAGAATACTATATAATATTTCAAAAAATAATGGAACCCATTTAATAAATAATGAAAACATAATTACAAGCATACAATTTATATTTCATGATGCAATTTCTATGATTTAAATAATTGGATTTAAATGTAATGCATCATAACACGATGATAACAATTTTTTAAAAAGTATTTTATTTGAGGAAATGTTTTATAGAAAAATTAACAATAAAAAAAGTAATTATAAAGAAAAAATTTATACTATATTTAATTATAATGAACTATTAAAATTATAAAAATAATAAAAAATTAATATTACATTAATATTACATTAAAATTTACATTTTTTGATTAAATTTATTATTTTCACGTTTCTTTGTAAAATAAATATTTGATGAAATTTATCAGAACAACATCCAATGTTAATATTGATATTATAATTTAAAAATTGAGGTTTATTTTTTCAAATTAATATTCTATAAAATTTAAATTTATTATTCAAATTAAAATATATAATATTTGAAAAAAAAATTATTAAAAAGTTTTTTCACTCAAAAACTGAAAAATCACTTAATATTTTTAAAATTACTATAATAATATAAAATAAAATATATGAATATTAATAAGAACTGAGAATTATATATATTATTCTTAAATGGGTTGTTAAATAATATCGCATTTGGAAATTATTCCCTCGGAATATTACATATTTCTTAAATAAGTGGGGATATCATTCCTTCATTCAATTTTATGATTCCCATATCACATCATTAACAATATAATTTTGTCCAAAATAAATTAACATTATCAATTATATTATTCTCTAATGCATTCATTGTACGATCATGAAAATGAATATATTATTCATCGTATTCAATTTTTTCTTCCAAGTAAACTACTTCGGCATTCAAAACCTAAGCTGAATATCACTCATATTTTCTTTACATTTAAATATGAAATGTTTTTTTCCATGGATAAAATCAGATGATGTGACACATGGTCATAAATTAATCAAAATTTAACTTGAATTCCATATTGTTTAGTGAATGAACTTTACTTTTTTTCCCAAAATTCACTACAATTTTCCAAGTAGATACATTAAGAAAACATTAAAAACTATGTTGAACAAATGTTAATTTATATGGTTATCTACATATAAATTATACCTACACCATGTTAGCAAAATATTATTCCAAATATCTATGACTATAATAATCATTTCATCCAACAATTTGATTCCCAAAAAAACCCATCATCTAACTTCATCTCAAAAAAATGGAGTTCAATACTACATTCCATTTAATGTCTCAAAATGTTCAATATCAATACATAAATGATAAAAATTATTAAAAGAAAACATAACCAATGATATATGAGTATCTCAATTTACATATTAATCCATTAAAAAATAACTATTCTTATAGTGTATGGTCTATATTTCTCATTGGAACTATTCATCAGAATATGATGAAAATTTATAACGAATGTTATTTCATTATTAAAAAATTTCTAGAATATATTAAGATTTTTAAATAGAATATGATATCATGGTTGGTTACAATAGAGATCAGAACTCAATGTACCATGAATATCTTTTTAGGGTCCATTCGGGAAAGGATATGTTATAAAATAGTATATTAAATTGGAAGAAAATGAAATGATTTAGTTAATCAGTCAAAAAGAACCCAAAATTATTGCATAACCTCAAGATGACTATGTAAATCACAACATTATTTTTTTTCATATATTTACACATTTATACTGGGGATCAAAAAAATGATGAAGAATCCCCTCATTAATTATTGAACATTTTTAACCAATTATAATGACACAAATTTTATGATCCAATCATACCTAGACCCAAATTTTTTTATATTTTATTCTGAAGAATATGGAATATTAGAGAATAATGTAAAAGGACAAAACAACTGCATAAGAATTCAATGGAGTTACGAGGGCCTAAAAAGTGATTTCTAATGGAATCCCCTCTAACAAAATGGATTCATTCCAGATGAAAGGATCAAAAATATTAAAAAATAACTATGTTATCCTATGTTCGAATGAATGTTAAGAAGTCAACCAATTTATTCCCCTTATGAATACTATGAAGGATAAACAATGGATTTTTTATGATACCCCTACACAAGAGAACAATATATATATTAGAAACATTGGTAGATACAAGGCTATGTTGGGAATTATAAATCATTAAATATTTCATTTCCATAGCAAGAAATTGAATCCTTCTCTGACTACAATGATGAAAACCAATGATCATATAAATTTCTCTATTCAAATGAGAATCTCTATCACTAGAAAATGTAGATATTGTTAGGATAATAGATCCTCATGTGTTTTAAATAATACATTTTCCCTGCGGTTTTCCTAATCAACATGACCCAATAGTATTGATCTTCATACTAGTGTTATGAGAATACCATTGAACCCAATTGACATAAGGGATCCAACTGAAACGATGGTGAGGATACCAGACAACCAAAAGGAGGCATAGGGGTTACATGATCTGTAACACCCCTATATGATATAGGGTCAAATGAGTAAATGATATGACTCATGTCAACAAGGTGCACCTTGATTTTTGTCAGCCTACCTGATTAGAACACCAGAGTTGAGTGTGCTTAGCCTGGAGTAGTGATCAGGATGGGTGACCTTTTGGAAAATTTCCAAGGGTGTGTGTGAGTGAGGGAAAAATCACACTAGAATGGACATGTGTTGACCTGTGGGGACAATAATTAGTCAGATGACCCATTAGGGCTTGTTGGAGGACCCTAGGGTGGGCCCCCCATGTCTGTGGGGCAACTGGTGGTACCGGGTAGGCCATGACCTAACTACCATGTTAAGGAGGGGGAAAGGCAACTGGTGGTACCTGGTAGGCTAGAACCCAACAACCATGTTATGGTGGGGTGTATGTGCTGTCACCGGGACTCAGAAGTTATATTTAGTATCAGTGGTGGTCCCTATCCTTAAGTGTGGTGCACTGCATGGGTTGAAATTTCGGGCCCATAACGAGGACATTGTGATCCAAGGGGGGTGATTATATTACCTCGAAATGGTAAAGGGTCAATTGACTAAATGATATGACTAATGTCTACAAGGTGCACCTTCCTTTTCAGGAGCCTACCTGATTAGAACACCACAGCTGAGTGAGCTTAAACTGGAGTTGTGATCTGGATGGGTGACCTTTTGGGGGTTTCCCACAGTGTGTGTGTGTGTGAGGAAAAAGAACAATGAAAAGACATGTGTTGACCTTTGGGGACAATCATTAGTCATATGACCCATTTGGGAATGTGGGTGGACCTTGGGGTGGGCCCTCCATGTCTACGGGGTAAATGGTGGTACCCGGTAGGCTAGGACCCGACGACCATGTTATGGTGGGGTGTCTGTGCTGTCCTCAGGACACGGTTGTTACACCTTCTCCCAATTTTTTATTAGGTGGGTTACATCCATAATAATTAATCTGATATTAAAAATGATAGCTTATATTGATAAATACATTCCCTTATATCAATATATGTTCTAATCATTCAAAATGCACCAATAGATATCCACATGGATTAAATCTCACACAACCATCTCATTAGAATAGATATTTCTAATATGGAACCAATGGTAAAGGAATGGGGAGCCCACTGTCTCTCGGAAGGATATATTAGTGATGTCTCTGAAGGAATTCTAAATTGAACATGTCTATTCTCATACAATGAGCAATTGATCCATGATCTCATATATATGAACCATGTAAAACTATCATTTAGAAGGAATGTAAATAATTGCACCCCTTACAATATGTATAATATGATTCCTATAACTATATAGGATAAATATATTTTTATATAGAATTCTTTGCACCGAAGATAGTCTCCTCACTCATCGAGGACATTAGAATCCATATTTTGACATTGATAATCCTTTATGAATATGTATCTATACAAGGAAATCTTAAACTAAATCTAATTTGTCTCTCATCCTAGGTAAAAACACTTAATGATTTCTTGATAGATACTAACAATGATAGAATATACGAATAACTAATTCATGGAATATTTTCTGAACATTATGTATGTTATATGGCCAATATGGAGTCCCATTATTGTACTCTTCCAACTGTGATACCTATAGAATATATCACTCCAACCAAATATCTATTCTATGTGACCTAATAGTTCATAATTTTAATGTTCAATTTACTACCACAGTGGTGACACCATTGCACTCAGAGTGTCCAAATTTATCCCATATATGGGCACACTATATTTGTCCTTTAGTGTGATCCCCTAAGACTCCTCCATATATCATAGAATTCCTAAAAATTAATACATCTTAAACATTGGTCATGTTGATACCACCTCCCATATTGTTCCTTTCAACATATCACATGACCCCCAATGACTCATTCCACTAGATTGAGGGTCCATGATAAGAGAATAAAATAATTTTTCAAAACCATTTAGGATACCATGGGGATACTTGATTGATAAAAAAGTGTGTATTAGATATAGATGATAGAACACTATTCACCATGGTTATTTGGCATGAAATGTATCAGAATCAGTATATCCAGTCCATGATGTGGAAAGAGATCACACTGATCATCCAATAGATTTGGTGAACAAAGAGTTAACATAAGGATATCAGGGTGCTCAGACACTCTATATAAAAAATTCATTTTCACATACCAAAACTATTCTCCATAGAGATTTCATGTATAACTAAGAACTAGTTAGAAATATATAAGATACTATTATTGTGATTAATATGTTTCCATCTCCTTTTACGATACTCATCAAAGACCTTGTTGATGAATTTGATATACTTTTTATTGGAATTTAAAAAAATGATACTATCAACTACAAATGTCAGATGGGATATGCCAACTAAATCAGTGTCACCACAGAAATGTAGAATGTTTCCATCAAAAATGCTTCTATTAATAAAATAACAAAGGTTTTATTGGGTTATAATAAAAAAATATGGGGAGGGTGGGTTTCCCTACCAAACTCCATAACATATTTAAAATTATTTAAATTCCTCTATAGGAATGATATTGAAATCCATGATGAACTGAAGAACATAAATAGGATATCAAAATACAAGGATGAAAATTTCATTCTATCAATGAATTTAATAGAATAGTTCCATTGGACTCCATAAAAACTATTACCCATATATAACATGATATTAAATTTGGATCCAATGTCCATTTATATGTTTTCATACAAAATTTTATGGGTGAGCCTAATCGCTCCATGAAGTGATAAAACATTGATAGGCCCATGTTGTTCCTTTGAGATCTAATATGGGATATGAAATATTATCCCCATGTTAAAATAAAAACCATTACATTGTAGGTAAAATACAACAAAATGACAGGTCTATCGTGGTTCAACACATAAGAAAACGTGATTATGGGAATGAGCACATGGTTAGTAACTTAATTCACCATATATAGATTTCCACCAAAATACATATTTTACTCTATTAACCAAGTCACTCTCAACCATCCCCCAAGAGTTCACATAAAATGACCAAAATAAATCATTAGTTCTCACTGCACTGTGAAGGTTGATACATTACACCACATCAAGAATCTCTTTAATTCATGGGATATTCTCCAAATTCCATTCAACTAATTGGAAACCATCTGAGGGATATTATTGAACTGAACTCCTTGACCCCTTGGACGGCCCCGTACAAGCACATATTAGGACATGTAATAATATAATTATAATGAGATTGTACCATACCAACAACCACCATGTGATCATCTGTAAAAAAACCATTATCATGTAGAACATTTGGTATGCTAGGGACCCTTTTCTCCTAATGTTTTCATGTAAGTAATATGAGTTATATTGCCTTATTTTAATCCATTCCCCATGGGGGTTATGATGTGTCTAGAATATTTTTAACAATATCGTTTCATAAAAAAAACAATTTTTTTATGATCACAAAACAAGTATTCTTACAAATTATTTTCAAGGCCATATTCAACTTGTTCAATCTTAGAAATAAGAACATCAAAATCCTACAACTGGGGATATTGGATGATGATCCATGATTGAATATCCCCTTTGAATTTCCAATTATTGTTATGTATATTATTGTAATAAATTTCTTATGAAGGTCTTGTAGAAGAATCTTCCACCACATTGTGGTATATCATAGTAGTGGTCAACATCAATGGAAAGAGAAAACAGAACCCTTTTCCAATATTGGTAGAAATATTAAAATGAGAGACTGATTAGAGAACTCCCATATGAGGTTAGAGACATTCGTGTCCAAATATAAGTATATTTATTTTTAATTTTAATGTAACTGATCCAGATGGCATGAGGTTCCCCCAATCCCTATTTTTTATTGAAACCGGTGAACCAATACACTATGCACCCCACCTCTAGGTGAAAAAAGTGTGACATGAATATAGTGAAATATTAGCTTGCCTATTCATGGAAATGTTCAAATATATTATTCACTAATATATCGACAATAATATAAATAGTTCCTCACATGATACATGTAATTCCTCCCAAAATGAAGTATTCCAAATCAAACCATAAGTTATTCCATTCCTGATCATTGAATTTTTCATAGAAAAAATGTTAAAAGAAAAAAGGGACAGCATCGATGATTTTTGTAGTGATGAACTATTCATAAAAAGTAATCAAATAAACTAGGATCTAGGTATTCATGAATATCCAAATATTATGATTTTGAGTCTCAAAATGCATGAGATATTTCATCCTTACTATGTATGAAAAATAATAAATCTTGGATCTAGCTTGTTTTGGTTTATGAATTGTACTCAAAGAAAACAATAAATCGAGAATGTGGAAAGATACGAAGTCCATTTTATCCTGATATGATTCTATTGAGAACATATAAATTATATAGGATTCTTACTCTTGAATTACTTAGACCCCAAAATCAATCAAATCATTAAAAAATGTCCATCTTCTAAAGAAAAAATGGTAAATATAGTTTTATTTTTTTCTACTCTTGTAATAAGCTACTTTTATTCCATACTCATTCGGTAATGAGTTGAGTAGTCATATTATATTATAAATTATAGTAATCTCATGTATTCTATGAAAAACGCTTTTTGAGTGATAAAATATCTCAAACATTTATTATTTGTATATATTTCATACATTAATCATTATAAATGAGTTCTTTGATTTTTAATGAAAATAATGCATCTGTCAGATCTAGGACATTTTCATTATATCTTTTCTTTTATAGGTTTCATTTCTATAAATCATAATAAATTATCTTGTATTTATATCTTAAAAAACCCAGACATCTCAATGTATAATCATTATAAATAAAAAATTCAAACCTTCTAGAGAGTGGTGCAAAAACTAGAGGATCCATTAATATTATGTTTAGTTAAAGGAAAAAAATTTCATGTACCTTTTTCTACTTAAATATTCATCCCTTTCATGTTAATTTAGTTATTTGTATAAATAGCTATGAATTTTTTCCAATAATCTTCTCAAAAATTTGGATATTCACTAAAAACTATAAATCATAAAAATAAATTGTATGTATTGGACAATTATCATCTACACTATATTTAGCAGTATTAACTATTATAATATAATTATTTATGATGTTTCTAGTGAATGAATTCTTTTTTATCCAAAACATTATACATTTTCCACAAAACATATTATATTTCTCAGTATATATAATAATGAATAGGTGTATTTCCCAATCCTCATAAAATTTTGAATAAATCAAGATATAAACAATTAGATTACTAAAATAAATTTCCAAATATGTTTGTAAAACACTATTCATAAATCTATAAATATATATTGGGAAATATTTAACATAGATGAAATAACTGTACACTCATAATTCCCATACCATGAATGAACTGCTTTTTTTCACAATTTTATCTGTCTATACAATTAGATAATTGTACCCAGCCCATATATCGACCATTGTAAAATACTGAGATCTATAGAGATGATAAATCACGTAACATATACTAATAAAATGATACTTATTATAAAAAATAATGTTACTGAGTTCTATATAATCAGGGAAGAGCCTCATGGAACCATTTTTATTTTTAACAAAAAATTTATGGGGACGCCATGAAAGAGTTATAGGGTGAAGGAAACCTTTATCAATAAAATTATTAAACTATGTTTTCAATTCTAGAAGATCAACTTTATAAAATCAATTAGGGGGTTTTGAAAATAGTTTACTATGAGGAAATAAGTCCATAGTTAATTTATCTTCTAAATATTATATAATATTGACCAACTAATAAAATAAACATAATTTAATTAATTTACATCTTAAAAATTGTTTATCATATTAGTTCCATTACTTTTGAAAATATTCATATGATAACTTTCATTTCCAACAATTAAGAGTTTTTACATTATATTATATGGTTAATGAAGGATCGAAATAATTACTTTATATATGAACAATCTCTTTCAAATGAATCATAATCTCTTCAATCTATCATTTATTGGTAACTAGATACCCAATCCGTACATATAATTACATAAAATTATACTTGGAATAAGACAAAAATATTTTCAGGCACTTTATTTCCATAAAAAATAATAATATTATTATTATCTTCTTCCATAATAATTGAAAGTGTATTTTTTACCATATGTTATACATTCATTTCTTTAGAGGCAATTTCTAATTTATCAAAAAAAATCATAGAAGTAATATAATGTTTGGACCCATTACCAAACATGAAATGAGAATAATCTAATAAAAGAAGATGTAATATTCTTCTTTCCACTTCATTAGATAGGCCCATATCTTCTAAAGTAGTTAAAAAATATTTCCCTATACCCATCTATGATATTCATATAGGTCACCATCGTTATTGTTTTTAGACACTCAAATTCATAATGAACTATCTCATTACATTTAAGTCACATGACTGTATTTCAATTAATAATGGATATACGACTAATAATATACTTTTCATTATAATATTGATCCATATTTCAAGGCTTAACACATAAAAATCACATTACTTATATCATTATTTATTCATCATGGTTTCTTTTACAACTACTATGGAAACCAGAAAATTTATTTTGTTATATTTTTATTTCAATTATTCATTCATCAAATTTTCCTAACATGTAGATCAATTTTTCTTCTTTTTTATATATCACATGGCCAATGGTTGAAATGATTTTTGACATTCTGTAAATGTTAGTAATGTTACACATAACATTTTAGTTCAGTAGAAGTAAACCTTGATTTTTATCTTAGTGTCAATAATAACTAAAAGATGATTATTATACTATTAATATCCTAGAATAAACTAGTTGGATACCATACATACCATGTGATATTCTCATCATAATGGAAGACTGAATCATCTTAATTAATCGAAATTTTTATTATTTTTCTTCTGTAATATTTCAAAAAACATTAGGAAGATATTTATCATGGAATGTTTTCAATAATTCCACCCTTTACATGTTATAAATAATATAAATTTATCTTATATTCATTACAATTTTATAATGTTAATCATCTACACTTTCAAAATTATAAATAGAAGATTTTAATTTTTATTTGATGAAAAATTCTTGACATCAAATATCATTTCCAGATTATTTATCATTCACTCATCCACTATTGAGTTTGAAGGAAATTTGATTCTGGGGGGGGGGTGTTTTCTCATAAAATGATCAAATATTGAAATGGTCAATTATAGTTTATGTGGTTTTTTAGCTCATATTCCATAATAATTTATATCATACATCGACTGATCCATTATTGTGGAAATAATATTTAATAAAATTACATCATTCCAAGATACTGATTTAGAAGAATATTTTCTCCAAGTTTCCTTCCTATAATATCGTCCCAATTTCCTCTATGGAAAAAAATTCTGAACATGGAAAGATAATATGCAGAAATATGTTATTCATAAATTGTCATTATATGGTATCATTAAATTAAAATCTTTTTAGGTTTTTGAATTTTATTATTAAAACCACAAATTTATCTAATTTATTTCTTTGATAGCCATAATAAGGACCTAATCCTTATTAAGCCCTTAATTTTATTAATCATGAATTTTTTTATTTCATTTCAAATACAATTTAATTTTTACACATTTGATAACTAGGTCATAATATTATATTTCAAAATAATATAATACATGTAATATACATCATGTTCGTATAAATTTTTCACACATTAAAAAATATTTATATAGAAAAATATTTTTGTTTCATTGAATAACATTATAATTTCAAATATGAGTTCCAGTTTGTTCCTTCATATCCATAAATCACTTGATTTTTCAAAACACAGGGATGTGCATAAAATCATAGTTTGAGGCATAAAAAAGTATAAATCAAACCATTATATACATGAATACATATAAATATTATCTATTCCAAAATAAATTTTTGGTTTAATGTAATAATTTTCTCACCCAATAAATTCACATCACATCCGAATGAATTTTAGCAAAACATTTCTTATGATATATGATATTTGAAATATGACCCACAGCGGATTATATATAGTAATAAAAATAATCAGGAATTTTTTTAAAAAATTTATAATTATTACTATTATGAAATATAAAAATACTTTTTATTAGACATAAGATCATTAGGATTAAATGTGAAATAATAATTTTTACTTAAAATAAGACAAATTTAAAATAAACCATATAGGTGACTTGATGAATCATTTCAATATCACTCATACAAAAACATAATTTTTTTCAATTTAATAACATTTAAAATTAAAATCGGAATGACCTTCATGGTTACAACAAGAAAAACCTTCATTTTTAATACTCAAATAACAAACATCATTATAACTGAAAAAACCTCAAACATTTCATATGGAATAAAATTCATGGAAAACATACAATATAAATTTTACCTAATGAATTGGAAGGATATCACATAACATCTAGTATTTGAATTATAACTAAACTGCTCATCATCAAAAACAATTCCCAATATCAATAACTTTTAAAATAATGTTGTTTTCAATAGTATAATAAAAAAATCTTCTATTCACCCAAAATAATAGATTTCTTTGTATTGCAATATCCATTACATTTAAGACCAATTTTGAACATACTAAAAAAAATTATATTTTTTTCTTTATGAAAATAAAAAAACATTTATATAAATAGAAACATTTAAAAATAATTATTGTTGTTGTAAAAATATTTCACTATTTATTTAAAAATAGAACATATATTTTTATATTTTAGTAAAAAAAAATTTGAAAAAAAACATAATAAATTTCATATAGATACCCATTGATGTAATACAAAAATTGTTATAAATTTTCCTTTATAATTAATTAATGACATTATATATCAATCCATAAATAATTTTATAAATATAAACATGGAATAAAAATATTTAATAAATAAATTATTATATTATTTTAAATGACATTTTAAAATTAATGTGTTGCTTATGTCAAGCCTTACATGTTAAATAAATTCCTTACCACCCTAAATAATAAATTATATTATTTATTTACATTCTTATAAACTATTTTCTAAATTATTATTACTTTTAATATGTTATAATATATTATATAATCAATTATCTTGATGTCTGAAATTATGATGATATTAGGCTCATATTTCAAACAATGACATGTGTAGGATGTCTATGGTAAATGTGGTCATTATTCCATAAAATTAAATATAATAATCATAAAATTATTTTCATTTTTATATTAAAAACATACCTTTAAAACCAATTATAATAAATTATAGTTTAAAATATTCTATGTTACAATAATGGAGATGATAAGTTGTAATTACGCTTGAGTAACATTTTTATTTTCCAATTATCTATATGGAAATAAGGTATGTATTATTTTATATATCCATATTTTTTATAATATATTAAAAATAGTATTTCTTATTATAATAGACATATATACAATCCATATTTTTTGTGAATAAAAAAATTCACATTATCCCATAAAGGTAGTTTTCTACACGTATGCATGAATGATGTTATTATTTTTTTGTACTAAAATTTATTTAAATATTGTATATATTTGCATTATATAATTTAATATCTCACATGAATATAATATATTTATATATTAAAAAATTAAATATATAATTTCATGAGAGGTGGTAATAAAAAACAAAATTCATCGATTTGGGAGGTGGTATGCCATTTTAGAAACGAAGGATGGTTTCTCTTCCCAATTAACATAATAAAAATAAAGATATAGAGCATGTAATTAATATAATAACATTCTAGTATATGAGGGTTATTTACATTTATATACCCACAAAGTATGAATATGTGATGGAGATGGAAGAGAAAATAAAAATAATACATTTGGTTAAAATGTATTGCAGTTCTTCGAACAATATCCATTGATTTACACCAGACCCCCCAATGTTCGTATTCTATATAAAACAATAAATATATAATTGGGTTTTTGATTATATTTAAATAATTTTTAGGTATTGTATGAATGAAAATTATTTTTATGTTTGAATAAAGGCAGATAAGATGTTCCATTTCCTATGAGGGGGAATTCTGGGAATTAAATAATGTATTAATATAATATAATTTAATTTTCCCCTTCTAGTGAATAAAATTATTTTACCACTAACCATTGTATAAAAACGTATACTTTAGATGAATGGGGTCAACAAATTTACTATAAAATTGAAAAACACATAAGAATGTACAATGCTTGATATTTATACTCATATCACGTTCATATGGCTGATGAGATGAATTTTTGGTATTTTATATAATTTAATTAAAAATTATTTGTTATTTAAAATCATTAATGTAAATTTGGGAACTGATTATTTAATTTAACATCAAAAAATCATGGAATTAAGAAAGCTAGAATATAATCCTTCCCAATGTTCTTAAATTGATATATTTACCTATAAAATTTGTGGGACATATCGACATACCCAAAAATTAATTAATTTAGTGTTTCTAAAATCAATTACATTATTTTTTTACTTCTTTCAAGAGGAATGTGTTAGCATTGCATAAGAATTTATGTAAATTATTTCAACAATAATATTTTTAATAAATAATTATGATAATTATTTTATTTAAAAATACTATTTAAAACATATCATAATTTGTTTTAATATTTATCAAAAAAATTTATAAGTGACATTTTACGATTTACCAATTATATAAATATTATAAAATTAAAATCCGCATCCAAATTACAAAAGAAGTAATATCATAGAATATTGGTTTATTATAGATGTTATATAAAAATCAACTGAAATAAAGAAAATGGTCATGCTGAATTTTTCCCTGCTATTATTATTTTAATCATCAATCAGTTTATTTAACATAACTATAGCGACAAAAATCTACTATGGTTATTGTTCATAATGAAAAAAATTATGAGGAATATTTTTAAAAAATTAGGATCTCAATATTCTATATACGAAATCCATTTTTTATTATCTGAAATATATAAATATGACAATATAATTAAAAATTAAACAGCAAAAAATGATTGAATCGTTTATCCTTAAAACATTTATTTACTGTATAAAAACTCATTTTTAGTAAATTCTAGAATAAAATAAATTTGTAAAAATATAAAAGTATTAATTTATATCAAAATTTAGTAATAATATTTTTAAAAAATTATAAAATATAATATTATATAGTAAAATCATTACAATAAAATATTTATTTCTATAAAAATAAATATTATTAATTACTCATTGAAAAATCAAACCATTAAGAAACATCTAAAATATTCAAATAAAATAACTATGATATTTAAATTTCATAGATATTATTCATTTTTTAAAATTTAAATTTTATAAAATTAAAAAATATCTTTAATTTAAAACCATATTATTCATGAAATCTCTAATTTTTTTAATCTAGTATTACCCCTTTGGACTATAATATTAAATAATATTTATAGAATTCTTATAAATCACAAAAATATAATTTATGAATTAGAAGTGGACAACAAAATTATTTATTCTAAAATTAACTAGGTTTCCACATACCCACATTCAAATAAATCAAGATACAAGAATATTAACATATGAAAATTTTAGGGAGCACATACATCGAGAGAAGTTATCACAGTTAGAATGATTCTACACAATCTCTTTGATATATATGAGTATCAATAAACATATAAATCCTTTGAAAAATCATAAAATTAATTATTAATAATTTATATTTATTTCAATCAATAATTATAAAAGTAAAATAATTTGTAGAAATATATTTATTCTCCAGGTTGTGGATTATTCTCAGCGGAAATTCATGTAATTGGTGGAAATAAACAACTTGAATATTTTGTTGTACCATGACATAAAATATCAAAAATATAATTTCCCTCTTAATTTATACAATTGAAAATATATAAAATATATTGGATAATTAATGAAATGAAATTACATAAGTTAAATGATGTTTAACATTATGATATTATAATTATAATGTCGTACCTATTCATGCCATACAAATGAAGAATTTCTAAATGTGATTTCACAAATATCTCAGGGAATCATTCCCCGTTTTCTGAAATCAAGAAACTAAAATTTCAATCATAGAAGTGGGATTGAAATATATAGATATGTATATGTTATCTATCCTAATCTACAAAGATTACACCCCTAAAATCTATATATCAATGATAATCAAATAAGGTAAAGGTGGATAATGGGATGATATCACCCCCTCTGGTTTAGCATTTTGGAGATGAATTAGAAAAATTGATAAATGAAATTATACAATATATAAAATAATGTTATTCACCTATGAAAAAATAAATTTTTTCTATACAGTATCTATTCGAACCCCATCAGGTGCTTTGTTGCTTTCCCATTACATTCCTCTATTATCCAACCCATCGGGTTCCTTTTATTTTTCAATCAGTTACCTAGTGGTATTTATATTATTCTATATAATCCCATAATCCATAATGAGTACCCCATTATCCAACAAAATATACAATGTTATCATCTTTCATCGTAATATGAAAACCTCTTCTCATATAAAATAGAAAAAACTACAAAAACATATCTTGGAATATTAAAATAGTCTATAATTATAGTCATACAATACATTCTCTATAACGACACTCCTTATTTATATTACATTTATATCTAATTAATGACAAACAATATAAAAACATTACACCATAGGGATATGAAGGTTTATTGTATTGGAAAAAAATAAGACCATACATAAATTTTACAAATAAGACATAAACAATTATTTAATTTCTTTTTCTCTAACGTCTTATTGGCACTTTAATTATCCTTAGTATAAGTAGTCACATGATGATATATATAAAAAATAGATGAGATAAAATCCCAGTAAGATGATAGATAAAAACTTGAATCAATATATAATGGGTTGAGAATAATAAGAATTATTTTAAAATAGGCATATGATCATAATAATGATAGGAAGTATTAAGAAAAGGCTTGGAATGTGGAAATGCATAAAAGCGAAACATTCGGTCATAGTGGTCTACTATAACCCACAATTATGAAAAAAGATCGAATCAGGTTCAAACATCGTTCACTTAACTCACGAGTTTATTAATATTACTCAATTAATTATATCACCATATAATTCCATGTACACATGTCACATCATAAGATTATCTTTGAGATATATTTCTGGGTGCACTTGTCACATCATAAAATTTATATTATCATGCATAAAACATAGAAAATATATAAATAATTAACATAAAAACCCATGTAAAGGAAATTTATTCTCTTAATAATGCATTAATTTATAAACATTGGGCTCCCAAATTAATGAAGGAATAACAAACATGATATATGGACCATCGCCCATGAGTGAGAAGTAAATGGTGTGTTTTTTGATGGAAGAGTTCATGGGAAAGCATTTTTTGACATAAACCCCAGTTGAAAAATTTATATCCTAGAAAATTGAATAAAATAATGAATTAATTATTTTTATGGGAAAATCATACTGAAATTGGAGTGAATGAGGGAAATCCCCAATAAAATAATGTTGGGATTGAGAATTCCCCTTACCTAGTGTCTGAACACTTTCATCACTTTAATGTCTAATAGAATCAAATTAGATTCCTTAATTAACAATTACTAAACAATTTATATATTAATATGATTCTTTATAGTCCTATTATGTTCCTTTATGGGTTTTTTATGAGTTATAGAGTTTAAATTAATTGTTGGGGGTGTTATTTTTCATATTTTTCATGAATAGTTCACTATTACAGATGAATGGAAATTGATATAGAACATGGATAAAAATCCAGAATTTATATTTCATTTTATTATTGATATTATATATGTTTAAATAATCTTATAATGAATTTGGTTATATTAAATGTGAATAAATCATTATTTAAATTTTAATTATAATAGTTTTTGGTTAATTTGGGAGGTTCTGGGGTCAGTACGAAGATGTTTTGGTTTATCATTTAATATTATGTATAATTTTTTTCATTAAATTAAATTGGTTAAAATATAAATATTAAAATATTTTTTAACTATTTAATTTTTTTATTGATATACATGAAGGAGTTGATGGAAAATTGAAGTGAATAATCCATGATGATTTAGGTAAATTAGCACATCACTGTAAACAATTTTATTTTTATAAACAAAGAGAGAAAGAGAGGGAGGATTATAATGAATACAATACCATTATCATTATATAATTCAATTACATCAATCATTCATGAGTTAAATAAAATTTTTATAATATAAGTTGATTATAAGATAAAAAAATGAAACTATTTAAAAATTTTGAATGAAAAGAGAGAGACAATTTACCTCTTGAATATATCTCCTTGGAGAGCCTATTTTGGGGATAGATTTTAGTCTTTTTATGAGAGCAAGGGAAGTTAGATGTTTTGTAGGATCTTAGGATGACATTTTTAATAGAAATTACAGTAGAGAAAACACTTTATAGGAGTGTGGAAATTAGGTTGTGAGTGGTTGTATTTATAGTGGAGGGGAGAGGGGTATTCTCAATATTTCATACATTAATTTATTATTTATCCATAAAAAATAAATAGTGAATATTATTTTAACTATGTATATTAAATAGTGAATTTTAGGTCAATTAAATGGTCGTTTATATAATCCATGTCTCAATCATTATGCATAAATTCATTTATTTAGCATATGTTGAAAATTATTAAATTTCACTATTCAACAAAAATTCATGTATTTTAGAGATATTAAAAAAATTTAACCCTATCATTTTTTTCATTTAAAATTAAAAATTTAATTCCTTTTTATGAAAATAATTTAGAAATATGGTTTTTATAATTTTAAATTAAAATTATAATTTACATGACCTATAAAAATTTCAAATTTTAAAATTGCTTTTCTAACACTTTGAAAATTAGTTGAGGGATAATAAATTGATCATATAATAATAATAAATCTAAATAATAGATTATGAAAAAATTATAAGAAAATAAATTTTCTTTTAAATTATTAAATTAATCATTAAATATTTTGGACATTCATAACTACCAATACTATAATGTAATAATATCATTTTTCACTAATTGGATTGATAAATTTTATTTATATTATCATTAAGAAGGTTACTATTAACTTGACAGATTTTCTTTTTATAAGGGTCATATTACTAATTATAAGGGTAACATTACAATTTAAAATGGTATGTTACTATTCAACAGAAAATATTTTTTACTCTATCAGAGTCTACTCATCTAACTGATCGCAACCGTGTATGTCAGATTTTCAAAATTCATATTACAAAAGTAGAAAATTTATGTTTAATGGTCACATAGTAGTCATATTATGAATGATGTGGCATTTTGTTTCAAATTTTAATTTCATGTGATTAAGACATTAGTAAAAAAGGGATAAATTTCATTTTATATTATTTGGGTGATTACATTTTCCTCAAAATTTCATTTTTCCTAAATATGTGATTGTACTTATCCATAATCTAATCCTATGGTTCCCATATTGCATCATAATACTTTTTGTTCATCCAAAAACATTGGAATGGTGGTCTTTGTTGTTATGTAGAACCTTATTTCCCCTATCCCAAATCATTACTAGATTCATATCATAATAGAGATCATCTACCAGTTCAACCACCTCTGAGTGAAGTACATGTCATGGATCTGATATGTATTTCCTCCTGAGTGATATATGAAACACATCATGAAGTTTATCCACATTCAGTGTAAGTGAAAGCCTATTATCCATGGCTCCGATGAAGTTAAGGATCTTAGAGGTTCCAATGTACATTGGGCTTAGTTTCCCTTTCATTCTAAATAACATGAATATCTTCCATAGTGATATTTAAAGGATGAATTTATCTCAAACATCGAACTCCAAGACCCAGTGATCATTTTCATAATATCTAAATTTCCATATCAATGATTCTTTGATATGCCATTGGATGACATTAACCTTATCTATCATCTCTTGTATATGATTATGTCTATGTATCATTATTTTTATAACTTAATCCCATGTTGTTGGATATAAACACCACTTTCAATAAAAATCTTCATAAGGGGCCATCTAAATGCTCAAGTGGAAGATATTTTTGTCTGATAACTAAACCAATGGGATATTGTTACATAATACATGTTTGACTTATTATGAATAAGCTTCTATCATATCGTTGAGCACTTGAATAGTACTTTAAGATTTACAATCAGTTTTTGGGTGACAGGTTATGCTGGAATTTAATTTAATAGTCAAGGAGTGATGAAGACTTATCCATAATTTAGATTTGATCATTGGATCACGATCAGTGAAAATTGAGAGTGCAACCCAATATAGTCTCACCACATTCATTATATATTCATTTGTATGTTTTTAAAGAGAGGGATTTTACTAAATAGTGATAAAGTGGGTAGTCATAGTATGTTAGTCCACTAAAACCCATATCGCATTATTTATTTTTAATGTCTTTGTGAGACCTATGACAAATTCTATAGTGACATTCTCTCATTTCGATTTTCTTATAGGAAAGTGTTACATTATCCCTTTAGACTTAATTAACTTAACATTAAATTTAATACATATGAAGAACCTTGAGATATATTCAGAATCTTCCTTATTCATATTGTCTACAAAAAGTGTTCTCAGAGATCACAATACATTTTGGTACTCCCAGGTCGGATAGTGGATGTAGAGCTATGGGAATTGTTCAATATCTCCTACATTATCCCAGGTGATTAAGGCACACAAATCCACCTCCCAAACCAAATCACACCATACACATCTATATGGAACTCATATAGATTCCCTTCCTTCACTACATTCACCTTCATTTGTATCTCCATACCATCTAGTTGTTACTCTGAAATATTCTCTTAGATAGATGGTTGTGGAATCATTTGGTCAATATAGGGTAGAATCCCAACCATTAGGATTTCCAAATCCATCCTTTGTGTATTCATGTTGATAAGGTCATTCTCAATCCACATTATGGATAGAGTGGAAGGTTATTTTCTACTAAGATCATTATCTACCTTATTCTCCTTTTCAGGATGATAGTGAGTAGAAAATTCATAGTATTTTATTAGCTTTAACCATCTTATTTGACGCATATTGATATCAATTTTTGTGAATATATAATTTAAGCTCCTCAGATCGGTACATATGAAAAAATTTTCACAATAGAGGTAGTTCCTCTATATTTACAAGGAAACCATCATAGCTACTAGGTCTATATCAATTAAAACATAGTTTTTCACATGGATCTTCAATTTCCATGAGTCTTAGGCTATCAAATTATCATTATTCATGGGTATAGAACCCAATACCACCTTTAATGAATCCCTGTATATCACAAAATGTTCTCCACTTTATGGAAATTTGTGTACTTTTGTAGTGATCAACCTTGTCTCAAGGTCCTTGAATATCTCGTCACAATATTCCATCTAGTCATACATAATCCATTTTATTGCTATCATAGATAACAGGCTCGAAAATCATGAGAAATATATCAAGAATTTTTTTTAGTACCAATCTAATACAAGAAAACTATATATTTGTGTGACGATGGAAGGTTTTGATCCATTCCTCAATCGCCTTTTTTAGCGGTGCATAGAAATTCCCTCACTTGTGATCACATGTACCAAAACGTGACTTGCATAGTCGAAAGTCACACTATTTTCACATGGAATACAACATCCATTTTATCAATGTCACCAACAAAAGACTTAAATGTTATTCATGTTCCTTATTTCTCTTGGAGTATATGCGAATATCATCAATAAATACTAACACAAATTTATTGAGTAAATTTTTAATATGTCTATTAATCAAATTCATGATGATTTTAGGGGAATTAGTATGTCCAAAGGGAATCACCAAAAACTCATAAGTCCCATACCATGTACGGATGGAAGTATTTTAAATATCTTCCATTTAACAATTTACTATAGATATAATGAAATAAGATCCACCTTTTAGAATTTTTGAGATACTATTATCTGATCAAACAAGTCTTCAATCCTTGGAAGAGGATTTTTCTTCTTTATGGGATGTTGTTGAGTTCCATATAATCGATACACAACTGCATTATTCTATCCTTATTCTTCTCAAAGATTACAGAAGCACCCCAAGGTGATTTACTAGGGCACAAGAACACATTTGTCCAAATTCGATTATTCATGCTTCTTTAACTAATCTATTTTGATAGGATACTACTTATATGGACAATTTTAGATAAGGGTATCTCTTTGTATGAGTTCTGTAGAGATGTATATAACACAATATGGGGGGTTCCGCTAACTATTCAAGAAATGCATCTTTGTATTCCATCCGGATGTGAATTTCTTCTAGGTTGAAACATTCCATTGAATAAACCAATTTGTTGAGGTATGCCTCTTCATAGGAAATCAACACCCATAGCGTTGATGGATTCTTTAAAGGATACTAATGATCTTTATTGAATTTTTAGTGGATCATGGGATGGTTCAGAATATGAAAACTTATTTCTTTTTTAATTAAAATTTACATGAGATCTATATAATGAGAGCTAATACATTCTCATAATGGCATAAAATTACACCAAGTTATGTAACATGATATTCACTGGAAGAACCATCCCATATATCCAATAGGTGAATAGTCCAACACTTCGGTTTCAAGGATTTCCCAAATTGGTGTTTTTACTCATATCTCTACTTCATGGTTTTTGGGATTTAATTCAATTGTTATAGAAAACTACTGAGATTTAAATGAATGCGTAGAACCTTAATCAATTTCCCATGATGCTTTTCCAAAATATTTGACTTGTGGGAGGTTGAGTTTTCTTTCAACCATTATCATTTGATCCTCTAGATGAAACTCCATATTTATTCTCATATCTCCATAGCCTTGGGACCATTCTCAAAAATCCATATCAACATTGAGAGAACATCAAAAAACTTATTCATAACATCAAATATATCAAATTTCAAGATCCTTTTGATGTGGTGGTATTAGTCCACTAAAGAATATATCACATTTTATATCATTGTTGATAAAAAATCCTAAATCGTACCATGCAAGCCATATAAAATTATCATTGTAGGTCAAGTATAATTATCCACCCTTTTTTTAGCTATATGAAATCTCTCTCTATATTAAAATGAAGTGTTTTTGGGAAATACATTCTAAGAAACATTATCTTAATGTATTCCCACACTATCTCATCAATTTTGCCTCTCGACAAGGTGTTCTTACTCAAATACCACCATTCATCGACCACGCCATCAGGATGATAAATGACTTGAGTCACCATCTCCATCTCAGAGTAGTGAAGCACAAAAAATATCTTCTCTATCATGTTGAAACACTATTTAACAATAATTGGATCAAATGATCCACTAAACGTCGATAGTCATTACTATATAAAACACTCGATAACCAGTTTCTACCTCTTAGTTAAAAGACAATGTTTCACATTATTTTGTACCACACATGGGTTGTTGGCATGGTTTTTGCAATTTCCCACAATTTCCTAAAATAGAAAGGGATAGAACAATCATAAGTCAACATGTCACGAATAAATAAATAAATAATTTTTTAAATTAACACTAAAATGATATCCCATAGAATTTATTTGTTTTGAAGAAATTCTTTCGTGATTATAAATTCTTAGTCTAAATCTATGGTTTTCATGTAGGATCTCTAATCCTAATTCCCAATTAATATAAATTGTGCCTATAATACATACTATAGAGACCATGGTTTTCATACATTACTTTTATGACATTTTAATTATAAGAAATATAAAAACATTACCCCACGAGGATTCAACGACATTGTGTCATAGGAAAACAATGTGTATACATAACTTTAACAACATAAGAAATAAAAATTTATTTAATTACATCTTCTCTAGCTTCTTATTGGATCATGTATTCCCCATAGTACAACTAATCACCTGAGGATATACATGAAAAGGTTCAAGCTAAAAACCTAGTAAGAGGATAGATATGAACATGAACAAATATAAAATGTGGTTGAGCATATTAATTATCATTGTAACACAAGAACATGATCATAATACTATGAGTAATCATTAAGAAAAAACATTGAATGTTGTAATGCATAAAAATGAACCATCATGTATTAGTGCTATACTACCACACATAGTTGTGAAAAATGCTAGATTTATGTTTATACATACTTTAATTTAATCATGGTATTACTAAAATTACCCAATTCATTAGAGAGTTTTATAATTTTGGGCTCACCCCTCCAATTTTAACATTTTCATTTCACTATAAAATTCTAGGCACACCCATCACATCATAACATATACATTTTCATGCCTATAGTTGATAATTTATATTAATATTGAACATAAAACACCCCATGGAAAGGAATGGGTTTGACTTCATAATTCATACATTCATAAAAATTGGGATTCTAAATGAATGAAGAAATATCATACTTGATATAAGGACCATCAATCTTGAGTGATAAGTTAAGATGTGTTTTTTTGAAAGAAGAGTTCTTTTGGAAAAAATTATATTTGACATAAACACTAGCATAAATGATAAATTTCCTAGAAAAAGAATGATAGTGATGAAAAATTTATTGTTATGTAAAAACACAACAAAAAATGTAGTGAATGATGGAAAACCCTTACGAAATACTTTTGGGTTTGAGAATTCCCATTATTATTTGTCCGAACATTTACATCACATTAGTGACATGTATAATAAAATTAGATTAATTAATTACATTTACATAGACTTATATACAAGAATAATATTTCTATGGTATTATTAAATTCTTTTATGGGATTATGGATGAGTTAAAGTGTTTAATTTCATTGTTAGTGATAATTCTTTTTCATAGTTTTCTTGAACAGTTCACTTGTAGACATGAATGTATGTCTATATAGAACATGGATAAACATACCGAATTTCAGTTATAGGTTATTAATGATGTTACATAACAGTAAATGATTTTATAATAAATTTGTTTATATACCATATGGATGACCCATTATTTTAAATGTAATGATGATCAATTTAAGTAAAATATGGCTGTTTTAGGATAAATATAATCATTTTTTTGTGCATCATTTAGTGTTATGTATAAAACATGTTCACAAAACACAAAATGGTTTAAAATACACTAATAAAAATCAATTTAAACCATTTAATGTTTTCATTGACAGCCCTGAAGGAGTGGAAGGATGATGGAAGTGCAACGCCCAGGTTTTAGGTAAATTAACACATAAAAAGAAATAATTATAAAGACCCAACCATAAGAATTACCTAATCATGAATTAAATGAATAATTCTCATTGAGGATATTTTTAGGTTTAGACTTTTATAGAATTAGCCAATAAATATTACATTACATCTCAAAAATTACAAGGTAGACACTTCTACTCAGTATCTATTTTTCCATAAATAAAAACTCTTGAAAAAAGGATTCATGTCTAGTCCTGTGTTTTAGACAACATGACTTTTCATGGATCCCATCCATGACTCTATTCATCTTAATTCTAGTGAAAAACATTTCAAAATGTCGTATGAGCATAAAAAGCCCAGTAAGGGTTAAAAAACAAATAAATAAAACAATAGTTCACCATTTTATACAAAAAATAGTCTCTTTAACATAACTTGTGAAATCATAAGATTTTTGAATAACACATTGAAAACATAAATCATAAATGTAACGTGTGGCATTCATATCATACTTACATTGTAGCTATCCTACCTACATAGGGAGTTAAATATGGAATACCCATCAATGTATATTCCCAAAATTTCATAAGAGAACATTTCATGTTTACCTCCTTCATGTTACTCAATGCATTGGAAAGTTATCTCATGCTGACCTGCCTTAGGATTATCATAGAGCCACCCGTATATGTAAACAACGCCCAAGAACCATAAAATATTCATGACTCATAAAAAAACAGAAATGAAAGATAAAATTTCAACATTCCAATCACAATATATATTGATATAAAAAATCCATTATAAAAACCATTTTCAATAAAAAAATAGATAAAATATTATATGGAATTTATTTTCCTTTTACAAACATTACGGCATGTTAAGAAAGCCAATGATCAAATAATGCTTGCGATGGTGGAAAGGTCATTGTACCAGCGTAGGTTAAAAGAAACATTTTTTTGGTTTAGTATTACCCACCATAAAAAATATTCTCTCTGAATGAAATAAAAATTCAAAGGTGTTTATTCAGCATATAGAACAAAGTCATGTATTAAAAAAAATACGCGTCAATGAAAGGAGATTGAGATGATGTCCCTTACCTCGTGTCTGACTTGACCTGTTTGTTCTCTAATCTCTTGAATATTAAAAAAAAGTTAATTTCTATATTATTAATAACTTTTTTTAATCTTATTATTACTTTTATATCACTTAATTGAATGTTATAAACATTAAGTAACATTTATGTTAATAACGTTCATTTTGTCGATATTTGGTACTTGAGTCAAAAATGGACTTCTTCTAATTAAAAGTTATTCACATGGTCAAAATTTAATCATATAAAAAATTATAATTATGATTTAGATATCATATATATTATTTATATCTAGTATATACATGTATTTGTAATAGTACATAACATTTGGAGTTATGAAATGATATGCACCGTTCATAGAGACGGTAAGCCGTACGTACGCATGAACATTATTTTCATTTCTATTTGGTATTTTAATGGTATTAAAACATAATGATACATAGTTATATTATAATTACAGTAAAATATCATATATAATATCTTTAAATTTATCATTTATGTGTCCCATATATGGCATTAATGAGTTATTTCACTTTGAGTGGGCGGTATTCTGCACTTACTCAAATGAAATTACCACGTTTACCCATAATGAAAACCATAATTTTATGCTATAAAAGACAAATATAGAAGCATAAAAAACATAAAAATAATATATATCATATATAAATATAGTTTCATCTTAATGTCTACCAAGATAGGCATTAATAATAATCGAACAATCATCATTTCCTGAGGTGTTTGTTTCCCATTACAGAAATAGTATGTTTTTCACCCATTATATGGAGGTGTGTGTAAGTGTAGTTCGAATATATCTCATAAAAACATCATAGAATATTGAGGATACTTTTTTGTTATTAATGAAAATAATAAAATATGTTTAGGGGTTGGAGATGTAAAATAAAACAAATGTGTTTAAGAGAAACTATTACCTTTAATTCAGGTAACTTCCTTTGGTTTGAACCAAAAGGACATCTTGAGTTCCTTATGCCTAAGGTAAGGATTATAATATGAGGATAGGGATATTTAGAGATTATTTGGGAAAGGGTTGGATGAGACAATGGGATTGAGTGGTTTGTGGAATGGGTTAGAAGTGATTGGTTTTCATAAGGGGGAGGAGGGGCACTTTAGTAATGTGTGAAAATATTATTTTATTATATATGGATATTCAGTTTCAAAAGGTCAAAAAATAACTATAGTTGAAGATACGATGACTCATGTTCGATATAAAATCATCTAATAAGAATTGGTGATGTTTATGATTTTATTTTAATATCTATAATCTTATTTATTTAAATCAATTATTAATGAGGTAAATTATGTATCATTATCGTGTCATAAATAATTTAATTTATTTGATGACGAAAAATAATAAAATAAATACCATAATATAGTAAATATTTTTATATTTCCAATGAATATTTATAGTCTAAATGATAACTTATATAACTCTATGTAAAAATTTACTTACAAAAAGATATTTGTTTATCTCATTTTTTCCTTTACATTAAGTTAATTAAAATAAAGAGTCGTTATCACTCCCATGTGGCTCCATGGGGTCCCAAAATCGACCCAAAGATTCCCATGGTTATAAATGACACCAACAAGAAAATTAGGACAAGTTTTAGGGTAATTTTTTATTATTATAATATTATTTTTACCTTTAATTACCTAATTTAACTTTAACCGTGGTAAATAAAATTAAAAAGTTACTATTCACCAAAAATTATTTTCATTTTATTGAACATCGTATTAATTACATATAACAACCATGTTTTTATGATTTTATAAATTCAATTCATAGATGTGATAAAACTTCATTTATATGAAAAATTCTATTTTTTATGTACAACTTAGTGGTTTAAATATAAAAAAATTGAAGTTCTTCAGAAAAATCTCAAAAAATCAGCGTAATAAATATTTGATATTCCAAATTCAAAAATGATGTTTATTTTACCAAATTAAAAACATATAATTTGGTATAATTAATGTAAAATTAATTCCTGTTGCTAAAAGAAAATGTGTGTTTTTATGAAATATTAACTATCAAAAGATTGACACTTGTTTCTGTTCAAATTTCAATGGGAAATTAATTCAAATTACCAACATTGGATTAAATGGTAAAAATATAATCTAATTACACTATAAAACCAATTAAATAGTTAATAAAACCATATATATAAATTGAATTAAAAGTCAGTTTTGAATTAAAATATAGTATTTTTCACTATTCATACAAAAATGAATTTTATCAAAAAAATACCAAAAATTTACCGAAAGTAAATTTTGATGTCCTGATTATAAAGAAGAATTTTATTTTTTCAAACATAACATATGAAAGTGACCAAAATAAAATTTAAATAAGGTTTTCTATAAAAATGTTGTAAATCTACCTTTTAACGAATATTAGATTATTTATGCTTAAAATTAGTTTATTTCCGATTTTAAGCCCCTAAATTTTATTAGATAAATTAAAAAAAATAAAAAATCTTGTATAATCATATTGTATTAAGTTTTATCCATTGCCACTAATAAAATTGATAGGTGTTAACTGCACTTTGAAATAATTATATTACATAGATAGTGTGAATGAAAGATTTCAATGAAACTCATTGTTGCGTAACGGGTACGCCATATAACATAGAAACCCCTTTAAGTAAAATTAATATTTAATTCCAAAATATATATAATTATTGAAAATGTATTATTATTTATTTATCTGGTATGTTACATCCTTCCCTAATTTTGAGAATTTTATCCTCTCAATTTTATTCACTTATCAAATAAGTTGGGGGATTTAACCGTCATAGCATTTCCAGATTTCCACATTGCATATTAAACCATATGGTTTTTTCACAAAACCTTAACCTGGTGAATTATCATATTCCAAAACACATGCTCTCTATAGTCAAGAATCTTGACTGGTTGTTCCTCACAAGATTTATTCTCTTTCAACTGAACTACCTATGGACTTAAAACGTGAGATGGATATAGAATACACATTCTCGACATTGAAACATGAAAAATATTGTGTACCTTGGAGAAACATGGAGGTAAAGCTACCCTATACAAAACTGATCCAACTTTTCTAGGATTTCATAAGGGTAAATGAACAACGGACCCAACATTCACTTCTTACAAAAACACATCACACTTTTACATGGAGAAACATTGAGAAATACATGATCACCTACCTCAAAAGAAAGATCCTTCCTCTGAGTATCTGCACATATTTTCTGCCTACTCTGGGCTGTTCTCAAGTGATTCTGAATCAACAGATCCTTTTCTTCAATATCTTATACCAATTCTGGTCCCATCATCTTCCTTTCACCTAATCCATCACAAAAAGCTGGAGTTCGACACTGCTTTCCATATAATTATTCAAATTGAGCCATCTGTATACTAGAATGAAAAATGTTATTATACGAAAATTCAACCAAAGAAATATGTTAGTCCCAATATCCCTAGAAATCCAGTGGACAAGCACGTAGCGTATCCTCCAAGATCAGAATTGTTCATTCTGACTACCCATTTAACTGTGCATGAAAAGCTATACTAAAATTTTATTCCATACCCAACAACTTCTGAAGTTCTTTATAAATGATAGAAGTAAACCTCATATAATGATCAGATCAATAGAGAGGGGAACACCATGCATCTAGACTATCTCTTTAACATTTTACTGTGAATGTTGATCTCGAGACAAAGTATCTCAAATATGTTGAATATGACTAGATTTAGTCAACCGATCAACAAAAACCTAGATTTGATTATTACCATAATATGTATTTGGTAAACCCATAATTAATTCCATAGATATATTTTCCCATTTCCACTGTGGCACCATTAAATACTGAAGTATCCCTTTTGGTTATTGCTTCTCTTTATAATCCAATGACATGTCAAAAACGTCACAGTAATATAAGCAATATCTCTTTTCATTCTGTCCAACCAGTAATAGTCATGAAGATTTTTTTACGTCATAGTACATACAGGAAGAACTAAAAACAGAGAACTATGGGTTTCACATAATAACTCATTCAGTAACTGTGAATCACAAGGCACACATAATCTCTTCTGAAACATCAAAACACAATCATTATCAATGTTAAATTCATGAAACATACCTTTCTGAACTAACTCTACCTTTTTCTATAAATTGTTTTTTTTCTTCTGCACATTATTTATTCCGTCTGATAGAGATGATTTAAGTGACACCAAAAACAAAATAGAAGAATTTCTTTCACCAACAACTTCTATGCCAATTTTTATCAAATCTAAAACCAAAGGATATAATTCCAAACATAGCATGGTTAATGAAGAACTACATTTTCAACTCAACTAATCAGCATATTTATTTTCATTTTCCCGGATGGTAAAGGATTGTATATTAATAATACATGATTAATTCTATCCATCTCATCTATCTCATGTTTAATTCCTTCTGTGTGAATATATACTACAAACTTTTGCGGTCAGTATATATTTCAAATTTAACTCCATAAAAATGAAGCCTCCAAATATTTAGAGAAAAAACAACAGTAGCTAATTGCAAATCATGTGTAGGGTAATTTATTCATGATGCGTCAACTAATGTGAAGCAGAAGAAATTACCTGATCATTTTTACAAAGGACACATCCATTTTCATTCAACAAAGAATCACTGTAAATAAGAAATTCTCCATTTTTTGAAGGTAGTGCCAAATTTGGAGCATTCACCAATCTTTTTTCCAATTCTTGGAAACTATCATCACATTATTTTGTCCAAACGATCTTAACACCTTTTCAGGTTAACTTAATCATTAGATAAGATAAAAATGAAAATTTCTCTAAAAAAACTATAGTAATAACCTACCAAACCATGAAAACTACGAATCTCAGTTATATTTTTGGGTCTTGGATATTCTTCAACAACTTCTCTTTTAACAAGATCAACAGTTGTGCCATTTTTTGTAATAATGTGACCAATGAATGATGTTTTCTATAACCAAAACTCGTACTTTCTGAATTTCTTATACAATTTCGTTTCATTTATGGTATGCATGACAACACATAAATTACGTTCAAGATACTCTTTTAATTTTATAATAAACCGAAATATCATCAATGAACACAACTAAAACATTATCCATGATTTCACAATAAATATTAATCATAAGATCCATGAATACAACAGGTGAATTGGTAAACTTGATGGGATAACTAATAATTTTTAATGGCTATATCTAGTAAAAAATGTGGTCTTATGAATGTCTACTTTCTTTAATTTCAACTGATGGTACCCTGACCTCCAATCAATCATCGAAAAATACTGAGCTCCCTGAAGCTGATAAAAAGGCATCAATATGAGGAAAAGCGTACTTGTTTTTAAAAGTGATGTTATTGAATGCTCTATAATCAATGTAAAGTCTAATTGAAACATATTTATTTTTAATAAACATGATAGGATCACCCAATGGTGATTTGATAGGTTGAATGAAACCTTTATATAATAACTCTTGAAATTGATTCTTTAACTCTAAACATTCAAATTAAGCTATATGATACGGGGGTTTCAAAATTGTCTTGGCATCAGGAACTAAGTCAAGAGTAAATTAAAAGTTTTGATCAGGTATAATACTAGGAAATTCATCAGAAAAAACATCAAGGTACTAATTTACTATTAGCACATCATTAATTTCAACAGTTCCTTTATTTTCAACAATATGTGCAAGGTAACATTCATTCCCATCTTTACTAGTTTCTCAGCTTCTTGATATGTAATCAGAAGTAAGGGGTCATCCCTGTACACAAACTGAAAATCATTCTAAAAAGAAACCTATTTAGCTTTGTAGCCAATGTTATCATGATTAATAGAAATCCAATCCATACCCAAAATAACATCAAACTCTACTAGAGGAAAATCAATAAGGTTTGTAGGTAGATACTTTTCGAACACAAGGACATAAAGGTTCTTATAATTTCTTTTCATTTCAATATTTCCTCTTAGTGTTTTTACCAATTGTTCGAGATTTAAATCCTGATATGGAATTTTTAAATTACTAGAAAACATCTCAGAAATCAATGAATGTATAGACCCCTAATTAAACAACACATTGGAATAATCTGAACAAACAAACAATGTACCTGATTCTACTTAATTTAATGGCCCATCATCTGCATAAGATGTTTCAAAGTCCTTCACCAACCCTTTCTTCTTGTAGTCTAGATTCTTTCTCTCAGTTGATTTCTTCTTTGGACACTCAATTTTATAGTGGACCATTTCATTGCACTTAACTCATTTTAATAACAGTAAAAAATATTTTGTCTTACCATTAACCTGATATTTTTAGTGCAATTACATGCCTTATGTCTCATTTTATCAAATCTGTAAAACTTACTAGAAATCAAAAGAAATTCCCTAGAATGATTTTTACAACCATTTTCACAAACTGTATACTTAATTTTCTTAACATTAGACTTTTTCAAATAGTTTTTCCCTTTCACCTACTACCTCGACCTCTTATTTTGTTGTTTTTAAAAGAACACATGATCATTAGTAAACTCCATTTCCACCTTCTATGCACAACGAAAAAGTTTTTTGATAACTTTTGAACACATGAGAAGATAAATCTCATTGATACATGGGATTTAGTGTTGAGTAAAAATGGTTGACTTTACTATCAGAATATCGTATGAAATTTAGAGAATAACTTGAATGTTAGGTGAATTTTTCTTCATATGCAGCCATTGAGTCATTCTCCTGCCTCAAATCTAGGAATTGTATTTTTATCCTAAGATGAACCAACATAGGAAAATATTTCTCCAAAATTATACCTTTTAATTCATCCAAATCAAAAGAATAAATCACCTCACTATACCTAATATTTTTAACCATAAACCACCACTGACTAACTTCACCTTTAGAATTCCACACAACAAGAGTAACCTTTTTATGTTCTGAACACCCAGTGACATCAAAAGAATTCTCCAGTGCATTAATCCACCCTTCTGCTAGCATAGGGTCAGATGATCCTTTGAATGATGGGGGGTGTTGCCTCATGAAATGCTCTATTACTGACATGTTCCTCTGTGGTTGATCTAGCTGATCACATGCATGGATACTACCACCATTTATAGCCTGATTCGAATGTTCCATCACTACAACAAACTGTTAAGTTCCGATTCTGACCATCTAAGGTTGGTGATTTGGAAGGATTTCCCCCTCCTGATGTCGTCCCAATATAGTTGCCCTATTTCCTCTACATAAAACCATTCTGAACACATAAATATATTAGGCAATGAAATATTGTAATCTGTAAAAGCCATATCATTTCTATATTAAAATAATGTAATTTCTGGTTATTAATTTAACAATTACCTAACTCCTAAAGTTATCTACACTTATCTCTGATACCAACATTAAGGACCAAACCTTAAACATTACATAATCATGAATTAAATTAATAATTCTCATTTCTGATCTTTTTAGGTTTAGAGTTTTAGAGAATTATGCCATTACTATTGCAATAAATCTTAGAAATTACAAGGTAGACATATCTACTAAGTTTCCATTTTTATTCATAAAATATAAACTCTTGAAGAAAAGAGTCATGTCTAGTCTCATGTTTTATAAAACATGACTTTTTATTGATCCCATCGTTGATGCTATTCATCTTTAGGTCCTGTGAAAATCATTTCAAAAATTGGGATAAACATTAAAATCTCAGTAAGGGTTATAAAATAATGAAAGAAAACATTAGTTCATCATTGCATACATAACATAAGTTCTTTATCATACCTCATGAATTCACAATATTTATGAATAACACATTGAAAACATAAATCATAAAGGTAACTTGTGCCATTAATATCATATATACACTGTAGATATCACATCTACATAGAGAGTTACATTTGGAATACCAATCATTGTATTTTCCCTAAATCTCTTAGGAGAAGCATTCATGTTTACCTCCATCACATTACGCAATGCAGTGGAGAGCTATCTCGTCCTCACTCATCCTAGGATTATCATTGAACCACCCATATACATACTCAATTCCCATGAAGCATAACATATTCATAAGACATAAATCCATCATAAAGGAAAGATACCATTTCAACACTTCAATCACTATATATCACTTAAATATATTGACACAAAAAATAAATTTTAAAAACCATTTTCAATACCAAAATACTTAAAAGATTATATGGTATTTATGTTCCTTTTAAAAACATTATGACTTTTTATGTAATCCAAAGATCCAATAATGATAGCGGCGGGAGAAACGTCATTTTCACCCTGTACATTAAAAGAAACATTATTTTTTGTCCTTTAGTAAAACGCTTCATAGAAAATTATTCCCTTTGAATGAAATGAAAAAAACAAATGGGTTTATATAGTGTAAAAAATAATGTCATGTATTAAAACAAAATATGCCTCGATGAATGGAGATTGAGACGAAGTCCCTTACCTCGTGTCTGACTAGACCCGTATTTTCTTTAGTCTCTAGAATAATAAACTAATGATAATTGATACTTTATTAATAACCTTTTGAGGTATATTATTTCATTTATATCACTTATTATCTTTTTATAAAAATTATGCAATAATTTATGTTAATAACGTTCTTTTTAATGATATTTGGTACTTGAGTCAAAAATTGGGCTTATTATAATTACAAGTTATTCACATGGTCAAAAATAGATATATCCAGACTTATATTCATGATTTAGATATCATATATATCATGTATATCATGTATATACATGTATTTATAATAGTACATAACTTATAGTGGTATGAAATAAAATTCACCATTCATAGAGACGGTAAGTTGTACGTACGCTTGAACGCTACATTCATTTATATTTCTTATAATAATGAAATTAAAACATAATGATACCTATGTATATTTTAATTCCAGTATAATATTTTATATAATGTCATTAAATTTATCCTTTACACGTCCCACATTTGGAAATAACGAGTTATATCACTGATGGGGCGGTAATCCGCACTTCCTCAAATGAAATTATCACATTTACCCATAATGGAATCCATACAGGTATGATATAAAATAAAAATACAGAATCATAAAGAAAATTTAAGCATAATATATATCAAATATAAATATAGTGTCATATTATTTTCAATCATGATAGGTGATAAAATATAATCAAATAATCATTATTTCTTGAGGCGTTAGTTTTCAATTCATAGAAACATTATGTTTTTCACCCAATAGGTGGAGTTGTGTGTAAGTTTAGTTCAAGTACTTATAATTAAAAAATCCTAGTATATTTATGATACTAGTGTTGTTATAAAAGTAAATAATATAAAGTGTTTAGGGGTTGGATAAATAATATAAAAGAATTGAGTTTAAGAGAAACAGTTACCTTTAATTCGGGTCACTCAATTTGATTTGAATCAAAATACCTTTTTAATATATCTTCTACCTAAGTTAAGGCTTCTAGGAGGAGTATATGGATATTGAGGGATTATTTGGGCATGGGTTGGACATTCCATGGTGCTTGAGAGGCATGAGGAATGGGATACAAATGAGGTATTTTTATAAGGGGGAGGAGGGGCACTTTAAGAATGTGTGAAAATATTATTTTATTATATAATGATATTCAGTTTCTAAAGTTCAAAAAATAATTAAATATAAATATAAAATTACTAAATTTTGAAATAAATTCATCCAAAAATAATTGGATAGGTTTTGGATATTTTTTTAATATTTGTAATCTTATTTGTTTCAATCATTTATTAAGGAGGTTAATAGTGCAACATTATTATGTCACAAATAATTTAACTAATATGAAGTCTAAAAATTATAAAATAAATAACAAAATATAGGAAATATTTTTTTATTTTCAATGAGTATTTATAGTCGAAACGATAACTTATATAACCCCATGTAAAAATTGATTTAGTAAAAGATGTTTGTTTATGTCATTTTTGCCTTTACATTAAGTTATTTAAAATAAAGTTTCATTATCACACCTAAGTGGCTCTATGGGGTCCCAAAATCGTCCCAAATATGCCCATGGTTCTAAATTCCACAACCAATAATGTTAGGACAAGTGATAATGAAATTTTGTATTATTATATTATTCTTTTTACCCTGAATTACTCTATTTACATTTAGTCGTGGTAAATAAAAATCAAATAGTTACTATTCAAAAAAATTATTTTCATCTTATTGAACTACATTTTAGTTACTAAAAACAACCATGTATTTTAGATTTTATAAATTCAACTCATAGAATTGGTAAAATTTCATTTAATGGAAAATGATAGTTTTTCACTATAACATAGTGGTTTCAGTATTCCTAAAAAATTGACGTTATTCAAAAAATAAATACAAAAAATTAAGCCTAAGATATATTTTATTTTCTAAATTAAAAAATTATGTAAATTTTACCAAATTCAAAACATATAATATAGAATAATTAATTTAAAATTAATTCCCGTTGTTAAAACAAAAGGTGTGTTTTTAAGAAATATTAATTATCAAAAGATAGGCACTTGTTTATGTCCAATTTCAAAGTGAATTAAATTCCAATGGAAAAAAATAGATTAAATGGAAAAATAATAATCTAATTACACTTTTATACCAATTAAAAATATAATAAATTTATATAATTAAATTTTATTAAACCCAGTTTTGAATGAAAATATAATATTTTTCACTATTCAACAAAAAGTGATTTTTATCAGAAAAATACCTAAAATTTACCCAAAGAAAATTTTGATTTCCTAATTCTAAAGAAGAATTTTTTTGTAAAATATATCATATTAAAGTGACCAAAACTATATTTAAGAAGGGTTATCAATCAAAAGGCTGTAAATAGACGTTTTAAAGAGTATTAGAGTATTTATGCTTAAAATTAGGTTAATTTACATTTTAAGCCTCTAAATTTTATTGTATAAATGTAAAAACATTTAGAAAACATGTATAATCATATTTTATTTAGTTATATTTATTCCCACCAATAAAATAACTAGGCCTTTACTACCACTTAATATGATTATTTTTTATTGTTAATGTGCAACGAATGATCTCAATGAAACCTGTTGTTGTGTATTGGGTACACCATTGAACATAGAAACCCCATTAATGTAAAATTAATATTTAATTAACAAATAAGAATAATTATTGAAAATGGCATATTCATTATTTACCTGGGATGTTACAATAATCCCCTTTTTTTAGACAAAGATAGAGATATGGGGTATAATGAATAATATTCCATTAATATGATATAATAATTGTATATAAATAATGTAGTAGTTATCATGAAATTTTGATAAGGTAAATATAGGAAAATATAGGAAATGAAATGAAAATTGAATGGAGTTTTGAATGAAAAGAGATAGAAAAATTAGATCGTGAATATGTATTCATTGAGAGCCTTTATTGAGGAGAGGATTTTGAAATTTATGAGACAAAAGGATTATTGAAAAGTGGGAGGACCTCGGTGTGAGACTTTAGAAAAAATTGTATCAGGAACAAGGCTTGAGAGGTGTGAGAAAAATAGGTTGTGACAGCTGGTATTTATAGTTGAGGAGAGAGGTGTTTTCGCTATATTAAATTCATTAATTGGTTATTTATCCACAAGAAAAATAATTGTTAGGATTATTGGGACTAAAAAGGGTAATAGGTGCATGTGAGTTCAATGAAATGGTAATTTACATCTTCTATGACTCACGAATGAAGTAGAAATTCATTTATTTTCCTTATTTTGTAAATTATAAAATTTTACTATTCATAAATATTCTAGTATTTTAGAAAAATACAAAAAATACACACTTATCATATTTCCACATACAGAATTAAAAAAAGAACCCCATTTTTTGAAAATAATTTCATAAATTTGATTAATTTATGTTCTAATCAAAATAATATCTTAATGTAAAAATAATAATTTTATATTAAAATCAACATTTCAAACACATTGAAAAATTAATTATGGTCTCATAAAATTATAATATAATCATAAGACATATAAATAATATTTTATAAGTAAATTTTATTTCAATACATTTTTCTGAATTTTTCAAAATTAATCATTATATATTCATGACTTACATAAATACAAAAATATAAATTATTTATATCATATTGTCACTTATAGGGTTGGTGAATTTTATTTATAATATAATTTTTAAGGCTCCTATTCAATATTCTTATTTACTATTATTAAAGATAATATTACTATTCATAAAGGGAAAATTATTATTCATTATGATATGATATTACTCACCAAAAATTTGGTTTTCATATTGGACATCATACATCTTACTGATCACAACCGTGTATGTCAGATTTTGGAAATTCAAAACATAAAAATTTGAAAATTTATCTTAAATGGTATCATAGCAGTTCATTGAATCATGATGTGAAATTGCATTTACTAATATTGTTTTATGTGATTGCAAAATTACTTAAAGAAGGTAGAAATTTCATCAATAAAATTTTAGGTCATTACATACTCATAAAAAATCAATCATTATTCAAAAATCTCAATATTGATCATCAATATTTACATTGGAGTTCATCCCTTTTCTAGTTCCACTAATAATTAATTATGTAGGGAATTGCAATAATGATGGACTTATAGCTGAAATTTCATGACTGTGTGTATTGATCCCTGTACATGAAACATTATTGATGTATATCGTGAATTACATAAATTGTTTTATATTTAAATAATAAAATTTTATAATAATTTATAATTATATAGTTTTATGCGTTTGAGAAAATGTATAAACCTAATTTGATGAAAAAGAAATAAATCTTCCAATAATGTCATTATAATAAAACATCTAAAGAATTTGATTGAAATAAAAGTGCCCATGAAAATTCCACTACCATAGTGTTCACAGGGAGGATCATATCAATATTCTTAGTAATGGTAGATTAATTATATATGGTTGATGACATGGTAATATGTCAATCTATGTGAGATATATCATGAATTGAAGTTTTATTAAATTTTCAGAATTTATAGACATGATTTCCTCAATAAAACATTTTCTATTTTATAAAATAATATTATCTGTTTCGAGATACAACTATTGGATTTTTTTCTAGAGAAAGATCAACTAAATAATGTATATATAGGCTTACATAATATGTGTATCCATATATCTATTGTATTTATTTCTATAAATACAACTATTGGATTTTTGGGCTATGTTTGAAATCCATTTTTATATAATAATTTGATAATATTTACTATTTCCTAGTATTTTTCGTATTATTTCACATAAATAATTAATTTTTTTTAATTTTTAAATTAATTATATTTTCATTGACCCTATATATTTTAAATGTTCGTTTAAATTATTATTATTTGTACCATGAGAATATCTTGGTATCAGTTAGATTGCCCACTCACACCCCACAAAAATTTATTAGAAAATAAAATGAGTACTACTCAAAACATTAAGTGCCACATTTTCACCAAAATATATATAAGAGAGAACATACAAAAAGTATTGCATAAAAAAATAAAATGTTAGAAAAAAGTAAATAATATTTATAGCATCCACTTCACAAGAGTCATCTATTTCATGATTTGAAGAGCATCCAACTGGATCACATATCACCATGAAATCTAAAGTAATACTAAATTTCTGTCCATCATTAATGTTATATAACCAATAAGTGATCAAGATAAAATACAGACCACATAATAAATAAGCCCATCTTGATAATCATTTTTTATGCCTCCTCCTTAGGATATTGTAATTGAAGATTAATTAATTAAAATTAAAAAATTAAAAAATTATTCTTTATAATCCAAATTAAACATCCATCTTCAAATGAATGAACCTTCCTCTCAAAGTTATTTTTGACAATCATTAAATTAATTCAATAGTGTGAATGGTTTGTTCTATATCAATAACACTCCACTAATATCAATGATATTTAGATTCAATTCCATCCCACTCTTTTGAAAATCCACTATAAATAGTTACAAACAACCATCAAGAAAAGGAAAAATTGAGTCTTCTCTAAAAAATTTATTATACGTGGAATGAGAGCATCCCACAACTCGTTTGCTTCCATTGTGAATATCCAAAAATATCCATAGATGACTGTTTGAGTGATCATTGTCAAAATTTATATTTCACATATTCATTATATGTTCTAAATGAGAAACTAATATCATAGAACCAATATATATTCTTAATAAAGGAGGATGTATTCAACATTTGAATGATGCTCAAATACCAATTCACTTTTTTAAATATTTTCCTCACCAATTTTAATATATCCAAGAGAATTTATCTTCCCATTTCGATATATTTGAAAGGATATATTGTTATGATCATCATTCCAATTATTAATATCCTCTTGGGGGACCTTCCACAATATCCTCAAGTGGATTTTAAGGATGCGAGTAACATAGAATTGGTTATTATTAAGGATTATAAATATATCCATGACACCATCAACATGGTAAGATGGTTGCAGTTCGGTACATTTACAGAAGGATCTATAGAAAATGGGTAACTTCATAATAGAATAATCCCTACTCGTGTTTGTCTTCTTTGAAGAGGGGTAATGAAACCATATAGATCCACCATTTGATTCAGTATTTTTATAGTTGTTGTGTAGAACAATATTGTTTGTCTTGTCATGATTTTTCTATGGATCTTGATAGGATTCATGTGAGTTAATGGGGTCCTCCTGATAATCAATGAAGGTAAGGTATTATTGGTATCACTGAGTGTGATTTAAAAATTATATAAAAACAATAATATAATCATCCTAAACTATATTTCTCACAAAAATTTTGGTCAAGTAATTAGCCACATCTTGAACCTTAAACCCATTAGGCTTTACTTTAACATCGTTATTCTATTCAAGAAAATACTAAATCTAGTATAGCCAAAATCATTAGAATATCTATTAATATAAGTATCCGGTTTTAGGATATTTCCTCTCTTTTCATCTCATATTTAGTTATGAGTTATAGGAAGAACATTCCTCTTTTTGTACTCCAAAGAACAATGTCCATTAAAAAGGAAAACATAAAAATAATTAAGATGATTTTCATATGCCACTTCTAGATAGAATGTTGAATTTATATATTTATTATTTATCTGGGTTGAGAGTCCATGGAAAACTTCAATCTCAACACATACCCTATGAACATAGTGTAGTCAAATACTCTTCATTGCAACATCAAATATTAATGAATAGACACTAAGGCCATAAAAAAGAAACATGGAAATTTTTTAACAAGTTGAATCATTTACCTATGGAAACTGAGCCAGACCGAAACAATAGGGGACTCTATGTAAATATCAAAATTGTTGGTCAATTTGGAAACATTCATTTAACTTATCTTGAAAACTCATTGTCATCTTCACTAATGTCTATAGTACACATTTTCAGAATAAATTAGAAAAATGATGTGGCAATGTTTCAATAAACTAATATGGAAACCTATAAATTGAATGACTCAATTACATATCCATGGGAAATAAAATGGACTTATACACATGATAAACTTTCAAGTGATAAAAAAATAAAAATTAATGAATTAAATTTTACCACAACATTTGAGGAAGAAACTATCACAAGATCTCTAATGTGAAAAATATTTCCCTATATGCAATCTATATCCAAAAAAACATAATCTTTGTATCTTAGTTAGAATTTAGGATCATATACTACAACATCTATGAATTATTGTGAATTTATATTAGTGTCTATTATTTTTTTCATGGGATGGCTCAATATAATCTATAAACACATCTTTTTTATCTCTTATACATACACTGATCAGTGAAATGTGTCATGTAATAATTATTTATAGTTAATTATAATTTAAATAATTCATAATATATTGCGTTTATTTTCGAATAGGTCAAATAGAGGAGATTTTTTTTATTTCTTAACTCTATATATATTATGACATTAAACGACAATCATTTGGGGTAATCCAATAAGAGTTATCATTCATATTTATATACATTGAGAGTTCCCTCATTAATCCTCTAAATGTATGTATATAAAGAGAAATATATATATATATTTTAATACAGGGATTCTATAGTGACCTTTAGTGGGATTCACACTGGAATCCTAATCATTAGAGATTATGGATTGACATTTATAGATGGATTCGTTATTTGATTTTTAATGTAATGATAAAAAATCATGAATAGTGAATCGAATAATATTATAATTTTCCAATGTATTAATTTAAATAAATATTTTCTAAAAAAATAATAATAATAAAATCAATATTTAGATTTTTTTTGAATAAAAAATTTAATAGTTTTACCATTCATGGATTCTTCGACTTCTCTTGGATACATAGTTTGGTATTAGAATGGTCACACATATTTTATGATTAGAATTTCAAACTAGATCCTTAAAATCTAATATATATCTCCAATTATATTTTTAATGGTCTAATCCATGTGAAGATCTAGTCCTAAATCTACATTAATTTCTAAATAAGATATTTTGGATAATCCTATATGAAATATAGTTTTAATTCCATAATAATAGGTAAATTAGTTCCAATAGTTAAATTTTCACATAGATGAAAATATTTTTCACAAAGAACGACTAAAATAATTATTAGATATAATAATAAAATTGCGTTATCATTCACTGGATGAGGGATACATTTTCATACCAATCTATTTTTTGAAGAACTATCAAATTGTATCAAATCATAATCAGACAGAAATATAATAAAATAGATGAGGGAAGAATGAAAATTCAAATATATTTCTATATTAATTAGTGAAATAAATAAGAAATATCTTAATATGAAGTCTAGATAATCTATAATTTTAGGATACATAAAACAATAAACCTATTTAAAAAATTTAATGAAATAAATAAAATAAATTCTAATATGATACTCATATGTACTACTATAAGTGGGGTATTTTCGTGTATTTTCCATATGAAATTAGTTAGATTAAATCGAGAAAGAATATTGGTCATGTAAAACCATGGAATGTGGTACCTCATTAGATCATAATGTGGCTAGGTATTTACATCAAGGCCACTCTACTTTCAACAATGGTACTCTCCTCAGTCACGACCAATTCGACACCACATTCAACACACCCAAATATGAAAATCTATATCATACCACCTTATTGTATTATTATTATTATTATTATTATTATTGTTTTTGTTTTTATTTTCATTATCATTATTTTTTTAGGTTTTTAAATATATACATATTGATTAAAATTATTACACTAATTATAATAACAATTAAAAATAATATTTTATATTTTTTAAAATAGAATAAGTATATAGACATAAATATTTAAAATTTAAATTTAAATATTTATTAATATATAATATAATAAATATATTTTTTCAATTATTTAAATTTTTTATAATGTTTATTTTACATTTTGACTTTCCATATGCTAATGACCTTCCAATATATGTTTTGTTTTTATTTATTTATTTATTTTACCTTTTCTATGGATTATTATGATAATTCATAAATATATTAATGATGAAATATAAATAATATAAAGAAACTTCATGATTTAAGAAAATTTATGTTCATCGACATTTTACAAATACTCATACCTATAGGCCCCCTCATAAGCATGTGTGTGTTATCATAAATGCAGGAGATCACACAAGGAGGTGATTCATCAGATAATCAATTGGAGAGAAAAAATATGATTTTTGAAGAATGTAAAATGATCAAACTCATGTTTAAAAGCACTAAATGAGTTAATCCCACTATATTATAGGATAGATAATAATTCCATAATAACCCATATAGGTTTTCAGATACTCATGATTAAATGAAAATTTAATTTTTCCCCATAGAAATTAATTCTATTTTTATATGATCTCATGTAAAATAATAAATATTTTAAGAAATGGTATTTATTATGTAGAACTTCGGACTAAATTAATGTAATTAGAGAATGATCTTATAATATTGGAGTTTTGGGAAATACTAATTAAATTGAATTTATTGTCCGAAAATATATTTTATTGTATACATTATGACTATGGTAAATATATAAAAAACATTGGAGATAATATATTTATTTCTATAGTTTATTTTATAATGGAATAAAAAATCATCTTGGAATTATATTGGTCATACTGAAAAATTTTATTTGTGGATTTTAGAAATTTCTGTGTTTAATATCAAGCCATAATGGAAGAAAATTACTCTAAAATTCATGATTTTTACTATTACAATGATAAATGTTTTTTACGACCTGATACTAAAAAATAAAATAATTCACAATTTAGTGGTGTGATGGAATTTGAGTTTTTACACAAGATTAACTCTTCAATAACACTTTTTTCTTATTTATTGAGGTATAGTGGTATAATGAAGTTGTTTATCAGTAGGTTTTATTCTATGGTTTTTAAACAATAATATGAATATATGATATTATAATTATGTGGATATCACACCATAATGAGATATGTTATTCTGTTATTCATCTAACTTGAAATATCTTGAGACATTAAGCCCATGGTTTTAAAATATCATATTATAAGTAGACAAGGTTTTATATAGTATTAAAAAATAAATTAAAATAATTCCATTCTGAATATTGAAACATTATAATTTTGAGGATTATAAATTATTTACAATATCTTTTTTAAAATTTAAGAGACATTTAATTTTTGATGATTTAATTTTATAATTGTTGATGTTTTTTTAGTAAATAAATTAGGTTTCACATAGAAATAATTAATAAATTATTTTAATGAAAAAATTTAATGAAATTAGTTGAGGGTAGAATTAAAGATAAAAATTATATATACTAATTTCAATGATTATGGGGAATATTATTACAAATCAAGAATTCTGAGAGAGTAGTTTATGATGTGAACAACATTATTGGTGGCCATGATTTGATCATATAGCCTAGAGAGTAACAGAGAACACCCATGTTGTTTAGTGTTTTAATACATATTGATATTATTCAATATTAAACTATGTTCCATATATTCATATTCATTTCTAATAATTACTTCAGGGATAAGAATATAGAGGCAATATACCATGATCTAGTAGTGAGAATTTCCATACCATTGTAACAAAATTCAATTATGGATGTTCTCCCTAGTATATTAAATAATTGTTGTTATATTCTACAAGGATTCTATATTTTTGGTAAACAATGATAAACCATTTTGATCATGTATTTTAATTCCATGTACAAGACTCTTATAATGTGTGATTGATTTTGTAAATATCATGGTATTCCTTAAAATGTGAGAAAATACATTTTTTATGATGGAACAGATATCCAGAAATTTTGTCACTTCCCCCTATTAAAGATTGTTTATTCTTATAGTCAAAATATTTAGTATCAGGGAAATAATGGTTTCACTTGAAGAGTATATATTTCATAGATTTTTTCTTTTGAGAACACTTGGAATTCAAAAAATGAGTCTTATTATTCATCAGATAAAATTATAAAATTATGGAAATTTCTATTAAATCACATTTATTATATCATGGAGATTATATATTCATTACTATTGTACATGGAAATTAAAATATCAATCCATTATATTATTCTAATACTAAAGTGTAAAACGGAATTCTCAGTAATCATAAAAATATGACGTATCTTGGTATTTTTAAAATTTTATTCAAATAAAAATGATGAGTTTAAAATCAATAGAGAAAACAATACATGATTATTATAAACAATTTCATATTTTATTTATTAATTTATTTGTGTATAATAAATTGTATTCAATTTTTTAAGTATAAGAACTGGTAAGTTATAAAATTACACACATATATATAAACTAATAAAAATGTATTTCAATGAAATGATATTAATAAATATTTTTTTTATAATTATACAATTTATTTTCATATTAAAATATGTTTTATACACTACATAACCTAATTATCAATATTTTATTTCATCCACATTGATATTTATATATAATGGAAAAATCAATTCAAAAAACAAAAAGGATCACAAGAAGATAATGAAAAAAATAAAAAATTTTAGAAACCTAATATTATTAGGGTTATGTTCACCTAGAAATTTCACACCTTTAACGATGATATAAAAATAAAAAATAGGAATATGAGCAGTATTTTTTTAATGATATAGATAAATTTTATAGAAAAGTATATTAATAGTGAATGCGGTAAATATGATATTTTTATAAGAATGTTATACCAAATATGAATGGTGGAATACCAATAAGACCGTTTGAATAATAATATATCCATTTGAAAAATATCATGATCATTCATATAATAACTTGAATATTATAATATCAATGTGACTTTTAAGTAAAATTTACTAATATTTATTTAAATAAATATAAATTTTATATTTCTAGAAAATCAATATTCAAATTTCAGAACTCAAATAATTTTAATATTAATATTCTTAATAATATAAATTGTAACATAATATCTAAAAATCGAAATTTATATTAACAATAAATATGTTCAACAAGTAGTTGTTGATGCATATTTTTATTATAAAACTGATAAATCATTATTTATTATTTAGTTGGAAATCATACATAGACTAATAGTGAGAATGGTCTATGAGCTTAAAATAATAATTCTCAACGTCTAGATGACACGATGGATGAAACATGACCCAATGTACAATAGTGAATGGATAATAGAATTCTATGCAACATTTCCTAGGAAACATTACCCCAATCAGTGATCATCACACCATGATCACAATTTGAATGTTTCATCACCAGGATTGAAATTTATTTTTATTACAAATAAGATGAAATTAATTATTTATATATTTATTTCAATTTTTCTTAATTTTTTTTATGTGAATATTAAAAATATATTTTATCTGGAAAATTAATGTTCTATAACATTTTATCAATTTAATAATTATAAAATTAATATTATACAAATATTTTTGACCAAAAATGATTTTAATAAGAAAATTAAGAGACATGGGGCACATAAACGCCACCATTCTAAATTAACCCTTGAAATTTGATATTTAGTTGATAAATTGAAAAATATTAAAAATTTAAAATATATACTTAAATACAATAAAATAATTTCTATATCCTGAAAATTAATTTTGACAGTCTAAAATGACAATTCCTTCTATTGTAAAAAATATTATTTTTCTTCATTTATTTTTTTAAACTAATAAATATTGTTTTGGGAAGAAATAAAAGTAATGATATTATATTTCTATAATAAAATAAATTGTGTATTAAAAAATATTACAAATTTTATTTATTTGTGTAACACCCTAAGTAGAGTGAGAATAAAAAGGATAAATGATACTACCATTGTCAACAATGTTCACCATTATTTTTAGGTACCTAGTTTATAAATCCTCTGTACATAATCATTCTTGGATGGGATTAGTGATCGTGATGGGTTTAATTTTGGGAATCACTTAAGGGTTTCTGTTAGTGAGGAAAATACACACTAAGAGTACATGTTTTGTCATGTAGGGATAATCATTAATCAGATATGTGTCCTCAAATGGAAATATCTTGCAGTGTTATCCAAAGGAAACTAAGGTATTAAAGGAGTACCATGGGTTCATATGATAATGTCTAAGACCTGGGGAAGCTATGTTCATGAGAAATGTTATAATAGACAATACCTTGTTCGAAGTGCAGAAGCATTGCCTAGATTTAATGATTAGGGTCCACAATAAGGAAATTTTTATTCAATGTGGCAGAGACTGTCACAACACCTAAAATGTGATACTTAAATGGATATCAATTACTACACAAGTTAATAAAACTTTGTTCTTATTTATTGAGGCATAGTAGTATAATGAATTAGTTTATCAGTAGGTTTTATTCAATGGTTTTTACACAACAATATGAATCCATGATTTTATAATGATGTGGATATCAGACCATAAGGAGGTATATTATGCTATTATTGATCTAATTTGAAATATCTAGGGACACTAAGCCCATGTTTTTAAAATATCAGATTATAATTAGACTAGGTTTTATAGAGTATTAAAAAATAAATTAAAATGATTCCATACTGAATATTGAAACATTATAATTTCGAGGATTATAAATTATTAACAATATTTTTTTTATATTTAAGAGTTATTTATTTTTTGATGATTTAATTTTATCAGGGTTGATGGTTTTTTAGTAAATAAATTAGGTGACATATAGAAATAATTAAAAATTTCTTTTCAAAGGCCAATTTAATGGAATTATTTGAGGGTGGAATTAAAGAGTACAAGTGTATATATGAATTTCAACGATTAGAGAAAATATTATTACAAATCATGAATTCTGAGAGAGGAGTTTATGATGTGAAAAAAATTATAAGTGGCCAAGATTTGATCATGTATGCTAGAGAGTAATAGAGAACACCCAAGTTGTTAAGTGTTTTAATACAAATTGATATTATTCAAGATTAAACTATGTTTCATATATTCATATTCATTTCTAATAATTACATCAGGGATAAGTATATAGAGGAAATATACCATGATCTAGTAGTGAGAATTTCCTAATCATTGTAACAACATACAATTGTGGATGATCTCCTTAGTATATTAAATAATGGTTGTTATATTCTACAAGGATACGATATTTTTGGTAAACCATGTTACTAAATTTGATCATGTATTTAAATTCCATGTACAAGATTCTTAGGATGTGTGATTTATTTTAAAATTTTCATTACATTCCTTAAAATGTAATAAATGACATGTTTTATGATGGAACAGATATCCAAAAATTTTGTCTCTTCCCCTATTAGAGTTTGTTTATTCCTATAGTCACAATATTTTGTATCAGGGTAAAAATTATTTCAATTGAAGAGTATATATTTCATAGATTTTTACTATGGATAACACATGTAATTCAAAAAAAGATTCTAATTATTCATATGATAAAATTATAAAATTATGAAAATTTCTATTAAATCACAATTATTATCTCATAGAGATCATATATTCATTACTATTTTACATGGAAATCATAATATCATTCCAATAAATTATTATAATACTATTGTGGAAAAGGGGATTCTCAGTACTCATAAAAATATGATGTATCGTTTTATTTCTTAAATTATATTCTCATAAAAAGGATTAGTTTAAAATAACTAGATAAAAAAATATAGGTTTATTCTAAAAAATTATTATTTTATTTATTAATATATTTGTGTATAATAAATTATATTCTATTTTTTAAGTATAAGAACCAATAAGTTATACAATTACATATATATATATTAATAAAAATGTATTTTAATGAAATGATATGAATAAATATTTTATTATAAATATATAATTTATTTTCATACTAAAAATATATTTTTTACACTAAATAACCTAATAATAAATATTTTATTTCATCAACATTGATATTTACATATAATGGAAAAATAAATTCCAAATACATAAAAGTGTCCCATGAAGATAATGAAATTAAATAAAAATATTTAGTAACCTAATATTATTAGGTTAATTGTCGCTTAGAAATTTCACACTTTAAACAACAAAATAAAAACAAAAAATAGGAATACAATTAGAATTTTTTGAATTATATAGATAAATTTTAGAGAAAAGTATATTAATAGTGAATGATGTAAATATGTGATATTTATAAGAATAGTATACCAAATATGAATTTTTGAATACAAATAAGACCATATGAATAATAATATATCCATTTGAACATTATCACGATCATTAAAATAATAACAAGACTATTATAATAGCAATGTGACTTGTATGTAATTTTTACTAATAATGATGTAAATTGATATAAATTATATACTTCTAGAAAATCAATATTCAAATTTCAAAACTAAAATAATGTTAATGTTAATATTCATAATAATATTAATTTTAACAGAATATCTAAAAATAGAAATTTATATTAATAATTAATATTTTCATCGAGTAATTTTTGTTGCATATTTTTATCAGAAATCTAATACATCTTTATAAATTATTTAATTAGAATTCATACATAGACTAATGGTGAGAATGTTCTATGAGGTTAAAATAATAATTATTAATGTCTAGATGACACGATGGATGAAGCATGACCAAAAGTACATATGTTAATGGATAATATAATTCCATGGAACTTTTCCAATTACATATTACCCCAATCAGTGATCATCACACCATGATCACAATTTGATTGTTTCATCACCTTGACTGAATTTGATTTTTATTACAAAAAGGATGGAATTAATTATTTAAATATATATTTCAATTTTCCTTAATTTTTTTTATGTGAATAATAAAAATATAGTTTATTTTTGGAATGTTAATGTTGTATAACATATTATCAATTTCATAATTATAAAATTAATTTTCTACAAATATTCATGACCAACAATGATTTTAATAATAAAATTAAGAGACATGGGACACATTAAAGACACCATTCTATATTAACCCCTGAAATATGATATTTAATTGAAAACTTAAAATATATATAAAAATTAAAATATATATTTAAATATAATAAAATTAATTCCATATACTGAAAATTAATTTTCATAGTCTAAAATGACAATGCATTCTATTGTAAAAAATATTATTTTCCTTAATTTATTTTTTGTAAACTAATAAAACTTGTTTTGGAAAGAAATAAAAGTCATGATAATATATTTCTTTAATAAAATAAATTTGTCCTAATAGAATGTTAAACATTTATTTATTTTTGTAACACCCCTAGAAGAGTGAGGCTAAAAAGGATAAATGATACTATCATTGTCCACAATGTTCACCATTATTTTTAGGTACCTAGTTTATAAAACCTCTATATATAATCATTATTGGCATGGATTAGTGATCATTATGGGTTTACTTTTGGGAATCCCCTTAGGGTTTGTGTTAGTGAGGAAAATACACACTAAGAGTACATGTTTTGGCATGTGGGGATTGTCATTAATCAGATATGTGACCTTGAATGGTAATATCTTGCGATGTTATCAAAAGGAATCCAAGGTATTAAAGGAGTACCGTGGGTTCATATGATAAATTCCATAACATGGGGAAGGTATGTTCATGAGAAATGTTATAATAGACAATACCTTATTCGAAGTGCAGAGGCACTGCCTAGATTTTTTTATTAGGGTCTACAATAAGGAAATTTATATTTAATGTGGTGGAGAGTGTCACAACACCTAAAAAGTGATACATAAGTGGATATCTATTACTAATTAAAAATAGATATTTTATAATTATTGTAGTTCATTATATATTAGTATGGTCAGAATTCTATAGAGTATTCCAAAATGTTTTTGTGTGGGGAAAAATTTAGTGAGTATTAGAGTCTAGAAAGAGGGAAAGATTCTATTAAGGGGTGGGAAGTCTTTCACCCCTCAGAAAGTGAGACATAAAAGGATAAATGTTAATAACCATGTCAAAAAAGTGAAAACTTCCTTTCTAGAGCCAACCTAATTATAAATCCACATTTAATCATGATTTTCCTTGAGTAGTGATTGGGATCGGTGACCACATGGGATGTTTCCCAAGGTGTACCTTAATGGGGAAAACGTACTGAATGAACATGTTTTGTCATGTGTGGATAGTCAGTAGTATAATATGTGACCCTAGTGGGTAATAGCCTATGGTGTGCTAGGATGTAAACCTACGTATTAATGAAGAACCTTAGGGTTATATTATTAATTTTATTATAACCATTTCATGTCCACAAGTACATAGGATTTTCAAGAGTATCCAACATGGAATACACAATGATAGAATTGTGCTCTAAAGTGGTGGATAGTTTAACACCCCTGTAAAATTTATACATAATGTGATAAATGTTATTACCCATGCCAATAAAGTGAAGCATTCTATTATCATGCCTACCAAATTAAAAAAAAATATTTTTATTAAAATACACTTTTATGGAAAAAATGTGAAACTATCATGTCCAACAAAACCATCAAACATTATAGCACATATTGAATTATTAAAGTCCAGAATATACCTATTAGAAATAAATCCATTAAATAATTTCTAGGATATTGTTTTTACCTTTTTGTGGGTTCATCACTAATTCTATGTAAAAAATAAAAAGTGATATTTTCCTATTCTCACAAGAAATCTTCCACCACTATTTTCTTCTTATTGAAACCACTGACTTGAATTCAGTGTCATTTTTCAATCCACTCATGGTATTCCTTATTATTGTATACAGGAATTAGTCTTCCATTCATCATTTTCCCATTCTCAGGAAAACAAAGGATGGTCATCACCTTGTGTACAATATCTTACATAGATTCTATTAGAATATCCCATGGAGATTCCCTAATCATAGACTCTCCTCCTTCCTCACTACGGATCCCCTCTGCTCCCTCCTTAATTGGAGAAATTTGAAACCTGCTCCACTCACTCAGTTTCCCCTCCTCCCTTCCTAAGCCTAACTCAACTGGTTCCCTCTCCTATACCTTCACCTCCTTGGCTCCCACCATAACAGGAACCGAGTCAACATCGATGTACAATAAAATACATTCTTGTTTCTCCATTGGGGTATAACATAGGGCATTACCTTTCATAGTTTTATTATCTATGTTTTTATCTTTGATATTAGACCTTATAGTAAATGTTTTAGGAATATTTGTGTTGTTCTTGTGAGGATTCGATTTCAGAACCTTGTTAACTAAGAAATTTCCTTATAGAAGAATCCCCCTCTTACCTTTCTTAAGGTGAGATTCACTGCTTGAATACCCATGGATGTCTTTCTCATCATTCAACTTCCACAACAAAACCAGTTCGATCCCAATTAATTAGGAATCCTTGATCAACCATGTTCCATTTGAATTTCTTTTTTTTTTTGGAATCATAGTTTTCCAACATCTATGATCAAAATTCTCCTTCAATTCAATAGTCAGATGGTTAAAATGGTTAATAATATGTAATAAGTGTACATGAACATGCTGAAATAGAGACCACATTGAGGTAGGCTTAGACAATGGTCATACATAGCTTGCAATGGTGATTTCTAGCTAAGCACAATCCGTCCCCCTACCCCCCATCCTTAACCACCTCTGTTAATGCGAGAGTGTCTGAATCCCTTGGTTGAAAAAATCCACGACAATTGTACTGAAACTGAAAAGAGGTATCTTCACTAGTGTCTAGATAAAAAACCACTACATCACTTACCATGGTTATACTAGAAATTTTATAATCCAACTACCTAACCAAATTGACATTAAATTGTGGATCCCTATACTTGAGTCTTTCTCCTTCTCCTGAGCCAATTCTGTAGTCATGCTGACCCCATCACATCCAACAGCACACGATTCCTTAGAAGATCATCCCATGACCAAATCATTTCTCAGCCTTCTAAAAATTACAAAAACAGTAGGGTTAGGCTGAGTATTATTTTACTAGCTTATGACAATCCTACACACCTGGAAAGATGATGGGCTCCAAAACCTCTGGTACAACCCCGCACACCACCACAAGCTTACCCAATCCTGCCACTACTCTTAGCTCGGGAATTAATGAATCACATTCCTTCCGTGAGACAGAAGGAATTTGGGCCTCTCTTGTACCCAGCTAAATCATCTCTGAGGCCTTGCACGCTACAATAGAATCAGAATCCAAAATATCTTATAGGGAATCTCTATGTGAAAAATAATAAAGGCTTTGATGACATATGTTAACTTTGTGAACCAAGAAATTACAACCAAAATAGAAATTAACCCATGAATCCTAGAATAACTTTTTTCCCATTGTAGTTCTCTTTTAACATCGTTATTTATGAAATCTGATAAACTCCTTGAGACATCAACTTCAATGAAATTTTTTGGAATAATTGGATGAAAAAAACATTGGTACAGGTATCAAAAAACTGTTATAGAGCAATCATATTTCCAATCATCTGAGGAATACATGGATTCTATAATTGTAACAGGAGACCAAGGAGTGAAATCCCGATTACTGTTACTAAGGAGACGCATAACATATGAAATTGGATGTTCCATCGAAAGAGGTAGAAGTGAAAACTATCCAAGCCTCACAGAGAAGTAGGCCGAGTATATCTCAAATCCCCCTCAATGGAAAAATATCATAATATTCCTTAAATACAAAATACCAACAACCCCTTGATCCTACATATTCCACAATGAGATGAAAAACATGTCAAAGGCATTAGTGGGGGATCATTTCTTCTGAAAACGAGCTACCAGTGTAAGGTCCAGTAGCGCTGAGGATTCCATGATCTCCAGAGAAGAAATATTAATAGAAAGATCTCTATTCACACATGACAAAACATTAGGGCTCACATAAGTAGTGGTAAATCTAATAAGAGAAGATGAATTTGTGGAAGGGGGAAAAGAAGGGGCTTACGAGGAGGATGAAAGCATAAGAGGATATTATGCCTCCCTCCTTAAGTCAATGGGGGGGGAGGAGGCACCACAACCATTACTGATGCCATGAGAGGTAAGGGAAGCCGAGCATAGTGGAAAAAAACATGGAGCCTTCCAAATTATAACACCACAGTTAAGCAAGATTATTATTGTGTAGTGATCAAGATGGGTGATCTTTTGGGATGTTTCACATGGCGTGGTTGAATAATGATAAAATAAATAAATATATCATGATACATATAGAAATAATGGTATTACAGGACACCCATGTAGTCATATGATTAGGTCTATAAACAGGGGAAAACCGGTTCATTACACGGTGTCTTGGAAAAATATTTTATTTAATATTGTAACCCTTAATACCCCTCCTCTTTTAATTTGAATACCACCTACCAACTCCATGAAAAATAACATGGAAAATCCATTAAACTTCTAAATATCTAGCTAATTAATTTAATTTAAGCCACCAAGAACTAGGGAAGGGCGGGTCATGAATCGTATTTTGGAAATAATATTTTATTAAATATCTCAATCCGAAATAAAACTCCTCTTTGTGTTTCAGTACCCCTTATCACCTCCTTGGAAAATAAAATAACAAATCCATTTCATATCGAATTGTAAAACCAATTACATTCACATTGGCCTCCTCATATCCTATGATAAGTTATAGTTTCATCACACTTGAATCCTTCTAGGACTTATATCTATGAAAAATGATTATGAATCAATAATGAGGTAACTTTAAAAATCTTTTCATTCAATTTTTCCTTATAATCTATGAATATATTTTTATTTTATTACCTTATTAAAATATGTAATTTATATTTATAAAATCTATTATTTTTATTATGATATGTTAAAAATTGCAGAACATTCTGCGACCCTCCATCTTGTATTTGTTATAATAAACTTATATTTTAAATTTTTTATAAAATTAAATACATATTTTAATTTCACTACATCCCAGAGAATATTTTCTTGTATAGGATATGGAGCTTTTGGAAAATATTATTTATAATATTCACCAGTTTAAGTGATTTGTAAATTAAAACCCTGTTTTCATTCACATTCACTATCCCATGAAATGAAAAAAACACTGTTGTAAATTCCAGTAATCTTATGAAAATAATTTGAAAGGAAATGGTTGAGAATAATATGAACTACTAAGGGGTTCTCAAACAAGTAAAAAACTACATTACATTGATATAGTAAAAAATATTTTTTGAACTATTATCTTTATTATCATATATTGAATCATTGATAAATAATTTTTAAAAAATATTTATCTAGGGTATTAAAAAAATATTATGAAATATTGAAAAAAAATAAAAATACATATCATTTTTAAGACCCATTTAATATAAAATATGTAACCTATAAAATTAATATTGATTTCCCCTTTATGTTCTAGTGAAAATAATAAATTTTTTATTAATATTTATATTGTAAAATAATATGAAATCTATCTATCCATGAGTAATATTACTTTTTGGAAAAATCCTGTTAAGAATGTGAGATCACCCATTTCTTCATCAACAAATTTCATACCCATATGCATAATTATAATTTATGAAAAAAAATTTAATAAGGAATTCTATTCTCATTTATAATCAATTTATAATCTTTTTAAAAAATCCATAGATTATTATATAAGTATAAAAATTTTATTTATTCTAAAACATATAAAAAACATTATTTTAAAATTAAAAAAGGGTAAAGAGAGATAAATAATTTTTTACTAATTTAATAAATTCAAATGAAATATTTATAAAAAACATTTAAAAATAAACGTAAAAATAATTAAATTTATTAATATGAGTGGAATGTTTTATATATATATATTTCATGTCCATACCAAAATCTTTGTGTAACATCCCATGTAAATAAAGAATAAGGCATATTTCATAATTATTAATATTTTTAAATTAAATATTAATTTTATATTAAAGGGGTTGGTATGCTCGATAGTGTACCTGATACGCAACAGAGGGTTTCATTGAAATCTTATGTTGCACACTAATAATATAATATAATTATTTTAAATGGTAGTTAACTCCTAGACGTTGTATTGGCGGGAATGAAAGAAACTAACTACAATATGATTATACATGTTTGTTAAATGTATTTACATTATCCAATAAAATGTTAGATGCTTAAAATGTGAATGAATCTAATTTTAAGTGTAATTTACATTAAAAAGCTGATTTATCACCATTTAATGGCGATCCCTTTATAAATATAGATTTGGTTACTTTAATAACATCTATATGAAAAAATAAAATATTTCTTTAGAATTTTTACATCAAAATGTACTTTGTGTAAATTTTTGGTATATTTCTAATGAAGTTCATTTTTTTAATGAATAGTGAAAAATATTGTATTTTAAATCAAAAGTTCCATGTAATATAATTTATTTATATGGTTAGATTCAATTTCTAATTTCTTTTAAAGTTAAATTAAAATATATTTTTACCATTTAATTCATATTTGTTCATTGGAACTAATTTATATTTGATATTGGACATAAACAAATGTTAATCTTTTGATAGTTATTGTTTTTTCAAAACACACTAATTGTTTTGGTAATGGGAATTAATTTTAAAATTAATTAATGCCACTTATATGTTTTGAATTTGGAAGAATAAACATCATTTTTGAATTCAGAATATCAAATATATTGTTGTCTGAATTTTTGGTATTTTTCTGAAAAACATAAATTTTTTATGAATAGTGAAACCACTTAGTGGTAGTTAAAAAAATGACTTTTCATTTAAATGAAATTTTACCACTTATGTGAATTGAATTTAAAAAATCTAACATACATGGTTTTTATCAATAAGTAAAATGTGGTTATATATGACTAAAATAATTTTTGTTGAATATTAACTTTTGACTTTTATTTACCGTGGTTAAAGGTAAATAGGGTAATTCAATGTTAAAATAATATTATAATAATTAAAAATTACCTTAACACTTGTCCAAAAATTATTAGATGAGTCATTTACAACCATGGGCATTTTTGGGTCGATTTTGGGACCCCTTTGATCCACTTGGATGTGATAATGACAATTTAGATTAATTAACTTATAGTTAAGTCAAAATTGACATTAACAAAAATATTTTAGTAATTAATTTTTATTGGTGTTATATAAGTCCTATTTTCAAATATAAACACTCATTAGGAAATATAAAATGATTTCATACATGATGGTGTTTTTTTAATAATTTTTAGACATCAAATAAATTAAATTATTAATTACAAAATATTGATGCAGTATTTATCTCTTTAATAATTGATTTAAATAAATAAGATAATAATGATTAAAATATTATCCAAAACATGTCCAATTCTGATTAGATGATTTTATTTCAACCATGAATCATCGTATCTGCATCTATAATTATGTTTTGACATATAGAAACTGAATATCATTATATTACAAAATAATATATTCACACATTCCTAAAGAGCCCCTCCTATCCATTATAAAAGGAGACCACTTATAACCAATTCCTCACATCTCTACAGCCATTTGGCTAGTCAATCATCTTCCTAATTAAGCTCCCTACATCCCTATCATACCCTTAAGTGCTTTAACTTAGGCATAATGCACTTCAAGAAATCCTTTTTGTTCAAACCAAAAGATGTTTCCTAAATTAAAGTTAATGATTTCTCTAAAATTGTTTTCATTTATTTACATCTCCAACCCTTAAACTCTTTTTTGTTCCGTTATATTTTTACAACACTATTATCTTGAATATACTAGGATGTTTTTATGAGTAGGATTCGAACTACACATACACACACCTCCATTTAATGGGTGAAGAACATAATGTTTCTGTGGATGAAAAACTAACGCCTCACGAAATGATGATTGTTCGATTATCTCCTACCACCTCTCGTGGTGGATATTATATTGGAACTGTATTTATATATGATATATATTATATTTAATTTTTCTTTATGCTTTGGTATTTTCCATTTATAGCATGCCTTTAAGGTTTCCATAGTGGGTAAATACGATAATCTAATTTGAGGAAGTGCGGACTACCGCCCCCTCAAAGTGATGTGACTTATTAATTCATTATGTGGGATGTATAAATGATAGAGTTAATGATATTATATATGATATTATACTATAATTATAATATACCTATGTATAATTGTGTTTAAATTCCATTCAAATAAGAAATAGAAATGGAAGTACAGTTCATGCGTACGTACACTTTACCGTCTCCATGAACGATTCATTCCATTTATTATCCCCAAAAGATATATAACTACTATAAATACGTGTATATAATGGATATATATAATATATATTATTTCTAAATCATGAATACCATTCTAGATATAATAGAATATTTACCACATGGATTACTTGAAAATATAAGTTGTCCATTTTTAACTCATGTACCAAATATCGACAAAATGAACGTTATTAGCTTAAATGATTACATAATGTTTATAACATAGTTATAAGTGATATAATTATAATAATAAACATGAAAATGGTTCTTAAGAAAGTATAAATTATCTTTAGATTATCATTCCAGATATTAAAGAACGAACGGGTCATGTCGGACACGAGGTAAGGGACTTCATCTCAATCTCTTTCAATTGAGGCATACTTTCATTTATACAGAACATTATTTTATATGGTGTCTAATACCCTATGAATTTTACTTTTATTCAAAATTAATATTTTTCTACTAAGTGTTTTAATAAATTATAAAAGGGTGTTCCTTTTAACGTACGCGGTGACAATGGGCTTTTCTGCCGCCGCGAGTATTATTTGATCTTTGGCTTCCTCAACAAGTCGTACTGTTTTTAAAAGAAAATAAATTCCATGTACTCTTTTATTTATTTTTGGTATTGAAAATGGTTATGAAAATGAATTTTTAATTTCAATATATTTAATTTATGTATTGTGATTCAAATGTGGAAATGTTTTCTTTCCTTTATATTTGTTGTACGTGTTATGATTTAATAATGTACTTGGACATTTGATGGGTGGTTACATGATAAACCAAATGAAGGGTGGTTTTGTGAATTCCAAGATGGGGGGTTATGTTATAACCTCCAATGAATTGGGTATGGAAGTAAGCTGTGTGGCTATTCCATTAGTGATATGTGTGGAAGTTGATCGTATAGTTTTTCAATTTATGTATGTTTATGTCCCAAGTTACCTTTATATGTTATTTATTCTTAATATAGCTTTTATGGTAATATTATGGTTACAAAAGGGTAAGTAAGGATATTTTTTTGGTGAAGAGTATTTACTACTTCTTAAAGGTGAAAAGTATTACTTATGTTAAAGTATTCATCATTTACTTGTTGTTGTGAAAACAAACATTTTTCCTTCTTTTTGTATCCCTTACTGATCTTTTTATGCTCAATACAAGTATTTTAAATGTTTTTCACATGACATAATGTGGAATAGGGTCCTAGATGGGATCACGGAAAATTCATTATTTCTTAAACATGGAATTATACATGACTCTTTTTTTCCAGAGTTCATTTTTTGTAAAAAAAATAAATGGAAACTGTGTAGATGTGCCTACCTTGTAAATCTTTCGAGATGTAATAGTTATGTCCTAACTCTCTATAACTATAAACCTAAAAAAATCCTCAATGTCAATTATTCATTTAATTCAATATTATGTAAGGTTAAAGGTCGGTTCCTTATAGTTGGTATCAGATATTGGTTTAGATAACTTTAGGAGTTAGGGTATTGTTAAACTAATGTCCTTAACGTAATTTATGTTTATATTGAAATCATATAGCATTTACAAATTACCATGTTTCTTTTTCTAAGATATTTCTATGTTCAGAATCGTTTTCCATAGAGGAAACATGGTAGCTATGTTGGGATGACATCAGGAGGAATACAGCCTTCCAAATTAACAACCTGAGATGGTTGGAATCGAAACTGAACAGTTTGTTTCAGTGACGGCACAATTGACTCAAGAAATAAATGGTGGTGGTATTCATGCACGAGATCAGCCAGATCAACCACAGAGGAACATGTTAGTAGTGGAACATTTCATTAGGAAACATCCCCCATCATTCAGAGGATCATCTGACTCTATACCAGCTGAAGGGTTGATTGAAGCACTGGAAATGATTTTTGATGTCATGGGCTGTTCAGAACATCAAAAGGTAAGTCTTGATGTTTACCATTTTGAAGGTGAAGCTGATCATTGGTGGTCGATGGTGAAAAATATCATGGATAGTGATGAGATTATACTCTTGTTTGGGATGAATTCGAAGGTATGTATCTTGAGAAATATTTTCCTTTGGTGGTTCATCTTATAATGGGGAAAAAATTCTTGGAATTGAGGTAGGAGGTTGACTCAGTGGCTGCTTATAAAAAAATGTTCACACGACTGGCAAGGTATGCACCAAATTTCATCCGAGATTTTGATAGTAAGATAAATCGATTTTACTTAGGACTGAAGCCAGGATATCAAAGATCATAAGCATCTCGTGAGTTCAAAAGTTATGAAAAACTTGTTCAATGTGCGGAGAAGGTGGAAATGGAGTTTGCTGATGATCAAGTGTTTTTGACAAACAATAGGATAAGTTGACTAGTTGACAGGAAAAGGGGAAGAATTCATCAAATAATCCTGGAGGTAAGAAAAATAAATATCCATCTTGTAAAAAGTGTGGTAAAAATCATCCTGGGGATTTTTTATCAATGTCTGGAAAGTGCTTCTGTTGTGGTAAGTCTGGTTATATTTCTCATAACTATACGGAAGATTATCAAGCAGGCAATGAAAATCCATTGGTAAGATGTATTAAGTGTAATGAAATGGTTCATTATGGAAATGAGGGTCAAACAAAGAACTCAAATGAAAGAAAGCAGCTAGAGTACAAGCAGAAAGGTGTTGTGAAATCTTTTTCAACTACTTCATCAGAAGATGGGCCTTCAACTGAAGTTGTATCAGGTACACTATTTTTTGTTAATAATATTCAAATGTGTTTTTTGATTCAGGGTCTACACAATCTTTAATTTCTTAGAAGTTTTCTAGAAAATTGGGAATTCCATCACATGATATGAATACTGAAAGTATGGTAAAAACACCTGGATGAAAAGTTGAGACAAAAATAATACATAAGAACATTCTTGTACTTGTGTTCAGAAAGAATCTACCTGCAAACCTTATTTTTTTTTCCACTAGTAGAGTTTGATGTTACTTTGGGTATTGATTGGATTTCTGTTTATCATGCTAAGATTGACTGCAGAGCTAAAGAGGATTATTTTCAGAATGATTTTCAATTTGTATTAAAAAATGAAACCTTGATTTTGATAACAAATCAGGAAGCTGAGAAACTAGTAAATTATGGAAATGAATGTTACCATGCACAAATTGTTGAAAACAAAGGAACTGTTCAGATTAATGATGTGCCAGGGGTAAATGAGTACCTTAACATTTTTCTTGACGTTTTTCCTAATATTATACCTGATCAGGATGTTCAATTTATTGTTCAATTAGTTCCTGATGTTAAGCCAATTTCAAAACCCCCTTATCAAATGGCTCAAATTTAATTTTTAGAGTTAAAGAAGCAATTTTAGGAGTTATTAGATAAATGTTTCATTCAACCTAGCACATCACCATGGGGTGCCTCTGTCTTGTTTGTTAACAAGGAAGATGGTTCAATGAGACATTGAATTAAATATAGAGCATTAAATAACATCACTATTAAGAATAAGTATCCATTTCCTCATATTGATGATTTGTTCGATCAGCTCCAGGGAGATCATTATTTTTCAAAGATTGAATTGAGGTCTGGGTACCATCAGTTGAATGTAATGGAAGCCGAAATTTTGCAGACCGCTTTTTATACTAGATATGGCCATTATGAAATTGTAGTTATGCCTTTTGGTTTAACCAATGCACCTGCTATATTCATGGATCTTATGAATAGAATTTTCCAGGAGTTCTTGGATATGTTTGTGGTGGTGTTCATTGATGATATTTTGGTTTATTCCAAAAGTAAAGAGGAACATGAAAGCCATTTAAGGGTTGTCTTGCAGACCTAAAAATAAAAATGACATTATGGGAAATTCAGAAATTGTGAGTTTTAGTTACAACAAATTTCATTCATGGTCACATTGTTTCAAAAAATTTCATAACTATTGATCATGATAAAACGAAAGTTATTGAAAAATGGCCAAGACCCACAAATATAACTGAGATTCGTAGTTTACATAGTTTGGCTGGTTATTACCGGAGGTTTGATGAAAATTTTTCATGGTTATCTAGTCCAATGACTAAGTTAACTCGAAAAGGTGTTAGGTTTATCTGGGCAAAAGATTTTGAGGATTGTTCACAATAATTGAAAATAAAATTGGTGAATGCTCCAGTGTTGGAACTTTCTTCCAGAAATGGTGAGTTTGTTATCTACCGTGATGCTTCATTGAAAGGACTGGGTTGTGCCCTAATGCAAAATGATCTAGTATTGTATTATGCTTCACGTTATTTGAAACAACATGAGATAAATTACCCTAGACATGATTTGGAATTAGCTGATGTTGTTTTTGATTTTAAAATTTAGAGGCATCATTTGTTGGGAGTGAAATGTGAAATATATACAGATCAAAAAAGTTTGAAGTATATATTCACTAAGAATGAATTGATCATGAGACAAAGGAGATTGTTTGAATTAATCAAGGATTATGATTGCTTGATCCTTTATCATCTGGGGAAAGCAAATAAATTGGATAATGATTTGAGTCAAAAAAGTAATACTTCATTAACTATGTTATGTTTGGACCGAGATCCTTTTGTTTTTGATTTGATGAACTTTGGAATAGATATTGTTGTTGCAAGAAATTTATTTGTTTTGTTTCAGGTGTCAGTGAAATTATCTCTATCAAACAGAATTAAGCAAGTGCAGAAGGAAGACAGTGAGTTATAGAAAAAGGTTGTGTTGGTTTATAAGGGTATGTTGCCTAATTTTAATGTTAATGAGGATTGTGTTTTGAGATTTGGAAAGAGATTATATGTGCCTTGTGATTCATATTTGAAGAATGAGTTGTTATATGAATATCATAGTTCTCCATTTTCAGTTCATCCTGGCAGTACTAAGATGTACAGAGTTCTTTGGGAATATGAATGGTGGGATGGAATGAAAAGAGATATTGCTGATTTTACTGTGAAGTGTTTGACATGATAGTAGGTTAAAGCAGAGTGACAGTTACTGAAAGGAATGCTTTAGCCGTTACCAGTGCTAGAGTGGAAATGGGAAAATATATTTGTGGACTTTGTTGTGGGATTACCAAAGAAATCTCGAGGTAATAATGCAATCTAGGTTATAGTTGACCAGCTGACTAAATCTTCTCATTTCCTTCCTATTAGAGATAATTTGTCTCTAGATCAAATTTCTCGATTATATGTTAAAGATCTAGTCAGGTTTCATGGAGTTACCCCCTCCATTGTATCTGATCGTGATCCCATGTTTACTTTTAAATTTTGGAATGGCCTTTAAAAGCCATTTGGTACTGAATTAAATTCTAGTACATCTTTTCATCCTCATTCAGATGGACAATCAGAACGAACAATTCATACCTTGGAAGATATGTTACGTGATTGCTTGATGGATTACCAGGGATGTTGGGACCAACATCTATCATTGGTTTAATTTTCTTATAATAAAATCTTTCATTCCAGTATACAGATTGCTCCATTTGATGCATTATATGGAAAGCATTTTCAATGTCCAGCTTTTTGGGATGAATTATGTGAGAGGAAGCTGATGGGACCAGAATTGGTAGAAGATTTGGCAGAGAAATTTTGGTTCATTCAGAATCGCATGATAATAGCTCAGAGCAGACAGAAAAGTTTTGAAGATAATCGGAGGAAAGATCATTCTTTTGAGGTTGGTGATCATGTCTTTCTCAAAGTTTCTCCAAGGAAAAGTGTGGTGTATTTTGTTTAGAAGGGAAAGTTGAATCCATGGTTTATTGGACCTTATTAAATTCTGGATAATGTTGGATCAGTTTCATATAGAGTGGCTTTACCTCCATGTTTATCCCAAGTACATAATGTTTTTCATGTATTGATGTTGAGAAAGTATATTCTAGAACTATCTCATGTTTTGATCATATAGGTAGTTCAGTTGGAAGAGAAACTCTCTTATGAAGAAAAACCAGTCCAGATTCAAGACCATAGAGAACAAGTATTGTGGAAAAATGTAATTCAAGAGGTAAAGTTTTTGTGGAAAAACTTCATGGTTGTGGAGGCAATGTGGGAATCTGAAAAAGTTATGAGGGATAAATACTCCACACTTATTTTGATAAGTGAATAAAAATTGTGAGGACGCAATTTCCAGAAGGGGGGAAGGATGTAACATCCCAGGTAAATAAATAATAAGACATATTTCATATATATTAATAATTTTAAATCAAATATTAATTTTACTTTAAAGGGGTTGCTATGTTCGATAGCATACCTGATACGCAATAACAGGTTTCTTTGAAATCTTACGTTGCACACTAATAATATAAAATTATTATTTTAAATGGTAGTAAACTCCAAGACGTTGTATTGGTGGGAATAAATTATACAAACTAAAATATGATTATACATGTCTGTTAAATGTATTTACATTATCCAATTAAAATTTATAGGATAAAAATGTGAATGAATCTAATTTTAAGCGTACTTTTCATTAAAAGGACAATTTATATCCTTTTAATGGAGAAAAATATTTAATTATTGTTTTGGTTACTTTAATACATTTTATATGACCAAATAAAATACTTCTTTATAATTTGGACTTTAAAATGTAATTTGTGTAAATTTTTGTTATTTTTCTGATAAAGTTCATTTTTTAAGGAATAGTGAAAAATATTGTAATTTAAGTTAAAAGTTCCTTTTAATCTTATTTATTTATATTGTTATATTTTATTTTTAAATGATTTTAAAGTTAAATAAAAAATATATTTTTTTCATTTAATCCAATTTTGGTCATTGGAAGTAATTTCACTTTGAAATTGGACACAAACAAATGTCAATCTTTTGACAGTTATTGTTTCTTAAAAACAAGCTATTTGTTTTGATAATGGGAATTAATTTTAAAATTAATTAATTGCACTTGTATTTTTTTATTGTGGGAAAATAAAATTCATTTTTGAATTCCGAATATCAAATATTTCTTAGACTTAATTTTTTTATTTTTCAGAAAAACTTCAATTTTTGATGAATAGTGAAACCACTTTGTGGTAGTTAAAAAAACTGACCTTTTCATTTAAATGAAAATTTACCACTTATGTGAGTTGAATTTAAAAAATCCGACATACATGGTTGTTACCGAGAAGTAAAATGTTGTTCAATAAGTGGAAAATATTTTTTGGTGAATAGTAACTTTTGACTTTTATTTACCGTGGTTAAAGTTAAATAGGGTAATTCAAGGTTAAAAAAATATTATAATAATTAAGAATTACCATAGAACTTTTCCAAACCTTATTTGATGAGTTATTTACCACCATGAGTATCTTTGGGTCTATTTTTGGACCCCTTCGATCCACTTGGAAGTGATAATGATAATTTAGATTAATTAACTTAAAGTGAAGGCAAAATTGACATTAACAAAAATATTTTAGTAATTAATTTTTATATGGTGTTATATAAGTCTTATTTTTGAATATAAATATTCATTGGATTTATAAACTAATTTCCTACATGATGGCATTTTTATTATAATTTTTAGACAACAAATAAATTAAATTATTTATGACACAACAATGATGAAGTATTTATCTCATTGATAAATGATTTAAATAAATAAGATTATAATGATTAAAATATTATCCAAAACATGTCCAATTTTGATTGGATGACTTTATTTCGACCATGAATCATCTTATATTCAACTGCAATGATTTTTTGACCATTATAAACCGAATATCATTATATTATAAATTAATATTTTCACACATTCCTAAAGAGCCCCTCGTGCCCCTTATAAAAAGAGACCACCTCTAACCAATTCCTCACACCTCTCAAGCCATTTGTCTCATCCAACCTCTACCCAATTAAGCTCTATACATCCCTCTCATCCCATTATTGGCCTTACCATAGGCAGAAGGCACTTCAAGAAATCATTTTGGTTCAAACCAAAGGAAGTTTCCTAAATTAAAGGTAACAATTTCTCTAAAATTGTTTTCTTTTATTTACTTCTCCAACAAAAAAAATATATTTTATTCATTTCTTTGGTAATAGAAACAGTATCTTCAATATATTGGGATGTTTTTCTGAGATTTATTTGAACTAAACATACCCACACCTCTATCTAATGGTTGAAGAACATAATATTTCTGTGGATGGAAAACTAATGCCTCACGAAATGATGATCGTTTGATTATCTTCTACCACCTTTCATGGTGTCTATTATGATGGAAATATATTTATATATGATATAAATTATGATTATGTTTTTTTATGTTTCTATATTTTTCATTTATAGCATGCCATTATAGATTTAATAGTGGGTAAATACGATAATCTCATTTGAGGTAGTGCGGACTACCGCCCCCTCAAAGTGATGTGACTCGTTAATGCCTTATGTGGGATTTATAAAGGATAGATTTAATGATATTATATATGATATTATACTGTAATTATAATATATCTATGTATAATTATGTTTAAATTCCATTAAAATAAGAAATAGAAATGCAAGTAGCGTTCATGCGTACGTATGACTTACCGTCTCCATGGACGATGCATTTCATTTATTATCCCCAAAATTTATGTAACTACTATAAATAATATAATGGATATATATGATATATATGATATCTAAATCATGAATACCATTTTTTATATAATGGACTCTTTACCACATGGACAACTTGTGAAAATAAGGTGTTCATTTTTAACTCAAGTACAAAATATCAATAAAATTAACGTTATTAACTTAAATGATTACATAATGTTTATAACAGGGTAATAAGTGATAGAAAATGAATAATGAACTTTAAAAATGTTCTTAAGAAAGTATAAATTATCATTAGTTTATCATTCAGGATATTAAATAAAAAATGGGCTAAGTCGGACATGAGGTAAGGGACTTCGTCTCAATCTTCTTTCATTGAGGAATACTTTCATTTATACACAACATTCCTGTATACGGTCTATAAACCCCTTTGACTTTTACTTTAATTCCACAGGAATATTTTTCTACGATGTGTTTTTCTAAAAGACAAATGAATGTTCCTTTTAACCTATGTGGTGACAATGGACTTTTCCGCCGCTATGAGTATTATTTGATCTTTGGCTTCCTCAACAAGTCTTACTGTTTTTAAAAGAAAATAAATATCAAAAATATTTTATTTATTTTTGGTATTGAAAATGGTTTTGAAAATTTATTTGTTATATCAATATATTTAAGTGATATATTGTGATTGAAATGTGGAAATTTTTTCTTTCCGTTATATTTTTTGTATGTGTTGTGATTTTATAATGGTACTTAGACATTTGACAGGTGGTTACGTGATAAACCAAATAGTAGGTGGTGCCATGAATACGGGGATGGGTGGTTACTTTATAACCTCCATTTAATTGGGTATAGAAGTAGTTCATATGGCTATACCATTAGTGATATGTGTGGAAGTTGACCATATGGTTATACCATTTATGTATGTTTATGTCCCAAGTTACCTTTATATGTTATGTGTTCTTAATATGGGTTTTATGGTAATATTTTGGTTACAAAAGGGAAAGTAATGATCTTTTATTCAGTTAAGAGTATTTAATACTTCTTAAAGGGGAAAACTATAACTTATGTTAAAGTATTCATCATTTACCTGTTGTTTAAAAAAAACAGTTTTCCTTCCTTATGTATCCCTTACTGAGCTTTTTATTCTCATCCCACATTTTTTAAATGTTTTTCACAACACATAATTTTGAATAGGGTCAATGATGGGATCGAGGAAAAGTCATGCTATCTTAAACATGGAACTAGACATGACTCTTTTTTTAAAATGTTAATGTTTTGTAAAAAAATAAAATGCAAACTCTGTAGATGTGTCGACCTTGTAAATCTTTTGAGATGTAATAGTTATAGCCTAACTCTCTAAAACTCTTAACCTGAAAAGATCCCCAATGGGAATTATTCATTTAATTCAATATTAGGTATATTTAAAGGCAGGGTCCTTATACTCTGTGCAACATGCATAATTTAGAAATGATATTTTATATATAAAATTATAGCATTTACATTTCAAGAACACCAATAAATTTCATGAAATATATATTAAAAAGCCTATATAACAATAGAATGAATATATTTTTACATTATATTTGGTTTTTTAAATTCCCAAAAAGAATCAATATTATAATTATATATCCCTTGTATACGTATTTGAAAACATGGGATATAAGTTTTAAAATCAAGAAGAATACCCGTTTTCAAGTACGTTTGTTGAAAACTATTATATTTCGTTACATAAATATATCATTGAAAATTGAATTCCATTACTTGATATATATCATTAAAAATCATTTTTATATTATTTATATAAATATTACTACTATATTATAAAAAATATTTACAATTTTTTAAATGCATACTTCTGATAGTTAAAAAAATAATATTACTAAAGTAATATTATAACATTAAATGTACAATAAATTATATAGTTAACTATGTCTTATAATTTCTATACAAATTATATCTTATCATATTCTAACAAGATGGTATTTTAGAAACTATAAATATTAAATATCAACAAAAATTACTTTTAATAAACACTTTATATTTTATTAAGAAAAGAATTTATAATGAAATAAATTTCAATATAGAATAATAAAATACATCTTCCTAAAATATTTCAGTTAAAATATATTTAATTTTGTTAAAATTATTACATTTTTTAATATATTAATAATTGAATATAGTATAATTTATATAAAAATATAATGTAATTTTGAGAAATATGAATATTTAGATTAGTTTATAACTATATTTTATTTTTTTATTGAAAAAAAATATTTTATATTAAATAAAACATTAAAAAATAATATATTTAAAATGAGTACTAAATATATAATAAATATGATGTTTCAACTAGTTCGATCAATTTAAAACAATAATACTCTATCCCCCACATTTTGACATACCCCATTAACAATTGGGTTTATCCACCTCTGAGGGAATTATAACATTATTATGTATCACTTTCATTAATGAAATTATGGAAAACTTATATATTTATATAAAATATTTATTGTGATAATTTATAATTGTTATAATTTTTTAGAATGTATACTTATATATATCTCTCTTTCTAAAAAAGTCTTCGTAATGGTCAATTGGACTTCCTTAGAGGATATAATTAATTCATTAATTATGAAAAACATCTTGATGGTAGTTTATTCTATATAAATATATAAAAATGTATTTTTAGTCATCAATAGATGATTTAAAAAATTTATAAATAAGAAATAATAATAAAATAAGTTAGAATGGAAATGGACTAATTATAACAAACATGTCATCGAACCATTTAATAATTAATTAATGGTTAATAAATTAATTTTAACGATTATAATTGATCAATAATTTCAAAACAAAACTTATAAAACATCTATATTAATTTTTTTATATACATATGTCGACTTTATAAAAGTTTCAAGGTTGATGAATCATAATAAGACCTATGGTATAGGAATTATCCCCCAATCAAACTCTTTATATTCTCTCTCTTCATCTAATATGTATTCTAAAGATTTGAATGATTGTTTTTGAGAAAATTCTATTTTTTAAATTTATATTAACCTTTTTTGGTATTTTATATTCCAATTTAGGTAAATCTAAAATAAATACAGTTAATTCATACAATAAAATATTGTAAATGGACTCCAAATGTTTACATTTTTTTGGGTTTATCCTCTATTTTATCTCTTATTTTCTATAATTATTCTATTACACCTTATTAATTTCAATTATTTGAAATTAATTTTCTTCCTTCGATGGATATGAACAACATTATTAACTTCTGGTATTTTCCTACCCACTACTAATGTTTTTGGAAAATCATTTATTTTGAAAACATTCGCATGATTCTTCATAAGGATCTTCATACACTCTTCATGAACTATAATAATTTCTTTATTAATAAACACATGAATGGAAAAAATATTATCGTAATCCTTAATTTTGTAACAACTAATATTTTACTATTGATTTAAGACATTATTGGGAATCAAATTCTATTTTTATGGTTTGATTTAAGTTTATAAATGATAAAAAAAATTAATTTTAATGTGCAAGTCAAGAATATAAGAATATAATGTTGTAAGTGATACATAAATAATAATAATGAACATCATTTAGTTTCATAAATCATTATATATCATTATATTATGATGTTTATTTATACTATATTATGTTTTTTCAATATTTTTATGCTTCAAAATGATTTCGATTGTTTTTTCAAAAAAATTCCCATAGAGGTGATAATGTTAATTTTTTTATGTTATGATTTCTTAGCAGTATGTATTAACTTATTCTTATGATTTTTCATTATTATCAATACAATAAATACCTATAATTATCTTATTTATATTTAATATTATATTATTATTTATATTGTTTCCCTTCTGATCTGATATTTCCAAAATTATCTTGTGGTATTGTGAATAAATATGAAATGTTTTATGGTATCATGAATTAATGATAAAACCATGCATTGGTAGTTTTGAAATTATATGTTTCTCCCTTTGGATCTACCATGGTTTAATGAGTTTCACCACGCCAATGTTATATTCATATAAATTATTAAATTGAATGATAATGCATGGTTTTGTATTGATATTTTCCACTATATATAATTCATTCATAATAGTAATAATAATATCATGATTAAAGTATTTTTAATGTATATAATAATTATTTAATTTTTAAATGAATTTAATGGAAATTTATTTGTTCATTATATTGATTTTCAACATTTGATAATTTCTAGTAAAATATTATCAACATAGAAAAAAACTAGTTCAAAATATTGTTATTTGATTGATATATCACTAGGGTCATCCATTGGACATGTCTATTTATCTCTCACACAAGTACACATCATATAAATATTTTCCTTTCTTTTTGTGTCTCTTACTCACAAATCTTATTTTACACCAGCTAGTGTATATGAGAAACATCTTTTTCCAGAATGAGACGATTCATGTGATCCTATTATATCCAAGACGGGCAGAAGCTATTAATTTCTCCATAGTGATATAGATTAACCTCATGTGTCAATATCATATAGATTGAACTGAATGGAAAAAAGTATGTCTTATGGACTCTACTATATTATTTATCTCAAGATTTTATAAATATATTATTGACTAAATTGTTCTTTTTGTTGTTCTTTACATTTATTTGGGATTAAATTCATCCCTCTTAAAAATATTTTGGGTATTATAACTGATCTATAAATATTTGGATTGAATTTAGAATAGAAGATGTAATAAATAAATGATTATTCTATGCGCCATTATCTCATTGACTCCAAAACTAAAACATTAGTTGTTAATTTTTCAATACCATGGTATAATCCACTTGTAAATGTGATTTTTTTCCTGAAATATTTTAGATTGTGTCATAGTTACATTATGTCCACTATAAAAAAAATATAGATCAACATTGGATGATTATCTATATTGTGGTTAGTCAAGTACTAATTCATGTTCGAGATTTGACATGACAATGACCAAAACATTTTTAATGTTGAAATATTATTTTTGGACATTGATTTACAAACCTAAAACAACATTTCCCAGTCAAATTGAATCCAGAATTGATATAATAAAAGAACATAGGATAACCCAAAATGATTACTTAAATAGACATGATATATGGAATTCATATGATGGATAAAATCAAGATTTATCACATTGATATAAATGTAAATATCATTTGAATATTAAATATTTTTATATTTTTTTAAAAAATTCTCTGAACCATCATTAATATTAGCTCATTTAACTAGAACAGAATATGAAGGATATTCTTTACCATAATAGAATCATTTTTTATATGTGTTTTTTAAATGTGAACTGACATTGTTAATAATAAGTTTAAAAATAAAATTTCATACAGTTATTTATTATTTGAATATATATGTAAAAATATAATATTTAATATATTTATATATATAAGTTCGTTTATTTGGAACATGTGTAATTTATATAAGATGTTGAATAATTTTTGAAATTTTTATTATTTGACGATAAATGTAACCTTACATGTCATATATATCTAAAACAATAAGGCATTGATAATAAAACTAACTAGGTGATACTATGAGAATATATTATTAGATAAATGTAAATTATTCATTCTCATTCATGGTAAAATTATAATTACATTATACTTTATTTATGATTTGTAAAAATATTATTATCTCGTGTTGAAAAATTCTAATAATCCAATTAGTTATTTTATTTTATTGTTTTGTATCATTGATTATATTTATATTATATTATTAAATTTTTTAATGTTTATGTTTAATTTTTTAAACCACTATCAAGATATCATACATGAATATAATGTGTTATATTTCATGTATGATAATCGATTTACATTTTCATTCACCATCACTTTAGGTAGTTTATTATTAATTTAATTATTTACTTGTAAATATGGTGGGAATATTTTTATTTGGTGGAAGTAATAGGGATACCAAACAAAATATTCAGATTCAATAATATAAAAAAATTAGACAAATGATAAAATTATGATATTTAAATCTCGTATAAAATACAATGTGTCATATTTCTTCTATATAAAACACTTTTAAAGATCTTGATCATTAATAATTGTAGTTTCATACTAAATTTGGGTTCCCATGAATTATCTTGTTTAGTGAAATATCGTAATAAGGGTTTATAAATAGTCAGATAACTCATTTTATTAATTTTATTTGGGTAAAAATTATATAAAATTTTCTATGTAATAGGATTATAGAGGATAATATCCGGGATTATCCATATGATGGACAGGGAAAATATTTTTTTACTAAAATTTGAAACAGTAAAATCATATATGGCTTGGATGGTTGTATTGTTATGAGGCCATCACATGTCCTGTTATACCTTCTATAGTGTTTCCATTATAAAAATATTACAAAATTGTGGTGGTGTGCATTTTGTGGTGGTGTGTGGTGCCATGTTGGTTCTCGAAGAGGGGGTGGGGAGGGGTGTTAATATATAGGGGAGAAGTAATAGAATTTCACTAATTGTTGGAATATATAAGGTGGAAAGATTTTTGTTGGCTCAATAGTGGAGGATTTATGTGTGATTGATGTGGGAATGGGGTAGTGACTCTAGTTGTGGACTCCAGAGCTAGTACATGAAATTTAAAAAATTCATAGGAAATTGTAGTGGTGTTTCATTATTCTAATAAATGATAGTGTCTCACTTTCATGTCCATATTCAGCATCAACAACTCTACTTAGTACAACTACATAGTCTTTGATCATCCTACCAACCCTGTCTATTTTAGAATTAATTACCTATCTCATAAGAAAAATCAATGGAATGGTGTTAAATAGAGGTGGGAAATGGTGGGGATGTTAATTATGACATCCATTGTCATTGCGTAGTCAGCACAAGAACATTCTAGTGTTTATGGTATTTTTCCCTAACTCAATTAAAATATGGAGTCATATTATATGTTTGTACTCTGTTAGTGCTTTATTCATATTTTTTGTTTTTAGTGGATCATGTGTTTTTTAGTAAAAAATGGATTTGATATCTTTTAAAGGTGATGATTTGAAATGTTCTGACCCGCGTGCCACACAATAGTTCCCTGATCTGGTCCTCTATGTGACCAGAAGTATGCCTCCCCATAATACAAAGGCTTTCGAGTATCATCAATGGATTAATATTGATCAGTGGGAAACAATATCATCTTTTCATCATATTAATAATCAAATATAAAAAATAAAATAACCAGATATTATTACATAGGGAAAACAATACAAATATCTCATAATATTCTATATAAGAAATACAATGTTGAAACATAATTGTAACAATGAAATTTCAAATTATGTATCATGTGTCAAAATAAAGATGCAAAATTAAACATAATATAAACTCCCAGGAGAATCCCAAAACAATTTAGGTTCCCATATCCACGCACTATTACCAACCGACCATCTAAGAAGGTCCATTTCTGTTAACCATTCCTGTAATCATGTCATCTATTTGGGAATTGATCAGGTATCCCGAGTACGGAATTATTATAAATTAGTTGGCCTTCACCAACAATGTATAAAACAATATACATTCATAAAATGTATGATGTTGAATAAAAATGAAATAAATGCTATAATGTAAATAGTTTACTATATTCAAATATTCATTATTTAACAGCAAAATACTCCTGGTTTCCCAAGGACATTGGAGAAACATTATCTATGTGAATTACATTGTTCCCATTCACTACACCTTATTTAATAACCATTATACCACACATATTAAAATATAATTATTTTAATTATTTTACGACCATTCATAACAGTATAATTGAATGACCATGAACTCATTTATCATTTCATAATACATGATTGAATTCGAACTTTACCGCACCAAATTTCATAATTAAAGAAAAATGTTACCATTCATAATTTCCTTAGTGATTAAATGTGTTACAATTCACCATTTCGAAATTTCACTATTGAATGTACATGATACCATTCATAATTTATTAACTGAATGAATGTGTTACCATTAACCACTTCTTTACTACATAATTTATTGAACATATTACCATTCATAATATCATAATTGAATGATCATGTCACAATTGATAATTTCATAAATTAATGACCATGTTAACTTAAAAAAACATATAATTAATTTAAAAATAAACTAACCTCTAAATTTCCATTACTAATTAAACAATTAGTTAATCATACAAATCAAATTATTTATTTCACCAATTACATAGTCATATCATTATAATTAATTAATTAACTAATTATTCAATCAAATAAATTGCATTAAATAATTCAAAAACAAATTAATCCAATTCATGTTAATAAATTTCATAAACATTAAATTCCTCATTACAATTAATTCAAAAAAATTCGAATAAATCTGAAAATCAAAAATCTTATAATAAATTGAATAATTAATTATTCAGTTTCTTAATCACAATAGTTCAACTATTAATTCTAAAAATAATTACCTCTACTCATAAATCATAATATATCATATTTAATTCAAAAAATAATTTTCTCAATTAAATAATCTGCATAACAAATAGTCAATTCGACAACAAAATTTCTCAATTTAAATTCAGAAATTTCACAAATACCTAAATTAAATATTCTACCCAATAATTAAATTATTTTATGGAAGCATAGTGGATTATATCCATGTATAAATTATTCAAATAAATACACACACAAAAACAAATAACATTATAATTTAACTTATAGTAAACATACTACAAAATTTTGGAAGAATCCTCACCCACAAAAATACACAACTTGCATGGAACAACGATCTAGAATGAGATCTAGATTGTAAAACAAAATTCATGATTGAAAAATGAAGATTCAAAAATTCTAGAACTAGATCCGCAAACATTGATCTATTACCCTACAAAATAATATGTATCTTCCCTCTAAATGAAAGGGGATAGATGAGTGATAAAAAGTAAACCACATCAGATTACATCTTCTTAATAGAAGAGGAATAGATATGGAATTGGGAAATAGATCACAAATAATGGAGGTTGTAAATGATTTCAATAAATTTTAGTGGCTCTCAAATATTGAGAAGACAATACGGGTTGAGTGGGAGTTGGTTTTGGGTTATTATGGGGTTCATGTAATTAAAAATCTAATTCCTGGATTAAATATATTCCATCGCACAATTTTTGTGAAGGGGTGTGTGGATTGTTATAACAATTAATCTTAACAATGATCTATTTATAAGGGTTTCATAGTTTATTATTTTAGGGTGCACAATTTGACAAACTGTGCACCATCCATACAAATCCTCAATAACTACGGTTTTATGGTTAGCTTGGCCAGGGCATACACTTTTGGTAAATTGGGTGATGATTGTGCACTACCCTCTTTTCTTCTGAAACTTACAATTTTCTCTTATATGAACCCCATAGTAAATCCAAAAATGATATGTAATGAAAAATGTCCAATAGATTACCTAAAAAAGAGGCTAAGACATCTCTAGAAAATTATAGGGTTTTACAATATCCTCGCCTTATAATATTTTTTCCTCGAGCTATTCTCTCATTCATCCCTATAATTAAAATTAAAAATGATCATTCCATTATGACAACAAATATAATTCCCTTTCCTAGGTTCCCACCTTAAATAAACTTTTTTGCAACAATATATTAACATTAAACATGGTAATTCCCAACAAGACATTCTCATTGTGACCAACACACATATTAGATTCTTACTAAAGGACCCATCGATCTCATCATCAACATCATCCAATGTATCTATATGAGAATGTTTGGGGTGATACCATATAAGTTTTGGCATATGGAAAATGTCATGAATAAAATTCTCCATCTGTGGGAGATCCAACCGATATGGCACTAACTCGATTATCTCTGCAACATCAAATGGCCTAAAGTACCTAGGAGCCAGTATTCCGAATCACTATATCCAATGGTGACCCAATCTAGGTGACACCTGAATGAATAAATGGAAACCCTCTTTAAAATATAGGTATAATCATCATCTATCATAATATGAATTCTCTATACTTTGATTTATATCCATACTCTTCCAAATCATTTGATCCTTTTCTAACATCTCCTCCACAAGACTCGGTCCCAAAAACATTGACTCGACTGCATCCTTCCATAATAGAGGTGATATTGAAGGCCAAAAATATAGTTCTTCATATGGTTCCAATTGTATCATATCCGGATATACATTGTCATAAAAAAATAAATCAAATTAATGTACTTCATACAAGATCCACTAATGTCTAAGACACAAGTAAAAACCATATTCTAAAAAACCTGAATAGTGTAATATTACCACCCTTCTATCAAAGGGTGTAATGTTGTACATAGTAAAACCTATGATACTAGAACCTTTTATAATCTCTTCTAAATGAATTGTGAAAAACATGAGTAACAGTCTAAAACTATAGTTTGATCCACCCCATAAAAATAGAGTATATATTTAACATAAAAATCCCCAACTACTCCACAGAAAATGTATACCATATAGGTAAGAAATATGATACCTTTTTTCAAAAAATCTATAATCAACCAAATAGAATCATTTTACCTATGCTTTATTGGGTGAGACTCCAAAAAATACATAGTCATCTCATGCAACAATTATTCTAGAATGGGAAATGAATGTTGAAAACCTCTAGGTATGTGATGCTCAACCTTCACCAGCTTATAAGTGAAGAATCATGTCACAAACGCTCCTATCTCCTTTTTATTTCTCATCCACCAAAACTATTAACGTAGGTCATGGTATTGTTTTTTCAAACATGGATTCACCATCCAATTCATGGAATAAAATTACGGTAATAAATCCTCTCACATTATTGTAGACATAACTACCCGCTTCCTGATATAGATTAGCTCATCATCTTATATGCCTAATATGAAGGTGTATTCCCAACATCAATTCTTTACATCAAGGGAAATAATTCTATATCCTCATACATTCTATCATCATTCCATCTCAAAAGTATAGACTCCATTGATTTTGATACAATAGTCATATGCTTTTAACTCTCTTAATTCAAAACATGTATCTCATCTAGTAAGGTCATCATCTTCTACTCAGGACTAGGCCCGTAAAATTATTGAGTCTAATATTTCCTTTATAAGGAGTCGACAACACTATTTCACTGTTAGAGTATATATTCTATCTCAAAATTGAATGAGTACACACACTCAACCCTTATCTGCTACCTTAGATTCAAATATCATTAAGAAAAGATATAACTAATTCTATTTTGATCATTATACATAGTAAAATTTTCACCTAATAGACAATTTTTCCATAAATTTAAATCAATATTCATTACAACCAACTCGAGGATGTACATAGGGTTGTTCTATTCATGCTTCCTCAACTAAAATGTCCCATTTTCCACATATCATTCCCCATTCATCAACACTTCTCCCATACCTATCCCAAAAGCATTAAAAGACACTATACATCTCACCAAGATCGGGTTGGATCAAAAGTTGTGATATTTTCAAATACCTTCCTATCTCCTAGAAAACATCACAAGAAGATTCCAAATATTAAAAATTTATCACCTCTTAATTCAAGCATGAATGTGATGCTTGAAAATTGGAAAAGTACTAGATCAACCTCATATAATTCCAAATAGACCTAAAAGACATCGGATAATGAAAACATTCTCTGGGTTCTCCAATGATAAAACAACCTCAACCTTCCTGGGTCTAATGACACTCCTTCCCCTTAGGTGATATGGTCCAATAAGTTTACCTGGTCAATCTAAAACTGAAACGTACAAAAGTAAGTGTATTGACAATATTATCTCAATGTACTAATAATTATGACAGGTTATTCGGAATGATCAACATTAGTCATTTATTACACCTATATGTAATCCACAAAGATGGCCACAAACTAATATAAGGTGAGATGTAGATTTTTTTCATCGAGGCCATAAAAATTTCTTGTATGTTCTTCTACTCAAACAATATCACGAGAAACTCATATAGGTTTTACCTTATTTTTGAAAAAAGACCAAGGTATATCTAAGGATCAAAAACTAAACTAATGATTCCCTGATATCATCCCAAATATTTTAGAACATAAAACATCTTCTCAAATTGTCATGCATATAATCGATACATTGAAGAGGATACCAGTTCTTTAATGCCTTATGGTAAAACTTCTATTAATTAATACAAAAGCACATTGTCCCATCAGGTTTCATGTAAATCAAAACTATTGAACACGAAAGGGATATACTCAAGAAGAAAAATCCCTTATCCCATAAACCTTACAACTAATTCATGAGATATTGGAACTATATTAGTGTCATTATATATGATATAAAATAAATATCCATAGCCCCCACAAGAGATTTGTGGTTAATTTAACATATCTCTCATGTGTAATCCTTGATAAATAATCAAGAAACACATATTTAAATCTATCCACCACTAGTAGAGATATATCTTGAATTACTCATTCTTCAACTAGTAATTGACCTACAACATGGGGTATGAGATGTCTCAGTTTTTGGGTAAATGGACTTGTTTTGATGGTGGGGATATCCCACTCTAAATGATGGGTGTACTTTTCACCATTAAGAGATGTGAATGTCACTATCCTATGGAAACATTAAATTTTTACATGGTATGCTACCAACCAAAAAATACCTAATATTATGTCATACACTAAAATGACAATGATTTAAAGATTCCATAGAAAATGATACTGCCCAAATTCAAGAGATGATACCGAGAATATGCAGATGACCTAGTACATAATCCCAATGGTGTTTCTAACATCCTAACTCCACTCCCAAACAAGACCTATAGGCTCACATCATTCAAATTATGTAAATAAATTATGGATTGAGAGGAACCACTATCAAATAAGGATATTGCTAATTTAGAATCTAAAACAATTGTAATTCTCATTTTTCAATGTTACAACCTCTCTATCCACCAGTGTAGGAAAAACTTATTGAAAATTTCATTCCCCTATTCCCAAGGATGTTCTTTGTTTTCACTATGCTTCACTAAAATATTTATATAGGAAATCCTTCCCAAAATCTCTATATCCACTACTTCTACTATTATGACTATTGTCCCTCCAACATGAAGACTAATTTTCTACAATAGATCCCATTCCCGCACTCTAGTTCTATCTATCACCTCCATCACTGTAGGTCTATTATGGTATCCTACAAAACATATGAATATGTCCCATAGTAATTCATGATTATCACTATACATGTCTTATGGGGATCTTTCTTCAAGAGTATCCTGACACACCACACTGAGGGTAGATTGCATGGGTATGGTCCTAGATAACTAACTCTTCACCCAAGCTAATATTCTTTCCACCACTCTGAAAAAAAACATCTAGAAATTCTTACGGATATCACAATTCATACACCCTAAAAATTCAGTTTCAACTATTATTCATTTAATGGAATCAGCCATTAGGATCCACTAATGTATTTTGGATATATCCACCACCTCGGTGTACTTATATAACCTATATAGGTTAACATGTGTCTCAATCTAACATTTATTCCCTTCCAAAATACACCCCACCATTATTGTCTCATCCACTAACAATAATTGGAAAGGTGATAAAATGTACGATGAATCAAACATAGTCAATCACTGTCATAATCTCAAAAGACAAACTCCCGAACTCAACTACACTCTCCATCCTCAGTGTCTCTAGATAATAGTGTATTAGGATATTATTTATGAATTCCTTCTATAGAATACAGTTATATATTACAATAGACACTTAAATCTCCCAATAATTATTCACTAATTATCTTAGCATATATGTGTCCAAGATGACCCTCTTATTAGACGATGTCTCCATTTTTTAATGTATAGTCCAGATAGACTCAAATTATAACTCATACCCATAAGGTCCACCCTCTATACTAAAATTAAGAGGTTGCTAGAATTGAAACTCTCATGTAAGGTCTGCTATGCTTTTCATAACCTCCATTATTTATCTTCCCCAGAGATTCCTGAAGCAAGAAATGTTATCCAAAAGCATCTCAATGAAATACACTTCTAGCACAATCAGTTCCTCATGTTGCACCATAAGAGGATCATCCCTATACATTTTCTCTGGTTTTTCTCTTAACAAGCTTTCTCATTGATAAATAATCTAAATAATTCCAATCAAACATCTCATTAAACATAACACCTCACTATGACTTTTTTATGGGGAAATGTACAACAATTCTATAAGAACCTAGATTCTGATTCAACTCAATGGTTTCCCGTACCCAGTTGGTCACATAGACTCAAGCACATTTCCCCAAATTTCAAAGGCTACCAACATGCACTGAGGTCCTAGGTGGGATAGTGGTGATACTATTACCTTATTCGAAAAGTATAACACAGTGGAATACAAAAATAAATCAACAGCAGAAGCAGTAATACCTAATAAAAAATGTAAATAGTGGAAGACTGATAATATAAATAACTAGAAGTCATAGAATACCAACGATGATGTGGCATGTCACATGATCCCGGAAAAACAACAACAATATGTTACACTATAGTTATAAATGATATATGTAAAATAGGAAAAATTAAGTAAAAAATAAACTCAAAATCATCACAAGACTCACCTTAGTCCCCTGCTCTACATCATTGAATCATCATATAAAGTAAATGTAGAAGGGAACATTACATTATCAACACCTGCAATAACAAAATATATTTGGGCCCAAAAACATGACCCAAAGAGGTTGTGAGGCAAAATCATATTAGGCACGAACCCATGGTCTATTCCAATATTTCATTGATAATATATAACATGCGGTGTACAATAGTGAATGTAGTAATGTAGGAGGTACGAAAAATTAAATTGTTTTACAAGCACTAGATTCATTTATATTAATTTCACATTATTTAAGAGTTCAATTACATTTAATTATATATGTTTCATGATATGTCAGAAGCCTTGAAACCCCCATGTAAAAGTAAGAACATATGATAACTTATATGGCTATCTAAACAAGTAATGTGAACACTGAATCCGATATTATTATTTATCATAGAAGATGCAACATATGTCATTTAATTTAATTATTAAAATTTAAACATCACTTTTACTTGACATTTAAATGTATAAATTCATGTAACAATCTTGGTGGAGAACCAATTACATCCTATGAGTTCATTCTAACGATCATCCCAAGAACTTGGTCTCACTCTAGGTGTGGTGTGAGTATATTCCAGTTGTGTCATCTAGGGATCCTATAAATACGACCCAATTATCTCCAAAAAAATATAATCATTTCTATTAGAATCCTTCCATGTTATCACTCATCCCATGAATCATTAATCCTTTAAGAATAGTCTCCATGAGCCTGAAAACTACATCTGTGTATCACTCCAGACCTAACATAATAAACCTCCAATTATGTTTTTCCACAGAATACTTATATGGATCAATGTGTCATTTGAGGTATAAGATAAAATAGTAACATGAACTCGAATATATCATTCTAATTAGAACAAATGGTTCACCCATCTATATTTACCTTTCAATAATTAATATTTAAATTAACTTTCCAATAGGAATTCAAAGGTCAAAACTGAATGCTTCCAACATAATCAAGTAATAACCAACCACATAATTCATTTACATTCAATTAATCACATGGGAGATTTTCAAATAATAATAAACACATGTTAATTAAAATATTACATGGATTGATCATTTATAAAATCATGTACTCACTTATCATATATCAAGAAAACACATATAAATTAAGCTATTACTTGTTTCAACATTAAAATCCCCACATGGGAACATATAATATAAAAACCATATCCTTTAATTTAAACTATCCCAAATCATTTCCATCAATTATATAATGTGTAAAATTCAATAATATATCCTATTTAATTTCAAACAATCCATGAAGGGAATTAAAAGCATGCCTCATTATTTTCCTAGTCCAAATGACTGTAAACAATCACTCAAGGGTAAAAAACTTGTGCGGTGTCCCTTAATCACGTTAGACAACAACAACATGATTTCAAAAACATAATAAATTACCTAATGAACAATAGGAAATAAAAATAGGTAAAATTCATTTATAGGAAAACCCCAATAATGGGTGTGTGGCACTCTTGCACATGTAGTCAAGGTAAAAATCAGAAAATTTCCCAAGACCACCAACCTTCTACTCTTATGACTCTCCTCATCCTGTGTCCACCTCTAATTCAGCACAGAATTGAGTAGATCTGAAAAATTATCAGAAAATATAATTCTTCTATAACATGGATGAGATATGAAAATACAAGGAATGGCTGAAGGGGAATCAGGAAATCACAAAGGAGATTTCAACAAATATGGTTGTGGTTGAATCAGAGTTCATATGGACAATCAAGAGCCAAAACAACATTTGAAACTATATGTTCTCAATAGAAAGGTGATATTCTATATTAAAATGAGAAAATGTTGCAGCACTGAAATTTAAAAAAAATAATACATGGTTTGTTCTTGAATATACACACCGTGTATATGCTTGCTTCTCTCATTTTTTCCAACAGGCCATGAACATTATTAAAATGTCCTACTGACATCCATACATTGAGGGTACTTAGATTAAAGGGCTTGTAACCCCATTTCATGTCCTATAACAGGTTTGAATCCAAAAATTGTCATGTTTTCGTCCTATTTGATAGGTAAAATTTGTAATAAAATGATTCCTAACTCAAAAGAAATTCATGTTCTTACAAACATCCCATATTATTGCAATTAATCCTTGAAATTATATTTAATTAGTGATCAATAAATATCTGGGAATAACTTTAGCCACTGTGATCTTAAATCAGCCTCCCTCTCCCAGGCCGCATCCTACACTCAGTCGTGTTTCCCTATCTCCCATTGTAATTAAATAGATCGGCCATAGAGATCCTTCTTGCCACAATCTAAAATTTGGATAGGATGATCATAAAAGAACACGCCTGCCGGTAATTATACCTCTCTGAGATGAAAATCATTAGATGATTATGAAATACAATAGCGCAATAGAGAAACATGGATGTCAATATTTATAGACATGTATATCTAAGAAAACTATAACTGATTGGAAACCGACCAATCCTTTCTAGAATTTTAAATAGTTCAACGTATTATGGTGAAAGCTTACCCTATCTCTGGATCCACTTGTGTCCCAAAGTCATCACAACATGTAGGAATACACGATCGCTGTACATGAACTCCAATGGTAATCATTGGTAAACAAAATAAGATTTATAATTAGACTATGTGATATCCATCCACTTCTGAATCAACTGCACCTACTCTGTGTTCTCCTATACAAGATGAGGTAAAAAATAGATACATCCCCTACCTCCAACCAATACAAGGGTGACCGACATTATCTGTCGTAAAAAGACTCATATAGAACCATTTCAATATTATCCTTAAATATATTGTTATAATAGAACTCAACTATTGTTATGTGTCTCTCCTAAGAACCCCCAAAATTCAGTACACTTGCTTGTATCATGTCCTCTTGAACCAGAAACATGTGTTCTAATGGTCTATCTATTTGAGGGGGGTAATTTGTTTCAGAATCACTTGTGTACACAATGCCCTCTCAAGTCTATTAAAAAACAAGAAGTAAACTGGGAATCCCAAGCCAATGTTATATAATTCTACACTTCATGAAAACATACAATCTTCAATATGTACAAACTACCAAGATCATCAACATTGATGGTTTCCATGATCGGAAGGAAATGTTCAACCATTATTATCCTATCAAAAAAACCTATATGATATATTTACCTCGAGGCAACCTTTGTAAACCCATCACAAAACCAATCATGACATCATTCCATTTTCACATTAGAATGGGTAGATTTATTAAAATTCTGGTTGGCAGCTTCTGTTCCACCATCACCTGATGATAGGTACAACACCTCCTAACAAAGGAATCTACATATCTGTTCATACCTAGAAATCAATACTAAAAATAAAAATCCTGATACATCTTGGTGACACCATGATGTACTACCCATATAAAGGAATGAAAATCCCACATCAGCTCCTCATGCACGTCTTCTGAAAACCATAAACAACCATGTATATCCAGAACTTCATCCTTGACTATGCTAAAACTTGGATGATGGTCCTTACTTGAAACACCATCTCTTATAATTAAGACTTCTAAATCTGATAGTTGTCTCATTTTCAATATGTTTATTAGGGTAGACATAACCGCTAAAGATGAATGAAATGTTTGTCCATGACTATAAAACACATCCAAGTTCATCTTAGAGAACAACACCATAATCAGCCAGTCACTACTGGCACCCTGCACTATATGTATCTATGTTCTCATACTCAATGCATCATCCACAACATTTACTTTTCCCAATTTGTAAGAAATCACGAAGTTAAAATAATGATTGTATTCTAACTAGCATTGATTTCTAAAATTTAGATCACACTGATTAAATATATACTTTAGGATTTTGAGGATTGTGTACACCAAAAATCACTTTACCATTAATTAGTGTCTGCAATTTCATAATTCATGACCAACTTCAGCTTTCTCAAGATTTTGAATCAGTTAATTCCTCTCACGAGTCCTTATATACAAAGACACGTATGTGACGACAGGTTCCCCTTGCATAAGAACTACTCATATCCCAAAACCTATTATGTCAATGTACATAGTGTATCTCCTAATTTGAAAAAGAAAATTTTGTACTATTTCCCAAGTCAAACATTCTTTTAAATCATGAAATTCCATGTTGTGTGTAATTATCCATACATAATTCATAACCTTTTAATTCATGCCCATCAATGGTGCCTCTAACCATGATACGTCATGTATGAATCTCATCTAGTAACAAGCCATACCTAGAAAACTCCTCACCTCAAATACATTCTTAGTATACTCCATGAAAACTACTACTCTTACCCGTTTTGGGACAATTGATACTTCTATCACCAAGATTATGTTACATAGGAAGTGAATCTAATACATCTAAAAGTGGATCTTTGTGAGGATAGCGTATAACTGATTCTCTCTCAGTGTATTTAAAATGATCCCAAGATGTGTGGCATTGTCATGTTAATTGTGAGAATACCCAATGATACTAACCATGAAAACAAAAATAAATTAATGGATATAAATATGGAACACTAGATTCATAAGTTCCATATTAACTGTTGGTATGTTTGTGTGACCTAACAGAACTACCATGTTCACAAATAGACTATACCTACTCTGAAAGGATGTGTGGCGTATGTATGATGATCTAACACACACCTGATTAAAAAAATATTTAATATAAATCATTGAAAAACCCCATGATCCTCAGATAGGATCAAAGAGATCATCTATTTGTTGTATATGATACATGTTCTTAATCGTAAACATGTTCAAATTCAAATAATCCATGCATAGCCTAAGAGAACAATCCACCATTTTTAAAAAATGATTTGTGAACCCCATGGAGATTTAATGTGTTGGATGAATCCATTTCCCTCTAAATCCAATCATTTCCATTTGAGATCTTGTAACTCTATCAAATCCATCTTATAAGGATGAATGGATATTGGTGTATCTCTTAGAACTATCTTGATATTGAAATCAACCTCTCTCAATGGAGTTAACCCTAAAATTTCATCTAAGAAAACGTTTTGAAATGGTTAACTACTATTGGGAAATATATCAAACTTGTTCCCAGGTTATCCAAATATAAACAAAAAATATGGGCTATCATTCCTCCCAACCCATGATGCTCAGGTCTAGCATGGAACTCTTGGACATTCTATTGGCCATTTTGTAAATACGACACACCCTCTAGTGACGTAAAACTCACCCTACGACGACAAAAATCGACAAAGGCTTGAATGGAAACCAACCAGTCCATTAAAAGGATGAAATAAAATCCAATCAAATATAAGATAGATATGTCCAATACGAATTGACACCCAATAACCTCATGGGAGAAATCATTCAATGGACAGAGACTAGTTGTTCTAATCTCTACTGGAGTTTCTATAATCATAATTCCCTCCGACGGAACAAAATAATCTCAAGCCTCACCGCAATGGGATAAACTATGAACCTATATGAATCCCCTATATCAAAAAGTTCATAAGCTAAAATGGGTGTGATTAGAATGGTACCTTTGACAATAGACGGTTTGGGATCCTTCTCTTGCTGGTTTATTTCATTGCATAAGTCTATACTATATTGACACCTTGTGACACGACTTGGATTCCCTATGAAAATACACCCTTCTAACCTAGAGAACTAGGGGACTGGCTACCATGTCCATGAACACCATCTTGTCCCGACTGGTTTGACGTTCCCCAACTCCCAATATGATGAGAAGCTACTGACCCTACTCTTGAACTTGGAGTCTGTGCAGACCCTGTCTCGCAAGATTTTTCTTGAAACGTCCTACATAAGTGCTATAAATATCCCATATTTCTCTTATCTCAACACTCAAATAGGTCCTTGGGACATTGTGGCCTCATATTCATAGGCCTACCAAACTAGTAGTACCTCACATAGATACCCAAATATACATTCTTTCTGCTACTTTCACTACAAGAAATCTCTAGTTGATGCTTCATACAACTTTTATGGACAATAACAAATACCATTAACAAACAACCCTAGTTTTCACCCCTATATTATCGCAGATAATGCTTGGTAATCAATTCCTAATTCACTATATTAGTTACGATTGTAAGATTTAATACATTTACCAATGGTCATGAATCATACCAGATACCATCCTCCAATAACCTATCCATCGATAGATCGTCTCCTATCATAATTGGAGTGAATCATTGGTGCTTAGTAAAATTGACAAAATATTCGGTAACTGATATCGTTCCATAAATCAGTTGCATGAAATCATGGGCTTTATCAACCGTCAGTATGTCAGGATAGTGTAAAATCATAGAAGACAATTTAGAGGTCTCTCTGCACTGTATTCAGATGATTCATTGCCCATGTTATAACATCACACCATCTCTTAGAGGAATCACACAAAAAATTGTGGAGATATTTACCCTACTATTAGGAGGAATCTTTAAAATCTTGAGGATAACTAATCATGACATCTTTCCATGATACTGAAGCCCGAGGTCTTCCATCCCCTGAGAATGTGAGAGGATACTATTTCTTGAACACACACATCAGTTCTACCGTAGACTTGGATTGGTGTACTTCTCCTAGAAAATTTGGCATGAAGCTCATAAATCCTTCACAGAAGCATTCATAATAACCTATGTTTAGTATAATAGCTGGTGGAACAACAATGACCACTGGAGGATCCACTAGAAGGCTATGGCATACAATCTCTACGTTGTGATCCTCTCCACTCTTCTAGAATATATCTTGTGGTTTTCGTGAATGAATGAAACAATAAGGTCAAGCACACAGTAATAAACAAATTAAAGAGGATAATATTCATATTTTATGTTATAATATTCCTGTGTTACATTATTAATAAACTCCATATTTAGTGAATTTTAAAATTTAATCTTTATTTCACATTTTGATGGTAATTCTTTGTTAAGGTACACTATTTCATGGTATATATTTGAAAACCTACAAAAAATTATATCTATTTTACTTTCTAGTATACCATTATATAAGTAAAAATTAATTCTTTTGGGTCACTTGAGAATTGAAATTGGATGACCACCAATGTGGACCTTGAACCAACATCATTCTGGGAGAAGTGAACTGGACATCATCCAAATAAATGTATTGTATTAGATATGTTTCAAGCCAAATGATTCCCAAAATTTTCTCATAGATATAGGATTTCAGGGGGAAGATTCCATTATATTAGAGGACATCTGGTTCTAAATTTTATCCTTTTATTCCCTACATGAATTTCTCCATATATAAGTCCATAACATCGCTTCTTTTTCATGGATGCATGTCGGATACCACTTTAGGGAAAGAGTGGAAAAGTCACTTATACATTAATTATCTACACACCTAGGCCAAACAAAATTAATTAAAGTGCTATGGATAGTTGGTGTCTCGACTTAATGCTTCCTAAATGCTTATTTAAAGCAATATTGTTGGTGGATTTAGGTATCTTGGAATTTTTTTTATTTTTAATGTTTTTATGATGACTAGTTTCTATAATGTTATTTATTCATGTAAGTTGTTCGAATCACATTGGTTTTTAATAAAATTTCTCCTTCGACTCTTATTATGTTATTATTTACTTCACATTGATACATTATCTTTATGTTGTTATTTTATTCACATCAAACAATCTGATATTCCTCCAAATTAGCGGATTGATCATTTTTTCTTGTTGTTTTTACTTCTTCAATTCCACCCTTATGATTCTAATTCCCGCTTCAACTAAAAAAATTTCATTAATAGAGTGATTTATATTATATAGGATGATCCATTTGAGTAGTAAGGGGATGGATTGGCTGTTATTTCTATCTCTCTAAATATTATTAATTTATATTATAGGAAAATATTTTATTCATTGATATTTTCTCTTCCTTTTCCTTATTGAATTAATTCACCCCACTTTTATGTGATAATTAAGTATTTAAAACTGGAGTGATAATAAACATGATCCTAAAAGTTTATTGGTGATTATAATTACTTATTTAAGGTGTTTAACTAAAAATTTAAGAGGTTATTTTGAATTCATTTAATGAGTGATGCTCAAGTTAATGAAATTGAAATTGTAAAAAAAGGAATGCATCCAATCCTCCCAAAGTAATAATTTATGAACAACTGATTATTTTAAATTGAATTCACGTAGGTCTCTTTTTGTGAACATAAACACATCTAAAATCAATACATATTGGCCACTTCATAATAAAACAATCCATTTAATGTAGGTGTTGGTTGGATACTTCTTAGGTCCTTGATAATTCAACAACCCATGCTAAACTACACGATACCACTTATCCCTAAAAACATGGCTAAATTTTGTAAAAACCAAATTTTGGCACCATTGATAGAGACCCATGTAATTTAAATCAACACTCATTCTATTCTCCCACATTTCTATTTTCTCGCCCTAAATTTAATTATCCTTCCCCTTTCTCTTTTTTTCTTTTGGCGCATGTTTGCCTACACCTGCGTTAACTCAAACCGATTAGTTTGGGTAGAATGTACAGTGTTTGGGGAGTCAAGTACACCAAGTGAACTATTTATATTATGTCATAATCTTCCTTATAATATAGAGTCAAATATTAAGCCCAATTTAATGGAATATATTCAAAGAAACCAACTCATAATCACATTTGAGAACTAATATGGAAATTGAAATGAGGCAGCCCCAATCTTGGGGAATGTAGTTGATCAAACCATTAATGACTACCTAACTCCAACATGGACCAATGCCCCCATATTAATTAGAAACAATTCCAGAGGATATTAGAACATAATCTTAAAAAACCATATCCTAAACCAGCTTCCCACATTCGATGTAATGGAATATGAGATTCCCTACCTTCACATTAATGAGTTCAATGACATTGTAGAGATCATGTGTCCCCACAACAATGAGAATCAGTTAAGATGATTCTCTTGACATTTTCATTAAATTATTGAGATAAAAATTGGATAAATATTTTGGGACATTCATCTATCAACACATGGGACCAATTATAATGAGAATTCAATAAAAAATACTTTCCCCACCACAAAACAATTTAACTTAAAAAGAGCATCCAATACATTTTTGAAAAATATTGAGAGTCATTCTATTAAAAATTTGATATGTTTCAAAGACACCAAAAACATGGTTCCATAAAATGGATTTTATATTCCTGAACATGTGAAAATTTTTATGAATGCTTGGGCCTATGGAACAAACAATTTATTGACATGATGTGTAATGAGAAATTTAAAAAATCCCCAGATGATGTTTAAGTGAATCTAGAAATAATTTTTTAACAAAACCCTACATGGGGAATGTCACCTTATTCTGAAAATCCAAAAAAACCTATTCAAATTCATACACATAGAGAAGAGAAAATCCATAAGGCTAAACTCATATAACTCACTAGGATGTTTGAGGAGACAGACCATAGTAAAATCCATGACATTCAAACTATAGACCATTTTTCAACAATTTGTGACAAACATGACCACAAAAAAGAAAACTTCTCAACCATTCCCTAAATAAATGTTGTTCTTAAAGGGGGACCATGTGCTGAAGTCGATGGCCTAAATATTCAAAATCTATTTCACCAAAAAACATTCAACAAAAGGTATAATGAACTCCTAGGCTTCCACTAAAAATATTACCAACAACCTATCCAACCAAAAGTACCAAACCACTAACCTATACAAAATTTTGAAAACCATAACCCATTCCAACCACAATGAGTCCAACACCAACACCCTCCTTTTCAATAGCATCAACCCAACCTCCATCAAATCATCTAACAACTTAGGAATTATCCAGGGATAAACCAACCAACACAATCCCCAACCCAATTTGTATATCTTCATATCCTTGAACATTTATTTAAACAAATTGAAAAAATGAGCTCATAATTATCTTCCCTTAAAAAATAACATCATACAATTAAAATTGGAAGGCCAACCATTCCGACATACCCCATTCCACAAAAACATCAAGGGTAAAGTAAAATTTCTCTCAAACAACTCATGAAGAAATAATAGCCATGATAGTTTTAAGAAGTGAGAAATCAATTGAAAAAACTGAACAAATAATTCAAAAACCATCCAATAATTCAAAATGTAATGATAATTTAAATGAACCACATGATCAAACTGAAAAAACTAATGACAATGTGAACAATACAGCTCTTCAACAAACAATCCCACTACCTACAAAATTTCCTCAATTCACAAGGGGGAAAATCAATACTAAATTGAGTGAAATGTTGAGGGATATATTCTCAAAAGTATAGTTGAACATTACTCATTGATGGTATTCATACCATTATTTCATACTAATAAAACCAATAGTACCTCTTCACATTTTTTAGGAAATTATCACATATGAACCATGTAATTCTTATAGAAAATGACAGAACAATAATCCAAAGAACCCATCAACAAAAGATGAAAGACCCAAGATTACCTTATATTGATATTTAAATAGGAGAGAATAAATTTGTCAAATCCTTGTGTAACATAGGTGCCATTGTCAATCTTATTTCCTATCCTTTATACAACCAGTTAGGCATAGAAGAGAACAAACCCACATATGTCATACTTTAACATATTGATAATATAATTATTGTTCCAAATGAGACATTAATGAATGTTTAGGTAAAACTAGAAATCTTAAACTGCCCAACAAACATCACAGTCCTTAAAAAATTCCACTCATAATCAATAAGTAACAAACCCCAATAATCCATGGATATCCCTTCCCTGAAACAATCCACTCTGATATCCATTTATGAAAGGGGAACATGACCATCACCTTTAAAAACATGATTCTAGACTTGAACATCAATAATGAAACCTCAAAACAGGGGATGAGGAGGATATTCCTGATTTAAAAATTATTAGAAGCATTGATAATGAATCCATAGAACAACAAGGAATATTTGAGGAATGTTTAATATAGGATGATATAAATTTTCTTTTTTTCACGTGAAGGATGTTTGTATCCTTGGAAATAATCACATTCAGATTGATCCTATAATAAAATCTTAAGACCAACAATTAGTGAAATATTTTATGAAACCATATTCAGGGAGAGCCCTCCAACTACCTTCCCTAACACTGACCACAAAAATATAGTATCATAAACTTCTAAAAATGAGGAATGATTCATTTATGAAACTACAAAAAAATAAATTTATTTTTATCCAATTCACAAATATTATACTATAATTTTGATCCAAATTGAATTTGAATTGAAATAACTATATTCTACACAAATATATGCCTTCCTAGTAGATAATGGAACTCATACCATTGTCATTTATACTACTATTCAATCCAATCATGAGAGGATGATTCTAGATGTACGTTGGAGAAAAAAGAAAACCATTGGATAGACCTTATCTAATATTTTTGGGATTATCCCACATATGAGGACTCATAGGATTGTTGTAGAATATGATTTAAAGTCATGATATCAACCTTAGTGGTCATTCGATCAAAATCTCATGGATGTAGTGAGGAATAAACTTCTAAAATTGTTAAAAGATGGTATCATCTATCAAAGAGATGAGGGTGAGTGGTTCAGCCTAATCCACATGATTCCAATGAAGGTAGGATTCATAATGATAATCAATATAGATTGAGAGACTCAGCCAACTATGGTGAGTAGTGGATAGAGAGTCTGCATAAACTATAGGAACATAAAGTCATTACCAAGTTGGACAATTTCCCTTAACATTCATTGGCTAAGTCCTTGAGAGAGTGAAAGGTCATGACTTGTACTATTTCTTTTATGGGTACTCAGTGTAAAATCGTATTGAGGTCTATTTAGAGGATGAATAGAAGAATAAATTTAGTTATCCATTCATGTATATTTCCTTAAAATGCATTCCCATCAGGTTATGCAATGACCATGTAACCTTCCAGCGATGCATGTTGGGAATACCCTTGGACATGGAAGGGAGTTTTCTAGAGGTTTTCAAGGATTACAACTTTGTGTTTGGGGATACATTTGATGGATGTATGGGGAATGCCGAGAGAGTTTTTTCAAGATGTGAGGAAAATAATATGGACCTAAATTAGGGAAAATTCCATTTCATAGATAAATAGGTCGTAGTCCTTGTCCACCCAGTCTTAGATATGGCGACTAAAGACAATAATTCCATGATTAACATAATTATTTAACTTCCATCACCCAAAAATATCAAGTGTGTGTGGTCTTTCTTAGGATGTGATCGTTTCAATAGAAGAATCCTTTGGAACTTTAGTTCAATCTCTCATACCATTTGTGGTCATTTAGTAATGGATGATCCATTTTTTCAAACCTAAAGATGTGTGCGTACATTTTCAACACTCAAATCACTTCTCACCACACCTCACATCATGATATCCCCAAATTGGAACCTTCTATTCGAACATGTTTGTGCTTCTGATAACTTTTCATTAGGATCAATGTTTGTACCACATAGTGATAGAACTCTTTAGGAAATTTATTATGCATGAAAATCTTTAAATAGTCCCCAAATAAACTTCACAACCCCTGTGAATGAGTTACATATGGTTGTATTTTCCTTTGAAAATTTAGGCCCTACATATTAGGATCTCCATCAATGTGTTCACTTACTATTCTACACTGAAATACCACTCCCAGAAATAAAATTCCAAGGATATACTGATATGGTGGGTCATTATATTACAGTAGTTCGACCTCAAAATCTAGGAAAAATGGTTTTTAAAATTTTATAGCTGATCATCTCTCCATGATATAATTTATTGACAAATTATTTCAACTTTATGTGTCTGATTCATTCCCAAATGAACACATTTACTCTGTCAGTGACTGCCCTTGGTATGCCGACATAGAGAACATATTTTTTATGACAGTCATTCAAATATTTTCAGGGAATCAATAAAGAAGGAAATTCCATTATTTTTCAAGGAAATATGAGTTTTATGATCCAAACCTATATAATTTCTTCATTAACAATGTCATTAGTTGGAGTCTCCCAGAATTAGAGTAACTGTCCTCCATAAATTTTGTCTTATTATGGTGAGTTAATGACACTTTTCTTCTATGAAAACATCTGGTAAGATTATTTAGAGTGGTTTCTTCTATTAAAACCATTCAAGGGACTCTTTAAAATTTGTCAACGCTATACTATGTTTCAACATGTAGAGTCCATCAAAAAAAGGAATCAAATACCACTCGCTCATATCACAGTGATTGAAATATTTTACTACTGGGGAATCGATTTCACAGGTCCCTTCCCAAAATCTATGGGATATTTGTACATTTTTTAGCTATTAATTATTTATCAAAATTGTTTGAGTAATATCTTAAAGAATCCAGTGATCATCAATCTATGATTATATTTCTCAAGGAAAATATCCTCTATAGATTTGGATATCCTAATGGCTATCATTAGTGACTATGGAACTCCTTTTTTAATTAATCAATTCTCCTCACTGATGAAAAAATATGGAATTTCTCAAAATGTCCCCACTACTTACCACTAACAGACCAATGGTCAAGCTGAGTTAGCCAATTTAGAAATCAAACATATTCTTGAGAATATAGTTAGTACCTCTATGAATGACTGGTTGAGAAAAATATTATATGCTCTTTGGGTCTATCAAACCAGATATAAGACCATTTTATGAATTTCCCCATATATGTTGGTTTATTGTAAAACATGAAATTATTTAGTGGAGATTGAATATAAGGACTTTTGGGAAATTATGAAAATGAATTATGACCTCTCACTGGACAAAAAAAATTATATGTCTATGAACATTAGTAAAATATTATGGAGGCTTGTGAAAATTCAAGGATCAGTAACGCTATAGTACAAGCCTAAAAATTGTGAAATATTAAAAACTAACACATTTTATAGGGTAATCCTATTATTTTGTATAGATCTAAATATCATTTAAACCATTGATTATTGTGGTCCTGATGGTTGGGACCATTCATAGTGCATATGGTGTACCCCCATGGTGCTGTTGAAATTTATGATCCCAGCAATGGTCAAACCATTAATGTTAATGGTCATAGAGTCTATCCATTCATTTAACCATTCAAAATACAGAAATATAATGAAGACTTGTGAGAACAACTTTCTAGGTGGAAAATAATTAAAGAATTATGGGACTATGTTTAGTTATCGACATTAAACAAAAGCATTTCAGTAGAGGAAACCCCTGGTTTTCTTATTTACAATCATTGTGAATCATCTTTATTTTTTTTGATATTATTTTAAAAAATACCTTATACTGTTGAAGTGTTCTTATTTTTTTAGTCAGGCAAGGTGTGAAAGGTAAGCTCCATATACATCCAAGTTTCATGGTGAGATCCCTGAGTAGTACCATACCAAGAAATTTAAAAGAAGAAGATGTATCATCGATTTATTTTATTTTTATGTTATTGATGGTAAAAAGAAAAATAAAAAAAATAATTTGTTTACCGTAGAATGTTGTCATGAACTTCGTTAATGAGTAGGGATGTTTTTGAAATTGTAGAGTCGTATTCAACTTTTTCATGTGGTGTGATCCCTGAGTAATAAAATACCTGTTAAATAACAAAAGGACAACATAACAAAATATTATTTTATTTTTTTTGCTTTTTTAGATTATGAGTAAAATAAAAAAACATAAAAAATTTCTTACACTTTTTACATGTTTCTGTTTTATTATTAAGTATGGGTATCAAAGGGGAGCATCATGTTCTTTCAAATCATGTGGTGTCCTCCCTGAGTAATGCTTTACACAAAAATTTAAAATGATGGCAGTGTATCATTAGTTTATTTAATTTTATTTTTATGTGTTTTTTAGTTTAAAATAAATACACACAAAAAATTAGATAAAAAAATTATAATGGACATGTCATTGGTCATTAGAAAAGCCCATCAAAACCAATGAAGCTGTGGGGACTTGAACCCAAGAACAAAGGGAGACTCAGGAACATAAATTTAAATTCAACCACCAGATGACATCATTACATGATTCACATTTTCAAAATCCACATTAAACTCATATCCCATACCACCATATATTTTTTTTTAAAACATTGGGGACAATGTTATTATTTTTTAGGGGGAGATGAAATAATTTATTTACTTTTGTATGCATAAATATTTTGTTAAAGGAATTTTTTTATAAACATGAATATGATAATACACATTGAAAAATTTGAAAACAATAAATCACAATCAATATCCTATGGATTGTGGGGTAATATTTTGAGTTCTTGGGTTCCCATAATAGATTGAATAGGTCTGGTGATCGTTTTCATTTTATGATGAGTATTTTTTTAAAAATAAAAGTTTGCTGTGCATAGAGTAATTTATTGACCTAATGTGTGGATTTCGTCACTTAGGGACCATGATTCTATAATTTTCTTTCCCATAGATGGTAATTTTCTCTTCGTATGTAGTAATTTGAATTTTTTTATTGAGGAAATTCGAAATGATGACCGAGTATGTGAGAATCACATGGTTCTCAATGGCCTTTTATCCTGGGAGTAATCTTCAAAGTGTTGCTATATGGGATGATGGGATTGAGTTTAATTTCAATTAACATGGAAAAATAGAAAAATAATAATAATAATAAAATAGAAAAAAATGAATTATCGTCTTAATATTAAATTTTGATTCATCCTTGCCCATACATCTTTACTCAAATGAAGAATGATAAACCCAATGCCTATTGTGACGTACAACACTTCATCATGCTTAATTGAAATAGGAAAAAATGGGTAGTTGAATTTGAGTAAAAGAACGATCTTGGGATTGGGATATTCATTTTGACCTAGCTAGTTTTAAATTATTTTAATAGGTTTTATAATTATTTGGTATGAGGTCTTTGGATGAGGAATGTGTATTAAAATGATATTAGAAAAGGGAATTCAGAATTAATATTTTTATATATATTTTTCCCGGGACTAGAAAAACTAATCTTTGAGGGGTATGATTATCCAATGAAAGAGTATAATATTCATTGTTTATATTATCATATTATTATTTTCCATTATTCAGAAGCACAATTTTGAGTGCATTTTACAATTTAATCATTATTTCACATTATGTTTGTAATTCATTGTTAATGTGTACTATTATATGGTATATATTGGTACAAAAAAAATGCTTTTGATTTTTTTTTCAGGTATCTTATTCTATAAGGAACAATTAATGATTTTGGAGAACATTAAGATTCAAATATAATGACCACCAAAGTGGGATTTGAACCAACAACATTTTAGGCAAAGTAAACATGACTTCATCCTAATAAAATAAATGTATCATACATGTTTCAAGACCAATGAATTTCAAATTTATCTGAAGGTGTAGGATATCATGAAGAAAACATATTTAATTTTTTTCCATGCTAATTATGAATTCTAAAGGAGTTCTAGGCTGCCTGTATTGAAGATGAAATTCATGCCAGATTCTATGGAACATAAGAACATCAAACCATTTAAATCATATCACGCAAACCAAAAACTAATTTGGGATTAAATATTAATGATTATTATGTTATTTATGGGGATACATTTTATCCTTTTATGGCCCCCTTTATTCTGTCCATCTAAATGGAAATGTCGGTGCTTTTATTAGCAGATTCAAGATGGCTGGCACTTTGGGGAAAGAGTGGAAAAGTACCATCTACATTAATTTTCCACAAACCTAGGCCCACCACAATTAATTAAATATACCAGTATAGTTTTCTGGATCAACCCATGTATTTTTAAATTCCTATTTATGTTAGTAGTGGTGGAGGATTTAGGGATCTTGGTCGTGTAAGTTGTTTGAATAACCATAGTTTTTTTAGAAAAATCATCTTATTACCTTTTTATGTTATTATTCATATAAATTTGATATTTTTTCCTCTTGGTGTAAACTTGTTCATACCCACCCTTGTCATCTTCCTCACACAATAGTGGAGTGATCATTATTTTATTGTTTTTATAACTACAATTCCTCCCATAGGAGTGTACATTCAACTTATGTTGAGAACATGTCATCAGTGGAGGGATAAATATTTTATGGTATTATCCATGAGAGTATCAAGGTGATAGATATGATTTTATTTATCACTATCTAATTGTTAATAATTTCTTTTATTTGAGTTTCCTTTATTCAATCTCTTTCTCTCTTCCTCTTCCTTATATCATTTATTCACCCTACTATTATATGATAATTAGATCTGTAAATATAGAGTTCTCATGAAAATTATCATAAAAGTGTATAGGTCATTGTAATTTGATTTTGAAGGTGTTTAACTAGTAAGTGTTCAGGTTATTTTCAATTCTTTGAAAGAATCCTTCTCAAGTAAATCAAATTGAATTTATTAAAAAAACGAATGCATCAAATCCGCCCAAACTTACAACCTAGGTTCAACTCATTTTTTTAAATTTTATTCAATTAATTCTCTTATTTTCCACTTAAACACATCAAAAATCAACCTATGTTGGCCACTTCATAGTGAACAACAATCCATAGTATGTATTTATTTTTTGGTTACTTCTTAGGTCTCTGATGATTTGACAACCCAATATGAACTACTAATGACCCCTTAACCGAAAAAACAGTGGTAAATTTTATAGAGATCACAAAACATAATTCAATATAATTATCATGGTTCATAGTTCTAGAGGTCAGAAACTATATTGGTGAAGAAAACTATCATATTGTAATAAAATAGGAGTACATGGTGTGTAGATACCATACATTATGTGTACCCTTGAGCTATAACCTAGGGTTATATATCCACCTCCATGGGCATATAAACAACCCAAGTACACGATGTGTTAGTCTAGTAAATAGAATTTACAAAAGATTCGATTCCCGACCATATACTTTTATCATGGCATAGCCACATGGGGTCCAACAATGTAAAACTACATAGTGTGTACCAAAATTACATAGTGTGCACTATAAATAAACCAACATTATTTTTCACTCTCACGTGGTAGGAAACGCAATAAAAAACCACATGGTGTGTACATGTAGTACCTAGAATGCACTAGATAAAGATCTTTATTCCCAAATAAAAAAACACATGGCATTTGTTCAATGCATCACACTTCGTGTTATATTGGTTTCTAAACAGAAAGTCTTTATAATTTCTTTGGACCATCATTTTTGGATAATAATCCATAAAAATACCAAATTAAAATCAATGAGGGCCAACGCTCCTCGCAAATAAAAACTTGTTATCCACATATAACACCCCATAACATGGTTTAATTTAGGAGAACAACATGATCTACCAAAATTCCAATCCAAGGGGGACCATACACATTGAAGATTAATGTTTTTCATCAATCCAATTAAATACACAAAACATACTAATACACATATCACAACTATATGCATATGTATCATTACACATACCAGCAAAAAATATACATCTTGCACGACATCAATCACAATAGAATGCAATATGAAATTATCTTTAAATGGAATGAAAATTATTCATGGCATGTGATTTCTAATATAATCCCTATATGATACATGAGATGGATCATCCTAACAACATTGGTTTAAAAGAAATATAACCATTTTAATATCGAAAGTAATAACACAATACATGTTTTTCACCCAATGGTGAAATTAAATGAATTGTAATTGCTCAAAAACGAACAATCACAATTAAATTTAAGGCAATTTGGATTTGCCTATAGGAAAGCAAGCTATGCCCAAGAATATATTATTACCAAAATCCATTTTCTATTTTTCTGAACCTAATGTCACAAAAATTTAAGAAAAACTAGAAAAAATGTATGATTCCACTTTGTAACACCCCATATTTGGACACCACTCAATGGTTCCTCGTACCTAGTTGGTCAGATGTCTTCAAGTGAATTTCAACAAATACAAGAGGTTTTCTCCCACTAGTGAGGTCCTAGGTGTGATATTGGGGAAACTATTCCATCATTAGAAGAGTATTACATAGTGGAATATAATAATAAATCAATATAATAAGTACAAATAAGATACAATTTAAGTAAAGAGTATAAGACTAATAATATAAATAACCAGAAGTAGGAACAGGCAATGTAATGCCCCGACCCCAGTTACAAAGAGTCAGTGCATTATTAAATTAAATTTTCATAATAACATGAATCATGTAATGAAGGAAATATCATTTTAGAATCCTTGGATATAGTAGATATATTAATAATTTTTACATTACATCATGAAATAGAAACATCAACAACATTTTTTACCCTTTTTAAACACACTTATATACATAGACTATGCTTTTAGGTCAACCATAAAATACAGCTTTGCATCCTAGGAAAGGTAAAACATAGAACGGTGTGAGCTCAGATGCTTAGTAAGGATAAAAATATAGAAAATCTCTCAAAAATAATCATAATCATTTTAGGAAATGTATAAGAATAAAAAAATCTTTTTAAACATAATCTTCATTATAAAGTGGAAAAGATAAAATTGAATAATGTCATTTACTTAATCAAAAGAATATTCTATTAGTCGAATAATCACATGAAATATCAATAGCTACTTTCATAATGATGGAATTTCTAATGTTATATCTCATAACCACATAGTCAAGGCCTTGAGTCAGGACTACAACCAAGATTTTAACAAGGCCTTGGGAATAGAAACTAGTTTATCTCATGAGACCTACTGATGCACCGAGCAGCTATAGCGGGCTCTACTTGTCAGTTACAATGTTCAATATATTCCACATATGAAAAGACTGAAACCTAACATAAACATTTGTATTAAAACTAGAATACTAAATTTCAATAAACTAACCCAAAACCATGAATGGTATAAAAATATCACATCCAAAATAAAATATATCACAAAAAAATTAATTAAATATTGAATATTTGAATCAGAATAAATCAACTTCAAACAAGTTTAAAATCCATCAAATGATGTTGACACAGATGAAATCAATTTTTTTTAAAGAAATATCTCTATCAATTTTTAAATAATTTAAAAGTCATATAATTATAAAAGGAAACATTAATTATAAAAACATTCTTATGAACTAGTATGGGATTCTTGGAAGATTATTTAATGGCGTAAAATAACCACACCCTCTGTATAAGTTAAAAAAGGCATTCTTACATTACATTTGTTGAAAGGTCATAAAGTACCTTATTTAGAAAAAGATGGAAAGATTCATTTCAAAACATATATGGTCAAATAAGGGTATAAATAAAATTAACCCATAGTATAGTATATACTAAAAACATTTTTATTTACATTTAAAAAAAACACGGATGTGGATGATAAAGTGGTCTCATTAAATACTTATGTAAAAATAACCTCAGATAATAAAGAGATTGTGAAATTACCCCTTACAATGTACTTTTCCTTGGTTGAGGGTACATTAAACACATAAATAATTGTTAAATAATTTTTATTATATTATAAAATAACCATATAATTAAATATTATATCATATATGATCTTAAAATAATACTTTGTTAATAATATTTTAGTATTATCGTCGTTTATTTTGTTAACTGATTCATTTTCCATTATATGTTTTGTTACGTAAGACAGGTTTGTTATTTATATGATGTATTTTATTCATATCTAAAATGATATTATATTCTTAAAAATAATTTTTAATCATCAAATGAAGAATATTATTAAATTATTATGATGGGGAATGAATCTCATCGCGTTCATAGAGACGGTAATCCCCACGTACGCATGAGCGACAATATCATTCAATTAAGGGTGAAATCGTATATAATTGAATGATATATCATATATACAGAATCATTAACATGTCATATTTATTATTTACATTAATTATACAACATTATTATACCCATAAAAATAACGAAGTGTATAAATAACAAACTACACCATGAGGTGGAGACGGTAAGCCGTACGTACGCACGTATGGTGAATTTGAAATTCATTTGAAAAATATAATAATGAATTAGGTTGTACCATTTTTTTAATAACATCAAATAATATCTAATATACTAGAGTTATTATTTTATAATGGAAAAAACAATGAAAAATAAATTGTAAGAAGAAAAGAACATGAAAGGGGTGATGAAATATTTACCTCTTCTTCAAATTCTTCCTTATGATTTGATTAAAAGGGCTCCGTAGGATGGATTAATGACCAAAGTAAGGACGATATGAATAAGAGACTAAATTTGGTAGGACATCTGGGTTGGGTTTGTCTGAGAAAAAAGTCTTCGGAGGTGTGTAGTTAAGATAAGGGAAGTGACCTTTTATATGATAGGTGAGGGTCACTTTAAGAAATGTTTGAAATATTATTTTACAATAAAATCATTATTAGTTTCTAATGGCACAAAAATGATTTATTTAGAGGATAATGCGGGTATGGGATGGAAACCACTCAACCAATAGGTTTTATATAGGTTTAGGTCACCAAATTAACATTATTTTTTTAGAATTAACACTTAGTAAAATAGTTTGGCATTACCTTTCCTCTTTGAATTTTTATGTTATATGGTTAATAAACATACTATAAAAATTCAAACAAACCCAAAGTTGTTCATTTTTAATATATATAAAATTATTTAAGTCCTTTTTTAGAACCTTATATTTATAAGAATATTATATCCATTAATAATATAGTATTGGTTTTAAAAACACAATTATGCCAATTTTGACACAATTTAGCATTTGACTTTTTTGAAAATCATAACAGCATGATTACTTCAAAAAAATTATTTAATCAACCCTTAATTGTCATATTAACCTAGGAAATTATTGCAATTCATCAAAATTCTCGAATTACATTTATTTTTATATTTATAATATCAATTATTTTTATCATTCTTTAATAAGGTAATTAATGCATCATCATTGGGTCAGAAGAAAATCAAATTATTTAGTGTCTAAAAATAATAAATAAAATACTATTATGTAGGAAATATTTTCAGTTTCAAAATGAATATTTATATTTGAATTTATATTGTGTTTAACCCAATATTAAAAATTTATTAGTTATTAAAAATTGAATTTAACTGTTTTAACTCATCTTTAATTAAAATAATAAAAAATTTCTCAATCTAATCCAAGTGGAACAAAAAGGATTATATTTTAATCCTAAGGATTTTTTTGGTATAATTATACTTATTCAATAGAATTAGGACAAATGTTAGAGTAATTAAAATATTATTTTTACCATTAATTACCCTATTTACTTTTAACCGTGGTAAATAAAAGTCAAAAGTTACCATTCACCAAAAATTATTTTTATATTATTGAACCACATTTTACATTTTGATATCAATCATGTCCCTTGGATTTCTGAAATTCAACTCACATAAACGGTAAAATTATGTTTTATTAAGAAATTAGTAAATACTATTAGGAGGGGGTAAATGACAACATAAAGTTCAATAAAATTTTAATATATCTAAATTTATTATAAAATGAATCAAATTAATTAAAATTAACATGTATAGGTACTGTGTGTATATTTTCACCTAAAATAAATTTAAAAAAAATTATTTAAATAAAAAATTCGCTTCTAACCAATAACACAGTATTCTTCACTATTCATCAAAAATTGAAAGTATTCAAAAAAATACGAAAAATTCACCCAAAGAAAATTTCTATATTACAAATACAAAAATGAAGTCAATTTTGAATGATTAAATTTAAATTTGTTTAAAAAATGGGTATTACTATTCATAACTACTAGTTTGATTGGTTGTGGGGTGTTAGAGTTAGAAGTTGCGTACAATGAAAGTTATTGCATTATTCAAAGGGAAACATAATATAGAATGTTGGGTTGTTACATTCTCCCCTACTTAAAATAATTTTGTCCTAAAAATTTATAGAATACTACTGCATAAAAAGATTCAGGTCGTTCTTTATCATTAGTTCCTTGGGTTCCCATGTTTCCTCTTCCATATTTTGGATTCTCCATAGAACATTCACTAGACAAGTCGTACGGTTTCTCAAAACTTGTTCTCTGGTATCAAGAATTTTCAAATCATCTTCATAATAAGAAAAATCATGTTCATGTTCATTTTCCTCATAGGTGAGTACATGCATTGGGTCAGGCATGTTTTTTCTCAACAGTGATACATGGAAGACATCATGAACATTGTAGAGTCTTAGAGACATCGCCAAATAGTAAGCCACAACTCCAATTCATTCTATAATTTCGAAAGGTCCAATGTACCTTGGACTTAATTTACCCTTCATACTGAATTGTATAACTCACTTTCCATGGAGATTACCTCATGAAAACATGATCTCCTACACAAAATTATGAATCCTTCTTTCGGTTATCTACATATATCTTCTTCCTACTTTGAGCTGCATTAATGTGGGGTTGGATAACCTTAACCTTTTCCATCGTTTCCTCAACATGTTTGGGGCCTATGAGTTTTCATTCACCTATATCATACCAACAAGTTGGTGTGAAACATCTATTTCTGTATAATGATTCATATGGTGTCATCTAAAAATTTGAATGCAAGCTATTGTTATAGTAAAATACTACTAATGTAAATATTGATCCAACATACCTTGAAAGTCATGTGAGCAAGATCTCAACATGTCTTATAATTTTTTAATAGTCTGTTTTGATTACCGATATGTTTGAGGGTGGTAGGGCGTGCTAAAAAAATGTTCAGTATCCAAGGCATTCTAAAGACTTTTAAAGAATATTGATTTCAAAAAGGGAACACGATCAAAGACAATCATTAGGGGTACACCATGGAGTCATACAACTTCATTAATATATAGTCTTTCCAGACGTTCAAGTGGTTAATCTTCCCTTATATAATGAAAATGTGATGACTTGGTAAGACGATCAACAATGACTCATGTTACATCATTACTTTTAGGAGTCTTTGGTATCCCAATTAAAAAATCCATTTTAATATTATCCCATACAAACTCACGTATGAGAAGAGGTTGCATGACTCTTCTAGGTTGTTGGCTTCCAGCTTTCAATTGCTGACAAATCATACATCTTGGCACAAAATCATAAATCTCCCTCTTTATGTTGTCCAACCCAAAATGCTCTACAAATATCTATACATCTTGTTGCTACCAGGGTGTATAAAGAAATCATAGCTATGATCATCATCTAACAATTCCCTTTTCAGATCAGGTATATTGGGAACACAATTTCACTTCCCAAATTTCAAAATCCCTCAATCATAAATCAAGTCATACAATCTCACATCATTCACAGCATTAATTTTCTTTTGAAACTCCTCATCATCAGCCTGAGAACTTTTTATCCTTTCTAGAAAAGATGGTTTATCAACCATTGAAAAAATTATTGATATTTCACCTTCTATGATTAATTCCTAATCCATTTTTACTAGATCCATGAAAATAGGATCCCTTTCAACTCTCATCTTGCTCAAAACTCCATGATGATTTCTACTAAAAGCATCATCCGCCTTATTTTCCTTCCCCAGGTGGTAGTGTATTGTGAAATTATAATCCTTCTGTGGTTCTAGACATCTCCTTTTCCTCATGTTGATTTCTTTTTGAGATAAAATATAATTCAATATATTGTTATTAGTATAAATCTCTCATTTTTTAACATATATATTGTTTCTATATATCATCAAATCAAATATTACAGTTGATAAATCAATATCATGAGTGGGATAGTTTTTCTCATTAATATTTAGCAGTCATGATACATAGTCAATAACTAAATCATTCTGCATGAGGACACAACCAAGTACATTCTTTGATGTAACACTATAAATAACAAACCCAAAATTCCTCGATGGTAGATTCATGATTGGAAAATTAGATAATATTCTATTCAGTTCTTGAATACATTTTTCACAATCTTATGACCAAAAAAATTTAACACCATTATGTGTTAGCATGGTTAATGGTTTATCCAATCAAGAAAAATTCTAGACAAAATGCAGATAATAACCTGCTAAACAAATAAAACTATGTACCTCAGTTATACTCGTTGGTGCTGGCCATTCATGGATGGTAATTATCTTAGAAGGATCACTAGTGATTCCATATATATAGGAAATATGGCCAAGAAATCAAATCTCTTGAATCCAGAATTCACACTTACTATACTTCTCATATAATTCATTTATTCTATGACTCTTTATGATAATGCACAAGTGATTTTTGTGATCTTCATGGATTGTTGACAATACTAAGATATCATCAATAAATACCACTAAAATTTTATCATGATATTTTTTGAATACTATGTTCATTACATCCATGAAAACTAAGGGTGCATTAGTTAGCCCAAAATGCATTACTGTAAACTCATAATGCCCATACCTGGTTCGAAATGCTGTTTTGGGAATCCCATCCTTCTTTAAAAACAACTGATGTAATCCAGATGAAAGTTCAATCTTTGAAAAATATTTCACTCAATGAAGTTTCTCGAGCAAATCATCAATTTGAGGCAGGGTATGCCTGTTCATATTTGTTATTACATTGATCTCCATGTAGTCAATGAAAAACCTCATAGATCTTCCTTTCTTCATAATAAAAAGGATAAGGGCTCCCCATGGAGAAACACTAGGTCGAATAAGTCCCTTATTACTCAATTCCTCTAGTTTTTCCTTTAGATCCACTATTTCCACAGTGTCCATTCTATAAGGGTTCATCGATATCGGCCTTGTATAAGGAATTATGTCAATGGAAAACTCAATTTCTCATTCTGGAGGATGTATCGGTAAATCATCTGGAGACACGTCAATATATTCTTGTACAATAGGTATGTCCTCAATTCGAACATTATTTTCTTCACCCATAGATATTTCATTATCTTCCTCCCCAATAACTGAATTTGGTAGTGCTACTAGTGGTGGATCTAGATAAGAATCTGGTGGTGACATTTCCACTCTAATGATAAGGTACTCCTTATCATCATAGAAAATTTTAACCACCTTCTTCTTACAATAAATTTTCGCATCATGGTCTGAAATGAAATACATATTAAGGATTATATCAAATTCAATTGTTGGTTGGATGATGTGATCTATAGATAAAGAACATTTATATGCCCTAATAAGAACTGATTCACAAAAATATTTGTGATGATACATACCTTAGGTGTTTTTACTGACAACTCTCTTCTTAATTCAAATTGAAAATATCTAATTTTTGTAGCAATTTAAGAAAATATGAAATAATGCGATGATCCATAATCAAATAAATCATTGGATAAAATTGAGGTAACCATTAAATTACCTTCCTCTACTTCATTCGGAGCTTCAACCACTGCAGTAGTGAACGTATAAGCTAGGACTTTCTCTCTTGTCCTTCCTTGAGTTATGTTCCGCTGGTGCCTAGGACATTCATTTGCATAATTCCCTTTTTCTCTAAAATTGTAGCATACTTCACTGACAACGTCTTTTATCCCCTTGCAATCATGAGTTTGGTGGCCTTTTACACCACACTTATAACAGAATCTCATTCCATTCAGGCAAGTACTAGGTTGTTTCTTCCCACATTTACCACACAATAGATATTCAACTTTTCCCTTCTTCCCATTATTTCCATTTCCAGAGTGTTCAAAAGATTTCTTCTTCTCCAAATTTTCATTAAAGTCATAATACATAGACAATTCTTTTTCTGTCATGATAGAACATGAGAAAATATATTTGTTTGATAATAATTAATGTGAGACTAATTCTCACTCGAGAAATGGTTTTAACCTATCATATAATAGAACAATATTACTCCTTGGGTTACATATATAATTCGTTGCATTCCTTGATAACATTGTAATGTCAGCCTCATACATTGAGTCATTATCATTATCCTTTTTCCTCAGACTCAGAAATGGTCTCTCCCTATCCTCTTGATGGTCATGAGGAAAGTATTTTTCTAATAAAATCTCTTTAAACTCCCACTATTCCCTGTTTGATAATTATTCATCATCATTTTTGTTATGTATTAATGGAAAAAAATTGATTTGTATCTCCAGTGAGGTGATAATCATCCATGAATTTTATTTCCATTTCACTACTCCTAAAGTATGAAATATTTTCTCTCATAAATTTATTAATTACTCAAATACTAATGGATTTTTACTCCAATTTAATGTTGGTTGTTGTTTTTTCATGAAGTGGTCTAACATTGATCTTCTGCATTGTGGATTAGGGTGCTTCATATGGGTAAATGTTATTCATAACCGGAGTGAGTTGTCCTGTTATGGTGATAATTTGATCAACACCAATCACCTCACCAGCTCCACTATAATTATCTTGAGTAGGAGGTGAATTCCTATAGGGATTATGTTCATTGATATGGTTTCCATTACTTTAACTAGAAGGCATATCTAAAAAATGGAACACACTCGATTAGTTTATGATTCATAACATCTAATTCCATACTTGTAAAACAGTTTACATAAATTAAAGAGTTTATGGATATAATAGATAAGAATAAAAATGCATTATCTAAGGATTAATATACTCTTAAACCCGTTATAATGGTTTGTAATGGAAATAAGAATTATCCTATGCATATCCCCCAGGAGTGTCGTAACCAGGATTGTAGCAAGTCCGTTTTCATGGTACAGTTCCCATTCGAGTCTAGCTGAAAGGGGTGTTTTCAGGTTTTACCTCAAGGTACTTCTCTATCAAAGCTGCCCTTTCCTGCTTGTATCCAGACAGGGATGTATTGTTTGGAAAACTCAAGAAATCTATACAGTACCAAAATTCTCGGAAGTTCTTCTATTCTAATCCTCAATGTATATCTTAGGGAAATGTTATCTAATAGGAGCTTTTCTAAATCTAGTCTCCAAGGTTTTTACTAAACTTCCTATGATACCAAATTTAATTCCCCAACCACAGTTATCCGTATTTAGTGCCTTATTACAGAACATTGGTGCGATACAAGGAATCAGTTCTTGAAATACTGATCAGTTTAGTAGCCTTGGAAGTACTACATATATTCATAAGTTTTACATTACATCCTGAAATAAAAACATCAATAACATTTGGTACCTTTTTTAAACACACATATATCCTTATACTTTCCTTTCATTTCAACCATAAAATAATTCTTCACATCCTGGAAGAAATAAAACATAGAAAGGGGTGAGCTCAGATGCTCAGTAAGGATAACAATATAACAGATTTTTTCATAAATAAGCATAAAAATTTAAAAAAATGTACAATACTAAAAAAATCATTTTAAACATAAACTTCATCATAACATCGTAATGTTAAAATAAAATAATTCCATTTACTTAATCACATGCATATTCTACTAGTCGAATAATCACATGCAATATCAATACCCATTTTCATAATGATGGAATGCATAATTCCTGATATCATAACCAATTAGTCAAGGCATTGTGCCAAGACATCAAATATGATTTTGTCAAGGCCTTGTGCCCAGACACTAGTTTGTCTCAGTAGACCTACTGATGCACCAAGGAACTATATAGGGCTCCACCTATCACTTACTAAGTCAAATACATTCCTCATATGAAAATGTTGAAACATAACATAAATTCTAATAAACTAGAATAAGAAATGTCATTACATTAACCTTAACCCATGAATGGTATAAAAATAACACTTACACTGTCAAATATATCAGAAAACCATCAATACAATATTAATGATTTTTATCATAATAAATCAACTTCAAATAAGCATAAAATCCATCAACGGATTTTGTCATAGATGAAATCAATACATTCTTAGAGAAATATCTGTTTCTATTTTGAAATCATTTAAAAGAACTATAATTATATAAGAAAAAATTTATTTTGAAAATATTTTTATAAGATTGTATTGGATGATTTGATGATGATATAATAGCAAAAAATAGCCACACCCTCTGTATAAGTTATAAAATACATTCTTGCCTTAATTTTTTTGAAGGGGTCATAAAGTACCATGTTTGGAAATCGACAGAAAGATTCCATTCAAAAAATATATATTGTAAAACAAGGGTTTAAATTACTTTAACCCATAGAAAAGTCAATATAAGAAATGTTTTGAATTACATTTTTAATAAAACATTGATGTGGGTGATAAAGAGGTCCCAGTAGAAATTGACGGAAAAACAACCTCATATAATAAAGAGATTGTGAAATTAACCATTACCTTGTACTTTTCCATGGTTGAGGGTACATTAACATCTTGTATACTTGTTAAATCATTTTTATGAAATAATATAAGAACCATATAATTAAATATGATATCATATATGATCTTCAAATATTACTTTGATATTAATATTTTAGTATTATCATCATTTCTTGTGTTAACTGATTTGTTTTCCATTTTATGTTTTGTTACGTAAGTCATGTTTGTTATGGATAGGATATATTTGATTCTTATCTATAATGATATTATGTTGATAATCATTATTTTTAATCATAAAATAAATATTAGTTTTGTTTGATTACGATGGGCAATGAATCTCATCATGTTCGTGGAGACGGTAATCCGTATGTACAAGCGAGAGACAATAACATTCAATTGAAGGCGAAATAATATATAATTTAATGTTATATCATATATATAGAATAATTATCATGTTATATATATTATTTAAATCAACTATAAATCATTATTATACACATCCAAATAATCATGTGTTTAAATAGCAGACTACACCATAACGTGGAGACAGTAAGTCGTACGTACCCACGTAAGGTTACTTTGTCACCCATATGATGGATAGAATAATGAATATGGTTATAACATTTATATAATAACATAACATTATATATAAGATACTGGATTTATTAATTTTTAATGGAAACAACAGATAAAGTGGATGTGGATGAAGATAAGAACTCGAAAGAGGTGATTAAATATTTACCTCTTCCCTGGGTTGTTCTTATTGATTTGATCAAAATGGATCATTATGGTAGAATTATGACCAAAGTATGGACTCTAGGATTAGGAGAGGAAATTATTGAGGAAATTAGTTAGGGGTTGGCCGAACCAAAAGGCTTCAGAGGTGTGAAATTAAGAGGTGGGGAAGTACCCGTTTATAAGAGAGGTGAGTGTACCTTTAGAAAAAGCTTGAAATATTATTTTATAATAAAAATATTTTCACTTTATAATGGCTGAAAAATGATTCATTTAGAGGCTAAGGTGGGTATGGGACGAAGAAATTTCAACCAATAGGTTTTATACAGGTATAGGTCACCATATTAACCTTATCGTTAAGATTTAACTCTTAGTAAAATAGTGTGTCATTTAGCATGTCTCATTGTATTTTTATATTATAGGGCTAATAGAATTAAAATAAACATCCAAACAAACCCAATTAATTCATTATTAATAGATATAACCTTATCTATGTCCTTTGGTTGATCCTTTTATTTTTACGAATATTATATCCATTAATAATATAGTATTTGTTTTAAAAACTCAATTATGTAAATTTTGACACTATTTAGTATTAGACTTTTGTGAAAATAATAATAGCATGATAGAATAAAAAAATTTAATCAACCCTATCATTTCATATTAGCTTATAAAATAACTGTAATTCATTAATAGACTAAAAAAATATATTTGGATATTTATGATATCAATTATTTTAACTTTTGTTTATAAGGTAATTACTACATCATCAGTGTGTCCTAAAAAAATTATATAATTTAATGTCTAAAAATTTTAAATAAAACCAAATTATTTAGGAAATATTTTTATCTTTCTAATGAATATTTATATACTACATTATATTGTTGGTAACCCTATATTAAGAATACATTAGTTATTAAACATTGAATTTAACTCTTTTAACTCTTCTTTAAATAAAATAATAATAAATGTTCTAATCTAATCCTAATGAAAAAAAACGATCATATTTTATTCCTAAAGTTGTTTTTGGTCGAATTATACTTATCCAAAAGAATTATAACATGTGTTATGGTAACTATAATATCATTTTTACCCTTAATTACCCAATTTACTTTAACTAAGGTAAATAATAGTCAAAAGATATAATTCACAAAAAATTATTTTCAATTATTTGAACCACATTATACTTACTCATATCAAACATGTCTCTTGTGTTTTTTAAATTAAACCCACAAATGAGGTAAAATAATGTTTTAAAGAAATTTTAAATTCTCCTAGGAGGTGGGTATAAGACGGTAAAAAGTTCAATAAAATTTATATATTTATAAAATTATTATAAATTGACTCCAATGTATTACATTGAACATATATAATAATTATGTAACTATTTTGACCAAAAATAAATTTAAATAAAATAAATAATTTTTTTAATAAAAATATCATTTTTTACTAATAACACACTGTTTTTCAAAATTCATCAAAAACTGAATGACTTCAGACAAATACCAAAAATTCACCCAAACCTAAATTTGATATTCTGAATCTTAAAATTAAGTCCATTTTGATGATAAAAATTATAAAATTTTAAAAAAAGGGTATTATTATTCATAATAGGTAGTTTAATTGGTTTTAGTGTGTTAGAATCTTGATGTTGCATACAATTTAATCTATTTTAGTATTCAAAGGGAAACATACCATGGAATCTTGGGGTGTTACAACCAAAGGATGATAAATTATATCACATGTTATGGGAAAATCAAATACAATAATATACATTTTAGTAATACATGATATTAGTACCAAAGGCCAAATATAGTACTAAGGAAACTCAGTAGCACCATATGCCTCTTCTTGGTCTCATGCTCTCATGCTCCTTACAAGAATATGAATTATACGTAGAAAGAAACATTTCCTTATAAACACCCAAATGATATAGTATTTTTGCAAACAAAAAAAATTAACCAACGCAATTGTGAAACTACATCTCAGAAGGCAACCACACATGCCTTATGCCCATCATTTAGTGAATATATATAATGGGATGTCTACCATAGTGAAAGAAGTATGTTAAAGAGTACTCAAAATTAAATAGTCCAACAACAAATAGGATTCATTTATAATAATTTCATGTTCAATAACTATTCAATTACATTGAATTATATATATTTCTGGATCTGGAATATTCCTGAAAACTGCTTTGTAAATGTAATAACTACAGGTACCTTAAAAGTAAATCTATAAAAGTAAAGTGAAGAATGAATCCAAGCTTGAGCTTAGGCTTGGTAGATGCATTATAAGTCATTTCATTTAATTATTATAATCAATAGTTGAGATTTGCTGCGACATTACTATTCTGAAATTCAAGTATTACTTCTAGTGTAAATCCACCAATATCCAACATGTACGTCCATACAATCTACTCATAAACTAGTCTCACTCTGCGTTTTGAGTGAGTATATTCTAGGTAGTCCATCTTTGGATACCATAAAAAAGACCCAGTTATCATTTCATGAACTATTTTTCTTTTAAAAAAAGTTTCTATCAGCCTGACCATTGTATTCATGGCTCACTACTAACTTAACAAAATAATCCTCCCTTTTAGTCCTTCCATGGAATCCATTAATGGATATATGGGAAAACCCAAGGAATATGGTACAATTGTCACATGAATTTGCCCATGGAATGCTAAAATGAATCAATGGTTCAACAATCACAATTTTCACTTCAATAATAAAATGTTCAATTATAATTTCATTAGGGATGAAAATGTCAAAACCAAAAGCTTCCAACATAATCAATAATGACCAACCTCATAAGGCTTGGACATTTAATTACTCGCATGGGAAAAATTATCATATCAAGAAACACATGTAAATAAAACTAATTCATGGACTTAGAACTTATATACTCATTTTGGAACATATCATATATCATGAAACACATGTAGATTAATCTATTACAAGGTTCGAAATTAAACAAGTAATAGGGGAACTTATCATTTTACATTCCAATCATGTAATTTTTACTATAATTAGTCATATCTGACAATTATAAAACATGGTAAATTCATTCATTTAACTAATTTAATTTTAAACAACTCAGGAAGGGAATTAAATAATTTTTTTACAGGGATCCATTTTCAAATGACCATTAATGTTCTCCTAAGGGATACATAACTATGGAGTAGCCCACAATCATGTTAAAGAACCCCAAAATGCTCCAGATGAAAAAATAAATTACCTAAGAAACAATACGAATTGAAAATAGGATAAATGTATTTAATGGGACTCCCTAAAATGAGTTTGGGACACTCCGAAACATATAATAAACTTGAAATTTAGTGAAAGGAAGAAGACCGCCTACATCATACTCATATGACTCTCCTCATCCAACACCGAACTCAAATTCGGCTTCGAATGTAGTATATCTAAAAAACAATAATAAATTATTGATCATAGATCAGATGGATTTGAACATAAATAAAAAATAATGGCTCACGATTATTGTATAACTCACCAAGGGGTTTCTAACACATTTGACAGTGTTTTAGTCGATGTTCTGATGGACAATCGATTGAAAAAATGTTGTCTGGCACTCCTAGTTCATGAAACTTAGGTGAGATTTTATATACAAATGAGAAAAGGAGGATAATTCCTATTGAAAATCACAAAATACAATGTGTGGAATTTAATAGACAAACCAGGTATATTTTTTCACATTTTTGTCAATAAGCATCACAAGTTATTAAAATGTCCTGCCGACATCCATACATGGTGTATACATGGATTTAACAATGTGTAACCCCAAGTCATGTCATGTAACATGTTTTTAGAAAAAAATTGTCATGTTTTCCTCCTATGTATTATGAAAGAAAATATTAAAAATTTTCTAAACACAGAAAAAGAACATGGTTTTTAAAAATACACAACAAGTCTTTTACTGAAACCCTTCCAGACTATTCAAACTATGGCTCTATTACTACCTATATCAATCCTACACCTTGGTTTTGTTTATCAAATGGTATTCTCTTTCTTATATCCTGATTCTCATTAGTCTCCCACTTATTATACTCTTTAATCATTTTAAAATTCATTTCATGTTTGGTACATTTTTAAATTCAATTTCACAATCATGGAAAAACAATTCATGTTCAATAATATACCAAAAAAATGTTTTCATGTGCATGCATAAAATGATGAATGTACCCAAAAAACGTGATTTTATATAATGATGTCTTAAAAAAAATCCTTGTGCCATACTAGACCATGAGTAAAATATAAAAAAATATTTGAAAAATTTTTACATCACACAACAAGTGCATCACCTATAGTGAAATAACCTCAACTGTAACAAAAACAAAAATAATAACAATCCCAACCTAGGTATTTGGGGTGCCCCCTATACATAAGCTAGATACTCCCATGAATGATCTCATAACCAAGACCCATATATTCTAGAATCATTTCTACCATTCTAAAATATTAATATAAAATAAAAGATAATATAACAGGCCTCTAATACAACTTATTAATGCCCTAACACCATTTCCACACACTAGTTCCTTAAGTCAGTCCCCTATGTGACCACAAGAGTGGCTCTCCATATTTCATAGGATTAGAACTTGTGGAATGGGTCCAATATTTACCATGGGTATACTATACCATCTTTTTCTAAGATTAATAGACTCGAAAAAATATAAAAGTAACCAGATAATATGACATATAAAAAAAATATGAAGAACTCATAATTAGAAATGCATGAAATATAGTGTCAAAACAAAATAATAAATATGCCACGCCATAATATATTCCATGTGTCAACATGAAAACCCAAAAGTGAATGAATTGAAAAATCCCATTTAGATCCTGAACAATATCTCATTCCTTTATCCATTATCCACCCCAAACCATCCACCTAACCCATGATATTTTCCCTTAACATTTCATGAAATCATGTAATATATTTCTGAATCGATCAAGAAACCCATATAGTATGTGAGTATAAATCATTAGGCCACCGAAGAATACATTTAAAACAAAATCCATTCAACTAGTATATGTAGTTTTATGGGAAATTAAATACACTAAATAGAGTAAATAGTTTACATTATTCAAATATTCTTTATTTTACCACAAAAAAATTCTGAGAACCCAAGGACATTTGAAACATATCATATATCAGACGTTCATTGTTACCATTCATGATTCACAATAGAATGATAAGCTAACCATTAATATTTTTTAATACATTATTAATTCCATTTTTACCATTCATCATTCCACAATTTAATGACCATTTTTGAAATCATAATTTCATAATGTAGGATTGAATTACACTGTGATCATTCATCATTTCATACTTGAATGACCATGATACCATTCATAATTTTATATGTGAATGACCATGTTTCCATTTATTATTTCAAAAATACATAATTGAAAAACCATTATAACATTTATTATATCATAAGTGAATGACCATGCTACAATTCACCATGTCATAATTCCATAATTGAATGACTATTCTACCATACATAATATCATAAGTGAATGACCATGATTTAAATAACCATATCATAATTTCATAATTGAATGACCATATTACCATTCATAATTTCAAAATTAAATGTCCATGATACCATTCTGAATTTTATAAATAATTCACCAATTAATTAACCTGAAAATATCCATTACAAATTCAACAAAAGCTAATCATACCATTCCCATTTACTACAACAGAAATTAATTAACCAAACTAATACTATTAATTAAGTCACTAATTAATTAATCACATAAATTACATTTATAAATTATAAAAATATATTATTCTAATTTTTTTTACTCAATTTCATTAAAACAAGATTCCTCATTTATTAATTCAATAAATGATTGATTAATCTAAAATATGAGTATCCCATAATTAATTCCACAATTTATTATTTTGTTTCTTAATCAAAATATTTCAATAATTAATTTGAAGACTTATTAAAATTATTAAAAATTTACAGTATTTCATAATTTATTCGTCAATTAATTATCTCAATAAAATAGTCTAAATATCACGAAATCAATTCAATAAATTATTTTTTTTTCAATTCAATATTCCAAATTTCATAAATAACTAAATAAATTATTTTACCATATCATTAATTTATTATTGGAAATACCATTTTCTAATGCCCTTATATAAATTTAAAATTAAAATATAATAATCAAAATAAGGACTATAGGATTTCAATAATATATATCCTACCCCAAAATTGAAGATTGATGCTCGCTAATGAATGCCCCAAATTTTAATGACACAACGATGTAGAATGAGATCTGAATCATAATCTCATAATATAGATTGAAAAATCATGATCCCATAATTTTGTATCTAAATAAAAAATCCAACATCTAAATCAAATCAAAATGGTGTATATCATCCTTCTATAATATATGAGAGAGATGTTATTGAATAAGGAAACCACCCAGAATTATATCATCATCCTGGAATGGGTGGACATCTTTAGTATGGGCTTGAGATCATGAATAATGGAGGCCTTAAAGGAATTGAACCTATTTGGGAGACATAGATTCGTGAAAAGGCATAATTGATAAATTGGAGGTTTATTTTGGATTAATATGGGGGTCTGGGTAATTAAATATCGATTTTTTAGATTAAATTATTATAGAACACATTTTTTGGGCCATAATGCTCATATTTCTCTAACAGTAAACATTAACTATGCATGAGTTCTATGGAGGATCATCATTTCTTCTTTTTAGGGTGCATAATTTAAAAACACATTCACCTTCTATGAAAAACCTCACTATCTAGCATTTCATGGTTTGCTGGGCCAGGGTGCACAGTTTGGGAAAATTATGTGGCAATAAGGAAATACCCTCTATTATTAAAAAATTTAAAATATTCACCCAAACAAACCCCATGTTAACAACATGAATAAAATTAATAAAAATTAGTCTATATGGTTTCTTAAAAAAATCCATTGACATATATAGAAATGTTCTTGGGTGTACCTAATCTTTTAAAGATCATGTTTCTTATTATAAAGAAGATTTTAATGGTGGTTCATTGATTATAATTATGTAATTTACTATTCCTTGTGAATGTTCAGTAATGGGTACATATTTATGGTTTAAATTTATTATAATACAACTCCTCTAGTTTTTATATATCACCATAAATGTCATTATTTTAATTGTTACATTGGCAGTGATGATAATGACATATGTGAATGTAGTGATGTATTAAAAGATAAGATGTAGACTGTGGAACATCATTGAATTTAATATTGATTGAGGTGCTATAATTATGTGTGGAATGATTTATCTATAATATTTCAGATGTGTAATTGGTTTGATCAAGGTTAATATGTTTTTAGGGTTTATAATAGTTCTAATCATTGTTCCTTTTTTATATTTGATTTCATCATGCAAGGTGTTTTGGGAAGGTTATCATGGTTCTTGAATTCTAAATCATTATAGATGGAATTTATGGAATATTTGAATTAGTATTCTCATTTATGTATTTTTTGGTTTTCATAATTTAATTTTTGTATTGTTATTACAACATGTAAATTTTTATGGGGTCTAGCTAAAGTTGTATTTTTTATAAGATACAAGAAACATGAATATAGTGGAATATCCGATATTAATTCCCTAATAAAAAACCTAAATAACTAATTTGTGAGAGGATCACTCAATTGGGATAATTATTTAGAAAAATAAAAATAGTTTAGAACCAATGGACGTGATATACACTAAAGTGGTTGTCATTTATAATGGAGAAAATTTAATAGGATTTATTATTGAATAAATATACTATTTGGAACTCATCAAATAAAATAATGATTCAAAAAAATAATTTTATTATCATCATCAAATAAAATGATGAGATCCAAATTAAAAAAGAGATTCTTGGCGTACTCTTATATGATGGTACAATAAATTAATAATCATTATTGAGAAATAAATAAAATCTTATTTATTAGAGAAATATCATCCTTAATAACCAATTATTGGATTAGTTCCCAATGTTGAATTAGTTTCATATAACATCAATAGATTAATTAAAATAATGTTTTTATGTAATTATATATGAAATTTCATAAATAATATTTTTATCTGTTATCATTTAATTGAAAATAATTTTATATTTTAATTTATTGGATTTGATGATCTTTTCTTATCATTCTTGGTGTGGCCATGTAATCCATTTTTTGATTATTAATGGAAACATTGTAACAATGTAAAAGAGTTAAATAATATTTTACTATTTTCAAGAATATGTTTTTGAAAAATTATTATGACATGTGATTTAGAGTATTTTGTTTTTCCAATATTAAATATACATTTGAGAAAATGAAAAATCTAGAAGTATATGTGTATATTGTGATGTGGAAATTGTTTCATTGGTTAGCTTGTAAATTTCATTGAATCCAAAAGGATATGTTATATATAATGTTTAATGATTCTGTGTGAAGGATTTTTCTAGGATTCCTATAGAGTTTAGTGAAAATATATTGGGAGTTATTTCTAATATTGTTGATATTGAATCAAGTCATTAAATTTTAGATGGTTTGAGAAAATGAATTTATATTAAAAAAAATTATATATATATATATATATATATATGAAATCATTTTAGTAATATATAGAGATTGTAGTTGGTATTTAGATAATGAATAAAATGGGTATTAAATCATGGAGTTAATTGTAAAAGGAATTTTTCATGGATAATTTTTTCTAAAAAAGGATATGTGTATTCAACATATTTATATTATTTTATAAGAGGTGTCAGTTGTAAATAAATATTTTTTTTAAAAAATATTATATTAATATTTTAATAAACATTCCTTATAATTATCAAAACAAAATATCATTTTTTTAAAGGAGATAATGGTAAAATGGGTTTTATCAAGGATAACATAATTTATCTGATATATATTTGATGAATATAATCAGAAATGTTCCAAAAACCCATTAGTGGAATATTATAAGTAATAATTTATTATAATAACTACAATTCTCTAAAAAATAGATTACCATATTTTATATTGAAAAAAAGATATGTTTTTTATATTTATTTGAAAATGAATTTTATTCCATCAGTGAAAATTAGTTTTTTATTAAGATAATTTTCTAGAAATAATATAGTTTTTAATAATGTTGTGTGATTTTTTTATTTATAAAACATAAAAATATAAAAAATAAAAATATTTATCCAATAAAATTTATTCTAAATTTTACTTAATATCCTAATATTTATAGGTTATTTTGGTAAATAATAATAATAATAATAATATCATAATGATATTAAAATGAATATAATATCAAATTATTTCATAAATATATGAATTATATAAATAATTTTTTTCAGTTTCAAAATAATTTTATAAGAATTTTTTTGTAAAAGTTCAAAATAATGTTTTGATTACATACTTATAAAATGGTATAAGTGGAAAAAAATAATTAATAATATTGTAACATTTTTTGTTTTGATGATAAAAAGTTTTAATTCTATGATAAAAAAGAATAACATTTAGAATATAATTAATAAGACTCAATATTATTCAAAAATATCTTTTTTAATATATTTTACTAATAAAAATAGTTTAGTGGATTCATGATATGAGTTTGTTTCCTTGAAATGGGGAAATAATAACATTGTGATATAATTAGTTTATCGTATCCTTCAAAGTGAAGCAAATTTTAGTCCTCCCTCATGTTAAATTCTTTTGTATATGAATATATTTGAATGTATGAATCAATTTTATGTATTATAATAATATTTAAATAATATTAAATTTATCGTGTTATAAAAATGAAAAAACACCACATTATTATTATTAAATAATTTTTTTAATATATCAAATAAATGGGAAATGATAATTATGTTATAGAAGCATGAATTTGATATATCCTGAGAATATGTTTTTAATCAAGTATTATTGGTTTGGTTGAGGATTTATGTATAAGATTTTTAGGATTTTTATGATGATATGTAATATGATCGTATGGTAAAAAAAAAATTTATTCACTATATATCCCACCGTGTATACCACCTTGTTTATAACACACTATGCCTTTTCTATACTTGATAGTCATGATTTATATAGAAACACCACAACTATGGTTGTAAGGATATATATAATAATAGATTTTATATAATGATTATTTTATGGTGAAGGATTCGAGGGATAGATAATTATTTGGTGGTTGGATATCATACCAATCATATTTTGAGTTGTTGATAATGGCCTCTATGGATTCTTATAAAAATTTATTTTTCCATTCTTACAACTTGTATGAAAATAGATTCCTCATTTAAGATAAATTGAGTATATTTATATTAATACCTATATATAATATATGAAATATTCTATTCTATCTATATAAAGGGAATGGGATATATTAAAATTCATATATGAATTCATTATGATGTATTCATCGACCAATTCAGTTTATACTCCAATATATTATAATATATGAGAATGATATATTACATTAACATAACCTATGTTATATTTTACATTTATATCCTAGATAATGTTATTTTATTTTTATACATATTGTTATATGATAATTATGGTGGACATTGGTATTGATATATATGTATATGATAGAGATAACATCAAATCCATTTATTTGGTTGTGGGAAAATGGATTAATTACTAGATCCTCCTCTCCATATAATTTTTAGTATTTATGTATGGATTTTTTTAATGAAATGTGGGTTCACACATTGTGGTTATTATAATGAATACTTTTTTTTATCAAACATTGATATCAAAAAAAAATTCCTGTGGTTATCTGGAAGACATTTATGATAAAATTTTAATTTTATATATGTCCTATTTTGTGGTCAAAAATTATGATTTATTTCCCTGAAAGAGTTTTGGAGATAGATAAAATGTGTTTTGAGTATGATTTCACATGTTGATGCATGTGAATTTATATACGGTATAATTTTTTATATTCAATGAGGCTTATAGTGATAGTGGTATAATGTATGAAATGTTCACAAAATTTCTCACCTAGTTTACTAGTTTAAACTATTTTATTTACATTATTTCGATATAACAACAAATGTTGTGTGTCACAAGATCATTTTAATTTTCTAGGAATTTATCCCATCATTCAATAATAATTGTTTTATTTACCTCCCGCTAATCAATCTATATTATTTCTATTACAATAATAATAATATGATGATTTTTTTTGTATCAATATCTAAAATAATTTTTAAAATATATAATGATAATTTTAGAATTTGGAAAAAAATTTCGGAGGATTGGTAAGACTTGAATATTTTTAAAATGTATATCACATATCTTAAATCATTTAACATTGAAAGAGATTATTTGGATTCTTATATAAATAGGTTCAACCTTCATACATGGGTGTCAATTTAATATATAGATACTCAGTATTTGAAGACCCCCTTTCACTCTCAATCAATAATACTCTAATTGATGGTTTTAGATGGACATAGTTTGTTGTGATGGCATTCTCAAGAATCAAAATAATCATATTATTTTATGGATACCCTAATTTATAGTAGTTTGTTAGTTTATACCGATTTATCTCAATCAAGAACACATGATGAGATTATACCAACCTGATTGACTAGTAATATGTATATAATATTATCATTGATATATTAATAATTCAAAATGTATTAATGTATTATGGGATTAACAGAGTTTTATATTTACTCATCCATTTTGTTTTTAATGATATTAATCATTCCAATAATATTCAATGTTTTTTATTTTAATTTATTATTATAACAAAAAATGATATTGTAGAATATTTTAGGATATATTGGAATCTCAAATTAATGAAATTTAATATGTTTCCCTTTTATTTCCCATTTTTGGTTTCTAACAAACCCTTTAGTTTTTATATTGCCCTTGATTATCACATATATTGTAAAGGGAATATATTTTTATATATAATGATGATGTAAGTTGTACAAGGTTAAAAACACTAATATTATTATTCTGGGAATGGTTGAATTCAATTAATTTTTTTGTTATGTTTATAATATTTTTGTTGATAAAATAGATCATGATGTGTGAGTATAGGGGAATCACATTTGGTTTCCTAAAAATGTTTAGTTATTTTGGGTATTATGATATAAAAACAATTGGGCTTACAGTTATTGGTAGATAACTTATATTTTTTCAGAACTACATATACTATGTCTAGTATTATCTTAGAAGGATAGAATCATCAAACTATTTAAATCAAATCATTATATGAATTTTTAGTGTTAAGGGTTTAGATTACATTATGGGTTTGTAATATGGTATGTTAAAATTTTGGGAAATATTAGTAGAAATTTTTCAGAAGCACTATGTTGGAATTATTTATTTATTGAAAGAGAATATAATAACATCAATTATATATATAAATTGTTTCAGATTCTCTACCTTAATATGATATATGTAAAAACAAAATTCAATTTTTTTATGTTAATAATTTTCAATCTATTAAAATAAATATATATAGTTATAATATAATTATTTTTTATTCTAATTAAAATAACAATTTCATAATAAGAATACATTATAAGTACATCTTATAAATAAGTCACCTGCAACCTATAAAAACAAAACCACTATTTTATTTCATTAACATATAACATTGTATATTATGGATAAATAAACAAAAAAAATAAAAAAAAATATTATAATGGGTTAATAAATGAAATATGTAAAAGATGAATAATTTGAAAATTCATAGGGTTGTGGTCTCATGAACATAAAAAACCTATGAAAAAAATAAAAAATAAAAAATAATACATTATAAATATGATTTTATTTTTTATAGTGCAGTGGTTATTTATTATGAAATATAAATTAATGATGAATGATTGAAATATGACATATTTATATGATGTATAAACCTTATTTGACTCTTGGATTACCAATATAATCATTGGAATAATAGTATGACACTTAGAATGGTAACTCGCCCGTTATAATTGTAAAATAAATTTTAAACAATACATATAATTAATAGAGTATGAATATTTAAATATTCTATTTCTATAAAATATATATTCAAATTAATAAACATAGAGGAATATAAAGCATATATTCTTAACAATGTTCATTTTAATTAATTCTTTAAGAAAATATTTTTTAATAATAATTATATATAAAAAATAACAATGATAAAAATTAATATAATAAATTTATTTATTATAATCTCCATATAGACATTATCCTTGACTGACTTTTTGTTATTTTTTAAAAAATCATTGATTTTATAGTGAAATAAAAAATAAAACATTGTTTTAATAATAGTTTTGTTATTAAATAAAAATGATGTAATTATTATTTAATAAAGTCATGATATTTTTCACCTACAATGATTTTAATTCTATAAATAATATATATAAAAACATTAAAATTAATTTATTAATATAAAATGTAATTTTTAAACTATTAAATGATAAATAATTCCCTCAAAAACTATATTTCAAAATTTTTATTTTATATATTATAAAATAATAAATTATTTTTTGGAGTGGCTTATAAATTATAAAGATATATATTTTTAATAAAATAAAAATCACATTTTCATATATAACCACTATATAAAGGCTTTGTGTTAAAATAATAAAAAATATCCCATTGATACAAGTATAAATATACTCTCTCATGACTATGTTATATGAAATTGAAATCCATTTCATAGAAAAATATATATAAGATTTCCATCTCTTATGTCTTTTTATTTCCATGAAGATATTATTCTCTCAAATCCCTTTTATCCAATAAAGACATAGATCTGTTGCGAATGTGTAAACATTACAAAAGAGGTAATCTCTATGTCCCGTTATTTTACATTTTTCCATTGTCTTTCTCGATATAAACTTATACCTTCCTAAAATAATAACTTCTCTTTAATTTAAGATATTAAATATATTATTATAGGGTAAAAATTATATGGTCCATTCATATATTTTGTAGCCTCTCCCTGTTTATTGAAACTTCCAGAAAATGGTCGATTTTATCTATATATAATGATGTTTTCATTTCATTTGGTATCAAAACCTTTAAAAAAGTGTCAAATATATATATATATATTATCATGATAAACTATAGTGATTGTAGTCTATTTTTAATGTATAAATTTATCTATCCCTATTTTTAATAAATTCCCATTGACGGTCGGTTAAACCACCTTTAAGGATATTGTAAATTCATTAATCATTACATCATTAATGGTTAGTTATCATGCCCTATTTATAATATTTGATATTTAATATTTTTTATTTATATTATTGAAGTGTTAATTTAACTAATTGGAGAATAGAAATTAATCAAAATCATAAATTCAAATTGAAATATAAACAATTCAAACGTGAATGTCATCAAAAAAAATTTATCTTTAATAATAGCTTAATAAATAATTACTATTATAATTTATTAACAATTTCAAAAAACACTTTATTATAAATCTTTATTTTTTAGTAAACATGTGTTAATTATATAGGAAGAGTAAATTTGATGAAATATAGGTGGAACTAAGGATAATTGTTTTTCACTCAATCCTTATTTCTGAATTATGTTTCATTGTAAATTATTTATTAAAAAGGTGTTTATATATTTTATAATAAAATTATAATATTTATTTTTTATTGACATTTTAAATTGTTTTACATTAATTATAATATACATTTCAATAAATTATACTCATTTCATGTAATATAATAGTATTTTGGAAACAATTGAACAAGGATTTTTTATTTAGGGGTTATCATAATTTTTTTCATAATTAATATGGATCTTTTAAAATGCATCCAAAATGTATTTTGTGCTTATTTACATTTCCTTCATCTAGGAATAGTCATTTCCTTATTCACTAGGATCATTTAAAAGTCGCAAACTATGATTTTTATATTTCATTTATTTTAAAAACATTTTATTGATTTTCTTATATTTATACGTCATCTATTAATGAATTTTTCTCTTTTATTCATTAATGTTTTTATAAAAATCCAAAAATAATTGTTTAAATCGTTATTTTGGTGGACATAATGTTTTTTAGTTGAAATATTCTTTAAAAAAAATTAGAAAAATTATTTTAATATAGTATTTTTTCATGTTTATGTTTTACAGACATTTTCATTGCATATAGATTTCATGATTATTATAATATTTTGATGTCAAGGGGACATACATTTTTATTCTCCTCAAATATATTTCCTATATATATCACAATATACTATAATTCTTTTACATGGAATAGTAATATTTGTATATGATGTTATGCATGGACAAGATACAGTTAACATGGATCACAATCTGAAGCATGTACATGATAAAATTCATTGTGCCAATTATTTTATGGTGAAACAATAATAACCTTTCACTTATTTTTAGGAAATTTCATTATGATATATGTTAAAAATTATTATAATTTCAATATTTTTATTATATATTATGCTGTTATGGCTTATTTTTCTAGTATGACAATATGTATTACCTATAAATAAAAGGTTATTCAATATTAACAATTATTATTATTTTTATATTCCATATTCATATCCCTATTTGTAATCCCACGGAAAAACAATTAATGATATTTCAGTACCTCACATTGATTTATTCTACACATTTTTCTCATTATATTCCCATATTATTATTTCTACTAACTTATTCATTGATGTGTATCCCCAAGAGATGTTTTTTGTTTGGATGGGTTAAGTCATCTTATATAAGAATCAAATTAAGGATTTGTTAATTTTTTAAAAATGATGGGTATGAAGAAACATTTTTATTTTGAAATCAAATTCCTCTTTCTATATTTGTATAGGGAGTCACATTACAAATCCCAGACACCTACGGAAAATATTCCTACATCATGCCTACATCACAGACTTCCCAAATCATTCTTGTGTCATTGCCTACACACAAAATGGCTACATCACTGTTACCAATGTTATCTCATGAATTACATCATATATTATAAATACTGGAATATGATTTCCTGAATTTCAAACCCTATTCATTTGGAAACATGTTTATGAGGTTTTCCACAAAATCTCTACCCAACATCAAATTGTGTGTACATTTTATTCTCAACTACCATCGGGGGGACACGACCTTTCCCTAAGCATATTATATGTTACCCAACTCGAAAATATTTTTGAATCATCCCATGAACTATACTCAGAGTGTTAAAGACTATACAGACTCAATCATGTGATATTTCCCAATTATTTGATTAGTATTATTATGGATTTATATAAATTTATGTTATAATATTGTCCTTAATCTAAAAGAAAAAAATGGGATTATAATCATGTTCGAATATATATATTTTAATGTTTTATATGTATCTTTCATAATTGCTTCACTATATCTGAATATACTCGTATGTGAAATTTTTTTTGATGTGATTTGGGATAAATTAGATTACAACTAGGAATATGATAGCATTATAAAGGTGACATTTTTTCTTGTTTTTTAAAAACATATATTTTTATTTTACGACGTATGCAAATGAAAACATTTGTGTGTATTTAGTCAAATAGATAATTATTTTAGGATCTATCAATTGTATAAGAAGTATAATTTATTATATAATGTTTATTTAAAATATCATGTTGATATTTCCAAAATTTTATAATTCATTCGTGGTGCCACTAGAAGAAAAATATTATATGGAAAGTTATATTATTTATAGACAATAAATCTTAACTATATATAATATATATATGATGTCAATGGAATATTAATGATTTAACCCATAGAGATTGGATTAAACGAAATAGAGAAACATAATCTATATAGAAGTGGGTATTCATCAAAATATATTGGTTTAAATTTTTATTAATCATATTTATACCAAATTCAAATGAAGTAATACAAGGTTTAATGGTAAGAAACTATTTGAATGATTTAAATATGGAAATGTATGATAAATTTTTTTGAGGATTATGAATAACCATTATGGAGATAGTTAGCATTATACTAAAAAAATACAATATAAGTTCCCCACTTAAATTAGTTATTAATGATGGAAAAAATCATGAAGAATGATTAAATAAATTACATTAGGGTTTAAAAAAATTATCGTTATTATGTTTAATATTATGAAGGTGACAAATAGTTAAAATAATATTTAATGGACACATTGATTAAAATGGAATATATATTTCAATATAAAACAGAAGAATAGGAAAAACTAGAAGGGATGAAATATCTCCATATTTATATCTAATGTGATCTTAAAATGCTTGATTTATAAAAGAATATAAAAAATATGACAAATATCGATGGATTATTTTGAATATTTTAACCAAATTAAATAACACTTGTTATGTTTAGATTAGGAAGTGGATGAAAATGGTGTACCATAAATAAATACAGAGAAGTAATAAATTTCAATTAAAAAATAGAACAAAAATATAACAAAAATTGTAACCTTAATTATTATATAATTAATCGAGTGAATAAGTCTAATACCGTTGAAAAAAAAGGAGAAAATGAAAAAAAAATATTGGTATATTGAAAATAGGTAGTTCATTTATGAAATTTAATTTAATGGTATAAAATAGAATAAGATGTTTAAATGATGTTTTTGAATGTTCAAATTCCCAAAAACATGGTAAACTATTTTTTAGGATTTGATGGTGAATCATCCACATCTCACGTAGTTAGTTCAAATTAAAATATAATGTAACACATTAAAAATAACACACAACCATGAATAGTTAATAAAAAATCATTGATCTATTCATAATTAATAGATATTTTTATGTGTTGTTATAAGATACCCACTAATAAAGTTCTAATTTTGTGGCTAATTTGGTCACTTCATGACATATTTTGAGGTGGTAAAAATATATTTAAATAATAATATTATTCTATCCATAAACTTATCATTAGAAAATATATTAAATCTATAATTATAAAATACTTATAAAGATAATGTCTCTATTTATATAAGTTTGTTTATAAAGATACTGATTATAGTTAATGATGGTGTGGGAAACCCTAATAAATGTTCAATAATAATAGATTAAAAATAAATGAAAATAAATAAACTGATTAGATAATTTCCCCTTAGGAAGGGTCATGATTGTACTATGTTTCATACACTAAAAAGAATGAGGAGGGACCTATACTTGTATTAATGGAATAAAAAAAGTTATGGAGGAAAATAAAAAAATAACATTATAATCATGTAAATTTTTATATGTGTGATGAGAAAAAGATATAAAATAATGATATATAGCAGGTTCTCAACCCACATGACTGAAAATAAATCTATTTTGATGACCTTGATGTTTAGTTTTGATGGAATGGTTGTTTTGGAAATAAAGAATGATTGGAAATTAAAGGAAGAGGAAGGATAAAGAATAATTTCTCTAAATTTCCAAAAAATAAAGTGTTCATGTTAATCGAAATTGAAAAGAAATTTTAGGTAATAATAATTTATATGACACATGTAATGGAAAATAGTTTAATAATATATTCTTCTTAATCAATGGTTAGGGTGTAAATGCAATGAATAATGGATATGATAAAATAATTTTTTTTCAAGTAGAATGAATGGATAATAAATACATTCTCATATAGGAGGAGTAAAATAGTTTATGGGATTTATTGGATTAGTTATATATAAAAAATCATAAAAAGTATTTCAATAATGAATTTTATAGTTTCAATTCCCATATTCATGTTTTCTCATGAAAAAGATGTGAGATTTTTGAGAGGGAAGATGGTGAAAAATATCTGTATGAAATTTATTAAGTTGGAATAAAATTTGGTTAACTTTTTCTAAAATATTCTAATAGATATAATTACATGCTTTAAAAAATTAATTGAATGGTAAATTAGCTTCTTTTTTTATGAGTGTAATTATATTGGTTTCATTATGTTAATGAAAATTTAGAGTGATGTGATTGAATGCATCTAATTGTTTTGGAGAATATCATAAAACTAAACTAGAAGAATTATAAAAATTCTCCATCTATGAAATGGTTAAGAGTATATATATTTTTAGGTGAAAAACAATTTATAGAAAAAATACATTAATTATGAGATTTTTTAGTGATTTATATAAAATAAAATGAATTTATTTACAGATAATTTGATAGGTGAATACCATTGAATAAAACTATACTCATTTTGATTATTTTATTTTAATATAATGATAAAGAGGCAGGGAAATAAAATAATGAAACACTAAAGGGTGTTTAGGCATAAATTGTATTTCAAAATTAAGGATTGAAATCGAATATAGTCTACATATATGACTAATTGATAACATTTAATAGGCTTCTCATAAAGTATTAACTCTTATAAATGCTACAATAATAGGACGATAAACATGATAGATGTCAATAATATCAATGTGATAGGTAAAAAAGATACAAAATACTTAAAAAAATACAGAATTAGATGTATTCTATAGAGAATATGATGAATTTGTGGGTATTAATATTAAACCTTATAAATTAGTAAATGATGTGTATTATGGGGAAAAATATGAGAAATATGTGGTTTTAATAGAGTGACATTCATCTACTCGATGTAGAAAGACAATATATGAATTATAATAATCCAATACTTTTAGTGATAAATATATCTAACACCGTCATGGGGTATATGGATAGTTAAAATAAAAATCTATTATAAAAAAAATTGTAACATTTGATTACATTTCAATATAAAAAAAATATATCAAAATATAGGACAAATTGAGAAAAAATATTCGTACTTATGGGAAGTTTGAATGATCACATTGTCAATGAAAAAATTTGGTGTTAAAAAATATATATGATGAACATAGAAAGGTGATTCAAAAAATTCTAGTATAATTTTTAAAGTATATTATAAAATATTATGGTATATATACGGTTTAAAAATTCACACTTTTTGATATATATGTGGTAATTAGATTTTTCTTGGCCATTATGATTTATATTATTTAATTTTTACGAAAATTGATATCGAGATATTAGAATTTAATATATTGATCAATGAGTATTTCATCATTGAACAGCTGTTAGGAATTTAAATTAGTGATTATGAAGAAAATTTTTAGCAATCCATGAAATAATTATATAACAAGAATTAATTACTAAAATCTTTGTATTCATTGTTGTAATCATACTTGAGGACAGTATAATTAGATAGAGGTAACATTGGTCTCAAAGTCATATTAAATTAACTTAATGAAGAGAAATTTTTGGTAATCATATTTTTTGATGATATCATATTTTTGAAAAAGAATGTGGAAATTTTTGGAGGTAATATATAACATATTGTAATTAAAGTTAGAAATTTCCATGTTGGGATATATTACTAAATTTCTCAAGATATTATTGAATTATATAATAGTGATCACATTTATTTCATAGATGGAGTAGGATATGGAGTGGATGGAAATGTTACATATTAATGACTACTATCCCATTTCAACTCCACATAATGTATTTTAATAAACTTGAAAATAAAGAAGATATGAAAATTCATCAATCAGCCCTTAAAAGAGATAATGATTGCGATATTATTGTGCTTGAAAAAAAATCATGCATTGTTTATACTACTCGTTAAGCTAAATAATTTCAATCTAACATAAAGGATTAAAATATCACTTTTAGGAAAAAACTATGAAATATATTCAAGGTACCCCAGTTTACAGTATGTTATTTAATGATCAAAAAGTCAATGTATTATTGGAATATATTATGGGGATAGAGATTTTATTGATCGAAAACAAACAAGGGGAATCATTACTAGTTAAAAACAATTAAATATAATATTTTAATGATAAACAAGTGAGAAAATAACTTAGTATATACAGATCAGAGTATATTATAGTTACATTGGCTTCAACAAAATTGATTGAGATAAAATAATAATAAATGGATTGTTGTGAATATATGAATAGAAATATGTACTTTTATTATGAAAAATATAAAATACTATAAAATAATAGTCTACTATAAAATTATGAAATGAAATATCTAGAAATATGAAATTAATTGTTTCTATAAAATGTGGATCAATATGTTTTTCGTAGGGGGTCAGAATCAAATAAATCATCAAATGGTGGATATATTTACTAAACCATTTTACACATATAAATTTGAGAATCAATAATATCTTCTCATTTCTGAACTATAACATAAAAATATATCATTTATCTTTCAAATGACTTCTACTGTCAATTAGTCTCACAACTCACACCCCAGTCATAAATAAACTATGAAATTATATTATTTAAATATGACAATTATAAAAATTTAATTGGTTTATTTGTTATGAATTGAAATAAAAAAAATTGATAAATATATGTATAAATTATTTACATACCAATAATAATAATCTCATTAAAAAATTATACCTTTATCTATTTTCTAGTAGGAAGTATTTAAGAATAATTCATTTTATTCCATAATAATACATTTATTATAGGTTATTTGTGTTGAAATAATTAAAAGTAATTTATAAATATTTTAGTACTTAATTTATGATAAATGAAAATTGTTTTTCAAAATTACCACGTCAAATGTACAATATGTGGAATTTTGGAGATTGTTTAGAATTTGTTTATTTTAGTTGAAACTGAAAAAAAATATTTTCCAAAAACTATACATTTTATGAAATTATAATTTCATATGAATAAGATGAAATATTAATAATCTTTTTTAATAGATGTGATATTTATTTTATAAGTAAAATAAATTAATTAAATATATTATTTTTAACATAGAAATATTTTCTTATTATTTTGGAAATCTATGTAATGTTTTTGTTATAGAAAACCAATTGTTGTCCTTCTCTCTTAATGAAATATTTACACATTATAATATATATTTAGATTTACATAATATAAAAAATCATCTTTTTTTAATATTTATTTAATACTTTCATTGTAATAATAAATTTAACAGAATTTGTAGTAAAATAAATTTTATGCATAACAAATAATTTTTATGAGTTTACATTGCATTATGCACACATATATATAAAAACTTTCTGCCAATTTTGTATATTTAAGCATGTAAAATGGATTCTTGTATTTATAATCATAATATGTAATATTTTTTAAAATTTTTAATATCATTGTTTTTTATAATGAAACATAAAATGAAAAAACAATTATCACTATAGTGAAGGATAAAATGAGATTATTTGAGGGTAAAGCTAAGAGATAAGTGTAAAAATTACTCAGTAAAATATCTAAATATTAATTTATGGAGATATTATGACTATATAATTTAATAGAATATTATTCATATACTTGTTTGACACTTTCAATGGAAAAAATACATTGTTTTATCTAAATAATTTTACGTAAATCCATGTATGCCCCTCCACTCTCATATATGGGAAAACTCATCTACTCCTACATTCCTAAATTATAATACATTAATATATGTAAAAAATACCCAAAACCTTATTATTATTTTTTAATTTATTATATATCTCATGTATTTCTCTAAACACTATCTTATGAAAGATTCAGGTGTTTTCCAAAGGAGTTCATTTGAAGAATTTGTACCCATCATTACAAACTGTTTCAAAGTTAATACCTTCTTCTACGTAATCTAATGTAATGGTTTGAAACCTATAATACTTACAATAGTATCATAAATATATATATATATATCCTACTGATATAATGGTATTACAATTCTCCCCCATCATTCAACCGAAATTAAAATGATTGTATCACATGTACATATGTGTCGTTTATCGCCTCCATATAATGATGTGATTTCACTTCCATCCCCACATATCATGGTTAGTTTTAATGATTTAATTACATAATTTCTAATATATTTTTAATATAATATTTATTATATAATTTTAAAATAATAACTTCTTGGTTTTCTTTTTCCCATTACATAATTGAAGTACCATTCATACATACATATGGGCAACCATATCACTATATAATATATTTAATTTTAAATTTCCTCATTTAATATATTATAATAAAATTTTATTGAAATAAAATTTATAAAAACTATTACTGTCACAAACCAGCCCGAGTCGACCCTGAACCAGTCACCCAGGCCAGCCCGTGACAAGTCCCGAGAGGCTTTCCCGATCCTCCAAGGATGTCGACAATCCCAAAGGGCATCAATAGAGTACACAAGGGAACAGTTTCTCACATACATAAACAATAAAAAAAATAGCGGAAATAAAAAGACAGCCCAAAATGAATTTATATAAAAATTTAAGTAAACATTATGTGTACAAGAAACTAAATGTAAAACAAAATCAATATCTCAACTGAACAATCCTGATGACCATATAAATCCATGTGACAATTCTGGCCACTCTCCAACACGATGATCAAATGTCTTCCAAGGTGATCGAACTCAAGCAAAAACCTGCACAAGGGCTAAAAAAATAAGAAGACTATTGGAGTGAGTATTAATACTCGGTAGGTTAGCCCGGTATTCTATTCCCAAGGAAATTCCTTTCAAATAAAAGAAACATAAATTTAATTTTTGAAATATAAGATATATAAGTATGTTTTTCAAATTATGTTCTGTGCTATAATAGTTATCACAAAAAAACATTCATGTTTTATGAACCAAAAATGCAAGTAACAATTTTTCAAAGAGGTTCAACTTCTAAATGAAAATTGTTTTAATGTGGGATTATTTAAAGAATTTTCACTTTAAAAAAATCACACACACTAATGAAATTACCAACCAAACACACCTATGACGACGGTGACTACAAAAGTTCCAATGAGCACAAGTCATGGGAACACCCATAGGTACTAGTCAGTTTTGAGCCCCAGGAACCTCGTATCTCAATAAAAGTAACCATAATAAATATTCATTCTCATGCACGAGACACTAGTAGGGAACATACCCATAACATATTGGTCCCCAATCATCATCATCATCATAGTTTAGTTAGTGTTGTCATCGTCAAACTTTTGATGTGAAACAGGGGCCAAACTCCACAGAATCACTGGCATACTAGTACAAGTCTGCCCACCTAGATACCCGGGGTTCCATTTAGTGCTCAATAAAGTTACACTTATTATAAAATACACATTTATCATCCAAATTCCATTAGCAACCCATAAAAACAAATATCCCGTATACTTTTTTCGCATTTATTATACGAATCAACAAACCACTAAATATTTTCGTAAAATAATTTCATGAAGTGTATTGAGTCTTTGCACATAAAACTAATTCAAATACACTATATAAATTATAAAAACACTTTAAAACCAAACCTAATAATATTTGGAAGCCTTAAAAAAATTTAATAAAATCATTTCATGGACCATAAAACAATCCCAATTGCACAACATGGTATATACCAGTAAAACACTCCTTTATTTTTAGGAAAGGCCAAACAGGCCTTTAAACATTTTTTCAAAACAAACGTTTGACGAAGTTATGCATTTTAATTTTATTAATGAGGTGTGTAAAAACCATTTATGGAATAAAACCACATTCATAAATCCTTTAAAACATTTAGGTGACATATTACAAATACAACCATTTTTATAAGAATGTGAAACGGGCCATTTTTCGGCAACTTGGGCCAAAACATGTTGTAAAAAAACCAATTGATTGTAAAACAAAATCAAAATATCAAAGCCATATAAGTATCCCTAAATTATTTTAAAACATGCTGCCAATATTTTTAAAAATCCAAACAAATTATTTTAAATTCCACTAGATAGTTAAAATCCAACCAGGCAATTTACCGTACACATGGCATGAACTCTTTAATAAATCAATTTATGTTAAGCACTTAAAAATGGATAAAACACCAATTTAATGCCATAATTTTATTCAATATACTAACACATATTAAAAATACCATAAAACAAGTGTGAAATATCATTTAATAATTTATCAAACTATAGGAGTACACATTTAAACCTAAACAACTATATTATTAACAAAATAAGTCATAAAACATAATTTGAAAAAAAAACATTTAGAACCAAAGATTTAAAACTTATCATATCATATAAATAAGGATATAATATAATTAAAATGTTGAATCTTAAATGATGAAGGTTTGTGTAAGGGGTATCCTACCTCAAATCCTTGGCTTAAAAGAAACGCACACCACAAATCACCCATCAAGGGATTATAAACCCTAAAACTATGAATATCAGACCTAAATGAATATAAAATCTTTCAAAAAACATGTTATAATAGAAAAATAGGTCAATAATGACTAGGGATATTATTAAACAATGAAAAATTTAAAGGAGAAAGAAGAGGGGGGATAAAGGAGTTTGAATCTCACCTTCTCCCCAAAAAAACTGTTCGTATTCCATTAGATCTGCACCCATAGAGAAAAGGGTATGGGATGAAACTTCATGGAGAGTATCTTAAGGTATATACTAACCTGGTAAAGAATATATGTTTGAGAAATAACACGAACTTAATGATTTATGTATAAAACTGTTTACCTTAACAATTATGGGTGATTTGAGGTATCCTGATCAATTTTGCCCTAATCCGAAAACCTTATGAGCTCCAAAGAGGGTAAATTTTATGAGGGTGAGTATAGGGTTATTGGAATATAGGGGGAGGTGGAATGAACTAAAAATATTAAAAAATGAAATATATATAAAAGAAACCTATTATTTATTTAAAACAGGAAATGAGACCATGGGATGGCCCAATCCCTAAATAAGTAACCCTAATTCACCGTTATTATGAATTTATATGAGGTACTAAAGGATAAGTAAGTTTTAATATATCATTATAAGATAAGTGGGAAGTGGAATGGGTGAAAAGGTTCAAAAACAAGAGAGTTATAAAAGAAAAAAATTCAGTTTTTAAAACTGGGAATGGGCCCACGGTTGGCCCAAACCATTAAGTAACCACTCTTTCTTCAAAAACTACAAACAAGAAATGGGGATCCCAAATTAGGTTGGTTAAACATATATGAAACTTAAAAACTCAAGATTCATCTCACCAAATACCCATGAAAAGTATCTGGATTTCCAATGGACCAGCTCAATTCAAAGACAAAAAAACTATGTGTGAAAATTCTCTCCACCATTAAAGATTTCCACCCCCGGAAAGCCATAACTCTTTCTGGCTGAAAAAATAAACACCTAAGGATTACATAAAAAAATAATACAGCCTATAAAGATAAGTAGATATCAAACACCAAAAATGAAACTTAATACTCTTTCCCACACAAAACACAACTCACAAGGACGTCTGGAGAATCAACGGAAAGATGAAGCCATCACCTCCACAACCAAGCCAAGAACCCGATTGTTGGGACTTCTCCCAATTAAGCCAACCATGACCCAAGCCAAAGAGCACTAAAAAACAAAATATTATAGGGGATTCAAGAATGTACCCCCCACCATTAAGTAACAAAGAACACTAGAAAAGTTCTTAGGATGGAAATCCATGAGTCCCATAGTGGGTCTCCAACACCATTAGAATCCAACTAGCAACGAACAGACAAGAATTCAACATGAGCTAGAATAGGGCCTCACTGACAGAAGCCCAAAAAAACATACCTTAAAAAACCTACAATACCATTTTAATAGGGTTACAACATGTACATCTAAACCACCCACTCCCAAACGGAGGGCACAAGAACTAGGCCAAGAATTTCAACATGGATCTGGACCCCCACCACTAGGGGAGGGGAGGGAAGGGGAACCAATAATTAGTCCATTGAAACTACAAAAGAAACAAAGTAACTACACAAAAATTTCCACCTATGAATAGGTAACACCAAGACTGCAACCGATTTTCACAGGAGGTCCACACAAGGACTTTGATCAAAAACCCACATCCATGAAGGAATAACCATTGACACTCTGTGAGGGGTAAGTCCACTGCACTAGTTGCGGCAAAAGGAAGTTAAAATAAATGAGGAACCAAAACATTGACATAGAAACTAATATACCAAAATATATGAGGAAGGATCCTAATCGATCACTCCACACCTCTGTCGATTTCCTGGCTACGTGAAACGCTTCACTCCGTGGCTTATGGCTGGATCCCTGATTCTTGAAGCATTTGTTGCACCGCACTTAGGTGATATGGATCACACCACTCAAAAAAACTCACTTTATCACCAAAAAAACCGTAATCTAAACAGTAACTCGTAGATACATATCAAAATTCTATCACACTCTGAACGAGGGGAATAATTGACAAGGAATACGGCAAAACACATCAACATCACCGAACACAACTGCTATGTCCAAAAGAATTATCTTGACCTAGAACACTTTTAATCGATCATAAATGGCTCAATATTCAAAAAAATATGTTGTCGAATCATCCAAATAGTTGGATTTAACATTTTAAATTAATCCTTAGGTTGATCAGCAGGAAATACTTCCAATGGAGAACTATACAAGGCAACATCACAACATCAAACACATCTTTAGAAACCCAATGAGCATTTCTCAAAAACTGAGCCACCAAGAAGATCTCATCCCGAGATACCAAAAGAGTATCAATTCAAGATCACAAGGAAGATAACTGAATAAAAAACTATTATAATAGATAGAAAAATTAAGCCACATAACCATTGGTTATAAAAAAAGGCCCCAATTTTTCAGCTCAAAACACTTTTGAAAAACAAAATAACTTGGTGGGTTTCCACATTCACCCAAAGTGTTTCATCAAGTCTCACCCATATGCACATTTCTATGCCACCCTAGGCACCCAACCACCATGCCATATTTGTCATCCTTCAAGATATAAATATAACCATGCATGTGAGCACCCATGAAAACACCTAAGGCTAAAACAAAAAAACATCATTCCAAAAAACATTTACCTTCAAAAGGAACACCAACCACCAAGTCAAAAACCCTTTTCATATATAACAAAAAAAATACCGCAATTCATTAAGAACCATTTTCATAAAAACCTACCAGTTTTCATTTTTAACCACTTTTGAAATAACCATGCCACTCCAAACAACCCCTTCCCATTCTTTTAAAAATTTAGCATGGAATATTTTCATAATCTGAGTTCCATTGAGAACAATACCCTTTCTAGGAAAACACAAACCAATCAAAACCAATTTCCAAAACTAATACATATGATTCAAAAACGTATTAAAATCCAAAAATATCCCATTTAAAACAATGAACCAGAATCACCTTAAAATTATTCACAATTTCAAAACAATTTATTACAAAAAACCCACAAGTTTAGATTATGGATAATCCAATCTCGTTAAATCATTTCCACTTCCCTCCATTTTTTTAACAAAACACAACCTTCCAAAACCATTATTATATTTAATTTATTGAGAACCCATTTTTTCACTTTTCAAAATCTAATACTTATTTAAAACCCATTTCGACAATTCTCACACAAGGATTTTTTAAAAAAAGTTCAAAATTCAAGAAAGGTTCAAGAGACCCAATTAAAGGGAACTAGTGTCGGTGGGTGACTTGACCATATGGTTGGCGGCCATATGTCAAACACAAAACCAACAACAAGAGACTTATTAAGACCATTCCCAATCTCCACATGTCTTTCCAATCCCTGCATGATCACGGAGGCCATTAGTCATACTCCCCATGTCATATCCCAACACCAAAAACTCAACAAGAACAAAGGACACTAATAAAACCAGACTTCCCATGGAAACCCGAGGATTAGAACAAGAAAGATTTCGTGATGCTCTTCTTTCCCTTACCCCTCAAGTCCCAACAATCCTACTCCATCTACCTTGACATCCCCAAAATAAAAATGGTTCTCTAAAAAGAAAATTATGCTAAGATCCGACCTCCTTTGATAACAATTTTTCACAAACTAGCCCGAGGCGACCCTAAACCGGTCACCCAGGCCAGCCCGCGACAAGTCCTAAGAGGCGTTCCCGATCCTCCTTGGATGGATACAAGCACCAAGGGAATCAATATAGTACACAAGGGAACTATTTCTCCCATACATAAACAATAAAACAAACAACGTAAATAAATGGACAGCCCAAAATGAATTTATATAAAAATTGAAGTAAACATTATTTGTACAATAAACTAAAAGTAAAACAAAACAAAAAACACAACTGAACATTCACAATGACCAAATAACTGCATGTGACACTTCTGGTCACTCTCCAAAACAATGATCAAATGTCTCCCAAGGCGATCTAACTCAAGCTGAAACCTGCACAAGGGCTAAAAAAACGAAGAAGACTATAGGAGTGAGTTTAAAACTTAGTAGGTAAGCCCAATATTCTATTCCCAATGAACTTCCTTTAAAATAAAAGAAACATCAATTTAATGTTTTAAATACAAGATATAAATGTATTTTTTTCAAATGATGTTCCACACTATAATAGATATCAGAAAAAAATGTCATGTTTTATAAACTTAAAATGCAAGTAACAATTTTTCAAAGAGGTGCAACTTCCAAATGAAAATTTTTTTAACGAGGGATTGTTTAAAGAATTTTAACTTTTAAATAAATCAAACACACTACATAAATTACCAACAAAACACACTGTATGCCGAAGATGACTACAAAAGATCAAATGAGCACAAGTCAGGGGAACACCCCTAGGTACTAGTCAGTTGTGAGCCCCAGGTACCTCATATCTCGGTGAAGGTAACCATAATAAATATCCATTATCATGCACGATCCACTAGAAGGGAACATAACCATAACCTAGTGGTCCCCAATTATCATCATAATCATAGTTTAGGTAGTGTTTTCATAGTCAGACTTACTATGTGAAACAGGGGCCAAGCCCCATAGAATCACTAGCATACTAGTACGTGTCCGCCCACCTAGATACCAGGGATTCCCTTTAGTGCTCAATCAAATTAAACATATTATCAAATAGAAATTTCAAATCCCAATTCCATTCCAAATCCATAAAAACACAAATAGCCCATAAACATTCTTAACATTTCTTACACGAATCAAAAAACTGCTAAATATTTTCGTAAAACAATTTCAAGAGGTGTATTGAGGCTTTGCACATAAAACTCATTAAAAAAATCTTTCAATTAGAAACACACATAAAAACAATACAAAATCATATTTGGCAGCCCTAAAAACATTTAATAAAATAATTTCATGGACCATAATACAATCCCAATTGCACAACATGATATATACAAGTAGAACACTCCTTTATTTTTAGGAAAGGCAAAACGGGCCTTTTAACATTTTCTCAAAACAAATGTTTGACAACGTTATGAATTTTAATTTTATTATGGAGGTTTTAAAACACCATTTACAAAATAAACCCACATTCATAAATCACTTAAAACACTTTGGTGACATATTCAAAATACAACCATTTTTATAAGAATGTGAAACGGGCCATTTTTCAGGAACTCAGGCCAAAACATGTTGTAAACAAAAAAACTAATTGTTTGTAAAAAAATCCAAATTTGAAACCCATAAAAGGATCCCAAAATTGTAACACCCCGAGATTTTATGAAAAATATTATTTTAATTTCATTAATGTCTTATGTTTTATTCTACACCAAGATTACCTTGCGCTATACGCAACACCGTATTAGCTTGCAGTATACGCAACCCTATTCTTGGACCGTGTTACACACAATTTTGATAATAGTTATTCTACACAACATTGAGTATATATATATATATATATATTAAATGTATAAATGAAATATGGTTGGATTCTGTTATACGAAACAATGAAGGATTCTTTCACAACACGCAACCCTGACTTGGCTTGCATTACACGCAATCACGACCTTCCTCGATAGCGTGTGTTGTACGCAATAGCGGGTTTTAATAAACAATGTTATATTATTATAATATTGTCATGAACTAGCCGTTATGAATAGTATTAACTAAAATTTGAATTTTATAACATTATTATTCATCTTAAACATTTCTAGAACATGGTATAAGAACAAAATAACTTTTTCGGGTAAAATAAGTATTTTTCAAAAAATGCAGTTTTGCCGCCTTTGGATGGCGCACCCACTTTAAATCTGGTTTTTGACGTTTTTATATGTTCAATTTGACAAAATAATATTCTTCTTTTGAATCAGGATATAAAAATTTACATTAGATAAAGTTTTGATATTTTTCCAATAACTTTCATATTTTAATGAATAGTAAAAACACGCTATATTTTAATTAAAAACAACTTTTTTCATCGTAATATCTTATGTGGTTAAATTGTAATATTGAATGGGTTTAAATTATAAATAGAATATATTTTTACCATTTAATATAATGTATGTCATTAGCATTGATTTTACCTTGAATTCGTATGTTAAATCAATTCAATCTTTTGCAATGTTTTAAACAAAAACCCGTTTTTATTCGACAACGGGATTAATTTTAATTTAATTTCTGCAACTTCTGTGTATGGAATTTTAAAAAATGGATTCCATATTTGGAATCAGTGGGTCCAAATTATGTTAATAAGATACTTTTTATTTTTGGGAATTATGAATAGTAACTACGGTAAATTTTATTTACCATAGTTAAAGGTAAATCGGGTAATTAAGGGTAAATATAATATTTTAAAAATACCCTAACAAATGTCAAAATCCTATTGGATGACTAAAAGTCGACCCATATCACCTAAGGGTCGGATTAGAATCATTTAATGAACATTTGTCTATGAAAATAACTTAATTATTATTAAAACCAAAGAAAGTGACAACATGTCACTCTCTTAAATTTTATAAGTATATTAATTTTAATTTAGTGATAAACTTCATGAAACTTAGAAAATGAATAGTCTACAGAAATATAATGAAATTATCTACATCATATAAATTTATTTATAATTTTTAGGGATTAAATAATTATCATTAATTATGACACAATAGTGATGCAGAAATTGTTTATCTAGTGAAAAATCAAGAATAATGTTTTTTTTAAACTAATAGTGACCATAAAATGCACAAATACCTAACCAAAACTTATTGGACATGTAAATGTAAACCATAAGCATCCAATGGTCGAATAATTGACCATTTGGAGCCTTATAAAAGCGATTATGACACTTATATTATTTTATTTTAAATGATGCCAAAGTTGTCACCTTCATAATTTAGTAAATATAACAATTTAAATATTGTGATTTTAAGATGATAAATTCGAGTAAAAGTATTATTGTGCAAGTTAATATATTTATCTTCATCAAAGAATTTTATTTTAAATTTTTATACAACAAATAAGTATATTAAATAATTATACAAAAATGATGTAGTAATTATTTTATTAAGAGATAAACCAAATAAATTGTTTTAAAAATAATAAAATAAATATTATATGAACTATTTAATGTGATACACTAATTTTATTGATACATATGACCTTTTATTAATATATTAAAGCTTTTATTTCGAACATATCTTCTGTATATATTTTATTTAAATTCAAATAAATGAATAGTGTCAAAATTGACACTATTGTTATTTTACAAAAATAACATATTATTAAATTGTTTAAAAATCACAAAAATATTTAAAAATTATAAATTTATATTTATATGGTCTATAATGTTATAAAGTAAACAATTATGGAAAATTCACAACAAATAAGTAATTATTTGTTATAATTTAAAATTTAGAATTTTATTACCACAAATAAACTTAAATAGATTAAATAAGGATAAATCAAAATGATAAGGTTTAAAATAAGATCCAAACATGTATAAATTTGATTGGTTGATGATATTACAACCCTATCTCATCTAATCTTCGAATATGAGTCATTTTTGGAGGTTTTTATGTGGGGTTAGATTTATTATAAATTAATATTTTTAAGAATTCCTAAGGTGCCCCTCTCCTCTCTTATAAAAGGGCACCTCCTCCCCCTCCTCCTCACAACAAATTGAGCACTCAAGCTCGGACAACCCCTGAAAAAATCCCTTCTCCACTTCCCTAGAATAATACTAGAGGTCCTGGTCTTCTTCAAAGTCCAATTTTAGTTCCCTAAGTGGAGGATTCAAAGAGGCGTTTCAAAGAAGAGGTAATATCCATTACTGATCTTTTCAATTTCTTTCTTCTTAAACTTCTTCTTCTTTAGTTGTTTCATTAAAAAGTAATAACATCAGTATTACTTACATACTGATATGTTATTATAAATATGAAACAACCCTAATCCACCTTCTATCCATCCTACGGAAAAAATGAAATCACCGCGCGTGCGTACGTACGGAATACCGTCTCCACGACGTGGTGTAATTTTTTTTTTCCACCACCACCTTAATAGGATGGGTATAATGGTGTAATGAGTTACTATATATGATTATTATAAAGTTATATTGATACTGAAATAGTCTACATACACTTCAACACAATTCCACGACCATGGGAACGATATCATCGGTCGTGCGTACGTACGGACTACCGTCTCCACGACGCGATGAGATTCATTCTCTACTTTAAACCATTCATGAATGATTATAAAGTATATATAATAAGTAATAATTAAATATATTACATAACAATGATACTGGATTTATTTGTATATATATGAATGTCATCTACTTAATTCAATTCAATTCAACAAGGAAACGAAAACAGTGTTCATGCGTACGTACGGACTACCGTCTCCATGAACGGTGTATTTCTTTCCCGTTAATAATTTATTATATATATGTATATCCTGAATATATATATATATATAAATCATGTTTTATGTTCTGGAATTAAGTAATCATGATCTAAGTAATCATATGAATAATTACAAGTCAAAACATGGATGACAAATGAAACAATTTTACCCAAAACGCTCTTTATCATGGAATTTACAAAAGAACGGGTAATATAAATTCATAAGTGAACCATATATGATATCATAACAATGAATATGATTCTTTAATAAGTAAATGACATTATTTAAATCATTATACAGGAGGTTCGGACACTTACGAAGCAAATCGGACCTAAGGTAAGGGAAATATCACAATCTCATTTTTATCCGAGATTGTTTATACGTTGGTATTTACTGAGGTGTATTTTATCATACAAATCTATGTTTCCTCAATATTTAATGTTATTTCCATCCATCTACAATTGTTTAAATCAAATCTTACCCTTTGGTGAGTTTTTAGTAAAAGATATGAAAGGAATCTTTTGTCGTTTTTCGTACGAGGTACTTTTTGACTTTTTCGACAAAAGTACGAAGAATGTTTTTTTTAACTTATACGGCATGAACGGATTTTTACTGTTTTATAAAGCCTTATTTTCATGAAGCTTCCTCTAAAAGATTTAATGACTATTTTCAATAAAATCTCTTTCTTTTAAAATTGCATGATGTTTTATGAAAAGAAATTGATTTTGAAGAAGAAAGGATATTTTCCTCAAGAATTCAATTCAAGTGTTTTATCAAAATTATTTTCCATCTAAGATAATAAAGGGTTCTGTTTCTATCCATATTTTTACATTGATTTGACTATGATGTGATGGAATTATGTTTATGAATTCCTTTATCTTATATGAATGGTTTTATGATGTCATGTTGTTTAAGAATCCCATTTTTATTACATGGGTTACGCTAGGATGTATGGTTTATGATTATGTGGCACACATAAGAAAGGATTCATTATAAGATGGGTGGTACCTATATCTCCCTCCAATGCATTGGGTAAAGATTTTATATCTCATGAGATAGACATGGCTGAAATGGTAGGTTATACCGGTTCAGTGAAACAGGACTGAAACGAGGGTTACTTGATTCAGAAAGGGACTTTGTCCACTAAGATAGTCTTGGCAATGAGTCTTGACTAACAAGAAATGATTCTCTATGATTTTGTGTGAATGCCACAAAGTTTCATGTTTTAAGTTATGATTATTGTGATTACATTTCACTTCCATGATTTATCCCATGTTATGAAATTATGCTCTCTTTTGCAGGTTATGATTTCCAAAAGTTATGTTCTTATGAATATGATGTGATTGATTTTTTTCTTTTGTTTACCCTTACTGAGCATTTGAGCTCAACCTTTTATGTTTTATTTTCCCCAGGATATAAAGAAAGGTTTTAGGTAAAAACTAATGGAAGATCTTTATGGGAGATATTGAAGATCTTTCACCACGATTAGAAGATTACGTTCTGAGTTTCCAAAGACACTAAACTATTACGATCCTTGTGTGTGTGTTTTTGTTATGTACTAAGTATTCCGCAAAAGTAATGTAAAGTCCATGTACGTGAAGCTTCGGGTCTCTACAGTTGGTATCAGAGGATAGGTTTAGTCAACCTTTGGAAACTAGGATGCGAGAACTTTAGTGAGATCCCTAGAGATATTTCTAAGGTATGTCTAGGGATGTCCCTAAGGATAGGTATACGTATAGGATACAGTCCAAGAACTACAGTAACGATCATAGAATTTAACCTAAGATGTTATATATTAAGGGTACTCCCCCTTACTATGTTGTTTTCCCTAGAATTATTTTTCCTCTCACACTATTCTTTTTGGGTTTTAGAAAATGGCTGGAAACAAGGTGATTCACGATAATGGAGGATATGCTGGACAATGGAATGGTATTTTTCATGAGCAACCAAATGAAATGGGATTTGAAAGTCCAAACATCATTATTATGTCGAATCATCAATCTCATAATATGATTAATAAAGTAAAATTTGGTAAGTTTCCTGACTCGGCTAATAAGAGAAAGATGGAGTTTCATGATGATCATAGAGGAAAGAAAGTTCAATTTCCCCTATGTAAATCATGTGGGAAGAGGCATCAAGGAGAATGTTTCAAAGGAACTGGAAGATGCTTTGGGTGTGGAAAAGAAGAACACAAAGCAAGTAAGTGCAAAGGAAAAGGGTCAGTTAACACCATGGATGAGGATAATGGTATTGCTACGACATCAAAAATGGTTAAGTGTTTTAAATGTGGAATGTATGGGCATTATGCAAACAAATGCCCTAAGGGAAAGTCTCATGAAGATAATCAGTATGGTCATATGGGAAGTATTTATGTGGATGATGATGAATAGACTACAAATGATATGTGAGATGAAAGAATTGTTGAAGCTCGGTCAATGGTTTAAGAATGTAGTGGAATGATTACATGTTTATCATGTGTAATGTTGCATAAGTAATCTCATGGCACTATGGAATAAAGAGACATGTAAGGATTGTTACATTGTTGTCTGATTAATGTTACCAGTATCCATGAAAGGTTATTCAGATATTTTTGGAATGTAGATGATATGCGCATAATGAAGGGATAAGGAGAAAATAAAATGTTTGATAGTATTCATGAGCTCATGACTGATATAAGGAGAAGGTTATATCATGGTTTGAGTATATTGAATTTTTGGATTTTGGTATGTGGAAAGAGTTAACTTTTGACAGCATTCATGTTTTCACTAAGGTTTAATGGGTATTCATATTTTTCAAGAGAATACACGATTAAGGACTTTGAATGTTTGGAATGTGACCAACAAGACATATATTATGGGGATCAACGATGGTGTTAAATCTCTGGCAATCGTTTTCACTATGTTATGAGAGTGTACTAAAGTATTATGGATGAGCCTAAATATTGTAATGGATTATGTTGGACATAAGTTAGGATAAAATGTTTTTCGATATTATTGATGAGATGTTATAGTAATATAACTTTAGAAAAAGGACAACCTGGAGGACGGGCGACAGCCCATCGCGTCGGACAAGGATGTGGGAATCGAACCCACAACCGAAATGCGACTGGCCTTTATTGCCTACCACTGGCCTACAGGAAGTCCCTGTTTAGTAGAAACTAGTTTTATTATATTAAGCAGTATGATATATGAAGTATAAGTTCATTTTAGGAACCATATATGATTAATCTCACTATAGATCGACTTATGTATATAATTTTTTCTAACCTCTTGTTTGAGACAGATGGAATGACCCGTCATTCTATCACATGATCTTCTAACACTTCACAAATAACAAATTCAACTTCATTTATTTAAGAGATGAAGTGGAAATTGTTAAAGGCACGAACAACAGTGAGATTGTACCAAAATGAAGTAAGTATTTATTCTAAATTTTCAACTTTAGGGAAATGATCTTGAAAACCAAAAATGTTGTCCTAGTGATCTTATACCTGATGAATCTGATTTTACCTTATATCATCACAAATCTATGGATTTGTGATTACTGGCTTTTCCATAGCCATGTCCTCTACCACTCTCCATCAGAACATGATGGTTAGATTTCTCTTCCATATCCATATTTTCACCTATGTGGAAACCCAGTGATTAGTTTATTTGGGTAACCGTTACGTTTCATACTTTTGTTTTTAAAGATAATTTTTGGTATTCCTTTTTACGATGTGGGTTTCTATCAAAGAAAATTTCAAATAGTAAACCATTTATAACCCCGACGAATTTCGAGGGCGAAATTCATTTTAAGGGGGGTAGAATGTAACACCCCGAGATTTTATGAAAAATATTATTTTAATTTCATTAATGTCTTATGTTTTATTCTACACCAAGATTACCTTGCGCTATACGCAACACCGTATTAGCTTGCAGTATACGCAACCCTATTCTTGGACCGTGTTACACACAATTTTGATAATAGTTATTCTACACAACATTGAGTATATATATATATATATTAAATGTATAAATGAAATATGGTTGGATTCTGTTATACGAAACAATGAAGGATTCTTTCACAACACGCAACCCTGACTTGGCTTGCATTACACGCAATCACGACCTTCCTCGATAGCGTGTGTTGTACGCAATAGCGGGTTTTAATAAACAATGTTATATTATTATAATATTGTCATTAACTAGCCGTTATGAATAGTATTAACTAAATTTTGATTTTTATAACATTATTATTCATCTTAAACATTTCTAGAACATGGTATAAGAACAAAATAACTTTTTCGGGTAAAATAAGTATTTTTCAAAAAATGCAGTTTTGCCGCCTTTGGATGGCACACCCACTTTAAATCTGGTTTTTGACGTGTTTATATGTTCAATTTGAAAAAATAATATTCTTCTTTTGAATCAGGATATAAAAATTTACATTAGATAAAGTTTTGATATTTTTCTGATAACTTTCATATTTAAATGAATAGTAAAAACACGGTATATTTTAATTAAAAACAACTTTTTTCATCGTAATATCTTATGTGGTTAAATTGTAATATTGAATGGTTTTAAAGTATAAATAGAATATATTTTTACCATTTAATATAATGTATGTCATTAGCATTGATTTTACATTGAATTCGTATGTTAAATCAATTCAATCTTTGGCAATGTTTTAAACAAAAACCCGTTTTTATTCGACAACGGGATTAATTTTAATTTAATTTCTGCAACTTCTGTGTATGGAATTTTAAAAAATGGATTCCATATTTGGAATCAGTGGGTCCAAATTATGTTAATAAGATACTTTTTATTTTTGGGAATTATGAATAGTAACTACGGTAAATTTTATTTACCATAGTTAAAGGTAAATCGGGTAATTAAGGGTAAATATAATATTTTAAAAATACCCTAACAAATGTCAAAATCCTATTGGATGACTAAAAGTCGACCCATATCACCTAAGGGTCGGATTAGAATCATTTAATGAACATTTGTCTATGAAAATAACTTAATTATTATTAAAACCAAAGAAAGTGACAACATGTCACTCTCTTAAATTTTATAAGTATATTAATTTTAATTTAGTGATAAACTTCATGAAACTTAGAAAATGAATAGTCTACAGAAATCTAATGAAATTATCTACATCATATAAATTTATTTATAATTTTTAGGGATTAAATAATTATCATTAATTATGTCACAATAGTGATGCAGAAATTGTTTATCTAGTGAAAAATCAAGAATAATGTTTTTTTTAAACTAATAGTGACCATAAAATGCACAAATACCTAACAAAAACTTATTGGACATGTAAATGTAAACCATAATCATCCAATGGTCGAATAATTGACCATTTGGAGCCTTATAAAAGCGATTATGACACTTATATTATTTTATTTTAAATGATGCCAAAGTTGTCACCTTCATAATTTAGTAAATATAACAATTTAAATATTGTGATTTTAAGATGATAAATTCTAGTAAAATTATTATTGTGCAAGGTAATATATTTATCTTCATCATAGAATTTTATTTTAAATTTTTATACAACAAATATGTATATTAAATAATTATACAAAAATGATGTAGTAATTATTTTATTAAGAGATAAACCAAAAAAATTGTTTTAAAAATAATAAAATAAATATTATATGAACTATTTAATGTGATACACTAATTTTATTGATACATATGACCTTTTATTAATATATTAAAGCTTTTATTTCGAACATATCTTCTGTATATATTTTATTTAAATTCAAATAAATGAATAGTGTCAAAATTGACACTATTGTTATTTTACAAAAATAACATATTATTAAATTGTTTAAAATCACAAAAATATTTAAAAATTATAAATTTATATTTATATGGTCTATAATGTTATAAAGTAAACAATTATGGAAAATTCACAACAAATAAGTAATTATTTGTTATAATTTAAAATTTAGAATTTTATTACCACAAATAAACTTAAATAGATTAAATAAGGATAAATCAAAATGATAAGGTTTAAAATAAGATCCAAACATGTCTAAATTTGATTGGTTGATGATATTACAACCCTATCTCATCTAATCATCGAATATGAGTCATTTTTGGAGGTTTTTATGTGGGGTTAGATTTATTATAAATTAATATTTTTAAGAATTCCTAAGGTGCCCCTCTCCTCCCTTATAAAAGGGCACCTCCTCCCCCTCCTCCTCACACCAAATTGAGCACTCAAGCTCGGCCAACCCCTGCAAAAATCCCTTCTCCACTTCCCTAGAATAATACTAGAGGTCCTGGTCTTCTTCAAAGACCAATTTTAGTTCCCTAAGTGGAGGATTCAAAGAGGCGTTTCAAAGAAGAGGTAATATCCATTACCGATCTTTTCAATTTCTTTCTTCTTAAACTTCTTCTTCTTTAGTTGTTTAATGAAAAAGTAATAACATCAGTATTACTTACATACTGATATGTTATTATAAATATGAAACAACCCTAATCCACCTTCTATCCATCCTACGGAAAAAATGAAATCACCGCGCGTGCGTACGTACGGAATACCGTCTCCACGACGTGGTGTAATTTTTTTTTCCACCACCACCTTAATAGGATGGGTATAATGGTGTAATGAGTAACTATATATGATTATTATAAAGTTATATTGATACTGAAATAGTCTACATACACTTCAACACAATTCCACGACCATGGGAACGATATCATCGCTCGTGCGTACGTACGGACTACCGTCTCCACGACGCGATGAGATTCATTCTCTACTTTAAACCATTCATGAATGATTATAAAGTATATATAATAAGTAATAATTAAATATATTACATAACAATGATACTGGATTTATGTGTATATATATGAATGTCATCTACTTAATTCAATTCAATTCAATAAGGAAACGAAAACAGCGTTCATGCGTACGTACGGACTACCGTCTCCATGAACGGTGTATTTCTTTCCCGTTAATAATTTATTATATATATGTATATCCTGAATATATATATATATATAAATCATGTTTTATGTTCTGGAATTAAGTAATCATGATCTAAGTAATCATATGAATAATTACAAGTCAAAACACGGATGACAAATGAAACAGTTTTACCCAAAACGCTCTTTATCATGGAATTTACAAAAGAACGGGTAATATAAATTCATAAGTGAACCATATATGATATCATAACAATGAATATGATTCTTTAATAAGTAAATGACATTATTTAAATCATTATACAGGAGGTTCGGACACTTACGAAGCAAATCGGACCTAAGGTAAGGGAAATATCACAATCTCATTTTTATCCGAGATTGTTTATACGTTGGTATTTACTGGGGTGTATTTTATCATCCAAATCTATGTTTCCTCAATATGTAATGTTATTTCCATCCATCTACAATTGTTTAAATCCAATCTTACCCTTTGGTGAGTTTTTAGTAAAAGATATGAAAGGAATCTTTTGTCGTTTTTCGTACGAGGTACTTTTTGACTTTTTCGACAAAAGTACGAAGAATGTTTTTTTTAACTTATACGGCACGAACGGATTTTTACTGTTTTATAAAGCCTTATTTTCATGAAGCTTCCTCTAAATGATTTAATGACTATTTTCAATAAAATCTCTTTCTTTTAAAATTTCATGATGTTTTATGAAAAGAAATTGATTTTGAAGAAGAAAGGATATTTTCCTCAAGAATTCAATTCAAGTGTTTTATCAAAATTATTTTCCATCTAAGATAATAAAGGGTTCTGTTTCTATCCATATTTTTACATTGATTTGACTATGTTGTGATGGAATTATGTTTATGAATTCCTTTATCTTATATGAATGGTTTTATGATGTCATGTTGTTTAAGAATCCCATTTTTATTACATGGGTTACGCTAGGATGTATGGTTTATGATTATGTGGCACACATAAGAAAGGATTCATTATAAGATGGGTGGGACCTATATCTCCCTCCAATGCATTGGGTAAAGATTTTATATCTCATGAGATAGACATGGCTGAAATGGTAGGTTATACCGGTTCAGTGAAACAGGACTGAAATGAGGGTTACTTGATTCAGAAAGGGACTTTGTCCACTAAGATAGTCTTGGCAATGAGTCTTGACTAACAAGAAATTATTCTCTATGATTATGTGTGAATGCCACAAAGTTTCATGTTTTAAGTTATGATTATTGTGATTACATTTCACTTCCATGATTTATCCCATGTTATGAAATTATGCTCTCTTTTGCAGGTTATGATTTCCAAAAGTTATGTTCTTATGAATATGATGTGATTGATTTTTTTCTTGTGTTTACCCTTAATGAGAATTTGAGCTCAACCTTTTATGTTTTATTTTCCCCAGGATATAAAGAAAGGTTTTAGGTAAAAACTAAGGGAAGATCTTTATGGGAGATATTGAAGATCTTTCACCACGATTAGAAGATTACGTTCCGAGTTTCCAAAGAAACTAAACTATTACGATCCTTGTGTGCGTGTTTTTGTTATGTACTAAGTATTCCGCAAAAGTAATGTAAAGTCCATGTACGTGAAGCTTCGGGTCTCTACAAAAATAATTTTCAAACATGCTTCTAATATATTTATAAATACAAACAAATTATTTTAAATTTCACTAGACACATAATGCTAACCAGGCAATTTACGGAACACATGGTATGAACTCTTTAATAAAACAATTTATGTTAAACACATAAAATGGTATAAAACACCACATTCATGCCACAATTTAATTCCAGCTACAGATACATATTAAAAATTCTCTAAACCGAGTGTGAAATCTCATTGAATAATTTATCAACCTAGAGGAGTGCATATTTATACCAAAACAACGATATTTTTTACAAAAGAAGTCATAAAACATAATATTCAAACAAAACCATTAGAACCAAAGTTTCATAAGAAAACATACCATATAGATAAGGATATAATAGAATTAATATAATGAAACTTTAATTATAAAGGTTTGTTCAAGGGGTTTCCTACCTCAAATCCTTGGCTTAATGGAAACTCACACCCTAAATCACCCGTCACAGGTTTATAAACCCTAAAACTATGAATACCATACCTAAATGAATATAAACTCCATCAAAAACCATGTTATAACAGAACCCTAAGTAAATCCGGACTAGGGGAGATTATAATGAAATGAAAAATTGAAAGGATGAATAAGAGGGAGGATAATGGAGATAGAATCTCACCTTCTCCCTAAGAAAACATTTCGTATTCCATTAGATCTGCACCCCTAGAGAAAACAGAATGGGGTGAAAAATCATGGAGAGTCACTTAATGTATGTATGAACCAGGTAAATAATATTTTTTTAAAAAAAGAGAAATAATTGAATGAGTTATGTATAAAAATATTTCCCTTATTAATTTTGGGCGATTTGAGGAATCCTGAGCAATTTTGCCCTAATCCACGACCATATGAGCTCCAAAGAGGGTAAATAGATTCATAGGGTGAGTATAAGGTTATTGGCTTCTATGGGGAGGTGTAATCACCGAAGGAGATTAAAAATGAAAAAATACATAAAAGAAACGAATTATTTTTTTAAAACAGGAAATGGGCCCATGGGAAGGACCAATGTCTAAATAAGTAGCCCCAATTCACCATTATTATGAATTTATATAGAGTCCAAAAGGATATAGAAGTTTTAATGTATAAGAATAGGACAAGTGGGAAGTGGAATGGGTTAAAAAGTTTGAAAAAATGATTTATAAAATAAAACAATTCAGTTTTTAAAACTGGGAATGGGCTCACGATTGGCCCAAATCATGTAGTAACCACTCTTTCTTTAAAACCTCCTAAACAAGCAATGGGGATACCAAATTAGCATGGTTAGACATATATAAAATATCAAAACTCAAGATTCATCTCACCAAAAACCCATGAAAAGGATCAGGATTTCCAATGGACCATATCAATACAATGACAAATAAACTCTGTGTGACAATTACATGAATAATCATATATAAATTGTATATTACGATTATAATATATAATAGTATTACACATTTGTTCATTATAACATGCTTTTATTTTTCACGCATTTACCACCATCATTTTTAATGTTATAATGAATATAGAACGAATGATTACCAAATGTTTAATACATGTAATACTTTATAATAGTAAGATAAATATGACATAAATAACATTATTGACTATATGGATTCATTATCTAAGTAAAAGGACACGAATTGGTGAAAAAAAAACAAGCATAATAAAATTCACCTAGAACAATGATTTTAAATAATTACTCATAAATGATTAGTATGACACTATATGTGGGTAATATATGGTGTTATAAATATAACTTCAGAAATATAATAGAGATTTTAAAAATTTAGGTTTATTATACATTAGGATGAATGAACCTATTTGGAAACTTAGACACTAGGAAATGGTTTATTTCACAATACCATCATTAGTGAGGGTTGATCATGTTTAATTTTTTTTTAGAATTGTTATATATTTATAGAATGAAATTTTTTTATTATATTCTCTTCTTATTAACTAAGGATATTAAATGTGTGTATTTATTTTCCTATCATTTTCATTTAATAAAATCACTTATTATTTTTTATTCCTTAAATTAACATTGTATTCCTTGTACATGTTTCATAAAATGTATTTAGTAATGATATATAAAATTACAACATTATTATTTATAGCCATTATACATAATTTTTTAATTTGTTTTAATTTTTTTAATGAAAGAATCTTTTCATTTTCAAAATGAGCTACTTTTTACATTTTCACAAAACTATTAAATGAATAGTTGTTTAATCATTTACTATATGAAGTTATTTTAAAAACTTCATTTTCAGTACTTTTTATATATAATACATTAATGTATTCCATTTAAATTTGAAAATCAAGGTATCATCCCAATATTTATTAATTTTTAACTATTTTGAAAAGAAATATATATATTAATCACATTTCATAAAAAAGTATAAAATATTATTTAAAAATTTCTTTATTCTATTCGAACAGAATGTGATGAATATTATATATTAAATTGGGTAAAATCTAATGACAACATCCATAAAATTTATCTTTTTTTTATTTTGACCATAATGTTCTATTTTTAACTGGTGAAAACTATTGACAATACATATACTAATTTTCAAATGTGGATATCTACGTCGATTATTTATTATGTTGATTATTCACACATTTCAATTATTAAATGCTTTGGACGTATTAAGTGAATGGATGAGATATATATAGCACAATGATACATCAATATGTCATAAGATATAAACTATTTTATGTATTTGAAATTTTTTTACTTTTAGATATATGATCTCCTTGAACAAGTCATTGATGGAATGATTTTGAAAACGAAATTCTAGTATCCCAATGTAAGTGGGTAGTTGAGTAAATTAGAATAAGATACACGTGTTAACATGAAATTGGACTTAATAGTTTAGAAATCATGATGATCTAGATAAAAATATTTTTCGATGTTTCTGAAACATTCACCGAGGTGCGGATCTATTTGTTTCATAGGAGGATGTGCAAATTGTTTCCCCACAATCCCACTTTCCAATGGTGGGCGACATAAATTGCTTATTTTGGGAATATTTCTCTTTGGTTGAATTGGAATGATGGGATATCAGATCTCCCTTCAAGGGATTCCTCCTTGGAACTCGTATCCTATTCAGGTCTCCCATAATGATATGTGTCAGGGTTCGGGAATATCATTCCAGGTGACATATATTTTTCGACACTGGTGAATTATGCTTCTTATTTTGGGACATTACATGGGATATTGACATGATAGCATCTTCGGTCAAAGTAGATGACAACATAAAGAATGAACAGACATCTCTTGATTCATGTACATTGGGGAACCCATATTCCAACTTCTAAGAGGGTAATATCAATGGCACAGAACATAAGGCATCCCACAATGTTCATAGGGTATATTATGATAGATGCATGTCTATGAGATTTTCCTCACCTTCCCATGTTGAACATGGGTCTTGCTGAAAGTTTAACATCATGTAAAGACTGTTATGCAAGGGTGTGTCAACTGAGGTTTTCCTCATGCATTTCATGTTTAGCACAATGTTGGATTTCTATTTAATGTCTTACAGAGACATAATGATAGTGATCATAACAGGACATAGTGTTATATCATATTGGTGTATACCTTGGATGGAAAACATTGAAGGTTTACCAGATGGATGAATCAGAACACACAATGAGGACGTATCCAAGGTGGTCTGTCCCATAGAGGGATGATATCACACCATGAAGGATAATCTAGACACTACTAAGGGAATATCAAAATGTGTGCCCCCAAGAATGGGGAACACCAGAAGGATATATCATAATTCCTAATGAGAGAAGACCAAGGGTGGTGTGTCCCATAAAGCGATGATGTAACACCATGATGGTTGATCTGAACACCATTGAGGGCGGATCATTGAGAGTGAACCCCAGAATGGGGGATACCATGATTTACCATTTGGTTGGGATTAAACCTCAAGGAGGTTTCATATATACCATGTGCAGACGACATGGATTAAAACAACTATAGTTAGAAGGGGTGATGAATCGAGGTATACACAAATGAAAACAACTGGAAGACATGTTGGGGCTTACACATGGATAGTAACCCATAACAATAGGGTAAATCATGGTCGAATGATTATATTTTATGTGGGATTGTACGTGGTAAGAATATTGATTGATACAAGGAGCAGAAAAGAAGTATGTGGCATGATCTCACAAGAATTTGGCGGCCCTGGATTGAATTAGGAAGGATATGGATGGTTGAGAGAAGTTGATGGAGATTGAGATTTATGTGATGTGAGGATGAAGATAATGTTGGGAATGAGCCTCAAAGAGACTTCATAAAAATCCCTATGGTAGGGAATCTATGTCATAGTAGTTTGATGGGACATAAAAATCCCTATGGTATGGAATCAAAGTACACATTGTTTGATGTGACGATGGGACACCTTAGGAGGCAACTGACACGAATAAAAACATGAAGGGGACCTATAGAAAATAGAACCTTCAGGTTGGGGAAAGATCTTCCCGGAACACAAGGGGCTCAAGGGAGATACCATGATGGGACAAGAATAGTGGGATTTACCTTTAGAGTGGATTCTTACGTATCCATGTGGTAGGGTATCAATGTCCATGTAGTTCATGATGGGGAATAGAATCGGGTGTGCATAAGGGACAATGACCAATTGACATGTTTGGTCTTACAGGTGGTGGCCCAAGAGTTGGTCTAACTCCCAGGGTGGTGTGTAGATGTGGATCCTAGTAAATGGGAATACAATTTCATACTGTCGATTTTATACTACAACATATTACTGATGTATGGGGTTTTAATATCTTACTACAGGTAGGGTGACAATGTCTTGCCACTGGTGGGGGTGACAACGACTTATATTTGATTGTGGATTATAACAGCTTACAATCCAATGGGTACCACAACAACTTACAGATGATTGGGGATCCCAATAGATTACCATCGATTGGGGTTGGACCTCTGGCAGGCTTCCTATGAATCCTGTCATAGGGACAAGGATCAAAGCCTACATAGTTCGAATGGGAAAATTATAACATCATGCGGTACAAAAAGGGTTGTATAGTTCAATGCCATTCATGATGAATTTGAACTGACCTGAATGGGTTGGGACTAGTAGGTATAGGGCTTGAATCATTGGGAGGATTACTATGTACCTTACCAAGGAGACAAGAATCAAGAACAATGGTGTCTTGGATGATATTTTTTTAATGTTGAGAAGGAGGTAGGTGAACTGGCATGAAGGGTATTGGACAAGTAGGGGTTGGGCTTGAAACTCTGGGAGGCTTCTTAAGTAACATTCCTTGGAAAAGACCAAATTTCATGTATATTGGGATGATAGATTCAATTTAACATTATGTAGGATAATGGTGAACTAACATGAAGGGTTTAGGACAAGTATCTGTTGGTCTTGAACCTTAGAGAGGCTACCAATGTACCTTTCCATAGAAAGGATCAGAGTCCACATAGTTTGGGATAGTTTCTTGTAGAATACATTCGAGGGAATACCAGGAATGATTCCATGGTCAATTCTTACTCTAGTCCCACGTGAGTCATGCATATTGTGAGAAACATTAGGTATAAAAGACCCAATGATAACGTCGTGAAAGGTTTGTCTATGTGACGTGAAATGGGGATTACACATGGTTATTGGCCCAAAGAGGAAACTAGGGCTTATGAGGGGTTGGAAGCCCAGGGAGATAGAGATTGGGACTTACTCAATGATTGAGGTCTGGTGGTGAAAAATCATAAATAGATTGGGACAGGATAACTATAAGGCCCTAGCCTTTAACAATACTTAATATTGGGTTATTACAAGAATGCACATTGAGGATATTTTCAGGTTTAGAGTATTAGATAATTAGTTCATAAATCATGCCTTACATTCCATATTTCAACATGGTGGTCACATAAAAAATAGTATTCATTTTTCACATCAAAGGAGAAATTTTTAAAATAATACATGGATTATTTCTTCACACTTACTCAACATTATCATCACATCATGTACTTTTCCCTTGACCTGTGAAAAACATTGCAAAAACTTGGGATGAGCATAAAAATCTCAGTAAAGGATATAAATGTACGGAATGAAAACATTAGTCCATGTATTCATATAAATCAATGAAATCATACTTTACTCATAAAATAAAATATCTTTATCATACCTCATGAAATCATAAGATTTATGAATAACTCATAGAAATCATAAGACATAAAGTTAACTTGAGGCATTCATAACATTCTTACGTCAGGAGTAACCCTCATGGTTACATACTCGAATACCCATCACAGTATATTCCCTAAATCTCAACGGAGAAACCTTAGTGTTTAACTCATTCACATTACCAAATGAATTGGAGATATATATCATGTTCACCCACCCTTAGTTTATCACGGAAGCACCCATCTTCATAAACAATGCCCAAGAACCATAACATGATCGTATCACATAAAACATGCTTAAAGGAAACATAACATTTCTACATTTCAATCACAAGATATCAAAAACAAATTAATATAATCAAAACATTATCAAACCCATTTTCAATACCAAAATAAAATAAATGTAAAACATGGTATTTATTTTTCATTTAAAAAAATCTTACGGCTTATAGAGGAATCTGATACTCAAATAATGGTCACGGCGGTAGAGAAGTTATTATCGCCGCATACGTAAGATAAAAAAAATTCCCTTTTTTCGTTTAGTAAAATGCGTCATATAAAAATACTCATTTTGAATAAAAGTAAAATTCAAATGGGTTTATACACAATATAAAATAATCTTGTGTATAAAACAAAATATTACTCAATGAAAGGGGATTGAGATGAAGTTCCTTACCTCATGTCCGACATGACTCGATCATTCTTTAATCTCATGAATAATAAACTACAGTTAATTTATACTTTCCTAAGAAAATTATTCAAGTTCATTATTCCTTTTATATCACTTACTACCATGTTATGAACATTATGTAATTATTTAAGTTAAAATAGTCATTTTGTCGATCTTTGGTACTTGAGCCAAAAATAAACATCTTATAATTAAAAGTTTTTCATGTGGTAAAATATACATTGTTTCTAGAATTATATTTATAATTTAGATATCATATATATCATATATATCCAGTATATAATGGCATTTATAATATTTAATAACATTAAGAGGTAATAATTGAAATGCACCGTTCATGGAGATGGTAAGCCGTACGTACGCATGAACGCTACATTCATTTCTATTTAATATTTAATGAAATTAAATAATAATGATATAAAGGTAAATTATATTTCCATTATAGTATCATATCTAATACAATTAACTCCATACTTTATATGTCCCACATATGGACTTAAGGAATCAAATCACTTTGAGGGGGCGGTAGTCTGCACTTCCTAAAATGATCATATAGCGTTTACCCATAATGGAAACCATAAAGGTATGCCATAAATGAAAATACAAGAAGCATAAGGAAATTATAAAAATAATATATATAATATATAAATAGGGTGATATCTTAATGTCCACCATGAAAGATGTTAAGAAAATATTGAACAATCATCGTTTCGTGAGGCAGCAATTCGCCACTAACAGAAACATTATGTTCGTTAACCATTAGACGAAGGTGTGTGTAAGTGTAAATCAAATAATTCTCATAAAAACATCCTATTATATTAAATATACTTGTTTTTTTACCAAAATAGTGGAATAAAAAGGTTTTAGGGGTTGTAGAAGCAAAATAATACAAAAGGACATAATAGAAGACATTTCCTTTAAATCGAGTAACTCCCCTTAGTTTGAACCAAAAGGGTTTCTTGAATAGATTTCTGCCTAAGGTAAGGATTCTAGGATGAATAGAGGGATGTGGAGAGATAAAACAGGCAGAGTTTGTCTGAGCCAATGGGTTGAGAAGTGTTGGTAAGTTGGTAGAGATGGGGGCCTTTTATAAGATAGAGGAGGGGCACTCTTGGAAATTCAAGAAATGATACTTTATTATATAATGAGTTTCAGATTTTAAAGGTCCCACAATGATATATTTCGAGGATAAGGTGATAAAATTTTGATATCCACCCATACAATAGGTTTTTTACAAGTGTATGTCTTAGATTTTACATTAACTTTTCATTTTATTTAAATCATTTATTAATGACGTAATCGCTGCATCATCATGGTGTCATAAATAAATTAATTATTTAAGGTCTAAGAAATACAAAAAAAACTATTATGATGTTGGAAATATATTTAGCTTTACAATGAATTTTTATAATCTAAGTGATATTTTACATAGAAAAATCTAAAATTGTTTTACTTGGGATATACATACTTTGGTTATACCTTCCTTTAAAAACATAAAATGATAAAGTGTCACAATCACCCAAAAGTGATTCCATGGGGTCCCAAAGTCTGGAAAAATACATACCATGGTCGGCCATGAAACAAAAAGTATCATTAGGACACATGTTGGGGTCATTTGTTATTATTATGGTATAATGTTATTACCCTTAACTACCTGAATACTAAATAATCACGATAATTAAAGATAATTACTATCGTTTCTATTCATAATGTCCAAAAACAAAAGAGTCTTAATTACATAATTTGGTACTTCTAATTAAAAACATGGAATCCATTTTACCAAATTATAAACACTAAAATTACAGTAATAAATTTAAAAATAATTCTTGTTGTCAAAACAAATAGCGGGTTTTTTTGAAACAATATCCATCAAAATCATGAAAATTGATTATGTCAAATTTTGAAGTGAAATTAATCCCAATGACCACCATTGGATTAAATGGTAAAAATATATTCTATATAAAATTTAAAAACAATCAAAAAGATAATCTATCAGTATAATTAAATTAGATGAATAAGCAATTTTGAAGTAAAATGCAGTATTTTTCACTATTCATTAAAAAATGAACATTGTCAGAAAAATACCAAAAAATTATCCAAAGTAAATTTCAATATTCCATTCCTAATGAATAATTATATTTTTGACAAATAGAGCTTACAAAATTTTCAAAATATAGATTTAAAAATACTTCACCATCCAAAGCCGGTAAAACAATCTTTTTAAAATATTAGAGAATTCAATGCTTAAGATTCAATTTATTCTCATTTTAATTATATAAAACACCATCTATTTCATATATAGACATAGATATGAAAATCTATTACGCTTTACTTAATTGGGATGTTGAATCCTTCCCCCCTTTTGAAAATTGCATCCCCGTAATTTATTTACTTATTGAATAACTTGGGGTATTTATCCCTCATTGCGTTTTCAGATTCCCATGTTTCCTATTTAATCATGTGGTTTTTAAACAAAACCTTTACATGATGAATCACATTATTCCCCAATACCTGCTCCCTGTGGTCAAGAATCTAGACTAGTTGTTCCTCATATGATATGTTCTCTTCCATCTGAACTACCTCAGGACTCAAAACATGAGATGGATCTGGCATGTACTTCCTTAACATTGATACATGAATAACATTGCATACCTGAGATAAACATAGAGGTCAAGCCACTCGGTATGAAACTGATATAACATTATCTAGAATTTCAAATGGTCCAATTAACCTTTGAATCAGATTTCCTTTCATACCAAATCGTATCACACTTTTCCATGATGAAACTTTGAGGAAGACATGATCACCTACCTCAAAAGATAGATCCTTACTCCTATTGTCCGCATAATGTTTCTTCCTGCTCGGAGCTGTTCTCATGTGTTTCTGAATGAACTGTACTTTTTCTGCCATCTATTCTACCAATTATGGTCCCATAAACTTTTGTTCCCCTACTTCATCCGAAAAAGCTGGAGTTCGAAACCACTTCCCACATAATTCCTCAAATGGCGCCATCTGTATATTGGAATGAAAACTGTTATTATAAGAAAACTCAACCAAAAAAAATATATTGGTGTTAAATTCCTTGATAATCCATCAAACAAGCATGTAGAACATCCTCCAAATCCTAAATTGATTGTTTTGACTGCCCATCTGATTGAGGATGATTGTCTATACTAAAATTTAATTCAATACCCAACGACTTATGAAGGCCTTTCCAAAAGTTAAAAGTAAACCTGGGATCATGATCAGATACAATGGAGAGGGAAACTCCATGTAATTTGACATCCTCTTTAAGATACAATCGAGAAAGTTGATCTATGGAAAAATTATCTCGTATATCAAGGAAATTAACAGATTTAGTCAAGCGATCAACAATAAATCAGATCGCAATATTACCTCGCGGTGTCTTTGGCAACCCAAAAATGATGTCCATGGATATATTCTCACATTTCCACTTGGGAACTGGTAAAGGCTGAAGCATACCTTTCGGTAACATCTGCTCTTCTTTAACCTGTATACAAGTCAAAATGTTCATTGTAAAATCAACAATATCTCTTTTCATTCCATCCCACCAGTAATACTCTCGAAAATCTCTATACATCTTAGTGCTGCCTGGATGAACTGAAAACGGAGAACTATGAGCTTCACATAACAACACTATCTTCAACTGTGAATCACAAGGCACACAAAATATCATCCCAATATCAAATCACAATCATTATCAATGTGAATTCCGGAAACTTACCCTTCTGAACCAGCTCTACCTTTTTATGCAACTCATTGTCTTGCTTCTGAGCTTTTTTAATTAAGTGCGATAGAGAAGATTTCACTGATACCTGAAACAAAATAGAAGAACAACCTGCACCAACAAATTTTATTCCAAGGATCATCATATCCTTAACCAAAGGATCAAATTCCAAACATAACATGATTAATGAAGAATTAATTTTTAAACACAAAGCATCAACCGCTTTATTTTCTTTTCCCTGATGGTAATGAATTGTACAATCATTATACATGATTATTTCTATCAATATCCTCTATCTCATGTTCAATTATTTCAAGTTGAATATATACTTTAAACATTTGTGATCAGTATATATTTCACACTTTACACCATAAAAATGATGCCCCCAAATTTTTAAAGCGAAAACCACAACAACTAATTCTAAATCATGTGTAGGGTAATTTACCTCCTGAGTTTTCAATTGACGTGAAGCATAAGCAATTACCTGATCATTCTGCATTAGGACGCAACTAAGTCCTTTCAATGAAGCATCACTGTAGATAACAAACCCTCCATTCCTAGAAGGTAGAGCCAAAACTGGATCATTCACCAATCATCTCGGTTATATTTGGGGGTCTTGGCCATTCTTCAACAACCTTTGTTTTTGCAGGATCAACATTTATTCCATATTTAAAAACAACGTGACCATGGAAAGAACTGTGTCGCAACCAAAATCACACTTTCTGAATTTCCCATACAATTTCTTTTCATTTATGGTTTAAAAAATAACCCTTAAATTAATTTCATGCTCCTATTTAATTTTATAGAACCCCAAAATATCTTCAATGAAAACAACCACAAACATATCCAAGAACTCAGGGAAAATTCTATTCATAAGGTCCATGAATACAAAAAGTGCATTGGTTAACCAAAAAGGCATTACTACAAATTCATAATGGCCATATCTTATACAGAACACAATATTCGGAATATATGCTTCATTTACCTTCAACTGATGGTACCCCAATCTCAGTTCAAACATTGAAAAATACTGAGCTCCCTGAAGCAGATAAAACAAATCATCGATATGGGGCAAAAGATATTTGTTCTTAATAGTGATATTATTCAAGGCTCTATGATCAGTGAAAGGTCTCATAGAACCATATTTCTTTTTAAAAATTAAGATACGAGCACCCCATGGGGATGTGCTAGGTCGAATGAATCCTTTATCTAATAAATCTTGCAATTGCTCGTTCAACTCTAAAAGTTCAATTTGAACCATTCGATAAAAGGGTTTTCAAATTGACTTATCATCAGGAACTAAGTCAACAGTAAATTCAACTTCCTGATCTAGTATTATTCCATACAACTCATTAAAAAAACATCAGGATACTCATTTACCACTAGCACATCATTAATCTGTATGGTTCCTTTGTTATCAATAATATGTGCAATGTAACATTCATTTCGATCTTTTACAAGTTTCTCAGCCACTTTCTATGTTATCAACAGCAATGGTTCATTATTGTACACAAAATGATATTCTTTCTGAAAAGAAACTTCATTAGATCTACAATAAATTTTAGAATGGTAAACTGGGAGCCATTCTATACCCAGGATAACCTCAAACTCTACTAGAGGTAAAGTAATATGGTTTGCAAGTAGGTTCTTTCCACGGATAAGGATAAGTAGATTCATATAAATTCGTTTTGCCTCAACATTTCCCCCTAGTGTTTTTACCACATGTTCAAGAGTCATTTCTTAAGTTGGAATTCCCAATTTACTAGAAATGTTTTCAGAGGTGAAGGAATGTGTAGGCCCTAAATTAAAAAACACACTGGCATAATCAGAAATAAACAAAGTACCTGATACCACTTCATTTGATGGCCCAACATATACTAAAGTATTTGCAAAGGATTTCACCACACCTTTCTGCTTGTAGTCTGACTACTTACCATCATTTGAGCACTTTCTTGAACACTCGTTTGCGTAATGAGCCATCTTGTTATACATGAAACATTTCACTAACTGTAAATCAAATTTGGTCATACCATCACCCTGATCTTTTTCAGTGCAATCACGAGCCTTATGTCCCATATTACCACATTGTTAGCACTTTACAGAATTCAAAAGACATTCCTCAGTATGATTTTTACTACAATTATCACAAAATAAAAACATAGTTTTCTTACCATCAGACATTTTTTAAGTATTCTTCCCTTTCTCCTACCACATCAGTTTATTCTTCTGTTGGTTATTATAGAACACTTGATCATCGACAAACTACATTTCCACCTTCTCACCAAATCGAACAATCTTTTCATAACTCTTTAACTCACAAGAATCTAAAGCCCTTCGATATTTTTGGATTTAATCCTGAGTAAAAACGATTGATTTTACTGCCAAGGTCTCAGATAAAATTTGGAGCAGACCTTTCCAATTGAGTGAACCTTTTTTCATAAGCATCCACTGAGTCGCCATCTTGCCTCAATTCCTTGATTTTTTTCCATCCTAAGTCAAAAAAACATAGGAAAATATTTCTCAAGAAACATACCTATGAATTCATCCTAGTAAAGATCATTAATCTCATTCGTTTCCCTGATATTTTTAACCATAGACCACCACTGATCTGCTTCACCTTCCAAATGGAAAACAACAAGACTAACCTTTGGATTGTCTGAACACCCCATGTCATCAAAAATATTCTCATTGGCTTTAATCCACCTTTCAGCTAGCACAATGTTAGATGATCCCCTGAATGATGGGGGATGTTGCCTCATGAAATGTTCCACCACTGACATGTTCCTATGCAGTTGATCTAGCAGATCTCGTGCATGGATGCCACCATCATTTATTTCTTGATTCAACTGTGCCATTATTACAATAAAATGTTCAGTTCCAATTCTGACCATCTCAAGATGCTGATTCGGAAGGTCATTTCCTTCTGCATGCCTTCCTATCAATGCTTCCATGTTTCCTCTGTGGAAACCCATTAGGAGCAAACATGTCTTAGATGAAGGAACATGGTAATCTTCAAATGCTATATAATTTCAATTTGACCATAAATAAATATATTTTGATAATAGTTTAATAGAATTCTAACTCATAAAGTTTTCTAAACCATCCTTTGATACCAACTGTAAGGCCCTAGCCTTAACCATTACTTAATCTTGAGTTATTAAAAAAATGCACATTGTGGATATTTATAGGTTTAGAGTTTTAGAGAATTAGATCATAAATCATGCATTACATTCCACATTTCAACAAGGAGGTTACATAAAAAATATTATTCATTTTTCCCATCAAATGAGACATTTTTAAAATAAAATATGGATTCTTTTTGACACTTCCTCGACACTATCATCACATCATGTACTTTTCCCTTGACCAATGAAATACATTTCAAAAACATGGGATGAGCATAAAAAGCTCAGTAAGGTATATAAAAGTATGGAATGAAAATATTAGTCCATTTATTCATATGAATAAATGAAATCATACATTACCCATAAAACATAATCCCTTTATCATACCACATGAATTCATAAGATTTACAAATAACTCATAGAAATTTTAAGACATAAAGGTAATTTTATGCATTCATAAGATTCTTACGTAGGGAGTAACAATTATAGTAATATTTGGAATACCCATCATAGCATATTCCCTAAATCTCTTCAGAGAAACCTTAGAGTTTAACTCCTACGTGTTACACAATTTATTGGAGAGCTATATCGGGCTCACCCACCCTTAGTTTATCATGGAACCACCATTCTTCATAAAAAATTCCCAAGAACCATAACATAATTGTATCACATAAAACATGCATAAAGGAAACATAACATTTCCACATTTCAATAACAAGATATAAAAAACACATTGATATAATCAAAACATTATCAAAACAATTTTCAATCCCAAAAAAATATAAAATTAAAATATGGTATTTATTTTTCATTTAAATAATTTATGGTTTGTAGAGGAACCCGAAACTCAAATAATGGTCACGGTGGCAGAGAAGTCATTGTCATCGTATACGTAAGATAAAAACATTACATTTTGTTATTTAGTAAAATGCTTTGTATAAAAACATTACATTTGAAAAAAAGTAAAATTCAAAGGGTTTTATACACCGTATAAAAGAATGTTGTGTATAAAACAAAATATGCCTTAACGAATGGAGATTGAGACGAAGTTTTTTACCTCATGTCTGACTTGACTCAATAATTATTTAATCTCATGAATAATAAACTAGAATTAATTTTTACTTTCATAAGAACCTTTTTCAAGTTAATTATTCCATTTATATCACTTATTACAATGTAATTTACATTATGTAATCATTTATGTTAAAACGGTCATTTTGTCGATCTTTGGTACTTGACCCAAAAATCAACTTCTTATAATTACAATATGTTCAAGTGGTAAAATAACCATTATATCCATAATTATATTCATGATTTAGATATCATATATATAATATATATCCATTATATTCATGCATTTATAATATTACATAACATTAGTTGGTAGGAAATAAAATGCACCGTTCATGGAGACGGTAAGCCGTACGTACGCATGAACGCTACTTTCATTTCTGTTTTGTATTTAATGGAATGAAATCATAATGATATAATGGTATATTATATTTCCAATATAATATCATATTTAATACCATTAACTCTATCCTTTCTACATCCCACATATGGCATTAATAGATCAAATCACTTTGAGGGGGCGGTAGTATGCACTTTCTAAAATGAAGATATCACGTTTACCCGTAATGGAAATAATAAAGTTAGGCCATAAATGAAAGATAAATATGTATAAGGAAAACATAAACATAATATATATCATATATAAATAGATTTACATGTTAATGTCCACCATGAAAGGTGTTAAGAGATGATTGAACAATCATCATTTCATGAGGCAGTAATTCACCACTCACAGAAATAGTAAGTTTGTTAACCATTTGACGGAGGTGTGTGTAAGTGTAAATCAAATAATTCTCATAAAAACATCATTTTATATTTAAAATACTGGTTTTGATACAAAATATAGAAATAAAAATGGTTTAGGGGTTAGAGAAGCAAAATAAAACAAAAGGACATAATAGAAGACATTACCTTTAAATCGGGTAACTCCCCTTGGTTTGAACCAAAAAGTTTCTTGAAGATCTTTCTACCTAAATTAAGGCTTCTAGGATGAGTATAAGGCTTTTGAGAGATAAAACGTGCTGATTTTGGCTGAGTCAATGTCTTGAGAGGTGAGGGAAAGGTGGTAGAGGTGGGTTCCTTTTATAAGAGGGAGGAGGGGAACTCTTGGAAATTCAAGAAATGTTACTTTATTATATAATGAGTTTCCTATTTTAAAGGACCCACAATGAATTATTTCAAGGATAAGGTGATAAGGGTTATATATACACCATACTATAGGTTTTTTACAAGTCTTAGATTTTACATTATATTTTCATTTTATTTCAATTGTTCATTAATGAGGTAATCGCTGCATCATCATGGTGTTATAAATAAATTAATTTATTTTATGCCTAAAAATTATAAAAAAATACAATGATGTAGGAAATACTATTATATTTCAAATGACTATTTATAGTCTAATATATAGTTTACACAGACAAAACTAAAATTGTTTTACTTCAGTGATACATACTTTGGTTATACATTCCATTAAAAACATAAAATTATAAAGTTTCACTATCACAGAAAAATGATTCCATGGGGTTCCAATGTTTGGCACAAGAATCCCATTGTTGTACATGACAAAACCAGTAGCATTAGGACAAATTTTGTGGTCATTTATTATTATTATGATATTATTTTATTGCCCTTAAATACCCAATTGCTAATTAATCACGATAATTAAAGATAATTACCATTGGTACTATTCATAATGTCAAAAAAAAAGATTATTAATTACATAATATATAACTTCTTATTACAAATATGTAATCCATTTTACCAAATTTCAAACATAGAAATTGCAGTAATTATATTAAAAATACTTCCCATTGTCAAAACAAATAACAGGTTTTTTTGAAACAATATCTATCAATGGTTTGACAATTGTTTATGTCCAATTTAAAAATGAAATTAACCCCAATTACCACCATTGTTTTAAATGGTAATAATATATTCTATTAACACTTTAAAACCATTTAAAAATATAATCTATACATATAATTAAATTAGATGAAAACACAGTTTTGAAGTAAAATGCAGTATTTTTCAATATTCATTGAAAAATGAACATTGTCAGAAAAATACCAAAAATATCTCCAAAGTAAATTTAAATTTCCCAATATTAAATAATATGTTTATTTTGACAAATAGAGCTTATAAAATTGTCAAAAGGTAGATTTAAAAATGGTTCACCATCCAAAGACGGTAAATCTATCTTTTAAAAATAATAGAGAATTTGATGATTAATGTTGGATTTATTCTCATTTTAAGACTATAAAACACTATCTAATTCATAAATATATATAGATATTAAAATCATTTACTCATTACTTAATTTGGTATGTCACATTAATGTCGGTCCCTGTGCTCATATATCCTATATTCTTTGGGACCGAAGATGAATGTAGTAGTAGGGTAACTACCTCCCACAAAAAAGGATATGGGATTACACCAAAATGGATTCTGTAGTCATAATAAGGAGAAACAATGGTAGATGAGGTTTACAAATTGTATTTTCTTGGGTGATGCTAAGGAGATAAAATAGTGGATGGGGATTACGCGTGGATGTTTCCCATGTGTCGCTGCGGAGAGGAAACACTGTATTGGCCATACGTATGGATGCTACCCAGAATGTGTTCTTCATGCCTAGCCATGAGGTAATCCCATCTTACATGTGGCTTGAGACATAAAATTGAGGACTTAACCTATGAACTAGTGAATAGGTGGGACAACGCCAAGGGAATTAGAATTAGTCATAAAAATGATAGATGAAAAGTGTGAATCACATGCACGAAATTAAGAATGTTGTGAGGGTGGAATGGTGATGGAGGATAATTGGGAGTATTTTAAAAACAATGTATCCATATCGTGTTACCCTGAAATGGGGAAAAATGAGCATCGACTATTGACTGTGTTCGAAAGACATGACCTGAATCATTGTGTCTTCCAACTTCTTCAAAGGCGTTGGCCCAGAACAGTAGGTGGGATGGCGCCACATTAGACCAGGCCGTTAAGGGGTCCTCGCAGACATAAAAGAGGATGAAGATCTAAATTAAGGACAAACAGAGCATGAGATGGTGTAATGGAATGTTTGACCTGATTTTAACACTCTTCAAATTATTCCATTGAAATCATTTAATGTGATAAATTATGTTTGTTAAATAATACATCTATTATTTAGAATAAGTGGAATCTTAGTATTTAATGATATGGAATTCTATAGTTTAGAGTTATGTAGAGAGGACTGTTGGAATCATATCCATGAAACATAAAGAATCACCTGTTTAGACCAATATGCCTCTTATATTTTTCACATAGTGAGTAATACATTTTATAGTCATGTAGTTATGACTATTGGAATATTATACTTGGCACATAAGGCATATCTTCATTAGAACAAGATGCATCCAATGTATGTCATGTAGGGTTTACTATAGATTAATATCATATAGATAGATCTCAGGGAATCTTATTCATGGAAGATAAGAAATATCTTGTTTAGAGCTAGAGACATCTTATATTTTTCATATAAGGTAAACTATAGTTTAATGTCATATAGATAGTAAAATTTGGAATAAGGCACCTAGAAATGATTGGTGATTGGAATAACTCAAGAGAGGCCCTTTCTGATTCAACCTGGTACATAAGTCAGATAATGGGGTCTAGATTAGTTTCATGGGTAATGGTTCAACTCAATGTACTCAGGAAATTGATGATGAGAATCTCAACTCATGAAATAGGAAACTAACCAATTAGACTATGTCGACCCAAGGATTTTCATGGTGTGTGTAAGAGTATCTCAAATAATGTTATTCTATTGCTTGAAGGTTTGTGCACAAAAGGGTGCAATGCAAAATGTTGACATCCCGACCCAAAAAGTTCCATGTGTGACTGTCCAATTTTCATGGGTGTCAGTGACTATAGAGAAGGGACTAACCTAGAGTGCCAAGACTGTAACCTGGAAGGTATCCTTAGAGGGGGTTTGGGGGCTACTCCCCCATTGAATGGACTAGAGGGAAAAATAGTAGATGCTTTGTGAAGGTATAAGCTTCTTGAAGGATATGGTTTCGCAATGGAAAAGGGTTCATGGAGCTTACAGCCTTGAGAAGAAGGGATATTCATGGAGCTCTAGGTCTCACAAAGCATTGAGCTCATGGATCTGGGTCTTGGCGAAGATTGGGGTCTTGTGCAGAAGATTCAACAAGGAAGGTTTCTCATAGATCATGGCCTCTTCTTAGCATGAGGAACATTTTTAGGAGAGTGTTCCTGAAGGATTTATGCTTTGTGGAGCATCAAGAAACCCGAATCAGGTTTCCTTTTCCCAAATAGTGGAGGACTACATGAATGGCATCACAACATGGATCTCGGGAGCTCTGTGAAATATGAGATCGATAGCTGAAGGGTTGACGTGACCTTTCTTATGAAGGGGTGATCCAATTATTTATTAGAAATGGTGGTCGATAGAGCATGCGACGAAGAAAAAATGCACACCACGAGGAGAAAACAACACCCTTATGGAAATTGAACTTCGCAACTGGAGGCAGTTCCCTCATGTTCATCATAAAAAAAGAGTTGACTTTCATAACCTTCGCAGCAATCATAGAGGCCCCGGTGAAGTTACCTCACATTTTTTATAATTGATGAGGATTCTATCATGGCATTCACAACATTCATGCTGTCTCTAGTCATGTTCGTTATCTCCATGATCGCAGAGGGAGATTTTCAAATGGGCTCTGCAAAACAGTTTTCCATCCCAACTTCGAAAGTCTATATAACTTAATCGGTAACTTCATTGGAGCTCTACGAAAAATAAAATTGTATCTTTCAAAATGGGCTAAAATCATGGATCATTTATGGAAGAATTTGTAATATCTTTTGGATGTGTTATCTAGTGAAAGCAATCCCATTTTAAATTGGAAAAAAAATATAAGAAACAAAGTGAAATTTAATATTTTTTATCCTCAAAATGATTGAATGATTCTATCATCAAATCATCGGGTGAGTAAAATAAAAAAATATTGATATGAAACTGTCAATAATGGTTAAATATTGAATAATATATCATGATTAAAATAGGAATTATCAATTTGGGATGTCAAATAACTGAAAAGAGATTCTAATTAATAAATAACAGGAGGATGAAATTCATCCATGTATAATATGTATATGGTAATCTCATTTATATTAAAAACTATGATATCATTAAAAATAGGATTACTTTTGGGTGTAATTATGTCTGTCATCATGATGTATTCACCACAAATGACTGGCAATAATATTGTTTATATTATAGGTAGGTATCCACCAAAACGACATTTAATAAGGACACCCACTAGTTTGCCTCATAAGACATATAAATGCATCAATTGGATATATTATTTTTGTAACTACCCATCATTGTATTCCCAATGCATTCATCATATTTTAAATGTTTTAACTAAATCCTTAAAATATATTCCGTATGAACAATTATTGATAACTAATAATGAAAGCTGAATATTATTACTTCCCCAATAAATCAAATAACATTCATAAAAATTCACTCTATATTGAAATGGTATGAAAATTAGTTAATAAGTATATTCTTGATATAAATAATATGGATATTTAAGAAAAATTAAATTTTCCATGAATGATAATCATTATAATGTGAATTTTTCAAATTAAATTTATATACATGAATTTATTAAGGGATTAAATATGTTCATCAATTAGATAAAAATAAATGATTTATAATAAATTAATTTATATTGTAATATTATATAATATTTAAGAAACAGAGTAAAATAATTTTTCATTAAAAATAAAAATTTTAAAACCATTTAAAAAATTTATATGAAACAAATTATTTTAAATCAATGAAAATGATGGGATTGTGTATAAAAACATTATAATTTAAAAATAATCCTTCCATTTAGCTTTTTCTAAATATATTCATAAATTCACCTTTAAAGAATCATTATAATGATTACATTTAAACAATTTATAAATTCAATGATAAAAACGTATCTTTATTTAATTATTTGAGTAAAGAATGAATTTTGTATATTAGTTTTGAAAAATATAGAAACAGAAGAAAAATAAACCTAACCAAAAGAAGAAATAAGATCTAATATTATTTTAAAAAAATACTACGATTGTAGTGAATGGGAGTGAAAAATGATAAATTTCATGTAAAAATTATATATTCAGTGGATATGAAAATAGATGATTTTAGTGAATGAATGATTACAATATTTCATTAATGAGAAATATATTTCATCTTATAGAAACACTACTATAAAATAAATACTTACATATTTATTATCTACTAAATTCTATCCCCATGAATGAGATAGCTGAATTAAAAAATTACTAATAACTAATAAAAAAAAATTAATATTTTATATATTAGGAAGATTCATATAACCCCAATAAGCTACGTAGGTTCAAAAAACGAAATAATACTTAGTGTTGTCAAAATTTAAATTAAATCCCATATAAACATTATATCATTCAAGTGATATTTATTCATTGAATTATATAAATGATAAAAAATTAAAATAAAAAAAATGTGAAAATAAATCCTAATATATTAAACATTTAGTTAAAAAAATAATCATGGAATATCATTTTCAATTAAGTAGTATTAGAACTCAAAAAATTGAAAATTAGTTAACAAACCACACATAATAGTTCTCCTCAATTGATCATTATTTAACCACTATTAAATTTTTTTAACTTGTAATTTATTTTTTAAAGTACCATTATCATATTTATAATATTTTATTTTATCCAATTATAACTTTTTTTCACACAAACGTTAATAATCCATCATTATTATAACTGTTTCTAATCAAAACTGTGTAGCTTTATCATGTATGTTTCATTAATGATCTTCTAGTTAATGTGAATTGTTTATAGTTACATCGCCATAAAAAAATTATATTTAGAATATTTATTAATTATATACATTTTCCAAACATTTATAACTATGGAGACATAAAAATAGAATACACCACATATAGAGAGCTTTGGCTATACGTACTCATGGATGATATTTTCACTTTTTGAATGATTGGGTGAATTAAATATATTCAACAATTTTCCTTCAAATAATCATTATAATATCATATATATAATACATATTGTTTAAATATATCATTATCAACATCTATGTGATGTAGAAACAAAAAAATGGATCACATTGCTTTATAGTGGTCATAGTCTTCATATACATACAAGAAACAAAAACATTTCCCAATGGATATTAAGGTATAATACAAATGATATATTATATTTCCATAATAATGATTATATAAAATTTGAAATATATTTTAATTTTTTATTCTTTATAAACATACTAGAGAAAATGTAATTGAAGATTAATTACACCTTTACATGTTGACAATATTATATGCGTATACACGACCTATTTTTTCACATTCCATGGGATAGAAAAGATATAGAAATGGTATTACTATAATAATAAAAACATTTATTAATACTTATGTTACATGATTTATTTTATTTATTGGTATAATATATTTATATTCATTATATGAAGAATTATAATTGAAACAGACCATATATACTCACGGTATAGTTCCATTTGATTCATTTTAAAGGACCATTGAAATGCCATTTATGAATAACATTACTAAAACTAATATCAATGGACATTGTTAATTGATATTTTTGGAGATTTTTCAAGATATATTTATCAATGTTGTGTAATGAATTGAATACATGGGTGTTCATTCATAATGGATTTTTGTATAATGCTTGTAACTTTTCAATCATTTAAAAAAATTGTTAGTTAATTTATTGAAAAAATAGAACCAAAATGAATCTTATTATATGTTGATATTGGTATGTTCAATATAAAATATGAAATTTTTTATTATTTTTTTTACTGCATTTTAATACATTACCTTTTGGTTTAGAACAATCAAATGAAATTTTAACCAAAATTAGAGTAACAAATTTGTTAAAGTCAATGGGATAAAGAAACTTATATGGTAAAATTTATCTCATAAATTGAAAAGGGCAGATATGATAAACAAATTCTCATCATACATGTCCTTAGTAAAAATTATGCTCTTTTTAACTAATTTAATATAACATTATTTATCATAAATATCATTAATGTAACTTTTTACATAAATAGTTAAATTTTAGATTAGTAAAATTACGATAAAATTGAATGTGAATATAAAAACATTAAAAACAAATTATATATTTATATTATATATAAAATTCATGGGATATAATAATTCATCAAAAAATATTACTTATTATGTTTTTGAAAAAAAAATTTTTGATTTATTTATATCTTGTAGAAGCACTAGGTTAAAATTTTGTATAAATTTAACGAATTAATATATTATCTAAAAATTAGAAATATATTAACAAAACAAGTATAATTTAACTAATCTCAGAATAAACATTATTATTCAATCCCAACGTATTTTATTCATATATGTACATATAAATGATATTTAAAATGAAAAGACCTGCATTATTTATTTTTTTAATACATAAAATAATATATATATATATATATAGACCCACACACATCATTATTAAGAAAAAATGCAACCAGAATACTATATAATATAGTTAGAGATATATTTGGTATTGTTAACATTATTCAATAAAGTAATGGAATATTTTTATTGGATTTATGATATTATTTCATTTTTATAATTTTTTTACCAAATTTTTCTATTATAGAGTTGAAAAATATTTACAAAGTATAATATACATTTTTTAAGAAAATGTATTTCAAAAACATTAAATTAATTCACATTGAAATGAATATTTATTTAATATAAATTATATAAATCATTCAATTTATAAGTTTCATTATACATATATTTCATAATATAAATACAGAAATTCATAGTTTATAATAATATATAATGGTTATGAAATTGAAATAAATATGTTTTTATAATATATCTCAATTCAAAAAAATATCTATCATTTTATTATAAATTTTTCTGGGAATATAAATTTTCTACAGTGAAATGCACCTAAAATTTTAGGACATTACATTTTATCCCTATTAAATAATTTTTTCAGTCTCAATTTTATCTCAGAAATCAATGATTTATACATTATTGAAACCTCATATCTAACATGGGTATTGTAAAATTATTTTTTAACAAGGGGTAAGGAAACAAAAATTATACCTATAATATAACATATTTAATTTCCCGAATAAAGATAAAATTAGTAGGAGTTTAATATATTTACAATTTGTAAAAAACTAAAATCAAATGAATGATACAAAATGATATATAACATGCACATGATAATGGTAATGAATAAAAAACCATAAATATGTGGGTTTTTAAAAGACTATCTACACATTATAAAGGAATGAAAAATGACAAAAACTTTATAACCATATCATTTTCATACATTATAGTGATTATTTTTCATCCAATATATAGAACAAGTGAAAACAAACATACTTGATATATTTTCATTTCATATGCACAAATTCATTCTTAGGATTTTCTTTCATGAATTTTGAAATCATCACTTATTCCATGAAACGAATATTCAAGAATAATGTTTAATACAAGATTCACTAATGTTAACAAATAATGGATCATGATATCAATAAAATAATCAAAAAATTATTCATTATTTCTCCAAAATAATTATGAAAAAAAATTCAATATTTTTCAAAACATTGGGTCAATATGATGAATTAATCATTAAAACAACATCAATAACCAACAAATGATAACATAGTTCATTTTATAAATTGTTAATATTAGTAATCCAACAATGTATGTATGAAAAATTTAATACAAAAAATCTAAATGACTTGTTCAATAATTAAATCCCTTGAACATATGGTAACTAATAATGTCTTATACCAAACATATAAATTTCTTGATAATATATTCACTATAATAACAATGTATTTCAATATTTAAACTAAATCATTGAAATACTACTATAAAAATATGAATTATCCCACTTGTAAAATAATATTTATCCCTAAAATGAAATACTATTCTATAAAATTATATTCCCTTTACCATAATAACATTATTTTCCTAAATAATATATTGATAATATTCAAAAATAACAATAACCACATTGTCAACAAATCACATATTTATATGATGTTTATATAAATGATAATGAATATGATCGAAAATTATAATAAACAATAATTAGCACAACATCATTCTTTATATTAACCATTACAGTTATCACTACCATTTCATGATAATTCCCTTTATTAATGTTTTATAACACTAATATAAAACATAATTACACTAAATATTAGTATAATATTATATAGAAGAAAAAATAGTCTCATTGAACATGAATATTTCATAATTTTTTGATCACAAAACATATAGACATTATTTATTCAATATCCTTTATATAAATCTATACACGAATTATATTTTTATAGCATTATACATTAATTATATAATTTAAAATATAAATAATTTCTCAAATTTCATCAATTTCAATCTTATCATAATTTATTTTAAAGTTACATAGTAAAATAATTTATTCCTCTGATATTTTAATCATAGATCATTCATCTCTTAGTATGTATATTATAACAGCACTAACCCTTTTTTTAGATCAACATTTTGAACATTATCTTGACCTTTCATTCTATAAACATTTAAATTGGATATTTACGACTCGATTCACTGTTTCTCTACATGTAAAACATATTTTTATTCTATTAATACATTTCCCCAAGATCATTTTATTATATTATTTATATATAATATGTTGAATCATTTAATTACAATATTTTTATCACCATAAATTCAATAAAAAGTATATTTCTCTTATTTAGTGTGTAATAAAACTCACCCATGTTGAGTTTTTTAATCATATAATGATATTGCAGATTAGGAAAAATAAAAATGTTCATCATTTCATCTCCTATTTCAATTGTTTTATCACTATTACAATCATCCAATTGTCTATAACATTATATGATAACATGGTTCCTTTAGATTCTATAAATTGACTAAAACAAAATATAATTGTATTAGTAATAATAATACTAGTGAAAATCTGTAAAATCATTAAACCATTTATTGGATGTCTAATTAATAAATATTTATTTTCAATATATGAAACTGTGGGTTTAATTTATGTCATCCATGGTAAATTTATACTCAAATAAATATAAACTATTGATAAACAAAATATGAGATAACCCTTTTATATAACATTGAGTGTCAAAAAAAACTGTTCAATAAGGGAAAACACATCATGCACCAGAATAACGAATAAGATATGATTGACATATTTTATGGTTATTAAAACTTGATTCATCAATTCCAAAACCACATACAAATCTAAAATCCAAAAATAGATGTATTTCTTTGAAAACAACATAATAATAAACTTAATATAATATTTAGGATGTTATTTTATACATAGACTAATCCTAAAATTATATAATAGTGTTATTATCCCTATTCTATATTTTACTAAATAGCATTCACATTTATTGAACTAATACTTCTCTTATAATAACCGTAAAAATCAATAAGATATATCCCATAGCTGGTGGTTACTTTTTTACATAATAGTAAGATATAAGACACAACGTACTAATGATTTGAATATTTGAGTTTCATGGAAGTACTTGATATATACATGATACTCATTTTACATTAGAAATAAAATATTAAAAAAAAATTGAGTGTATGTATCTTACTTTCTTGATATAATTCAATCATTTATTCTTCATATAATTAGGAACGAAAAACAAAATAAGTGTGATATCATATGATAATATAGGGATATTTATAGTTTAATTTGTCTTATTAAAATAACGAATAATAAAAATGTGAAAGTAACCAAATTAAAACACACTCTGATTAATAAATAACTTGGACACAAAATTCAACAATTAACAATATAAATTCATTAATCTTATGAGTAATAAAACTAAATTATAAATAATATAAATGATTAATTTTTTAAATAATGAACTTATACATCATTATATCTTCACCTTTAATCCCTCACACTAAGAAAATTTAAATTATAGATATGTATACAAAAAAAGATAATTTAATAAAATTTAAGAGACTTGTTTTCCAAATAGACCTATCAATGTTTCAAAGGGAAATCTAATTTCTATCCCCAAATACCATTCATTTCCAATTACATTCTTATATATTTAATATTTAATTTAAATTCATAAACAACATTCCTGATCAAAAATATCAGAAGCAATTAATGGATATAGAACATAATTATTTCCCCTCTCATCCAAATAACTCTCATAGTTATTAATTATATGTGAAAATGATATATACATTAAGTAACATGAATTTCCATAAAATAATTCATATCATTATTAATGTGAAATTTAATGTCTAATGAGTGATTATAACAATAATTTAAAATATTTAATTGAATTTTAATGTCCATATAATTATTACGATATAAAAGATTTCCAAACACTCATTAGAAATATAGGTTTTTTAATATGTTTATGTATTTTGGAGAATGAAATAAAATATAAGAAAATATAAATTAATTAATTATACATTATTTTGTTTTATTTATATAATCAGTTAAAATTTGTATAAATAGATATATATATATATATATATAAATGGTTATAATGGTGAGAAATTCTATTAATTCTATATTGGATAAAGATAAATGTTCCCCTTTCTCATCATATAGTGAAATAAAAAATTGGTTCATTCAAATTGACATTTTAAATACTCCATTAAAACAATTTAATCATTAAATAATAAACTAAATTTAGTCAATAAATAAATATTTGTCTATAAAAAGGACTTTTGTAAAATAATTTTGACAAAAAATAGAAATGGATTAAAAATATGCATGATAACAATGATATATTGAATTATATTTTAATGTATTCATTTATTTTCATGATTCATTATAGAAATAAAATAAAAGTTATTTGAAAATATAGAAATCCCTTAAATATCCCATGGATAATAAAATAGACTGTTTTTATAAAAGATATTTTATAATATCAATTTAATAGAAAAATATAAGCAGTACCATAATAATTATATTTTAATATAAAATCAAACCACATTGGAAACTCTCAAATCATAAACCATTTATAGTGAAAACATGAATTGAAATATTATTTATCATGAATAAAAATATATTCATGTTTAATTTATATTGTTGTTACTATATAAAGATATAATTAAAATGCATTCTTAATATTAAATATATTTTAATTGATTAGTAATTGATTCTATACCCCATATAGATATCATATCATGGACATGAAAATTAAAAAATGTTGTGATTACGTGTAATAACTGAAAAAAAACAAGATAAACATAATAATAAAAGAAATTTAAATTTCACACATAATCCTATAAAATATTAGGATATTATATAGATGTATGACCTTGTGAATGGAAATTTAGTTAACAATAACTTTACATCACACATCCATTTGTTTAAAACACATTAAACTTTGTAAAATTGTTTTAAACATGACATAACTTAATTCCAAAATAATATTAATATTTAAAATATCATATATTATACACTTATAATATCTTATATATTGAAAACTGACCCTAGATAGCCTATAACAGGTGTCTAATATAAAATACATTAGAATTATTCCAAGGAATAATTCCCCGTAAGACTAATCATATTAGTATTCATGGTAAACCAGATACAAAAAATGGGTATTGTAATAATAATAAATAATCTAATGGAAACATGATATTTTTTGTTGTTTATAAATAATTATCAAAATGGATAATCTCCAATATGTCTAATAAATCCCTAAATTTCATTCATAATACTTTTCTTGGACAATATTATAATGAAACATAATAAAGGAAGGCTCAAATCCTCAGTAAGGAAAAAATATAGTTTAAGAAATAAAAAATCAATGAAAGTAAACATTTTGACATGGTAAATAACTTACCACAAAATTTTGTAGTAAAAAAACTCAAAAGAAAATAAATAAATATTATGGTAATGTAATAACTGGAAATAAATTCTATTAAAATATCTAGATAAAGAAAAATAAATATGGCAAGGTAAGAAACTATGACACTTACCTTGTAATCAATGAACTGAAACTGAATGTATCCATAGAGATGTCAATGAAATTTATCAAAGATGGATAATAACTAAATCTATATTAGTTGAATACTTTCAAAACATATGTCATGTCAAAGGCACATCAAAACCCATTACTGTCATCAACATTCACAAGACAATTTTAAAACTAAGAGTTGAAACACAATCAATTTGTGCAATTTATTTTTCTCATAACAACATGTCAATGCATCAAATGGATATATAATGTTTGGTATCCAACTGATCATTCCAATCCTAGTCAATTATCATAATTAATAATCAAAATAACTAATATTCCACATCAAAAAACCATATTAAATGAGAAATATGGATTTATCAATAACTCCAAATTATTCAAAAAACAATAAAAGTAATCCTCTTCTGTAAAATGTTATATGGTTTAGAAAATATTAACATCCATTTGTATGAGAATATGGATATTCAGGTAAATTTCAAATTAATAATGGTTAAAATGATGATATATATTAAAAATAATTTTATGAAAGAAAAAATGAAGTGATATTGAAAATATATTCATTAGAACATTCTTGAGGATAATATCCATTAATCATAAAATGTTGTACAATTTCACATTGAATCATTTAAATCATAATTCCTAAAAAGCTATAAAATTATATTAAACATAAAATATCATGATAATAAGGGTATTCATAATATAACAATAAAAAGGTATGGTATACAACAAATAATAGTTAATTGGCATAATATAAAAAATAAGTCCTACGAAATTTAAATTGCGACCAAATTCACTTACATTTGAATAAAAAGACATATAAGTAATAAAATTAAAATGAAAAAATAAATTATCAAAAAAATTCTTGATATAATATATCAAAAGGGCCAGTTAGTAAGATTCATAATATATTTAAGCGGTGAATATGACTTGTATCTCATAGATGTAAAAAGTTTGATAGTTATCCATTTACAATGTGGTAATAACTGAATTAGAAACAAATGGTAATAATAATACAATTAAAATAAAAAATTCCATTAAGATAATAGAATTAATGATATAATTTTTCAATGTGGCAGTATATACACAATATACATGAAATTATGTGCATAATAAATATGTATTCCTCACACAATGATAATGAGACAAGAATCCCTTACCACATGAGTATCGTTTGAATCACGATATCCAAGAAAGAATAAAATCAATGAAAACATCGAATTGAATTAAAAAAAATTAAATTAATTATATACATGTTACAGGTGTAGTATATACACTATATAAAATAATATAGGTTCATATAATTTTAATTTTTCTCAAAGAAATTACTTTGAGACAAAATCCTTTAAAATTAGTTTCCTTTTGGCTGAATAGCCATTAACATCCTATGAAATACTAAAAAATTAATTTAATAAATCCTTCATAAATTTTGTTTAGTTTATTATTACATTTAATTTAGTTACTATGATGATGAATGCAATTATATAAATAATATTTTTTACTTCGTCTGTTCTGACAAAATATATTATTTTTGTCAAAAATAACATCGGTTGATCAACTATTGTCAAAGGGGTCATTATATAACTTATGGAAAATTTTAAACATGAAATAAATATAATATTTATACATCAAAAATTATTTTAAAATCAATCATTAAATATGGTTATGAAAAGTGAATCAGCTTTATGGTCATGGATAATGTTCGTTATATGTACACTAGAGTAACATTCAAATTTTTTCAATGATAATTATAGAAAGAAGATAAGTAGATTTATATTATTCCATAAATATAATTATACCCTAAATACAGTATTATTTGAACTTGTATACTTATATATAGAATTATTGTGAAGGTAAATGAATCACATCATGTCGAGGAGGCAATAGTCCACATGTCCATGTGTGACATTATAACATTTTAAGTGTGTGGAAGGGTAATAAAAAATCTGATATATATTGAACTTCAAAAAATGTAATTATTTATAAATATCATATAGATTTATTTTATGTCACATATTTTTAATTTAAATCATCCTTTATACATTCCATATACACTATGAATGAATCATATCGCTATGAGGGGTAATAGTCCATACCTCTTCAAACGATGCTATAATTTTTATAAAAAATGTATTGTTTAAGGGTATGTACTTTAAAAAATATATAAAATATTAAATAAATAAAAAATATATTATACAATATATATAAATAAATTTTTAATCATAATGGAACCATGAGAGGAGGTACAAAAAATTAAAAATTCATATTTCAGTGAGGTAATAGTCTGCTTACACGTAATCACATTTTTCGTAACCCATTATATAGATGTGTGTGTATGATAAAGAAAAAATATTAAGGTAAAAAATATTCTAGTATATTTAGGATACAGGTTTCATTATATTATAATGGAATAATAAGGTTTTAGGTAGTCTATAAAGAAAATAAAAGAGATACGTTTGAGGGAGGGTGTTACCTATTAATCTGGTAACTCCTTTTGGTTTACACCAAAAATAATTCCATGGAAGAATTATATCCCCTAGGAGGATTCGATAAGGAATGTTTTGATGTTTTAACGAATTTTTAAGATATGGGTCAAACTAATGTGGTTTGATATGTGTGAGGAAGTGGGATGGAAAAGGCCTTTCATAAAGGAGGAGGAGAGAAATCTCTTAAAATATTTTAAATGAAAGAATCCCCCCAACAGTTATTAAGTGAATGTGAATAAATTATTGTGAAAAGTAAATATTAGTGAGTATATAGTAGATATATTTCCATACATGGAATTTTGTCCAACTGTATGGGTTGATATAGGACATAAGGTGTTTGTTTAGTCTCTAATCATGGTTAATTTATCCTTAATCATTGTAATTAATATTAATTACCAGTCCTAATTATTTTGGTCAAAAACTAAATTTCCCTAATTTCAAACTATAAATTATTTTGATTTAAGATATTTAATCCTTTTTCCACATTCTAATCACAAAGTGGTAGAAATTAAAAATGAATTATCCTTTATGTTGGACGACAATGTATGCTTTTAATTCAAAAATGTCCAGAAGTTTGATTAGTTATTTATCAATTTAAAATTTAAATTGATTACAATGAAATAAAATAGATTAATTAAACATAATATTATATAATTAAACTTTAAACAAATTAATTTACAATTCTATCAATATAAATAAATCATATGAACAATCCATTTTGAACATAAAATATAGATTTTTAAATATTCCATAATAATTTATTTGTTTCCTAAAACTATCTTACATTAACCCTAACATAATTATTATGTATTTATTTCAAAAATTATGTTCATTTTTACAATTTTAATTTATTAAATGTTCAATTTTTTAAAAAAATGGATTCCCCATTAATAGGTGGAAAAAGTCCATTTATAAAAATATATTTGTAAGTGTAATATTGGGATTATTATTATCTTATGTCTATAGAATCTATGAGATGATTATAAAAATTCATTATTTAATATATAATAAATATATTTTATTTTTAATATTCACTAATTTAAAATAATTCCATTTATTAATACAAACCCCCATTGAGTGTATAAAAATATTAATATTTTTATTATATTCAATTATTTTATATTTTAATTTCTACAAAATTTTGTAACAAATTAATTTATTTTTTATTTGTGTAAACCATAAATATTATGATGTTATTTAATAATATTCATAAATTGTAATGTAATAGCTATTTTATGTCATTTTATTTTAAATAATAATAAAATTGTTATAATATATTATTCTATGGTAAAACCCGGTCTTGAATATAATGCAAGCAACCAAAGAATGTCATTTTGGTTTGTATTACAATCTGACTTGGTATCTATTTAATTTCAATATATATTATAGATTGAATTTATTAGAAAGAATAAATTTATTATAAATACCTCAAATATTATATTCCCATACAAACTTGGCGTCTCATGTCATACACACTATCAAAAACAAGTATCTTAATTTATAATTATGTGGTGTTACATTCTACCCACATTAAATAAATTTCATCAAATCAATTTAAAAATTATCTACGTAATATATTGATTTATATTATATATTTTTAAATCCAAATTCAGTATAATATTACAGAAAACATATTCTATAAAAGAGGGAGTGTAATGTACAATAGTCACATGGACTACTATATAATTGGGTCTATAAGTAAGAAAACATTAGTGAAATGTTTAGATTCAAACTACAAGAAAAAGAATAAATATTTATATAGATAGATTGAGGTCATCAATAAAAAACATGTGATTTATTAATTTAATGCTGACGTCCTCAAATACATTAATTAGTGATGATTTATTAGAGCACAAGTTCAACATAAATTAAGGTTATATGATAATTTTTTTTACCATTTTTATTAATATTCATTAATTATATTTATGCGTAAGAATGTATGAAAATATAATAACATGATAATAATAGTCTCATCATTTGGTTACTTTTTTATCAAAGTATAATTCATTATTACCGTAAGAAATGGGTATCTAAAAATATAATCTGCTACTTAAAATACAAAAAAATTTACTAGATTGTATGAAATATAAATAAGTGAAAATTATAATTTTTTCCATTAAATATCTTACAAAAACAATATGGTTAACATATAAATCTATAATCCTAAATATTGAAACTACTGGATCATTAGTAACATTTATACATCAAATTATTTAACTAAAAACAATGAAAATTTAACTTGTACATTGTGTAGGTCGATGGTTGGTGTGAAAACCTTATCGATCATTAGACATGGGTTCATGAACTATGATTATAATGGATTTTATTGGTTCTTTCCAGACTTATGAGTTCTCCTTTTCTAAATCCAAATTAATATTATTCAAAAAATTAAACGGTGAATGTCATTAAAATTAGGTTTATCCGAAAATAGTATTTTAACTATGGTTTTTTATACAACAATTTTTTAACAAAGTATCATAATATTATTTTCCCGCTAGTATTATTTCATTAATAATTATATAAATACGAATGGTTAACAATATCCATAAACATAATTCTATAAAATATAAATTTATTATTCCGAAAATAATAATTTTTATAGTAAAACATATACTTTTAAAATAAAGCCTACTGCTTATAATTTTATGATTCTTATAAACAAAATTCCTAGGGGAAAATACTTTTATAAAATATTTTTTGAATCTAAAAATACATCACCAAAACATTCCCTTACTAATTTGTATACATACACGTAATATCATCTCTAGGATTTCTAAATAATGTCTCTTATCTTCAATCTAAAACAACTTTGGTTTAACCTATTTTACTAATTATGTATCCAAATTCTTCATAACAGATATTAAACAAAAAAATATTATCCTACGTATATCCTCCACGTCTTTCAAACCAGGATCAAAATAAGGCTTGTTTTCTTATACTAGGTTACCCCAGGGGTGGCCCAGAACACATTATCTGTGTTGTTACTAAATGGTATTTTTGTTCCAGAACATCTCCATCTTGTATTATCTAGATGTGAATTTATTTCTAGGAATACCCACATAATTTATACTATCACATAATTACAGATATTTCATCTATACATTTCATAAATATATACCTCTGTTTTATATTATCTAATATATGATTCCCTAAATCTAGTTTCCAAGGTTGATACTAAACATAATTTGATACCAACTGTAGAGACCTGACATCAGATAACCTCGATCGGGTGTATTATAATAAATAAATTGGCATGATTAAAAGGAATCTACCCTCGAAGTACTGATTACATTAGTAGTCTTGGTAAACTAGATATAAAAATGAAAATTTCATTACAAATAAAAAAACTAATAACAACATAATTTTTTCATCATATTTCTAAATAATTATCATTGAGGACAATCTCAAATCTATCTAGTAAATCACTACATTTCATTAATAGTATTTCTATAGGACTATTTATGAATTAGACATAGTAAGGGTGAGCTCAAATTATTATTATGTGACAAGTATTATGAAAGAAATAATGAATCGATGAGAATAATTATTATTTTATGGTAAATAAATGACCACACATACCATGTAATCAAAAAACTGAAAAGGAACTAAATTAATAGTGTTGAATTATAATAATATGATGTACATTTGAGTCAAATAACTAGATAAGGAAAAAATAAATAATGAATGGTAAAAAATAAAAACACATTAAATTTTATCAATAAACTAAAAATGAATGTATCCATAGGAAAGTCGATGCAAAATTTCTTTGATGAATAATAATTTATTCAAAATGATAGAAATTCATTCATATTAGACATATTGTCTATGTCACATAAAAACCTTTTTCTGCCAATATGTTTCCCCTGACGGGTTAAAACTAAGGGTAAAAACAAAACAATATGTGCAATTTATTTTTTTAATTACAACCTTTCGATGCATCGATGAACAATATCACGTTCATGTTCCACCCATCATTTACAGTACAAATAATTAAACATATTGAATAATCAAATGTAACTAATAATCCATATCAAATAGCCATATTGAATGAGATATATGAATTTATCTATAAATCCCAAATTAATGAAATAACGGTAAAAGTAACAACTATATAATAAATGTTATATATATTAGACAATATTAATAACCATTGTATGAAAACATTGAAATTCAAATATATTTCCAATGAATAATGATTAAAATTATGTTATTTTTATAAATAAAATTAATAATAAAAAACGGATGTGAAATTTCAATGATAACCATTATGAACATTCTTGAGGTGAATAATCATTAAACATTCCAAGGTGTCCTATAAAACATTGACAAATTTAAATCATAATCCCTAGAAAGGTATGAAATTAAATTGAACATATAATATAATTATAATAATTGTATACATGATATAACATTAAAAAGGATGTGTATACACCAAATAGAAGTGAATTGGCACATATAACATATAAGTCTTAATAAAATGTACATTGAGATGAAATTACCATACATATGAATTGGAAGACCAAAAAGTAATAACCATAAGAAGAAATATTTAAATAACATTATGATAAAATAATTCATTATATAATATATCAAATAGGTATATAGGTACACCATAGAGAAGAAGAATGTGGTGAATATGACACTTAACTCAAAAATGTAAAAAGTTAGATGGAAATCCCATTCTATTGTGGTAAAAATGAATTGGAAAACAAAAATGAAAAAAATTATATTAAACATTTAAACACCAAGAATATTACATTATTCATGGTATAATATTTCGATGTATTAGTATGTATTCCATATATAATAAATTAGGTTCACAAGAATTATGTATGCCTCACTAGATGAACACAAGAGAAGAATCCATTCCAACTACAGTGACTTTTTTATCATGAGATCTATGAATGCTTAAAACTAATGGAATCGTTGAATACTATTTAAAAAATTGAAATTAATGATATATACATAGCATGATAGTTAGATGAACTATATAAAATAATCTAGGTGCATAACAACATAATATGCATCAGTGAAATGATTTTGAGATGAAATCCTTGCCTTCATATTCATTTCTGGTGAACGTCCTTTAACTACTTATATAATAAAAATATTCTATTTTTATAATTTATTTAAAAAATTTTAAATTTAATTATTAATTTTACTTTTTATATTATTATATTTTACAGAATTTGATAAAAAATTAGGTTTACATATATTTTTTTTACCAGATTTTATTTCTATACAAAATACTACATTGGTCGGTCATATATTAACAAAGGGGTAATTATATAATATCTATAGAATAATAACCATAAAATAATTAACATATTTAGACAAAAATTAGAATATTAATGATATTGATTAAAAATAGATATGCAATATTATCCAATGTTACGATAATGGAGAATGTAGGTCGTACGTACGAATTAGCAAAGATCTCATTTTTTCAATGACCATTATGGAAAGATGTTAAGTAGAATGATTTCATTTCATAATGATAATTATATCATAAATACCATTTTATTTAATATTATATTTTTATATATAAAATTATTGGGTGGGAAAAGTAATCATATCTTGTTGAGGAGGCAGTAGACCACACGTCCATGAATGACATGATCATTTTTTTAGTTTGTGAAAGGGTATCAAAGAAAACTATTTATATTATATTTCCAGAAAGGTGATTATGTCATTAATATAATATAGAAGTTTATTATGTCTCATATTTTTTTATTTAAATCATCTTTCATAAATTCCATATTTTTTTCAATGAATAACATCGCTTTGAGGGGCAGTAGTCCACACATCCTCAAATGATGTTATTGTTTATACACATAATAAAATGTTTAAAGGTATATTTTGTAAAATAATTAAATATGTTAAAAGTAATAATTAATATAAAATTTAAATTATATAAATATATTATCCCTTATAATGGCCACCATGAGAGGTGGTAAAGAATAATTGAACAATCCTCATTCAGTGAGTGGTATTCCTACTACAAGTAAACAGTAAGTTCATTACCCATTAGATAGATGTGTGTGTATGTTTTGGTCGAACATATAACATAGAATACTAATAGTATATTTCAATTACTTTTTTTGTTACATTTTCATTAAATAAGAAGGTTTGGGGAAGTGTATAATGAAAACAAAATATAGTAGATTGGGGGGGAGTGTTACCTCTTATTTGGGAAACTCCATTTGGGTTTCACCAAAAAACATTCATGGAAGGATTTATTCATAATTAAGGAATAATAGTGGGAGGGGGGTTCTTTGGGGAAATATTGGTTGTTTTTATTTATGAAAATATTTCATGACTGATGAAAATAATTGGGAGGACATGTGTCATTTTATAATTGAGGAGCTGATTTTCTTGTAATATTTTTAATGAATAGAACCCTAAATTTTTTTATTAAATGTTGATCGATACTGGACCAATGTCTTCAAAAGGTCCTATACGGTCAAAATATAGCAACAAAATATCTTTTGTAAAAGATTATATTTCTACATAGGCATTAAGTATATGGTTCAGTATCTTATCAATCTTAATTTAACCTTTATCATTTTAATTAATTTTATATACCTTCACTAATAAATATGGTAAAAAAACTATGTTTACAATATGAGATATTATAAGTTATTTTTATTTCAAATATTAAATCCATTTGTAAAAAATTTCAATCATAGTGGTGGAATATATGAAATTAACACTCACTCCTCTAGTAGGATGCCAATGGGGGTTTATAAGTAAAAATCACCAAATGTTTGCAATTTTTTTATAATAAATGTCAAATTGAAATATATACCAATGATCTAAATTGGATTATTTGATAAAATAATATATTGATAAAATTTTATTTTAATTATAATTATAATTTAACCTTATAAATATGTTAGATTAAAAACCATTTTTCAAATAAAAAATAGTATTTTTAACTCCTCTTTGAAAAATTATTTGTTTCCAAAAAGTATCAAATATTAAATCTAACATATAAATAATAATTATATTTCTGAAATAATGTTTTTTTGACATAATATTCATTAATGGGTTAAATTATTTTTTAAATGGGTTCTCAATTAAAAGGTTGTAAAACTCCCCTAAATATATATAAGTTTTTTGCCTATAATAATGGTTTTTTTTTCTTTTCTTATGTTTATCAAATATATTGGATGATTTAAAAAATATTTTTTAAATATATATCATGTATATTTCATTAATATCATTCAATAAATTGAAATTAATTTAATTTTTTAATAACAAATTCATTTTAATGAATGAATAATGTAATATTTCCATTATTTTCAATTTTTAAAATTTTTCATTTCTAATTAATTTTTTACATATTAATTCATTTTATATTTGTGTAACCCAATTATTATATTATATTAGATAATACTCTTTGGAACCACTAATTTAATGTCTATGTTATTTATTTTATTGTTAAATAAGAATAATATTTTAATAATATAATATTTTTTTGTAAAAATTGTTCTTACGTATAACACATCCGACTAATGAAGGTAATTATTGTATGTGATAAACTCTAACTTAGTATTTATTTAATTTAATGTTCTATTATAGATTGAATTTAATTAAAATATTATATATATTATAAGTAATCAGCAAATTATATTCCCTTATCGGCTTGGTGTCGTGTGTCATACATGCTATTGAATACAAGGATCTTACATTAAAATTTTGGAGTGTTACAATATAACTCATTCCGCAGTAATCATTAATTATAAACATTTTTTTATGTAATTATCTTTCTCATTTATGTTTCATCAAGATTGTTTTGGTTATTATTAATAGGTTATAGATTCTCCATATAAATAATTAATTTTATGACTTAAATATTATATTATTTAAGTACATATATTTTCATAATCATATTATAAAGGTGAAGACATTAAAAATAAATTATACATTTCATAGAGATGGCTGGTCATATAAACACATGACAAAATTTTACACATTATGATGGATAAAATTGAAAAAATGGTAAAAAAATGTTTTCATCACTATAATAATGGTTATTTCAAATATATCATATATATAATCATTAAATATATCATTTTATCCATCAATATAATACAAAAATTAAAAATACATCAAATCTCTTCGTGGAGATAGTAGTCGACACATGTGCATATGAGATAATTGACCATTTTCTGATGTGTGGAATTGTAAGGTAATAAATTATATATTTTAAATCTATAAACATAATTATGTTATAAATAATTAATATAAATATTAGTTAAATATTTAAAACTGTACCAGTAATATCGTGATGACAAATTAATTACACCACTTTGTGATGATGGAATGTTTTATCTATGCACTTGCGATCTATTCACATCCCATAAGATGGATGATGGTGTTAAATGGTTTTATCATAACCATAATAAAATATAAGTCTGTTTATTATATTGGGTAATTATTTTATGATGGGTCAAACAAAATTAGATGACGTTGAAGAAGAATGAAAATTTAATGTGATGATAAAGATGATTACCTATTCTTCACTAGACACCCACTAGATCTATTATTAAGTCCATGTACAATGTATTTTAAAAATAATAACCTAAATTTAGTGAATAAATTAATTTTCTAAAATGATTGTGTAGGATTTGGTCAATAATATAGAGAAATTTCATATAAATAATTGAGTGGAGGGGTGTCCTTTTAAAATTGATGTGATTATGACACATTTATTTTTTTGAAAATTTTATATATTTTTCAATCACTAACACAATAAAATGGATCCCAAAATGAAAAATATGATATCTCAATTTTGGTATTCTCAAAATAAAACCAACCTAGGTGTAAAGGATGATATTAGTTCTATTTAACTTGTATATTTTTGTTTAACCCCACTGTTACCTATTTTTAACATTCGTCGTGATAATAACATTTTAAAATTTAATGGGTAATTATTTTAATTATAACGTAAATATTTGTCCATAAATTAATAATGAGGAACATTTTAAGACATTTATCATATTAATTATATACTTTTATGAGTTTAATATATCAAAAATAATTTAATTAAATATTATTTTTTAATAAATTTCATTAATAACTTTTTTTAAAAATATTAATTAAAATTTATTATAATTTAACCAAAATAAAAAATTATTAAAATATAAATTATTTAACTATAAATTATATATTTTAATTGAACATTAAATAGTTTTTATAAAAATATTGATATGAAAATTATAATTTGGATGTTTTTAAAATCATTTACTATGATTTTTCTACTACGTACACAAGAATTGTATCATCATTCAATTTGCATTTATTATAATTATTTATTCACTAATAATTATGAATAAATAACCATAATAAATATAATTTAATTATAATAAAAATAACAATTAGTATTCATTTATAACTTATTTTTATTCTTATATGAATATATAATAAATTTTAAACTAAGACTGTGATATTTTAATTTTTCATTACTTAATATTATAAAAATTCTATTATAATGGAAAAATTAATGTAAATTGTGTTATATATGAATTTAAAATTTCTTTGGTATATTTAATCTATTTTAACGAAAAAAATTATTGTTTTTTGGTTTGTATTTTTACTTTATATCATATTTTTAACCTTAATTTACCCATTTTACTATTACCAATGTGGAAAATATTTACCAAAAATTCTATTCAAAATGAACAAATATCAAAGTGAAGAAATTAACAATATTAATCCTCCTACATCCAAATATTTTATATAAATTTCAATATTAAATCCCTATTATTGGAAAAAAATAATATAAATACATATTATTAAATCAGAAACATTTTTAAAATAATGTATTTTTTATTAAATAAAGTACATATGTAAATATCATTAATATTAGTAAATACATAAGAATTAGTTTGATCACTATAAATAATATAGGCCTTGAATAACATTAAAAAAAATAAAAAAAATAATGGTCCTTTTAAATTACATTATTTAATGTAAATAAATGTTTTTTTGTAACAAATAGTTATATTTCATTATTCACTGATAAATCACTCATTTTATAAAAAAAATAATATTTCACACAATGATAATTTTGAAATTATAATTTAAAAAATTATGATTATTTAAAAAATTAAATCTCTAAAATATTCAGAAAGTATTTAAAAATTCTAAACTCCAAAAGAATAAAAAAAACTTTATAAAGAAAATGACCATTTGGAGTATAAAATGTCTTCACTAAAAATTAAGTTTGAATATCCTAATTTTTTTAAAAAAATTATGTATTATTTAAGAACTCTATATATATTATAATTTTTTTACTCATATTTATACCCTCATCTTCAATGATTATGTAATATGATTTCAATAATAATATTTTTACAATGTATCTCAATTCGCATTAAGGTCCTTATTTTTTGTTAAGAATAAAGTGGAAAAAAATGAAATTATTAGATGGATATTTTTATTAAAATATTTGGATGTTAAAATGATTTTATGTTCTGGTATTATAAATTCACTCATTATGAAATAATTATTTATTTTCTAGGTGATTAATTATTTTCTCATGCCATCCAAGGATTTATTACCCATTTTGGAAATTTGTTGTATAGAAGATATGATTGTTCATTATTCATACCACATAATTAATTAATTTTTTAATATGTGATTTTATTTATTGTATTGATTAACATAATGATAATTTTATATCACAATTTCTTATATTTTCATTTATTAGATATACTAGAATGAGGAATACAAAATATTTGAGAGATATTATTGAAGAAATTAAAAATTTATAACTAGATTATTATGTTTTAATTCATGTTCACAAATAAAATATTAGAATCATTTTTATTCCTTGTCACGCAATACTGTTATACATTATTATCATTTGGTAATACTTATCTTGTATCTTATATCATTGAAGTAAAATATTCAATTTCATAGGTTACTAGAGATGAGGTATTAAATTTTTAGTTTGATATAGATCCGTAGATTCAGTAGGATATAAATTTTTTTAAATATAAATTATATAAAACAACATTATGATAGAATTTAGGTATAAATATTTATATAAAAAAATTATTAATTTTTTTTAAGGTTGATGATTTGAGATTTTTTAAAAATAGAACATATGTATAGATGTTGTGATGTAGATTCTTTTGTGCCAAAGATTCACCTAGGGGTGACCACCCTAAAAAATGATAGCTGGGAATCAACTCGATAATCACTCTATATATGCAAAGTTGTCCTATGAATTCACACAGAGATAGAAACTACATAAATATGTTATCTAAATAATTGATTTGTTATTTAGAAACCATTTTGAATTATTTAAAAATACTTTTATGATTTGAAGATATCCCCAATGGTACTAATCTTTGGATTATGTTATTTGATATGCATGAATATTAAATTTATTTTAATTATTTTTAAATTTTATAATTATTCCACAGGATTAATAATTATATGGGGTAATCAATTGTATAAAAATAACATAAAATTGAACTAATTTTATTTAAATGACAATATGTCAACTGTGTTAATTAATTTAGGGATTTAACTCTAGATATAGTTATGATAGATAGTGCTAGAGGTGAGGTGTTTATGTTAATAATTAAATAGTTTACTCTAGTTATTACCAATAAATTTTCTCATATTGAACAACCTAATTTTAATAACATTATTAATTGATGTTGGTCCACATTATATAGAATAAACTGTAATCCTATAATAAAAAAAATAATATATTGATAGTTTAATATTGGATCGGGTCCCTTGAAAATATATTTATGGCATTGAGAATTAATTGATTAGAGATGGTTATTTTAAATTTTGTTTTTTAATGAATTATGTTTATAAATAGTGGTCATTTATTTAAAATATAATAGATAAAATTTAGGTTTACAGAATATAATTGATATCTTTTAATGATACAATAATTGAAAAATAATTTATTCATGAGAAAAGGTCTAACATAGAAAGTGTTGTAATCAATATATGGTGGAAGGTAGAGGGATTTATCAGGAATTAATTATAATATTAGAATGAAAATCCATGTTATTTTTCAAAATTTTATAATCTAATATAGATCATCTATTTTACCTTATGATCTAATGATACTTAAGAACCCTAGGCACTCAAACATTCCCAACATATGATACTATGGTATCAACTTCTATCTCGAAGAATAAAAAATTTACTGAATCATGAATTTTAATGAAATCAAGTGAAGAATGGGATGAATCATCATCCCGATAAAATTAATAATGAAATTTAGATGAAGGGAAGGGTAGAACATACCATATATGATTATTTTGGAAATGAGCATGATTGCACATTCTTAAAGGGAATAGGTGTTTTTTTCAAGTGTTAACAGATATTCCATTAGTAGCATGAATACGTGGAAAATAGTGAAATAAAAAATTCAAATTATTTTACCACCAAAGAGATGGGTCACCCCATAAATTAAATTCACCCTCATTATGAAAATTTACCAAACAAAAGTATAATGTATATGGAAAAAATTATTTAATTAGTACAATTAATAATGAAATTCCTTATGTTTTGATAAAAAATACATTAATAGTAACCTAAAATTATTTATATATCATTATATTATTAAGGATCATCGAACTCTTTTATATCTTCCACATTTTTAAAAAAATTATAGGCTTACCAAAAATAATAGGATTTGATTTTTCATCAAATGATCTTAATGAAAATATTACTACAACAATGGTATGTCTTTTATTACCCATTATTACACATAGACAAACCCTATTTACAAAAAAGATTATTATACCTATGTTCTGATGTGAAATAATTATATATTTGGTATTAATTAGTATCGTAGATGTATTTATTAGGAGGAGAAACATAATATAATCTATATTGAACCAGTGGTTTAATATTTTAATGGGAAAAGCATTGTAGAATTTCTATGGGTTTTATTTTTGATATTTTAGTATTTAATGTATTATTGATTATAAATATGATCATATTCACAATTATATTATCTTTTTTAATCATTTTTTAAGTCATGTGAAAAAAATATTTCTTTGATTTATAGTTATAATAACAATTTATTAATTTAATTATATGCTTCCTAAATAAAAAATCCCTCCTCATAATTCATCATTATAATGGATATTTTGAAAGGATTAAATTAACATGACAACAGGAAAAAATAACATACTATGACGAACGAAATCATATAAGTAAATTTTGTAATAATTTCTCAAACTCATTTAGTGGAAGACAAATCTATAATGTTTTTAGTCGAATGAATCAATTAATTGTAAAGGTATATTTATGGAGACAAATTCAATAGTAGATGTTGTATAATGTTTTGTATATATTTTATTTACATTATAATAACATCCATAATATTATATTAGTTATAATAATTCAGGATAAAATATAATAAATTTCATGGTACGATAAAAATTAATTTAAATTGGTCGGATTCATTTCTAATAGTGAGGTATAATTTAACATCATGTCTTCCACTAAAATAATAATATTTTTTATAGTTTGGTGTATAGTAATCCTCAATATTAAACATACCGTGAAATCAGATAATTTATAAACAAATATTATTACACTTTCATTATGTAGTTTTGTATGAATAAGAATAAAAAAATATGAAAAATATTTAGAATGTATTTTATTTTTTATTCCACTATTTTTTCGTTGAAAATATTGTCAATATGTTAATACATGATCATAGTAGAGGTCACATGAAGTGGTTTTAGATATGACGTGATGCCTAATTTATAGAATAATTAACAGGATGGGTGATTATTTTCTTATCAACAATGTAACATGTATCATGATGTTAATCATGATTCCTAGATGCTTCTTTTCAACTGAAAAAGTGGGTGAAACATGGAGGAATCTTGAATTTGGTTAATATAAAGAGTCTAACAAAGAGAAAATGTAATGAAAAGTTATAGTAACTATGAAATGAATATTGTTTTCTGTTAATATTGAACTCTGATGTATTAATCAGTAATTTGATTAGCAGAAAGTGAAATAATAAATATAAAAAAAATAATGAATCTAATAATTTTACTGGATGAAAATTTAAAAATATTTATCGTAAATGGAAATGTATATTTAACCATATAGAGTGATGTTTTGAGGAAGTCAATGAACATAGTTATCATTAAAGAATTATTATATGGAAGGTTATATTGAGTTTTAAGGAAAAGTGAATAATGATTTCATCAGATTGTGGAAATAATGGGTTTCTAATGAACATTGGAATTGTTATTGGATATACAGAGGTCTATGGACATTATATAATATATTGATATGTCATATTGTTGAAAAAAGAAAGATAAAAATTCATTTTGGAGTCCATAGTGGATCCTGATAATTTTTTTATAATGTAGAATATATTATTCATTATTTAGATTGACGAAGCAGATGGTGTCATAGACTATGTTCATTGGATGGAGGAGTTCATACTAAAAAATATCTTATAGATCATCCATTGTGTTTTTAAATTACATGTTCATTTAAACAACACTACATAAACATTAAAATGTATATTTATTTATGATTATGATATATTATTTATATTTTGGTAAATATATCCATGATTTAATAATGTTTTTATAAATATCATTTGATACCAAGAATTGATGAATATTTTATGAATAATGTTGACCATTATTATTTACGGGTTTTTTTATATTGTTCAAATAAAATATAACATGACAATAAAATTTAAATTACATGAGACTACATCCATAATATTTTATATAAGTATGACTATATAATTGTGTGGGATTAGAATAAACTTATCTGTTCCATTTTATAAAAAGAAGTTGAAGTGGAGATGTTTTCATAGGCACACGTTATGGGATAACAATAAAATTTATCAGGGTTCAATTAGAGTATATTTTGTAAATATTAGTTCTAAATGAATTAGGATCATTAGATATATGTTATTTGGATAATGGAACATTAGATAGAGGTTCACATGATGGTGTACGTTAGACAAATAATAAGTGAATGAAATGTATCAGACCTAGGTGAATTGGAAAGATAAAAGTAGATTGAGGAGAATAAATAAGGGAAAACTAGATGGAGTATTTCTAGAAATAATTTTTGACAGAATAACTTCATTAAATGATATATATAGGTAAAAAAACTTTATTCTGTTCTTCTATGATCATTATGATGTTTTGAGATGAAGATAAATTGTAGACTGTTGTTAAGATCTTGATGAATTTATACTGAGGTGAAAGAAATCCAACACTTATATATATTAAGACCACCAATAAAAGTAGATAATTTGAAATAGGATAAATGATAATAAGTAAAATTTTGGAAAATCCTTATTTTAATACTCCTTAATCATGTTTATTATGTTTCTAATTTCATTATAGTTTTATGATCCAGTATTATAATATTTTTCAATATAAGAAAAATTTAGCTAAATATCACATATGAATCCCCATTAATTCAAATGTATCACTACTAGAAAGAATAACTACAATAATTTATCTTCTATAAGACTTGAATCACCACCATATGAGATACTTCTTCCATGATTTACCATTAGTTCAAAAGAGTCATTGGTAGACTAAATGGGTCACTGAAAATTTAAATTAGTCACCACCATCTTAAAAAACAACAAAAATGACTCATTAACAGTTCAAATGTGTCACCAATTGTTCAAATGTGTAACCTCTTGTTCAATTGATTAACATTTATATTGAGACAACCCCAAACATAGAATTAAGATATAACAAATGAGTCACCTCCAGACCTAAATCAATATTAGTTTAAATGAGCCACCTCTAGTTCAACTAATTCAACATTAGAATAACATATATTTTAATTTGTATCAATTTTTGGGATGTATTCCTACCTTATATTTCATCTGATCATATATTTCATACTTCTCAATGAGATATTAGTATTGTACTTCTTGTTTTGAATTAAATACTACAATTTCTATATTAATGAAAGTAATTCCCATGGATATTTAAATTTTTATTCTTGCAACAATTTTAGGGATGAATTTAATATAACATGATATATGATAATAGGTATCACTACGAGGTAGATGATTATTCTTCAACATATGCATGCAGTTCCACATATTCAATAAGGACTCTTTTAGGTGTGAAAGTGCTGTAATAGTGAACACATGAAAAATTATTTCACAACAATCTAAATATAGGAAGGATTGTGAAAAGAACATCTAAAATTAATTCCTATTAAAATTTATCTATGGAAGAGTGGAACAATTTTATGAGATGATAATTTCATATATATTAATAATTGATCCATTATGATGCACTATTTTTCTATTACTTTCAGATAGATAGCTCAAGCACCTCACCATGTCTCATCCGCGAACACTCATGAATCTAAATCACCAATGATGAGTAGAATTACCTTTTCTATATATAATTTAATTTTCGTAATAGTTTTTTTTTAATTTGAAAATTGTTCTATATTTATCAGCACACATGAACTCATAATATATAACTATAGTATACTATATTTTTGGCCTATCTCTTTTAATATCCTTACCTATGGTGTTTGTGCAAGAGTTCCTTATGTTTTCTATGTTTTTTCTTCCCACATATAAGCCTATAATATGATTTTAATCCAAGAAGACATTGAATATAATTTTTATATACTTTATCAAGGTTTTTGATCATATTATTGTTATATAATATACATGGAAGTAGTTAATTTTGATATGGAGGGGATTTTGTATCAGCCAATATCTAATCCCCTTGTATAATTCCACTCATCAATTTTATCATTATGTAAATGTTTTAAACTATATTTTTTAAAAAATAATCAAAAAAATTACTTTAATAGCCATTCCCCATGATTTTTATATATGTATTTTTTTGAATAAATAAATTTAAAAATTTAATGTAATTTCCAATATTGATTTATCTAATCACTAATAAATTTTAGAGAAATCATTTCAAATTATAAAAATTTATGAAATTACTATTTTTATTAACTAGGTGTTTTTTATTTTAATTTTTGGATTCTATTTAACATTTTTTAACAAAATTCTTATTATGAGCTATATTGACCTCCCATGAAGTTACTCAGTCTATCCAACATTGGTTATCAAAATTTAATATCTATTTTAAATTATGATATTAGTTTTTTTAATGATATAATTTTTTTACTTTCGTTTATTAGATTATTATTGATAATTTAAAATAATTTTATTCTACCAATATACCTCTTAATTATAATGGAACATTATATTGTCAATGGAAAATCAAAATAAAAATAAATCCTTATAGAAATTTCATTGTTATCTAGATTGTAATAGAAGATACATATTTTTACCTGAATTTGGTAGAGATTCATGGATTGATTCTGTAAAGGTAGCTTATAATTGTAATTGTAATGTTATGAATTACATGTATTGGGCTTTGGGAAATTAATAATTACAAATAATATCTTCTTGTAAAACTACTTTGGAAACATTGGACACTGTAGTTGTATCTCACGAAGGTACAAATAATGTTATACAATGATATTATATACTTATAAAACTAAATATTATTCTTTTATAACAAATCCCAATGACCTTATATATTACATATCTATCAGGTTTAAAGATATCTTGAATACAATTCACTCATTAGAGAATCATGTTTATAATAGAGATCAGGCCATGTGACTATTGAGTTGTCCTCCAATAATATATAGATGACCACTAGTATAAATAAGATAATTTTTTGATATTGAGAACATGCATATCAAAGAGATAAGTGGAAAATTAATTATTTATGAGGAAAAGCATAAGGATAGGATATAATATGAATATAATTATAAATGAAAGGAATTTTCCATCAAGACTCCTAACTCAATGCTTGATAATATTCACATTGAAGGTTTATGTGGTGAAGAATCACAAGATGATGGTGATGAAGATATAAAACAAATTACCACAATATTTGTAATGTTTTATAAGAATAAAATTTTAATTAGTAAACCAATACAAATATAAAAATATGAAAATAATGAAAATTTGATTAAAAACTATATGAGAGATGATACTACAACTGATATCACCTAATATGAATGTAAAAGAAAATAGAACCTCAATGAGGAATTTCCTTGAATGAAATAAAAAATGAAATGTGATGATAAATATATAATATAAAAGAAATAAATTATATAAACATGGACTAAATTTTAATACATGTATAGTGATTTAGAAACTTCTGAAGTGAAAAAATATGAAGAAATAAATATGTGTTACATGAGAAACACATCTGAGATAAATAATTTCTTACCTGTTTATATTGTACATATTTAAAAACCATTCTATATATGATGATATTGAAATTAAAACTACTGGTATGGATGTGTTTTCATACTATAACATTATATAATATAAATTCAAGGAGTTTATCGATATATACGTGATTATATTAGAACAACATGTTTTAACCATTATTTAATTTCCGACCATGATTTTTAAAAAGTCAAAAATTATCAACCATAGTAAAAAAATAAATAAATTATTGTAATAAAAAAAATATTAAAGAACTATAGATAATGGAAAATGAGATAAATAATCTAAACCAAATTCAAGGAAATCATAAAAAACCTAAATACACTGTTAGTATATCTTATCAACTATGATATAATATAATAATTAGAAATAATTTTATACCTAGTTCTGGCACATCTAATAGTTTCTTTTCAATTACAAAAAACATAGTTTTTATTTTAAAAAATATAAAAAATGTGTACAAGAAACCCTAAAAAACTAGTTAAAAAAGCATTAATTACTAACATTTATGAAACCCTGCTAATTTTTGTACCAAAAACATTTTGATTTAAACCAATTTTGTAGGGACCTTATTTCAAGAGATCTAGTGGGAACCTATGGTACCTATATAGTAGTTTTTCTATACATATGACTTGTGATTACTGAATCTTGAAAATTTTGATAATGATTTATAGTCAAAATGTCGCCTTTGGGGACAATTCTATTGGGATAAATATTAGTATTTTACTTTTTGGTAATTCTAGCATAGTTTTAATTATTAAAGTATTATTTATTATTTCTTAATGTATAATATGATTAATATCTTACCCATGTGTGATTATGGTTTTTAGGTGAAATCAAAAAATAATTCTTGCAAATTTTTTTATGTATTATTTAGTGTTTATTTATTTTTGAAATTAAAATATTTATGAAGCTATTTTATAAATGTTGTCTTCTAAAAATAATTCTTGATTATGCTCCACTAAAAATGAACATTGGAATTATAATAAGAGACTAGTACTTTACAATAATCACACAATTTTAAATCTATCATGAAAAGGGTTATAAAAGTATCTCCCTAAAACTGAATTCACTAATGTTTCATCATGTAACCTCTATCAAAAAAGGAAAAAACATAACTTATCATTCAAATAAAAAAATAAATTTTTATCTTCTAAACCACTAGAGATGGTTCATAAATACATGTTTGGACCTTATAGAGAATCTATTTTAAAAGTGATGCATTGTGACGAATTCCTTGTAAGTGTATTTTCAATGTATACATTACAATACATTATCCATCGCACAATAGAATCAAGTTATTCCCTATCCATGTATGAAATATATATAGAAATCTTAGTTTACATAGGATTTAGACTATATGATGTGATTTTTTCAATGAGTTTGAAAATCAATATAATTAATATTGTTTCATAAAAATGGAAATTATCATTACTTTTCTTCTCCTAGGACCCCACAGTATAATGGTGTTTTATAAATAATGAATAAATAACATCATGAAATTTCTCAGAAATTGGTTAATGAACATGGCCTTTCAATTTATTTTTGGGAATAACCTATATACATGACCTATTATATAATTAATATAGTTTTAATTATACCCCACATAATAAAAAATAATTATGAATTAGAGAATAATATAAATACAAAGGGTAATTACTTTAGATATTTTAGATGAAAATTATTTATTCTTAATAATGTGGATAATCATAAAAATATTTCATCCACATTTGATGAAGGAACAATTTTTTTAAAAAATGTATGTCCTAATGATTGTTTTATAATTTGAAAATGAATTTTGAATAGTTAGTTCATGTCATTTTTTATGGGACAAATACTTATTATCCTAAAACCCCTTTACAAACACATAAAGAGTATTTTTCTTCTTTCAAAATAAATTCCAAATCTTCTGGAATATCTGTTAAATAAGAAAAAAAATGTCTAGTTCTGAGGAACTATCAAAACTAGGTCCTAAAACTATATATAACTATGAATTATTGTACCATCATTAAAAAGAGATAATAGGACTCTTGAAACCCATAACCTAGATAATGTAGTTTTATACACAGATATAGGTACACACTTGATGTTCTCATAAGAATCATGACGATCATCAAGTTATATTATCATATATTGAACCTAAAAAAATAAATCATGTAGTTAATGATGAATTATGGGTGATCGAAATGAATGAAGAAACAAATTTGTTTCAATGAAATTATGTACTATAACATTCAGTTGTACATAAATATAATGTCATGATTGGAAATAAATGGGTGTTTAGAAAAAAAATTATGAATCTATATATACTTTATGAAATAAAGCTAGATTGGTTAAAAATGCTATATAAAATAAAAGGTTATTGAATTTCATGAAACTATTTCACTAGTGTCAATACATAAAACAATACAAAAATTGAATCAATATACAACACATTAGGATGTTAAACAGTATCAAATGGATTTGAAAACTTTATTCATAAATGGTTATATAGTTGGGGAAGTTTTTTAAACAATATGATTGATTTTAAGACACTCATTCTCTAATATAGATTTTCAAATTTTCAAAATATTTATATTGTGAAAAAAATTTCATAGAGCTTGGTATGGTATCATTAGTTCATTTAAAATTTCATATGTTTTTTCAAAAATTATTGGTTGTCCTAATATTTATATAAAAAATATTGAATGATATTTTATTGTTAAAATATAAATGCAGGATATTATATATAGACATTTTAAAAATTTAATGTGTACTAATTTTTTCATTGAAGATGGAAAATGATTTCAAAATGAGTTTAATGGGGGAACTAAAATTCAATTTTGGTTTAATATATTTCAAATTAATAGTGGAATTATTTTTATCAATGTATGTACATTAATGACCTTTTAAAACATTTCGGTATGGATAACACTAAATGTAGTGAAACACCCATGAGTACCACGTGTAAGATTTATCATTATGAAGTATGAATGAAAGTGGATGAAACTACTAATAATATTTTGATCAGAAACCTTCTACATAAATAATCTACCAAACATTATATTTTATTCGTTGTGTATCTATGATTGTTCTCAAGAAAACCCTAAGGAATCACATTTATATGATTTAAATATAATTTTCAAATACATAACATATACAAATAATTTAGGGATATTTTCTCTTATAAAGAAAATCCTTTGACATAGTAACTTACTCAGATGGAGATTTTTTTTGTATTATGGTTTATATAAATAGATACTCTAGAACATACAATGTTCTGTTAGATTATCTAGTATCATTGTTTTGTAAGAAGAAAAATATTATTGTACTGTCTACTATAGAATCTAAATACATAAATTCATATATTTGTTTCGTAAATTTTATGTGTGAAGCATTCTTTTCTAGTCTACAGATTTCAATTTTAACATGTACCTATAAATTATAACATCATAGGTGTTGTAAGTATTTCATGGAATTCTATTTCACATTTTAGAAAAAAAGCATATTGATTTAAGATGCGACTTTTTGGTAGATCATTTTCTAATGTGTTATATAACAATTCAATTCATTGGAACTAGAAATGATATTGAATTTATTTTTTCAAAACTAATTAATTCAATGGGATTGAAGTTTACAAAACACAAATTTTCACTGAATAATATTGGTTAGTCATTAATTTTAGACATGTCACTATTAGAGGAGCAGTCATTGGGCAAGTCACCATTGGTGAGTCAATATTAGAAATCCACCACTAAGATAGTCACCATTGGAAAGTCATTCTAAGAAAGTCACTATTATCAGTTCACCGTTAGAGAGTCCCCATTGGAGAATCACTATTGATGATTCACAATTGGGAGTGTAATCATTGGGGAGTCACGATTGATAATTCACTATTTTCTAAGTCACCATTGGTGAATCGTTATTTTCAATATCAAGAATTTTTTCCATTTTTAATTTTTTATGTTATTTATTATTTATTTTTTTCATCTTATTTATTATATTTTATTATTTAAAATCCCTAAATGAATTTTTTTTATGATTGAATCTATGTTACTCCCACTCACGCATGCTTCTATTCTGTCATTTCCCCTTCCCATTCCCCAATATATATTTAGATTTTTTTTGTTATATATTCAGAAATTGTACCATTAAAATGGTATAAAATAAATGTGTAACATTGTATTTTTCTGAGTAATCATGCCCAATGAAGAGATCAAAAGGATAATTTATCCTATAAACTATTGAATTTAAGAACATTCTTCTGTAAAATTGTATTACAGTTTCCAAAATAGTGGTGGATTTGATATTGGTTCATTCTAATAAGACATGAGTGATTAATGATATATAAAATCAGGGATCCATATATTAGTTATCATGAAATGAATTATACTTATATCCATGGATGGTTTATCGTTTATATCAGTATATAATGCACTATTTTTGGATGATAAAAGAATCAATTCAATGAATGATTCTTTGTATATAGTTCATTTGATCATTAAAGGAATTATAAATATGTTTGAATGTGCTTTGTCATAGAGATTTTATGGATAATCAATGTATGATACCATGTGATAGTGAATTGTTTTTATGAGGATTATTCTCTCGATCAACAAGGTGTTTGAAATCAAAGAATATATAATTTTAATAAGTTATATAGTCAATGGATGTTTGTTTTTTTGTTTGTTCGACATATTGTATGTCCTCAAAGAATATAATTCAATACCTTGAGATAGAATGATTTTTACTTTATGTTTCTAATGAAAATAAAGGATATGATCAGTCATTGAAAATTTTGTAAGACACAAATGCTGGATATGTGTAAGTCATCATCTTGATCGAACACACTATTATATCCTATGATGATTTCTACTATGTTTGAAATAATGTTTGTGACTAATAAAATGATATATGATTAGGTAAAATGTCATGGTTTCTTCTTGACTAATATCATTGGAAGAAGAATTTGCGAAATATAGAACCCTAGGATGAAAAAATGGGTTATATATAAGGACATAATTTATGAGTATTTTAATTCCATTGATCATCCCACTGGACCCATGGAACTATTTGGTCATCTATAATTTCTATGTGGAATAACAATTTATTTAGATGATATATATGATGATGATGTTGTTGATGAGGAGGTGGAAACCTCAGTGGATGAGGGAAGTCACGAAATCATTCCAATGATCCCAATTATGACTTTCATCCCAGCTAGCCCTCTTGTCTCACTTTCTTCAAAAGAGTGATTGTCAAGTGAGAGATAATATGATGATACAAAAGATAAAAGTAATTTCTGATAAGAATATTATATGTTCTTTTTCTAAATATTCTAAATAGGTTGTATATGCCTTTGATGATGAGAATAGTGAAGATGATAAATATGACGATGAGGACATTAATGGTGATTGTCCTGATCCAGATGGTAATGATATTATGGAAGAGACACATATTCTAACTCCAAATGGGTTTTATATTTTTTTATGTCTATGGGGAACCTACATTAGGAAATCTTATATCTATAGATATATTAGTTCAAGGGAAGTCTATTAGAGATGTTTCTTCTACCATAAGAGATACTTGAGTACCTTCTAATGGGGAGAAATCATCTTACTCTATCAAAGTGGATACATTTCATGATGAATGGGTGATATTCATGGGTAATATAAAACATGGATTGAACTATTTATATTCTAATTAAGTTGATGATTATATTGAAGATCATTGGCATGGTCAAGCATAGGTTGAGGTATCCTCTAAGGGGGACCCTTCGTAGTGGTCAATGTTTCTTTGATTATATTAGGTTTCTTTAGATTACGATAAGAACATCCCACCAAAGGATGAAATAACTAATGTATATACTATAGATGAGATAGGTACTAAGGGTTATATGGTTGATCTTTAGGCCATTCCTTTAGATGAAACACTTCCTGAATGACTAGAACATATTGATGTTTATCTTCATACTAATGAGTGGCGTGTTATTCCTTCACTACTGTCTGCTACACCAGTTACATATAATATAATTCATGAAATATGTTAGATATTTTCATATAAATATACATGCTTATGTTGGAATACTTTTATTGAATCTGGTACATTTTTTCTCATCGATTAGTTTGGATGATGTGAACCACTTTTTTGAGATTTTGGTATGTCATATTCATCCAATGACGAATCATCTCCTTGACGTAGTGATGATTGGGAAATATAGGTTTGAATGTTAGAGTGATTACATGAGGATAGTTATGGTGTATACGACAATCTCCCATTCTTCCATCAAGGGTGATATCATAGAGTAATAGTAATGATTACCTTTATTGGGTTCTAATTCTTCAACACCTCCTTCAAAATCTTTATTAAGGCCTTGTAGATTCTCTATATAGTTATTGAGCATCTTCATGATTATTTTTTATATATTCATGATACTCATGACGAGTATTTTAGACACGTTTTTCATCATGGTGAGAATATATAAAAACTAGAAAGGGGGTTTTTAACTGAATCCTGAAGCCAACAAACAACCATTAAAAAGGCCATTTAATATTTAATTTCTCAGGTGTCTTGAAAAACTGAATTGAATACCCATTTCATGTTTTTGGAAGATATTATTCATATTCCACATAACAACTATTAATTAATGAATATGTTAAACCAATTGAATGTTTTAACACCCATACATAAGTTTTTAATGGATTAAAACATAGATTTCTTTACTAATATTGAGTGATGTGGAAATATTATCATTGATTTTTTCAATATAATGATTCTTTTCATTTATATAACTTGAATTTTTATTGTTCTTTCTGGTGGTATACCCATGAAATCCTTTTCCTATTATCAATTTCATACCCTCTAACTCTTAATTACCATCCCTTTTTCATGTACCCATTAATTATTTCAAACATCTTTGGCAATTTGATATTAGAGAGATTCCTCAACCTCCATGAGTATGTCTATCAATTTCTTAGAACCCTCATCATCCAAATCTATACATGTATCCATTGAAATGTAAATGGACTTACTGACCATACTACCGAAGATATAAGTGATTCAAATTCACATAATTCACTGATAGGTATTGTTGTATTTTTCCATATCTATTTTTTGGAATTACAATCACTTATTTTGGTCCTTAATAGAATATATCTCTTATTATTTATCACTTTTCAATGTTTCCATTATATAAATTATATCTCAATATTATTGTTCATTTCATGGTACTAATTGATTCATAATTTACTATTTTAAAATCCATAAAGGGTGATAAATGTTGAGTTTTAGATGATATTAACCTTTAACCTATAACTCTTTTTTGATATCTAATTTAAATATACTATGGATTGAAATAATTGAGAGAACTTATTTGTATAAATTGTATACAAATTGTTTCCTTTTATACCTTATTATTTTGGACCTATTCTTTGATACCATTCTCTTTTTTTTCCTTTAATTTTATCCTTATTTAGTTATGATTTACTTTACCTTTCACAACCATAATTATATTTCACTGATAAATTATATATGAAACCATATTGATATAAATATAATATTAGACTTTTTAAATGTTATAATGATTGTTATCCTTAACTTTATATATTTATATATAAATATGTTTTACATATGTTTTATATAAATTCCATTATTTTTTATCCCAAAAATATTGGATATTGTTGGAATAACCTTATTTTAACAATTAAATATCATATTTATTTTGTTTCTAATGATATTACTTTTTTATTGTTTATTTTTATAATATATGGTTTTTTTAAAAAAAAATTATGTCTCCTGCATGAGTCACCATTGGATAAAATGTCTCACTGCCAAGATTTCTGACCACCAGATATGAGATACTGCTAGACTAGACTCACCTATAGTAGATCCACCACCAGAATGACACACCATTAGTAGAAAATGGTCACTACAAATTCAAATTAGTCACCACAAGTTGAATAGAGTCACCTCCAACTTCAGACATAACCAGTGTGACTCAATGTTTTTTTGAAACGATTCACTGCAATTTCAAATGAGTCACAACCAACATGAGGAACTTCCATATATGAATCAATATTATCTAAAATCATTCACAAACATACCTGACATTCAGTTAGTTCATATGATATACCAGTTTTTAAATTGATTAATTTCCATATATCTCACATCGTAGGAGATGTCTTAACACTAGTGATGTCTTTCCTGTAGATATTTCGCACCACTAAAATGTCCACTAACATTGTACTAGATTTTTTTCCGAAAATGAAGCTAATGATATACTAATTAAATAAAATAAAAAGAATTATTTAATTATTATTACCTTAACTAATGTATATATATATATATCAATGGAAGTGTATGATCTTAGTTTAGTGATCCAAAAGATATAGATTAGTATTCTTCAACTGAAACATGCATTTCCATATAATAAAAGAAGACTCCCTTGAGCACGCATGTGCTAAAAGTGATTACATATGATCATGTGGCATGCATCTTGATGAATATTGGAAGGATTAGTACAATAGATAATTCGTTACTACTTAATTTCAACCATGGAAGTGTGTAACTCTTTCAATATCATGATCATTTACAATAGATAGAAAAGATAATATTTATGATATTCTTTTTTAATAAAATATTTGGATAAATAGATTGAGATCCTCACCAATATACATATGAGGACGCATAATCCCTTAGATAACTATAAAAATATAAGAAATATGTTTTCTATATCACATTTATTTTTCTTCATGTGTTCATATTATACATTTTAAAAGTTTGATCTATTCATCAACACACACTAACACCTACAAGAGAACTAGTGAATACTATATATTTTTTCTATATCTTTTTATTTCATTAACCATGATGTTTTTGAAAGACATACTTGTATAGACTGATTTCCCCCCCCCATAGAAAACTATGAACGATTCGTTTAATCTTTTATATCTTTAATGATATTGATCTTATAGTTGATCTATGTTGTGGATCAGATTATTGTTATTGATTCTTCTTTGTTGTGGGTGATTGAAATGTATAAGGGATTATGTACTACCTTGAGATTGAACCCCTCATTCTAATATTCTGTATGATTTTTATTCAATTTCATTATATCAATTCTATAATAATTGTTTTTGAATATTTAATCAAAAAAATTACTTTTTTAGTTATTCTTAACAAGTCTATATATTATGATTTTTTGAGTAAATGGATTTTAAATGTTAATTTAATTTACAATATTGTTTTTTCATAAAACTAATCAAGAATTGCCTACAACTTTAGAAGAATGATATTTTATAAATATAATATATTTATTAAAATAGTGCATTAATATTAATAGGGGATCTTTATTTCAATAGATTTAATAGAAATCATAAAGGGTACTCAATTCATTCCAATCTCACTCACTTCGACTAGTATAAAACATAATTGTTGGGGGTTATAACAAATCTTTGAAATGGTTTGTCACTAGTGGGTAAAAGAATATAATATGGAATAATGTATAAACCAAATTTAACTAGAGTAATGATTTATAGGGTGTTGAAACAATTGTTTCCTATGACATTATACTCATGAAATATATTATTAATGAGTAAATGAAGGAGGATAATCAATATTCCATGGAATTGGTTGTTATATTAATATTTTTAAATAATGTCTGTTAATGTTTACCATTATATTTAATATATGTGTGGTGAGGTTGATAGTTATCATTGTGTAGACCTGAACTCTAAAATGATTCAACGGTTGATTTCTAACATTTATTCATAAGGGGAAGGTACCACAGATTCACCCCTCCACCTCATAGTGTCATCAGACTAATAAAAGAAAATAATTATGAATAATAGCATTGGTTTCATATGAAGTAACAAAATATCTTCAATGTAGGATGAAGGGGAGTAATATAAAATAAATTATCTTCTTTGTGAAAGATAATATGATGGAAATTTAATGTAAGAGGAAATAATGTATAACGAGGCTTAATTTTAATGACAATGTCCATTATAAAACCAATTTTCCTAATAAAATGGTCAATGATTCTTTTTATAATGATGAATATGGTAAGTCATAGAAAAAATTCAATAAAACATAAGGAAATGTTTCCCAAAAAGATGATTAATTTGTTAAGTAGAACAGAGATTGGTGATTCATTATCCACTAATGAATTAGATAGTCCCATTATATTTTTAGAACGTGTAAAATGGAGCCTTAATTAATCATGTAGTTATTATGATGGATATTGATACTAAGAATAGAATGGATTATAAATGTGAATTTTGGAATAATATTATATATATTTACAGATCTCAAGATGGATAAATTGATGTTTTAGAATGATTTCTAGTATTTAACCTTTGATAATTGTATGCATGATAGAGGTGAATCAAATTATCGATATTAGATTAAATAATGTGATAATAGTTTGTATATACTATATTATAAATGATCATAATGAAACACCATCCATATTTGTGATGTACGACCAGGAAGAATCTTTTTGAGGAATATAATAAGAACAGACTAAAACAGCAAACACTAAAAGTATAAAGGAAGAAAAAAAGCCAGTTAAATAATAAAAGAAAATACATGTTTCATATAATGAGAATAAATTTTAGGAAAATCTATATATTAATGATTTTTTTAATAATAAAAGGAAAATATATGGATTTTTGAATGATGGTTATGGTATAAATGGTTTCATGACTACATTATCAGCCTATGTTGATAACATGAAAAGGATATCGAAAACTCAAGAAAATAAAGATATTTCCAAAAATAAAATAAAAATTTCAATATCATATGAATAACTGATAGATTATATGAAATTCTTTAAAAATTAGGTGTGCTTGGGAAAAGGCAGAGAATAATATTGGGTGTTGTATATTTATAAAGCATAAAGATTTTAATATCATTGGATATTTTGATCAATATGATTATGGAATCAAAGATAACTTTTTGGGGAGATAATTTTATATTGAGGTATATATATCACACATATCATAGTAATATCAACCGATTCTTTGATAATAATTTTTGATTTTTGGGAGAGATGATATGAAATGGGATTGAGGTTTATATACATGAATTTTTTTGATGTGTTTCTTTGTATTAATGTAGTTTTTACATTATTGAAATATGAATTTTTCCCTAATATAATGATGATTGGATGATATTAGCGATATTACTACATAAAATACTTTTTATAGACAAATACGGTCAGTATGGTTATATAATATTATTTTTTATCTTGATTAACCTATATAGACATAGTGTTTTCAAATTAAGGGAATTTGTTTATAGACACATGTGAGTTAATTTTAGTCATGATAAAATAACTCCTGATTTTGGGAAAATGAAAGGTTATATGATATCAATGAGCTGATTCCCACTGAATCTGATTAATAATAAGTGGAAGAAAGAAAAAAAACACACATATGAAGTGAAATATTTGAGCTCACATATTGACTTTAATGATGTGTTAATATGTGTGGAGTTATTGGTAAAAAATGGGGATAATTTATATTCCATGTTAATTTTATTAATTTTTTTAATATATTAATATGTGTCTCAAGTAGAGGATATATATAGTGGTTTGATAGAAAATTAATTTCTTTGATTAGTGAAATATTACCATGATTAATGATGTTTTACCAATATTCACTGTACCGTGTATCATGATGTTACTCATGATTCCTAGTTAAATTTATTCATAAGAGAATGTTTATAGAACATGGGGGATTTCATAATGAGGTTAATAAATTGAAACTGATGGACATAGAAGTTCTCCAATGATACAATTATTAATTAGTAGATTTATTATTGAATGCTGATTGATTTTTAATGTAGTAATTATACACAGGGTGATCAGATGGATTCTTTTAAACTATAGTAGGAGAAGGAATCACAAAGGGTTATGGGAATCATATTTACTATATTGTAAGAGATGAATAAAAAATCAATACAATGAATACTGTTATTTTTTCGGAATCCATCAAACATAATACAATGAATACTGTTATTTTTTTAGGAATCCATCAAACATATGTTTCTATTAAGTTTTATCAAACAGAAACATAGATGGTGTTCTACAAGTCATGAAATTTAAAATAAATCTTAAATATAATGTAAATGTTATATGATGAATGACTGGGAGATTATCAAATATAATAAAGTCTGAATAAGTTGTACAGGAAGAAAATATTCTAGATTAACATAATTACCAAGCTATATGATCTTTTTTGAGACTATAGTGCATCTAAAAAAAGTTACATCATTAAGAGAATATATTTGTGACTATAATAGATATAAGAGTTTAATGGTAAACTCGGTTGATTCCATCAGACATAATGGGTTTTACAATAAATTATCATATAGTTAATATTGTATGATTTTACACAAGATGGATATTTGGAGAATATTACATAAAAATATTTAATGTCAATAATTTGGATGAAATTGATTTAATCATTCATTATTCAAAATTCTAGATGCAATTTAATGATTTTTTATATGACCATTGAAACTGTGAATATAAATCAATTTTGGATGTAATTGAACCGTAATTTCTTATGAAAACATGAATATAGTAAATGGAATTATTATTTTTATCATAAAATGAGATTTAGAGACCACTATCCTTCTAAAGTATTCAGAATAATTATGCCTATATAAAAGTGTGTATGTATATTAAGATTTACTTATTTCTTTTCAAAAAAGGAGAGAAATTGTTGATGTTTTTTTTGATATAATAGGGTGATAATCCAACATGGAGTCTAAATATTTAAATAATATGATAGTCTAATAGATAAATTACTAGAAAAATAATTATCATAAGGCCAAGGTTATTTGGATATATGAGCATCATAGTAAAGACCACAAAATAGTTAGTGACACAAAACACAATGGAATTAATAGTGCATGATGGATTTCCCTAAAAAATATTATAGTAGGCTATGTATAAGAGTAAAATTATTAATTTTTGGGGTGTAAAAAAATATACTATTCTAAGTAAAACATATGTTCAATATTATTAAATTCTGAGATTAAGAATATCCCATTCATTTTCGATTGGATGATTATTAAAGTCCACCATACTCTTTAGAGAGATATTAAAGATCATAAATAAGTTATATACAGGAGGAGGTGATCCAAAGGTACAATTGATTAAGAATAAATATTTAATAAGATATATCAATGGTATATCAATCCGAAAAATTTGGTGCTTTTAGTGGGGGGTTAACTAGTTACATAAAATGATTATGGTTGGGGTATAACCTATTAGGAAGGAAAATTTTTAAAATAATTAAATTGGGTGTGGTATAAAAACTATTGTGGATGATTTGGATGGTGGGGGAAGAAAAATAGTCAAATAGAGGAACAATTACAAGATGTAGAACATGTTGACACACATTCAATTTCCATAATGAATGATATCAATAAATAATCAATATTGGGATGGAGGATAATAAATGTGATATATGGTCGGTGTTATTATTTATCCATTTAAATATTTTGATTTTATTTATCTCTTTATATTTATTGTATAATAGTTGTGGATGATATATTTGAGGGTGTTAATTTAAACTCTAACAAGATTTGGAGTTCGATTTATTTAAATAATTCCAAAAAGAAATTACCATTGATTACCCCTCCACCAATAGGTTATATAACTTTAATCACATGTGGATCTAGGAACATAATAATTATAAATATTAATAAATTAAATAAAAAATTACAATTCATATAATTTTATTCTTATTAAAATAAATATATTATGTTTATTTTATGCCTCATGAATACATTCTACATAAAATATGATATAAGTTGTTTTACGTGGGAAAAGTAGAATTAATTTATTCTATTTATGGAAAATTTATGTTATGCTATTAATATATTTTTTTTCATTTTAATTTCAAAATCATCATATGGTTAATCTTTAGGACATTTTCTAAAATAGTTAATTTTTGGTTGGATAGTGGAGAATAAATATTTTAGAGGAACATTCACTTTTTTACCCTATAATGATAATAGAATAAAATTATATATTAATAAAATATTTTATATAAAAATTTAAATTTAAAAATTAATATAATTCATATATAAGTATAATTTTATATTTAAATATACATGCATACTGTTTTTTAGATCAAAGTAATTTTTTCCTATAAAAATAGTTTTAGAACTCTTATAACAATCATTTTGTAACATGTTTCTTTTCAGTTTGGGATTATTTTAAATTAAAATACGTACAATATTAATTATAACAATCCAATTAATTCCATTTTAATTTTTATGATTCTCTATTTTTATATACAATCATTTTTAGGTTAAAACAAATACTTTTTAAAAAAAATTCATTTTACTTAGTGAACTTTAATTATAATTAATTAATTATTATTCTTAAAAAATATTATGATATTTATCCTTTATTTGAAATATTCAAAATTTATATTAGGTAATATGTTAAACATTTTTTTGGTCATACCGAATAATAAAAATGAAAAAAGAAGTAATCATACTTATGGTTAGAATTTGTTAATAGGGGTGAAACTAAAAGAATTGGGTAAAATTTCATCATTAACATGGCTATGTCATTTTATGTGACGATATTTATAACATATCATATATGATATTATCATATTTGTCCAATTTTTACCACTTTCACAAGGAAAATAATTTATATTATTTAAATCATTTCAACAGTTATTTTGGTGCTCCTCTACTCAATTATAAAAGGGAATATCTTCTCAATCCTTATTCAAAAAATTTGATCCTTATATTTCATTCAAATCCTACCACAAAAATATCTTCTTTCCCATACCATAATTCTTTATTAGCCTTTATTATCATTTTTTCATGAACCAAAAAATGTCCACCCTAAACTGCTCACCAGAGCTAATTTGAGACAATGCCAGAAGGGTGTTCCCAATCTCCATGGTCTAGAAAATATTTCCCAAAAAAAGAGATACCAACGAGAAGGATTTATAAAAATATTAATATATAAATAAAATATCAAAAATTAATCAATGAAACTAATATATATATATAACATATATAATATCCAAACTGAATATATTTTACACACAAATTCGAAAATATAACTAATCCCAATTTGGACTTGACAACCACAATATCTTCATATGCCTGAATGGTTACTCCCCAATACGAAATTCCTCCCCCACTCGTACTGACCCATATCAAGATGAATATCTAGAACAGATGAAAAAATAAGATCTATATGATAGAGTATTAAAACATAGTATGCATTCCCGAAAAAACTATTCCCCATGCACCCCCATTAAAATAAATGAAATATGAAACTCTTGTTTGAGATATAATATATTAATATAATATCTTAATATATATTACATTGTACTAAAACCATATTACACATACCTTTCTAACCATTAAATTAAAAAATTATTATTATGAAGGAACCATGTTAATTTTTATAATATAATGATAGAATTTCATTAATAATTGAGAGATGCAGTTCAAGAAATTCTTAAAAACATTTTTTTTATTTTTCCTAAAAACATGAAATAAATTTTCAATTTCAAAAAAAATACACACAACTCAAAAATTAAGAACAATTATTATAAAAATATGAAAAAAAGAAATAATAATACATGAGTAACCAATTATCAAAGAGTGGCAATCATTTACTACCAGAATACATGTTATAATAGACATGGGTGAACCTAAGAGATTAAGAATAATCTAAAACAAACTAAAATATGAGACCCATAAAAAGAAGCATCACTCGCAAGATTAAATCAAAAGAAACCTAAATACTCCTGACCTCTCTATCTCATGACCAGCTGAGGGAAAATTCCGATTTTAATACACTGAGTATATAGATCTACTATGGGCCACCATCTATTTCATAATCAACCGAGTGAAACAATCATTATTATAACATTATATCACTATTCTAGGTTTCCATGTCTCATCTATAAAGGGATTATCCAACCTATGCTAACTGATCATCCAATCTCATTCAAATATATCAATAATTCAACAATAGGCCTCAACATTAGCAACCTCAAGGATCGATCTCATACTATAAAATCATTGTTCACCATAGATTCCATTCAAGGATCTCCATATTTCACATAAAAAAATGGGTCATGTGGATTCCAATGAGAGGACATCCCACCAATTCTAAATATCTAATGAAATTTAATAATCGAATGATATCATTCTTCATAAATATTTTCAAAAAAATTCTCAATGGAGCTAAACCAGCATGAAGTAAACATCAACAATACCATAAATTTTAAAGGACGACAATCCGCTTTCGGAAGAGATAAAAAATAACCATTTCCCCTTTCATAAATCATTTTATAAAATTACTTAATTTTATTCATTTCATAATTTATATTCAAATCCATTTCTATTAAAATTCCAAACTGGCCATGAATCATCATCACACACCAAATCTTTTTAATATGACAAATACACATTTCATTCCAACTCAAACCCACTTAGAAACATTTTTTCAAGAGACCTTGAATCATAATTCCATATTCTAATACACATTTATATTTTTAATCATGATTTCATTACCCTAAAAACACAGAAAATCCAATAGAAAATTACATTGAACACTTGGTGTGAAATATGTAAAATAATAGTTTTATTTAATAGTGTACAAGGAACAAAACACCACTGTTCTCAAAAAATAATAATTCCAATGATTGAATATCACATTATATAATCTAAAAATCCTTTGAAAAATATTCGAATAAATAATAAAATAAAAGAAATTTTTAAGAGAATCCAACCTTAAAATCAATGTACTTCAAATATGATGTCATGAAATCAATCCACAAGCATACAAGTAGGAATGAACGACCTAGAGGGACCTTAATAAAAAAACTCAAAATATAAACAAGGGGGAAAACCATAGGTTGAAATGAAAACAGGAATAATATAATACAAAATAAAAATAGAAAAAAAAAATATAGAGGGAGAGAGATAAGTGTATTAAATTGAGGAATCTATGCCTAATCTGATGAAATCCCAATAATCACATCAATTGAGGGGTAAAGAGGAATGAGAATTTATAATGGAGCCTCTTAAGGGCCTTACAAATGATGTGGGGAATAGAATGTGAATATTTTGGGTAAAAATCTTGTAGAGGTAGTTTAGAAATATAAAAAAATTTATTATAAGGGTTCCATACATGGTATTGATGCACGGTTTTCCAAACAATTCCCCAACAATTTTCCCCTCACTAGACACACATGGGCACCTACAAGGTTTTGGCAGAATGATTTCCACATTATGCACCAAACATGGTAAATGGTTCTTCACCGAGATAGTGGAATCTTACACACATTAGGTATAGTTTGACAAACCATACGTCGGTTGTACTCCCACAACCTAATGTACTCTAAGCCTTTCATGGTTTCATGGATAACCTATCACAGTTTCCTCTTACCACATTCAAAATATTCACATGCTACTATCATGCTCAAAAAATCTAAATTTTCTCAATGGACTCTTGAATGAATAAATGAATTACCATATGTAAAAACTAAAAATGATACTTCTCAAAACATTAAACACTATCACATATGGAACACAAGAGATAAACCAAGAACAAAAATGAAATGAAATAGTGAAAAAATGAAAAAAACATTTGTGACATTTATGCCAACCATTATTTCTTTCCTTCCAAATAAATTTATTTTATAATTTATCGATCAAATAATAAGGATTTTATACCCACATAACCAATATATTGAAAACAAAACACATCAAGAACTGCCAAATAGAAATCACACCTATTTGTGGAAGAAACAAACAAAGTAAAATACATTGTGAGATATACAAAGAATATCGTTCCATAACCATTATAACCATACATCAAATTAAAATGTTTGGTGCACTCCAAAAATCCAAAACATTACCAATTCCAAAATATATCAAAATTTAGATAGCCTCAAATAGTAAAACACAGCACATATCTTTCAGTAGGAACCACACTGAACTGTTAATATGGGGGGCATGAAGGAACACCCAACAATAAGAAACCTACTAACATAGATCAATATATTTCTCAACATTACCCAATTTCTAATACTTCCTTAAAAAACCCTAAAACATTTTAAATTTTCCCAAAATCAAAACATTTCCACTAAAAATTAATATTTTCACAATTCAAATGTAGGAGTCCCCAAACCAAATTCCGAATCCTGAAGAACTCGAAGCAACTCAGAATGGGAACTAGTGTGCATGGGTGATTAAGACATATGGTTGGTGGACATATAAAAATCCCACCACATCCATTAAAAGTATACTAGGACCATATACCCATATTTGTATGGCTTTGTAGGCCCTATGAGCTCACTAAGAAAATTATACAATCTCCCTTTTTATAACCCAAATATCATACGAATCACATAAAACTAATAGACCAACAAAAACAGACTCCCCATGGGCACGTGAGGTCCAATAATAGCATGTGTTCATGACATCCTTCTCATTCCCACCAATCAAATCTTAAAAGTCCAATTTTACAAACATTGACACCCTAATAAACAATAGTCCCATTTAATAGAAAGGTGCTCTAATGATAATCTCCTATTAGTCAATTTTGTAACGAAACTACCCTGGTCCCCAGAACATGTAACCCAAGACAATCCATGACAAGTACCAAAGGGTATTCCCATTCCCCATTGCTAGCATCATGTGTTTTTCATCAATAGATATACAAGAGGGAATAATTACTACCAATATAAATATATAAATAACTTATAAGAAACTAAATTGAGCGACCAAAATTGATCATATTTTACATAAAAAAATAATAATTGCAACTAGAACCAAAACTATCCTGATGACCACATCATATCCATGTGGACCTAATGGTAACTCTATAGTGTCAAATCCATATCTCTCAAATGGTGATCAATAACCTGATAAACACTTATAGAATAAGAGAAAAACAAAAACTATCTATAGGGATGAGTATTAATAATCAGTAGTTTCACACAATAAATATATTATTTTTCTGCTTCCATTAAAATAAAATAATCATCAACATCTTGTTTGAGATACAATATATGAAGATATGCTTTTAAAAAAATTTCCAATGAAACCCAAACAAGGTCTTTTTCCTTTTATTTAATTTAAAATATATATTTTTTATTATGAAGAAACTATATTCATTTTTAATATATAATAATGGCATTTCATTAAAAAGATAGATTAGGAGTGTAGGAAATATCTAAAACCCCATATTTCTTTTTTATATTGACTAAAATAAAATTTTCCAATTAAACCAAGATCCACGCTAATCATTGAGTAATCATATCCATCATAAACCAAGGGAAATTAAAAGAAACATACACAAGAAACTAACCAACAATGAATAACACTAATTTAATACTGGAAACATAGTGCCAATAGACATGGGTTAACATATGAGATCATGATTTTTATATGAAATAATAACACATGAGCCTCATTCCAAGAATCATGCCTCACATTTTGAAATCAAATGTTCCCTAAATACACCTGACTACCCATTCTCAAGGAAAACTGATGGGAAAATTTAATTCAAATATTTCTAATATTTCCACATACTATTGGCCACCTGATTGTACATAACATATCTAGTGCAGTAATCATTGTTATAAATTTTTTTCACTGTGATCAGTTTCCATGTCTTATGTATAATGGGGCTTAGCCAACTGATTACAACAAAGCATCCAATCTCATGAAAATATAATAATAATTCAATAACAAGCCTCACCATGATACACCTCAAGGATCCATTAGTTTCCATAAATTTAAATGTGATCATGTATTCCATACAAAGGATCACAAATTTCATATAAACCAAATTGGTTTTTATTATTCAACGGTGAGGACATCCCACAAATTCAATATAACCAATAAAGCAGCATCATCGAAAGATGTATTTCAAAAAAAATATTTTTATACATTTTCACAAAAGAAGAAAATACCAATTAAGAACATTTATAAAAAACCACCACATTTATATAAACTAAATCAACAGTTAAAGGGACACAAAATCATTATTTTTACTTTTAGAAATCATTTTAAAATATTATATTAAGGAATCCATGCAATACTTACAAATAAAAACCATTTCTAATAAAGGTGATGTATGATTCTCATTAATGGAATATGTATAATAGAAGGTATAATGGAATAAATTAACCATAATATTATGGTATAGTTAAAAAATGATAAAATATTCCTTATAACTATTATCATAAAAAGGGAATTTTTCTGTTGATGAAATAATAACATATATAGTCACCTTTATATAATTAAAAGTTTCTTAATGCTATAAGGAATAATTATAAACATTAAAATATTATGTTAAAGGGATTAAAACAATACATTATACACATATGGTTGCGTCATAAAAAAAATTACAATACTAGATTTCCTCAGGAGACCAACTGATGCATCCGGGGGTATATGATGTCCCACCAATCATTTACTGAATGAAATCCATTCATAATTTGAATGGATTGAGTATACAATACAATATATAATCAATATATATATATATATATATGTACGTATATTTAAATATATATATATTTAGAGACGACAATATGAATTGTAAACATTTTTCATGATTAAAAATCTAACGTAATTATTTACGATATATATCGTAATATGATGTATTTTATCATTAGTGTATATCATTAAGAAATACTAATATTCTTCAATGTATTTTAACATAAATATTTTTCAAATAACATTAAAACATTTATTTAAAAATAAAAGAAAAATATCCATTTATTTACATAATATGTTATATTAAAATTTCTAGTTTATTGAGAAAATTATATTATTTTAAAATAACCATGAAAAATATGTAATGTAATCATTAAATAAAACAATGGTTATGAGGATACATAATTTTTCTTATGTTGTTAAAATTAAAAGATGGATTAATTTCACAAATTTAAAACTATTAAATGGTACCTATTTTGGAAAACTGCAATATGAATCAAATTAAAAAAATTTAATGATCATATAATAAAGTTGAAATTTTACTGTAATTAATATATTGTTTTTATATAAAAATATGTGTGAAAAATAATAAATTTATTTAATGTAACTCAATCAAATTTTAATTGATCTCAATCCAGTGAGGTCGTTTATCATGAACACTTTCGAAAATCCCCTAATTTTAATGGAAGTCGTATTTTCAATAAAAACATTCATTAATCCTATTAACTACCAGTGGATGGAAAATGAATTGAAAACATGTAAAATCCATATATCTAAATTTTAGAAATTTTTTTATTGTGATTAATAACAAATTATCATATAATTCCCACAAAAATAATTAAACATAAAAAATATTGAATACGGATATGATTATGAAATAAACCCCTATATAATGATTAACATGAATTTTAATTTATTTTAACATCTAGTTTGAAAAATATAAATTTATTATAAACATATAACAAAGAAATATTCATAATTTAAATAAATTATATTATCCACTTTTAGAATTTTATCAGTGGTTTATTAATATTTTTTTACATTCACTATTTAGGGTGATAAATGTTTCTTTAATCATGCTTGTTTTGATTTGAAAATTTAAAACTATTCACATTTATCTTGGTAAAATAATATATATAATGTTAATTATGTAGTTAATAAATTATTATTTCTAAATATAAATATAATTTAGTATCACATAATCATTCATATCTTAAACAGTATATTATCACTCATGTTGGTGGTAAAACAGACTTAAATAAGAGCATGTTATGATGAATGAAAGAGTAGATACATGTTAAGGTATAATCCTAACATAACATATAAGGGAGAATATTCATGTAATAACTATATAATATGTTTATTATATTAGAAATTATAATATAAAACAAAATTCAAAACATGAAAATGAAATTTATTTCTCATATAGATGGTAGTCCATACAAACACATTAATGATACTTACTTTTTCAAAATAGAAAATTGTAAAAAATATAATGTTTTATCATAAAAAATAATTATTAAATAATATGTATAATATATATTATGTAAATACATAATTACAGCTATACATGATAGTCAAGGAAGGAAAATGATTCTGATCGTTATGTGGAAGCGGTGTTCCAAAAATAACCACATGCAATACTTTTGTAACCAATTTGATGGAATATAGTTAGAAAATTGTTTTTAAAAAATCATAACAACATGTTAGTATATATATAATATTGGTTTAATTATATATGGATAATAAATAATATTTATATAAATTTGAAGAGTATATATACATTAAATTATTTACTAATGTTGATTACCACTTATTCGAGGTACCTCATATGTATTACCACTCAATACCAATTTATATGGTCATATGTCACACTCAATTTTTCATTTTCATCGATTTTTTCAGGTTCATTTAGGGATCTCATTTTTTCCTTCATGCTATAGGTGGGATAGTGATTAATATTTTTATGTGTATCTTGTTTAGTTATCACCACAAAGTTATTACATTATTCGATCAAAAGTTAATGGAGAAAAGTGTTGTTTTGAGGTTTATAGTTGCATGCTCATAGTTTTTTCACAGTTAGAGGAAATTTTGTAGAATTTTCCATGAAACTGAGCATGGATTGGAGTGCTCATGCTTGAGGGCTCACGACCAAATCATGGTTAGTCAAAGAATTCATATATCTTGAATGAATCCACTATATTATGGTAGAATCATTCCACATGGATGTAACGTGGTTTAGAAACCATGAGGCCTAACAATGGAAATTCCCAAGTGTTCTCTATGAGGGTATACATTTGGTGTGATGTTTTGTAATCTATGCTACCAAACAGTGTGAGACACCATTTTTACTAAGAATATTATTATCCTAATCTACACTTATAAGATTTTAACACAAAATATTCCATTTATTTCCCCCACCTAGTTCATTTGACATAAGGGAGACTCCTCTTTGGTTCTTCGAGCATCACATTTCCTCCCTTGGTGTGGGTATTTGGATTTCATCATGTCAATGCAAGATTCATCAAGGAAATCATATCCACTCTCTCTAATTCTCATTCTTCATTAAATTTTTTTATTTCTCCTCCAACAATGGTCATGTCAACCTATGGTTTCTGTTACTTCTTATTTATGTTTGGGGTTTTGTAGTTTAGTGTCCATCTTGGCCATTATTTCCTCATTGAAACCTCATAAAGTGATTACAGTTGTGCGTCACTAAAGTATCACATGTTTAAAGTAGCATTCCACTTTACATTCAATTTTTAATTTTATATTCATTATTTTTTTACTTAACTTTTATAGATGATATATAGTGATATTTAATCTTTTAAATAATAAATTTGTAGGGAATATGTTTTTTTGTTCCATTTTCTATATTAAATATAATTTTTTGATAATTTATTCACACTTACTATTTGATGAAATGACCAGTTTGATTTTGTGTGTAGTTTGTGGCACTTTAAAAAAATTAGTTCCAAAAATATTGTAGCGATTTTGAGGTGTTCTTGATGAAAAACCTACTTGGATTAAGTTCCTTTAAAAGTTTTCTCAGTTCCTTTAAAGAAGATTCATTTAAAATATATATTTAAATATATTAAAATAAAATTTATTCCATATTTTATGTTATTTTAAAATTTGGAAAAGGAATCTTATTTACATTTTTCTAAAATAGTAACATTTTTCTTTTTACCAAATCATTGAAAGTAATCATTGTGTAATTTTTACCAAATAAACAGAATTTCATAGCATCATAACCATTATTTGATTTGATTATTCCATTACATTTCCAAATGTTTATCTTAAAATAAATTAATTTTCATGATAATTTAGTATATTTTAAAAAAATATCAAAATAAAATGATATATTTTTTTATTTTAAATTATATGTCTAAATGTTATGTTAAAAAAAATTATTTATGTCAACTAACATTGTTGAATTTATGATTTATTAATGATATTTACTGGGGGAAAAATTCTTTTATATTACTCTATATATTATTTGATAATTATTTTTTATTATTTATTTGATAGAAATATTTACATTTTATATTCCAATTTCCATATATATATATATATATTGATAATATATTGTAGATGATTTTCACCCATTATGTATGATGAATACCAAACACATAGTAATTTATTAGGTGGACATTTTATATCCCCCAAATGTATAAGTAGGTCAGATGAGGAAAACATGTATTGTAAGTTTCTGTATGTCCTTCACAATTATCTATTATGTCTCTGCATAAGTCCTTAATAATAATATTTTTATTTTTTACATTATTAATTCTGTCATCAAGAAATTTTAATTATTATGATGTTGACTATTTATGTTATTATTACATATATGGATAAATTCCCATTTTATTATATTAGTTAGAAGTGATATTTTATCACTTTTATCTCTACCATACTATTCATGATTTATTTAATAATTAATTTTTTCTATTTTACACTTTCTATTAATGAGTATCTAACCTCACCCATTATTTTTCCTTCCTTACCTGAGGATACAAAGAAAATATCTATGAATGATTTCAAGGATAAAATAGAAAATATGTTAAATTTTTGGGTATAATATTATGTATTATTTCATATTTTCAGATTAAATTATAGAATATTGTGTGTGTATAGGGTCCCAATACAAAAATGTAATTTTATATATCTTGATTGGATCTGTTTTATCTTGATACATGGTTTTCAAATAACCATGGCTCCAGATTGGGGTATATGAGGCCTTACATCAACCACCTCCTTCTACATATAGATAATTTTAAAATTCCATATCAATAGATAAATATAATTTTTATCTATGTTTTTCATATATGTGAAGGGTTAACCATTATAGATTAATTTTAATTAAGGAGAAATTATTGAAATGGAATAATGCTTTGATTTAATAATAATACAAATTTATGGAAATAAGAGAGTGATAAGATTGAAGGATGTGAATTATTTATGAACTCACATTCCATAAAAAATGATACCATAAGGTAATTATTTGATACAAGACATGGGGTGAGATATGTTTCATAGATAATAGATTCATGAATTTATTTATGCTTGAAATTGTAATAAGATAAATAGTAAATTAAATGTGCTTGATTAATATTTATATTTAATGGAATGAAATGATGCATATAATTATCACTTGTTCCCTTTTTTCAATGATCATTGATCTTGTAGATAATGAGTAATAATTGAGTAATTTTATGTTGATATTGTATTTATTGTAATTTTTTTGTTACTTAATTCCCCTTTCAATTAAAAAAACCCACAGGGTGAGATTTTTGAACCCATGTTATTTTTGATAGAGAATATTTGAATATAGGTAATGTGAGTGGAGAATATTTTATTAAAATTAAATTTTTATGAGCCATGGATGAAATTTTTTATTATTAGATGTCATATTAATTATATGATTAATTATAGAAATTATAATGAGATATAAATATCTAGTTAAAATATATGATGTTTTAGTGGACATTTTTAATGGAACAAAAAAATTATTAATTATGTTCTCCGTGTAATAATTTTTTTAGTTGATTTCATAAATTAATGGATTTGATATCATTTTAGTCTAATAAATCAAAATATTAATGTTGTTTCCAATAAATATTAAAATTATAATATTTCTTGGTTATTGTTTCTTCGGTAAAAACACTATATCGTAATATAATGGTGGAATGTAAATAGAGTTATCTTCTAATAACACAATCTATGATGATTATTTGTTATTAGTCAATGTTTTTTGTGTACTTATCAATTTGTAAAACACTTGATGTTTATCCAAAATATTCAATCCATAGTAAGATTCTATATCTTAATGTTTTGATAACTAATACAATATATTTAAATTGGTAACTCCATAAGAGATCTATCTTGAAATTTTTTGGAGCTATTAAAATATTGATTTTCATTGTTCAAATAAGAAATAGGCTATGATTATTTGGACGTTTCATTGACATATTGAAACTTCTTCGTAATGATTATGTAAACAACATAATTTAGTTTATTAATAATTAATTTAGAAAATAAAATATTAATCAAATAACATTTTATTTGATGGATTTCATAGAATAATGTATGCAGTTTTAAGGAAAATAAAAAAGTAATTTTTATCATTTATTAGAATACATTTTTGAAAACTGTGTATTGAAATTAAAGGTGTAATAAACTGGATAGTTAGATTAAAGAAATATCATTGAGAAATTTTTATAGAATCACTGTTAATATTGAAATCATATATAGAAATTTATTTACTGAAAAACATCATTAATATCATGGATTTGATAATCGAGTTTCAATACTAATAGATAAAACTAGTTTTCCATTACTGATAAATATATTATAGATATTTTTCAACATATATCTATTTTATTTTTATTATTTTTATCGTAACTAAAGAAATGTATAGATATAAATATATAATTTGTGGAAATTATAGTGTTAACATTCCTTACCTAAATTTTACAATTAATTTTATTTCAAAATGGTCACATTGGAAGCTTAATTCATTCTCATAGTATTCTACTCATATTATCTTTATATGTTGAACAATGTAAAAAAAATTATGTACATATAATTCTTTTTTATTTTTCACTATGAAGTGGATTAAAACATTATTTTGATATTATGGTTTGGTATTTCTAACAAGATACTATGTTCTGTTTTTTTTGGAAAAAATTCACTTTAATCACCCCCACTATTAGGTTCCCTATTGGCATGTGGTAAAAAAAATTAAAAGTGGAATAAATATAAATAGAATATTTGTATGCTAATATTAAAATTCGTATTTTATTATTTATATATTCTCTATCATATAATCGTAAGCAAACAATATAATATTAAACATGATTTAGTTATACTAAATAAATTTTATCATAGAATATATTCAAAATAATATAATGCATCTATTACCTTAATTAAATATAATCAATATATCATGGGATTTCATATAGATAGTCGAGGATACCTCCATCTATTAGGTAGTTTTAATGAATTTAATGTGTAAATATAAATATCACATTATCTATAGTAATGGTTATAATTATACAGCTAAAAGTTAAAGGCACAAAATGAGTAAATTCAAGTGAAACCATGTGTAATGGTCATAGTAATATTGGTAAAATTTAAATTCATTAGTTTTTTAAATTCAAGTATAAAATTTTTAATTATAGTGAGTCCAATAAATGGATCGAGGATATATGGATTACTATAGATTGTAAGATAAAATAATACTAAATCACATTTTTTAGTTATAGAGTGGTAATAATTTTTATATAACATAGATAATATGGAATATTTCCTACAGAAATATTTTATTGAATAGATATTATGAATGAAATATAGAGATATATGGGTATTTGATTTAAATAATAGGGATTTTAAATGGTTTATATAATGAAAAGATATCGAAATCTTTGATTTGATTCTTAAGACATGATGTTTAGATTTTTGTCTATGATACTGATGTAGGTGAACCAATCTCGAAAATAAAAAACACTATCACAAAAAATGTAAAACATGATCCATTTAATTTTAAATTAACTTTTAGGTTTAAAGTAAAAGAAATTTAAGAAAAACTATTAGATAATCAATACCCACTATTTAAAGATAATACCTTTCCAACTATACCATGATTTTCATATTCCATATTTTGTCACGACCATCATCCATCTGAAACCTATATAGATATTATTAACTCAAAATAATACATGATAAAATATTTAAATGGAATCACACGAAGGGGGAACTCAAATGATCAGTACGGGAAAATGTAATCAATAATATTTGAATTTATCAGTTAGTATAATAACAACACAAAAGTATGGTGACATAATATGAGTGCATGAGTGAATAATTAATGAATTAATACATATCCTTACCTGAATCATCTACCATAAAACATGTCATGATGAGTTTTAAAAAAAAATAGTTATAATAATCAATAATCATAACCCATGTCATATCATTCTTGGTCAAATGAAACATTATAAACTCGTTGAAAGAATAGGTAAAAAATGTTGGAATCATGTAACATTATATTAATAAAACACTTATAGAACCCTTATAAATGGAATAATTATATGGTCAACTTCCAAATTAATACACTGTAGAAAATAATAAATACCAAATTAATTTGATTTATAAGTTGGAATACCCATTATTTTAGTCATTATAGGCTCACCCTGTACTATTTTCTCAAACCCATATTACATAAGGACAATGAACAACAACAATAATAATATATATATATATATATATTTATAAAACTCATTGAAATAATAATTATTCTTTATATAAATTTTTAGATTATGGAAAAATAATGGGTTTCATATAAATCACCTTGAAATAAGATTAACCCATTTAAAATAAATAATTTCCCAAAAAAATCTTTGAAACATGATTAACACATGGGAATTAAATTTTTTCTATATAATTCACTATGAAACAATTTTTATCTATCATGGGAAAAGATAATGAGTGTATCAATAAAATATATACTCATTATAGTAATATTAATTGGTTATAATCATTGATGAATAGATGAAAAATATAAATATCATTGAAACTATTGTGATTAAAAATCCACATCATTTTGAAAGTAGCATTTAAAAAAGTAATGGGTACAAAAAATTGTTTTTTTATATGATATATGATATATATATAATGAAAATTTTATAACCATAAAGTGTTTGTTATGGCCTGAAATTTCATCCATGTTGTATATGTTAAAAATGATATTTTATTCACTTAATATGTAAAATAAACTAGGCATTATTTTGAAATCAATCTAAATATTCCATTGGAAAAAATTAATAAAAATTAAAAAATGTGTAAAAATATCATTTAAAAATAATTTTAATAATGATTATTTTTTTTAATATAACATAGTTTTGTGAAAAAATGGTTTTTTATTAAAGATATATATAAATATATTGATAATGAGTTGAAAAATATTATGTTCACTAGAAATTATATCTAATAATCATATAAGATGAAAATTTATGGGAAAATGTTAGAAAGAGATAAAAATATTTCAATATTGAAAAAATATTTTTAATAATTTCTTTTAAATCAATAGATTCAATCATGAAACACATTCCACTTTGGTAACACTGAATATTAATCCTCATGAATGTGCTACATTAAATTAAAACTAATATATCATGATAATATATATTTGTATTATATTACATGTCAAAGGGACTATATATACACCTCATTAATGATGATAGGTCTATAAAATTACATAAGACTCAATGAATAACAATTAAGACTAAAATTACATACAGAGATCATATCATTGAATTGGGGAATAATAAATTATATGATATTGTTAATAAAATGTAAAAACATTTAATAATATTGGAATTAAAAAAATAAAATAATCATATATCATTGCACGTATTTTTAGTGTGGCATTATTTCTAAAGTAGAAGATTATCCCAATGAATGGAAATTGTGTTATGAAATCCCTTACCTCATAATTCATTTTGGGTGAACATAATTTATCCACATTTATTGTGGTTTTAGAAATATTTCTCAATAAATAATGAACCATGTTAATATTCATAATATCAAATATCATCCATTTATAAATTCTAATCATATATTTTTTTATTATAAGTAATTATTTGTAATGTTTCTGTTGTTAATAGCCTTTTTTCTCATTCGTGGTTTTTCATGATTGTCATAGTAATTTTTTAGATGATATAGTTATATAATATTCAGAATAATAATAATAATAACTTAATTGTAAAGACATGGTATTTCCATGGAAATATTTTTTCCTAAATACATGGGAATTTTACAAGTTCGCAAAAATTTATGGCGTATGATTCCGAGGCCTGGTGTGCCAGGAATCAATTTCTGATGTTTTGTTTTTTTACTTTCAATAAACGTACGAGCTGTAATTTAAAACATTCGAACCAGTGCACATATTTGAAATTTGAGGGAACCATTGAACTCACAGGACATGTTTTTTCTTAATAAGACATTCACCACGACATCAGATTGTCAGAAATAAAAGATAGTTTTTGGTTTTAATGAATAATTTAGATAACAATAATGTGTTAGCATTATTTTTTTTCTAGTTGGTTAAAACCTATATGTGAAGGTTGGAATTGGGGCCACCACACCATAACCTCTCATGAGAGGTTATGGTGGTGGGGCCCACCCGAACTAAACCTCCCTTGAGAGGATTATTGTGGTGGGGACCACATGCGGCTTAACCCCCTATTAATGGAAGGAGAGGGAAACCTCTCAAGTCTACCTCATTAATGTGGGGTAGTATCTTGATTCCTCAACTTCCAATTAAATGGAGGTGAAACTCCTTGACCCCCCCCCCCCCCCACATTTATGGAACCAACTCCTCTAACATTTTAATTCATGACAATCTACCCTAATTAATTCGTGCCAACTCTTGTGAATTAATTAGGGGAAGCCTCTTAAATTAATTATCCAATTTGAATTGTTGTTCCAACAAAATAATAGACCAAATCTATCTTTTATTATTTTCATTTAGAATTTGGGTGGAATTTGGGAATGAATATTATTGGGAGAATAGAGAATCCTCCCAATGAAGAATGAAGAACAAGTTCTTACAAAGAAGAACTCTGGCATCGATCCTTCTCCAACTTCTTCCCCAGACACCTACCAACGTGGAGATCCTTCCACGAGCCAACGTATCCCAGGATTGGAAGTGTGCTTGGTGGACACGAGGAATGACAATTCTCCTTCATCTTCTCCCTGAGACATCAATGAAAACGACCATCGATTAAAGGTTTGGGTTATTGCATGTTGATGCTTTTCATTCCTTATTATCATCATCGAATGAAAGGAATCGAAACAAAGTCATTTGATTAATTGTTGTTCATCTTCTTTTTTGATGAACCAATTTATACCACGTTAAACACGGAGGATGCGGGCCAACCTAACATGGCCCGACATCCTCCGTCAAATTTTTTGTGTTGTTATTCGAATCAGCAACAAAGTGAAGAAGGAGGCAATGACAAATGTCGTGCTACCCACGACCTCCACAAACCTCACTTCCCCACAAGCACAATGGTTTTCCTGGCTGAACACCGTCGGCCCACACCATGCCGAATCAGCCTGCTCGGCCGCAACCGGCCCTCATGCCCGCCTCCTACCCACAGCCTTCCCGACACCCGTCTGGCCTGCACGGCACCCCGCCGGCCTATCTAGGCCATCGCCTGACCTGCCTGGCTACCTTCCAGCGTCCCTGGTGCCTTGCCTGGGGCCTAGTCGGCCTACCTAGGCTACCACCCGACCAGGCTGGCCATCTATCGGCCTGCCCGTCACACTTCTAGCGACCTTTTGGGCTCCTCGGTGCCTTGATCGGCCGACGCCCACCCTTTCGGGCACCCCACTGGCCTACCATGGCTTCCACCTGGCCTGGCCGGCCATCTGTCGAACAGCCCGACGCCCTGCCTGGCCGTCATCTGGCCTACCTGACGTCCTCTAGGCACCCTGCTGGCCTCCCCAGTGCCCTGGCCGATAACCACCCAGCCTGCCTGAACCGCGCCCCGGTTCCTGGGCCAAATCGCCTGAGCCACGCACCACATGGCGCCGGTCGAACAAGGCTCGGCCACTGGGTCAATCCGCCTAGGCGGTGACCTCTGGGGTGAACTACACCAGTAATCCACTTGGCTAGGCACACCGAAAAAGGCCGAACCTAGCGGGTTGTCCCGTCCAGCGGCCGGTTTAGACCGTATGGGTCTGACTGGGTTGGACCAGTCTGGGTTGGGACGTGTCGGTCCGACCTGGTCGGACTAGGGCAGTGCCCATTACCGACCCTTTACATTCGTTGGCCATATCATTGTCATCAGACGTCCGTTTGACGAACCGTCAATAGGGCTGGTATTCGTTGAACGTGAATTTCCCTTTGAAAAACCGAACTGGAGTTCGGTGTATATTTGACATACGGTTAGGATAGATCATACATGAATCCAACGGGGACCCCAATAATAGAAGGCTAATATCTCACAGACCGGGCGTCCAATCGACATGTCGTTCATTGCGTTGAGACACCTATTACGAGGCGGACTGTTGAGATATTTCTACGTGGTACTTTATGATAGTTGGAGTATCAAACTAAAACTCGTAGAGCAGACCCTCCTGGACATGGGTGAATGGAGAACATTGACCTAGTTGTTGGATTAGACCTGACTACTTCTTGACAGATTTGACTCGGAGCGATTTTACTAGCACAGTAGAAAATGCCTAGTTGTGGCGGCAGACCCATGGTGGAGGAGTGCCTAGTAGTTGGTAGAAGACTCATGGTACTCAACAGGAGGAGAACCTCGGCAGGCTATTAGGGGGAGCAACTGGTAGTTGTTGGTAGACCCACAGTGGGGTTTGCCTATATGTGAGCACGGAAGATCCACTGTACTTGACTGGAGAAGTACCTCAGCTATCAAAGGTTAGTGGGAAGAGCCTTGGTGTCGCGGCATGCCCACTGTACTCAAAAAAGGAGGAGTTCTCCAGCAGCCATGGTTTTGTTAATGTCAAAAAAAATCCAGGTTGAGGAGGTTCATTAACTTTTTATTTTACCTCATTAATTAGATTATTTAGATGATAACTTGGGTAAATTTAAAGACATTTACGTAATTGTGGTTATCTGTAGAATTCATACTTTATGGTTTATCATTGTTTGATTTTGTGGGAACTTGAGGGTATTAGAGTCTCTACTAACTATCGTTATACTCACCCCTTCACAGGCTATGCACGAAAATCATTGTGTTGGATGCAAACGACAGACAACGCAGACCGAGGCTGAGTGTATGAGGACTTTACGGTACCCAGAGGCGGACCACACGGCCTGATGGAACATGGAGGAGACGAACGGATGTGGAATGATGTGGAAGCTATTTGTACCTACCCTTCTGGTAGGATTTCTTGGAGGACGATCCAGTAGTTGTATCACCATTATTCTACTATACTTGTTTTCCTTGTACATTAAGATTCCTTGTACATTAATGTTGGTCTTGGATTTCCAGCCCCTTTAATTTTCAGCACCTATTTTGTGTATAGTTTTTCTTAGTGTATTTCTTCCAGCTACATTGTTATGTGTGTTATAATTTATAATGGCAATGCCTTCACAATTTTAGGGATTTACACCTTTGGTGCTAGTCCCTAGCCCCTGGCCTATGGAAGGCAGTCTTGGGGTTGTCACGGCATAGGCCCCGGGGGATAGGTTGTGAAAAATTGTTATCAGAGGAGTCAGTTCTACCAGAGAACATAGAACTCTGATCTTTTCTTTAAATCAATAGTGTTAAGGTTACTATGTGTGGTTTCTACTTCAGGTAGTACATGATGGTGTGGCTGCTGATGTATCCATACACCAGGACCCTGACTCTTTATTTCTGACTCAGTGCATGAGTACGCAGATTGCATGTGTGTTTTCAAAAGGTTTTCGTTATGTCATCTCAACTAGGTTAGCTTACTAGGTATAAATCTTTTAACCGTGTCACATCGATTTCATTCAGGATGCCTTCATTCAGATGACCAGTTAGAGGCCCGAGAGTTGTACACACAGATAGCCCACTGAGTGATGAGGCCTCTGTGCACGGCCTTTTCCAATGGAGGCACCAGCAGTACCACTTCCCGTTGGGCCACTAATTCCATCGTTCGCAGAAGAAGATGATGCACTCCACTTGAGCACGCTTCCCATGTTCTAGCACCTGAGGCCACCCAGGTTCAGGGGAGAGACAGACCAGCAAGTATCTGAGGATTGGCTAGAAGCTATGGTGAGATTCTTCATAATAATAGGGACACCCGCCAAATTCATGGTGATTGCTTCTTCCAGCCTTCTACAGGAAGCAGCAGGAAGATAGTGGAGTCTAATGCTGCAAATACATGACGATATGGAGCTTCTCTGGGAAGACATTGATAGATTGTTTTGGGAGGAGTTTGTCCCAGCCACCCTACATGTAGTGTGGATACATGAGCTACTACATCTACAGTAGGGTATCATGACTGTATCTCAACACTCAGCAAGGTTCACAGAACTCTTGCACTACTCCACTGATATGGTACGGAACCCAACCATTAGGGCCAGGACCTTCGAGCAGGGACTCAGGTGAGAGATCAGGGCTTCAATGATCTCCCGCAGCATCCTGATGTATGCAGGGGTGTTGGGTAGATCCATCTTAGTGGTGAGTTTCCCTGATGACCAGTCTCCAATAGTGAGACAAATCACATGTCGACAGGCAGCAGAGTTTTCTGCAGTTGGAAGTAGACTGATGTCGTAGAGGTCCAAGAGGACCAGACCTACAGGTGGATGACCACATGACTCAAAATATGTTGTGAGGGCACCCATAGTGGAGACAGAGCCATACATTGTAGGATCAGATATTTTTACTCCTGCAGTGGGTGTGGTCACATGGCTCATGACTGTCCGACCCTCCATTCAGATGATCAGAAGAAGGCCAAAGGACAACTCATGCAATGATAGTGATTCCATCGTGTCGGTCTGCAGGGAGCAGGCAAACGTGGAAGGGGATCTGGTCATGCAGTAGGTGGTGGGTGATGATTAGAGGTAGTACATAAACCACCACCAAGAGGTCCACCCCGACCACAGGGAAGAGGTGGATATGGGAGATCTCATCTCTAGGAAGATGAGAAATACGATCATGGAACTTCGGTGATGATTCGGGGTATGATCTGTGTGTACTCAACTATAGCTACAGTTTTTATTGACACAGGTTCCAGTCACTCATTTATTGACATTTCCCTCATTCAGAGCCCAGAGATTTTGATGGATTCGTTGGCATGATCCTTATGTCTAGACACTCCTATGGGAGAAGACTTGAAGATTACACACTAGTTCTGGTAGTGTGAGTTTACTCTAGGAGGCGAGAGCTTCGGCTGGTATCTCCTCGTAGCGGCTTCAAGGCCTTACGATGTCATTATGGGTATGAACTGGCTATCTATAGTCCATACTCAGATAGACTGTTTTAGGCACTCATCGTTGTGTGTCTGCACTGATGGGACAAGGTTCACCTTTACCAGCAAAAAGGGAGCCTTTACTACCTAGGATGGACTTCCTCATAGGAGGGTGTAGCCGATCACTAATCAGTTGGTAAGCTTTACCCTCAGAGCAGTTGATGTGGAGATTCTGAGATATCGTATAGTGGTGGACCAATATGTGGATTTATTCCCTGACGATGTTCCAGGACTACCTCCTCGCAGAGAGGTGGAATTATACATTTACATGTACCCCGTGATGACACCGATATCTACATCAGCATATCAGATGCCTCCCACTGAGCTTCATGAATTTCGGGTACAGTTGGAGGACTTACAGGGGAAGTGATTCATCTAGCCTATTGTTTCTACCTGCACAACCCTGATTCTGTTCCCCAAGAAGGTGGATGAGAGCTTGAGACTTTTTGTTGACTACCATTGCCTAAACCAGGTGATCATGAAAAACAATTACCCACTCCAGAGGATTGATGACCTCATTGATTAGATGAACGGATCACAGTGGTTCTCAAAGATAGACCTCAGATCAGGATATCACCTGCTTAGAGTTCGAGATGAGGATTTTAATAACACAGTCTTCAGGTTTCGGTACAACCACTATGAGTTATTGGTTATTCCCTTTGGTATAACCAACACTCTAGTAGTGTTCATGGGACTCATGAACATGATCTTCCAGCCATACCTCGATCACTTTTTCATAGTTTTTATCGACAGCATTCTGATCTACTAGACTATTGAGGAGGAGCATGCCTCTCATTTCCGGGTAGTATCAGACACACTCTGAGAGCACCAGCTTTATGGTATTCATTGGAAGTTCCAGTTCTAGATCTAAGAGGTTCACTTTTGGGGATATGTCTTCTCAGAGGCTATAGTTGGAGTGGATCCAGCGAAGATTGAAGAAATAAATTTCTTGGAGCCACCCAGGAGTGTGACGGAGGTAAGAATTTTCTTGGGATTGGATGGGTACTACCGGAGGTTTATACCGGTCTTCTCCAGAGTTAGAACACCAATAATAGCCTTAACAATGAATTGGAAACCCTTCGAGTGGTTGGAGAGATTCCAGTACAGCTTTCAAGAGGTGAGGCAGAGGCTGACTAGAGCCCCCATCATGAGGATTATAGAGGAAGGTGTAGGGTACATATTCTACTATGACACATCAGGGACCAGACTCAGGTGGGTCCTGACGTAGGAGTGAGTAGTGATCACTTATGGTTTTTTTCAATAGAGACAAAATGGAAGAACTATGCTACCCATGACCTAGATTTAGTATTAGTGGTCTTCACCTTGATGATGTGGTGACACTATCTGATGGGTGAGCATTTTACCGTGTACTAAATTCACAAGAGTCTCTATAATATCTTCTCTCAGAATGACCTGAACTTGAGACAATGATGTTGTCTTGAGTTCCTCCAGGACTATGTCTTATATATAGTCTATACTCCTATGAAGTGGAACGTTTTTGTAGATGCACTCATCAGGAGAACTGGAATACAACTGCTAGGCGAGGCGATAGAGGAGACAGATACTTCTTTAGTGAGTCAGGGAGATGCAGCCTGGAGACACTGACTGTGAGACACGATGTGCTCAAATATCCACAGGGCAGGAACCTGATGGATTTTCTAATGGTGGGGAGCACGCCATCCTTTTCAGAGAACATACCTTGTTACTAGTAGCACTTCAAGAGGATTTTTTGAGAGATTTCCACACTTCCCCTCTAGTGGAACATCTAGGAGTGGTGAAGATGTACCAGAACCATCGGTGTAAGCACTGGTGGCCAGTTATGAAAAAGGTAGTAGTTGAGTTTGTCTCTAGATGCCTCACTTATCAGCATGTGAAGGTAGAGCACCAGGTACTAGCCATGTTGGTTCATCCCTTAGAGGTCCCAGAGTGGAAGTGGGATTGGATATCTATGGACTTCATGATGGGTCTTCCACATACATCCAGGGGTCACAACTTGATTTGGATGATCATCGATCGACTCACCAAGTCGGCCAACTTCCTACCGATCAGAGAGAAGGTCTCGGTAGAGAGATTGGGACACATCTATGTGCAGGATATTATTTGACTACATTGGAGTACCTTAATATATTGTCTCCAATTGTGACACACGGTTTAATTCCCAAATATGAAGAGGTTGAAAGAGGCTTTTAGAATGCAGATTTCTCTAAGCACCACCTTCCATCCTTAGACAGATGGTTAGACTGAGTGAATCATTTAGACTCTTGATGAGATACTCCATGCATGTGTCCTCGACTTCAGTCGCAGTTGGGAGGATCACTTACCATTTGTGACATTATCCTACAACAACAACTATAAATCCACCATATGGATGTCCCCTTATGAGGCATTGTACTGGTGGCCTTGAAAACCACCCTTGTGCTAGACAGACCCAGGGGAGTCAGCACTGGTGGTACTAGAGATGGTACGGGCTACAATAGAGAAGGTGAAAATCTTCTAGGAGATGATAAAGACTATGAAGAGGAGGCATAAGTCGTATGCGGATAGGAGATAGGGGCCTCTAGAGTTCGTGGATGTAGACCAAGTCTTTCTATGTGTCTCACCTCGACAAGGCTTACAGATATTTGTAAGAGGCAGCAAGTTATCTCTGAAATTCATCTGACCTTTTCAGGTCCTCAATAGATTTGGCATGGTGGCTTACCGCTTAGCTCTTCCACCACAGTTACATCGGGTATAGGACGTCTTCCACATATCATAGCAGAGGAGATACGTGAATGACCCTACTCACATCATCAACCATGGAGAGATGGACATCAATGATGGTGCAACATTCACAGAGGATCCAGTGGAGATTGAGGATCGACAAGAGTGGGTCCTACATGGATAGTCGATACCTCTGGTGCGTTTTCACTGGCAGCATGGGAACCTCTAAGAGAGCACATTGGATTGGGAGGCTCAGATGCATGCTCAGTACCCCCATTTGTTCCCATAGTTTGAGTTTTATCTTATGTGGATGTCAAGTCCTAAGGTGGGGTGAATGTAATGTCCCGAGATTTCTTTGGAAATTTTTTTTCAAAAATACATGGGAATTTTACGAGCCTGCGAAAACTTATGGCACATGATTCCAAGGCCTAGTCTGCCCAGAGTCAATTTCTGATGTTTTGTTCAAGTACATTCTGTAAACGTAAAAGGGGGTTTTTATAACATTTGAACTGGTTCATGGAATTGAAATCCAAGGGCACCGTTGAACTCACAGCACCGGCCTTTTCATAATAATACTTTCACTACGACGACATATTTATCGAAAATAAATGTTATTTTTTGGTTTTAATGAATATGTTAGATAAAAATAAAGTGGAATTTTTTTTTCTAGTTGATTAAATCGTCTTTGTGGTGGTTAGAGGTGGGGCCACTGCACCTTAACCTCCCATTAGAGGTTATGGTGGTGGGTCCACCCAAACTAAACCTCCCATTAGAGGATTAATGTGGTTGGGACCACACGGGGATAACAAACATATTAATGGGAGGAGAGGAAAACCTCTCAACTCTAACTCATTAATGAGGGAGAGTCTCATGATTCTTCAACTACCCATTAAATTGGGAGAAACTTCTTGACCACCCCCACCTTAATGGAGCCAACTTCCCTAACATTTTAATTATTTCCAATATCCCCAAATTAATTTGTGCCAACTCTAGTGAATTAATTAGGGTGAGACTCCTAAATTAATAATCCAATTTGAATTATTGTGCAAACAAATTAAAAGGAAAACTCTTTCTTGTGTTATTTTCATTTTCCATTTGGGTGGAAGTTGGGTTGGAGGATTATTGGGAGAATAAAGATTCCTTCCAATGAAGAACGAAGAAATCCGATGATGATCCTTCTCTGAGTTCTTACCCTGACACCTACCGGTGTGGAGAGCCTTCCAGGAGCCGACGCAACCCTGGATTATATGTGTGTGTGGTAGAAGTGATGAATGATGATTATACTTTGTCTTCTTTCCATGACTTCACTGATTGAGGGAAATGATTAACGGTTGGGGGGTTATTGATTGTTGATGTTTTTCTTTTCTTCTTCTCATCATAAAATGAAAGGAATCGATTCAATGTGATTTAATTAATTGTTGTTCAACATCTTTACATGATGAACCAATTGATACCTCCTTAATGGTGGAGGATGTGGGCCAACCTAACATGGCCAGATATCCTCTGTCAATTTTTCTTTCTTATGGTGTTTTTCAAAGAGGCAATAAAGTGACGAAGATGAAAACGACAAAGGGAGTGCTACCCGCGACTACTGCGAACCGTGCCACCCCCACCGACACATATGTCATGACCTGACCCAACGGGGCTCGAGCCGCGACTCCCCAAGCCCGCCTCCAATAGGCCAGGGGCTGGCGACCAGCGCCGAGTAGGAAATCACACACATGGGAGGCATTAGCCTAAGGTACCTGTACACACGCACCCACAAACATCTCCATGCAATAGTGTAGAGATATAGAAACTGGAAAGTAAATTCATGCATACACTACCCCACAACCAGAGAGCAACAGAAAAAGTACAAGGGCAAAACAGGGCCCACCAAAAGAAAACTACAAAGCACATCTGACCTCCTCTGAAGAAGGGGAATGCTGCCACAAACACCCACCCGAAATCTCCCTCGGCACAGCTCCGGTAAACACCCTAGTCAACCCGCTCACTAAGCTCCGCCTGCTCCGGGTCCTCATGGGACTCCGTCAAAAGGCATGTGTTCTGAACAAGACACAAACATGTGCGGGCAAAGCCTGTGCAGGGGTGAGTATAAACATACTCAGTAGGCACCCCAAAAACCCAAAACCCAAGGGAGCAACTGAAAGGCAACAGTCCGCTCAACCCAGCCAGAGGGAACCCAGACGAGAGAGAAACTTCATCTCGTGACCATCCTCGGCTAAACACAACTAGTCTTCTCAGCTCAGCTCAGGTGTATAACCATACATACACCTTGAACATTCCATATATACACAGCTCACGCCACAAAGCCACAATAGGTACCAAACTCATCACCAGCAACTTTCCACAACTAGGAGAGTAAACCACACGATCACTGTCATCCCAGATGACACTCATCCGACAGATACACTCCATCGGGTTTCTCACAAACCTCTCAGATGCTCACTTGAGAGATCACGCTCCTCGGATAAGATCACTGAGAAAACCTCGCTGAAACAATATAACCACCAAACTCCTTGGATAGGGGATCGCCGCTAGGGTCCTCTAGGGGATACCAAGACCCACTCCGGTATACGTAGATCACAGATAGGGGATCACTCCCAGGGTCTGCTGGGGGATACCACGACCCGATCTGGCATACGTAGTTCTCACAGATATGGGATCACACCCAGGATCCGCTGGTGGATACCATAACCCGGTCTGGTGCTCGACAGAAGCACATCACTCAGATAGAGGATCATCTCCCATATAAAGGTGGTCACGACGATACCGGAACCCTATCTGGTATAACTCGTGATGTAGGGGATCGAACCGACGATGCCGCAACCCTACCGAAACCACACGCTGAGTAGGGGATCGCATAACCAACGATACCACAACCCTACTATAAACCTCATGCTGAGTAGGGGATTGTATACCCGACGATGCCATAACCCTACTGAGCATGGCCCACTGCGTAGGGGATCATATTCTCGAAGATGCCACAAACCCTACAAGGTTAACCTGCTAGATAGGGGATCACCGCCCGTGAAGAAGAGGTCACAGCGATACCAAGAACCCGATCTAGGGAGAAGATGCTAGAGGATCCCGCTCCGGGCCCACCGGAGGGATGCCATAACTCTAACAGTTTAAACATCCCATCGAGAGGATAAAAAACCTATACGAAGGTTGTGATGCCACATGAACCCTCGTGGGAACGAACCAAGGGAGTAACCTCAACCACTGCTGCTCCAAAACGTCGCTAACCCGAGCAACCCGCAACAACGCCACACTACACACCTCCAAATCCAAAACCGAGGCCACCATCGCGTTCCACGCGGAAAAAAACGCAGGGTAGGCTACTTACTCACCCAAAACGGACTATCGGTGAAAATGTCACTATTCACCATAGCTAGCTCGTGCGGGGCCCACACAACGATCCCAAAACATATCAAGCGGACCATACCACGACGATCCCCTCGAAAAAACAAGCGGAATCGACTACTCACTCGTCCAAAACAGACACCCGGTGAAAAAGGTACTATTCACCGAAGGCCAGCTAGGGTGGGGCCCACGCCTGGATTCCAAAACTCATCGAACGGATCACACCATTACGATCCCCTCCGAAAAACACACAGGATCGACTATAAATCCGCCAAAATCGGACTCCTGGTGCAAAAGCTGTGTTTCTCCGCAAATGCCAAAACCCGGCCTCGTGGGGCCCGCAACCCATTCTCAGTCCCAACACCCGGAAACCATCTCAAAAGTTCTGTCATACCATCAGGGTCGCAACGCCACTGACGGCACGTCAATCGGACGCTCCGGGTACAAGTTACAAAGGCCCGAAGTCGTAAAATAATAAAATAATTCTATTTTATACGACGTTTCTAACTCCCGGGAGAAGATCCCGAACCCTTAAACCCTCAAAGTGACTTCAAAAGGTCCTTCTCGACGCAAGGAGTGCGTCGCCGCAAACGGCTCGCAAATCGGAGTTACGATTTGCGAGTTACGGGGGTTTAAAGAACCCCAGGAAAATCCTGGCCGGACCACCGCCAGCCTCGTCGGAAACCACCGTGTCGCCACCGGAATCCGCTGCGCCGCCACCGCAGCCGCCGGAAACCGCCACGCCGCCACCGCACCGCCACCCTGCCTCGCCGGATTCCACCATGGCTGCCGCTAGAATCCGGGATTTCCGCCGGAAAACTTCCGGGGACCCCCGGGAGCACCCCGATGCTCCAAAATCAGATCTGAAACATGTTTTGGAATCCTCGGGACCCAAACTATACAACCCTTATAACGATTTGAAGAAAAACAACAAATAAACGGGGTCCGGGATTTTCAAAACGTACAACACCTACCTCGTGGGCGAAACGCCGACGATCCGTGCTCCAAAGCTTCCGTTGCACGATCTTAGAACGCCTACCGTCGAAATCCGAGCTCTACGACACCTTGATCGCGCGATTCGGCCACCGATTCGCCATCGGAAGGGGAGGAGAATGAGGAGGAACTCCTCCTTTGTGATTCACATGTCCAACAAAGGGGGGGAGATATTTGTTTCCAACAAATATTTGTTTAACTCCCAGGTCCGACATGCCCCCGACCCCGCACCAGATGCGAACCAGGATAAGGTCACCCCTAGGGTAACCGCGCCGTTTTAAACGCAATGGTGGACTCGGATTTGCGATCCGAGACTCCGTTCAGGAGTCATTTGAGCCGACGCTCGCACACCAACTTCACCACTTATTTAATAAAACACACTTTGTGGCGTTTCTCACCGCAGGCCCGCGCCCGCAATGTTTACACCTCGCCTTGGGTAAACGGCACGTTCTGGACGCAACTGTGCCCTCAGATTCCAGTTCTGAGCTACCGTTTAGGAGATATCACACCACTGCCACGTGCATAGTATAAAAAAACTTAATATTTTTATAAAATTAATTCCGGGTACACCGGGCCTCGGAATCAAACGCCGTCTTCGCGCCTAGCTCTGGTATTAGAGGAGGTTCCACCTTTGGGATCTCAGAGCGTAGCTGGTCTAGCTGTGAGCTTGCTTTGGGTTTCATAGCGGTAGTTTTAGGATGTTTCGAGTTCGGCTTTCAGGCCAGCGACTCCAGTGTTGGTGCGGCGGCCGACGTATCCATACACCAGGACTCTGATAACCTGCTTTTCGACTCGGGACATTCGTACACTGGTTGCGGGGACATAATGGTAAATGCATCATATATGACTAGGTTTTTGGTTTTTCCTTGTCCTTCTTGAGTCATCTCTCCAGATATACTCTTTGTTTGTGGTGCGTATTGAATGTATTTCAGGATGCCTCCACGATGACAGCTAGCGAGGGTTCCGCAGCAGGATTGTGCTGACGACCGGCCCTGTGTAGTGGCTGTGGAGCAGGGCGCAGGTTTTGATGTTGCACCTCCAGGTGGTCTACCGGTTGAGCCACCACCTGTCAAGCAGCTGATTGTGCCGGCGGTGCAAGATGAGGTTGCGCGCAGGATGAGTGCACTGCACGAGTTCAAAAGGCAGTGACCTCTGAGGTTCCGGGGTGATCCAGACACCCAGGCAGCTGATGACTGGCTTGAGGCAGTCACCTAAGTTTTCTGCCTAGTGAGGACACCTCCAGACCAGATGGTGGTCCTAGCGGTGAGCCTTCTGCATGGTTTTTCCGGGCAATGGTGGAGTTTGGTGACGCAGTCCCAGGATGAGGAGACGCTCACGTGGGCATAGTTTGAGCGGCTCTTCAGGGAGGAGTTCTATCCGGTGACGCTGAGGTCAGTGCGGATCCAGGAGCTTCTGCAGCTTCGACAAGAGATCATGACTGTGTTGGAGTACTCAGCGAGGTTTACAGACATGTCGTGCTACTCCCTGGATATGGTTTGAGACCCGTTCTTTAGGGCTCGGACCTTCGATCAGGTCTTACGCAGGGACATCCGAGAAGGTGTGGTTTCCTTGTGCCTGCCCACCTATGCTGGAGTGCTGGAGCGCACGCTAGTGGTGGAGATTTTTCTGGCTGAGCAGATCTCCCCTGTTAGTACTGGGAACGTGAGAGATGAGACTATGTCAGTCAGATCGGCATCTGGTAGCCGACGACAGACTCAGGGGTCAGGACGTGGCCGACGTTTTAGGAGGTGACCCCAGGATGGAGGATCTGAGCCTCAGGGCTCGCAGGCCAGTTTTGGTCAGCCGCAGGAGAGGCGGTGTTACGCTTGCGATGGTCGGGGACATCTTGCTAGAGATTGTACAACCCGACGTGCTGCTGAGAGGGAGCTGGTTGATGGACCGCCATGGCAGAGGCAGCGTCTCGAGCAAGGAGGTTCGCAGGGTGGCGGACGTGGCGGCGGAGCTGGTGCAGCAGGAGGAGGTGGTGGGCAGTATCAGTTGACACCACCCCCACCCCCAGGTGGACCACGCCAAGCTCAGGGAGCTGGTGGTCGAGTGCGAGGACAGCTGCATTCCCTGGAGTCAGTTGACCCAGAGGCACCGAGGATGGATATAGGTATGCCTTCTGTCTTTTCTACTTATTGCAGTAGTTTGTCAGACACTGTTTAGCGGTACTCTTCCTTTTGTTGCTTGCTCGAGTTTTGTTCAGGGCGTTGGTAAGACCCTATGTGGGTGTTGGTTGGTGAACTCGCTGGTGTGTGAGACCCAGTTGAGAGTCCAGTCGCTTTCCTTGTGCTTAGGGCTTTTCGGGGACGAAAAGTTCTAAGGGGGGGAGGATGAAGCGACTCAGGTTTTTGGCCCTGTCAGACATTGGAATGTGTCTACGAATAATTCCAGAGCAAGGTGCGAAGACGGCGTGTGATTCTGAGGCCCGGTGTGCCCGGAATTAATTTTATAAAAATATTAAGTATTTTTATACTATGCACGTGGAGGGGGTGTGATATCTCCTAAACTGTAGCTCAGAAATGGAATCTGAGGGCACGGTTGTGTCTGGAACATGTCGTTTACCCTAGGCGAGGTGTAAACTTTGCGGGCGCGGGCCTGCGGTGAGAAACACCACCAGAGGCGTTTTTGAAAATATGTGGAGAAGTTAGTGTGTGAGCGTCGGCTCAAATAACTCCTCAACGGAGTCTCAGATCGCAAATCCGAGTCCACCGTTGCGTTCATAATGGCGCTTTTACCCTAGGGGTGACCTTATCCTGGTTCGCATCTGGTGCGGGGTCGGGGGCGTGTCGGACCGGGGAGTTAAGCAGATATTTGTTGGAAACAAATATCTCCACCCCTTTGTTGGACATGTGAAGCACAAAGGAGGAGTTCCTCATCCTTATCCTCCCCTTCCGACAGCGAATCGGCGGCCGAATCGCGCGATCAGGGTGCCATCGAGCTCGGATTTCGACGGCGGGCGTTCCAGGATCGTGCAACGGGAGCTTTGGAGCGCGGATCGTCGGCGTTTCGCCCGCGAGGTAAGTGTTTTATGTTTTAAAATCTCGGACCCCGTTTATTTTTTGTTTTTCTTCAAATCGTTATAAGGGTTGTATAGTTTGGGTCCCGAGGTTTCAGAAATTTGTTTTGGATCTGATTTTGGAGCATTGGGGTGCTCCCGGGGGTCCCCGGATGTTTTCCGGCGGAAATCCCAGATTCCGGTGGTGGCCATGGCGGAATACGGCAAGGCAGGGCGGCGGCGCGGCGGCGGCGCGGTGGTTTCCGGCGACGGCGGCGGCGGAGCAGCAGATTCCGGTGGCGGCGCGGTGGTTTCCGGCGAGGCTGCCAGCGGTCCGGCCAGGATTTTCTGGGGGTTCATTAATATTTTTATAAAATTAATTCCGGGCACACCGGGCCTCAGAATCGCACGTCTTCTTCACGCCTAGCTCTGGAATTATTCGTAGAAACATTCCAAAGTCTGACTGGGCCATAAACCTGAGTCACTACAACATAGGTGTTCCTGGTCGAACACTGCTATCCCACTCTAGCCTGAGTCGCGCCGAACCAGCCTGTCCGACCATCACCGGCCGCCTTACCTCCTTATCGCCGCCTGATCGCGGCCAGCCTGGTGCCCTTTCAGCCTGCCTGGCTCCCACACCCAGTTAGCCCAAGTCGCCGCCCGGCCTACCTAGCCACCTTTCGGGCTACCCGAGGCCCTACCCGGCGCCATGCAGGACTGCCTGGTGCCCTGCCCGGTGGACCCGACCCCCTGCCCGGCCTGCCCAGTGGGACGCCGGCCTTCCCGGCACCACGCTGGCCTACCGGACGCTCTGCCCGAAAGTCACCCAGCCTACTAGATGCCCTCCCGGTGCCCTTCCTTCCAACTCGGCGCCCTGCCCGGCCGCCACCTGGCCGACCTGAAAAGTGCTCTAGTTCCCAGGCTGAGTCGCCAGAGCCACGTCCCTCATGGTGCGGGCCGAACAGGCCATGACGTCCGGGCCAATCCGCCTAGGCGGCAACCTCCTGGAAGAACTGTCCCCACAGTCCACTGGGTCAAGACCGGTGGACCAGGCCAGGCCCGATGGACCGGGACGAACCTAGCGGGCTGACCAGCCAAAAGGGCCAGGACAGACCCAGCGGGTACGACCGGGTGGGACCGCACCGAGGCCCATTACTAGCCCTTTACATTATTTGGCCATATCTCTAGCACTAGACGTCCTTTTGACGAACCGTTAGTCGCACTAGTATTTTTGGACTGCAACAATCCCTTTGAGAATACCCCACTGGAGTTCAAGGTATATTTGAGATACAGTCAGGTTGGATCGTACATGAATTCAACTAGGCCTCCTGGACTAAAAAGCTAATAACTCACAGATAGGGCGTCTGATCGATGCATCATCTATTTCATTGAGAACCCTGTAATGAGGAATACCTTTGAGATACTTCTACGTGGTACTTCATGATAGTTGGTGTATCAACATGAAGCTCGTGGAGGGGAACCTCCAGGAGATGAGCGAGTGGAGTACGGAGACGTTGTAGCAGTCTGAGATCTGACGACTGCATGACCGATTTAACTCAATGTGATTCGACTAGCCTAGTGGGGATCCCCTGGTTGTGGCAGAAGACCCATAGCAGAGTAGAGCCTGGTAGTTGGTGGTAGACCTACGGTACTCAACAGGAGAAGTACCTCTATAGGTTATTAAGGGGAGTTCCTGGTAGTTGGTGGCATACCCACATTGGGGATAATCTCTGTGTGAGCACGACATAACCACAATATTGAATGGTAAGAGTACCTCATCAGTCCAAGGTTAGTGGGAAGCGCTTTGGTGTCATGGTAGGCCCACTGTACTCGATAGAGGAGGCGTTCTCCAGCAGCCCTGGTTTCATTAATGTGAATAAAAATCCTGGTTGTGCTGAGTTAGTAACATTATAGTTTACGTCATGAATGAGACAGATTACTTGATAACTTGGGTATATATATGGGAACATACCTAAATGTGGTTATATATTGATTTCATTCATTGTGGTCTATATTTGTTGGATTTTGTGAGACCTTGAGGTTCTTGGAGTCTTTATTGAGTATCGTTATACCCACCACTTCACGGGCTATGCCCGCACCACATTGTGTTGGATGTGGACGAAGGACAACGTTGTCTGAGGCTGAGTGTATGAGTACTGGAAAATACCTGGTGGTGGAACACACGACGTTATGGTACCCAGAGGAGATGGACGGACGTGGAGTGCTATGGAGGCTATCTGTACCTACCCTTGAGAAAGGATTTCCTGAAGGATGATCCATCAGTTGTATCACCTTTCTTCTATTCTACTTGTTTTCCTTGTACATTCAGTTTCCTTATACTTTACAGTTGGGCTTGTTTTTTCGGCCCCTTTAATTTTCAACACTTCTTTTGTATACAATTTTACATAGTGTATTACTTCCAACTACTCTTTTGTGTGTGTTATAATTTATAAAGGAAATTCCTTCCCAGTTTTATGGATTTACGCCTTTGGTACTAATCACCAGCCCCAAACCTATTGATGGCGAGCTTGGGGTAGTCACAGTACGGGCCCTAGGGGACAGGTCATTACAATAATTTCCATGTTTATACACAAATTAATATTTTAAAAAATATATTGAAATCGGGTTTCAAAAAATGATGTATGTAACAATCATATAGACTATAGGTCATACATACGCATGAGTAATGTCTCCATTTTTCTATGATAAATATAAAAAAGTGTTACTTAAAATTATATTTTTACAAAATGATTGTAAAATAATATATATAATATTATTTATTTTATGGTCTGGAGATGAAAAAATACAGTCATATAGCTCTGTAATGTTGGTAGTTGACATGTACAGAAATAAAGGTATTGTCTTTTAGTGAGTGAATAGGTAAAGGAGAAAAATAATTATTAATTTTTGGAAATAAAAAATATGACATAAAATGTAGAAATAATTTCATTTATATAATATATATTTATTAACATTATCCTTATTTTTTCCATGTAAATGGTTTAGGAAAATGAATCATATGTCTTCGCGAGACGATTGTTCACCATATGCATGATCGACATTATCATTTCCACTACAATATACAATGTAAAAGAACTTATTTATGATATAATGACTCCATAAATTAAATTATTCTATAATGATCATATATATTCTAAATATTAATAATCATTTAAACCCATTAGAGGTGGTAATGGAAAAATTAATGTCATAAGTTTGTGAGGTTTTATTTTACCTTATACACACATGATGATTTTGTAACCAAATGGATGGAATATAAGAGGGATTTAGGTTATTAAATTAAAATTATGTAATATAATTATATTTAACATACATGTTAAATTAAATAATAATGTATTCATAATAATTTATGGTGTTGGATGAAGAAATAAAATAACAATTATTGTTGAAGAACAATAAATCTTCTTCAGGTAAAGTATTTTGGAATTTATAAAATTCCATATATGGACAGAGTTATGTCAAAAAATAGTCTTCTAGGATGATATGATCGAATTATATAATGTTTTTCACTTATTGGGAGAATCTATGGGGTTTTAATGTGTAAATAGGGGAGGAAATTGGTGGCCTTTATAAGTGACGAGAGTGGGACATCTATAATTTTTTAAAACAATTAATTACAACCTCGTATCTTCATGTCGAACATCTCAAATGATGGAAAATTATAGATCCAAAAACCTATAAAGTCTATATATAGATATTTAATTAATTTTATACATGTTTTTAGGTTTTTTAATCCTTGTATTTGTTGATTAACCCTTGTTGAATCATTTTTTACTCGATGTGGGGTAATTAGTTTTTAATATTTTTATACATCATTTGGGTAAAAAAATATGTTGAAAATATTAGATAATGAAAATAATTATTATTATATATATGCATTTTATATTTTTCAAATTCAATTCATTGAAGGGGAAAATATTATTTTAAAATAAATCACATAATTGTGATATGAAAGAGAGATCTCGAACATAAAATATTCAAATTATTTAAAACTATTTATATCCCCTTTCAATATGATATTTATTAAAATGATTTATATTTGATTAATAGATACATAATTTATCTAATTATAATTTGAAAATAATTTAAAAAATAATTTGTCTTTATTAATATATTATCTTGAATGGAGGGGTTAAATTAAAATATACTAGGTTCAATAATCATAAAAAATATAATCTTTTCCTAAAAGTATAAAAAATTCAGCATAAAAAAATTTTTATGCTTTGATTTCAAAAATAAAGATTATTTTATAATATTTTTTTTATAAAAAATTAAATTTTTAAAGTAAAAAAAAAACCACCGACACACTAACAATGTTTGTTTTCGAGACTATTCTTTTTTCGATAAAAATAAGAATTTATATCAACTATATGTATAATAAAAATATTTATTTTAATATAGAATAATATTTATTAATATATAATTTATTAAATTCATTTAAATAATTATATATTATGGGTTAATTAAATTAATTAAAATAGAGAAACATTGTCTATATTTTAATAGTTTTCAGAAAAATGATGTTTTTAACCCTAAAAACATATACTAAAATACACTATAAATATATTAAATGTTTTACAAATTGGATTAAATATAATTAATTAATTCACAAGTTATGTTATAAAATATTTTAAACATAATGATACTTTATGTAATGTTTTTTTAAAATGAATGAAATTTCTATAAAAATCGGTATTAAACATTATTCACAAAAAATCAATTTTTTTAAAAATAACTTAGAATTTAAGACAATGAAAATTTTCTAATTTTTATGTAATATATTTTGTTACTTTTTTTAATAAATTTTATAAATATTGTAAGAATTATTTATATTTAAAAAAACAAATAAAAATCTTTTTTGAAATAAACTTATTTCTGAAAAATAAAATTACCTAACAAAAAATGATAGATTATTGACTAAAAATTTATATATAATTTAAATTTAGTATGATATATATATATATATATATATATATATTACTGTAGTAAGTACAATGGATACCCACTAGTGAAATGGAAATGTTATAATGGTTGTATATATAGTTGGTCCTTTAATCTTGTTGGTGCTTGTAGAAACCATTATCAAAAATAAAATTATTGGGGTTGTATAAACCTCAAGATATCAAAGAGATTAAATTTAATTTAAAAAATATATCATAAATTGGAGGCGAGTTACATTAACATATAATTTAATGGTTTCATGTTGAATACCCCCTAATAAATAGCATCCTCCCAATTTGAACTTCATTTTATTAATATATGGTTTTATATATGAGAAAACACCTTTTTTAAATTTGCATGATAAAAAGAGTAAATAAAAATATTCTTGAATGAATTGAATAGAATGTACAAGGTTTATTCATACCCACATATAATAGGTTTCAAAATAGGAAAATTTTGTTTGATGTAAATATTTTTTATATGGATGAAAAGTGTTACTAATTATGCAGAGTGATTGAGTTTAGTGATCACGAATAAGATTATTATCAATGAAAATTTAAGGTCCTAAAAACAGAAAATATTTGATGATTTAAAATTTGAACAGAATCATCTAATATGAATGTAAGGGGATATCATTTCATTAATATCCATATCTGAACTTTTTGAAATAATGTTACATTTAGACTAACATAGTAAAAAAATATACATACATAATGGGTAGTATTTCATAATTTTTTATCTTCTACCAAAATATCATCATAATCTACAAAATATATATATATATATATTAATTTATTAGTCTAGAATCATTAAAAATTTATTTTCAATACCACATAAAAATTAAAGGGATAATCATGTGATTTCACCCATATTTAGATATTAACCAAGAAATATTGTTAGAACATTGTTAGATAATTCCAAAAAAAGCATTAGCATTTATATGATACATTAAAAATAAAAACTAAATGTTAATACTTAATGATAAAAAGAAACCATCGAATTAATGAAGTACTTCATGTCCTAAATAACATCAACATCATAAATATTTAATAGCGTTTTAGCATAATTAGTATTCTTAAACCATTCAATTTACAAACAAAAATATATAGATATCTCTATTTGAAGTAAAATTAATCACATTGTCACCAACTCACTCTTCAATCAAATTTTTATCTATATGATAAACCATTTGTTCCCATACTTTCCAAAATGTCCCAAAATTTTGTTAAACTTAAGGTTTAACAATACCTTAAAATAGAAGACAAAAAAAATTAATTCATACTTCCTTTTAAATAAAATATTTATATATACTTCATCAAAATAAAATGTCTCTTAAAATATAATTAATCAGTTTTTGACCTCATTGTTCAAAACCTAAAATGGTTACTAAAGGCATTGATCTTGTGATAATGCTTATGATTATAGAAATATGATGGTATCAATAACTATTTGGATACCCTCACATTAGAATATATTTAAATTCAATGTTATATAAACTCAACATTAATATAAAATATAATATTATAAAACAATCACTCTTATATTTAGTGAAAAAAATGTAAACATTAATTTGATTACATTGATATATAAGTATGTGACTTAATTTTCCCTATCTAGACCATAAAATATCAAAATAAAAATATGGATAACCAACATTATCTTGTAAATTTTATGTTTATATTTTTATAGAACTATAAATTATATTACATAACCAATATACACAAATTGAACCAATTATCCTTCCCACTAAACATAGCTCTTCATATACCTTAATAGTACATCAACATCATCCTAATGAAACCATTATAGAAATAATTAATTTAAAATTATACTTGGTAAACTAGAGAAAATGAAACATAAAATGGGTGATCAAAAATTCCCAATACATGTATGCCTAATCATTAACAACTAAATTTTAGAAGTGAGTATAATAAGAGTATAAATTTAAATTGAAATAATTAGACGTCATGAGAGAATAGTAAAAGAACCCGTAACCATTAATAGTTAAACCATAAATTGAAAAACATAGAAAATTGATTTAACAATGTAAAAAGTAATAATATTAAATAATCATGATCCATGTGATATTAATCTTAATCCAAGGAAACATTAGAAATTCTGAGAAATCATTGAAAAACATGTTTTTTTCTTGGAAAATCTTGTTCTTTGAACTCTTAAAACCCTTTAAAGACCCTTAGAAATATAATAACTATATTTTAGAATTCAAATATAATTTTTTTATAAAACATAAATTTTAGACAATTCATAAGAGTTATATCTAAGAAAAACCATTTTATAATCTATAAGGGGCTCACCAATCCATATTTGGGAACACCCATCATATATAATGTCCATGAACCAGACCAATAACAATGTATATGGTGATTTTATCATAAAACACATAAGAACAATACTTATTACTTTTATAATGTTATTAACCCATATAAAATAAATGGATATCTTTTCAATATATTTTAAGGATATTTAACACATGAAAAAAATGGTTCCTATACAAATTTATTTGAATCCAGTTTATTCGTTATAAAATTAATGGGTTCCATAAAAATATGTTTTAAACATGATTAACCCATGAAAAATAATGTGGTTCCATAACTTTTTTTTAACAAAATATTTATTTATTTAGATCAATACTATGTATTTTATCAATATAATATACACCCATCTTTGCAATATGATTTGTTTTGTTTTTTGTTAATACGAATAATTAAACAAATCTAAAAAAAATTTGTTGAAAATATCCTTTGGATTTTCAATGTTACTTTATAAATGTAAAAGTTAAAATATCATTTTAAAAATAAATTTATTTCAAAATAAATGAACGATATATATCATGTATTTTTAAAACATTTAAGTATTCATTAATCCAAGAAACCTCAATCTTGCTACACTCATTAAAAAAATTCCTTTCAGTATTTCTATAAAATAAAACTATAAACTAATTTAAAAGTGTCATATTAATTTATTTTAATTATTTTATAGTAAAAAAATTGTAAAAATGGATATAATATATCATTACTATTATTCTAATTATATCATTTTAAAAAATAAAAAAAAAGGTTTTGTAAGGATAATGGTTTTGGACTGAAGAGTGAAATAAATATTTTTGTCTAGAAAACAATTATATCAATTTAATTTTGTACCAAATAGTGGAAAAATTTTAATATTATAATAAAATTTAATGAATAATAAGTTGATAAGAAAATTCATTATAAATATTGTGATATATATTGTTAATATTTTATCATCGGAATCATATTTATAAACAATCTCAATAAATGATGAGATTGTAAAATAAAACTGTTACAAATTTGGTAACATTGAATCATAATCCCATTGAAATGATAAAATTAAATTAAGCATAGAATATCATGAGAATAAATGAACTCATGATATTAAATTTCTTAGGGTTCTTATATACACCACATAAAATTAGACAGGTTCATTACATTATATAATTCTTAAATAAGAAAAATTGAGAATAAAATCCACAGAATAGATCATATCATTATAGTGGGGATTAAAATATTAATTGATTACTTGTGTAAAATTTAAAACAGCATAAAAAATATGAAATAGAAAATAAAATAATAATATTTCAACACACATGAAATCTTATCTTGAAATAATTAGTGAATTTGAATTTCAACACAATGAATGAATATTGAGTAAGTAAATATCTTACCGCAGACTTCCTTTTCATTGAATTCACTTTTTCATAATGTATTGTGATTTAATTGAGGATATTAAATTATTAATGAACCATATTAATATTTATAATATCATATATCATATTTTATAACATCATTTCACAATTTCATTAACAATCTGTAATTATTTTTAATATTCCATGTGTTAATTTCCATATTATTTCATTAGTTATTGGTTATGAACGTTCCATTTAATGTGTATATTATATAGTTCAATATTATATGGAATAATAATAATTATTGAATAATTATCATATTTATACGTCTATTATTCTTTTAATGCAATTTTTTTATAAAAATGGTTTGTGTTATGATCATGTAGACAATAATATGTAAGTATGTATAAAAAACATTCCATTTTTCAATAATCATTTCTGAAAGGAGTTATGTTCTATTAAATCATTCTAAAAGTTTCATAATATAATAAATAAAATATTTTTTATTTAAATTTTCATATATATATATATATATAGATCATCCATATGGAATTTTGCTGAAAAGATAGGGTAACATCACTAAATGAATGTTTTAATCCACACATACACAAACATCATTATCATTTTTCAATGAGTGAAATAGTGAGAAATAAAATGATATTAAATGTTTTTAGAATGAAATATATTTATTGAATATAATAATTATTTCATTAATATATAATTTATTTACTATATTTATCTTTACTATTTTCTATCTCCAGTGTTAGAAACAATGAATAACATCTCTTTCTGAGACGGTAGTACATCCAACACACAAGCAACATTTTCATATACCATACATATTTGAAAGTAAAAAATGTATATTGGTTTAACTAATTATGAGGTATAATTTTTTATAAATAATATATATATATATATATAATTTATATCCATCATCATACCCATCCTCGGAGTGTGGTAATAGAAAAATGATTCTAATCGGTTCGCGAAGGGGTAGTCCACCGTACAATGAAATGATGATTTTATATCCTATTTTATTGATTTGGGTAAGGATTTAGATTATTAAATTAACCTAATAACATATAATTATATGTTATATAATTTTTTTATTATATTATATATTATTATGATAAATTGTTGGTGGTTGAGGAAGAAATAAAATAAAAACTATCATTGAAGAATGTTAACTCTTCTTCAAGTGACTTATTATCGTTTTATTCAAAGGCCATGCATAAAAGAATCCATTAAAAAAATAAGTCCAATAAGAATAATTTTAAGAATAAATTATTAATTTGGAAAGATGTTTCTTAAATAAATTGGTTTTAGATTTGTGAATAAAGGAGAAAAGGTATTGGCCATTTATAAGTGAGGTGAGTGCACACTTATAATTTTTAAAAATAATGATTTACAACAACATTTTATTAATGTAAAAAAGGTAAAATTAATGGATAAATGAATATAATTGAATGTATTAGGTCTAAATATTTCCATTAAATATATTTTATACAAGTTTAGTTAATTTTATCCCTTATGTATTTAGCTAGCCCCCTGTAAATCAATTTTTATATAGTTGTAATAATTAATTTTTATAATTTTAACTATTCATGTTGTTGAAAAGTTAATTATTCCTTATTATAAAATATAGATAATGATTATTAAAATAATTTCAACCATATTTTCTAATTTAATTCAATGATGTGAAAATATTTAATTTAAAACCAGGCTCACAAACACGATAAGAAAGTATGTATTCAAATAGAAAATTATCAAATTTCTAAAAATATTGTATACATGATATCAATATAAAATATATTAAAAATAATTAAATTGGATTAATAAATATATTATTTAACTAATTAAAATATATTAATAATTTAGAATATAATTAAATTTCATAATCAAATTAAAGGAAATGGTTGTTTTTAATTAAAATATAATATCATTTAGTAATCATGAAAAAATAATAATTTGATAAAATAAATAAACATTAAGAATTATTTTTGTAAATGATGATTTAATAAGTGAATATATATTTTTTTAAAAATGTTTTTTCAAAAATAGTATATATCTAAATTTAAAACTAATCTCATAAATGTGATGGAAAATCGGGTTTTCTAAAAGTTTATTTTTTCGAAGAACAAGATGATTTTATATTAACTCTATATCTGATAATAATAATTATAATAATCAAAATTAATATTGATTGATATATAATTTAAAAATATCATTAATATCATTCCTCATTGGGGTATAATTTTAATTAATTATAATGTAATAACATTATGTTCTTTAAAAAATTATTCATAAAAAACAATTTTCTAAAATAAATAAATATTTACTAAAATAAATATAATTATGTTTAAAATTTAAATAATTTAGTTGGAATTTTTACCTCTTTTGTAAATAAAATATTGAAAATAAATAAATTTTTTAAAAAAAATTTGTATTTTTCATTAATCATGGAGAAATCAATATATTTTGAAAAAAAAAATTATCACAAATTGATTTTTGATATGTAGATTAAAAAAATAAATTTATAAATTATCAAATTAATGTAATAATTTTTCCAAAAACTAGTTTTAATATTTTTTCATGATAGTATATAAATTTTATCATTCAAGAAAATATATTTTTGAAAAATAAAATTACATTAATAAGAAATTGATTGATTAATTATTAAGAATTTAACAATAATTTATATTGATTATGGAATATATATATATATATTTCTTAAATTATTTAATACCATTTATAACATTATATTTAATTTCTATGTTATAATATTTTTATATATTGGTGTTCAGCTATGATTTTTTCTTCATGTTCAATGCATTATCAAACATAAATGAATTATTGCTGTTTATAGCACATGAAAAAAATATATTAACTTTATTTAAAGAGTGGAAAAATTATTATACCATGGGGTAAAATTCACTTCTAATTTCATCTCATGATTTCATTTACACTATATATCATTATTTTATTATTTTAGAATCATAAGGTGTTGCAATTATTCTATTAAAAATATCTTTTAATCGGTACTCCCAGTAACTTATTTATTTTATTTTATTGAAATATTTGTTAAAAAACACTATATGAAAGGAAATAATTATATTTATGTGTTTATCTTATAATATTTTCAACAATATATATTTTGAATCAAATATGTAAAATTTATTTGGTTATATTCACTATAATGACACATCACTGAGAGAAAAAACTAGATTGAATTATGTATGAAACAAATAATATTTCTAATAGAATATTTTATTGTTATATTGAATACATAATGAATATTAGTACTCATTTAATCATGATAATTTTTTACATGAAATTATTATCATAATTTTGATTCATGATGGATAAATATTCATCCTAAAATATCATTATTTTCAACGCAACATAATATTTCCCTAATTTTATTTATAAAATAATGATGAACTATATAGGAAAGGTGTTTCTATATTTTATGGTAAGCAGTCACCATGTATATAGATACAAGATAAAAATTAATTAGTTCTAATGGTAAAGAAATAGAAAAGTTAAATAAAATGGAGATATGGATTTATAAAATTAAAATATACCAACATAACATCCTCCTAATTGTGTAATGATTAATATGAATAATAATTAAAAGGAAGATATTTTTATTTCATGTAGTAGGAATGGTAATATTGAAAGGAACTACTATAATGTAATTTTGAATTAAGTTTAATCTTCAACGGTAGTTATTTTCATCCTAACATTTAACTTTTATGTTCCAATTACATATATATTGGATAAAAATTAGGTTTTAAATGTTTTAATTTGAATATAAAAACCGTTAATTCATATAAATATTGACTAATGTGTATAAAATATTTGAGTTTATTAGGGATAAAAAATATTTTATTAGTTAAAAGATTTCATCACATCATATTACTTGGTTGACTGATTCTTGTATTTGATAGTTGTTCTTATGTTCATAACATTAATCAAATATTATTGTATCAAATTTGGGTTAAATGGATTTCGATTCTAGAATGAAACATTTAATAAATGGATTATATTTTTATACACCCATTAGCTCCCTATACAATAATTAATTATTAATACTTAATCAAAAACCCCATATCACACATAATGTTCCCTTTTCAACTTGGTCATGTAAACAATAATTGTTTGAAAATTTTCTATTATGAATGTTTTATATAAATTTTTTAGAGAAATACAATAGAAATATATCGTGGACATTTATTATGTAGAATCAAAAATTATCCTTCACAAATAATTTTTACAGGGACAAAATGATTATGTTATTACATCAGATATGTAAATGTGAACAATTTCATGAAAAATATTAGTTTTCATTCTCATAGTTAATAAATTGTACTGATTTAATAAGTAGAGATGTATATGTATACTTGATATGGGAAAAAAAATACATTTACATATAAAAGGAATATAAAAGTGTGTCAAATAATCTACAAGGCATAAAGACTGAAAATATTGATCACATAGACATTGAGGATTTTTTGACAAAAAAAAATTCATAATAGTGTGAAATAATATCTTAACTCAATCCATATTATATTAATCATACTGAAAAAATTTATGAGTTACACAAATTTTCTACTATATTTTAATAAATGTGCTTTGAAAATATTCTATACATTCTTTACAATGATCTATGATATGCAGAATATTGGAACTCAAATAAATAATAGTGTGACAATAATCCAATCCGATTATATTCATGTATTGTGAGATATAATGTTTATACTTTTAATTTATTCAATATTAGTTGTATGATATTGCATAAACTAACCCTAAGATTCAAAATAAAATATTCTAAATTCATATTGAAAATTTAGAACTCCTCCAAATGAGGTAGTTAGAGAATATTGAACTTCTATTTAAATAAAGATTAATTTTGTCAAGATACACATGACTTATCATAGGAGTCAAATCCAATATAAACTATGGTTAATGATATATAGATTATAAAAGTATTAATTAATTAAAATTGGTAAATTTTAAAAATATAGAGATATATTTTTTAAGAATTTATGAAAAAATTCATGTTATTTGTTGTAAATACATAATTCATATCCTATTAATAAAAATATAAAAATTTAGAATATAGACATTGATGATAATTTTAGAGCATATAAAAAAGAATGGGTCAGATGGTTTTTTCTAAATAATATTTATAGAATAGAAGGGAAACAAACACCTGTTGAATCATTTATATAAATAGTAGTAAAAAAATTATATGTTTCAAAATATTGAAATACTGACCACACTATTAAATGAAAAACATTGAATAATTTAATTATGATATAACAATATGGGCTTATGGTATTAATGAATAAAATTAATTATTAATACTGAAATGATCCATTTAACGATTTAAGAAAACATATAGACCAAAGAATATTATCATTGATAATAAAATGAAGGATTTTTATTTCATTTAAAATAAAAAAATATTATTAATGATTTTTAGATGTGTAATTTTATTCTTAAAAAGATATATCAATATGAGAAGAAAAATTGATACCATTATTATAGCATGATATGAAAGGGTTTTATAATTCATTTTCATAGATAATATTATAATGAACTAATGTGGTAATGATTAAAAACAATGAAGACAGATCCACGAAACATATTAGACTAAGATAATGTGTATAAATTTATATGTTATAGGAAAATATATGATAAAATCATCTAAAATATGATTGTTACTTATGATACATGGAATTGATATATCCAAAAATCACTTCATAATTTAGCAGATATGAAATCTAAAATTAAGAGAATCTTTAATAATTTGATGATGAGATCAATCATTTATGAAGTTTTATATTCAAATCATTTTTATATAATAAAAATATATGAGAACTATACTAAAACATAGTGGTAACTATATATAACAATACAAATGATTTTTTTCCTAAATATATATTGAGGATATAGAACTAGTTATCTGAGGACATATGAATTATTTTTACAAAATTAGATTATGATAATCTCATTTCATTATTATAATTCATTCAGAAACAATATAAGCACAAAATATCCATTGGATTCTAATTATATAATTTTTTTTGTATATTATAATATTTTATGAAACTAAAGAAGTGTTTTAAAAAATAAAAAAATATCGTATGGTTTTCAATAAAAAATCATAGTATAAATAAAATCATAGTGTTTTATGATAAAAAAATTATTGTGATTCTTGAAGAATATTTTAGATTAAATCAATAACAAATTATTATACAATAAATGTATAATTAAATTATTAATGATAAAAAATAGTTATTAGAGTTTCCATAGAAGTAACATGTGGTAGATCTATTATCCAAATCAATAAATCAAAAAAATTATAAATATATTGTGGGAGATCATTAGAAGTTATATATATTCTATATAGAATATTGTAATGGTTAATTCCCTATAACCAAAATTATTTTGTACCGTTTTGATTAACATTTCGTATATACTATCTCATATTCAAATTTATTTATTAAAATGTTTTAATATATTTTTAAAAATATGTTATGTGATTATTTTATACAATATTTATTGCATTTATAAGTTATTATATCCCCTACTATAATATAATCCAATTAATTCCATGTAATATTCTTAAACCTATATCTTATGCTATAGATATATTTCTTGATAATATAAATATGATGTATGAAAAAAATATTTTACATGATCATTTTCTTTAGTTCATATTATCATTATTTTAAAATTTAGTGATCATGGGAAAGTATATCAATATAAATTAGACATATTATATATATTATAATATATTCCATTAAATTATTGGTTGTATTAGTCCTCAAACATGTTATAATTAATAATGTATCACATGAATCAGGTAATTAGATGAATGATGAAGACATTAATATTTTTTTTTGAAATTATTCATGGGTTTGGTGAGTCATGACCGGTAAAAAATTAATTGAATTACGGTGATAGAATTTTTCCCGTCAAAATATTATAAGAAGGTATGTTTTTCCCTTTGAATAAGATAATTGTTCCTATTAAAAATAAATATCCATTATTTTTATAGGAATGATAATCTATATTTATTAAACAATGATAGATTTATCAAAAATGGAATATGGAATGGCTATATATCCTAGTAAATATGATATCAACATACAAAGGGATTATTTTATACTACTAGATTCTGATGTTTGGGGTTTGATACAATTGATTTTCTGTTTTTTATAAGTACCATTTTTTATATACCTCTCATTGTATATGGATTTAAACAAATATTATTTTGGAAGTGAACTTGATTTTTTTTCAAACTCCTTCCATATTATCATCATATCAAACTGAATTTTAATTATAATAATAGAGGAAACCCCATTTAATAGAATTATTTCTATTCAAATAATTTCACCCATAATTCAATACGAATTTATCCATGGTTGATAATTATTTGTATGTTTTTAATTTCTCATATAATTCAATAGTTTTTTCATTGAGTGCATGTGAGTATATATTTATTTATTTCGAGTGATCATAAACAATGTTAATGTTCCTAGTTGATTTAATGAATTATGTAGATTAATTATTACATGTGATATATTTAATAATTTTATTTTAATATTTATTTATTTATGAGGTAGTAAATTAAGTGAATAACAATTCATCCTGTAACCCCCAAAGGATTTACAAATAAGTGTAATATATTATGAAATCCATACAACACTGATTCTCTATGAAATAATACTTTTTATGGATGTATATATATATAATCCATTTAACATAATTTTTCCAATTCTGTGATATTAATTTTATAAATCTAAACATAAACATTTTTTATTAGTAAAAAATTTTCAATCTAATATGATCAACTTAATTTTCTTATTGAATAGTAACCTGACCCTTATGAATACTAACATTACCTTTATAAATAGTAATACGACCTTAAGATTAATAAAACTACATATGATAGTATAAATAAAATTTTTGCAACTTATAATTGAAAATATGATCATTGTATATGTAAATAAATATTTTACAAATTATTAATTAAATTTTTGTATTTTTGTAAGTCGTGAATATTTAATTACTATTTTATAATTAATTTAATAATTTAAATGAAAATAAATTATCATTAAAATTAATAATAAAATAGTAATTTATTTTTTTATTGTTTTTAGATGTTTTTATGAGACATTTATTATTTTTATAGTGTCATAAAATTAGTTATCGTTTTGAAATAATTTTTTTTCAATAAAATATCATTTTTTTAATTAAATTTCCAAAAATTAGAAAAATATTTTTAAAAAATGGAGTTTATTTTTTATATATGCACGTACAAAAATGTTTGGGGTAAAATTTTGGTATTTTTTTGAAATATTTGGAATTTTTGTGAATAGTGAAATATGGAAATTTCTAAATAAGCTAAATATATGAATTATTGAGTCATGAATGATGTTATTCAATGTTAAGGAAATTTTTTCCAAACCCACATGAAATAATTACTATATTTATTCAAACAGAACCATCACTATAGATTTTCATGATAAAAAAATAAAAAATGATTAAAATATTAGAAAACCCCCTCTCCTCCACTATAAATACGACCCTTGCCCCATCTTCCCCTAACAGTACTAATGGTGTTATCATTGTATGTATTCTTCCCAATCCTCCTTCAAAGCCATTTTTCCATTTACATGTCTTACTAGTCTAATCAAAATTCCAAAACCAAGGGCCTAATATAGGATCTCAAAGATAATAGATCAATAATTAAAACCAGTCGTTCATTTTCAATTATTTTCATATCATTTATTTTTCATTTTAATACACTCTACACATCCTCATATCCAAGAGTCATTAAATATACATTATATTATATAAACACTATTGTTGTAATGTTTATGAAAAAATTCATTATCATACTTCTTCTCTTACACATTTTATTCATAAAATAGAAACATAATCAATGATGTATCGATTTACCGACAACATGGATGATGTGTTTTCAATGTCAATTACATCCTTCAATGCTGGACATTAAACGATTTTATTAGTTGTACAATATAATAAAATGTACAGTATAACATCTTTTTTTTGAATTAATATATATACATAATATTAAATTATATAATCAAACTAGTTTGTGATTGTCAAAGATCAAAAAAATGATAAAAACTAATTTCGTTAATTTTTTATCTACTGATTCATCATCACACGTGAAATGAAAATTATTTATTTTATCATTTAATATAATGTAAAAATATAATTACCATTTCAATAAATTTTTTGAGATTCTCTTATATTCAACAAGAAAATCAATTAATGACCCACCATGGAAACTATGTAAAGCCCACACTTGAAATAATTGAGATAACAAAATATTATTAATAAATTTTTGAATGTTTTTATAAAATGATTTTTTAAGTATTTATAGACATTAATATGTTATGGTAAAATACTAGTAAATTTTTTTACCAATATTTAGGGTTTAAACATGTTTTTTGTAAGAAGAACCTGAGGTAATGGAATTATTAACCCTATTTCCTTTCAATGGGTTAACATTCTACTTAATTTATTATATAGTACTAATATTATTTTTTTTTGTTTTTTTTATATTTTGGTATTATTATGAATAATTTTAGTTAATACACATACTTCAATTATTATATTAATTATTCCATTATTTATATGATATTTTTAAGGGGCATTTCTTTTAAAATGATCTTTTATAATTTCATTTTTACCAAATTCAAAAAGGATGTCTTTATGAAATTATTGTTGTTTTATGATTATGTTATGGTTCTTGGGAAATTTTTATTGTAATGTTGAAGACCTATATCTCTATCCCATGCTTTGGGTATGTGAATGTTTGAGGTTATCTGTATGGTTACTCCAAGTGTAACTATGATGGTTACACAATAAGGTAGTGGTGCATGTTACATTGTAAGGTATCCATCAACGTTACAAATCATAAAGTATCTGTGAGGCATAAAAAAATTTATATGTGATGCACCAATATACATTAGGGTTTTTATTTTTGTTTCAATGTTTTATAGGAATAGAATGTTTGACAAAGATTGTATATGATAATATCTGGGTGAGAAGTGTGTCTTTGTGAAAATGATTTCATGTGTTTACATGTTTTTATTGACTAATGGTTTATAACTTTATTTTTATATCCCTTACTGATATATTTATACTCATCCCATGTTTTTGTAATATTTATATAGTCTATACTGATTTTTATGTTATAGATGGATTAAAAGTTAAATTTTTTGACTATTTTCAGTGTAATCATGTAATATTTTTAAACTTTTATGATTTTGAATAAAAGAATAATATTTTAGTTGTGGCACAATTTTATTATAATTGTATGATATATTTTAATTATTTATTAAATTTAAAAAACATTAAACCGAAATGATCTTTTGTAAGGTAAATAAGTGAAATATACATAAATTAGTAAGATTTTATAATGTTAATGGTTGCGTCTTTAAAAATTCTATAGTAATTTTTTTAAATAATATATTTTTTTATAATATGTATAATATTTATTAATGTTATGAGGTTTAAAATTATAAAATGGAAAAGGGAAAAGTATTATTTAAATTTTACTATTTATATCCCCTTAGAAATATGTTATTAAAAAAGGATTCTATATTTATAGAATGAATCAAATAAAAATTTTTTTGAAAAAAATTGAGAATTATCATCCAAATACATTCATGGTTTAACAGAAAATATAATTAATAATTTATAATAAAAACTAGGATGTTGAGTGAGCATGATTATTTAGTCGAAAACTATATAAATCAAGACTAAAGTCTGGATAATTTTAAACATTTATGGTTATCGTTGGATTAATTCATATTGGAATCCATGAATCAATAATGACAGATACATTAAGTGGTGATTGAGTCACAATAAATTTACCTTTTCTAATTATTTATTTAATTATATAGTTATTAAATTAAATATTAAATCACATTAAATGACTTTCTGGATCTATATTTAAATAAATATTAAAAAATTTCATCCAATTAAACTCTCTTTGGATGTTTACCAATACTAAACGTTTATTATTCATTATCTAATGGGCTATCAAATCCCAATATTAGTGACAATTTTCTCGATCACATATGTCCCATGGATTAGAATATTATTCTCATATAAATTTTTGAGAAAAAATATTTATTTTTTATATTCTAAAAAAATTCTACAAGCATTCATTTGTAGACCCCAGATATTGATGGATTCTTTATTTGACATTTGATGGTTCAGTCAACATGTTCAGTCTGATCTAAAAAACCACAGATTCCAATCCATAAAATAATAATAAAATTTTTATTATATATAGTCTATATAAAAAATGGCTAATATATAGGAAATTATCAATAACACATTCGTATTGATTTTAACGAATTATATATATATATTCTTCTAAAATATTTTTTTAACATCTTAATAAAACTTGTAAAATGATAATTTATTTTATAATTATATAATATGAAATTTAAAATAAAATATAGAAAAATTTTTATTTCAAGATATAAGGGAAGGGGATTGTTCTTAAATTAAGTTAAATTTCCAACCATGTAGAATTGCATGAAATAAATATTGTATATATTATTCTAATAAGTACAGTTCCTCAAAATTTTTATAAACTATACTACATATATTTTATTTGCAGATAGATTTAATTTTACAGAAAACTATTTTTAAATATTATGTTCTATAGAATGAGTCTTCTCCTATAACATTTTTTTTACAAAATAATGAATTTGTAATTATGATTTCAATAATTTTTTACTGTTTCATCTTCATTTTAACCTATAAACTTCAAAATAATTACTCATATATTATTATTTATTCTCAAAACCATTAAAATCATTAAAATAATAAAATTACCCTTTTAATAAAATGTTTACTTTTATTTGTACTATATATAAAACTATTATCCCACGTTATCTTATACACACCTAATGATAAAAAAATAAATTTTATTACTCAATGCTCCAATGAATATAACATAATATTTTTAGATTCCTATGAATTATTACCTTATAATATATTTAATTTTTTTGATATATTGTTCATTCTACATTAAGAGTCTAAAAATGGTAAATATTATTATATTGTAATAAAATTCTCAACATTTGAATGAAAATTGAATAATATTTTAAAATTTAGTAATGATTTTGTTAATATTCCATAATGATATATATTTATGAGAATTATTTTATTTTTTAGATATAATACTAAATATCTATTGAAATATTTAATAGAAAAACAAAATGGTATTATTATATAGGTATTATAGAAATTTAGAAGAATTATGGCGTAGATGGTTCCCTTGTTAAATTATGTTAATGGGTAGTTTCTATAGAATTTCAAATGTGGAATTCAAATGATGAATTCCAAGGGTGTTACAATACATATACAATAGTAAAATTTCATGATATTAATAATGTAATATGTTCACTCATTAAAAAAATACATACTCATTATGATATTATTTACAAAACAACTATCTTCCAATATCTTCTTTTATATATTATAATTTTTTATGAGTAGTTCAATATATACATATAAAAAATGCATGGTGTATAATGAATGGTTATTGGGATATTTTTATTTTCAAAGAATCATGAGAGTTTTCTATATATATTATCCTTAATTAGTCTTTGTGGTTGAGTAAAATTTATATAGTACATGGTAAATATATAATTAATTATTTAACATGAGGAATTATAAATATGATAAGATATAAATATAATGTGCATGTAAATATAAAATCATGATGGAAATGTTCTACATTTCTCAATAATTTTTGAAAGGGAAATTGTGAAATGTTTTTTAATTATTCCTTATAGATTTAATTCAATAAAAATTCAAAATGACGTAAAATTTATAAAATGGTTTATGAAAACATGTTTTTTATGAAATTTTATTAAATTAAAAGATTATAGTATTAGGATTATAGATATGGTCGTTATGTGAATATGAGCCACAACCTTGTTGGTGAAGTATTTGATTATTCCTCCAAGAGGCTCGATATAAAATCTGTGCGGACACATATTTTCTAAGCTATTTTAGAAGTATTATGGTAGACAATGTTCGGTACTATATTTGCTGGAACTATTCATATATATTGGATTTTGGGCCACTGTTTTGGTCCTCAATTACATCAAGGATTTCGAGCCACCCAAGTCCATCAGGCCAGTAATGCTTTCAAGAGACCTCAATTCCATTAGGCCACAACAATTCCATTGGGGCATCTCAAGGCCTTTAGTCTACAAGATTGATTAATTAAATGGACCAACGAGGAATATACAAGGAGAAGGCACTAGATGTGGTTTCAAAGCAGGGAACATTCTCAAAAATAGGGAGAGAATATTTATAAGAATGGAAATGTATAGAATCTTCCATTGGGACTAGCCTACGCATGCGTGGAAAACATTTCTTAACATCCACGCTCTGGTGGAGAGCTAACATCATAATGTAGATGCTAGAGAGGAGAAGTTAATAGTAGTTAGACAATTGATTATTTCCCCTTTGACCTCCAGGTAATGTAATGTCCCGAATCCTATAGGCCATGTAAGAGTTCCACATTGACCCTTAAAAGGTAAATTATCAAAAATGAATAAAAATAGAAATATTGTAGTTATGAAGTATATGAAAATAATTTTAAATTAATACATTTATCTTAAACTCATTTATATGGATTTAAATATTTATTGATAAATTTGTGATGAGAATAATTATTTTGATATAATATTTTTATGTCTATAAAATGCATGGTAGAATGCCAAATCTTATATTATAATGTTAAATATATTTTAATTAATTTATAGTTTTTCATGATGATCCTAAATAATTAAAAAATATGACTATTTCATGGAAAATTATCCTAATAATTTTCCCCATATTATTGATAATAAACATTCATTCAATAAACATACATTGATGATATGAATAGATGATATGTTCTAATAAAAAATATAATTTTATCATGATAAAATCACATAGGTATCATTGAAACCACTAATTATTCGTATTTGTTATTTAAATTATCTTATAGGCGAACTCTACATTATTTCATTACCATAAAATTCTATATATAATTTTGTGGTCAAGTGGAATATTATATGACAATAGAATGAATTTTTTTATTCAAAATAAGTTTTTTGGGTATTATGACATAAGGGATTAATGTAGTTTTTATAAGTGAAATTATATTTCATTAAAGAGATATTGAGGTTTTATTTTAATGTGTAGTTATAAATATTTTATTAATGAGTACGGATGGAATTAATGTTAATTATTTTCATCATTTTATTATACAGAGATTATGTGGATATATTTTCATGAAATTTAACAATATAACCCACAATTGATGATAGGTTTTGGAAGAGGGTAATATGTTATATGATAGGGAGTTATGATAGATTATAATGAAGGGATAATTGTGGATTATGATGATATGAATTTAATTAAATCTTTATGATATGAACTTACATGGATTAATTGGAATTGAGAGTTTTATCAATTTTTCTATTGAATTAATATAGATAAAATGTTTCCTAAATTACTATAAAACCACATAATTTCATGGAATTGTGTGTAACCTAAGATCTATGTTGTATTAGATCATCAATTATTTACCCAATCTCAATCTCTCTTAAGGGATATTATATTTTCTAATGATAGTCTAGTATGGAAGGATATTGTATTCTGGTTGAATAGTTTATAATTATGGGTTATATAATTCATTATGATTATTTTGTAAGTATGAAACTATTTTTTGATTGATTTTTCAAAACCTGAATACATAATTAGTGGGACTTACAACATTATTGTTGATGTTTTATGGTTTCCAAAGTCCATTCATTTTTACCAATATTCTTATCATTGTGGGTTATATTAAACATATATTAATTATATTAGTTAAATTTATTGACATGATATATGGGATATATTTATATATAATGGATTGAATCATTTAAATTTGGAGAATATTTTTTATTTACGCTTCATGAATGTGTTAACATACCCTAATCATATTAAAATGAGGATTTCAGGGGAACACCTTTTACTTATTTTACAATTATCTTTTATTTCCATTCATCTTTTTAAAATTTATAGCTTCATTCTAGGGAATATATCGAGTGAAATGATCTTGGATGAGGATTTATCAAGAGTTATAATATCCATTATTTTATTATATTTAGATATATTGGATATATTATTATCATAATTTTTTAGATTTATATTTTCTTCATTTAAAATTTTTTAATGAGTTTCATACATTTCATAAGATGTTCCATTATCTTTCAAGGATTATATTTTTCATACATTGAGTATTAATTTAATATAGTGTCATAGTATCTTACAAATTTTTGGTAATGATTTTCCTTATTACCTTATTAAACTCTCAATGTTTTTTTAAAAACCTCAACATTATAAATGTGGGACAAGAGATTTATTCTCTAGGATGTATTCAAAACTGGAGGATTAACTATGGGGTTTGTTAATAAAAATGTGGTATCAAATAACATTTTAAGCAATTTGATGGAGTTGGAACATGATAGGATTTAAATTTTTAAAAAATATATTAAATGTTAGCAAATAGTATGTGATTTAATCCATGGAAAACATATATGTAAAAAAGGTTCCGTATAATCCAATACCTGGAAAATATTATCCTACAGATCATCAAAAGAGAAATTTATGTTATTATAAGGTATAAGCATATTTATGGTATATTAATCAATTTGTTTTTTTGGAACCCAGATATTGCGTATGACTGTTATATATTTGTTATTTGTATGGGACTTATTGGGATGAAAAAAACTATTTTCCCAAATAACACATTTAAATTTTGTATTTTACAATAGTTATATTTTTTATCATAACCATTATTGTGTATGAAAAAAATATGGTATAGTTTCCCCTTGATCTACCTAAATAGTGATATAGTAAAAAATTAGCACATATTGACAAGTAACATTGAAAGAATTTCTATTATAGGAATATGATAGTTTGTTATCTGAATTCAAGATTGAGAAAATTTTGGAAGAGGATTAGATTTAGTTTTCTATTGCAGATTAAGGAGGATAACTAAACAACATCTGTAGTGATATTGTTATGGTGAGTAACATAATAGTAGTAGACGGTTTTCCAAGGATACTATTTTATATATAACATTTTTTGGAGTATATTTATATATTTATAATATGTAAATATAATAATTGTGTTCTGGTAGTAACACCAAGACCGTCATTATAAGATATTCAATATATATTCATTCATTATGGGGTTCAATAATTTGTTGCTTTTCGTAAAATTTTGTTGAAAATTAAATATAAAGAGATAATTTTTTAAAATATCATTCTACAAAATAATAAATAATAGGTTATTAATGTTAATATAAATTTTTAAAGAAATATGATTATGAAATAGAAATTTATTGAAAATTAATTGCATTAAGAATATTATATTTAGTAGAGGATTTAACGATATTTCACTGAGGGAGGATCATGAGTGATGATCTCTCGTTTCTCTAGATAGTCATGCCTTCAGCATATGTATAGATTAAAACCACCAACTCTGCTCAGAATAAATAGATTTAGTAAAAATAATTTCTCTTGTTAGATTATAGATGTTATATGTTATATGTTTCGTTTTATAGGAAAACTCTAATTTTTATAACATATCATTATATTTAGCATGGAAATATGTATAGAACTACTATATATGTGTTAACTTATTAGTTTAGAAACCACATTAATAAATATAACAATTAAAATTTCTTTATAACTAGAATAACCATTATTTTTGAATATCGATTCATTGTAGTGTTTTTTGATGTCAATCAAGGAATATTCCAAATCCTCATAGACCATATTCTAATTAGAGGCATTCTGAAAACCTGAAATCAAGTGCCCAACCCCTATGAACTGAGTCGTGATATATTAAAAGCCTCATGATAATTACCTAGTATCCCAATTATAGAAACATGTAATATCAATAAACAATACCATAGGGAATGATTTTACCATAAACGAAAGCAACTATAATTAAAAATAATTTAATTTACATTTATTGACAAAAAATTCAATATGCTTGGTCGACGAGTGTAGTGTATTTGATGAAAATATATATTTAAAAAATAAAGTTAGTTTATGGTGATATATTTTATGATTAATAATTTATTCAAGATAGATAATGATGAAAATAACATGATAATCACTAAAGAATGTCAGGTATGATTCTTGGAGAAATATAATGTATGCATTGGATATTAGTTTCTAAGACAATTATCAATATTAATGATGATTCTTCGAGAATTTTTATGGATTCATAGGATGTCTGTGGGTAAGATAACAATAAATTTTCCTTTTTATGATTTTTTATCTCTTCATAATGTCAAAGACATGTTTTTATTTGACAATGAAATTCACACAACATTTAAAACATTTGAATGATTAAGTTGTTTTGAGGATAAAGATGTTTCAAATTTATAACTAAATTCAAAAATAAAAAAATTAAAACATCATAATATGTTGTTAGATTTATTCATATGTTTATTGATATTTAATAATTAGTTTTTATAATAAATAACATAAATTTATAATATATTTTTTCTTAAATAAAATAGTGATTGTTGTTAAACCCATCACAATTCTCACAGGATTGTTCTATTTGTGTACGATGAAAAAATTGTGCATTAATTAAATAACAATGAAAAAGATAATTCCAATGTTGTCATGACATTGGATGAATTTTTTTTATTTGATAATTTATCAATAAGGGGGATGTTAATTAAAATATTTTCTTTTCACAAGTAAATTTTATACTAATGAAAAAAAATATATTGTGTGTGAGGGATATGTTGGAATAAGCCTTTATTATTGGAAATAATATTATAAACATTATAAAATACATTATACATTTTAGTGTTCGGTGTAATTTAAAAATTAGTTATCACACATCCAAACAAAAACCCCACTACTACACATGTGGGGCCTAATATAGATCCAAATGATGAAGGTCAATTCCAGTTAATTCAGGGTGAAATAAAGAGCATAAAACCCCATGGAATATATATGCATGGATTATATGAGGATAAAAAAGAACATAACACCAAAATTAGGCATCTAAGGTTTAATGTGGTTCTTAGTGGACTATATATTTTTTGTGAAGCCCGTGATGGGAACGTTTGGGTCTTTTTGCTGCCGAACCAAGCTGCACATTCGGTCATTCATCGATAGTGTTTGTCATTTAATGAAAACCTTAAAAAATAATGTCTGATGTTAAAATCACTTACACATGTATTATTCACATGATTAATGTAATAAAGAAATAATAAAAGATTCCAGATGCATATCAATTGTCCAATCATATCAATTCATCTGTTGGCTCCAATCGATCAATGGTTCAAGTTGTTCAATGTCTTCAATTACACCTACTACAATGTAGGAAATTTGACCTTACTGTAATTCCATTGATGTAGGTATGACTATGCATTAGCCTTCATATATGTCTTAGATGGTCCAAAATCAATATTGGAATGGATTTAGATCTAATGGAAGCTATGTTTCAATATTTAAGTTCACACTATAAGAAGAAGTCTAATTATTTTTTTCATTCTTTTTTTAAATGTGATACACCATAGAAGATAATATTTCACCTAAATCATGAAAATATGTCTTCTGGTTCTAAATTATTTGAGTATGTATGACTATATAAGAATCACTACATAAACAACAATCAACTTTTTTCTATAGGGATAGAAATTTAGAGCATGTTTCACTATGGATTATTATCTATATAGCAATGATATCATGTACACTTTTTGGAAGCATTTATATGTTTTAGTTGATATCATTACAGAAAAATGAATTAAGGGGGGAATTGGTATATTGTAGAAATGTGTACAATGTAGTAATATTTAAGAATATGAAATTTTGATGGTTTTATCTCTCATTAAGGAAATGAACTGCACCATGGATGTGATTTTTTAATTGGTTAACATTAATAGTGGTATGAGATGTCACATGGAACCTGAGATAAATCATGAGTATTGAGTGAATAAAGTGGAGGTTTAAAAAATGTAGTTGATAGTTATTCATGATAGGTTTTTGAATAATTAAAGGTTCCATATATATTATTTATATACCATAACAAGTGGTCATTGGAGACTGTATTAAAATATTAGAATTTATGTGGATACAAATATTTACGTTAATATTCACTTTTAAATTTCAGAGTTTAATATTTAAATACATTTAATATAAATAAAAAAGAGAAATATAATATGATATTGGAGTTTGACACAACGAGATAAGAATTAAAAATTCATATTCCCATTAAAAGATCAGATATATTGCCTCTACTATATATTTTTCGATATCAATGAAAAGGGGAATGATGTTGGGGACATAATTAATATAATATTTGTTGTCCTTAGACATTATAAATGTAGGGAGAAAGATCCAGAGATTATTCTATAATTAAAATATTTTGATTATTTCAATATAATATTTATATAGTTGAACTAGATGGTAATAAATATCATAGAGATTAATTTGGATATAGAAGATATATGTTAATAGGGGAATAATTATTCAGTTGATCCAAATATTTTTAGGGATGTACATTGTTCATATTCATATTTTGTGTAGTAAAACAAATTGTATCATTTAGTGCCAATATAATAAAAATCAATTGTATACTAGTGTTAGTTGTATAAATAATAAAATATATCCTTCTATTGAAACTGATATTCCATATAAAATATAATTGTGAATTTAACAAGTCATTTAATCACATCCAATTACAGTGACATGAAATTATGTGAAACCGCCATTGGTTGATCATGGTATGGAGTAGGCTTTCTCATATTGGGTGATCAATGTAAAACAAATTTGGGTTATGTTATCTCATTTATAATAGGCATTTAATTATTGAGAGTGCACAATAATACAATTCCATTTTACTAGAAAAAATATTTTATTGTAAGAGGAGAAAATTGAAATAATAGTATAAACATAGCAATAAGTTGGATAAAAAGTCCCCCTCCCCCAACCCTCACAGGGTCTCTCCATGTGCCATACGGGTTCTACAAGTGGTATCATATCATATGTATACCTATCATTGGATCAATATTTTTTCCAAATACATATATTATCAAAAGGTTTGAGGATTAGGATTTATCCCATTTTCCTTAGATAGAAAATTCAGTTTTCGTATATATCATGGAAATATGAATGATAATATGAAAACCATTATTAGAAGATATTATAAAGAGTAAATAAAATTTAAATGGGCTATGAAAAATAAATATGGTACACCATAGACTAAATATAGTCAACATTTTAGCAATAAGTAGTATTTTTAAAATCAGTTCATAGTGATCATTTTTATGACTATAGGACATGTTGTAATGTGGAAGGCAGTGTTGAATCACATAGTTATTTTTATAGATATATTTATTATTATAAAAATAGTTTTATTATCAATGTTTCCACTTACCTATTTTTCATCATAAAGGGACTATATAATGAAAATTAATATATTGATGAAAAATAAAATAACATACAGATTTTGTTGGTTAAGAAATTTCACAGATGAAAACTACTCATGTGGGTTATTGAATTCAAATAAGACACAATATTCCATTTCAATTAACATATTTGAAATACTAATGAATTATTTTTATGAAATTTCTATTTGAATAAAGTGACGGAAAAATATTTTGATAAGTGGGTTCCTGATCTTGAAGATTATTATAAATTTTCTATTCATTTTAATGACTATTATATAGAAATAAAATAAAAGGATGATACATTCACCTTTTATGAAGAATAAAAAGAATATAATCTATCATTATTGAATAATAGATTCACTAATTTAGATGATTAATTAAAAAATGATTTTTATAAAAATGATTTTATTGAGAATATTTGTATAGAAGTAATCCATGAATCAATAAAGCCAAAAAATACATATTTTAATGTTAAATAACCACAGATAACGGTTACATAAAAGATAATCAAAGAGAGCAATAATTATTTACTAGAGGCATATCAAATTAAATATGATCAAATTCAAAAATAGGAAATCAATGGGAAGATAGACAAAAACCTGTTGTGGTTGAGAAAATTTCCATCCACATGATCATTCATGAAATTAATGTAAAATTTCATAATATGAATGAGAAATTGTTAAATAATTCATAGAAATAATATCAATATATGGTGAACATCCATGTTAAATATTAGTAATCAATTGATATCAATAATAATATCATGTATTTCTCTGATAAGAGTCATATTTTTAACAAAACATATTCCAACATAAAGAATTATTTTATATTATCTTGAGATAAATGTATTACATGAACATTGAAACTGATAAACCCAATTCCAATTGTATATGTTTTTAGAAATACTTCTTAATTTACTCGTATTGGTCTCATGAAGAAATTACAGACATGAATTAGTGAATAAGAATGATAATAAACTAAGCGTATCATTAAAAAAATGTGAAAATATCTAAAATTCATTTTCACTATAAAAACTCTAATTATGAAACTTATTTCCAAAAATATATATAACATCCGGCCAATTTGTACAACAAAAGAAGAAATAATTATTTCATTACTATTTTTTATGTTATGGGATATATATACATCAATTCAATGACTTCTAGTATAATAGTTCAATATATTAAAGTTATATAAGTCCACCATTAAGGTGTATTAGATCAAATGTGAATAGAGGTGTAGAAAATTTGATGTAGAATACACAATTGAAGAAAAATATGTGCATGAATAACATATTTGGTTTTCTTCAATACTATAGTAATTATTAAAACAAAAATGGTCATAGTTTTATTTTGTTTTGGAAAATACACAAAATATAATATGAATATGGTCATGATAAAAAATTAAATAAAAATATTGATGTATAGAAAAATGGCAGAATATTATTCCATACTGAATATGAAAAATATGGTAGTCAAGAAAACTATTTAGTTATCCACAGACAATAATAATGTTAAAATTGATTTCAAGAAAACAATTTTTTAACTTGGGAATATGGTTTCATATCATAGAAGGTATCAACATTTTTATGAACACCAATTTTAGTAGATTTATAAAAAAACAACAAAGTAAATATTTCTCAGAAAATACTCAATGGTTTTATTTAGTTCATGACATTAATTATGAAATATTTTCATTTTCATGATAGGATGTAAAAATTGGGTAAAACTATAACTACTAGAGATATTTTAGGATGTATAAAAATTTTAGGAATTGTTGTTGAAATCTGTATAAAATGGTCTCCTAAAATAAATGTGTTACTAATGATAAATGTTAACTTACCATTGACATCATGTGATAAATTTTTTACTAAAACAGAGTCTCCACACAAGAATCTATCTAATAATGTTCTAGAATTATTCTTATTCAGTTGGTAAGGAAATAAGAATTGTATATGGATCTGGAAAAAGATAATGAGACTATGGTTGACCTACAAGATAATAAGAAGAAATTTGTAACATCCAATATGAATGATGAAATGTTATAATTTTCTTGGTTGCCATTAAAATATAGAAATTGGAAATTCAAAGGGACACAAAGAATGAAGATAAATCATTTATGTATAGGTTATATAGATAAATATATTCCATATTATTAATATTGGATAATTAAGAAACTAAAAAATATGATCCTATAAATAGAAATAATATTTGATAAAAATCATCCCATGTATATATTGGAAGAATAAAATAGCCCACATTGAGAGAAATCTCTTAGTCTGAATGATATTTCTATGAAATCATTGGTTCCCTCATTATTCTTATTATTTTATATGTCTTGATCTAAAATTTAGGGAATCAAGATGAAATTTTATGTGGCTACATCTAGAAAAGATGATGTGATTTTCCTTATATACTCTACTTACTACCCTGAAAATAGAAGAAGTGGGATTCATTTTTTAAGGATGATAAAAATTGTGAATAATTACTCAATATATTTAATTTTTAGGAATCTAAAATTTCTATAATGAAGAAAAACAAAATGGAAAATATAATATATGAAATTAGTCATTCCATGAATTTATCAAATTAGTGTATAAAGGGGGAAGGTTTTTTTATGAGTAAGATCATATAATAGGGGATTAAATTTTAAATTCACATGAAATTTCTAATATGTTAGCTAAATTTTATAGGTTAATATGTTTCATCATTATTGTTTCTAATACATGTCATTATTTGGGAAATAATTATGTTCATATCATTATATAACATGCAAAGTAGTTAATTGATAGAATAGAAATCCTTGGTTATATCACTCTTCTTTTCTACACCGGGATATACCAAAGAGGCTTAGAGTATAACAATTGATGATTCTTTTTAATGTGTAAAATGGGGTAAAATACTATATTTAGAAAAAAAGATATTTGATTCAAAAATAAAATCAATATTAGATGAATAAATGAAAAATCCAGACATTATTTACTTTCATTTAATGTCAATAAGGGTGAGAGGATTCATTGAGATTTTTTAAGAAAATTGTATATTTAATGGTTTGGAATTTCCAAAAAATCTAAATGGGGAGACTGAATATCCCATGTGATATTTTGATGAGTAGAGTTATGTTATTTTAATATATAATATGGAATAAATGTCAATTTCTAATGAGTACCATAGTGGTTAGTGATTATTCATTTAAAGGGAATGTTGAAAATAATTTGAGAAGAACTGAAGAAAGATAATGATGATGCTTGGAGAGTTGTTTTGGATGTATTGGAAACCAGTTGGTAATAAAAATATATTTATTGGTAATGATTCTTTGATAATTTTTATGAATTTATTTAATGATTTTATGTAATAAAATTCTCTATTATTTATGTGCCTATTAATAATAAATTCATAATGATTAAGACAAGTTACAATTACAGTAGGATATGACCACATAATTTACCACATCTTAAAGGTGGATATAATTTAATGTCGAAAATACATTGAATTTATATATGAATTAGAAACTAAAAATGAAATCATATCCCATTATTTTAATTAATTATTATTATATATAATTGGATGCTTATGGAGTACATTAGGAAATAAAATCCATTTATTGATAATTTATTTTTTCATGAAGAAACATATGACGTTTTTAGAACTGATCATAGTTATCAATGATGATTTCTATTAGTTTGGGGAGCAATAACATTGTCTTCTTTAAGGAAAAATAATAATTCTCTATCCCAAAATGTTTTTATATTGGTTAAAAATATTTTATTTTATAATTTCTTAAGAAGATAGATGTTCATGAAAAAATTTATTTGAATAAAGAAATTTTAAGGCTATAGAGAAAGTGAGTATAAAAATGTTTTTATTGGTCATATAGAAGATAGAAATTTTTTATTGATAATTTCACACATGGTGAAATACATAATAAATATGAATTGTGGGGATAATAATAAAATCGGAAACTTATAGCCTATTAGGAACCCTTCAACCACATGTGTGATTCCTTTGGATCAGACACAAGGGAGAGGGAGACTAGTCTAACTGTAAGAATCAATATGGATCATATTATCCGCATAGAATGAATGGGAAAGGGTTTTAGGAAGATCACAAGACCCATAATAGCCAAATGGTGTTCACAATTCATACATGGGTGCCTAGTAATCTATATAGTGGTTGGGAGGCCCCTGAAGGGAATGTGTGAGTGTAGCAGGTGTCGATCCATGTTGTCAGAGAGAGAATTATGTTAAATAAATTATCACATAACTTATAGAAGTACTAATTCCATTTATAATAAGGGACTCATGTGATTACATAATTTTAACCATTAATAAACGAATACATATAATAAAGGCCTCCTAATAAAATATATCTCAATTATCAAATCATAAATGAAAATCGTTTACATCAAACCCCTTTATTGTATTAAATTTCTTGGGTCGTCAAAACAAACTACAACAAGGTACAAATGGTGAAATTTCCATAATTTCATTGAATTAGAGATGGCCACTTCAGAACATTAGTATGCATCACGGCGATTTTTAAATCAACATAGAAATTTTTTGGAACTATAGGAATCTATGTTCTAATATTTGTATATACACTGTAAAATAAGTATCATTTATTTTGGCTTTTATTTATTTTTTTGAGTTTTGTATGATGTGGTAAATGATGTTTCAAAACATTCATTAATTTTAGTTTCATGGTTCTAGAAATTATGTTCATGTTACATTATAGAATATTTATTACACCATATGAATGTAACTGAGTTCCACAGTTCTTGAAAATTAAAGAATGTTACATTGTGGATTAAAATACATTCAATATGTTTTCCATTTAACATATTGGAATAATTTATATTTTTTTGTTGGTATCATTTCACTACATATATCAAAGGGTTAAATTTATGCATCATAGAGAAGTACCATGTCATTAAAAGGAGGGAGATGAATTTGTGAGGGTATTGTCTCATTCCATAGAAAAATTTTCTTAAACCTGGAATTTATTTGGGTAAATGTTTTAAAATGTAGTAGGATTCCATGTGAAAGAATATAGGAGGCCTGAATTTTTAAGGATATAAATATATATTTAAATGAAGAAATGAGAAGGTATTCATGTGGGTTTTTTGAATGAGTCTGGATTTCATATATTTTTTGTATCTAACATGAAATTATTTAATTATAAAAATATTTAAAATATATTGATTTTTGTGGACCCAATTGTTTAGGATAATATTCACTGATATTTTTTTGAGGAAAATATTTGAAGAAAAATAAAATAGAAAACTAGAATGATAATTTGTAGTTAAAATTCAAAAAATTAAAAAACATAGTTAATATTTGTTATCATGATTGAAATATGATATACTACATCAACATACTTTTTGAATTTATATATGAAAGAATGATATTGAGGTTGTTAACTTCATTAATAGATGGATTATCATCCTGAGAATATAAAAATTGATCAAGAGGTCATTATAAATTATTCTAAATTTAACAATCACAAATTATTATGAAAACATGTTGATATATCATTAATAGTAATCAGACAATATTTTTTACATTAATTTTTTTAATAATGATCAATTTTTTGAGTAACAATGCTATTCAATTGATGTAACTTCATCAGGTGCATTAGAGAGATCTTGTTCATAAAATGTGTTGGATAATTATTCATGAACTTGTGGTGATATTATAAACAACCCCATTTAATATTAATGGAACTAGTATAAATACCACTATCTATCCATTATAGGATTTTAAAATTTCCTGCTAAACATGTTTTAATTTGGACAACACATGTAACCACTACAAGGTATAATGATAATAAAATCCATTATACAACCATATATTTGTCCTATAATGTAATAGTATTTTCCATTGAGGACCATCCTTATAAAATACGTTATTCCCAACTCACTCATTAATCACATTCATTATATAGTAGAGAGCACATAACATATCAATTCAACCTAATGTTGGTAGATGTTTGAGAGTAATAAAGGATTATTAAACAGAATATATAATATCAGAAAATAATTTCTGTAGTGATTAACCTTCATCCCCATCTCATTTTCTATTCATTGTCCATATGAGAACTTAAATAATAATAATATCATTATAATAAATTTATAGAAAATATCCAAATAGTATGGATGATCATTTAAAAGACATATCTATAGAAAAGATATTAATTATTATCCACTAATTATCATCTGATATTAATTGTTCAACTCCTCTAACAACACATGGACAAATATGACTACATCCCCAATGACCTCATCAATTATGAATCACCACCCCAAAACAAATGAACATTTCCATTACATACATCATGAAATAAGCTATCTACATGTATACCTATATGTATGAGTTGGAGTGTGTTATATCCATTAGGATTTCCACATGTTTCATTAATTCAATACAATACATGAACATTTCCAATTGTGCATCGAATAACATTTTAAAAAGGTAAATCATTCAAAAAATATTTATATAATAGTTCCTTATAAAACAATAGAAATAGATGTTATGATAAAATTCAGTGTTTCTTAATAAGTAAACTCTCTTTGGATCTAGTTCAATATGTATCAAAAAAATTAAAAACATGACTATAGCTGGCATGGGTAATAAATAAACACATAATAAAAAATTCAATGCTATGAATATATCATGAAAAAACAATGTATTAACCCAATATAAAATGGTTCCTAAAATTTAGTGACTCACACACACACACACAAATATATATATATATATATATATATCACACACACAATGGAATATTCTATTGACCTCAATTACCCTACCATACCACCAATATATATAACATCCCAATAATTTCTTATAGAAAACATGTTCAATTCCTACTACATTTTATCTTCTCAAAAATGGTTCAACATAAAACATGCCATCAACCCCAAATCTTAAATTTACATATTAAAAAAAAATAAAAATATGTTTAAAAAAAACATTCCCAAAAATAAATCTCATTTCATTAATGGTGACCTAATACCGACGATTATTCATATAATAATAAATTCCTAGGAGTTTTTATATCCAATAAATTACAATTTATTAAATAAATTCACTTAATTTTTTGATATCCACATACCTCAGTCGATTATCATGTTGTGATCCTAAAACCATTTCTCCAATGGCAGTAATCATGGGTTTATCATCAATAATAATGAAAAAAAGAATATTGAATTATGATTTCTCTATTTATTATTAAAATTTAATAATCAATGACCTAGATACAATACAATGATAAATATATATCCAATTAAAATAAATTAGAAATAGAGAACATGATAAATATTATATAACATATTATTTCATTGTGATCAAACTTTATATATTCTTATTTTAGAGATTATTAATAGAAAATGATTTTCTGGTATTAGGTAATCAAAAATTTCACAAAAAAAATATCTCTAGAGTTTCCCATATTCATTTTAGGTTGTTTAAGTATGATTATCGGAGGAAAATAATGTTATTTTTTGAATTTAATACATTTAATATGAATCAGATTTCACACTATAATTGTAAAGTTAGACCTGACCATTCATCGGCAATGTTGGTGACCCTGACCACCAAATAGGAGTTTTATAATCTATATTCATTGTGACCTATGATTTAACACTGATTATAAACCTCTCTCTTCCCAAAACCCAAAACTATGTGGTCACTCATTAGGGTCACATGAGGTCATGCACCAGTTGTTAAATTAACACTACTACCCAGTGTGAACTACATGGTTATGTTTAACAATCCTGAAGACCACAAAACCTAACTATATAGTGAACATTATACCACCATAAACTCATCAAAATATTCTTAATGCATTAATATTTAAAAATGCTTCTTTCTTATAAAATAGATGATACAAAAACATTCACTAGTATATGACCTTCCATCACTAAGAATTCATTGGACCTTCATATTATGAAATTGCATATGTTCTTATTTCTAAAACACATCCTCTCTCTCCCATGTCTATTTATGAGGTAGACTACATTATCCCAATAGTCACATAAAAATGGATTCATCCTCTCATGATCTTCACCAACTTAACAAAAATCTTCATTATTTTTCCTAAAATGATAAACATTTATTTAAATCAATTGTATCCTATGAATGAACATGATAAAAGTTAATATGGGGCCCCACCAATTAACAGACACAGAACATGTTTTTTCATTATTATATAATTATATTGAAACACAAAGTGAATAGTTGAATATTTTATTTTATTCATAACATAAAATAAACCCACATACTAGGGTGCCAACATACATTGATTCCTAATACATAATTTATTTTTTCATGATGATACTCATAGAGAAACATAATCATTAAATGAAAATAAAAATTTTCATTTAAAAAATTAAGATATTATGTTTTTTGGATTTGGATTTGTGACAAATATCTTCTATATTAGTAGTTCATGGCCCTTTTCAATCTATACACTACTCATCCCTAAAAGGGTTACCTCTCTCAATTTAACCTATAAATCAGTGATTATAAAATTATTATATAAAATTCATTGAATGGAACAAAATCAATTGATACATGACATATATTTTTTCGATGAACTATTCAAAAGCTACATGTTCATTATAATATCTCCCAATATATATTATAAAATATCTAATCAAATAATATATTGTTTTATGGTATTTTACATCTACCCAACCATCTTAGGGGAATATGTTATACATATTTTATACAGAGTACCCATGACATTTTTAATAATATATATTATTTAAAATAATTCTGTGGATCTTAATCTTATGTGATAGATGCAGGAACCCTATGAAATAATGATCACATTCACAAATAGATTACTTAGGTCCTCAAATCATATCATATCCACAAAATGAATTATATGGGATAGATTAATGAATCAATCCAAAAATCACCCATAAAAGTCAATATTCGATGTTGAAATTATAAAGCAACAAATAATTACATTATGATATTTTCTAACAATATTATTGACACTGGAATTTGATGAAAAATCTATTTAGATTTCTAATTATATACAATTATTTACTCACAGGTCAAACATGAATAGACATAATATGATACATATCTTTTATCCCCACCTAGTTGAATTATCATCAGATTTCATGATATATCATTTCTAATCCATGATAAATTTTCCAACTAGAGTTATATAACACACCCACAACATTCAACCTCAAGATCAGGGGATCCACAATTCTATCCCAAAAATATATCATTATTACTAATATTATATATCACCATTTCATGGTTTCCAAACTATTTATGTTGCCACTATTAATCATATATTCAGAACTAACATTTTATGACTGTTTTACGTGGTATTAAATCACAACAGTGATGCTGATATGTGTAAAGACACTGATATTTCATGGAATTTTTTTCATAAATACTTTGGAATTTTCTGAGTATGTGCCTTCTGACAACACTTTATTCTGAGGCCGGGTGTTCCCAGAATCAATTTCCAAAGTTTAGCTCAAGTACGTTCAGTAAACAAACGAACGAGTTTTTCTATCTTTTGAACCGGTGCTCGGAATTGAAATCTGAGGGCACCGATAAACTCACAATGTCGGTAATTGCATAAGGGGACCTTTAATGCAGTTGCGTTTTAAGTGGGTTGAGAGTTATTATTTGGGGATTTAGATTAAAATAAATAAAACTGTTGAACAATTTTATTTTGTATCCTTGGAAGTTAAACCCTCCCATGGGAGGTTGTTGGTGAAGCCCACAACCAACCAACTTCCCATGTGTGGTTATATGAGAGGTGGGTCCCACACGATCCCCACCCTTTAATTTTCCCCAAACTCCCTTAAACCCCATTCATTATTTTTTTTAACTCCACATAGATTGTGTAACTGCACATTTCCACTCTCTCCCTCTTTAACTCTTGTCAACCCACATTAATTAATAATTTTAACCTATTCAAATAATTAATTAAGTGATTTAAATTTTTAAATTTTAATTACTAGGGTTAATAAAATAAGAATATTGGCCTATTATTTTATTTTGGCAGTTTTTGGGTACGGTGATTTTGAGAGAGCTCTTGTGAAGAAGAAGAAGAAGATAATTCCACTTTTGATGAAGAACGAAGCCTCTTGAACAAAGAATGTCGGTTCCACAAAGGTCAACGATGTTCTTCCTTTTCTTCCTCTGCATCAAGGGAGGAAATATAATCGCTGGGAACTCACCAATGTTGATGGTTCTTTCCCGACATTGATGGAGTGACAACGCTTTCCGCGTCTACGATGAACAATCCTTATTCGAGGTAGGGGTTACGTTCAATTTTAACAGATTAAAATCGTGCCTCGATTCGTAGATGTATATCATTGATTGTCTCCACCTATTTCTATCACTTAACATAGAGGGTGTGGGCCGAACGAACATGATCCCACGTCCCTCCGCAAGAATTTGATCTTTTTGGAACCAACTATCGGAGGCGGAACACGGAAGTGACCGGTGGCGCAATGGCCACTATCGCATAAGCTAGGAAAAGTCGTGGCAAAGCAGGCCAAGAAGGAGGAAGCATGACACCGTCATGCCATTCAAGGGATGCGGAATCGAGACCAGCATAGGTAGTAGTGGAGGAAGTCGGCACCGATGCACTAGATGTGCAGATGGAACTACGACCCACTTTGAGGGCTGCTTCGGAGGAAGGATAGGTCGGCTTGTCAGCTGGCCGGGCGAAGGGGTGTCGTGGAACCAGGAGGGCACCACGCTGAAAAACTAGTCGGCCCGTTGGCCTTCCATTAAGAGCAGATCAGCGGTTCCCGGAGTGCACTGCGTCAGAAGAGCCACGGCCTGTCGTGCGGGCCCCTTGCACCATAAGGTCAGCCGGCCTAGCCGGCCGGTTTGGAAAGGGTGGTGCCGCTTGGCACATCCTGTTAGGACAGCCGAAGGGCCACGCCCCTCGAACCGCTCGACTGGCTGGCCGACCTAGCCAGGCCACGCCCCTCGGGATAGGCTGCGTGACTCACTTGGCTAGTCTGGCCACTTTTCCAGGTTGGACCCGCCAATGCCGAGTCGACCCAACCCATTATAACATTGTGTCTAACAAACCAGGCCCATTATGACTTAAAAATGAATAAAATGAAGACCTCACATCCGATCAACGTGTCATCTATGGAACTGGGACCATTGCTATGAGACGGTCCTTTTGCGATACTCTATGTGTGTTTTGGATGACTTTGGAAAAACGACCTGGTTGGTTCAAAACTGAAACAAACCTGGCCCACAGAGTGGAAACACTTATAACATAAGGACTGAACGTCTAATTGATGTGTCGTCAACTATGTTGGATTCCTCATGATGAGAGGGTTCTTTTGGCATTCTATACATAGGTTTTAGATGTGGATTGAGCATGGAGGGGATGGATTTCACCCGAAATCCAACTGGGCCACTAGAACAGAAATACTAATAATTCAAAGACCCAGTGTCCGATTTACGTGCCTTCTATTGCGTTGAGACCCCTATGACGTGGACGCCCTTTGAGATACTTCTACGTTGGACTTTGTGGCACATGGAAAATCGGATTGAAGCTCATGGAGCAGACCATCCCGGTTACTTGTGAGCAGATTCCAGAGACCTAGTGGCCCTCTGAGACTTGATGACTGCTGATCGATCGACTCGGAGTGATTCAAATGGCCCAGTTTGGTGTTATTGGTTGTAGTAGCAGGCCCATGATGGAGGTGTGCTTGGTTGTAGTGGTAGACCTGTGGTACAAGATAGAAGGAGTACCTTTGTAGGCTATGAGGGGGTGCGCTTGGTTGTTGCGGTATACCCATGTTGGGAAATGATTTGTTGTTGCAGCAGGACCACAGTACTTGATAGGTGGAGCACTTCAACAGTCCAAGGTTAGTGGGGTGCGCTTGGTTGTAGTGGAAGACCCACTATACTCGATATAGGAGGAGTTCTCCAGCAGCCGTGGTTTCGTCATTGTGAATAAAAATACTGATTTGAGTTGAGTCAAAGACCGTTGTGTTTTCCTCATAATTGAGATAGGATACTTGATCACATAGGTATATGTATGGGGATATACCTAAGTAGATTTTATTTGTTGATATCTTTCTTAGTTGTTAATCCATGTTGGATTTTGTGAGACCTTGAGGGTCTCGGGGTCCCTACAGAGTATCGTTATACACTCCCCTACAAGGGCTATGCCCGTACCTAATTGTGTTGGATGTAGACGACAGACAGCTCTAACGGAGACCAAGTGTACGAGGACTGGACAACACCTGGAGGTATACCTCACGACGAGTCGGTACTTGGGATAGGTTGACAGACGAAGGAGTTGAGGAGGCTATTTTAACCAACCCTTCATGTAGGTTCCATGCTATACGATCTAGGAGATGCGCTATCAGTACCTACCCTTCAGGTAGGATCCATGGTAGATGATCTAGGAGCTTCTTGTCACCTTCCAGTTGTTTTGTCCTTTACCTTGTACTTTACAGTTGGGCTTGTATTTCAGGTCCCTTACTTTTAGCACTACTTTTTTTTCAGATTTACTTATTTTTTTCTTCCACTTGTAATCTGGTTGTGTGTATTTACATTTTATAAAGGAAATGCCTTCCCAGTTATAGAGATTTATTCCATTTGGTGCTAGTCTCCATCCCCTGGCCTATGGAAGGCGGGCTTGGGGTAGTCACATCAGCAGCCCCGAGGACAGGTCGTGAAAAATTGGTATCAGAGGAGTTGGTTCTACCGTATAACTCAGGAATCTGATATTTTCCTTCTTGGAAGAAATAGTGTTAAGTGTACTAAGTGTGGATTTCAGTATAGGGAGTCCAGTGTTGGTGCGGGCGGTCGGCGTATCCATACACCATGACCCTAACTTCTGATTTCCGACATAGTGCACAAAAACACTGAATGCGTGTGTGTTTTTAAAAGTTTCTTTTATGCCATCTCAATCCAAGTCAGCTCACTAGGTACAGTCTTTGACTATGTCACATTTTTTTCTTTCTGGATGCCTCCCCATGGATGACCAGTTAAGGCCTCGAGAGTTGTACGTACTTACAAACCGCCGAGCGATGAGGCCTTAGTTCTAGTCCCACATCCAGTTGAGGCACCAGTGGAGGCACCAGCAGTACTACCACCCGTTGGGCCACCGATGCCACCAGCCCCAGCAGTAGAGAGCGCACACCTCTTGAGAGCGCTTCATGAGTTCCAGTACAAGAGGCAACCAGGTTCAGGGGAGAGACGTACCCGCATGCTGCTGACGATTGGATGGAGGCTGTGGTGAGAGTCTTCAGACTGGTAGGGACACCAGCCGACTTCATGGTAATTCTTGTTTCCAGCCGCCTTCAGGTAGCAGCTGGAAGATGTTGTACCTTGATGTTCCAGATGCATGATGAGTTTCCACTTTAATGGGAAGACTTTGAGAGCTTATTCTGGGCAGAGATTGTACCAGCACCCTTCGAGCGGTGCATATACAGGAGCTAATGCATCGTCAGCAGGGTAGCATGATAGTGGTGCAGTATTCAGTGAGGTTCACCGACCACTCATGCTAATCCACTGATATAGTACAAGACCCATCATTCAGGGCCCAGAACATTGAGCAGGGTCTCAGGCGAGAGATTAGAGCTTCAGTTGTCTCCCATAGTATCCTGACGCCGATGGGGGTGTTTGAGCGAGCCCTCATAGTGGATAGTTTCCTTGAAGATTAGTCTCCAGCAGTGGAACCCACCACTAGCCGGCATGCCGCAGTGTCTTCTATAGCTGGCAGTAGACAGATGACGCAGAGGTCCGAGAGGACCAGACCCATAGGTGGTCGACCGCATGACACATGGTCGTGTCTGCGAGGCACCCGGGGTGGAGAACGACTTACCAAGAGCGGACAGTGTTACTCCTGCGGTGGGCTTGGACAGAAGGCACGTGACTGTCCGACCCTCCAAACAGATGATCAGGATATGGATGAAGGATCTCACAAACAGAGGTATAGGTTCGATCGAGGCAGACCTCAATGATTAGGAGACTGAGGTAGAGGAGCTGGTCGTGCAGCTGAAGGCAGACGACGCTTCGAGGTGTTGCCACTACCACCACTAGGAGGTCCACCCCAACTGCAAGGAACAAGTGTACATGGAAGAGAATAACTTCAGGTAATTGAACCATACGACCATGGAACTCTGGAAGTAGGTCAATGGGAGAGAGACTAGTTCCAGGCATGGAGGCCTCTTTTCTTAGTGCTTCTAAGCGTCCTTGTTGTTGTTGTCTGTGGTTGTTATGTATCTTTTTACATTGATCTATAGTAATAAAAGACACTTATCCTTGTGACGTTGCTTCCCATTCTTTTTGTGTGGTTAATAATAAGAGGTTTTGGTTAAAACTGTTAACTTGACCCTCACATTCGATATTCCTACTGGAGGTGACCCAGTGACAACACACTGATTCCAATAGTGTGACTCAACCTTTGGAGGAGAGAGGGACAGTTGGATATCTTGGTAGTAGTGTTTATGACTTACGATGTTGACCAAGGCATGAATTAGTACCATTCATGTTATGATTAACTATATTAGGCAAAGGACATGGTTCATCCAGGGGATGAGACCATATTTTTCTTCTCAGCAAAGGGGAAATCTTATCAGCACTTGTATGACCTGAGATGGTTCATTCTATGATGGGGAAGGTGTAGATCATCCATGAGCAGAAGAAGTATTCATATAGCAGACAAAAGTTCTATGCTGATAGGTGATGAGACCACGAGAGTTCGAGGATGTCGACCACATATTTATATGGGTCTCACCTCGATGAAGTCTACGGAGATGTGGCTGAGGTGGCAAGTTATCTCCACATTTCATCTTGCCATTCCTCCTTAGATGCACCTGGTGCACAATGTCATCCATGTATCTCAGCTGAAGAGATGTGTGCATGACCTATCAATCATCATCGACCATGGGGAGCTTGACATCGATGACAAGGCAACATTCACGGGGTTTCAGTTGAGGTTGAGGATGGATAGGAACATGTCCTATGAGGACGGTTGATTTCACTTGTGCGCTTTCGCTGGAAGCACAGGAACCACTAGGAGAGCACATGGGAGCGGAAGGCTCAGATGAATGCACGGTACCTCCTTTAGTTTCCCTAGTTTGTGTTGTAGCTTTATGGGGACGTAAATCCCTAAGGTGGGAGTAATGTAAAGACCCAAAAATTCCAAGGAAATTTTTTTCATAAATATTTTGGAATTTTATGAGTCTACAGCTTCTGAAGAGACTTGATTCTGAGGCCCGGTATGCCCGGAATAAAATTCTGATGTTTAGCTCAAGTACGTTGAGTAAAAAAACAAGCAGGTTTTTTCTATCTTTTGAACCGGTGCTCGGAATTGAAATCCTAGGGCACTGATGAACTCACAGTGCAGGTAATTTCGTAAGGGGACCTTTACCGCAGTTGCATTTTAAGCGAGTTGAATGTTATTATTTGGGGATTTAGTTTAGAATAAATAAAATTTTTGAACAATTTTATTTTGTAAACTTTGAAGTTAAATCCTCCAATGGGAAGTTTTTAGTGGATCCCATAACCTCCCAACTTCCCATGTGTGGTTATATGAGAGGTGGGGCCCACATGAGCCCCACCCTTTAATTTTCACCAAACTCCCTTAAACACCCTTTATAATTTTGTTAACTCTTCTTTATTTGTGTAACTCTTCCTTTCCTCTCTCTCCCTCTTTAACTCTTTCCATCATACCTTAATTAATAATTTCAGCATATTCAAATAATTAACTAATTGATTTAAATTTTGAAATTTTAATTTCTATTGTTAATAAAATAATAGGATTGGCCTATTATTTTATTATGGAACTTGTTGGGTAGGGGGATTTTGAGAGAGCTCTTGTGAAGAATAAGAAGAAGAGAATTCAACATTCGTTGATCAACGACGCCTCTTCAACGAAGAATTCCAATTCCACAAAGATCGACCTTGTTCTTCCTTTTCTTCCACCGCATCAAGGGACGAAATATAATCACGGGGAACTCAGCAACGTTGATGGTTATTTCCCAATGTTGATGGCACAAAAAATCATTATACATATATGAAGAACAAAACTTTATTCAAGGTTATTGCTATGTTCAATTTGAATGTACTAAAATCATTCTTCGATTCTTCGATGTATATCTTTGATTGGATCGACCTATTGCTATTGCTTAACGTGGTGGGAGTGGGAAAAAAACACGGTTAGATGACCCTCCCCGAGAATTTGTTCTTTCTGGAACCGACAATAAGAGGCGGAACATAGAAGTGACCTGTGGCACAACATCCACCGTCACATAAGCTAGGAAAATCCACATCCAAGCGGGCCGTGGAAGAGGAAGCACGGTGATGTCGCGTCGTGCCAATGATGCAGAACCGTGGCCAGTGTAGGTCGCAGTGGAGGATGCTGGCGCAGTCGTGCCTGCTGTGCAGCAGAAACTATGGACCGCTTTGCGGGCCGCTTCGGTGGCAGGACCAGCCGGCCCGTCAACTAACCGGGAAAAGGGGAGTCGCGGCACCAGGAGAGTGCCACACTGAAAACCCGGCTGGCCCATCGACTGGCTGGGTGGAGCAGATCTGCGGTGATAGGAGGGCACCACGCTGAAAGAGCCACAGCCCGACGTGCGGGCTGCTTACGCTAGAAGGCCGCCCGGCTAAGCTAGACGGTTTGGAACGGGCGGCACTGCAGGTTCGAATAGCTAAAGGGCCACGCCCCTCGGACCACGCGGCCCTCGGCCGCCCCACCCAGCCGGCTGGCCCAGCCAACCAGGTCGTGCGCCCTGCCGGGCCTCGCCCCTTCGGGTTTGGCCATGCCCCTTTGGGTCTGGACGGGCCGCGCATCTCGGGCCAGACCGCGCAAATCACCATGCTGGTTTGACACCATTTCTGGTTCAAACCAACCAAAACTGAGTCGACCCGACCTGTTAGCCCATCGGGTATAACAGACAGGGCCAATTTTCACTTAAACGTGAAAAACATGATGACCGTGCATCCGATCGATGCACTGTATGCAGCACTGGGACCCTCATTACGAGGCATTCCTTTTGCAATACACTAAGTAAGTTTTGGACGACTTTCGAAAAACAGTCGGGTTGGTTCGAAACTGAAACCAACCGGGCCCTCGTAGCAGTAACTCTTATTACATAAGGACCGGACGTCCTATTGACGTGCAGTTGACTATTTTGGATTCCTCTTGATTAGATGGTTCTTTTTGAATACTCTACACATGTTTGAATGTGGATTGAGAATGGATGAGTTGGATTTCACCCTAAATCCAACCGGCCCCCCTAAACAGAAATGCTAATAACTCACAGACCAGGCGTCCGATTGACGTGCTGTGGGTTGTGTTGAGACCCCTATGACGAGGAAAACCATTGAGATACATCTACGTGAATCTTAATGAAACATGGAATATCGGCTTGAGGTTTTTGGACCAGACCCACCCGGTGACGATCAAGCATATTGTAGAGACCTAGTGTCTAGCTGAGACTTGAAAACTGCCAATCGATCCTCTCGGAGTTATTTAGATGGCCCAGTTGGGTGCTCTTGGTTGTAGCAGAAGACCCACGGTGGGCAGTGGTTGGTTGTAGCAGCAGGCCCACCGTACTTGAGTGGTGGAGAAATTCAGCAGTCCAAGGTTAGTGGGGTGTGCTTGGTTGTAGCGGCAGACCCACTGTACATGACAGAGGAGGAGTTCTCCCACAACCCTGGTTTCGACATCGTCAATAAAAACATTTGTTTGAGCTGAGTCAATAACTATTGTGTTTTCATCATAATTTAGATAGGTTACTTGATAATGTAGATATATATATGGGCATATACATAAGTAGAGGTTATATGTTGATATCTATCTTTGTGGTTTATACTTGTTGGGTTTTGTGAGACCATGATGGTCTAAGAGTCCATACTGAGTATCGTTATACTCACCCCTGCACGGACTGTGTCAGCACCACATTGTGGTGGATGCAGACGACAGACAGTGTTGACAGAGGCCTAGTGTACGAGGACTGGAAGGCACCTGGAGGTGGATCTCATGACGAGTCGGTACCTGGAGGAGGATGACGGATGAGGGTGCTAAGGAGGCTATATGTACCTATCCTTCAGGTAGGATCCATGAAGGAAAATCTAGGAGCTGTACTATCTGTACCTACCCTTCACATAGGATCCATGATGGACGATATAAGAGCAGCATATCACCTTCCAGCAGTTTTTTATTTTACCTTGTACTTTACAGTTGGGCTTGTATTTTCGGCCCCTTACTTTCAAAACTATTTTTTTTTCAGTTTTACTCAGTGGTGGCTTCTTCTTGTACTATGGTTGTGTGAGTTTACATTTTATAAAGTCTATTGCTTCTCATTTATAGGGATTTATGCCTTTTGGTGCTCGTATCTAGCCCTTGGCCTATGGAAGGTGGGCTTGGGGTAGTCACTGCACGGGCCCTGAGGACGGGTCGTGACAATTTGATGTAAAATCTGGTTTTTTCCCTCTTCATGATATTCAAGTTAAGAGACTCAAATCCAGTTCATAAACTATAATTTCTGTTATGATCCCTTAACAACCCACCCAATTAAGTCACCCACCATAACAGTAACCATACCTAGTATATAGGATAATTCACAATCAAATTTCTAATGATACTATACCTACATCCACAACTTCATGTTCAAATTATAATCAGTGAATATGTACCACAAACAGTTATGATTCAAATAAATCATAAAAATTTCACCAAACATGTAATGTCTCCAACTCTTGGAGGCTTAAACAACTAGACCAATCTATTTTTTAAAAGTGGGATTATAAGTTTGTTTTTTTAATAAATTGCATGATCAATATGGAACCATGTAATTCCCGTGCATATGAAAAAACCCCTATCCACATAAAAATGTATCACATTACACATGGAACCCTCACCAAACATATGAAAGATCAAAACTAATAAAAATTTAGTCCCCTTAATCAGATCATTAGAAAATCCTTAGAATTTATCACAGAAATAATACTCAAGTAAATATCATATAAAAACCCATAATTGAAAATATATTATTGAATGTACATGAAAAAATTAATTTGTATTTTTGTTTTATATGAAGGAAAATCCAAATATAAATTGAATAATTTGGTCTCTTACAATAAAATATATATATATTTTTTAGGAGATCCATTATGAATAAAAATTCAGCAATAAAATTTCCCTAATGACATCATTTTAATACTCATAACTAATGCTTTTATAGATTCTAATATAGAATTTTCCCTCATAAAATCATTATCATGATCCAAAAATGATATCTATTATTCTCATTTGATAAAAAGATAACCAAATTGTTTTCTATAACAATACAAAAGAATAATTCATGCAATCTATATAATAAGTGATATATAAAGGTATAAAAATAAAAGTATAATTAAAAAACTCAGTCAATAACAACCCAAAATGAATATATTCTATACATGTACATGAATGGTTATGTTGAGTTTTATACCTTATTCACACAAAACTAGTGATATACTAAGCATAAAATGATCTTTTAAAACCTAAAAAACATCCCTTATGTGAAAACAATATATTAAATCCATGGAAACTGGTAGTCATTATTCTTTATTTCTAATTTTATCTTCTTTTAGAAAATTCTAAATAGTTCATCATGTCCCATCATCTTGAGAAATATAATTAGCACTATCCATGGTGAAAATATTTAAAAAAACCATTCCCTCTAAATAGTCAAATTACTTTTTTTTTTCAGAAGATGACCAGGGACATTATATACATATTAAAAGATATCATGCTAATATATATGAAATAAAGGTTAGATAAATCAATATGTCTTTATGGGGGACTCCCAAATTAATCTTCTTTAGAAACCATAAAAAATTAATTCCCCATCACCAATAACTAAAACATATAACTGAATTATACGGACCTATGAAATGACTATACTGACTACTAGTTAAACCCCTATTGTTATTAGTAGTATCCCCTGCAAAAAAATTAATGACTATGTAAATCCAATTGAAATAAATATACTCATCGATCAAGTGCGGTAATGTAACGCATGCACTCATAGTATTCATCATAGACATGAAACATCACAATCAGATCTATAATGATTATAAAATCAATGTTTCCTATATCCAATAAAACTATATATGATTTCTGTATCACTATCAATAATAGTTGATTATGGAAACCTAAAGAACAACAATATCCTTCACCTGGGTGGAATCTAAATTTTAATTGAATAAGAAAATAACACCATTAAAAAATATATTGGTATATTACTCCCGAAAATAAAAATAAATGATAAGAACATTTATCAAACAAATATAACACCATATTATATTCAATGATTATTTTACCTCTCACTAAGAATTTTTTTTATTTTAGACTCCTTACAAACATTTAAAAAAATTATTTCTAACTAATTTGAGCCAACCACATAGGAGAATTACTCACAATCAATGTGGTTGATTTATCTCCATATTTATTTCACTTTTACATTTAAATCCTTAATCAGTGAGTTCAATTCGAACCTATTATTATTGAAGCATGAGAGTTAAATTTATAGAACTTATTTAGATTCCCTGGATTACTATAGCTATCATATTCTATATGATAATTAGTATGGTCCCACTGTATTTTTCTTTGATAACACAATTTTAACACCAAAGATACATTATACCTTTAGATTAATCGTAACTTAGTAATTTATTAGTGGTTCCTCTATACTAGGAATCATCTAATTTTCTCTTTTTCCATCCAAAAAAAGTTTACGTCCATTGGATAGATAAAGAAATGATTATGTGTTTTTCAACCTCATATATAACATATCTAATGTTTACTTGTTCACCAACAACACATATATCATAAATCTTGTATGATCACCCTATGATTAGTCAAAGGTTTTTGAGTTATCCCAAAGCATTATTCCATGGTAATATTATTATAGAAATTTTTTTCTGAAAAGTGAACCAGCTCCAATAATCATGAAGCATACTCAAATAGAATTAAATTTTTTTTCAATGATTGAAATATATAAAAATATTTTTTAATGGAAAATTTTTATCAAAAAATATAAATTCTTCTATAGCATTTTTCATACGAAACATCATGTTTTAGTGAACCACAATATACTATTAATATTTGTATTTAAAAATAACGATTATAGTTATCCAGTTAGTCATTGAAGTGTGAATAGGAATAGATTAGTTTGTGAAATTAATTATAAATATCATAAAAAATAAACATATATTTATAAATATGTACGTAATTTTTGGTGACGTCATCATATACATCAAAAATAGATTTTTCACCAAAATGTTTTTTTATATTTATGGAAAAATAAGAAAATTAAATTTTTTACACTTTTAAAAAATTTATTTTAAAAAATAAATATTATTTATAAAAAAAAATTTATGAATTAGAGTAGATAATTTTTTTTGGAAATTTTTTAGAATTATCAATATTTAATTAATAGAGAAACGAGTAGGATTTTATTAAAGACTTCAATTTCCTTTATAAACATAAAAAGTAATATTTTATTAAATATATTAATTTTTTTAAATTGAGATATAAGAAATAAAATTAATCTCATTAGAAGAAATTTAAAATAATGAAAATGCCTTTAAAATTACTTAATCATGAGTTTTAGACATGAAAATACGATCATTCACATTCATTATCTATTTCCTAAAAAATTTTGGTAATTGGAACAAAATCATGCAATGTAAAACCAAACATTACATATTGACAATTATACTCATTATCTATTCTATCCACTGAAGGAATCCCTTTATAAATATAATATGATATATTTTTGAGACACATTATCAATTATTTCATCACATCATATAATTTTTCAACATCGATCATAAGCACATTGTGAAATAGTTTAAAAAAAGGTATGTGAACAAAAGATGTATCAGGGTTATAGAAATAAATGAAATTCTTAGTCTGGTAAATACATGAAACCCCATATAACGTACCTTTATCAAAATATTTATTTAGATTATGAAATAAAATGTTTTTTAGATGAAGAAATAAATTATTTTTATCCATGATATTCATTAAACCCCATATCATAAAATTAAAACTAATTTAGGTGACCAAGGCCATTATATACAAAAAAATTGAAACCCATTAATATTTCATAATTTTTACCTCATGAACGGTATTTTACACCATCATGTACTCTCAAGATATTATAAATTACATTATAAATTTCAATTTTTATTTTAGTAGTTATACATTTTTATAATTATTTGTGAACATTTATGTTGAAAATTTTATTTTTAAATTTAAATGGTGTTTATTCAAGAAATGTTCCAATCTATATTTATAATTCACTTTCATCTAAGATGACTTCCAGTACTATTATATATGATGTACATTGGATATGATTTAGTGATACTAGACATATTATTTATCTTCGCGGTTTATCATTGGGATGAAAAGATTTTGAAGAGCCTATTTACATTATCATTATTAATAATATGATTATGTTATAAAATTTTTACAAACCCCATTATTTTCCATGGGTTATAATATGATGAAATATTTATGAAACCCAAATTATTTAATGGGTATTGATATGATTAATTTTTTATGATCTTGTGGACCATGTTTTATGAATTTCATTATGTTACCAGTGGGACCTATCTCTCCATCCAATGCATTGGGTAATCACTTTAATCAATTATGATAAAACATAAAATAATAGATAGTGAATCCAATATAGTAATGTCCATTTCCCAATATGATAGTATTGGTATTGAACCATGACTACTAGAATGGTTTAGAGAGTAATACACTTTTACAATGATATTATTTTCAATATTCCTTGAAAAGGAGGGAAATTATTCCCTACGATTGTGTGTATACCTGAAAAATATTTCTTATGCCTAGGTTTTGATTTCATGGAATTTTTTTTTTGATTCATTAATGATTTATACCTTATGAAATTCTATGATTTTTTCTATGACTCATTGTTATAGACTTTGATATAAATGTAATGGGTTAAAAAAATTATGATCAAGTTCTTGTTCACTTATACATATGTTACACATATGTGATTACTGATATATCCCTTATTAGCGTTACTGATAATCATAACTCACCCTTTATTATTTTTCATTTCCCTAGGTTATGAAAGATTATATATTTTGTCTAATATGTATAAGAAGGCTTTCTATTATGACAAAATTAAAGAGAGGTTATGTTTTTCACATATTATCATATTGTTTCTATATGAAAATGTATAAATATACCAAATCATTATGGATTTGAAGTCTATTGTTTAATATGATACGAATATTAAATAATTAATGTAAAATATCAATGGAGGAGATCTGTGTTTCTTTATAGTTGGTGTCAAACGGTATGTTTAGATCACTTTTTAGAACTAGGATGAAAATCATTTTTTTTCAAAATATAATGATAAGTACATGAATAGGAAAACATCATTTAATTTTAATAAATGATTTAGTGAGTGGTTTCTATGTAATTAAATATTTATCTACGTAACAAAATTAGATTTGGATCTTCAATAATTGTACCAAAGGGTATTAACTATGAAAAGGGAGCATTAGGCTTTGACATGATCTTTACCTAGTGCATGCCAATGTGATACGATGCACACATAGTTCGACATTCCTAGGAGATATTCTATGGAAATTCACAAAATCCTTACAAAAATACTTGATGTATGTATGTAAATAATGACCATTAATGACCATGGATAAACATATGGTTTCATATATTGAATTGATGATTTCATAATTTAGAAATACTATGAATCAGAATAATCTTATATTTATAATGGGATTGCCGCCTATTTGGGTTTGAATATGGTACTAAATATAGAAAAATTAATTTTTGGTGGGGACATATATTATAACTACCTGGGATTTCATGACGTGTTTTTTTACAATAAAAATAATTTATTCAACAGCTTATGATACAAGAAATGCCTTGTTTTAATTAAGTATGAAAAAAATATTAATATTATAATTTATACAAAATTTTTATTCCCTAGACAATTAAAATTATAAAATGAAAATGAACAAGAACATTCTAAATATTAAAACAAATTTTTTATGTAATGAAAAATTATTTATAAAAAATTAATGATTTTTTGATAATTCATTTAAATTTACCAAAATTACAATTTTCTAAATAAAAGATAAATTTTTTGTGAATCAGAATGCATGTAAAGTTTTACACTTGTTGAAAATAAATTCGATAAATTAAAAATAATTATTTAAATTACTATTTCAATATAATCTTACTATAAATGAAAGATCCCAATTTTTTTAGGTGAATATCCATTTCATTAAAGTTTGGAACCATATTTTTGAGTTAATATGATTTTCTAGTGTGGGTAATGAATAAAAGTGGTTTTTAGGGATTTTTTGGATCCTAGAAACCCAATTGGTTGAAGAACCCACTAGGACACATCGTTTGTAGAAATTTTTCTCCGCAAACTACACTAGTTCTCATTATACAATGGGTTGTATAATGAGAAAAATTGTATCACAACCTATTCTCATACCATGTGTCTTATACTACACACCCATTCAAAACATAACCAGTTTTTAATAAATTTATATAGCTTAATTTTCAAATCATTTTATAAATATTTTCAATTAACCTTGCGAGTTACTTCTTTTGATAGTGGGAGGAAAATGATTTTCACCCAGTTTGGCCAACAATCTAGCCAAAAAATGAGACCCATTTTTTAAGGGTTAATTTAAAAATTCACCTTACATCCTAATGAATCAGCATCCCCTTTTATTCTCTGCATCCTATTATATATGAGTCTTATTTTCTCATGTAGAATATCATTATCCTCCTCTTCCACCTAGGTTATTAGATTTATTCTACATCCAGACATAGAATAAAGAGACGATCTTTTCATTGGATTCCTCTCAGTATGTGATTCTACCCATAGCCATGTGTTCTCTTTCTACTTCCAATCGATGAAACTGTTTGGATTCCATATCTTATACACTATTTTCACAGTTGTCTTCCCTCCAATAATTTTTTAAACAATCTTGGCCAACAAAAGGTGTGATAACTGATAGGGAATGTAATATATGAATAATTTTGGTAGGCTAAGACTTTTTCGAATAATTATTGTGGTTTATAAGTATTTTTTGGTTTTTACTAAACATTTTCAATTGGAGATGCACCTAAAAATCACCTTCCATAATTATAATTTTTTATCATGTATTTTAAATTGATAATTACACATGTTCTTCAAGTAGATGGAGGTTGTGACCTAAAAAACATTTCACCCCAAGTTGGGTATTCTAATATTATGCCTTTACTGGCCCATTGTGTTTTTTACTTGAGACATCGTTTGAGTGAGACTAGAATGACCATTAATAAGGTAACTATACTTAACAAATATATGAATTTTAAAATGTTAAATTGAATGTATAGGTATCAGTATCATTTTTTCATTTCAATTATTATTAAATTGGAATATTGAATGTATTTTAATATAGATATAACATATCAAAAAGAATATTTTAATTAGTAATGGTTTCATGTCCTTATTATGTCGTTTAATGTTGATGAAAGGTAAATGAATAAAAACAATGATATATTCAATGGAATGACTATTAGATGTACAAAAATTTGGTTGTAATTTATTTATAAGTTTTCTATTATATATAGATCATTTTAACTTTATTGAAATATTCATAGATGATGCATCCTTGGATTCTTGGGGGAATTCATTAAGAACTCAGAGGAAACCATTCTAGTTCAAGGAGAATGTTTTCATTGCACATACCAACCTGGGAACATGGTCATTTTCTATTAGTGAATTCATATTATGAATAGAATTGATCCATTTATTACCTATCTGGATATTAGAATTTATTTTATACAATCATTGGATGCATTATAATTACTTTAGACATGTGTTTCCAAGGATTTACCACTTTGGTAGTAGTGATTAATATAATGGTATTACTATTGAAGAGATTCATAGACTCATTCATAATTTTTTACAGTGTAATTCCATGGAGAAGCACCTTTTATTACAATGAGATCATTTTATTCCCTAACAAAAATAGTTATTTCCATGATTTGGCTGACCCTGAAGGTCAACGATTCCTTGGTTACAAATTGGTTAATCTATTTTTTTCATGATCTATTTCATTGATGTTCAATCCATTACTAAATTTATATATATAATATGAGTCATAAATAATTAATAAATACATTTTTTGAGATATTACCAAATGATATTAAATTATGTACTAGTTATCAATATTGAATTTCATTACCTTATTATATAAAATCACATAGTACAATTTATATTAATAGACTAAATTTTATTCACAAAATTTGTGGTAGAAAATTGAGACTTATCTCTTACATTATCAAGACCATGGTCTGTAGTCGTGGAGATGATATATTCATATGAGTCACCGTGGAAAAGTTTTCCAATTTTTATGTCGAACATGTTTACCTTAGGATGGAGTTTGGTAGCAAGATATTGGGCCATTGCATGAGATTATTGGATAGTTTTTTCCCATATTCATTTTTTATAGATTGTAATTTACTGATCGATTAAATCCATTATTGATTCTATACATATTTTAGTTATTTTATATACATCAAGATCATTAGTATATCATTTTATTAGACCTTTAAATTGATTATTATTGATGGTTGATTATTCATACTTCCAATTCCATATAATTTATACAGTTTATGTTGTTCATTCGTCTATAATGTCTCCATTTTTCTACACTCTTACACGAGGTCATAGTATCTCCAATGACACACCCATGTCCCATTTTACTATTTGGTAGCCACTAACTTATGGGGAGGCACAAATGAGGCTTTATGGCCATCCATGTCCAAGGAAACATTGATTGGCACCCTGGTCAAGAAAAAACGATATGGTATCATATAATTTTATTCCTCAAGATTAATTTTTTTTAATTTTGACAAAAGATCAAAAACAAGTTAAAACATGGATATAAGTCATTAATATGAGATAACGACCCATGTTCATGGTAAATACAATATTTTCTAGGAATGGGGAATTTTCGTTCTATATTATTAATATTATAGAATATATATATTCTTTAATGGTTGATTCAAATGAAATGAGGAATATATGATATTTTATGAATATTATAACATAGCATGGTATTTTAATAATATTGTTACATGAATCATTATATGTACATAAAATTCACATGTCATTCATATTTCAAACCATACATGTGCATTTCATTTTTTCATGGATTTTGTTTCTAGTGATTACTAAGTGATCTATGGTTTTTATATGTTCATGTTATACCATAATAACAAATATAAAATGAAATTGGATATATAAAATTTCATCACCGACTTAAACAATGTTATTTATAAAGATTGATAATTTAATTTTAAATTGAAATTATCAACACTTATATACAATGTACCCATGTCAGATGAGAAATGATTGGGCTAAGATGAAGTGATCAGAAATTTATATTATAATGTGTATGTGCCTTATGGATTGGTACTGTTAACTGATTTAATAGAATATATATATTTTACCCATTACATTGAGATTTTAATTTTATGTGGGAAATTACAAATAAATTAGTGTTGTCTTCATTTATAATGTGTAACCACATTAATTACCATGGAGTGATGATCCATTTAATTAAACTTTGTAATAGGTATTTGAGCTCATAATATATTAAGTTCGGACTCTTGACTACTAAATTAAATGTAATCTAGTAAATGGAGAGACCAATTGTAAGTTTAAGTGTGTTTTACAACTTACACCACAATTATCCCATCAATAAATTAGAACATGTGTTAATAAAAATTGATCACATACCAATACACTGGCCATCTATGTGAGAACATGGGGGTAATATTTTGTGGATTTTCCCTTTTTTCATTATAATCTTCATCCATTAGTGTATCTAACATCCTTCATATCTATTTTAAAGGTCTTTCATTTCAATTTTTAAAACTATTAAAACATGATTTCATTAGTTCATGAATTGTGATGGTAGTGATGACCATGATCAAAAACTATTGGGCCCTAAGCCACCAGACATACCTCTATGAGTTCCACTAACAGAACCACATGGTATACTCAATCCTGGAATCGACAACGAACTTTTATATGGTTTTCTATTTCTTATTTAGTCTATGTATAGTTCTCCATGACTACAGATATTATGTATGATCTAACACATGACTTACAATATAAGAATCCATATTTATTTTCTTGTCATGGTATAAGTCAGGCTCTTGAGTATTGCATAAAGTTTATTCTTTATATATTTTAATATCTAGTGACACCTAAAGAAAGGAGGGTCAGGATCACCACCAAAAAAATATGTGACTACTCCCTGAACAATTGTGATGTGATTATTCAGGATGTTCATCATCAGGAAATGGTATGTGGGTCTTCCATACTTCCTTCATTTTCTATTTTTCCCCTCGTAAATTAAAAGCTGACTGAGTGAGAGAATTCAAACTAGAGGAGATGGTTTTTGTGTCTGTAAGAACTCATTTTTGCTATTAAAAACCTTGGAATATTCTTGAGGTTATTCCAGAGTAGTGCCTTTAGACGACGTGCGATTCTGAGCACCGGTGTGGCTAAAATTAAATTTTCAGTGCATTCACACTGAACATGCCAATTAAGCAGAAACATTCTTAAATGATAGCTCAGACGGGAAAACAGAGGGCACCGTTGAGTCTGGAGCATGCTTTTTAACCTTAGAGGGGTGCAATTTTTTCAGGCGCCGGCCTCCTGTGAAAAATTCCACCATCGGTGTTTTTGTAATCTAGCGGCCTCAGATGTTATGTTTTCTAATGATTGAATATGTACTCAGATTAAAATTATGAGACTCTCATTGTGCTCGGGATATGGGTTTTACTCTAGGGGAGGTTTATCCTCGACCCCATCAAGAGTTTTAGATGCGGGTCTTCGAGTGGGTATTAAAATTAATAAAAAGTTATTTTATTTTTACTTACATAAGACATAAACCAGTCCAAACTTCCAATTATTTCTCTCCGGAGGAGGAACCTCAGGAAACTAACAAGAGCCCCTCACCAACCCTCTTCCATCCACTCCTCCCCAAGATGGTGCGCGACTTTGGAGGATCGACGCGAAGCTCCGGGCTATGCCCAACAAGGTTGGAGATATTCATTTCATATTTTAGCATTGAACCTATTCTTTGAACTCAATTTACACCATCAAAATGATGTTTATTTTCACATCAAAACCCTTGAATGCGTCATATATTTTCTGAGCTTTCTGATGCCTATTTCGGTTCGAAAATCCGAGTCTTGAGGTGATTGCCTTGATCCGATGAATCTGAAGAGTATTTGGGTGTTTTTCCGGAAGATCTGGGTTCTATAAGGGGTTCGCATGGCGGTCCGGTGGGCAGTCAATGGCAGCACCGAAATCAGGCATAGTGGATGGCCGGGCAGTCTTCTGTGGCTCAGCAACATGGCGCCAGCAGAGGGGGGCACCAGTGAGGCGGAGACTCAGGCCGATCGACTTTTACAGGCTGGTGCGCTTGTGGGAGACGGGGGTCTTCAAACCATGGCTAGTGAGAGAAGGGACCCACGATACACTGGTACTGTGGAGATAGAACTGGAAAAGCTTAAGCCAGTCCAGGCGCATGGTGGGCCGGCCGAACCGGCCCGGCACACCTGTTATTGTCTAATAAAAATTAAAATGCTCGTAGAACTCATACCAAGTGTCGTATTTGTCTGTCGTCTGCTGCGACACGTCCCTTAAATCGAGACGATCATTTTAACATGGTTTTGGGGGGGGGGGGGGGGGGAATTTAATTCCCGATATGGGGGGCCTCGGTGGCATAGCATCCCTTTAAGTGGATTGATGTTTCTCCAAGGGTTCATGTTTTGGATGGAGTGAACACATCTGATGTCCGTTTTATGCGCCGTTAGTGGCATTGTGACCCTAGCGATGAGGTGGAGATTTCCTGTTCAGTTTTGTGCATTGAAAATAGTGTTGAGGTGTGGTCCCTACATCCCGTCTTTTAATCCATGAGTAGTGATTATCATCTATTTCATCAAACATCCTTTTAGGGCATGCAAGTAGTCGTTTTTGGTTGTTTTTCTGAGGGCATTGCAATGGAACAATCCACCTGCTTTAATTCTACATGATGGTGTGGGCCCCATGACGACCATTTTGGGATTTGGCGGTGATTTCCATTTTTATCACCGGGTGCCCATTTTAGATATGTGGATAGTCAATCTTGTGTACTTTTTTGAGATGATCGCAACTGTGTGATCCGTTCATAGCACTTTGGGACTGGAATGTGGCTCCCATGTAGCACCACTCATGTGCGGCCTAACGATATGCATCTTTTTCTCTGGATATTAATTCCTATCAAGTGAGCAGTGAATTTTGCATGTTTTCATGAGGGGATCTCAATGGTGGGATGTGACCGACTATTTTTAGATTGAGGTTCGGGACCATGGGGCGTCGTTCGAGAATAAAGTGGTGTTGGACAAATTTTCTATAAGATATCCATTTGAGTCTAGTAGATAGTCTGTCTCGTGTGTTTTTTCTTAGATGATTACAATGGTGTGATTGATTAGGATGTGTGGAGCCTCATTTTATATATCATTATATGTGGGGGCATGAATGGTGTACGGGTATAGATTCTTCCTACGGTGTCTATAGAGAACCCTTGGCGTGTGATTGTGAGGACTCCTGTGAGAGTGAAGTAAATGTTTGAAGAGGTGTGGTTGGATGTACAAGGGATGTGGTGGATGAGAGATGAAGAACCTACATTTTATCCCTTTTTAGCGTAGACGTTGGACTTTGTGTTCACAATATCCTTTGGGCTACAAATGTAGTATACCCAGGGAGTATATGGGTTTGTCTAGTGGTATGTGTTGTGGTTTGTACCTAATGGAATTTGTGATTAGTTTGGAGATGTGTTGGGGCCACACTTCGTGAGGGCCCCGTATTCGAGTTGTTTTCTTCTCTACGTACCTTTCATCTCTTGTGATGTAGAGGGTCTCTCTTTTCATGTTGGTTCAAACCAGTAGGGTTGAGTGGTTTCCCAAAGTTCTGTTCTTGATGGTTTGAACACCAGAGTTATTTGGGTTCCCCTATTCCCTTTAGACATGTGGGCTTTCAGTATCATGTCCTTTCATATTCCCCGGAATAGTTTTTGAGGATTCGGTGTGACCAATACATTACGTGGGCACCGATACACTACCGAGGAGGTTGTTTCCAGCAGGGTACGGAGCCCCTGGGAGCCTAGGCGCAAATTCCCTAGCTGAGTATCAAGATCATTTCCACCTTCCATGATCTACCATGATGTGTTTCCCTAGGATGAGCTCCAAGTATCAGTGTGACCCACACTACACGGGCGCTGAACATCAACTAGGTGAATTGTTTTGGAGTTGTGTGGTTGCGCAATACCCACTCCGTGTTCTATTGGCCAGTGTTGTACCATCCAGTCCGAATGGCCAGAGAAGTTTTGGGTTTACCCTCCTGCGGGGCTGGGGAGTGGGTTTCTCATTAACATTTCGGGTTTACCCTCCAGCAAAGACTGGGTAGTGGGTTACATGATTACCTCTTAGAGTTCACCATCCAGTAAAGACTGGGCAGTGGGTTACCCAATGACCTCTTAGGTTTTACCCTCCAACAGTGACTGGGTAGTGGGTAATCCAATAACCTCTTATGGTTTACCCACCAACAGATACTAGGTAGTGGATTACCTAAGGACCTCCTAGGGTTTACCCTCCAAAAGAGACTGGGTAGTTGTTACCCAAAAACCACTTTGGTTTTACCCTCCAGCATAGGCTGGTAGTGGGTTATCCGACGACCTATTAGGGTTTACCCTCCAGTAGAGAATGAGGAGTGGGTTACCCGAAGACCTCTTAGGGTATACCCTCTAGTGGGCTTGGACAGTGGGATTCCCAACATATTCATTCAGGGTATGTCCATTCTACTACGCTAGTCTATGCCTTTTCTCCGGGGCTGCCGGAGCAGGACCCTTGGTTGTAAGGGTTAGTGATGTGACAGATTTGACTTTGAAAATACCCCTCGACTATTTAATAGTTAAGAGGTGTGGTTTGAATTTCCCCAAAACTCTCAAGTATGAGGGGAACATTCCCCACCAAGATGCATCCTTGTGACGTGAGCTAAAACTGTGAGGGTGTGTTAGTGCTGCCTAAAGCAGATAGTGTCAGGGTTCTGTGATTTGAGCCACTTGGCTGGAAGTTCGAGGTTGACGTGCAGTATAATGACCCATACCTTACATACATATATGTTACATCAGAATTGGAGCATACTTATTAGAACATATGACAAAACCATGATAGGGCAATATAGTTATCGTGTCTTTAGAAATAGGGAAGCATAAAAAACTAGTTCATAAATCATCTATATTGTCTCCATTTTATTTCTTCATATTTAGAGTCCCTTTAGGAATATCCAAATTAATATCCTTCTTCCTAACATGGGGATAATAGGACATATCAAAGGGTGTACTCAAATGCTCAATTAGGGTGAACAACGGAAATATCAATCATATCATATTCATAAGAACAAAACATTTTGAAAATCTTATCCTACAAAAGAGATCATAATATCATAACATGGTATAAATCATAGTAGTGAAAGGAAATCAAAATAATCATAAAATAAAACATGAAACTATGTGGAATACACACATTATCAAAGAGAATCAATTCATATTAGTCAAGACTCATTGCCAAGACTATTATAGCAAACAATATCCATTTCTCATCTAAGTTGACTCCTCGTTCCAGTCTTGTACCACTGAACTAGATTAAATTTTCGTTCCATCCATGTCTATCTCATGAGATATAAATATTTACCCAATGCATTGGAGGGAGATATAGGTCCCACCCATCTCTTAATGATACCATTCTTATGTGTGACACGAAATCCAAAATAATACATCATAGCATAAACCATGTAATGAAAATGGGATTCTTAATCATCATGTAATCATAAAATAATCCTTATAAGATAAAAGGACATCATAAAATTAATTCCATCATAACATAATCAAGTCAATGTAATAATAGGTATAGAAACAGAACCCTATATTATCTTATATGGAAAATAATTTTGATAAAACACTTGAACTCCATTCTTGTGAAAAATATCCTTTCTACTTCGAAACATTTTTCCTTTCTCAACAAGACATACAATTTTAATCTAAAAGAAGTGAATTGAAAATAAACACGAAAACTTGTAAATTAGGATTCATGTAAATAATGTTATATGAAAACAAAAAAATCCATTCATAAAATACATGTTAAAAACATTCCCCTCGAATTTTGGCTGGAAAAGTCAAAAAGTGTCTCGTACTAAAAACGACAAAAGATTCCTTTCATATGTTTTAATAAAAATTAACCAATATGTAAAATTGGATTTAAACAATTATTCGGTGATAGAAATATTGTTACATATTGTGGAAACATCGATGTGGATGATACATATGCCCAAGTAAATTCTGAAGTATAAATAATCTCGGATAAAAATGAGATTGCAAGATTTTCCCTTACCTTAGGTCCTATATTGTTTGTACGGGACCAAAACTCTTGTATAATTATTTAAATAATTTCATTTACTTATTCCAAAATCATACACATTCTTATGATATCATATATGGTCATATTCTAATCTTTTTATTAGTTATATTGCATTGCTACTTGTTATTAGGGTGTTTATTTCTTTATGTTGTTAGGCGTGTTTTGTCGGATAAATTCTTATTCCTCTTTTTAGGTTATAGCTAAATCATTTACAGAAAGTTAGTAGAATATTATATATCATATTTATCAATTCAATTCATTTATGTAATCATGGTTTAATGAATATCATGTAGAACGAATCACATCGCATCGTAGAGACGGTAAGTCATACGTACACACGAGCGACGATATCAATCCCATAATTATTGAATATTCTTATAGTGGATGATAGAATATCCCAGAATTAGTATCATATTATAATAATTATATATTTTTATTCTTTACACCATTATACCCATCCATTTAAGGTGGTGGATGAAAACAGATTACACCGTGGTGTGGAGACGGTATTCCATATATAAGCACGTGTGGTTATTTCATTTTCCATATGATGGATAGAAGGTGAAATAGGTTTGTTTCATATTTAAAATAACATATCAAACTATTAATGATACTGATTTTATAACTTTATAATGAAACCAATAAATAAGAGGAAGTAGAAGAAGAAACAAATTTGAAAGGATCGGTAAAGGATATTACCTCTTCTTCGACACACCTCTTCTAAACCTCCTATTAGGGAACTAAAGTTAGTCTTTGAAAAACACTAGGACCTATATTATGTTTCTAGAGAATTGGAGAAGTGAAATTGGCTGGGGTTGTCTGATCTTGAAGTCTCAAAATGGTGTGAGGAGGAGAGGGAGGAGGTTCCATTTTATAAGGGAGTAGAGGGGCACCGATGGAAACATAAGACATATTAATTTGTATTAAATTTGAAACCCACTTAAAAACCACCAAAATGACTCAATTAGAATACAATATGATATAGGTTTGTAATATTTTCAACCAATAAAATGTATACATGATGTGAATATATTTTAAACCTTATCAAATTGAATTATCCTTATTTAATCTATTTAATTTTATTTGAGGTAAGAATATTCTAAATTTTAAATTATTATAAATAATTACTTATGTGCTCTGAATATTCCATAATTGGATAATTTATGACATTTTAAACCATATAAATGTTAATTTATAAATTTTAAATATTTTTGTGATTTATTAAAAAAAATTAAAATATGTTATTTTTATAAAATAGCAATAGTGTCAATTTTGACACTATTCATTAATTTTAATTTAAATAAAATCTACACAGATTATATATTTGAACCAAAATATTTAATCAATTTATAACATGTCATGAATCTAGAAAATTCGTTGATCATATTAAATAGTTCATATAATATTTATTTTAATATTTTTAAAACCATTTATTTGAAATTTCACTCAATAAAATAATTTCAATATCTCTATTGTGTCATCATTAATGATAATTATTTAATCCCTACAAATTATAAATAAATTTTCATGATGTAAATAATTTTATTGGATTTTTGGATACTATTAATGTTAGAATTTCTATGTAATTTATCACTTAATTAAAATTATTACACTTATAAGATATAAGAGGGTGATATGTTGTCACTTTCTTTGGTTTTAATAATATTTATATAATTTTCCTTGTCAAAAGCACATTAAATGAATATATTACAACGTTAGGTGATATGGGTCGACATTTATTCATCCAATAGAATTTTTTTACGAGTTAGGGTAATTTTATAATATTATTTTTTACCCTTAATAACCTGATTTACCTTTAACTGTAGTAAAAAATTACCGTAGTTACTATTCATAATGTCAAAAAAAGTTACCTATTAACATAATTTGGACCCATGGAATCTAAATATGAATCCATTTTTCAAAATTCATTACACAAAAGGTGCAGTAATTAATTTAAAATTTATCCGATTGTTAAGAAAAAGGTTTTTTAATGATAAAACATTGTTAATGATTGAAATGTTTTTACCTATGAGGTCATTGTGAAATTAATTGTAATGAGATAAATTATATTAAATAGTAAAAATATATTCTATTTATTCATTAAAACCATTAAATTTTATCATTTATCCATATTAATTTTCTTGATGAAAGAAGTTGTTTTTAAAAATGTTTAGCCTATTTTTACTATTCATCAAAATATGGAAGTTATCAGAAAAGTATCATAATTTCTTCCAACATAAATATTTATATCCTGATTCAATAGAATAAGTTTATTTTGTAAAATTAAACTTATGAACTTGGCAAAAATTATAATTAATATGGGGGAAACACCAAAAGACAGTAAAATTTCATTTTTTGAAAAATAATTCTTTTATCCGAAAAATTGATTTTGTTTTCATATCACTTTTTAGAAAATTTGTAAGATGAATTATAATGTTATAAAATTTAAAATTTTTTAATACTATTCAAAATGACTAGTTCATAATATTATAATAATATATCATTGTTTAGTGAAACTCAGTATTGCGTACAACAGAAGCTATCACAGAAGGTTTCTCTTATGTGTAATGCAAGCCCAACCAGTGTTTTGTGTAGTGAATGATTCTTTTGGTGTTTCACATAACATAAGACATTAAAAAAATATTTCTCATAAAATATCAGTGTGTTACATTTTACCCCCTTAAAAATAAGTTCGCCCTAGAAATTCGTTACTTCGTAACAAACAGTTGAGGATACCTGACCCTCATTTTATCCTCATGTTCACATGTAGCTACTTCTAATTTGTGGTTCCTCTATAAAACTTTAACCGTGTGAGTGGTCTTGTTTCATAGAACTTATTCACTACGATCCAGAATCACTATTGGATGTTCTTCATAAGAATGATCTTACTCTAGCGGTATAACTTCTTAGCTTAGTACATGTGAAATATTAGGTCTTTATTTTTTGAGGAGAGATACATAGAACACATCATCAACTTAAGAGAGATTCGGTAGAAGTTCCAATTGGTAAGATACCATCCCAACACGATCTAGTATTTAGAAAGGACCAAGATACCTTGTGCTCAGCTTACCCTTCATTCCAAATCTCATTACCCCTCTTCCATAGAGATATTCATAAGAAAACTTTTTCACCCACTTCTAACTCAAGGTCTTTTCGTTGGTTGTCGGCATAACATTGTTGTCAACTCTAAGTTTCTCTTTTTTGCTGATGAATAGATCTTACATTTTCTTCCATATAATCAACAAGATTAGTTCTTAATAGCTTTATTTCCCCAACTTTACCCCAACAAGTTGGAGTTCTGCATTTCATACCATTGATTGAATCCTAAATATCCATATAAATATTGGAGTGAAAGCTATTATTATAAGAAAATTCCACCAAAGGTAGGTGCTGATCCTAACCACCTTTTAAATCCATAGAGCAATATGTCAAAATGTCTTCTTGATATTGAATTATCCTCTCAGACTGACCGTCTTTCTGAGGATGATAAGCAGTGCTAAAACTAACTCTGTATCTAAGGTATGCATAGGACTCCGCCAAAACAACGAGGTAAACCTCGGATCCCGATCAGATATAATGGAATGTTGTACTCCAGGTAATCTTACCTCTTCCTTCACATATGTACTAGAATGCTAATCAAGAGATAAATCTTCTCTAAAATCAATGAATTGTGGCAACTTCATAAGACGATGAACTATAACCCATATAGAATTATTGCTTTCAGAGGTTTTTGGAAGTCCAGTGACAATGTCCATAGTGATGTTCTCCCATTACCATTCTGGTATTGGTAATGTATGTAACATCCCCTTAGACGTTTGTGTCTTAGGTTTAACTTGATTACAAACCATGCAACGAGAGACATATTCAACAACATCCCTTTTCATGCCATCCATCCATAATTACTCTTTCAGTTCCCTATACATCTTCATGCTTCCAGGGTGAATAGAGAATGAAGAACTATGAGCCACAATGAATATTTCATTCTTTAATTTTGGGATGGGAGGAACACAAAACAGATTCTTGAACCTTATTATTTCATCACAATCACTGTGGAATTCAACAACATTTCTCACCTTCTTTTTTAACTCTAAATCATCTTTTTATTCCACATTAACATTCACATGTATAGATGGTTGAACATTCATTTGAGAAAGATAAGATTTTTACCATTCCATTATAATTCATTGATACATACATTGGAAATCCATAAATATTTTATCTTTAGTGATACTCATTATGGATAATCTAGCATGGTCTTGTCGACTTAATGCGTCTGCCACCTTGTTTGCTTTCCGAGGGTGGTAATGAATTTAGCAGTCGTAATCCATAATCCGCTCCAACCATATTCTGTAGCGCATATTCATCCCTTTTTGTGTGGAAAAATAAATTATAATTTTATGATCAGTATGAATATCACACCTTTCAACATAAAGATAATGCCTCCAAATCATTAATGCAGAGATTACTGCAGTAAACTCTAAATCATGAGTTGTGTAATTATACTTATGGATTTTCAACTGTTGTGTGGAATAATCTATCACCATATCATTTTTAATATGAACACACCCCAATCTCTTCTTGGATGCTTCAGTGTAGATCACAATCCTTTCTCCACTACATGGTAGTGTGAGCACAAGTGCACCAGATAACCTTCTTTTTAACTCCATGAAATTCTCTTCACACTCCTCCACCCAAAAAAACTTAAATCATTTTCGAGTCAACTAGGTTAGTTGATTAGATAATCATGAAAAATAATTCACAAAATGTTGATTATATCTAGCCAAACTAGGAATGCTTAGGATCTCATTTACTATTGTTCGTCTCGACCATCTTTCAATAACCTCTATTTTTTTGATCCATAGATATTCCCTCTTTTGAGATTATGTGACAAAAAAATCAAATTTTTTGAGGCCAAAATTCACACTTTGTAAATTTGGCATAAATATTCTCCTTTGTTAGGTTCATTAATAAAATTCTCAAGTTATTTTAATGTTCTTCATTTCTCTTTAAATAGAAAAGAATATCATCTATAAAGACTACCACAAACTGATAAAAATATTCTATAAAAACTCTATTCATTAGATCCATGAATATAGTAGGTACATTTGTAAGAACAAATGGCATCAGTATAAATGCATAGTGTCCATACCTTGTTTGCAAATTCGTCTTCGGTATATCCTCCTTTTTGACCCTTAATTGATGATCCTTAGAATGAAGATCAATCTTGTAAAAGTGGTGAGCTTCACGTAGTTGGACAACTAAGTCATCAATGTGTGGGAGAGGGTATTTTTTCTTGATAGTGATCTTGTTATGTTCCTGATAATCAATGCAGAGTCTCATTGATCCATCTTTCTTCTTAACAAATAGAACATGTGCTCTCCAAGGTGATTTCCTAGGGTGTATGAATCCCTTATTAAGATTCTATTGGAGTTTCTTCTTCAATTCCTGCAACTCAATTGGGTACATTCTATAAGGTGTCTTGGAAATGGACATAGCACCCAGTATGAGTTCTATTGAAACTCAAACTCACAATTTGGTGGAAGACCTGCGAATTCATCTAATGTCTTTGGCCTTAAGAGTTTGTTGATGTTGATCATCATCAAAAACGCTTGTATTAGAGCATTGATAAACATAATTCCCCATTTCCTTGAACTTTTAATATTGAAGTGTAGGAGGTGGATTCTGTGTATCCTTTTCTTTGTTCGCATCACTAGACATATTTTTTCCATAACTTCAACATTCAAATGCCTGATGACTTTCTTTTCCACATTTGAAACATTTATTTGTCCCTTTAAGAAAATTCCATACATGTTTCGTTCGACACTTTGATCATAAGGAAAAACTCATATTCTTTTTAGGGTGTTCTTTAGATTTTCCTTGGAATTCCTTTTTCCTCTTCTTATCAAGACCATACGACTGATGGGTTACTCCAATCTCCATCTCATCCTCGAGAGCACTTTGAACAATTTATTCGTAATTGTTGAAGTCCCTTATGGCTAACTCCCTTCAAAGACATGGTTTTCTGCCACTAAAGAAATGATCGATCTTACTCTCAGGTTGGATAATAATTCCAGAAGCATATTTTTCAAGCCTTGTAAAATTTTCTTCGTCGGTACCAATAGATTAATAATCCTTTTTCTTTTGTTCATGAAATGCCTTCTCCATCATTGTTCGTAGAATACGAGGGAAGTACTTATTGAAAAATATGTTCTTGAACTTGTTCCATTCCATGGACTCATTTTCGTCTCTTTGACTCCTATTCTTGATAACATTCCACCATTGATCATCTTCACCTTCCAAACAATATACTAATAAGATGAATTTATCATGGTTAGAACATTGTAGAACTAAAAATATCTTTTCATTGGTATTGATCCATTGTTCATCCACTAATGGATCAGTAGACCCGCTGAATGAGGGTGGATGCTACCTCTTGAAGGATTCAACTGAATTTTTCTCCTTCCATTGATTGATTGAAAGTCTGGTATGATTCATATCTTGAAAAATTTGTGTTAGAATGGGTACAATATTTTTCATTCCAACTCCCATAACGTTTGGTTGCTCAGGGGTATAATCATTTCATTGCCCGCTGCATTCAACATTAACATGATTCCTTCAGGTTCCAACAATTGACTAAAACCAATAAGCATAGTGTGAGAAATAATAATCATAATAGGAAAACCACATAATCAAGAATAATATTTCACACATTAGTTAATAGCATTGGTTATTAATTTCCATTTATAAAAAACTAATATTTTGTTCTATGATTAGACATATCCTTAGGGTTCTTACTACGACTTTCACATCCGAGTTTCAATAGGATGACAATACCTTTCCTCTGATACAAACTATAATGACCCATACATTACATAAATTTTTATTACTTCAGAATTGAAGCATACTTATTACAACATATAACAAAACCATGATAGGACCATATAGGTATAGTGTCTCTGGAGACACGGAAACATAAACAACTAGTTCATAAAGAATCTACATTGTCTCCAATTTATTTCATCATGTATAGAGTGCCTTTTGGAATATCCTACATAATACCCTTCTTCCTGACATGGGTAAAAGAAAACATAAAAAAGGGTGAGCTCAAATGTTCAGTATGGGTAAACAAAATAAATGTCAAACATATCATATTCATATGAACATAACATTTTGAAAATCTTAACCTACAAAAGAGATCATAATATCATAACATGGGATAAATCATAGTATTTAAATTTAATCCCAATCATCATAAAATAAAACATGAAACATTGTGGAATACACACATAATCATATAAAATCATTTCATATTAATCAAGACTCATTTCCAAGCCTATCATAGTAGACAAAGTCCATTTCTGAACCGAGTTCACTCCTCGTTCTAGTCTTATATCACTGAACCAGATTAACATTCCATTCCATCCATGTCTATATCATGTGATATAAATCTCTACTCAATTAATTGGAGGGAGATATAGGTTCTACCCATATCATAATTTTACCATTCTTATGTACACAACAACATAATAAATCATACATCATAGAATAACCCACATAATAAAAATGGGATTCTTAAACATCATGTCATCATAATGTTGTCCATATAAGATAAAAGTACTTCATAAAAATAATTTCATCATAAAATAATCAAATAAATGTAATAATAGGGATATAAATATAACCCTATATTATAATAGATGGAAAATAATTTTGATAAAACACTTGAACTCCATTCTGGAGGAAAATATCCTTTCTACTTGAAAACAATTTTCTTTTCTCAACATGTCATACAATTTAAAACTAAAATAGCATAGTTGGAAATAAACTTGAAAAAGTTTAAAGGAAGCTTCATGGAAATAATGATCTATGAAATCATAAAAAAACATTCTTTTCGTTTAAGTTAAAAAAACATTTTTCTCATACTTTGGTCGGAAAAGACAAAAAGTAGCTCGTAATGAAAACAAAAAAAGATTTCTTTCATATCATTTACTAAAAACTCACCAATTGGTAAAATTGGATATAAAAATTTTATTATGATAGAAATAATATTACATATTTTTGAAACATGGATGTGGATGATATATATGCCCTAGTAAATTCTGAAGCATAAACAATCTCTGATAAAAACGAGATTGCAAGATTTTCTCTTACCATAGGTCTGATATGCATTGTATGTGTCTGAAAAACCATTATAATGATTTAAATAATTTTTTTGACTTATTCCAGAATCATAATAATTGTTATGATATCATATAGGGTCATATTCTTAGCTTCTTATTAGTAATATTTCATTGCTACTTGTTATTCGGGTGTTCATTGCTTTATGTTCATTTGCTTGTTTTGTCGAATAAATTCTTATTCCTCTAATTATATTATAGCTACATGATTTAAATAATGGTATTAGTACAATATATATCATATTTATTCATTCAATTATTTTATAGAATCATTTTTAATGAAGATCATGTAGAATGAACCACATCGTATCGTGGAGACAATAAGTTGAAAGTACACACGAGCAATGATATCATTCCCATAATTATTGAATTGTATTGGAGTGGATGATATATTTTAAATCAGAATTATTATTATGCTATAATAATCATATATAGTTATTCTTTACTCCATTATACCCGTCCAAGTACAGTGGTGGTGGAAAACAGATTACACAACGGCATGGAGACGGTATTCCGTACGTACGCACATGTGGTGATTTCATTTACCATATGATGGATAGATGATGAAATAGGTTTGTTTCACATTTATAAAAAAATATCAGTATATTAGTGATACTGATATTATTACTTTATAATGAAACCAATAAAGAATATGATGTAGAATAAGAAAGAAATTTGAAAGGATTGGTAAAGGATATTTCCTCTTCTTTGGAACGCCTCTTCTAAACCTCCTCTTAGGGCACTAAAGTTTGTATTTGAAGAACTGCAAGACCTAAAGTACGATTCTAGGAAGTGGATAAGAGAAATTGGTAGGGTTTGGCAAAGCTTGATGGCTCAAAATGGTGTGATGAGGAGAGGGAGGAGGTGCCCTTTTATAAGGGAGGAGAGGGGAACCGTTTGAAACATAAGAAATATTAATTTATAATAAATTCCAACCCTACATAAAAACCTCCAAAAATGACTCAATTAGAAGGTGACATTAGATAAAGTTGTACTATCATTATTCATGAAAATTTAGACGTGTTGTGAATTTATTTTAAACCTTACCAAATTGATTTATCCTTATTTAATCTATTTAATTTTAAATATGGTAATAATATTCTAAATTTTTAATTGTTATAAATAATTACATATGTGTTATGAATTTCCTATAATTGAATACTTTATGACATTTTAGACCATATAAATATATCAATTTATTAATTCTAAATATTTTTGTGATGTATTAAACAATTTTATAATATGTTATTTTTATAAAATAACAAGTGTCAATTTTGACACTATTAATTTATTTGAATTTAAATAAAATCTATACAGAGGATATATTCGTAAAAAAATATTAATAGATTACTAACATCTCATATTAATCTATAAAATTCGTGGATCACATTAAATAGTAAATGTAATATTTATTTTAATATTTTTAAAACCATTTATTTGATATTTCAATCAATAAAATAATTTCAACATCACAATTATGTCATCATTAATAATAATTATTTAATACCTAAATATTCTAAATATATTCCCATGATTTAGATAATTTTATTAGATTTCTGAAGACTATTCATGTTTTATGTTTTATGAAATTTATCACTAAATTAAAATTATTACACTTGTAACATATAATAGAGTGACATTTTGTCACTTTCATTGGTTTTAATAATAATTATATAATTTTCACGGTCAAAAGGCCATGAAATGAATCTATTACAAACCTCAGGAGATATTGTTAGACTTTAATTCATCCTATAGAATCTTGGTAGGTGTTATGGTAATTTTATAATCTTATTTTTACCCATAATTACCTGATTAACCTTTAACTGTAATAAATAAAAATTACAGTAGTTACTATTTATAATGTCAAATAAAATAAAAGTAACCTATTAACATAATTTGGACCCAATGAATCCAAATATGGAATCCATATTTCCAAATTCAAAACACAAAAGTTGCAGTTATTAATTTAAAATTAATCCCGTTGTTAAGAAAAATGGTTTTAAAAGTAAAAACATTGTCAAAGATTGGATTTTTTTACCTATGAATTCATTGTCAAAATAACAGTAATGACATACATTATATTAAATGGTAAAAATATATTCTATTTATACATTAAAGCCATTAATTCTTATCATTAATCCATATAAATTATTTTGATTAATAAAGTTGTTTTTATGAAAAATTTAGCGTATTTTTACTATTCATCAAAATATGAAAGTTATTAGAAAAGTATCAAAAATTAATCCAATGTAATTTTTTTATCCTGATTAAAATAAAGAAGTTTATTTTGTAAAATTTAACTTATATACTTGTCAAAAATTATATTTAAAATGGGTGCACCATCACAATTCTCTAAAACTACATTTTTGGAAAAATACTTGTTTTATCTGAAGAATTGATTTGGTTTAATATCTCATTCTATAATAGGTGTAAGATGAATTATAGTGTTATAACAATCAAAATTTGGAAAATAATTTTCATAATAGATATTTCATAATATTATAATAATATATCATTATTTAGTGAAACTCGGTATTTCATACAACGCAAGCTATGAAGGAAGGTTGCTCTTGCGTGTAACGCAAGCCAAGCCAGAGTTGTTAGTAGTGAAAAATTATCATAGTGTTGCATATAACATAGGACATTAAAAAAATATTTTTCATAAAATATCAGGGTGTTGCATGCAATATGCTTGGCATCGATGGTGGTTACTTCTGGGACTATTGGCTACTCACTTTCTTGGGATGAGCAATGAGATAGATATCACCTTACGATCCTGTTCATGTTTCTTTTTGAGAATATAGATATGTATATATGTTGTTTCAGTACCCACTTCTTGGGTTTTGGTAACTCTCTATCTAGGAGAGGGGAAGACGCATGGGGTATGCCACATGCTTTCCGTGTCTAGCTTTTCATGGTTGGACGAGTCTACTCTCCTGCTATAAGTAGCGAATGCTCGATGAGAAGTTCATCTTCTCACTATTTATATCGCCTTGTGTTAGGATGAGTCTACTTTCTTCCTCTTGTGGTGTTGATCTATACTCCTTACTGCACTCTCTGTTGTACTACTTTACTATTCCCTATCTGATCTACAGATCACCCTTCGATACCTCCTTTGTTTCTCCCTCGAGACTTCAGGATATCCTACTGAGTATTTTTATACTCACCCCTGCTTGGGATTTTCCCACACATGGTGTTCCCTTGCATAGGATGGACAGGTTTCTCGTGACTACAGAAGAGATTAGGAGTTCAGGATCTTGAACCGCATGCGGTGGTTGTTGTCAGGTTCCAGGTCTGGGACTCTCTCAATTGTTTTACTATTGTTTACTTGTTTTCAGGTTGTGGCACTTGTCTGGCTAGGCACATTTTTTCCCCTTTCCTTTTCATTTTACCTTAAGCACTCACTTTGTACTGTTTAGAGTTTCATGAACCTTTTTTTTTGTTTATAACAGTTGGTACTTTACTTTACCTTTTACTCTACCCTTCTGCATTGAGATGGATGCGTGTGTGTGTATATGTACTTAGTAAATGGCCTCCCGAGTTGTTTATCTTTCGGTGCTTGTCGAATGCCCCTGGCCTATGGTGGCGGGCATGGGCTAGTTGCGGCTTGAGACCAGGTAGGGTCAGGTTGTGAAAAAGTGGTATCAGAGGTGGTTAGTTCCTTGGGGTGTTGTTTGGAAGTCCCTAAAACGAAATTGTTTAGGATCTAGGGAAACAATGTCAAGGTGTATCAAGAATGGCTCCGAGGCAAGGGAGTCCAGTGATTGTGCGGTGGTCAACGTATCCATTCACCAGGACCGTGATAACCCACTTATCGACTCAGCATTTTGAGACACCCATTGCAGGGAAAATTGGATTGTGCATCACATAGGAATGGGTCATTGATTGTCCTTCTTGTGTCAGCTCTCCATTGTTGTTATTATCATATACAAAAATTCTCATCTAATCATGGTGCTCCTTGATAAATTTCAGGATGCCTTCGCAAAGACAGCCAACCAGGATACCATCTTTGGTTTGTGATGATGAATTTGTGAGCAATAAGGCCTCTATCTAGGACCTATCTTGTGAGTCCCTTTCTCTGGGTGGGCGGGTAGCAGCACCCCCACATGGTGAGCAGCAGACAGCATCAGCAGAGCATTCTAAGCTTGTGTGTGGGTTGAGCGCACTCCGTGAGTTCTAGTGGAAAAGACCATTGAGGTTCAACGGTGAGAAATGCCCTCAAGCTGTAGAGGATTTTCTAGAGATGGGGGTTCATCTCTTCAAGCTTGTGCATATTCCGGTAGATCTTATAGTGGCATTGGATTCCAGTATTTTCCATGGAGCAGCTAGGCATTAGTGGAGTCTTCTGACTCAGTTACTCTGTGTGTCAACACTTTTGTGGGACGACTTTCAATAGGCGTTTTGTGAAGAGTTTTACCCCTCCTTCTTACGCTCCATTCGGATCAAGGAGCTCTGTATGTTTCAGTTGGGAGGGATGACGATGACAGAGTGTGAAACTAGGTTCGTGGACTGTGCACACTTTTACATGAACACGGTCCATGACGACAATATCCAAGTGTGGATGTTCGAGCAGGGTCTTTACAAAGAGATTTGTGCCATCATTGTACCCTTGTGAATCCCCACTTATGACGAGGTGCTAGAGCAGGCGCTGGTGACAGAGTCCTTCCGGTCATGTTTCACAGTTGGTGGTGGAAGTAGGCACGATATAGTCAAGATGTGTGCCGCAGCTAGCAGGTGCCAGATAATAGAACCTCGACGCAGGTGGCCTTCTACCAGCCTGTTTCGGAGAGGTGGTCGTGTACCACTGTAACGACAAAGCACGTGGGCTCAGTCAAAGAGACCATTTCGTGAGAAGAACCATTGGAATGGTCGTACACCATAGTGGCGCCAGAGGGCATAAGAGAAACCTGGAGGGCGTCTGTACTATGCTTGCGATGGGTGTGGTCACATGGAACGAGACTTCACGACTAGGTATGCTATGACCTTCAAGCAAGTAGTAGGTTCACCACCACGACCGAGGCAGCACCGTGATTGGAGTGGTACCCAGAGAGGTGGTACTAGAAGAGGAGTGGGAGAAACTGGAAGTGGGGGATATAGTTACGAAATCTTCCCATCACCACTAGGTAGTCCACATAAGGCTCCATGAGCTGAAAGTTGGGAACACGTACAACTGCGATCTTTGGATGTCTATGATTCTGCAGAGCATGAGATGATAAGAGGTACGCTCTACATTTCTTCTGCTTTTTTTATTTGAATTGTTATACTCCATATGTGTAATTATTTTCTCCCTACTCCTTGTTTGAGGTGTTACCAGGGTGTCATAGTGCATCAATGTAACCCTATGTCAGTAGAGTAGAATACGGAAAACCTTTTCTTTTGTCGATGGTACTGACTCTTTCGCTTTCCGAGCATGTAAGTGTGTCTTCGTCATGGGACATCTACTGTGAAACCTTGCGTGACAAGATATCCTTGGGTGATTCAACATATGGATATTCTAAAAGGAGGGAATAATCAGGCTTTATCCCAGGTCGAAATTGTGATTTTAGTTGCAGCATCTTACGTAGAGGTGCGACTATGGAGGTGAGCTACCCCCAAGGTCCTTCGGGCCGTTCGTGACCGTGTGAAGGGATGGCGAGGTTCCCAATGCCTTTCCCTAAACCCAAAGGCTGGTTTAGGTGCATAACATCTCCCATGTGACTCACATGAGAATATGTATGCATGCACCTATGCACCTCATCGGTGAGGGTAGACCCCACACGAATGGACCAAATACTTTGGTCCATGCGTGGGGACACAAAACATTGCAAGAGTTCTTCTGGGTACGGGAGATCTAGGTGTGGGCTTTGTACCCTGATTTATTCCATATATTTTCTTTTCGGGGATGGAAATCCTGAAGGAGGGAATGATGTAAGAACCTGGTTTTTGCTATAAAAGACTTTGGAATATTTTTTTTGTTATTCCTGAGTAGCGCCTTTAGATGGTGTGCGATTTCAAGCCCCAGTGTGGCCGGAATTAAATTTTTAGTGCGTTCACACTGAACACCCCAATTAAGCAGAATAACTCCTATATGGTAGCTTGTACAGGAAAACCAAGGGCATTGTAAAGTCAGGAGTGTGTTGTTTATCCTATGATGGGTGAAATTTTTCTGGAAGTGGGCCTCCTTTGAAAAATGCCATCAGGGGTGTTTTCGTAATTTATCATTCTCAAACATTAAGTTTTATAAAATATGAATGGGTCCATGGATTAAAATTCCATGACCTCCTTGGTGTTCGGGAGGTGTTTTTTACCCTAGGGGAGGCTTAACCTTGACCCCGTTGAGAGTTTCAGATGCGAGTCTTCTAGTGGGTATTAAAATTAATAAAAAGTTAATTTATTTTTCCTTAATCCATAAACCACTCCACCCTCTCCAATTCATTCTCTCTGGTGGATGAACCTCAAGCCACCAAGGAGATCCCCTCACCAACCCTCCTCCATCCTCTTTTTCCCATGGTGGTGTGCGACTTTGGCAGATCGACGACGAAGCTCCGGGCTACGCCCACCAAGGTATGAGATCTTCGTTTTGTATTTTAACATCGAACTAGTCCTTTTATCTCCATTTACAACTTCAAATGATGTTTAATTTCCTATAAAGGCCCACTAATGTGTACTATATTATTTGATATTTTCGACTCCCATTTCGGTTCGAAAATATGAGTCCTGATGCGACCATTGTGATCTGAAGAAGTCGGGGGAGTTTTGGGGTGTATTTTATGCGGATTTGGGTTCTCCGGTGGGTTCGCGCGGTGGTCCAGTTGGCGGTCTGCGGTGGCATGACGATCGGGCATGGAAGTTGGTCGGGCGGTCTTTAGTGGCTCGGCAGTAGGGCACCATTAGAGGGGGCGCCAGCAAGGCGGAGACCTGGGCTGGCCGGTTTTTGTCGGTCAGTGTGCTTACAGGAGACTGGGGCCCTCATACCCCTGATCACGAGACAAGGGACCCCCAATACACTATTCCCATGGATATAAAACCGGACAGTCTTTAGCCGGTCCGGGTGCGACGATCTAGCCTACGGGGGGTAGTCCTGGCGCATGGTGGGCTGGCCGAACCAGCTCGACCCACCTGTTTTAATCTATTAAAAATTAAAATGACCGTAGAACACAGACCAGGTGTTGGATTCGCGTGTCGTCTTCGGAAACAAGTCCTTTAAATCGTGAAAAAAAAATTGATATGGTTTCGGGGGGTTTTAATTCACGAAATGGGGGGCCTCAGTGGTGCGACATGCCTTTATGTTGATTGGCATTTTTTCGGGGGTTCTTGTTTTGGATAGCGCAGAAACATCCTATGTCTGTTTTAAGCACCATCAGTGGCGTTTCGACCCAGGCGATTAGACGGGGATTTCCAGTTTGGTTTCAAGAGTTGACACCGGAGTGGAGGCATGGGCCCCACGACCCGTCTTTTAAGCTTCGAGCAACGATTAGAATCTTTTTCATCAGAAATCTGATTGGGGTAAGCGAGCAGTCGTTTTTGGGTATTTATCGAGGGCATTGCAATAGCGCAATCCACCCACTTTAATTTAGAATGATGGTGTAGGACCCACGAGGGTTTTTTTGGGAGTTTGTGCTGATTTCCATCTTTATCACCAGGTGTCCATTTCGGATAATTGGATAGTCAATCTTGTGTACTTTTTTGAGAGGATCTCAACGGTGCGATACTTTCGTAGTGATTCGACACTGGGATGTGGGTCCCATGTTGCACCACTAAAGTGTGGTATGGTGAGATGCATATTTTTCTCTAGATATCTATTCTAGTCAAGTGAGAAGTCAATTTGACGTGTTTTCTTGAGGGGATCACAATGGCGTGATGCACCCGACTGTTTCAGATCGAGGTTCAGGACCACGGGACGCCATTCGAATGTAAAGCAGTGTCTGATAACTTTTCTTTCATATATCCTTCTATAGGGAGTGGATAGTATATCTTGCATGTTTTTCAATGAGGTTTACAATGCTATGATCCATTTGGATGTAAGGAGCCTCATTCGAGATCTCATTCAAGGTGGGGGCATGAAAGGTGTATGGGTGGAGGTTCTTCTCGTGGTGTCTATAGAGAACCCTTGGTTTGTGATTATGAGAACTCCTGTGAGAGTGAATTAAATGTTTGAAGAGGTGTGGATGGCCATACTAGGGGCATGGTGGAAGCAAGTTGGAGAACATAAGTTTTCTATCTTTTTGGAATGGCCATTGGACATCGTGTGCACGATAGCCTTTGGGCTAGAAATGTAGTATAGTCTAGTAGTATACAAGTTTTTCTGGAGGTAATGTTTTGGTTCGTACCCAAGGAAATTTTTTCTTGGTTTGGAGATGAGTTGGGGCCACACGTCGTGAGGGCCCTATATACGTGTTGTCTTCTTCTCTACGTACATTTATCTCTCGCCGCGTAGAGGGTCCCTCTGTTCACGATGGTTTAGACAAGCAAGGTTGAGTGGTTTCCCCTTGTTCTGTTCTTGATGGTGTGATCAGCAGAGTTTTTTGGGTTTCGATGTTCCCTTTATCCATGTGTGATTTCTTTATCACATCCCTTCATGTTCCCTGGTTGAGTTTTTGAGGATTCGTTGTGACCAATACATTACACGGGCACTTATCCTCTAATAAGGTGGTTATTTACACTAGCGTACAGAGCCCCAGTAATCCTAGGCGTAGGTTCCCTAGCTGAGTATCAAGATCATATCCTCCTTCCGCGATCTACAATGATGTGATTCCTTAGGCAGAGCTCCAGGTATCGGTGTGACCCACACTACACGGGCACTAAACTTCTACTATGTGAATTGTTCTAGGGTTGGGTGGTTACAGGAGACCCACTATATGTTATGTTGACAAGTGTTGTACCGTCTAGTTGGGATGTCCAGAGCAGTTCCGGGTTTACCCTCCAGCGGTGCTGGACAGTTGTTTTCTCATCGACTTTTTCAGGTTTACCCTCTAGTAGAGTCAGGGAAGTGGGTTCCTCGATGACCTCTTAGGGTGTACCCTATAGTAGAGACTGGGAATTGGGTTACCCGATTACCTCTTAGTGCTTACCCTCAAGTAGAGATTGGGAAGTGGGTTACTCGATGACCTCTTAGGGTTTACCCTCCAGCAGAGACTAGGCAGTGGGTTACCCGATGACCTCTTAGGGTTTATCCTCTAGTAGAGACTAAGCAGTGTGTTACCCAAGGACCACATAGGTTTACCCTCTAGCAGAGACTGGGAAGTGGGTTACCTGACAACCTCTTAGTGTTTACCCTCCCACAGAGACTGGGTAGTGGGTTACCTAATGACCTCGTATGGCTTACCCTCTAGTAGACATTGGGTAGTGGGTTACCCGACAACCTCTTAGGGTTTACCCTCTAGTGGGGCTGGGCAGTGGGTTACTGATGACTTCTTTCAGATTTATTCCTTTCTACTAGGCTAGTCTTTGGCTTTTCTCAGTCATTACCGGAGTGGGACCCATGGTTGTACAGGTCAGTGATGTGACATATTTGACTTTGAGAATACCTCTCGACTGTGTGATAGTGAAGAGGTGTGGTTTAACTTTCCCCAGAACTCTCATGCTTGAGGGGCGCTTTCCCCACCAAGATGCGTCCTTGTGACGCGAACTAAAACCGTGCGAGTGAGTGAGTGTATCCCAATGAGGATAGTTTCATGGTATGGTTATTTGAGCCCCTTGTCTTGCAGTTCGGGGCAGACGTGCAGGATGCTAGGCTTCGATGGTGGTTACTTCTGGGACTGTTGGCTAGTCACTTTCATAGGATACGCTATTAGATGGATATCCCCTTACAATCTTTTTCGGGTTTCACGTTTGAGCATATGGAAATTTATATACCTTATTCCATTACCCACTCCTTGGGTTTTGGTTACTCTCTTTCCAGGAGAGGTGAAGATGCACGACGTATGCCACATGCATTCTGTGTCTATCTTCTCATTTTTGGACGAGTCTACTCTCCTACTATAGGTAGCGATGGCTCGATGGGAAGTTCATCTTCTAAATGATTCTACCTCCTTGTGTTAGAAAGGGTCTACTTCCTTCCTCTTGTTGGGATGAACTGTACCCTTTACTCCACTCTCTATTGTACTCTTTTACTATTCCATGTCTGATCTACTGCTCAATCTTAAATGCCACCATTTTTCTCCCTCAAGCATTCAAGGTATACAATTGAGAATTTTTATAATCACCCCTATTTGGGATTTTCACACATTTAGTGGTCCTTTGCAGACGACAGACAGGTTTCTCATGACTACAGATGAACTTAGGAATTCAGGAGCTTGGACCTCGTGCAGTGGTCATAGTCAGGTTCCAAGTGTGGGACTCTCCCTACTATTTTAAATTTTTATACCAATTGATGGGTTGTGGAACTTTTCTGGTTGGGTGCATGTTTTTCACTTTTCTTTTCAGTTTAACTTCAACACTCACTTTGTACTATTTAGAGGTTTTTACACCTTTGTGGTTTTTTATAGCTGTTAGTACATTACTTTATCTTTTACTCTACACATCCACATTTAGTGGGCAATGTGTGTGTGTACAGGTACTTTTGAAAAGGCATCCCCGAGTTGTTTAGCCTTCGGTTCTTGTCACCAGCCGCTGGCCAATGGTGGTGGGCCTGGGGTTGTTGTAGCTCAAGCCCAGGTAGTGTTGGTTCATTACAATGTCTTTTATGGGTTAATAATAATTTAATACACTGGTTCAATGATTTTCACTAATTCATGTAGATGTTGAGCTATTGTGTGCATGTTTTTTTGGTATACGGACTCAGATATTCCATCTGATCAAAGGTGAATCAATTCAATGTATCTAAATTTTATGATATTGTAAATTGTGATCTTATCACTGAGTACAGCATGATGAAATCAACATATACCACATAGATTGTTTCTATTTTGAAATAAAGAATTTAATCTTCTAGTATGGAGATGCATAGCCTTGATTTTTCACATTAGAGTTGTTGTGTTCATAATAACCACACTGGAAGCACTGATATTTTCCCTAAATTTGGAAAGTAGGGGCATGTAAATCCACAATCTGATTGATATATTCTTGGGTGATGCACTTGAAGAAATATAAGTATACATTAAGGATTTTTTTGGTCACTTCCATATATTATTATTATAGTATATTTGAAACAAGATACACTATTTGGATATAGATCAGTTACACAGAGTGAGGAGGGATTTTTGTATAGAACTTGCTGGATAGGCCATGTATGATGTCATGGTCATTGTAGACATAATTTTTATTACTAGTGAAAATAGAGCGTACTATCTCATGGTAGTCCTAATACATCATATGTCTATAAATCTATCTAGATCCATTCATTAATGTTGATAGCCTAGGAACAGAGTTCAAGACTATACACAAAATAAGTTACTATAATAATGACCACTATAATCATATCTTATTTACATGATTAATGTACTTCTCAATCCCTTTGATATATATCATCCATGGAAAGTCTCAAAATAGAAAAATAGTTCATTTTCTGGGTGATGAACCTGGATACATTGTTGGGTGTGCACTCAGTGGTTTTAATTTAATGTAATGATTTCCCCCCTTCACTTAGTCAATCACCATTTCGTGTCAGATCTCTTTATCATTAATATGTCCAGTTTAAATTTCCTTATCTTGACAGAATAGTTCATTCACTATGATTCTTGTGAGGACTATAATCCCCAAAGGGGAACATTTTTTATTTCTTAATGGATATATCATCACACGGTTTAGTGTATTGTCCACAAAATCAAGATGTACTTGATTATTGCACAGGGAGGAGTGACCTCCTGGATTATTTTTCATTATATGTATCAGTAAGGGATATGAGAGATAAATATTCCTCTATTAGTAGATCATATCTATATTGTCATTTCCAAATATATTTTATAAATTACCTCTTAATTGAGAGTTAATTTTAAGGTTTCAGTTAGTTCCATGGGAATCTTGAGTGTCTTTTCTTCCATACATGATGGAACATACATAGCTATTTGAGATGATGAGATGGATAGAGGATTCGGTATCTAAGAGTTTATCAGACCTAGAAATTCATCATGGTGATTAACCATTATTTACTATATGAATTTGAATGGAACCCTTTGAATATTCATCAATTATCAATGGATATACCATCTTATGATTAAAAAAAATCATCATTTCCTTGAATAGTTGACATATTCCACCAAATCAAAGGAGATTGAGTTTTCTCGAGGAATCAACTGAGATCATACTATCATAATTTGTAATATAGGTCTTTAGATATACCATGAATGGATTATAATTGTATATAATTTTCATAAGAGTAAATTTTTATTATATTTGGGAATATAAATGATTCTTCCATATTCATGGTTTTGAGGAATATGTTTTTTAAGAACGGTTTTGATTTATTTTTTGTGGTCATTTGAACAATATATAACTATATTCTCAAACTCTGATTGACCATGTAAAATATCCGGAAATGGTTTTTATTACACTAAGACTGAGTCTGTTGTATGATATTCCAACCATGAATAACATATAAATGGGAAATGTTCTTTTCATGAGTCATATTATCTTGTAATCGAGAGTATCTGTTGACCTATAGTAGTTAAGTATTGAAATTTCCAAGGAAATTCCAATAAATTTTTATATTATAGAGTTTCAAGGGTTTTTCATGATATTAATTGAATTCGATATGATACATATCATTACTTATTAATCCACTTATTGGGATAAATAATAAATTTTTTATGTACTAGTGGTCTAATGTGTGTGAGAAAGCCTTTAAGAGAAAAAAGGAAGGATAACTTCATCCCTGATTTTGATTCATCTAGATCTTGGAAGGGTATATACAATGTTCAATTATTGATTAATAATTGTTTTTTATACCATGTTGATGAATGATTATTTATTTGTTCTATACGGGTCTCACTAGTTGACAAAAAATGAGAATAAGTACAAGATAGAAGACCTCAGGCATGTAATAGATTTCCAGGACATATGCTTCTAGAGACAGTATATGATGGGAGAGAAATTTTTCTATTTACGGAACACAAGAGGAAAAAATTTATCTTCACACATCATGAATTGAATCAAAAATAACCAAAATGGGTAAAATACCTTTTTTATTTTGAATATTTTTATACATATAGAAACATAAATTTGGTATCTTATGTGATCTCATGGAATACTCATGCATCAACTACTCAAGATGCCATTAATGAATATAAATTGAGGGATCTATATTATGAGCTACCCATAGAAATTTAATTGTGAAATTTGTAGTCATTTCTTTCCCCGTTAGTAGTTACCTCTTCACACATTGATTTGGTGAAAAGAAGTAAATTTTTTGATCATGAAAGACTGGTTCTCTAATAACGTATATTTTATGGACCTTTTTCAGAAGGGCCATTTCACAAAGATAACATCCTATGTATACACTGTTGTTTGTTGGTTCCTACAGGTATATAATAGAATCTTTTTTTGGAGTCTCATACTTCTATATAGGATTATAATCTAGGAATATTAAACATGTATCATGAAATGACTCATTAGTATAGCTGGCGTATGAGAAAATTTTAGGTATAATGTTGTATTAGTTGGTGTCCCACCTGTCAACAAGTGAAGGTAATAAACCTGTGACCTATGGGCTCGTTACATCCATTCATGTTTCTAAAATGGAAATGGGATGAACATGTGGTGGATTTTATGGTTCGCTTACTGGGGTATCTATAATGTATAAATGTGTTATATATAGTAGTGGATCAAATTATTAATGTATCATACAGCATACTTATCCAATAAACATTCACCATTAATGAGATAGAATGAATTTATTTCTGTGAGATCATTTGGATTTATGGGGAGCTTCATATTATCATTCTGTATTGGGATTCCTATTCCACGTTGAGGATTGACAAAGGGTTATATAGAAATTTTGGAATATATGTTCTTATGAGAATTTTTTTATAACCTTATAATGATGGATAGTTTCAATAGATTATTCATTCTCTTGATGAAATACTTTTATCTTGTTTCGATGATTTTTTCTATTAGAGGGAGAGGAAAAAACCACTAATAGACTATGAATTTAAGAATATTTTTTTTGGAATTGATTCAAATGGATCCATATGCTTCTTTATGTGGGAGGACATTTTGATCACCCCAATTCTATTTTTTGGTAGTAGAGGGAGTGATATTAGAAACTCATCTCATCCAGGAGACATCATAGTAGTTATTGTTATTATTAAAACCTATGAATACCTAATGAGTTTGGAGAAAAATATTATGATGATCCCCATTTTTTGACCTTTCATGTTTTAAGATTTGGATTGGGTTTTTATGTGGCTATCATTTAGGCATGGACATAGTAGGGTACAAAGGAATAAGAATCTTTTATCATATGTTATTAGGCCTTTTGAGATATTATATGGAGTTGGGATGATAGTGTATCAATTTTTATATTGTCATGGGATATTTTTCATGCATTATTTCTTCCAATTTAATTGTTTCTCCATTATAATGTTGTCTAATATCATAATTTTAATCGCAAGGATGTTGAGTTAGATGTTGATTCTTCTTTTGAGGAGTATACCATATGTATCTTTGACTAGAGAATGATTGATCTCTATGTCTAATATTCCCCGTTAGTAATGGTGCTGTTGAAGAACATCTATGTGATAGATGGGACAAGGGAGGGGGAGTATGACATACATTCTTAGTGGTCGTTGTACTTATCAGACTGAATTCCACCATCCATGGAATAGAAACTGAGGGACATTTTCCTTTAAGGGGAAAACTATAAGAACACTCATTTCTATGAGTTGTAGATCTATTTCTTTTTATTTTCAAACCATATTTTTGAACTAATATTGATTCCTAGTTAGGATATATATGAATCTATGTCTTATTGGGATTGTTCATAGCCTTAAACATTAGCTATTGGAAGAAGCCACTGGGACACATGGTTAGTAAAAACTATGTATCCAAGTCCACATGATTTATTATAACCCTCCATGGTGGTTAGTGAAAAAAATGGTCCACTCGGTTTTCACTAACCATGTGACATAGGAAGTATAGCAATTATAATCATCATCGGTTCTAAATATAGGCTTTTTGAATGCTTCTCAAATGTTCGTCCAAACCAAAAAGGTTCCCTATTTTAATAGTAGGATAATAATGGTTTGACCATGGTTTAGCCAACTATTAGGACTAAAATTTATGACCAAATTTTTAAGGGGTAAATTACCATTTTCCATTTTGAATTATTATTTTAAATCCTCTAACTATGTTCCTTCGTTCTACTGGACCAAAGTATTATTTTTTCATATATATTATCCTCCCCCTCTTCTACCTTGGTTCTTAAATTTCATCATTTTCCATACATGGAATCAAGATTCAATCAACACATTTGATTCATATCAATAAGTGATTTAGTCCATAGACTTGTTTCATCATTCCATTTCCTATATATGGAACTATTTTAAGCATGATTATTTTGTTCAATTTTCAATTCATTCATCCAATTTTCAAATAACTTTAAATCAAGGCCAAACTATGTACATATAATATAAGAGGATAGTACTAAAAGAATAATATATGTATTCAGTGAATTTTCCCTAAAATTATATTCATTTATAATATATTTTTCATTGTACTCATTCTAGTTTTACAAGGAGATGTTTATTAAAATTCATCTGTATTAATTGAATTTCTTTATACTGTATTCTAAATAACTAATTACAAATCTCTGCCATACTTTTGGTCTTGGTAAATTAATGTAATTGAACCAATATAGCATGTTCTATTGTCATTCCTTTTGTAACCCACGTCTTGTTTACCATAGACATCATTTGGGTGTTATTTTATTGAACTTTAACAAGGTAAGTGTTCTAAATTAATATTTTAATATCAAATAATTAAATAGAATGTATATGTTTCTATATAACTTTTCCCTATACATTATGATAAAATTATTAAATGTCATGTATATACATATAGATATCCCATGTCCTAGTTTATTAATAATTAATTTAATAATGGTTATATGTCATTATTATACATTCTTCTGTTGATAAATTTTAATGGAATCAAGAGAATGAATGATAAAATGGAAAGATTATTACACGAACTAAATTTAATAATGATATATGTATAAGGATCCTATTTCATATGGAACATTATATTTTTATAAGAATGTTGAGAGATTATCCTGATATGGACTCCCAGGGGAATTCCTTTACCAATTATAGGATGCCATTCAGGTTCATGGTGACGGTTTCCAAGGGAGACACCCACATTGAAACATTGTTATTCTCTAATTGTGTATACCCAACATGATGACATAGGATCAATTCAATATCGCTTTGAATATATGAATTCCTTGTATACACTCATGGATTCTAATTAATTTCAGTGTACACATATATCCATGGATTCACCCCATTGGACCAAGTCTTGCATATCTCGAGATTAATATATATTAGTTTAGAGGAATCTGTTAGACTCTTTTACGGTTGAATGCCTTGGTAAATCCAATTGGATTATAATAAGACCATATTAAATCCATACTGAATGAGTTATTAATATGAGTTTCCCTAACCCTAAGGATAATGATTCCATGGTCACACATTTGATCCTCATTAATATCATCATCATATCTTTCAGGGTTTTTTTTGTACCTTCACATCATTTTTATACATAAAATGAATCATTATTAATTAACAATTTTTTGTTTAGAGATATTACCATGTGAAGATGAAACAGGTATGGCTTATCATTATGTAATTTCATTACACTATTATATACCTTCACACTGTGCAATTTACAGTCACAATCTAGATTGTAATGACACTATTGGTGGTGGCCTACAGGGATATTTCTCACACCATTTTTAGACCCCCATTGGTACCTCACAGATTATATCATCACAGTTGTAGACAATGTGAGGTAACCATCCTTTAAAAAATGGTATTCATGATTTATTATAAGGAATATTAGAATATAACTAAAGCATTTCTAGTTATTCATTGATAGTTTTTTCTTTTTTATTATTTTTTATAGCAAGTATTGTAATGCCAGAATTATTATATATATTCATTCTTATATTTTTATGGAGATATGAAATTACATCATCATATTTTGTATATTATATTGTTAATCATTTGAGTTGAAAATTATTTTTGATTATTATTTTCTATTATAAGGAAATAATTATTCTATTGTCTACACTATTTTTACATCGGTTAAATATTTGTTGTTCTCCACCCTAACATGAGGGAATAATATCCTTAAAAACATAATAGAAACCATCACTGCTTTCCAACCAGATCTTCTATATGGTGATATTTTCATGAGGGAATGTGGAAAAGTGGGTCCTGGGTACCTTTTAAATGATTATTGGTTGGGATACCATAATTAAAGAGAAGTATTATTTCTAATTAGATTTATTTTATCATCATTAGTGAAAATTATTGGTTTTTATAGGAAAATTATTTTTTGCTAAAAGAAATTGTAAGCTTCAATTATATTAGTTTCAATGGGTTTGGAATTAAAATTATTTAAAAAACATATATATGATAAACTAGTTTAATTCATTTTTATCATTTTCATGATGATGTTTTATATGTAAACATTATAATCTTTTAATAATTTTCTCTATGGAAAACTACTTTATCATCATGTATGTCGGTTTAAAATAAAATTTTCAATATTTATGAATGTAATTATTAAAAATTGATTAAATATTATTAATCCTCATAATTATTATTATATAGTTAATTTAAAATAATTTTATGTCAAACTGATTAAATAGAATAATATAATATAATTTCCATTGGTAAGGGTAAAATAGGTCTACTAGGTGGGTTGAACTAAGAAGATAAAGGGTATAATCTCATAGAAACTTGTCCAAAAAATATAATAGGGACATATTTATACCATAAGACCTATATTTTTTTATAATGATCAATTTTTTTGTCTTTTGAAAGTTAAAAAATGTCGGTACACATTATTCTTTTAAAAAATATCATGTTTGTCCTCTCCCTCAGTTATTAAAGGCCACCCATTACCCTCTCTTATTCTCACTTCAATAACAATTTGGAAAATCAAAATATATTAAAATTATATTACTTTTATCCCTCCACACATCCTAGAGGCCTTGGTGAGATCATAATCAAGATATATAATGGATTAATGTTATATGAAAAACATGTTTTCTAAAGATGTAATGTCATTAACTAGGCATTTTGGTTTTATTTATTCTTCTAAGATGATAAAATGATCATTAATAATGATGATATAGTGAAAAAATTATATTCTATATACACATATATTATTATTATAATTTAATAACTTATATATACCCCATATTCTATAAATGTGATATGAAATCACAATTCATGTGTATAGTGGACTAATGCCCCACAAATGAATGATATTTTTCTTACATAGAAACCTATCACAGATAGATATAATGATGGATTAAATGTTTATATATGATATATATAAAATTTTTATACTTATTTAATTGTTATATAAGATATAAGTTCTTACATTATATTCTATGGGAATACGACAACATTGCTCAAGTATACGGCGGAGTACCGCCACGCTAAAAAATTTGATTTTATTAAATATTTACATAGAAGGTAATAAAGAATATTTTAAAAAAATGAGACTTGTATTTAATAAAAAATATAAAAAATGGTAATTGTTTTTACATTCTTCATTAAATCTATTAAAAAAATGGAACCAATGTATATAAATACGCACTACCTACCATCCCTATGAACTGTGTATTTAATTTTCTATCATCAACATTAATAGATTACTATAAATACCTAAATACTGAATATATATGATATGTATAATTTTATAATTCATGATATTTATAAACCATGACCAATTTAACGTGAATAAAAATAAAAAATCAAAACAATCATGTAAAACAATGTAGTTTTTACTCAAACATGAATTTAACATGAAAATAATGACAAAAAATAATAAAGGTCACAAGTAAACGAAATATGGTATGATATATATATATATGTTTGTTTTTATTTCGGATTTATAAAGAAAATTATTTTTCAATAAAATGGTTTTGAACATGTATGAATGAACTTGAGACTTATGATATGATATTTTTATATCACTTTCTACATCTGTGAGATAGATTTAATACTAATGAACTATTTATATTATGTAATGTATATACAAACCATGAATGTATTATTTTATTTTCTCTGGAAAATTAATGGTACTTATATATCCATTTCAATTTGTATTTTTCATGGGGATTTCTATTCAAGGATACCAATGTGTTAACGGTTTTTCAATATAATATAATAATTTATGAGGATTGAAAATTGTATCATTATGATGATACAAATATTTATATATATTTCAATAAACTCATAAATTTTATTATCATTTATTTAGTTCTATAACATAAAATTCTCCATTTAATTTTCCTATCCTTATGCACTCATGTGTTAAAATGAATTTTTTATAAAAAATCATCTATATTCCTCAATTCATTGAAAAAATAATTTTCATCCCAAACATTTTTTTTCAAGAAAATGATTTAAAAACTATTATCACCTTATCAAAATGATTTATTAAACCCATTTTTTTCAATATATTATTTTTTCAAAAAATAATAAAATGTAATCCACATATCATTTTACAAACAATCATATTTAACATATACCCAAAAATTGAAAGGAATATTTATTTTGATGTGTATAACATAAAAAAGTTATGTCTTTAATGCGTGTTATTTTATTTTATGATTTTATTATTATTTATCTCAAATATTTTCAATTTTTCTTATTTGCGATTTATTTTGTGAATTTTGAGTTTTATTAAATTTTTTAGATAATGTATATATTAATTAAGATATATTACATTGTATTTTTTTACGAAAATAATTTTCCATCTAAGATAATTTCCATTTGATAAGTCTTTGGATTTAATGAGTACATTAAAGAAGTGATCCATTGAAATTATATATCTTAATGATTTATAATTATAAAAGAAATATTTTTAGGAAACAGATTTCACATTCAAATGTTATAAAAATATATATGTCTTATGAAACCCACTCTTCATTCTAATGGTTATTCTATGATGAAGTGATGAAATCATTATGAAAACAATTATTTCTTCATATATTTTTATATTGTTGTATAATTATGAAATCTATTAAATTTAAATGGTTATGAAGTAATTAATTTTTTGTTATATAATGAATTATTTTATTATATTGTGGAAAAACTATTTTTTTCCATAATGAGATTTGTTTGACCTATATCTCCCTCAAATTAATTGTTTAAATGAAAATATCACATGAGATTAAATGGGATAGAATGGAGTGTCCACCTTATTTACAAATGTACCCTTTCCACTATTATATTAATGTGACTGAACCTTCAATACTATATTGGATTGGGGAGTGATCACATTCAAATATGATTGTCTTGGGGAGGAGCCTAGAACCATGAATGAAATGGTTCAGAAAGCATATGTGTATACCATAAATCTATGTATTATGCTAGGGTTATTTTATCATGGTTTATGTTATTTGATATAACTATAATTAATATATCATGAAATAATATGATTGATGATATGGATCCAATTTATGATCTTTGTTATGCAGTGTATATTACTCAAATTTTATTCTTGTCCTATCAAAAACTTATAATATGTGGATATCACCCTTTTTTACACTTACTGAGAATCTATGATCACCATTTAAAATGTTTTATTTTCCTATCATAATATGAATGGTATTTTATATAATATTTATTTGAAGGGTTTTAGTTTTGAAGAATATAATTAGAGATGACATATCACATTTATGAACCGGTTATATATGATTCCATGTTTCCAATAGCACTAGACCAGAAAAATATTCCATCGATCATTACATTATGTAATGGATATTGATCTATTTAATTGTAATATTTATGTATGATAAATTAGGGTATATATAAATATTATCAGATAAAGGACTCATTAAACATTGGAAACTATGATAACTAAACATTTGTGAGATTCATGAGGATATGGAAATGGATAACCCTATAAATGATTCAATGTATTGGAAAATGACATAGAATTTTTTAAATTATAGAGCTCACAATTTCCATGAAATTATATCCATTTTTTGAGTATACATGTGTATGTTGATCTATTATAGAGCTACATAGGGTAAATAACATAAAAGGATGCATTTATCATGACTTGCTCATCACCTTGTGTATGAAAATTAGGGATGTTGCAAACCAAGTCTGACACTCTTAGGGAATATACTTTGAAAACTCAAAATATATTTACAAACCATAATGAATTATTTATGTATAAGATAACTATTAATTACCATGGATAAAACTAAGAAGTTATAGATTTCAAATATGTATTCTTAATTTATATATTTTATATGTAATTTTTAATGATTTTGTAGTTCCCCATAATTATTATAGTACCTTGCACTCTTTATTAGTGAATGGATATATTTAAAATAAATGTGTTAATACTTTGTATGAGGGACAATGAAAATATTTTCCTATAGATAGTATTATGTTTATATTATATAGAATGAAAAATATCTTATCTACCATCACATAACATTCTCAATCCATGAATCATGTTGAATATCCAAACATGAAATGGAGGGAACAATATTATATTAATTCATTAATGAGAAAACATCAACATTTTTCATGTTTTAATGGATATTATCATATAATTGTAATGGATCATCAGTAATAAATGATATTTTTTTACTCTCCAGCATTTGGAATAGGAAATGTTCATTTTGGATAGAAATTATTTCAGAGGAGATGTATATCATTTTTTACATCTCAATAAGAATTCAAGGGAAAGGGAGAATATTGACTCCATGGTATGGGATGAGTTTAAGAAAATATTTTTCAATGACTACTTCCCGTGTATTCATTATAATAATATTTAAATGTAATTCCTTGTCCTAGTGTATTATAATTATGAATCTACTAGTACACTTTTATAATTATAGTCAAACCAAAATCCAAGACTGGTTAATTCATCAATGAATTAAAAGCATATATTTGAAGGGTTTTATCAATGAAGGATATTTGTATCTATTAATACAATTTTTGTTTTGATATCACAATGTAAATAAAGATAATAATTACCCATTAATATTAGGTTTTGGAAAGAAAATTAAGTTAATGTTTGAAGGAATCGCTAAAAACTATTGAAAGAATAATATAATATTTCTTCTAAAGTGGGTGTGTTGAAGGAAACATGGAAAAAATTTCTTATGGGGACTGGTAAATATTTTAATTGTTTATGGGAATGAAATTGGTAATGAGAATACCAGCATAATTGGAGAATATTAAATAATAATGAGAATAGAGTAAATAATACATATAATTCACCACCCACAATGTACTGTTTAATGGGATTGGTGTATGGTCATTATTCCTACAAATTCCCAAATATTATGCTTAAGGATGGTGATAGATATCTAAAACCTCTTAAACATGATAAAAATTATAAATCTTAAGAAATAAATATTTATTTTGAGGTTTAAAATAATGACGTGATGAATGGAACATTTTTCATCCACTATAGAATTGATAATGTCTAATTTGACTATGGATCTATCTATTCATTCATATCTGATGAATTTTTTATGGTTATCCCCATTAACAGAAAATGATTAATTGTATAATTTTTAATGAAATACCATAATGGTATAATTATTAGAAATCAAGTATATTATTTTAATCCAATATATGTTTGTGAGAATGTACACCATGAAAATATTGCCATTCTTCTGCTGATTTTATTTGACATTATCTATGGATGGGATATGATTTGCATTCCAAAATCCATCATCATATTTTTTGGAATGGAAGTAACGTTATAAATTCCCCACCAACCTATGAACATATACATATATGATGAAAACTATAAATTTAAATGTAGATCACATGTATTTCATAGGTTTTGAATAATATTGAAGAGGGTTATTTATCTCATATGATTATAGAGAAATTCAATTTTGATGAAATTTTTAATTTTTATTGTTTTTTTAAGTTTTTACAAATGAGTTCCATATCCTTTTACTAATATAATAAATAATTATCTTAATAGAAGTAATAATTGGTCCAATATTATTTCATAAACACCCTATATAATAGTTTTGATTGAGTTCCAATAATATAAGAAGAAACTCTAGGAGAACCAGGAATTGTGACTCATTCAAAAAAATGTGTAACCATTTTGTGAACATACTATATTTGTTTAAAATAATTACAGATCGATGAGGAATTGTATTTGTTATCCGAATTTGATTTAGATCATGATCATGAACATTTAACATATACCTCGTATTGATGACTTATTTTATCACCTACGTTGAGATAAAAACATTTCCAATATTTACAATCCTTCTTGATATCACCAAATAATCATCAAGAAGGAGGATATTCTCAATAATGATTTTTTACAATGTATGAATACTATTAATATATAGTTATTCCATTGATTCTTATTAGTTTACCCACCATATTCAATTTTTTAATGAATTGGGTCATTATTTATTACATTTATATGTTTTTGGTTATCTTTATAAATGATATTATAATCTATTAAAATGTTAAGGAGTATCATTAATATATTTATTATTGTTATAGAGGTAGTAATGAAGGATAAAATATATGTAAAATTTACAATTTTTTAATTTTGCCTGTAAATTTTTTTGTAAGATAATTTCAATAGAGGATATATTATTATTCAATCAAATATGTAAGAAATTTAATGTTTACCCTATTCAACCATGATGAGTGATATCTATAGTATTCATTTTTATATGTGTATTTATGATATTAGGGGATTATTTATCCTTAATATCTAATCTACTCACCATGTTAACTTAGGAGGGATCCAAGTTCCACTAGTCATATTATTGTGAGGAAGCAATCCAAGAACAAATGTGAAGATTTGTTGACACACATGTGATTAAATTATCTTATATTGGAAGAGGTTTTCTAATCTAGAGTGATGTATCCATCAATTCTTTGGGATTTAATCTTATGAAAAATTACATTGTTATAGCTTTGTACTTACAACAATTGAATGTTCGAAAGAAAAATTACACATAATATGATTTGTAGTTACTTGGAGGAAATTTTTCATTAACGATGTGGAAGAACTGTCATTACATAGAAAAATGTGTTATATGTTTCAATTAATAAGGTTTAATGTATTTATTAACATTATTCACATACAATAAGTTAAATATTACCCATAGAACATTGATATAGTTTATTAATGTTTATTAATATTCAATACAATTCCACCCTGAGATCACAAACATGGTGGAAAATGATATGAGTCCAAGGGATCATTATAGCCTATCCATGATAAAATTCCCAACAAATCCAATATTCCTGGATTAAAAAATATAGATGTAGTAATCCTGATATAAGGGAATATATCTTATCTTGATCAATTGAATGATTAACCATATATCTATGTGATGATTAATGTGGAATAGATGGGCGACATTGAGAAAACAAGAATGATAAACATGTACATTAATATAGTTGTGATTATGATTGAATTAAATATTTTGGGAATTAGGCATGCGTTCTGTCCATACCATGTTTTATTATGATGTTTTTAGAAGAAGTACATAGTTATTCAATATCAATTCATCTTAGAAGTATGAAGATGTATATTGATTTGAAGTATTATTTCTGTTGGTATGTAATTTAAAAAGATATCATATTCTTAGTATCTTAATGATATTTATGATATAAAGTGTAGTATGAGAGACAAATTTACAATGGGATGTTACAAACATTACCTATACTAGAGTGGAAATAGACAAAAATATCTTCGTATTTTGTCATCGGACACCAAAAACATCAAAAGTTTTCAGTTCTATATGATTTGTAGTACATATAATTGAAATTTTAAAACACATTATAACAATTTGAGATGATTTATATTTGGATCATCTTTTGAATATATACATTAAATTAGATTAATATTTTGTGTAATACAACATTCAATTGTATATGATCATGATCTAAGGCTTACCTCGAGATTTTGACAATTGATTCAACAAGATCTTCACAATGTGTTGAGTTTCAGAACTACATATATTCCTCAAAAAAATAGATACTATAATAGAAAAAAATAAACAAAAGGATATTACAAGGTCTTATTATTTATATTTTAAATGTGGTTATGATAAAAAACTATCTTTAGTTGAATTTTCTTAAATAATATAATTTAATCGACCATTCATATGATTCTTTATGAATCCTTGAATAAAAAGTGTTGTAGAACTCCTACATACTAGAAATAATTCAAAAAAATTATGATAATGAGACCTATTAATTCTGATGAAATGTAAGATGATTTTTGAGCCATTTGATATAATATTACATCAGCACAAATTGGATAGAAATGTTATTCTGACAACCTTCAGTAGGATTTGGAATTTGGGGATAGTGACATGGTTTTTCTAAGAACTTTTTTGTGGAAGAATTTAACGAAATATAGAAGTATGTGAAACCTAGCCCCATTGTATATCATTCAGTTTGAAATTCTGGACTATATTGGGTTTTTAAACTATCAATAAGTTCTTCCACCAATCCTCTCTAATTTTCATGATGCGTTCCTTTTATCTCCAATGTGAAATACATACGGGACACTTCCCATGTACTGAAATCGATGTTCATATCAATAATTTTATATATTTCTTATGTGTAAGAACATGTGACTATTTTTAATTGAGTTTATAGTTTTCTATGAAATAAGGATACTCACCTGGTTATAGTTTTTTTGGGTGAATGCAAAAGTTTCAGTGTGTTATATGGGAACATGAAAATATGATGAGGCATAATTATTCTCATATGTTTGATTAAGAGTGATAGAATTTCGAGAGTGTGATTCATCTTATGGGGTAATAATTTAACACCTCATCATTTTATGAAATATATTTTGGAATAAATATAATTTCTATTATTTCATGTGTTACACGCAACATAGAGTTTTAACAAATTGTGATAATTTATTAATTTTATTATATAAACCTAAACATTATTACGTAGATGTTAAAAATATAGGCATGAATATGTATACATAAATATTAATTCTGAATTATAATGGTTCTATATAATTAATACATATTCATTAAAATGTATTTATTTGAATGTAAATCTATTATTTGATCCGAAAATATTATTTTCAAAGAAATGTTTTTATTTATTTATGTGAAAAATTAGAACATTAGTTTATAACACTATTGGAAATATAATTGCCTTAAATTAAAATAAAATTTTAAAATTCATCATGTCAAAGTTATCATAGTTTAATTCTATTAGTTTTTTAGGAAAAATATTAATTTATTGATGAATAATGAAAACATACTAGTTTTTATTAAAATAATATTTTTCATTTACGGAATTTATATATATATATTTTATAAAATGAATTTAAAATCATAATTATATCAATTATAAATTTAATAATCTAATTAATTAGAACACAATAATTTTTATCTTAAATTTTGATATAAATAATTTTAATACTTTTAGAGCTTTTTTGTTTTAAAAATAATATTCCCACCATCTCCATGGGATTATTTTTAAATTTAATTTACATAGTTTTATGAATAGTGTTTAAAAAATAAAATTATAATTTATTTTATATTACATGTCAAACAAAATGTTATCTTAAATGATGACTAAAAAAACTAATTACCGTGATTAAGGCTAAAAAAAATTCACTAGGGGTTTAATCAAACCAGATAATGTGTATAATCTCTTATAAATTTTTAGTAGTCACATATTATGGAAATATTTAGACCATAAAACTTATAGGGTTTTACAATTATCCATTCATTATCATTTTATCATGTGAAAAAGATGGAATTACATTATATTTGTCAAAATTAACATGTCTGTCCTCTCCCCCACTAATATGAGGCCATACTCTCCCCTCTCCTATTCATACCTAAAATATGCATTAGTTCAGAAAAAAATTTAAAAATAATGTCTTAAATTACCTAAATACATCATTTTTTTATTTTTGAGACCATAAATCCAATCTATCATGGCTTTAATATAAACCTAGCGAGGATATCTGAAGATGAGCTATTGTTTTTAGCAATGTTTTTTTACATTATATAAATACATAAAATATTTTCATATTATTTTTATATTATAATACATGCATCTAACATATAAATAAATTTTATTATTTTAATTTAATCACCACTATCTACCTCATGTTTGGTCAAATGGGATATGAAATCAGTAATCTAATGTACGACAAACTACTGCCTAGCGAACTGATGTTATTTGATTCCCATATACAATAACTATGGATTGATACAATGAGGGATAAAATGTCAATGTATTATATTTATGACATTGGGATTATAATTTAATAATTTTATCACAAATACAATCTTTCTTTCAATTCATTTTAAATATTATAACATCCCTTATGTGTATGACAGACTACCACCTTGCAAAGTAATGTGATTTTTTCTTGTCTTATATTGAAGTAAATAAATAATGTTCTAATATATATATATTTGAATTATATGACATAAAAATGTTTCATTAATGGATATATATTATTCAAAATTTCTCTTTCAATATTTTTAGAAAATCGAAACAACGTTCATTAGTAAGTATGTCCTAAAGTGTCCATGGACATTGTATTTTATTTTTTCTCTATATTTTTTGGATTTCATTAAATAATTACATTTTAAAAATATAATATATTTATATAATTTCAAAAATTATTAATATTTTGTTACCATGATAAACGTAATTGTTCTAAAGATATAAAATAAAAATATTCACAAAAACAGAGGCATTGCCCACAATCTTAAATTTAACAACGAATTATTAATAAATATTTAATAAAATGTTATAATTAAATCATATATAATATGGTAATTATATGTATGGTTATATAATATATTTTTAATATACATATATTTATTGAACATTATGTTTTAATTAGTATGAAGAATGTCAATACTTAATATAAGTGATTTCTATTTCACTTTTTACAAATATGAGACTCAATCTATTTTCACTATCAATTAAATTAAGTGGGGTATATACGAAATATGAATTTTATTTGTGATTTATCTCATAAAAAATTACTAATATTTATATATCCTTTTGATTATCTCACTTTCATGATGTGTAATATTCAATTTTACTAATGAGGAAACAATTTTATGATATGATATCGTTGTTTATCAGGATTGACTTTATTTATCATAATGATGATGAAATATTATGTAATATCTCTAATGACATGATGTATTTTATTATTCTATGGTTATATCATTAAAATAAATCTTTTTCATTCATTTAACTCTATTTATGTAATAAAAATTTCAACTTATATTTTTAAGAAAAAACACCTTTAATTATATCTTTTGTTAAAAAAAAATTTCTTCAAAGATCCTTATTTTTTGAAATTGTTTTCAAAAATGTTTATTATATATTCTGAATGATATATTAAAAAAAATTCTTATTTTCAACATTTTTAAAGAAATTAATCGAATTTTCAATTCATTTTTAAATTAATATATTTTTATCTTTTGATGAAAAAATAAATGTTATTTTTTCAAATATGTATGACATGAATAGGTTTTTCCACCATCATGGAAATTATTTTCATTGAAGTTTAAATTATAAGTGTTATACATTATTTAAAATAAATTTTATCCATAATATTTCATGACTTTTTAATTTGAATAAAATTCAATTTCAATTAAATGATAATTTCCTTAAGAAACACTCCATGTGATTTTCCTTCAATAATATTTTCCTTCTATGATTACATAATTTGTTTTAATATTGGTTTACTGATAATATGATCCTATGATACCATTCTTATTATTTATAAAGATATTTTAATTCTATTTAAATTTTATTTTTATGAAACCTATTTATATTCAAATGGTTATACCATGATAGAAATCTAACGAAACCAACTTCTCTTTCCTAGGATTATACTATGATGAAATGATTATAAATCCTATTTATTCTCTATAGGTTATGGTATGATGAAATATTTATGAAACTTCTTTCCATTAAATAGATATAATATAATAATTTTCTTATGATATAATGAATTTTTTATGATATTGAATCAGAAATATGTCTGATTTTTATTATGTTGTAGGTGGAACATATATCTACCTCTAATGAATTGGTTAAATATTCGTAGCTTATGAGATAAATAGGTCTAGAACCTAGAGTGAACCTAGCTCAGTAATAATATTTATCCATTATTATTGTCCTAAGAGGAAACCTTGATGACTATGATATTTTGTGGAGTGAACTTATTCCATTATGATTTTCCTGTAAATGTTCCTTTAACCACTAAAGAAATGATTTTATATACATTTTTGAATGATACAAATCCATTCATTACCCAAATTTTATGTTCACATGGTTTCTATTCCATTATTATATTATGATTAAAATATAATAGACTTTGAAATTGTATATCATGTCTCAAATACATTATATTTTTTATGTGAGATATGTTTTATGAATTTTATTATCTTATTCTCTTAAAATTATGATATGTGGATATCTCCATTTTTTACCCTTACTACGAATATGATACCAACTATTTTATTTTTTCCTTCTACCATGGTGTGATGAAAATATATTATATAAGATATGAGTATGAAGTGATCTATTAATGAAGACCATAACAATATATAATATAACACAAGTATGGACAAGTTGTTCTATGTTTTTATGTTCCCAAATAATGTAGACCTAAATAATTTATGCAATGATCATTTTCGTAATTTAAAGAATATTCATCTATTTGGATGTAATATTTACGTATGAAATGTTTTTTTCATTACAATTATTGTAAAATATTTACGTATCATATTTGATCTGAGTAATATACATTCCCTTATATCATGATATATATTTATGAAAGTTAATTCCTACCACCAATTATTATATGTTGAGTTTGTAATAAAAATAACCAAAATGGATGATGATCACATATTAATTCTATAAAAAATAACTAGAAGCTATTTTTCAGAATTTGCCTCCAATAAATATCATTATTCTATATATTGATTATTTTTATGTTATAATATTAATGTATTATCATTCTTTACAAAAATACCACACAAATCATTGAGTAATAGAGGCCAATTTGACATTCTAGATCTTTTTAATATTTTCTATCATTATGATTATATAAATAGACATGAAAAAGAAATAAAATACATTTTGTGGGTCTCTATTACAATTAAAAAATAGTTATATCTCATATGGAAATGAAAGATCTCAAAATTAATGACACAACTATATATTAGGTGTTTTTAGGTTATTCTAGATGAGTTGCATATTATTCCACAGAATCGTTAATTCAATTTCTTAATAGAAACCATACCAAGAGTTATGTCTATTTGAAATACTATATATATAATGTACATGATTTAGATACAAGAATAAAGGAAGTAACTCTAAGAGAATCATCAAATGGGATTCATTTTGACATATTCACCACCGTGTACTGCATTAGTATTTTTATTATGACGAATGGTGGATCAATGAGACTCTGTAATTATTCTCATGGAATACTAAACACCACAATAAAAAAGAATCCTGCAACTGGTTTTAATGATTATTTTAAACAACTATATGGATATATAAAATTTTCCAATAATGAAATTCATTCAAAATATCATCGATTCTAGGTTAAGATAAAGGATATAATAATGACAGAATTTTGTAAATGTTATGTGAAATATTATTATATTTTTTTATCCTTTTGTTCTTATTAATTTTTCTGTTATCTTCATGTATATATTGAATATAGTCTCAAGATATTCCCTTCATTTGTTTATTTTTGTCTACATATATAATAATCTTATTTATTCCTGGAGTATGGAAGAGAATAACTATCACCTGATAATTGGGTTAAAGTCCATAAGGATGGAGTGTTTTAAAGAATTATTAAAAATTGTGAACTTTTTATATATACATTTTCATTTTTTAGTTATATAATATGAAGTGATGGTATAATGGTGGATCTATCAAAGATGGAGTATATTTATCATTGGTCCTGACCATCTATTCTTACCTAGATCCATAGCTCTTGTGGTTTGGATATATATTATCATTGTATTGTGTAAAATTTCACATGGGTTTCTCATCCCCTAACAATGTTATCATGGAAGGGATCCAGGTTCATTTGGAATACTAAATGATAAGAATATTTCAAGTAACTAAAGACAAAGTTAATTTTTGCAACTATATGTACATTACCCTATAGTAGAGATGGATTTTTAATTAGTATGTAATCATCAAATAATGGGTTTTGGTTCTTCCTCATGAAGAAGGATATGATAATAATGTTTGCCGTATGAAAATCGATATTTCAATAGAAAAATTACCTAACTAATTATTTGGATGATGCTATATTTATTTTCACATTAATGATATGGAGGATATATCATTACAATTTATGTAATTAAACATATACTGATCTTAAAGGTTCGAATATATTTTAACATGGAAAGAGTTAAATAAGATCCATAATGATGTTTTGAGATTATTACATAATATGATTTCACAATACATTACCACCTTTGGAATGTAATCATGGTAAGTGATTATTTGATAGAAAAGAATCAAACAATCTTATCTATGATGGGGATAAATATGATCAAATATATATATATATATATATATATTCAAATGATGGATTTTGAAATTAAAAATGGAATGTGATAAATATAATATTTCTCAAATAGCTGTCCAACAATCTATTCAAGTATAAATTAATGTGGTGTAGAAGGGAGATGTGGAGATTCCAAATAATATGAGAAATGATCCTATGTTAAACCTTGTTTATGATGGATTGATTAGTATAATGAATCATCTCTGTGATCCAACAGTAACCTATTTAATGAGTAGGTTCTTTGAGGAAGCTCATGTATCTGCATTCTCTATTCATCCTAGAATGTCAAAGATATATAGGGATTTAAAAGATTAATTTTTTAGGGGTGGAATAAATGGATATATAAAAGAGTTTTTTTCTCGATGCATGGTATCTCATTTAGTTAAGGATGAGGGAAACAATTATTAGGGTATGTCACAACAATTACCCATTCCAAATTGTAAATGGGAAAATAACCCCCATGGATTTTTTTTCATTGAACATCCCAAAAAACTAAATGGAATAATGATATATAGGTACTAGTCATTCACATTAAAAAGTCAGTCAAATTAAGTTCTATTATATAATTTCTCTATTTGGATGATATTTCAAGGAAATATATAATGTTTTATGTTTTATAGGAGTACCACATTCTATTTTATAATATCTAGATCTATGGTTTACGTAGATGTCCTCAAGAACTCTTCACTAAGATTTGGATTCATATTTTTTTCTATCATAGTTTATGATCCTAAGATACATAGATAGACTAAAAAATTATTTAAAACACTATAAAATATTCTATGTCCATTTTCTACTTATTTAGAAGGTGTTTGTTATCAAAATCTTCTGTTGGTTGAGCATTATTATGACAACAACATTCACACGAGCAATCAGATGAATATTTATAAATCCCTCTCTTGAAATAAGTTAATAAATTAAATGTGATCGGTTTTCATTTGGGATATAATTTTACTAGGATGTGAGATAAATTACGAAATTGTATAAAATATTTGATCCATTCAACAACATATAAAGGTAACTAAAAGTCAAAAAAATAGATATATTTATGATCATCAAAATGATTTAGATTTTAATGATTATGAGAAGGTTTTTCTAATGATTTACCCATAGATGAAGGTTACTAAATATTTAACTAATATAAATGATATAACATTTTAAATTATCTATTTTGCGATTCTTTATATAGTGTTGATGGTTTCTTTTTACATTGTGCTCCTACTAAACCTCTCTCATGTCTACAATATTTTTCTTGTATCTCTCCATAGAAAGTACATGCATGATCCTTCACATTTAATAAACTCATTGGCCATACGAATATATAATAATATTTCCTAATTATAAAAATCTACCAGTATATTGATTAATATATATAATGTTCAATATTATAATATCACACACCTTGTTAATACATTATAGTGAAGCAGCCATTTTGAGGTAGCTAATAGATAACATAAGGATATGATGAGGAAAAAGTACCCTCAGTTTTTTCAATGAAAGTGTTATAATTTTTTGGTCAAAATTCATTTTAAAAGTGTATAATATAACTCCCAAGAATTTTAGGAAATACATTTTGCAAATAAATTAATTTTTTAAAAAAAAATTTTTATAGAAAACACTGATCATTAGGGAACCACAAAATACTATAAATATTATTATTAAAACATTATCATTGTAGGACGGCCATTAAACATGGATGTATGATTAGTAATAACCAAATATTGAAAATAATTTATAAATGTTTCAAATAATTGAAATATATTCATAAGTAAGTAATTATGTTTTTTATTTCATTATATTCATTGAAAAAACGTTTTCCTATCAAAAATTTATTGCTATTTGTGAAAAAAAATTGAAATTATGTTTTTAAACATTAAGAAAATGTATTTTAAAAAAGTAACAATATATTTTTAATAAACTTTATGAAATAATTATATGCAAACTTTTTATATATTTTTTTAAAGATTCAAATTTTGTAATGAATAGATAGAAATAGAGTGTTTTTTTAAAACATCTTTTCCATTTAAATCATTCAAAAAGTTATATTTTGTTTTAAAATTTTTTTTAAAACTTAATTCATTATATTATGTTATAAATAATCCAATTTAATTTATTATAACAAAATTAATATTTAATATTGATGTTAAAGCATTTGATAATTATGTAACATTCCTCTCTGTAGATACATTATTTCATCAAATCTGTGAGTTTTATTTTAAATTATATTTTATAACATATTTTAATGGAATAATAGAAAATTAATTTCATATTTTTCATAATTCTAATTTTTTTAAATATTGAGTTCATTTTAATTTTTTGTCATAAGTAATAGAAAAAATTGTGAGAAAACTAATTTTTATGGTTATGGCTAAAATGGGGTTGTTTCCATTACATATGCATATGTTAAAATTAATACCAAAAAGATGGATATCTATTTCATAAATTGGATTTAGTTTTTTATAAATGTGGGTAAATGTTATCGAACAATTCTCATTTAAATTTTCAACTTAATGGATAAATTAACTAGGTAAAAAAAATGATAATTGATTCTGTGGGGAAAAATTGTAAAAATGAGAAAATTATGAGCCTGATGAAATTAAATGGATAAAAATGAGTATTTTTTGTGGTATAGTTATTGCTCGACCATATCATTCTTCTAGTCCATTAAATATCAAATTTTAAGAAAATTTATTGAGATTTACTTCCCATTATTTAATAGTTATGGGTATTTATAATAATGTTACTCATTATCAATTATAAAATAGGGCCTCCCACCACTTCTCAATACAAATTTAGAATTTTTCATGAAATCAAAATTTTGAATCACTACAAAAATTCAATATCCTTTTTCAAGACCTACTATTTCTTCCAAAATTCCACCCCTATAGTCCTTAATCGGTGATACAAATTAGGTTTTTCAATTTAAAGGTAATTTTCTTCACTAATATTGTTCCCTTTTTAATTCTCCTCTTACCTCATCCATGTATTTTTTAATAATTACAATATAATTAAATAATTATTTAATATATAATGTTATTTTGGATTTAAATTTTCTAAGTAATATCCAAATTAAATTCCATCAAACGAAAAAAAATCCATCGATCATTTGAATTGATGATTACCGCATCACAAACATACGTAATTTTTTCCATCACATCCTATCATAGAAGGATATAATGATAGAATTAAATTATTGTTTTCTTTCATGTGGTTTTAATGTGAAAAAATCATGATTAAATATATTAATTACAATTTATTAATATAAAATGTGTTTAATTCTGTTCAAGTATGATTTTAATAAATGGTGTTAGTGTTTACATAATAAAAAATATTTATAGGTTTGTGATTATTATGAACTAATAATACTTGTCCTAATAAAAATAAGGTCACTTATACATGAACTACTAATAAACTAAGTCAACAACAGTGAAAATAATTTTTTTTTCTAAGTATCATTCAACAAGAGCTTGATCACTGATGTATGACCCAATGATGCATGACCAACTGACGTATGCTCAACTGATTGAGTTACTTACCTGATCATAGATTTTTTCTAATTACGATCTACCGATAATAGCGCTATCGAGATAAGATATAGAATCAAACAAGATACAGATATATGAGTGACCTTCACATCACCTATCACAAAATCATTTTCCGAGAGATCATTGAACTGATGCAAGTTTGATCTACAAATAGAATGATATATCAATAGAATGATCTAACAATATAAATGATCAATTGATATAACAATCCACTGATATCATGGGACCCTAACAGTCTGAGATACCCAAAGACAAAGCCACTGATGATCTATTTCTTAAAATCTAACATACCTCTAATGGTCATATTTATGAAATTTTGTACAAATTATTATATTAATAATCATGTATATATTTTTTGGAGAACATTTAGTGATGCATGATACAAGTATGAGGTACAAGTTACCAGAGAACATAATGATAGTTTGTATAAAAGTTAATATCTTGATCAATAAGTGAAATTGTGAGAAAGAGGTGACCATGAAGAAATGTACATATTTGTTTATGCACCTTTGAGAAAAAATAATAACCTTTTTAATGTTCATACATGAATATAAAACTGACAACCAAAATTTAACAAATATATGAATAAACAAATAATAATAAAATAACATCTTCGAGTATCATGGGGAACTAAAGACAGGAGTAATAAAGGCTCTCTAGTTTCTTGTATATGTATGAAATATGACTCCAAATTCACATCTATTATTCTAAAAGATTCCAAAATCCTTATAAAACATCACAAAGGAAATTCTAAACCATATTCACATTATATTTCTCTTCTTGTGCATATTATATACATTTCATGCAGTGTGTGTTTCTCTTTATATTAAACACACACTAACTCCTATGATAATGTGTACGATACAATGATATCTTCAATAACTCATTTTTTCTATAACTTACATTCCCATGGATAATAGTGGAAAAGGACCCTATGTGGAATTAGTGTTTATTTTATATACACTCCCTCGAGAAATGTGGAAGAGATATAATGACCTGTGTAGTTTGTATACAATTTTTACCATGATCTAGGGTGTAGATCAAGTTTATTTAATATAATATACATGGTGGAAGGTGATCACCAAGTGGACAGGATTAGGTCTTGACTTTGTACTGAACATTTTTTCACTTTTTTTTGTGTTTTTTCATTATTGATATTTTCTATCTATGTAATTATTTTAAAAAAAACATAGAACTACGGATATAGTAAATCATAGATATAGTTTATATTGGAATTTATTTTTTTAGTATTATTTCAAATTGAAAAATAATAACATATATTTTTTTAATCGAGAATAAATCAATCAATGATATAACATTTGAATAATTTTTTTATAAATCCATTAATTTGGTTAATTACCATGTATTTTTTTTGAAGTTATGGGATTTTTAATAAAACATTTTTAAATAAAAATATTTATTAGAACCAAATCCCACCCTCTCATGTGTGGCCTAATACAATGAATTTTTTTTATCATAGGGTGTTTTAATGATTTATCAAAAATCATTCTCAACTATGATTTTTGTTGTGTTTTAACGACACCAAATATTATTTATGTTTAAAATTTATAATTTTTTAAAACATGTTCTACTAATTAAATATGGAAAATATAGTATATGGTACTTATAAAAATAGGACTCCCAATTTTGGTGGCACAAATTATGAGCATTGGAAAATTAAATTGAAAATGCATTTTGAATGAATGGGTTTTTAAATATGGTATTCAATTGTAGTTGAATATAATATTTCATCTAATTTTATAAACACATAAGATTATTCCACTAGTAATTCAAATAATAAAAATTCTAAAGCTATGAATTTTTTATATAACTCATTAGTGTATGTCGAATTTATTAGGATTTGTAAATGTAAAACCACACATGAAATTTGGGATACATCAGTTATTTCACATGAAGGAACAACTAGTGTTAAAGTAATGAGATTTAATTAATATATTGTTAATATTGATAACATAAAGATGAATCCTTCTGAACCCATTTCTGAAAAGTATTTTAGGTTCATTGAGATACAAAATGTGTTGGTCTATTTGGGAATGACAATAACATCCATGTAATAAGTAATGAAAATTCCCATATTCCTTCCAGGAATATGGAGAAGAACCACTGTATCAATAATAGAATCACAGTCAATCAACATTGTACATATAAAGGACCTGAAAAGTAATCTAAGGATCTATGTGAAAGTGATAAAGGTAATCATATAATAATATGATGAACCGAGGAGAAAGTATGTAAAATTCAAAACCACTGGCTCTAAAAAAAATTAAAGTGCAAGTTTAGGATGAAAGTTCCAATAATGAAGATTAATAAAGTTATATTGATGAGTTAATGGATCTGGTTTGAAGGTATTTAAAAAAATATACTAAATATTGTAGTTGTTTTTTAAATTTTAATTATAAATTGAAATATTACAATAAGGGTCATTGGAAAAAAGGATCGGAAGAGAAAATAAAATACAAATGATATAGTCTGTTATGAGTATAAAATAAAAGAACAGATAAAGGATAGATATGAAATAACAATGATGAAATGAAAATATGAAGACAATGATAGAAAGTAAAAAATTTCAATGAATCCCAGCTAGAGTGCTTCTGAGGTTAGGTCTAGGGACGTAGAATCTTTACATGATGAGAAGGTAAGGGAATCCTATATGTGTTCCATGAAAAACATTTCTAAGTTATCCATTTATTATCTTATATATAATAATTATTATTATTGAGATGAATATGATTATAATATTATGGAAAATCAATTAATTATTTAAAACTATAAAATTATTAATGATAAAGGTAATAAATTGAAAGATAAATATAAATATGTCAAGAAACTATACGATCTTGTTATTTCTGTTAAATCCATACATTCTAGTTTAGAGAATAAGAATGCATAGTTGATCAATGATAATAATTTAAAAAAATTATATAATGAGTAATTAATGAAGGACCCATATATATTCATTAATTTTAATGATACATTAGCTGTAATGAATAGAAAAAAATCCATCAAATTATAGTACTTGTATTTGTTATGAACCTCGATAATTTTTTTTAAATAATTCTGTATCCATATCTGAAAAATTAGTTTTTATGCCCAGTTCTAGAAAATTTAATACATGTTTTAGGGCACTAACATCTTCACCAATTCCATGATTTTATTTACTAAATGATTTTTATTTTTATAGTACATTACAATATTATATAGAAACCCCATTATAAAATTTTAGATCACAAAGCTAGAATTACTAATTTTACTAGACCCTAGGAAGTTTCGTTACCTAAATATTATGATTATTCATTTATTTTTATAGGAATGATATTTTAAAAAATAATATAAAATCTTATGGTATATGGAAAGTTTGTGTTCAAGACATATGATATGGTATTATTCATGATTAAATAATATTATCAAAAATGATGGTGGGCATGTCAACTTGGGTGGTAATAAAAATGGTAAATTAATTGGACCTGTTAAAATCAGTAACACTAAAAAAAATTATTTCCTAATGATCATTTTATGATGTTAATAAGTACAATTTTCATTGCATTTAATAATTTTGTGATGATGTGAATCATTTTCACTTTCAAAATGAATCCTATAATGTTTTAATTCAAAAAATGAATTAGTATTCACTAAAATTAGATATAAGAATATTTATATTGTCAATTTAGATTATTTATTTTCTCAATCATTGTATTGGTTGGGGGATTTTCACAAAGAGCCTTCACTCTGGCATAGGATATTAGGAAAAGGTAATATTCACTCCAATTGAATGATTACTAGATAATGACTAGTTAAAGATCTACCTTTGCATTATTTTCCAAATGAAAAATTATATAATCCCTCTGAAAAGGTAAAAAAACTTAAAATATAATAAAAACAATATATTGAATATTCAACTTTTCAACCTCTAGACTTGGTTCACATGTATTTGTTTTTACCATCTATAGTTACTAGTTTAAATGGAATAAATTATGTCTATTTTCTAGTATGTGACTTTTCCAGGTATACATGGACTTTATTATTAGCTCACAAGAGTAAAGAATGTTCATATAAAACTATGTATACTATAAATGTATAAAATTTATGAGGTTTTAGAAGTAAAAAAATTTAGGATTCACCATGTCTGTGAGTTTTAAAATCAAAAGTTTGAATATTTTTTCTTAAAAATGGTTATATTCGTAACTTCTCTACTCCAAGACCCCCGTCAGAATAGTTTTATAGAATGAAGGAATAGAAACTTCAATGAAATTTCCAAAACTGGGCCCAATGAATTTGACTTACCTATTTACTTTTGGGGAGTATCTATAAATATATATTTATACATAATTAATCGAGTTTTAATTATACCTATCATTAAGAAAACACTTTATAAATTTTGGATCAATAGGAAACTGACGGTTAATTAATTTATTGTTTTTAGTTGAAAAGTCATCATCCTTAATATAAAATATACTCATGATTGGTATACCTAAAAATGCAATGAAGGAATATTCCATGGTTTTTCAACCTCTAGAAAAGCCTATATGATATTCAATAAAAGAACCAAATGTGAGAATGAATTTTTAGATATCATATTTAATGAAACAAATCCATAAGAACATAAAACCATCCTAGAAAATATCAAAGATGATATATCAAGTATTGAAATAAATTGTAAAACAATTGACTCCATTGTTAAGAAGGTAACACTATCCTCAAATTTTTAAAAACTCAACACTCTAATAATAGTGAAACAGATCCTGCAGATTAAACTGGAATAACTAGCCCTTTTATAATGAACTATTTTACCCCTTAAGATCTATTCCAGAGATGTTGTAGTTGTATTCTTAAATAAGATGACATAGACTATATTATATTTTATATAATAGGTTTAAAATCAATATTTCATATCATAGCATAAGCCTCAGAAAATCATCATTGCCATCAGTTATGAATTTTACCTAATGGATATGCAAGAAGAGTTTATTTAGTCTAAATAAAATAAATTCTATGAATATTTTTATGACCTAATGACATCATAACTGTAGAAAATGAATGATTATGTAGAAATAAAGTAGATGAAGAAGGTATCATAGTAGTGAATAAGGTCAGACATGTTGTACATGGATATAACACCGAATAAGGATTTGACTATGAAGAAACCTGTGCACAAGTTTATAGAAATGAGGCCATTATAATTAATCTAGCATATAAAGAACATATTATTTTCCGACTATATCAAATGGATTTTAAAATATGCATTCATAGGTGGTTATATAGTTGAGATTATTTATGTTGAACAACCCCTGGTTTTAAAAACACACATTTTTCAAATCATGTATATGAAATAATCAAAGGTGTTGTATGGTGTAAAACAGTCTCCAAGAGTTTTGTATGATACATTCAAAAAATTTCAAATTTTATATGGTTTAAAAAATTCAATGATTATCCTACTCATTTTATGAATATAAATTTATAAATATTTCTTATTTTCTCCAATATATGTTGATGAAATTATTTGTGGATCTTCAAAAAAAAAATTTGTGTTGAATTTTATGAAAATTATGAACTTTTAATTTCAGATGAGTGTAATGGGTGATTTCAAATTTATTCATGGAAATCATACTTTTCCAAATAAGGAAGAAACTATATTGAATTAAATTATAGACACAAAATTAATTTTGAAATAGTTTTACTTTAACATTATAAAATATAGTGACACTCAAATGGGTACCACCTATAAATTCGATCTTGATGAATGTAGAAAATCAAATCATCAAACCAATTACAAAGTGGTGATTAGAAGTCCACTCTACATGACTGCTAGCCAGTATGATATAATGTTTAGTGTGTGTGTGTGTTCATATTTTTTTAGCAAACCCAAATGAATCTCATTTAGCTACTATGAAAACAATCTTCAAATACCTCATATACAATACCAACATAAGATTGTACTATCCTAGAGGACAACATTTCGATTTACTTAATTATTCTCATTTTGATTTTGTTGGATGCAATTTAGACAGAAAAAGAAACTCCAGAACATGTCATATTTTGGGCACGTCACTAGTATCACGGTGTAGTAAAAAGAAAATTTCTGGTCCATTATCTTCTTATGAATCTTAATACATAGCTTCTGGTAGCTATTGTTCTTAGATTTTGTGGTTGAAATCATTGATTAATGTATTATACATATCAACTTAGACATGTCCCTATAAAATCGGACTACACAAGTGTGATTAATATTTTTATGAATCTATTTCCTCATTATATATCAATACATATTGATGTTATACATCACTTTTTTATAGATCAATATCAAAAAAGTGATATAAATCTTATATAAAAGAAACAGAACATCAGCTTGCTCTTATTTCTACAATGATTTTATATTGTGATCAGATGAGTTACATCAGACATGGAATATGAATAATAAATTTTTTTGACCTCTCTAAGGATGTCTCACTGACATGACTCGCCAATTTGACTCACTAATGATATCTCACTGACATATCTCACTGATATGTCTCACAAACTGATATTATATTTTTAAATATAGATTTTGAAATGTTTCTGTTTTATTTGTATTAAATCATTTTAATGCTCATTTTGTATTTTATATTTTTAAATCCTTATGTGGTTAAATTTAAGGGCTAATATAATACATTTAATAGTCACTATAACACTTGGATTCTTACTCCCAAACCATTCTCTATCGAGAAGAAACCTTTATATCTTGAAATAATACCATAAAAACAATCATAATGGATCATTTCAAGCACTCCATTCATATATCAGAAGATGAGTCGAATCCATCAAATAAGAATAGTTTCCAATATATTTGGCATAATCAAGAGACCAAAGATGATCATCCCAAACCCACAATATTCTGTGTAACCCCTGATAAAGAAATTATTTCGTAGTGGTTGTTATCCAATATTTCCCTTTTGTTGAATAAAATTTAAACCCAATGGTGGTTAGAGTGGATAACTGAAAATGAAGGGCCTTATTATCTAAGGCTAGTACATGATATTTTCCATTATGGCTAGTTTCTAATGAAATAATCTAATGTGTTTTGGATAAAGGTGATAATTGAAGGAAATAGAGTGTATTTTCAACCATGTATTGGGAGTAATGATTGAAAGTACCCCAGGAGGGTGATTGTGATGACCACCTAGAAAGTGGTCCTCATAGAAGTGACCACTTAGGTTATGAGGTAGATTTGGATGATTTGACAAAAAATTTAGAGCATAGGATTCCTATTTATAGATAGCATAATGGTGAGTGTAGTCTTTTGATTAAATTCAACTTGCATTAGTTCTGTCCTAGGAAATATTATTTTTCTTCAATTAAGTATCACGATGCTTAATTGGTGTATATATTGATGAAAGATGTATTATAAATTTATTATGATACTCAGTGTTTTATATTGGTGAGATAATAAATCCCTATTTCAAAATATCTCTTTATTTCATCCCGTTGTTTTCTCTTACATGATTAAGGATAAGGTCTTTATAAATAAATGAGATGAGACAATCTCTACTGGTGATGGTTTCTATCTAAAAATACGTTTTGTTAAAGGATGAAAATCAATTATAATACTAGGAATAAGGGGTGATATGAGGATAATGATAAGATGTATAGAGATTTAAATCAGATTGAGTATCCCTCAAGGTAAAGAAACATGTCTGATCATGGTCTAGGACTAGATGAAGCGAGTTTGTATTCTATTGATGAAGAAGATGTGGCTAGGAATGGTTAGGGAATTGAGTCTCATATATATGATAGGAGTGACCATGATATTGATTAATGTCTAATGAGGATTTCATATCATCTATCAAGTCCACCAATAACTCTACCAGCTAAAAAACCTCTTATACCTGACAATGATAGTGGTGAGACAGAAGAGTTAGGAAAAGAAGAATATGAGATCTGTTCAGGGAGTGTAGAATAATCAAATGAATATTAAAAAATTGTCTTTTAAGAAGTATATGTAGATGATGAAGTTGTTGAGGGATACTATTGATGTGATAGAGAATATGTAAATGACAAAAAATATGTAGGGTGTGATGATTCAGATAGTGGATTAGACCATGGTGATGATAACCATGGCCCTCCTAGATATGTTATTGATATATAACCATAGATCATGTTTCACTTTATAATCCTTCTCATCCTACATTATGGGACCAATAACCTATTATAGAATCTGATGGGGCATTGGAATTGGTTTTTATTGAAGATATGGCTCCTGATACTCATGTTGAACAACCTATAGTTGAAGAGGGTGGTCATGATGTTCATGTTCAAGAGGATGTTTAGACTTTAAGGGATGTATCTATGACTCCATTGAGGGTGTAGTTTTATTCATGAAGAATTCCATCATTTGTGGAGGAGAGACAAGCATGAATAGACAAATTGATGTGCTAACTCTCTTGGATGATAATGCGGTACCTATATGGATGAAGGACATTGGGTATCTTACACTGGTATTATATTGTCCTAATCTAGAAGATAGAACTACTACTACTCATGTGGTTGGTTTGTAAAATATTTTGTATAACACAACCCAATATTTTATTGTCTTCAAGAAGAAGTAGTTTCTATTCTTTGATCAACACCTTTATAGACACATGATCCAATTTATAGATTCTTTAAAAGAGATAATGAGTTGATTACTGAGAGGGATGTATCTCTAGTTGAATCAATACTAATCACTCTAGTGGATTTAGATAATTCATATAACATTATGATCATTAATGACTTAACAACTTTGGTTTCTGTCACTAATAATCTAGAAATTGGGTATACAACTTCTTCAGAAAATGTTCTTAGATGACTTGAAGAAACCACTTCTGATCCACCTATGCATGATAATTCATAGACTAACCTCATGATCTAAGGAAATTGAGATCTAATATTAAAGATATATTTCAAGGTTCTTGTATACCAACTTCTCCTATTTCTCACTCTACTGATGTTATAATGGTGAAAATGTGATTAGTTAGAATATGATTGTTATCACTGACAAATAGAGTATCTCAAAATCATGAATAATTAGTGTCATATTTATGATATGGTTATGTTTTCTTTCACATGTGATGGAAAGGCTCAATAATATGTAACCAAGAACATATATATATATTTCAACATAATTTACACTAAAAACCAGTAGATGATCACTTCAAATATTCAATATATAATTTTAGGCTGCCTCTAGCAAAATTGGAATTATAAGAAAAAGTTATGATATTGGCAATGTTTACTCAAACCCTTGATATGTCCATGTAAAATAATGGTAGTTCTTAGAATACAGAGGAATATTATGATAAGGTCATTAAAGACAGCATAAATTTTATCAATCCTTACCTACACCCTCACAACAAAACTATTACTGCTCCTCTATGACCAGTCATTCTTACTTCTGAATATTATTATACAACTTTTTCAACTTTAAGTATGATTCCTAGTCAAGCTCTATGTTAGATTAAACATGTAATCAAATAGTAATTCGCGGGACCTGCCGCATTGACATGTCTCTCCTTGCTCCTAATTTCTTTACATGAGTTCATCTTCCTTCCATCACAATTGGTTCTGTGCCTTCTACCACTCCTAATCTTAACCCTTTTTCTCTTATATCCTCTACTTTTGATAAAGGAATGGATGTGATGTACTCTTTTGTGACCATGAATTATTTGGATCACTTTTGGTATGTATTTGAAATACACTTTTGATGATTTTTTATAATGTGTTTGTTATCCAATGTAAAACATGACTATTAGAATGTCATATTTGATTTAGTCTAATTATTATTTTCTTCTCTATTATTTCGTTTTTGATAATCCCAAAAATGGGGAGAACTAATATAGAATATTTTTCATGTGGAGATTCATCTTAATCATGAAGGTTAAAAGGTAACATATAATTTAAAAAGGATCATATAATTGGAATAATCCATTTACCAAGTAATGTGTACTATTTTTTCTTTTAAAATTTCATCTCAATAATATATGCAATATTGTAAAATGTTTAAAGAAATGATAATATAAAATTAATTTAATTATTTTGATATATAATGAAATTATTTATGACAATCAAAAATAGACTTATTTTGGCCTCCTCTTGTTTTAATACTCACAGATCTTGCTTAGCAATGCTAATTATTATTTATTAAGATACATTTCTCTTAATAAAGATAAAATGTTTTTGTAATATCTGGTCATGGCGTTTACATAATAAGATAAATTTATATATTTTCCATAATTATGAGATATTGACACTTGTCATATTAATATAGAAGTCACTAGTACATGAACTACCTATAAGCAAAGTCGTGGACAGAGCAACTCAGAATTTTCGTTATGTATGAGTCACTGACAGCTTGACCAAATGATGTCTGACATACTGATTCCTAACAAAAAAGTTTTTAACCATCCGATAATGTGACTAACTATCACTCATAATTTTTCTATGTATGATCTATTTACATCTGAGCTTTTGATAGCCATGTGACAAACAATTGATATACCGATAGATGAGCTACTAACGCATCACATTCGGACACATCATTTCCTGAATGTGCGGTTAACTAATTCATGATTGATCTACTGATAGAATAAAATATCAATTGTTTGATATACCAATATAAATTATCAAATGACATAATGAACTACTGAAAGTATGAGACATCGAAATTATGAGCTACTAATAGACTGAGTCACTGATGATCTGTCTCTTAAATTTGAACATACCTCTAATGGTCATATTTAGGTAATTTAGTGATTGATATTTTATTGTTGAACCCATCTATCTTTTTATTAAAAAATAATGATTTCAATAACTAATATGATGTAAAAGGTTCCATAGAAAATGTTTCCTTTTCTATATAATGAGAATATCTCAATCAATAATAGAGATGGTGAGAAAGAGGTGGCCTAGATGAAATATACATACTGGTTTATGCAACATGGAGAAAACAATAAGTGCATCCTATTTTTCACACATGAAGGTAATACTATAAAAATAAGGATATGAATCTCTGTAGCAATTACATAGATCAAATAAACATATTCAAGTCTCCCAAAGAACAGAAGACATAAGAAAAAATGAGTCTCTATTTAGATATTTGTTTCTGAAAGATGACTCTATCTCTATTTATACTATTTTCGAAGGTGTCTCAAAGATTTATAAAACATCATACATATCATAATAAACCCTATTCTCATTAAATTAACCTAACTATGCATATTATTTACATTTGTATCATTGTGTGTATCTCTATTTTATAAACACACACTGACTTATTTATTACAATAGAAGATACAAAGATACATTCACCAAATAATATTCTTATACATTACATTCCAATGAATAATAGCATATGATGTACTTTTAGGGCATGTATATTTTATTTTCTTACTTTACCATGTGAACTATGGAAGATTCTAGAGACCTTAAAAGTTTTATACTGTTGTTACCCAAATCCAAGGTGTGGATCATGTTTATTAAATATAAACTACATAGTGGTAATTAATAATCTTGTGTAGAGGATTAAGACTCACCATGTGACTAAACCACTGGGTTATTTTTACTATGTGTTATCATGTATTTTTCAGTGTCTTTGTAATTATTTTTGAAAATTTAACTCTACATTGATATTAAATCTTAAATATGATTAATATTTGTATTTGATTTTGTAGATTGATTTAAAAAGTTAAAATAATTACATATATTGTTTTAACTAATAATTAATAAATATTTTATAAAACATTTGAAGAAAAAAAAATTTATTAATAATCTAAATTGGTTATCATTATTGTATTTGTTGTGAAATTTCGGTATTTTTAAAAATTCATTTTTAGAATGAAATTTTTTTAGGAACTCAATTCACCCCCCCCCCCTCATGAGTGTCAAACTCCATAAAAAATTATATATATATATATATGTTATTTATTAAATATTTATACTTTTATAATTATAATATATCTTATGCTATCTTACCATCCAATATATTGTAAAACAACGACAATCTCTATGTGTACGTGTAGACTGCCACCTCCACAAAATCTTACGATACAAATTTATTAATATTTTGAAATGTATGGTAATAAGGACCAATTTAATTAATATAAATAATTCATAAAATATAAAAAATATCCTGTAAAGAATAGTTGATATTTACCTTTCTTTTCTTCCATTCACTATGAAAATTGTAATAGTGTTCAATAGTACCTACGACATACTGTCTCAAGGAATAATGTAATTTATTTTAGATGTCTAAAATTAATTTATTATTATGAAAACATATAAATTAAATATAATTTATATTTATATCATTTTTACAATTATTGATATCATTTAAAAAATATTAATGTAAAATAAATTAAAATACTAATCAATAAAATACCTAAATAATGCGGTATTTATTATGTAAAAATTGATTTTAACGAGGAATTGTTAATAAATGGGTATGAAAATTTCATAAGAAAAACACATATTGTATGATATATATTATTATGGTTAGTTAAAATATAAATAATAAATTTTTTTTATTATAATGGTTTATTTGGGTGTTTACCATGAAAATTTATACTTAAGAAAAGTTGTTATTATCTCAAATTATCTTCATTAGAAATATGTTATATTCAGATATTATATTATTTTATAGCTATATATAACAACCATTTTAGTTCTAATATAGTGAAATTATTTATTTCAATCATATTTTAATTTATATTTAATTTTATATTTTCATGGTGCATACAACTCAAAAGATAAGATAATCAGGAAGGTTTAATTTTACAGTATCATTATTTAGCTATATTTTTAATGCTTAACATTCTCCTTATGAAATATTAAGATCTAACAATCAAGAACATAATGATTTTATCCTCTAAATTTTTTTAGAGAATAAATTTTTTCATTTTATTTTCTTTTATATAATAAATAATTTTAAAAAATTAATGATTTTAAGGAAAAATATTGTTATCTTTCCCCTTAGAAAAAAATTCATTCAATTTTATGTATTTAAATTCTAGAAAAATTCAATATAGATTGTAATATATTGAATATATTTTTTAAATTTATTTCTAAATCTGATTATATATTAAAAAATGTTTTCTAATAAATTTGTTCAGGTTTTCAAAATTTTGTACATATTATTTTTTACCGAAAATGTGAAAGGAATCTCTATTTTAAAATATATGACATAAATGGTACATTATTAAATCATGAAAAATACATTTTTTTTTAATATTAATATATAATATTTTTAAATTATATTTATATAGATGTATTTTGAAAATTCATTGTTAAATTTTAGCTTTGAAATATTTATTTTCAAATTGAAAAGGTTATTTTCCTCAAGAAATGGTCTATGTGACTTTCTTATATGATTTTTCACCTATGATAGAATAAATTTTTTACATCATAATTACTAGGTTATTATCGAAAAATACCATACATATTCATTAAATTTAGGTTTTATGATTATGATGAAATGATATTTATGAAACACATACATTTCTTATAGGTTATGATATTATGAAATGATGAAATATTTACGAATCTCTCTTATCTTTCATGTAATATGATATGATGAAATGTTTATGAAACACAATTAATTTCATGATTTTGATATGATGTATGTTGTATGATTTTATGGGAATCTTATTTATATTTTTGATAATGTGATCATTGGGAAATATATCTCACTCCAATTAATTGGTTATAGATTGATTTCCATTGAGATTAATTGTATTGTCATTGTAATTAACCAACATCAGTAAGGGAAATTTCCCTCTTCGATATTATTGGGCGTAAAACATGACTACTAAAATAGTATGGGAATTGTACCCATTCTACTATTATAGTATTTATAATTACCCTTTAATGAAAATTAAATTATTTTATATACTTGTGTGTATGCTATAGATCCATTTTTATGACTATATTATTCTCTTATGGATCATGATATATGATTGATTTACTATTCAAGTGTTTTTAACATCCATAATTTATGAAATAACACTAGGTTATAATCATTGATATGAATTGAATGGTTTCCAAATGATAGGGTCACGTTCTCATACCCTTATTCTTAGGTTATTTATATGGGATTGTTGATATGTCCCTGGTTAATAATAAATTATCATCATAGTTTAGGCTTTGTTATGTTTTTTTCACATGTTATGTAGAAACTATTTATGTATGATTGTCCTATAATGATTCTATTTATAAAAAACTTAATGGGGGATTATTGGATTCACTTATGAACTATATTTTTATATATCAATTTTTTTCAAAGAAAATAAACATTTATAGTTCCCGTGAGTGTTTTTGTGTAGTCAAATGAATATTCATCTATTAAGATGTAATATCTATGAAAAATAATTTTAGGTATTTAGAAAAGACTTTTTAATATATCTAATTCTATTCTATATCATCCCTACACAATATTATATTGATTACTGACACACTACTTGTCACAATTTCTCATGTTTGCAAAAACCTATTGGGAAATATATAACTACATCACGCATGGGATCCTTCCAATAACTTGTTGTAAATAAATAAAATGTTTACTCAAGTATTTTTATAAAGAGATTAAATATAATTTTCCATGACTACCTATTAATATATAACAATCATTGTATTTATTCCTACGATCTTCTTATTACTCATCCTTTTAGACTATCAATATATTAAATTTTTTAGGCCTGAACATGGTAGTCCAAACCGCACGACCTGATTTAGGTTCTTTATGTGGTGTCATATACATTCCTTGATCTATGAATAATTATAACATATAAGTTAAAATAAATAAAATTTATACACTATTACACATAATTAAAAAATATATATAATATAATAAATAAATTTTCACTTAAATTCCCAAACCTTCTTTAAAACCCATTAGGGAAAAAAACAAATGATGTTAAATAGAAAATAAAGATGACTTCGGTCCCAAAATGAATTTTCAATATAGCCAATTATGGATTGAAAAATATAAAACCTAAAATAATTTTCCAATTCATGTCCAATCACATTCGTGTCTGTCAAGAATTTACCTCCAATGAACCATAACCCACGAATATCATAGGATTTTCCTTTCCTATATAATGGTAGTATATATACAAGCACAGATAGAGATGACTATACTGGGGTAAATTTGAATACTAATGAGTATCTCAACATGTTTTTCTCATATGAACATGAGATTATTATTATCAACAATGAAAATGATTCCATAGAAAAATGTAATCATATTTAAAACAAAATAGTTGATCAACATTCCATATAAAAAAATATAGGAGATGGAGTACTAAAATCTATTATTTCTCAACAATGTATCCAAATATAGTTCATAACATAATAAAAAACCATAAATAAAAAACCCAACCCAAATATATATGTGCTAAAAATAATCTACTTATATAAAATCTTTCATGGGATATTTGGGGGTTTCCTGGAATCATAAAACAAATATTAAATCATTTAATATGAATATTGAAATCATATTAAACAGATTAATTCCAGATAACGGTAATTGTTTTTTGAATGATAATATATTTATAATCATCTTATGAAATATCTTATACATCACCCCAATGTTATTTTCACATAGTAATCCAATTATACACATCATATATAAATAATTTATACATAATATAGGGTAGGGAAAGATTAGAAAGGGTGATATCAAATTCACATTATCAGTAAACATTGGAGATATCAATTTGTCATCATAATTATGAATAATACAATAGAAATGTTTTCATAAAATGATCATAACATATAATATTCTTACCCTATCAATAAAATATATTTAATAATGAATCATGGAATAATTCATTTTCATAAAAATATACATAAATTGTAAAAGTGAGAAGTCAATAATAATTTATTATCATCCCTAAGAATATATCATAAGCATATGAAAATGGATTTCATGTACTTACAAGAATGTAAAATCATTTTTTATTCATAGTTTTCTTTTATGACGTCATTTGGTATGATGTTTACTCTTCATTCATTCATTCACATAGTCAAGGATCAATCCAATGACAATCATATTGGATATATTCCCTCTTTTAACTAGGTTCAAAACCAATGCATTTTTATATCATCTCATGAGATATCAATATTAACCTAATTCATTTATGGATTATAAAAAATTGGCCCGATGATTCACTTAATAAAAACATTAAATATTTGTTCCAAAAGACCATAAAAATTCATCAGAAAAGCAATTTTTATCGGATGGAATAGAAACTAGTTTTTTAACAATTTCATCATTTCATCATCGAGATACATGTGGAAATGAAATGTTTTTTATAATGATTTCATCAAAGCATAATTAACTAATGAGATTAACATAGTTTAATATAATTATCATTAATCAATCATCAACATAGTCCATAATGATAAATTACGTGGATAGTGTTGTTATATCATATAACTAGTGGATCCTACATTTCATTAATTGAGGTTTACATAAATAAAATATATCCTTAAAATTTCATCGGATAATTTTATAAAAAATAAAGAATATATTATTTTACTTTAGTATCATTAAAAAATAAAAAATTCCAATAATTTTTAGAATAATATATTATTTGATAATAGAAAATGTAATTTTTAATAGATTTATAAAATTAATTAACAGATATGATGGTAACATAGTCTGTTCGATTGTTAAGTGTTAAAAGAAATATTCCTTTTAAAAAAATTGTATAAATAAAAAAGTACTTAATTTGGAAAATGATAATAAATTTTTATTTATAAAATGAAAAATATTATAAATAAGATTTTAATTTTAAATAAATAATCATTTAATCATAAAAAATAATATTTATGCAAACATTTTACAGAACATGGATATGGAAAAAAAACATTTACTAAACAGATACTTAATAAATTGGATGTTTCATAAAAATATTTCCACAATATTTATTAAAATTAAATAAAAATTTGATCATAATAATTTTATTCAGGAAAACATTTTAAAAACATGGACATGGATGAAATATTTTACTGACCAGAGACTGAATAAGTATGAATTTTCATAAAAACATTTCCTTGATATTTTTTTGTAAAAAAGAGTGAATGATAGTAAAAATAACTAAAATTATAGATTATAATGATTATAATAAAATATATGGCTTTATATGTAAATCAAAAATATAATTATCTTCAATATAAATGTAGCATAAAAAATTATGAAAAGAAATTATATACTAAAATAGTACCAAACCTCAACCTTTTATAGCTTCTAACATGTTCAGACAACCTATAAAATAATTAAATATTTATTATAAATAAAATTAAAAAATAATATTAATACATAAATTAATATGTACACTTAATTTATAATTATAAATAATTCTTTTTTTATCAATTCTCTATTAAAATGATTTTTCATGTGAAAACTAGTTCAATTACTATTCATGTTTCAGTTTGATGGTTCTTGTCCTTGACCCTTGGTCATGGATTCATTATATATAAAATATAAATATATAATATTTACCATATTAATAAATTATTTTTACATTTATAACCATTCATAGAAAGCAATGATGAAAATTGAATTAAATCATTCCATATAGACAGTAGTCTTTACGTACGAACTAGTGATGTTTTCATATTTTTTATGTGATGAATGAAAATTTAAATAAACATAAAATTTATATAATCATAATTATAAAATAAATATAATATATATTCATTAAATACTTAATTATTTCCAACCATTTAATGTGGAAATTAAATAAATTATCACATCATAATGTGCAGGTAGAAGCCAACAAATTCGCAGAAGCGACGTTATCATTTTCAAACAGATTTGAATGTGTTATAAAATATGTAAAACATTAAAATAATAACATATCATTATAGAATATTTTACAATTAATCCATATTTTATGGTTATAGAACTTATTTAGGATGTCTTAGAAAAACTATTGACGAAAAATAACATTAATAACCTAAAATTATTCTTTATTTACACTCATTAGAAAAGCACATTAAGGGTTTCTGGATTGTTGTATTGCAAAGAAAAATATATAAAGATCATATCTAAGTATTTTGGGAAATTATTTATGTAAAAATTGGTTGACATAAAAGGATCATATTGTTTCAATAAGACATAATAGGTGACTCCCATTTATAATTAAGGGGGGTGGGGTAGAGCTCTTGTAAATGCATAAAATGATAAAATATAAAAAATTCATATTCAAGAGAATGTGGCACTAGTGAAACACAAATACAATGATAATATAAGGTTGTGTCTAAATAAATATAATATGTTTAATATAAAAATAATTTTATATTATAATATATTTTATCTCTTTTGTTTAACCCATTACTAACCCCTTTAACTATTAAAATAGAAATGATGTTTTCCTCTCTTACTATTCCTAATGAGAAAAAATGAATTTTACCTCATTAAAAAAAATAAAAAATTATGATTAAAAATATGGTACAACATTGACTAGATTTAATTAATATAATTTTTAAAAAATAAATATTTAATAAGTGTGTAAAATATATTCAAATTGTTATTTGAAATTGATTTTTTTTATAAAACAAAATTCATTATTATACCCTGAAAGTTAAAAAACCATTAGATTAATGCTAGAATTTTTTAATGAATATATTTTTTACACATAAAAATTAAATATTTCATCAATGATGACTAAATTAATATATGAATGTTAATACACATTGTATTTAAAGAAATATGTTTTTTTAGAAAAGTTTTTTTTTATTTTTAAATGATTTTATTTTCATTTTTTACAGATATATATCCTGTCAATTTACTTTATACTTGTTTAGAATTTAAATATTTATTTCATTACATGTTTTTATTAATATCATAAAATATAATGTTAAAGAAACAAATATCACATTTTATAATAATAATTAAATTGTATATTCTATTTTTATTAAGGAAGATAATTCATTTAGGAAACATTATTTTTTATATGAAATTTATTTTAAAAAATATATATCATAAAATATAGGGGCTTTTCATTCTAACCATTTTCTGTGTTCTTTGTCAACATCAATTGTTTGGGAATTTGTTGAAGTTTGAGTTTTGGGCTGTAGATGTTTGTTTCATTGGGCATGTTGTATCCAAGAAGTGAGTAGCTATGGATTCATCGATGTTATAAGTTGTTGTGTCATTGGAGTCCCCCAAGACAGTGATAGAGGTGCGAAGCTTCCTTGGACTCACATGCTACTATAGGAGTCTCACAGTTGATTTCTCTTGAGTTGTGACTCCTCTAACAACATTTACTAGGAATAATCGGGTGTTCATATAGACTAATCAGTGTCAGATTACTTTTTTATATCTAATAGAGAAGTTGGTAAGTTCTCTGGTGCTTTTTCTTCCAGCTGAGGGGGTTCAGTTTGATATTTTCTGCGATACATCACATCAATGGTTATGTTGTGTTCTAATGCCGAAAAGATAAATTGTTTCTTATGGTTGTCAAAGTATTGTCCATATGAACATAACTATGCCACACACGATATTTAGTTAAAAACCATTGTGTTTGCTATGATGTTTTGGAGACATTACCTCATAGGTGAGTACTTTGTGGTTTTCACTGATCATAAGAGAATGAGGTATTTTTTTCTCATATCATGAGTTAAAATTGCGATAGTGTCATTGGATTGAGTTATTTCTTGAATCCAACTTCGAATTATTGTATACAACTAGAAAGGAGAATTTTTTAGCTAATGCACTTAGTTAGAAGTCACATAGAGATGAAGTGTTAGAATCTGGTGACTCTTAGAGAGTAAGGGAAGAATAGACAGCATTACATCGTGATATGGGAGAAGTTGGGGGAAGAGGTTGCCTTTTTCAGATGACTATGCAGGCATCTCTGGTGTAGAATCTAGATGATTCCCAGTTGGTGGATCTTGTGGTGGAGATCTAGAGAGACCAGGTTGTTTGTGGAGAGTCCCCTGATGGTTGGACTGAGGATGATCAACACTGGGTGTTGTATCATGAATGGATTATTGTGCCTTTGGATATGCGCTAGATGGTTCTCAAATAGTTTCATTGTTCACCTTTAGCGATGCGTCATGGAATGGCAATGATTTATCGAGCATTGGGAAGTGAGTTTTGGTGTCCTGCACCAAAGCATTCAGTTGTAGATATTGTGTCTCGATGTATGGTTTGCCAGATGGTGAAGGCTGACAACCATGTTCTTGGGGGTATTCTCCAGCCATTTGTTGTTCTTTAGTGTAAGTGTGAGGAAATCTCAATGGAATTTTTTACAAGTTTACCTAAGGATCTAGAAGGACATGATGTTATTTGGGTGGCAGTGGATTTTCTTACAATATCATCTCGTTTCAAAACTATCAAGGAGTCGAGCTAAGTAGATGTTTTATCGAGGCAGTATCTAGAGGTGGTGGTGAAACTTCATGGACTCCCAAGGAAGATCATTTCAGATTGATATGCTTCTTTTACCTCTAGGGTGTGGAGAGGTCTCCAACATGATTTTGTTTCTCAACTATGTCTTAACATAGCTTTTCATCATCAGAAAAATTTTCTGATTGAGTGGAATTTGTAGAAACATGAAGACATGTTAGGTTCTTGAGTCCTAGATTTTTGAGGTCTGTGGATGATGAACTTACCCATAGTATAGTTCTCGTACAACAATATTTTTTACTCCACCCTCAGTATGGAACCGTTTGAATCCTTGTATGGTCGGCCATTCTGTTATCCATTGTGCTGGACCGGGGTCATACTGTAACCAATTCTCTAACCAAAACTAGTGCAAAATACAACAGAGATGGTTCAGGTTATTTGATAGGGTATGAAGACAAAAAAATATTATTATAAATCATATATCGATCAAAGGAGTATACAATTAGAGTTCGATGTTGGGGATCATGTGTTTTTGAAGGTGACTCCCCATCCCTGGCTGCGACAGATTGATCATGGGAGAAAGCATTTTACCTGGTTAGTTGGGCCTTTCAAGAAGTTAACTTGTGTTTGATTTGTGGTGTATCAACTTTTCACATCCCCCATAGATTAGCTGGATACATGATGTTTTCATGTATCACAACACAGTCATTATCTTCATAATGAATCTCACATCATTGATTGGGGAGAGATCGATATTGATGATGATGCGACCTTTGAGAAGTGACTTGTGGAGATCCAAGACCACAACGATAAGGTGTTGCACGAGCATTATTTCCCAATGGTTTTTTTCTTATGGTGAGACAACAGCATGGAGAAGAGGAACTTGGAAAATGAGTCACATATACATGCTCAGTACCCCGATTGGATTGAATTTAAAATCGTTCCATGTAATGATGTCCCTATTGTAGATATAGACCTTTTATTTTTATGAGATGGATTTAATTGGTTGCATCTTATGGCTTTCTCTCTTTTGAGAGATATCATGATTGGTGGTTGTTCAGATTTTTTTCTATTAAATTTTTGGATGGTTTTAAATTTTCTAGGATGAGAATGTTTTGAGTGATATCTTATGTAATGGCCCCGACATATCTGGTCTATGCCACTACAAAAATCTGGTGTCTTGGGTGTTCCAGGAGGTCAATGGGACTTATTCCCAATAGTTTAGAAAATATTTAGTTTTGTTAATAGTTCTTCAGTAGCTTTAGGTGAAAATGTCCTCGGTATCTTTAGGGGAACAACGTCATCGATAGCCATAGGTGAACAGTGCATTGGGAGCCTTAGATGAACAGTGCATTGGTAGACATAGGTGAAAATTATCATCAGTAGCCTTAGCTTATCATTTTCATCGATAGACTTGGGTGAATATCGCATAGGTTGCATTATGTGAACAGATTCATCGGTAGCCTTAGGTGAAGAGTGTCATCGGTAGCCTTAAGTGAATAGTGTCATCATTAGTCTTAGGTGAATAGTGTCATTGGTAGACTTAGGTGAACAATGTCATTTGTAGCCTTAGGAGAAAGTTCATCGGTAGCCTTAGGTTAATAGTGTCAATGGTAGCCTTAGTTGAACAGTGCAATGGTAACCATAGTTGAATTGTTCAATAGTGAACTTATGTGAACAGTTTCATCAGTAGCCATAGGTGAACAGTGCAACATCGACCTTCTATGAACAATGTCATCAGTAGCCTTTTGTGAACAGTGAAATGGTAAGGTTCCAATATTGAGGTTCCAATGGTGACCTCTTTCCATTGAAAATTTTTGAGTTCACGAACAGTGATTCCAGAATTGTGAAGTTCCAACGGTAGCCTATATTTCCTTTTCAAAATTTTGAGTTCATGAAAAGTGTTTCCAAAATGGTGAGGTCCAATGGTATCATCTATTTTATTTTCCAAATTTGGAGTTCATTAACAGTTTTTCTAGAACAGAGAGGTTCTAACAGTTTCCTACATTTCCATTCCTAAATCTTGAGTTTATGAATAGTGTTATCAGAATGGTGAGGTTTATGAATAGTGTTTCTAGAACTGTGAGGGTTATGAACAGTGTTTCCAAAACAGTGAGGCTTGTGAATAGTGTTTCCAGAATAGTGAAGTTATTTAACTATTTTTCTAGAATGGTGAGGTTTATGTATGGTTTTTCTAGATTGGTGAGGTTTAATGTGTAACCTCTATTTCAGTATCCAAATTTTGTGTTCATGAATAATGTTTCTAGCTTTATACATTTTCACCCCATTGACATTTATGTTGAAGTAAAATGGATTTAAATCCTTATTATAAAGACTATAAGGCCGATTAAAAGCCCATAACTCCTATATTAATTTTCCTATGGCTCAGGTTCCTTTTACTTGGTCAAACCATGTGGTTTAATGCAATCCGATTTTAATGGAAAATACAGTTTATCTTAAACCTCTCATCCATTAAATATTCTAATCAGACGAGATATCATCGTCCCTAATTCTTACTCCTTGTTCTCGGGTGTGAGACACTCGAACCCTTCATTCCATCCCGTCGGAGTTTTCTAATAAAAATTTCCTCCATTGATGGGTTTCCCCCTATTTTTGGTCAAACCAAGTAGTATTGATCGATCATCGATATATGGTATGTTCTATCGCAATTATTTTGTGATCATCTCCATCCATTTCTCCTTGACATTTTATATACATCTATCACAACGTTCTTAATTGACATTTCTTGTGTGTTGACTAGTGTGGTGGTGCCTCTGTATCCTCGAGTGGATACAATTTTCAAGGGGAGAGGAGATCGTAATCTATTGTGTGGATCATTCTCATATAAAGAATGTTAAGAATGGTTTGAGGTAGGGGATTCATTTCATCTCTTTTCTTTTACGTACATCTATATAGTAAGCATGTTTTATCTGGATCACAATGGAATTTCAATAATTAATATTTTAACTGGATAAATAAATTGACATCGATCTTATGTTATTGCCTCTTGTTTTGAAAGATAGTCCGACATCTATGCTTTGTCTGTTTAACTTTTCTTTCTTGATAGAAATTGGTAAAGAACAAAAATCCAGAATTAATTTATAATCATTTGGCTAAAGATAACGAGGCATGTAAATGAATCTATCCCATCATGATGCAATTTGAGGTGAACCAAATTGGAGTAGTAATAATGTTTAATTATTTTTGAATGCTTACTAGTTTGGTTTCTGGAATTTCAAACCTATGGATAATAAATCGATTAATCAAAGATGTATTAACCATTTGGTTGTTTGATAGAGGATAATTCCATTTGGGGTTTCAATTACCATATTTCTTTTTTTGAGGGCCAAGAGAAAAATTGATATGATGTTAGTTTTGTTGCTACTTGTGTTGTGATGTGAGACTAGATAGCTATTGTTATATGTGGGGGCATGAAGGCCTAATGGTTGTGGTAGAATTAGATGCCTAGAGTGGAGAGATGCATTAGTTTATGGATGTGGTGGTTAGGGAGGACACCATCTATGATGAAACAGGTTGGAGGTGAATGTTTAGATGCTTTCTAATTCTTGGGTTTCTTATCTGCTTTACATTCCCCACATCTCAAGGGAAATTTTCTTTCATTCCCTTCTTTATAAAGGGGTGATGATGTGTGGGGAATGCCATGTTCTTTCCAGGTTTAGCTTCTTAAGGGAGGGTGGGCTTACGATCATGATATAGTTGGAAAAGATTCGACGAGTAGTTCATCTAATCACAGTGTCGATCCACCTTGTGTCTAGTAGCATATATAGATTTTCTAGAAAGCCTAGGAATATGTGAATGTAATACAATAACTATATAATTAAATAAATGATGTTAACCCATGGGATTTGATCTTGCTGGGATGCAATAATTAGGTTTCAATTTAATGGGATAATGCACTTTGGGTGTGATGCCAATGAAATATAATGTGGAAATTAATAATGGTTAATTAGTGTTTTAAAAATTAAATAACGTAATGTGAAACTAATAAAAGGGTAATAAAGTAATGAAATAAAGATATGTAAATGGTTATGTGCTTATAGGATACATAGTCTTAGAAGTGACAGCCACGAGACCAAGAGATATTAGTTATAGATGAGTCTAAGATAAGGTTATACCAAGAGTGTGGTTGGGAGCTATTGTATATTCTGTACATTTTGTGTTTCTAAAACCTACACGCCCTGTCAGTTAGGGAAACTGACACCACGGGGATTCTAAGCCCTGGGGGGTGTTTTCCCCAACATTCCGGTGGGAGGATTGATGGATGACTACCCCCTTTGGCCCTACATTCTTCTTTTGGTTGTTACATGTGCTGGTAAGAATGGTGGTAATTTATTCCCATATATGCGTGTTGAGGGTTGTAGTGGCTTGTGGTAATTCACACACACATATTCTGGATATAGTTTACTATGGACTACTATAGGTGTCACAAGTACAGGCAATTATGGCTTGATTATCCTAATATGTATATTTTTATGTCTCCATAGGTCTACATAAACTGTTTTCATGCCACTTGGAGTGTGTTGGAGATTATGCTAGTTTTTACTAGCATGGGGTTGAAGAGGCTATTTGGGCTTTGTGGTTGCTGCTTTTTTTACTTTCTTTTGTGTACTTTCTGTTTTCCCCTATTAGTTGTAGTAGTTTGGCGTGAAATTATATATGTGTACATGGGATTTCATTTATATTTCTATTTTAGTGGGATTTAGTTGGTTTCTATCTTATCTCTCTCTTCTGCATGTGTTCTATTAGAGGGTATTACCTCTGATTTCTGTGTTTACTATACCCTCAGTGCTATTTTCCAACCCGGGGCCTGTTGGAGGCGAGACTCGAGAGTCAATATCTCCCTTATCATATTTTCAGCCCATGAGGGGTACACCTTGTGAGGAGGGGGTCGTGACATATATTTTAAAATCAATATTCCCATAACCAAATGTAATTACACCTAACACTAAATAAAAACACTTATCATTCTCAAAAGAGTAATAATGAAAACAATTTCTCAAGTACAATAAGCTAAATAAAAAAAATAGAAAATACACAAAGATATGGTTAAATTGGGATTAAATAACATTTAATTTTTATTAACTAATAAAACTTCCTCATTTCTAAGGATTATGGGGAAAAATATTAAGGTCACTAAAAACATGGAATTTATATGGTTTTTACGGTGAATGATGGTATAAAAAATTCATAGTACACATGAATCCTACACCATTTAAAAAGGATCAAGGAATGTTATTTTTGTACACATGTACCGAGAAACATAATATATTAAGATATAATGATGAATGAGTCATTAATGTTAATAATAACTATCTAGTATGGATATAAATTATAGAGTATTAGCCTATGGGATATTAATTCATGTGTTCTTTACCCACACAACATTATGGCCATTGAAACATATAACATATTAAAGGATAAATCATTTAAAATTAATTATTTAAAAATAGTTAATTTCATAAATTAAATTGAATCAATATAATTCAAGATGGAATTTATTGTCAATATTTTATTTGTTTTTTATATTATTAAACATATAAAAATTGAAAACAAAAACAAATTACAGATTTCTTAAATTAAATCAAGATCCACCCAAACTCATATATTACATCATAATTTTTGTATAAGAATAATTATCACTAAATTATGAAATTATTAGAAAATTATTATGAAGAATACTTCATGTTTTTTAACACTTCCACTTTAGCATGACATAAGGTTGTACCCACTAGTTATTTAAAAAAAATATGTCAATAAAAAATGAAAATTAATAAAATACAAAAGTCAGTAAAAAATAAATTGTGGATAATAGATTCCCCATAAATTGTGTTTTGGATTTCTATAACCATGTAGTTCTGATGGTTATTCTAAATTATAAGGGGGTTTGATTTTATATGATAATAGTCACCTATCATGAAATATTCCAATGTCCATAAATATTCACAATTCATGGAGTAAAAAATGGATATAATACATTAACAAAACTCATGAGTAGATTGAAACATGTTGAATGTTTGGGAATAAATGTTAAATGGTCTCCATATTAGCTGCAGCCCCCTCCATCATGTGTCTGGATTGATTTCAGGGTAGCTAATTCCCCCACATATCCTAAAATATCTTTTTTCCTTTCCACCCACCTCTTAGGTAATTTCACTATTATCACATAGAGGTATATTTATAGGTTATGTAATTAAATAATTAATAGTCATAATACTAAATATTTATTTTTGAATAAAAAAATAATAAGATGAATTCATATATGATTTCCTAATTAAAGTGGTCCATTTATAGATTTTTTCCTACATAAATTTTTACTGTTAACTCTCAATATTTATTTTCCAATAAAATGTATTTTTTATGATGATGTTAAAATTTCGTACATAAATAATAATTTCAGTGAATGGGTTTTGATTTTTTTATAGATTTAGTAAAATGTGAGTTAAAGTTCTATTCATACAATAAATCATCAAGTTGAATGGAATATAATTAATATTACTATACCTTCAATTGTTTGATTATGATCTCTACGTATAATTGTATTTTTATATGAATGATTACAAGAATATTTGGGATATAATAATTTTCTAGTTTCTCTTCCCCCACATCAATGATATCATATGAAATTAACATTAGATCTTATTCCACTAATTCGTCATACAATTGTTAGGTTTTATATTCGCATGTTTAGAGGTGGTAAAAAAATTCTGTTAATTATTAAATATTGATTTTTTTTTCTTTACTCTATTTGACCAACAATATTGAACTATTTAATAATTTTCTAAATTAATTTAGTATTGGTTCATGTTTATCTTATTTTCATGGGGCTATGTGATTTGAATGTTGAATGATATGATATTCCATATTATAAAAACACAAAATATTATGTATACACTTGTAATTTAAAATATTGATTATATTGATATTTTTCATTACATTCACATGGGATTATGGAGTGGAAAATAATAAATTATTTTCCAACAAATGAATTTCTGAACTTCTCAGTATGTTTTTCACCTTCATTGATCTAATAATATAATTGTTTATCTATTATATATTAATTCCTAGTATGTAAAATTTATCCTATATTAGAGAAAATAATGAATGGTATAAAAAAATAATCACTATAAAATATATTTATTATTCTGGATGTGTCCTTAGGTTATATGTGTTGATCTTATAAATGGTGCTAAATTTGATGTGATAAATACCTTTTCAATGAGTTTTTATAATCAAATATAAATTTTTAGGTACCTTGTGAATATAGTTAAGGATTTGACTAGATGTTCTGTCAAAGGAAACACACATTAACACTCACTTCCCTAAACAAATTACTATTATTATTAGTTCTTTAAAATAAGTAATGGTGGTGTAACATCCCAAGTATGTAAAGAATTAAGGATTTTCATATCTATTTATATTTATGAATTAGATAGTGTTTTAGAGGCTTAAAGTGAGAATAAATCCAATATTAAGAATAGAATACAGTATTATTTTTTAAAAGAACATTTGACCAACTTTTGATGGAAAACCATTTTTAAATCAATATTTTGACAATTTTATAAGCTCTATATGTATAAATAAAATTATTCTTTAGAATTGGGACATTTAACATTACTTTGGATAAATTTTTGGTATTTTTCTCACAATGTTCATTTTTTATGAATATTGAATAATACTGCATTTTACTTCAAAACCACTTTTTAATCAAATTCAATTATATAGTTATATTATCATTTTAATTGGATTAAAAGTTTAATTAGAATATATTTTTACCATTTAATCCAATTTTGGTCATTTTAATTAATTTAACTTTGTAATTGGGAATAAAAAAGTTTTAAAATTTTGATAATATTGTTTCTAAAAACCTGCTATTTGTTTTGAAAATGATAATTATTTTTAAATTTATTAATTAAATTCCTCTGTTTGGAATTTGGTAAAATGGATTCCATATTTGGAATTATAAGGCCCAAATTATGTAGTTAAGGAACTTTTTTGGACATTCTGAATAGTAACAACGAAAACTATCTTTAATTATCGTGATTAATTAGTAATCAGGTAGTTAAGGGTAATAAAGATATAAAATAATTATATAAAATTACCCCAAAATGTTTCCTAATGCTACTAGTTGTGTCATTTCCAACCATGGTATTCCTTATTCCAAACATTGGGACCCCATGGAATCACTTTAGTTTGATAGTGACCTTTTATTATTATTATTTTTAAAGGAAAGTATAACCCAAGTATGTATTACTTATGTAAAACAATTTTAATTTTGTTTATATAAATTATATCTTAGACTATAAATATTCATTGTAAAGATATAATTATTTCCTACATCATGGTATTTTTTATAATATTTAGACATTAAATAAATAAATTAATTAATGACACCATGATGATGTAGTGATTCCCTCATTAATGAACGATTTAAATAAAATGAAAATATAATGTAAAATATAGGACTTAAACTTTTCAAAACCTATTGGATGGGTGGATTTAGAACCCATACCACCTAATACACTAAATATATCATTGTGGGACCATTATAATAGGAAAATAATTTTATAATAAACTAACATTTCTAGACTTTCCAAGAGTTCCCCTACTCTCTCTTATACAAGGCCCCCACATCTACACCCTTACCCCCACTTCTCAAGCCATTGGCTCGAACAAACTCTGCTCATTTAATCTCTCCAAATCCATCTATTCATCATAGAAGCATTACTATATGAAGAAACCTCTCCAATAAACCATTTTGGTTCAAACCAAAGGGAGTTACCCTATTTAAAGGTAATGTCTTCTCTTATGTTCTTTTGATTTATTTTTTTCTCCAACCCCATAACTCTATATATTCATATATTTTTGTAAAAAATAGTATCTTCAATATACTAGGATGTTGTTATAATAATTATTTTATTTAATCATACACACACCCCCATCTAATGGTTAAATAACATTCTGTTTCTGTGAGTGGTGAATTACTGCCTCATGAAACGATGATTGTTCAATATTCATTTAACAGCATTCATGGTGGACATGAATATGTCACTATATTTATATATGATATATATTATGTTTATGTATTTCTTATGCTTTTTTATTTTTCATTTATGGAATACCTTTATGGTTTCCATTATGGGTAAATGTGATAATTTCATTTTCGAAAGTGCAGACTACCGCCCCCTCAAGGTGATTTGACTCGTTAATGCCATATGTGGGAAGTATAAAGGATGGAGTTAACGGTATTACATATGATATAATACTGTAAATATAATATTCCTTTATATCATTAAGATTTTATTCTATTAAATACTAAATAGAAATGAAAGTAGCGTTCATGCGTACGTACGACTTACCATCTTCATGAATGGTGCATTTCATTTATTAACTCTATATGTTATGTAATATTATATATGCCTACATATACTGGATATACATGATATATATGATATATACATCATGAATATAATTTTTGAGATAATGGATATTTTACCACATGAACAACTTGTTATTATAAGAAGGTTATTTTTTACTCAAGTACCAAAGACTGACAAAACGAATGTTATTAACTTAAATGATTTCATAATGTTCTTAACATGGTAATAAGTTATATAAATGAAATAATGAACTTCAAAAAGGTTTTAAGAAAGTATAAATTAACTCTAATTTTTTATTCAGGAGATTAAAGAATGATCGAGTCAAGTCAGGCATGAGGTAAGGGACTTCATCTCAATCACCTTTCATTGAGGCACATTTCGTTTTATACACAACATTATTTTATATGGTGTATAATCCAATTTTACTTTTTCTGTTATTCAAAAATAATATTTTTTATATGGAGAGTTTTACTAAACGTAAAAAGGGAATATTTTTGTCTTATATATGCAGTGACAACGACTTCTCCGCCGCCGTGAACATTATTTGAGTTTTAGCTTCCTCTAAAAGACAAAAAAATAAAATGAAAAATGAATACCATGTTTTAATTTTGTTTTATTTTGGAATTGAAAATGGTTCTGATAATTTTTTGATTATAACAATGTGTTGTATTTATATCTTTTGATTGAAATGTGGAAATGTTATGTTCCCTTTATGCATGTTTTATGTGATACGATTATGTTATGGTTCTTGGGAATTGTTTATGAAGATGGATGGTTCAGTGATAAACTAATGGTGGATGAGCCCATGATAGCACTCCAATGAATTGGGTAACGTGATGGAGTTAAACTTTATGGTTTTTCTGAATAGATTTATGGAATATAATATGATGGGTATTACAAACGTAACCATGAGGGTTACTCCCTACGTAATAATGTTATCAATGCCTCAATTTACCTTTATGTATTTTGTTTTCAATGATTTATTTATAAATATTATGATTTCATGAGGTATGTTAAAGTGCTTATGTTTTATGAGTGAAGTATGATGTCATCGATTCTTATGTATATATGGACTAAGGTTTTTTACCCTATTTTTATATCCCTTACAGAGCTTTTTATGCTCATTCCATGTTTTTGAAATGTTTTTCACAGGTAAAGGGAACAGTACATGATGTGATGATAGTGTCGAGGAAGTGTCAAGATAGAATCCATGATTATTTTAAATATTTTCCTTTTAAGGATAAAAGTGAATATTTTATTTTATGTAACCACCTTGTTTAAATGTGGAATTAAATTCATGATTTGTGATCTAATTATCTAAAACTCTAAACCTAAAAAGATCATCAATGTGTAATCTTGTAATAACTCAAGATTATGTAATGTTTAAGGTTGGCGCCTTATAGATGGAATCAGAGGTCTGTTTAGAAAACATTATGAGTTAGAATTATATTAAATGATTATCCAAAAATATTTTTTTCTGGTCAAATTGAAATGATATTGCATTTGAAGATTACCATGCTGGTTCATCTAAGACATGTATGTTCAGAATGATTTTCGGTAGAGAAAATAGGGAAGTAGTGCTAGGAAGGAAAATAGAAGGAAATGAAATTCCATATCAATATACAAAGTTGGTTGGAATTGGAACTGATCAGTTTGTTGTAGTAATTGCACAGTTGAATCAAGTGATAAATGGTGGTGGTATTCATGCACGAGATCAGCTAGATCAACCGCAGAGGAACTTTCCAGTGGTGGAACATTTCATGAGGCAACATCCCCCATAATTTAGAGGATCATCTAACCTTGTGCTAGCTGAACGGTGGATTAAAGAACTGGAGAAGATTTTTGATTTCATGGGTTTATAGACAATCAATGGTTTAGTATTTTTGTTTACCATTTGAAGGGTGATGTAGATCAGTGGTGGTTGATGGTTGAAAATATCAGGGACGCTGATTATATTGTTGCTCTTGACTTGGATGAATTCAACGGTATGTTTTTTGAGAAATATCTACCTTAGGATTTTCGACTTAGGTTGGAAAAATAATTCATGGAATTGAGCCAAGAGGATGACTCAGTGGATGCTTATGAAGAAATGTTTACTCGATTGGAAAGATATGCTCCAAATTTTATTAGAGACCTTGATAGTAAAATCAATCATTTTCACTCATGATTAAAGCCAAAATATCGAAGGGCATTAGATTCATGGGAGTTCAAAAGTTATGAAAAGCTTGTTCGATGTGCTAAGAAGGTGGAAATGGATTTTACTGATGATCAAGTGTTCTATAACAACCAACAGAAGTGGAGACCGAGGGGGCAAGAGAAAGGGAAGAATCCTTAAAAAAGGTATTATGGTAAGAAAACTAGGTTTTCAGTTTTTGATAAATGTGGTAAAAAAGAATACTGGGGAATGTCTTTTGAATTCTATAAAGTGATACTCATGTGGTAAGATGGGACAAAAGGCTCGTGAGTGCACTGGAAAAGATAAGGGTGATGGTAAGACCAAATATGATTTACAGTTCGTGAAATTATTCAAGTGTAATGAGATGGTTCATTATGCAAATGAGTGTTTGACAAAGAGATCAAATGATTGGAAGCAGTCAGACAACAAGCTGAAAGGTGTGGTGAAACCCTTTGCAACTACTTCAGCAGATGTTGGAACATCAAATGAAGTGGTATCAGGTACTTTTTTTATCATTTAATATTATTCCAATGTGTAGTTTGATTCTGGGTCTACACATTCTTTCATCTTAGAAAAATATTCTAGTATATTGGTAATTCCATCTCATGAAATGACTCCTGAACATGTGGTAAAAACACCAGGGGGAAATGTTGAGGCAAAAATAATTTATAAGAATCTTCCAATCCTTATCCGTGGAAATAATCTACTAGAAAACATTATTGTTTTACCTCTATTAGAGTTTGATGATATCTTGGGTAAGGTTTGGCTCTCTGTTTACCATGCTATAATTGATTGTAGTTCTAAAGATGTGTATTTTCAGAAAGACATTAAGTTTGTGTACAATAATGAACTCGTACTATTGATAACATATCAAGAGGCTGAAAACCTGTAAAAGACGGAAATAAATGTTACCTTGAACATATTGTTGAAAACAAAGGAACCATTCAGATTAATGATGTGCCAGTGGTAAATGAGTATCCTGATGTTTTTCCTGATGAGTTTCCTTGAATAATACCAGACGGAGATGATGAATTTACGGTTGTCTTAGTTCCTGATGCTAATCCAATATCAAAACCCCATTATCGAGTATCTCAAATTGAACATTTAGAGTTGAAGGAGAAATTACAAGATTTATTAGATAAAGGTTCAATTCGACCTAGCACATCACCATGGAGTGCCTCTGTCTTATGTGTTAAATATAAAAATGGTTGAATGAGACTTTTCATTGATTATAGAGCCTTGAATAACATCACTGTTAAGAAAAAATATATTTTCCCCATATAGATGATTCGTTTGATCAGCTCTAGGGAGCTCAATATTTTTCAAAGATTGACCTGAGATCGGGGTACCATCAGTTGAAGCTAAAGGAAGCAGATATTCCGAAGACTAAATTTCGAACAAGATATGGCCATTATGAATTGGTAGTAATGCATTTTGGATTAACCAATGCAGGTTCTATATTCATGGACATTATGAATAGAATTTTCAATTAGTTCTTGGATATGTTTATAGTTGTTTTCATTGATGATATTTTGGTGTGTTCTAAAATTAAATAGGAACATGAAAGTCATTTAAGGGTTATTTTGAAAACCTTAAATGAAATGAAATTTTGTGGGAAATTCCGAATGTGTGAGTTTTGGTTGAAAAAAATTTATTTTCTTGGACACATTGTTTCTAAACATGGAATAACTCTTGATCCTACAAAAACAAAGGTTGTTGAAGAATAGCCAAGTCACACAAATGCAACTGAGATTCGTAGTTTTCTTGGTTTGGCAGGAAATTATTGAATGTTTGTTAAAAAAAATTCAAAGTTATCTAATCCAATGACAAAGGTAACTCGGAAGGGTGTTATGTTTTTCTAGAAAAAATAATGTGATGATTGTTTTTAGGAATTGAAAATAAGATTGGTGAATGCTTCAGTTTGGGAACTACATTCCATGAATGGTGAATTTTTTATCTACAGTGTTGCTTCATTGAAAGGAATTGGTTTCTTCCTAATGTAGAATGATCAGGTAAATGTTTATGCTTCACATCAGTTGAAAAATCATGAGGTAAATTAGCCTACAAATGATTTGGAAATAGCACTTGTGGTTTTCGGATTAGAAATATGGAGGAATCATTTGTATGGTGTATAGTTTGAAATATATACTGATCATAAATGTTTAAAGTATATATTCAATAATAATTAATTGAACATGAGACAGAGGATATGGCTATAATTAATCAAGGATTATGATTGTACAATTCATTACCATCCAGGAAAATAAAATAATGTGGTTGAATCTTTGATTCAAAAAATTAATTCTTCGTTAACCATGTTACGTTTGGAACGTGATCATTTAGTTAAGGATTTGATGAACTTTGGAATAGAACTTATTGGTACAGGATGTTCTTCTGTTTTGTTTCAGGTACAGTGAAATCTTCTCTCTCAGGCAGAATTAAGCAAGCCTAATTACAAGACAGTGAGTTGCAGAAAATGGTAGAGCTGGTTTAGAAGGGTATGTTACCTGAATTCAACATTGATAATGATTCCTTTTTGATATTTTGGAAGAGATTGTGTGTGCCTTGTTATTAATAGTTGAAAAGAGAGTTATTATGTGAAGCTCATAGTTATCCATTTTCAGTTCATCCTGGCAGTACTAATATGTATAGAGATCTTCGAGAGTATTACTGGTGGGATGAAATGAAAATAGATATTGCTGATTTTACTGTGAATTGTTTGACTTGTCAATAGGTTATAGAAAATTGGTAGTTACAAAAAGTGATGCTTCAGCCTTTACCAGTGCCAGAGTAGAAATGGGAGAATATATCCATGGACTTCATTGTGGGATTGACGAAGAAACCTCAAGGTAGTAATGAAATATGAGTTATTGTTGATTTCTTGATTAAATCTTCTCATTTCCTTGAAATAAGAGATACTTTATCCCTGGATCAACATTCTTGTTTGTATCTTAAATAGGTAGTAAGGTTACATGGAGTCCCCCTCTCTATTGTATCTTATTTTGATCATATGTTTACTTCTAACATTTGGAAAGGCCTTCAGAGGATGTTGGGTAGTGAATTAAATTTTAATACATATTTTCATCCTCAATCAGATGGGCAGTCAGAACGAACAATTTGTACTATGGGGGATATGTTACATGCTTGTTTGATGGATTATCATGGAATTTGGGACCATCATCTTTCTTTGGTTGAGTTTTCTTATAATAACAGTTTTCATTCCAGTATACAGATGGAACCATTTGAGGCATTATATTGGAAGTGTTTCCGAACTCCAACTTTTTGGGATCAAGTTGTTGAAAAATAGTTGATGGGACCAAAATTGGTAGATGAGTTGGAAAAAAAGTTCAGCTTATATAGAAACACATGAGAACAGCTCAGAGCAGGAAGAAAAGCTATGCAGACAATGGGAGGAAGGATCTCTTTTTTGAGGTAGGTGATCATGTCTTCCTCAATGTTTCACCATGGAAAAGTGTGATGCGATTTGTCATGAAAGGAAAGATGAGTCCAAGGTTCCTTGGACCATATGAAATTCTTGAGAGAGTTGGATCGGGTGCATACCGAGTGGCTTTACCTCCGAGTATGTCTCAAGTACACAATGTTTTTCATGTTTCAATGTTAAGGAAGTACATGTTAGATCTATCTCATGTTTTGATTCCAGAGGTAATTCAGTTGGAAGAGAAAATATCTTATGAGGAATAGCCAGTCCAAATTCTTGACCACAGAAATGAAATATTGTGAAATAAGGCGATTCATCAAGTAATGGTTTTGTGGAAAAAACAACATGATTTAAGAAGAAACATGAGAATCTGAAAATGCAATCAGGGATAAATACCCCCCATATTTGATAAGTAAAAAAATTGAAAGAACACAATTTTCAAAAGGGGGGATGGATATAACATCCCATGTAAGTAAAGAATAAGGTATTTTCATATCATTGTCTATTTATGAATTAGATTGTGTTTTATTGGCTTAAAATGAGAGTAATTCAAATCTTAAGCATATAATACTCTAATATTTTTTAAAAGAACGTTTTACGGCATTTTGATGGAAAACATTTTTTAAATCAAACTTTTGACAATTTTATAAGCTATATTTGTCAAAATAAACTTATTCTTTAGAATTGGGACATTGAAATTTACTTTTGATAATTTTTTGGTATTTTTTTACAATTATCATTTTTAATGAATAGTGAAAAATACTGCATTTTACATAAAACTTCTGTATAATATAATTTTATTATATGGTTTGAATATCTTCTTAATTATTTTTGAAGATAAATTAGAATATATTTTTACCATTTAATCCAATGTTGGTCATTTTAATTAAATTCACTTTCGAATTGGGCATAAACAAGTGCTAAACTTTTCGTAGATATTGTTTCTAAAATACCCGCTATTAGTTTTGACAACCTGCATTATTTTTAAATTAATTACTGGAATTTATGTGTTTGGAATTTGGTAAAATGGATTCCATATCTTGAATCAGAAGGTCTAAATTATGTAATTAAGACTCTTTTTTTGTACATTATGAATAGTAACGACAGTAATTATCTTAAATTATCATGATTAATTAGTAATCGGGTAGTTAAGTGTAATAAAATAACATCATAATAAATATAAAATCACCCCAACATGTTTCCTAATGCTACTGGTTGTGTCATGGTCGACCATGGGATTCCTTGTGCCATACCTTGGGACCCCATGGTGTAATGGCTTGGATCCGGGTATCCCACCACGTGTGCCCCAAACCCGGTTAGTCACATGACCTCAATTGCATTTCCCCAAATTCCAGAGGCTACAAACTAACAGTGACAGCCCATGTCTAATAGTTGGGAAACTATGACCTCATTAGTCAAAGTGCAACACAATGTAATAGATAAATATCATACAACAAGTGGATGTGGTAAACAATATATATAACAGAAATAGATAACTGATAATAACAAGGAAACCAGCAGTCATATAAATATGAAAATGCAGCATTTCACTATTCTATAAAACAACCAAAAGATGTTACAATGAAATACAATACAACGGAATTACAAGTACATAAAATAAAAATAGAACAGGCAGTGGAATCGCGATCAATGTTCGGTCCCATGCTCCCGTACTTCCCAGCAACAATAAAGTACCTGTATAGGGTCCCTTTCCCTTATCAACACCTATAGAAACGTAATATGTTTGGGCTGAAGACATGAACCAAACAGGGTGTGAGAAATAAATCCAAGTAGGCACCCACCAAAGGCCCATGCCCAACTGTGTGAAAATATGAAACAACAGTGTGTAGTAGTAAAATGGAATAAACTAACCAGTACTCAAAAGTAACTAACATTACCAGTTATATTGCCATTTTATTATTCATTTAATCATTCAGTAGTAAAACCACCAAAGTGAGTTTTCAATGTAAACAGTCAGTGTCCACAGAAATGCAAACCCCTACCCTCATGTAATCATAATCTTTCCCTCAGGCATTTCCCTTAGGCATAACATATATTTCCCTCATGCGTATGAAGTGTCACCCTCAGGCATAGAGTCTATTACCCACATGCACAAAATAAGTTTCCTCAGGCCGAAATAACCAATTCCCTCGGGCTAAGTAAAGAACTTCCCTCATGATATGAAAGTAATCGGGCCATGCCAAACATATAAACAAGAAATTAACAAACAATTCCCTTGAGGCAAATGTAATGCACAAAAGAAATGTGGCATACCCTCGGGTATCCTTGCCAAACGACTAATTAGAGGAACCCACCCCCGGGGAGGTACTAGATCCAAGCATCAATCCCAAACAATAGTATATTATAACATTTAAATTACCTATATAATTCTAGGTATTTAATTCCTCAAGTCCTCATCCATACAACACCCCGTTTATGGTCGCGTATCACAACTGTACACAAAAACACACAACAGTTAGAAATTAAACAACAAGCCACATACCTTTAACGCCCCTGAATGGTATACATGAACGAAGATTACAAAAAATTCCAAGGGAAATGTCGATTTGGGATAAGAAAATTCATGTTCAATCGTAAATAACTTCCCCTCAGGAAAGAATTGGTATAAACTACCCAAGGAGAGGAGAGGGCTTACCTGTACGATTCCAGGGAGATTGCCAGTGCAGAAAATGGATTCACGGTACTTGATATAGAGCTCCTTGAAGATCCGGTCATCCCTCCCGTGCGTCCCTCTGGTTATAATCTTCCTCTATGAACAGAGGAGGCTACTGCCCGTTTTAAGCAAAAAAGACAAAATACACGGCCTGTACTCTCAATTACACGGCGTGTACTTTCTATTTTTTAATTGTTCTACTGGCGACTTCTCGCCAGCGATGAAATATACATCTGTCGATATGGATACACGACGTGTATGCCTCTATACACGGCGTGTAATATCGCCCAGCTAGCCACCGCCTTACTATTTGCCTCCCGACTGGCTACACGATGTGTAAATATCTACTACATGGTGTATACTTGGTTTTTACAACCATTGTCGCTGACATGGCTTCACACAATGTGTACTCATTCCACACGGCCACAAGTATGTGGCTTGTGGAAAAGTACTTGATGTATACTTACAAAATTTAGGATTGTTCTCCATTTTACTTATTTTCTCATAAACAACTAAGGAAAAGTGAAAATAAGAAACTTGTACCTCAAAAATATGAACCGAGTTCTTACAAACATCAGCCCTTTAAGTAATTTGTCCCCAAATTTCCCTTCCAAGGGTGGTGAAGATATATCCATGAAATACTCCGACCGTTTTGCATGTATGTCGGTCTCCCGATCCCAGGTTTTTTCTTGCACTCATCCATGCTACCATAGCACCCGTACGAGAGGAATTGACCAGCCTCATAGAACCTTCGTACACTTATCAACGATACAAATCATATACTTCTCAAAGGACACATCTATTTCAAGTTCATACTAGTCAGGCTGAAACATGTGAGATGGGTTTGAATTATTTGCACACAACTGATATACATGGAATATTTCGTGCATGGATCGGTACCTTTGTGGTATCTGTAACCGATATTCAAGCAGCCTAACTCTCTCCAGAATCTCAAATGGCCCCACATACATCAGTGAAATTTTACCCTGACTTTTAATCCACATGTGTCACAACCTCAGTGAAACACGCCTGAAAAAATGATCCCCAACCACGAACTCCAAGGGTCGTCTGTGGCGATCAGCATAAGATTTCTGATGAGACTGTGTGGTAGCCATCCGCTTCTGAATCAACTGGACCTGCTCACAAGTCTCCTGCACAAGATGTGGTCCCATTAATGCTACCTCTCCTACCTCTAACCAGCACAAGGGTGATCGGCATGGCCTACCATATAAATCCTCGTAAGGTGCCATTTCAATAGTGTTTTGAAATCTATTATTATAGGAAAACTCGACTAGGGATATATGCTTCTCCCAAGAGCCCCCAATGTTTAGGATACATGCATGCAGCATGTCCTCAAACACATGTATCATAAGCTCTGACTGACCATCAGTCTAAGGGTGGTAAGTTGTGCTCAAAAACACCTATGTACCCAGTGCTCTCTGAAAACTCTGCCAGAAACGAGACATAAATTGGGTTTCCACATCTGAAACAATAGAACGAGGGACCCCACGAAGACGTACGACCTCTCAGATATACAGATTCTCGATCTCATCAACACCTAAGGTCTCCTTGATCGGGAAAAAGTGAGTTACCTTCATAAGTCTATCCACAACGACCCAGACGACATCATTACCATGAAGTGACCTCGGAAACCCAGTCACGAAGTCCATCACGACATCATCCCATTTCCACTATGGAAAAGGTAACTGTTGTAATAGTCCTCCTGGCCTCTGATGCTCTGCCTTCACTTGCTGATAGGTGTAACACCTTGTGACCAAACTAGCTACTTCTCTCTTCATACTCGGACACCAGTACAGACGTTGCATGTTACGCTACATCTTGGTAACTCTGGGATGAACTGCCCAAGATAAAGCATGGAACTCTTCTATCATCTCTTCGCGTATATTCATTGGTACCCACACCCGTCCATGGAAATTCAGTACATCATCATCACCTATCGTCCAAACAAGAGAAGGGTCAACACTGGTCCCCAACTCCTAGATAACTAGGCCTTCTGAATTAGATATCTGTCTCATCCTCACTCTATCTAGGAGGGTAGAAGTCACAGCTAATGATGAAAGATAGGTTTTCCTCTGACTGTTGTGCACCTCCAAATGCATCTCCGAGAAAAAATCCATAAGAATCCACTCACCACTGGCCTCAAAAATTTCCTATGTCAGAGTCGTCCTGCTCAGTGCATCAGCAACTGTATTACCCTTACCAAGTGTATAGGAAAGCTCATAATTGAAGGACTGAAGGTATTCGACCCACATTCGTTGTCTCAGGTTCATGTCATGCTGGGTAAAGATGTACATGAGACTTTTGAGGTCCGTGAACACCAAAAAATGTTCTCCAAAGAGATAATGTATCCGACAGCACAACGCATGAACAACTGTAGCCAACTCAAGACCATGCGTCGAGTAATTCCTCTCATGTGGCCACAACTTCCGAGACCCGTATGCAACTACTCGATCACCCTGCATCCACACAGCTCCTAGCCTAATACCTTATGCGTCACAGTAAACTGTATAGCTCTTCCCCTTCTCTGGGAGTATCTTGATCAGTGCTGATGTCAACATTCCCTTCAGCTCCTGGAAGGCTGTCTCGCAAGCTTCTGGAAAAATGAACTTCACAACCTTCTTAGTCAAAACCATCAATAGTGCTTCTATGTGGGAGAATTCCTGCATGTTGCATCTTTAGTAACCAGAAAGCCTTAATAAACTTCGTATTTCAAACACGTTTATAGGATTCTATGAGAAACTATTTCCCTCACCTTATCTGGGTCTACTGCAACTCCTTCCTCTAAGATGATATGACCCAGGAAGTGTATCTGGTCCATCCAAAAGTGGCACTTTGAGAGCTTAGCATATAGTTGATGCTCTCTCAGTGTACTCAAAATGATATCAAGATGGGTGGGATGGTCATGTCGAGTGTGAGAGTACACAAAGATATTGTCCATGAAAACTACCACAAAAGAATGAAGATAAGGATGGAACACATGATTCATCAGATCCATGAAAATTGATGGTGCGTTCATGAGTCCGAATGGCATAACTGTATACTCGTATATACCATACCTACACCTAATGCTGTGAGAGTTATATCAGATGGTCTAACACACAACTGATGATATATTGATCTCAATTAAATCATTGAGAACACTCATTCTCCATGAATTTGATCAAAAAGATCATTAATCCTTGGCAAGAGATATCAGTTCTTAACTATCAACTGGTTCAGCTTCCGATAATCTACACAGAGACTGAGGGTATTGTACACCTTCTTCGCAAAAAGGACAGGAGAACCCCATGGAGAAGTACTAGGTCGGATAAAAACCTTTTCTTGTAACTTCTCTAACTATCTCTTGAGCTCTTGCAACTCTGGAGTAGCCATCCTATAAGGAGGAGTGGACACCGGTGCAGCTCCGGGTACATGATAAATAGGGAAATCCACCTTACGCTCTGGTGGAAGACCTGAAAAGTCATCCAGGAAGACATCCATGAAATGATGAACCACGAGAGAGAGATCCTTATGACAAGTCCCCTGGTAGTCCAGATATAAGCTCGCAATATGGGCTGTGAAACCAACTAACCCAGGATGCTCTGGTCTAGCTCGACTCGCCTCAACATCCCACCCACCCTTTTATATAAACTCTCAGCCCTCTGGTGATGTGAAACACACCCTGCGACGTAATCAATTCACAAATTCCCTAAAGGGAACCAACCATTCCATCCCTATAATGACATCATAGATTGTCATCTCTATGAAATAGTGGTCCCAAAGGAAGTGACACCCAAACACCTCAAGGGGGCACTCCATGCACTAATACACACTAGTCTTTCTAGTCCCCAACAGAGTGTCTAATGATATAACATCAGAAGAAGAAGAAACATAAAGCCCAAGGCTATCCACAATGGGTACATATATAAAGCTATGCGTAGGACCCGTATAAAAAAAGTAAAGACGATGAGAAAGAAGCTACTAGAATAGTACCTCTGACAGTAAAATATCCAAGTTCCTGCTTCTACTTGGTCTGTTGCACTACATATGCCTGCCATGTGCCGCGGCCCTGTGACACAGCCTCGCTACCCTGAGTTGTCCCGCCCTGCTGCCTCTGAGATCCAAGTGTCTGGCTACCATGGCCACTACCAGCATCCCTGCCTGCACGCCCTGACGTATTCCAGTTTCCCGACTGGTAAGAAGCTGTTGGTCCTGCTCCCGCACGTGGAGTCTGCACATAACCCCTCTCACTAGGCACTGGTAGAAACACCCTTCAAAAGCGTTGCATATGACCCATCATGCCTCAATCTCGGCACTCCACTAGGTATCATGGACATTGAGGTTCTTGTGACACTACATAACACACTGGTAGCACATGACCTGGACACATGAAACTTTCTTCTGGCTGGTACTACCACTGTGAGAAAAGTCCGTCCGTCTCTTCCTCTTACTAGTAGAAATAGTACCACAAACTGGTGTTGAACTACCCTGGCCCACACCACTAGCTTCCCGCAGGTTCCTCTCTATAATCAGCACCTCGTTTACAATATCATGTTCTGAAGGCAACCTAAAAACATTCACCAGTGCTCATATGTCATATCGATGACCATCCTCAAAGAATCTGGCTCTCAGCATCTCATTTCCCACCTGAACGGAAGAAAAACGCTGAAGCTCGCTAAAACGAGTAGAATAATCCATCACTGACATAGAGCCCTACTACATATTCATAAACTCCCGAGCTCTATTTTCCCCCATCATCTCTGGGAAGAAGAATTCATAGAATGCTATCTAGAAAACTTCCCACGCCATGTCTCTGTGATGCTCTGACTGGGTGGTAGCCTCCCACCACCTCTTGGTAGAATCACGCAGCATATAAGTCGCGAGTTTGACACTCCTCCCTGGAGGTGTCTCTAGGTGCTTGAAAATACTCTTCCTAGACCCTAGCAATGACTCTGCAGCCTGTGGTCCTTCATCCCTAAAAACGTAGGCGGATCATGCTACTGGAAGATACGAGTTAGCTCTGCCATAGACGTGGTAGCCAGTGGGGCTCCCTTAAAGGACTACATGAACCGCATAAAGCCTTCATAGAACTGCGCCTCCGTACCTGTGTCTAGTATTACGATTAATGCAACATCTGGCTCCTCTATAGGATCAACTAGTAGCCCATGGCCCAACATCTATGGATTATACTCGTTGTCTCTCTCCTTGAAAACAATGTGTGGTCTCTTTGTGGAATGATTCTACAAGGTCAAACACACACCTTAGATCAAGATTATCACAGTCTGAAAACAAAGGAACCAAAAGGGGAATGGGAGGAATAAGGCACATAAAATTGCACAATAAGACTATACGGCTTGTATACTGACTCCACAGCGTGTACATATCTTTTCTTCCCCTTCCTGGGTCCTTCTACATGGCCATTCCACATGGATCCCATTAAACAAAACTACACAGTGTTTATATAACCAACACGGCATGTGTGGTGTAATTTTCCCACTTCCTGTGTCGTTTGTGACACGGCCGACTACTCGGCTTGATGCTACACGGTGTGTTACACCTGCACACGGCATGTACACCACTCCGTCTTCCCATCCACACAGCTAAGTCCACACAGTTTGTCATTGGACAAGACTACACGGTATGTCCCATAGGTACACGTTGTGTACTAGACGAGCTTCGATGACCCATGTTTTTAGTTACATGGCCGGATACACGGATCACACTACATGGCGTGTTCCATATACACATGGCGTGAACACGAAAGGATTAAACCAACACGTATTGTTAGTTACACAGCCAGATCCAAGGTTATACTACATTGTGTGTTCCATAGTGGACACGTCATGCATATATTAAGGTCTCCCCCATCCGTGTTGTTAGTTACACAGGCGAACTCTAGGTCAACAATACACAATGTGTACTTACAGTACACGGCGTGTTATCCCAAAGAACATCACATTCCCCGTGTCCTCACCCACACGGTCAATGGCATGGGAAGATACTACAAGGCGTGTACTTAGGGAACACATCATGTACTCAAAAAGTTATATTTTCTTCCCGAATAGAAGGACATATAAGGCGTGTTTAAGGTACTACATGGCGTGTATACTGGGTTTCCGGGCAATATGCCTCCAAAACTTCTATGGAACCTAGAAAATATAGAAAAACAACACCTAAGTGCCAAATTCCAAACCATGAGGGCCCATACATCCCACAAATCGAAGATTTGCATCTTATATGTGTTATAACTGAAAAAACAGCCAATGATCCACCAGATTTTGATCAATGAGGGCCCATACTCCCCAAAAACCAATGTTAGGCATCCATTCTCTAAACAGATTCACATAATAATACCCTATCAAACAGCAATTATCAATCAAAGAAGTTATCACAACAATATGCTTTTACTAACACAACATCTATCACAGCAACATGCAGTTTCAAATGCACCTACATGGCATGGAAACTATGCATGGCATGTGATTTAAACCATGTTCATAAATGATGCATGAGATGGAATACCCTCATCTCATCGGGTTGCAACTAAATAGAACACATATATAAAATATAAACTACACAGTAAAAGTGCATCACCCTTCGGTGAAAATCAATTAATCTGTAAAATTGAAGAATAAGAAAAATTGAAACACTAGGTCAATTAGATTTTCCATTTACGTGGGTTAGCTACACCCAAGAACAACTTATTACCAACTACCATTCTTATCATATCCCTGACTAAGGATCCAAATAGTAAGTCAATGAAAATAACCCCTCTGATGCCACATTTTGACGTCCCGGATCCAGGTACCACTCCATGGGTGCCCAGAACCCGATTGGGCACATGACCTCAAGCAAATTTCACAAATCTCCAAAGGATGCTGACTAGCAGCGAGGCCCCAGGTCTAATAGTGGGGAAACTATGCCCTCATTTGTCAAATTGAAACGTAGTGGAATAGATAAGTAGCATACAACAAGCGGAAGTAGTAAACAATATATATAACAAAAATGGATAACTGATAATAACATGGAAACCAGCAGTCATATATAAATGAAAATGCAGCATGTCACTATTCTATAAAATAGCCAAAACATGTTACACTGCAATACAATACAACTTATGTACAAGTATAGAAAATAAAAACAGAATAGCTAGTGACATCACGGGCCAAGCTCGGTCCCATGATCCCATACTTTCCAGCAACAATCAAGTACCTGTATAGGGCCCCTTTCCCTTATCCACGCCTACAGAAACGTAATCTATTTAGGCTGAAGACATGACCCAAACAGGGTGTGAGAAATAAATCCCAGTAGGCACCCACCAAAGGCCCATGCCCAACTGTGTGAAAATATGCAACAACAGTGTGCAGTAGTAAAATGCAATAAACTAAGTATTACCAAAAAGTAACTATCATTAATAGTTATATTGCCATTTTATTATTCATCTAATCATTCAGTAGGAAAACCACCACAGTGAATTTTCTATGTAAATAATCAGTGTCCTCAGACCCGCATACCCTTAACCATAGGTAATCAAAATAATGCCGTCAAGCATTTCCCTCAGGCATAATAGATATTTCCCTCAGGCGTATGAAGTATCACCCTCAGGCACAGAGTCTATTGCCCATAGGCACGAAAGAAGTTTCCTCTGGCCGAAATAACCAATTCCCTCAATGTAATGGTAACACTACCCTCAAGCTAAGTAAAGCACTAACCTCTGGATAAGCCAGTAATCGGGCTATGCCCAACATATAAAAAAGAAATACACATACAATTCCTTTCAAGGAAAAATTAATGCGTAAAATAAATGTGGCATACCCTCGGGTATCCTGGCCAAATGGCTAAATAGAGGAACGCACCCCTGGGGTGGTCCTGGATCCAAGCAGTGATCCCAAAAAATAGATTATTATAACATTTAAATTACATAAACAATTTTAAGTATTTAATTCAACAAGGCCTTATCCATAAGACACCGCATTCATGGGCACATATCACAATGGTACACAAAAATGCACATCAGTTGGAAATTAAACACCAAGCCACCTGCCTTTAATGCCCCTGAATGGTATACGCAAACAATGATTCTAGAAACACCAAAGAACGACATAGATCTGGGATAATAAAATTCCCATTCAATCATAAATAACTTTCCCTCGTTAAATAATTGGTAAGAACTATCCAAAGAGAGGAGAGGGATTACCTGTACGGTTCTAGGGAGATTGACGGTGCTGAAAACAGAATCATGGAACTCGATCTGAATCTCCTCGAAGATTCGGCCATCCCTCTCAATCCTCCCTCCGGTTCTAAGATTCCTCTGCGAACAGAGGTGGATACTTCCCATTTTATGTGAAAAAAACCAAATAAACCGCATGTACTCTCAAGTACATGTCATGTACTTTCCATTTATTAACTGTTCCGCTGGAGGCTTTATTCCAGCGTGGCACTTTTCATCTATCTACATGGGTACACGGTGTGTATGGCACTATACACGGTGTGTACTGTCGCCCAGCTGGCCACTGCCTTACTATTTGCCTACCGACTGACTACACGGTATGTAAATATCTATTACACGGCATTTACTATGTTTTTAAACCTTTCATCGTCGGGATGGCTACACACCATGTGTACTCATTCCACAATTCCACAAGTACATGGCGTGTGGAAAAGTACACGGCGTGTACTTCCAAAATTTAGGATTGTTCCCCATTTTCCTTATTTTCTCAAATACACCTAAGGAAAAGTGAAAATATGAAAATCGTACCTCAAAAATAAGAACCGGGTTCTTACACATGGAATCACTTTAGTGTGATAATGACCTTTTATTATTATTATTTTTAAATGAAAGTATAACCACTGTATGTATCAACCATGTAAAAAACAATTAGTTTTGTTTATATAAATGACCTCATAGACTATAAATAGTCATTGGATAGGTAAATATTTCCTACATCATGGTATTTTTTTAGAATTTTTAGACATTAAATAAATAAATGTATTTATGAAAACAGGATGGGGTAGTGATTGCCTCATTAATGAATGATTCAAATAAAATGAAAATATAATGTAAAATTTAAGACATAAACTTGTAAAAAACCTATTTTATGGGTGTATTTATAACCCTTATCACCTTATCCTTTAAACATATCATTGTGGGACCTTTAATATCTGAAAATCATTTTTTAATAAAGTAATATATATAGACTTTCCAAGTGTTCCCCTTCTCCCTCTTATAAAAGGCCCCCACCTCTACCCCCCTTACCCACACTTCTCAAGATATTGGCTCAGCCAAAATCTACTCATTTTATCTCTCCACATCCCTTTCTTAATCATAAAAGCCTTACCTTAGGAATAAATCTCTTTAAGAAGCCCTTTTCGTTCAAACCAATAGGAGTTACCCGATTTAAAGGTAATGTCTTCTTCTATGATCTTTTGTTTTATTTTTCTTCTCTAACAACCCTAAACTCTATTTATTCCTATATTTTGCAATAACACCAGTATCTTCAATATACTTGGATGTTTTTTATGAAAATTATTTGATTAACACTTACACACACCGATGTCTAATGGGTAAAGAACATACTATTTCTGTGAGTGGCGAAGTACTGCCTCATGAAACAATGATTGTTAAATCTTATTTTAACACCTTTCATGGTGGCCATTAAGATTTCACTATATTTATATATGATTTATATTTTTTTATGTTTTACTTATGATTCTATATTTCTCATTTATGGAATACCTTTATGGTTTCCATTATGGGTAAATGTGATAATTTCATTTTAGGAAGTGCGGACTACCGCCTCATCAAAGTGATTTGACTCGTTAATGCCCTATGTGGGACATATAAAGGATGGAGTTAATGGTATTGCATATGATATCATAATTGAATTATAATATTCCTTTATATAATTAATATTTCATTCCATTAAATATGAAATAGAAATGAATGTATTGTTCTTGCGTACGTACATCTTACCGTCTCCATGAACGGTGCATTTCATTTATTACCTCTAATGTTTATGTAATATTATAAATGCATGTATATACTGGAAATATATGATATATATGATATCTAAATCATTAATATAATTTTGGAGATAATGGATATTTTACCACATGAACAACTTGTGATTATATGAATGTTATTTTTTACTGAAGTACCAAAGACTTAAAAAATGACCGTTATTAACATAAATAATTACATAATGTTCATAAAATAGTGATAAAAGATATATATGGAATAATGAACTTGAAAAAGTTTTTTAAGAAAGTATAAATTAACTCATGTTTATTATTCAGGAGATTAAAGAACGATTGAGTCAAGTCGAGCACGAGGTAAGGGACTTCATCCCAATCTCCTTTCATTGTGGCATATTTTGTTTTATACAAAACGTTCATTTATACGGTGTATAAACCCCTTTGACATTTACTGTTATTCAAAGGGAATAATTTTTATAGGATGTTTCTTACTAAATGACAAAAGGTAATGTTTTTGTCTTACGTATGCCGCAACCACAACTTCTCCACCGTCGTGACCATTATTTGTGTTTCAGCTTCCTCTACAAGCCATAAATTTTTTTTAAATGAAAAATAAATACCACGTTTTAATTTTCATTTATTTTTTTAATGAATTTTTTTTGATAATTTTTTGATTATATCAATGTATTGTATTGATATCTTGTGATTGAAATGTGGAATGTTATGTTTCCTTTATGCATGTCTTATGTGATGGGTATTCCAAACGTAACCATGAGGGTTACTCCCTACGTAAGAATGTTATGAATACCTCAAGTTACCTTTATGTCTTATGTTTTCTATGATTTATTCATAAATCTTATTATTTCCTGAGGTATTTTATTGTTATTAAGTTTTATGAGTGAAGTATGATGTCAATGATTCTTATGTATACATGGACTAAGGTTTTCTTTCTGTATTTTTATATCCCATACTGAGGTTTTTTTGTTCATCCCATGTTTTTGAAATGTTTTTCATAGGTCAAGGGAATTGTACATGATGTGATGATAGTGTCGAGGAAGTCTCAGGAAGGAATCCATGTTTTATTTTAAATATGTTTCCTTTTATTAGAAATGTGATTATTGTCATTTATGTAACCACCTTGTTTAAATGTGAAATGCAATGCATGATTTATGATCTAATTCCCTAAAAATCTAATCCTGAAAAGATCCTCAATGTGTATTCTTGAAATAAATCAAGATTAAGTAATGTTTAAGGCTGAGGCCTTATAGGTGGAGATAATAGTGGATATTTTGATTACAAAAACGAGAACATGAGAATAGATAATGAAACAAGAATATGTTAAATGGGAACTATTATTATGTTAACATGGAATCCTAAATTTTTATCTTTATGTACATAAATCGATCTCAATAAATCATTATCAATCATTAATTAATTACCATTATTTAAGTCATATGAATTATTGTAACAATACAATATTTTAAAAAAATGGTGTAAAATCAATACAATTTATGACACGCAACATAAAAAATATACGAGGATATAAAACCTTAAGGAGTTATGATTTTGTTTTGAAATAAATTCAATCACTTATTTGGCTCTCAATGCACGCAAGACTAGTTTTGAATGAAAGAAGATACATTATTAAAATTTAATTATTTATTCATGGCCATTATAACCTAGATGATATGTTGTTAGAGTGAATAGTAATAATAAATCCATGAAATTATATCATTTTAAAATGATTAAATTTATTTTATGGATATTTTTTTATTAAAACTAAAATAATAAACATTGGAATTAAAAAAATAATGTATTCCAATAAACTATTTTTCAAAAAAATATTTATTCATTATTTTATCACATGATTTTAAATTAATTTTTTCCAATTTTATAAAATTCTATTTGAAATATGAACATCATTTTTCAAATATAAATGAATAAATTAACAATAGAATAAATTATTTAAAATTTTATAAATGTATATACTTTTGATGAATAGTAAACTATACTGAATTTTATTACAAATATCCTTTTAATTTCAATTATTTAAACATTTAATATATATTTTAAATTGGTTATGTACTTAATATAATTTAATTAAATTATAATTTCACTAAATTAGTATATTGTAATCAATTTTATATTGAGGTTTTATGTTAAACTATTGTATACTTATGATAATTTTCTCTTTGTATAACCTCTTTTTCATCACTTATAAGGTTTAGATATAAATCAAATTCATCTACGTATATAAATTAAATTTTTAAAAATGGATTTTATATTTGGAATAATAAACATTCATAATATATAATAATTTCATATAAATTAGTAATCATAATAAATATTCATAATAGTAATAATTAATTTTGTGGTTAAGGTAAAAAATAGGTTTACCAGGGGTTAAACAATGATGATATTGTTTACAATAAAGTAAAACTTTCCCAATCACCCATTGTCAACCATATTTCATACTTATCACCTCTATGGGCCATGAATGAACAGTTTTTGATTCTTTTGAAAGAGTAAAAACATGCCTATCACATTATCTTCTAAAAACAACCATGTGTTTCTTCTCCACCTATTATAAAAGTGAACCACCTATCCTTCCATCCTTACACTTCAGAAACCATTTGGTTTGACCAATAACCACCCAAATCCCTTGTAACACAAGAGACTTTTACGTTATATAAATCATCAAAGGAATCTTTTTCTACACACAGCACTTTCTTGGCTTGCTTTACACGAAATCACAACCTTCCTTGATAGCTTGCGTCGTACGCAATAACGAGTTTCACTAAACAATGATATGCTAATAATATATTATTAAAAACTAGCCGTTATGAATAGTAAAAACCACCTTTTAAAATATTATAAATTTTATTTTTCAAAATGGACTTCATTTTTGGATTCGTAATATCGAAATTATCCTAGGGTGAAATTTTGGTATTTTTCTGAAAACATTCATTTTTGATGAATAGTGAAACCACTAAGTGGTAGTTAAAAAAACTGAATTTTTCATAAAACAAAATTTTACCGCTTCTGTTAGTGGAATTTCAAAAATCCTAGAGACATGGTTAATATCAAGGACTAAAATGTGGTTCAATGAGACGAAAATAATTTTTGTTGAATAGTAACTTTTTACTTTTTTTTACCATGGTTAAAAGTGAATAGGGTAATTAAGGGTAAAAAATAATATTATTATTACCCTAACACATCTCCTAATTCTACTGGACAAGTTTATTTATACCAAAAACAACCTTAGGAATAAAATATGACCAGTTAGGCCCACTTGGATTAGATTAGGACATTTGTTATTAATTTATTTAAAGAAGGGTTAAAATAGTTAAAATCAATGTTTAATAATTAAATCATTTTTAATATGGGGTTATACATAAGATAAATTCGACTATAAATATTTATTATAAATATAAAAGGTTTTAATACATAATGGTATTTTATTTTTAATTATTAGACATTAGATAATTTAATTTATTTATGACAAAACGATGATGCAGTAATTATCTTATTAATGAAATATTGACATAATTATTGTTATAAATACCCAAATAAATATAATTTGACACTTTTCATGAATTAAACTAATTTTATAGGTCCATATGACATGTTAGTATTTATTTAATTAACTTTTTTTGAACTTATAATTATGTTATGATTTTCACAAAAATCAATTACTAAATAGTGTCAAAATTGATATAAAATAGGTTTTAAAACAAATATTATATTATTAATTTTTATTTTATTCCTAAAAATATAAGGTTCGGCAAAATGACTTATATAAGGTTATATATATTAATAATAAACAACTTGGGGTTCTTTTTTCTTGATATAGTATGTTTATTAACCTTATAGTATAAGAACACAAGAAGACACGGTAAAAGTAAAATTATTTAACTTAATGTTAAATCTAAATGATAAGGTTAAAATAGGAACCTAAACATTCCTAAATTATATTGGATGAGAGTATTGAGACCCATCCCCACCTTATCCTAGAAATAAATCAATTTGGAGCTATTTAAAACCGAACATGACTTTATAATAAAATAATATGTTTTGTTATTCCAAAGGTGCCCCTCTCCTCGCTTATAAAAGGGCACCAACCCCCTCTCTTCCCCACACCACTTTTAGCCTTCAAACTCGCCCAAACCCTGCCACTTTCTCCTATCCACTTCCCTAGAGACATCATAGAGGTCCTGGTCTTCTTAAAAGACCAATTTTAGTGCCCTAAAAGAAGGTCTCAAAGAAGCACTTCAAAAAAGAGGTAATGTCCGTTACCGATTCATTCATCTTTTTTTCTTCTTCCACTTCTTCTTCACTAGTTGTTTCATTATGAAGTAATAACATAAGTATCACTCATATACTGATATGTTATTATAAGTTTGAAACAACCCTATTTCACCATCTATCCATCCTACGGAAAAAGAAATCACCGCACGTGCGTACGTACGAAATACTGTCTCCACATCGTGGTGTAATCTATTTTCCACCACCACCATACTTGTATGGGTATAATGGTGTAAATAATGACTATATATGACTATTATAAAGTGATATTTACTCTGAAATAGTATACATACACTCCAAAACAATTCCACGATCATAGGAACGATATCATCACTCGTGCGTAGGTACGGAATACCGTCTCCACGATGTGATGCGACTCGTTCTACATGATCTTCATTGCATAATGATTATATAAAAGAATTCAATGAATTAATATGATATATGTTACACTAATAACATTCTTGAAATGACGTATCTATAACCTAAAGAGAAGAATAATAATTTATTCAACAAAACACGCATAAGAACAAAAAGTTATAAACACCCGAATAACAAGTAGCAATGAAATATTACTACCATGAAGCTTAGAATATGACCATATATGATATCATAACAATAATTATGATTCTGAAATAATTAAATAACATTATTTAAATCATTATACAGGATTTTCAAACACTTACAAAGCAAATCGGACTTAAGGTAAGGGAAATATCACAATCTCATTTTTATCCGAGATTGTTTATACTTTGGCATTTACTGGGGTGTATTTTATCATCCACATCCTTGTTTCCTCAATATGTAATATTATTTCCATTCACCTACAATTGTTTAAATCCTATTTTAACATTCGGTGAGTTTTAAGTAAAAGATATGAAAGCAATCTTTTGTCGTTTTTCGTACGATGTACTTTTTGACTTTTCCGAAAAAAGTACGAGAAGAATTTTTTTTTACTTATATGGAAAGAATGGATTTTTAAAACATTATTTCCAAGAAGCTTCCATTACAAGTTTTCAAGTTTATTTTTAATCAACTTCATTAGTTAAAAATTGTATGACATGTTAAGAAAGGAAAAGTGTTTTTGAAGTATAAAGGATATTTTTCTCAAGAATGCAGTTCAAGTGTTTTATCAAAATTATTTTCCATCTAAGATAATATAGGGTTCTGTTTCTATCCCTATTATTATATTTACATGATTATGTTGTGATGGAAATATTTTTATGAATTCTTTTATCTTATATGAATTGTTTTATGATGTCATGATGTTTAAGATTCCCATTTTTATTACATGGGTTATGCAATGATGTATGATTAATGTTTCTGTGGAACACATAATAATGGTATCATTATGAGATGGGTGGGACCTATATCTCCCTCCAATGCATTGGGTAAAGATTTTATATCTCATGAGATAGACATTGCTGGAATGGTAGGTTATACCGGTTTAGTGAAATAGGACTGAAATGAGGAGTGAACTCTGTTCGGAAATGGACTTTGTCCACTAAGATAGTCTTGGAAATGAGTCTTGACTAATAAGAAATGATTCTCTATTATTATGTGTGTATTCCACAAAGTTTCATGTTATAAGTTATGATTATTGGGATTACATTTCACTACTATGATTTATCCCATGTTATGAGATTATGATCTCTTTTGCAGGTTAAGATTTTCAAAAGTTATGTGCTTATGTATATGATGTGATGGATATTTATTTTGTTTACCCTTACTGAGCATTTGAGCTCATCCTTTTTTATGTTTTATTTCCCCAGGTCAGGAAGAAGGTTATTAGGTAGAATATTCCAAAAAGGGACTCTAGATATGATGCAATAAATGGGTGGCAAAGTAGATGCTTTATGAACCAGTTGTTTATGCTTTACAGTTTATAAAGACACTATATCTATACGGTCCTATCATGGTTTTGTTATATGTTGTAATAAGTGTGCTTGAATTTTGAAGTAATAAAAATGTATGTAAAGTATGGGTCGTTATAGTTGGTATCAAAGTAAATGTATAGTCATCCTTTGGTAACTAGGATGTGAAAGCCTTAGTAAGAACCATAAGGATATGTCTAAGCATAGAACAAAATCATAGTGTTTTATAAATGGCCATGAATAACCTAGGATAAGACCTTAAGTGTGAAATTTTATTCTCGATTTTGTGGTGTTCCTATTATAATTAGTGTTGCTCACACTATTCTTCTTGGTTTTAGTCAATTGCTGGAACCCGAAGGAACCGTGTTAATGTGGAATGCGACGGGCAATGCAATTATTGTCCCCCTGAGAAACCAAACGTTATGGGAGATGGAATGAAAAATATTGTAGCCATGCTCACACAACTTTCTCAAGCTATGAATCATGCAGGACTTCCAAACGAGCAAAGGAAGGAGCATCATTCTGTTGAATCCTTCATGTGGCAGCGTCCACCTTCATTCAGCGGGTCTACTGATCCATTAGTTGCTGAACAAAGGATTAGTACTACTGAAAAGATATTTTCAGTTCTTCAATGTTTTGAACATGATAAAGTCATCTTAGCAGTGTATTGTTTGGAAGGTGTTGCTGATCAATGGTGGAATCTTATTAAGAATATGAGGCAAAGGGAAGAAATTGATTCCATGGAATGGGACGATTTCAAGAACTTATTTTTCAATAACTACTTCCCTCATATTCTCCGAACAAAGATGGAGAAAGAGTTTCTTCAACTGAAGAAAAAGGATGATGAATCTGTTGGTACCTATGAAGAAAATTTTACAAGACTTGCAAGGTACGCTTCTGGTATTATTATCCAACCTGAGAGTAAGATCGATCAATTCTTTAGTGTCTAAAAACCAAGTCATCGAAGGTCCTTAGCCATAAGGGACTTCAATAGCTATGAGGAAATCGTTCGATGTGCTCTCAATGTTGAGATGGAGATTGGAGTAACCCATCAGTCATATGGATTTGATAAGAAGAGGAAAATGGAATTCAAAGGAAAATCTAAAGAGCACAATGAAAAGAATATGAGATTTCCCTTATGCTCAAAGTTTGGAATGAAACATGAATGGAGTTTTCTTAAAGGGACAAGTAAATTTTTCAAATGTGGAAAATAAGGTCATCGGGCAATTGAATGCCACGATGATCGGAAGGAGATGTCTAATGATGAAAACAAAGGAAGGGATACACAGAATGAACCTACAACACATCAATGTTTCAAGTGCAAGGATATGGGACATTATGCCAATATATGAACTAATCCAAGGGTTGATGATGATGGTCGATGTCAACAAACTCTTAAGGCTAAAGACAAAGGAAAGTCACATTCAATTTCTATCAGCGATGTGGAGTACGATAACTATGTGGTGAAAGGTACACTTACCATCCACTCTAAAGTAGAAAATGTTTTATTTGATTCTAGATCCACCCACTCCTTTATTTCTGAAAAAGTTTCTAAGGATATCACCATATTACCTAAACAATTAGATGTTGAGTTATGTGTGAGAACCCCTAATGGCACAACAGTCGCATAAAATGTTTATAATTCTTCTCCGATTAATGTTTGTGGGAAAGTGCTTCTTGAAAATCTTGTGATCCTTCCTATAGTGGAATTTGATGTGATTCTTGGCATGGATTGGATTTCTCTACATGGATCTCATATCAATTTCCAATGAAGGGAAGTCACATTTCATATTCCAGATCAAGCTATGATCGTCTATCAATGCAAGGATGAACATAACCTTCAAGTGGAAATTCCTTCCATATTATGGGTCTTGATTCCACTAAATGAATGTTATTTATCTCAAATGGATGGTGAGAAACTCACGATTAAGAATATGCCCATTGTATGGGAGTTTGATGATGTCTTTCCGGAGAAATTACTAGGTCTTCCACCAAATCATGAAGTTGAGTTTTCAATAGAACTCGTACTGGATGTTTTGCCTATTTCAAAGACACCTTATAGAATGGCCCCAATTGAGTTGCAGGAATTGAAGAAGCAACTCCTAGAGAATCTTGATAAGGGGTTCATACACCCTAGTCCATCACCATGGGGAGCACCTGTTCTGTTTGTTAAGAAGAAAGATGGATCAATGGGACTCTGCATTTATTATCGAGAACTTAACAAGATCACTATCAAGAACAAATATCCTCTCCCGCGCATTGATGACCTATTTGACCAACTACGCGGAGCTTAATACTTTTCCAAGATTGATCTTCATTCAGGGTATCATCAATTAAGGGTCAAAAGGGAGGATATACAAAAGACACCCTTCCGTACAAGGTATGGAAACTATGAATTTATAGTGATGTCATTTGGTCTTACTAATGCCCCTGAAATCTTCATAGATCTGATGAATAGAGTCTTTAGAGACTATCTTGATTAGTTTGTGTTAGTCTTTATAGGTGTTATTCTTGTATATTCAAAGAGCAAGGAAGAACATGATGATTACTTGATAATTATATTGAAGACCCTGATAAAGGAGAATCTTTATCCAAAATTTACCAAGTGTGAATTTTGGCTTCAAAAAGATGCATTTTCGGGTCACATAATCTCAAAAGAGGGGATATCTGTTGATCCAGCAAAAACAGAGGTTATTGAAAGATGGTCGAGACCAACAATAGCGACTGAGATCTGAAGTTTTCATGGTTTGGCTGGATATTATCGATGTTTTGTGAATGATTTTTCAAGATTAACTAATTCACTCACCATGTTGACTCGGAAAGGAGTTAAGTTTGTTTGGACGGAGGAATGTGAATAGAATTTCAAGGAGTTGAAAAGAAGGTTATCCAGTGCACCTGTGCTCACACTGCCTTGTAGTGGAGAAAGGTTTGTGATCTACAGTGATGCAAGCAAGAAGGGATTGGGGTGTGTTCTTATGCAAAATGATATGGTGATAGCTTATGCCTCACGACAGTTGAAAATACATGAGAAAAATTACCCAACTCATGATTTGGAGTTAGCTGCGGTAATATTTGCATTAAAGTTTTGGAGGCATTATCTTTATAGAGAAAGGTGTGACAATTATACTGATCATAGAAGTTTAAAGTATATTTTCACACAAAAGGAGCAGAATATGCGCCAAAGAAGATGGTTGGAGCTATTTAAGGATTATGACAACTCAATCCATTACCACCCTGGGAAAGCAAACAAGGTGGTAGATGCATTAAGTCGACAAGACCATGCCAGTTTATCCATGATGAGGATCAAAAAAGATCCAATATTTATGGATTTACAAAGGATGGATCTTGGAATTATAATGGAAGGGGGAAAATCATATCTCTAACAGATGAATGTTCAACCATCTATACATGTGAAGATTAAAGAGGCACAGAAACAAGATGTCGAGTTACAAAAGAAGGTGAGAAATGTTCCTGAATTCAACCTTGATTGTGATGGGATAAAAAAGTCCAAGAATCGGGTTTGTGTTCCTCCCATACCTGAATTAACGAAGGAGATGCTGGATGAGGCTCATAGTTCTTCATTCTCTATTCATCCTGGAAGCACGAAGATGTATAGGGACCGTAAAGAGTACTTTTGGTGGGATGGCATGAAAAGAGATGTTGCTGCATATGTCTCTCGATGCTTGGATTGTCAACAAGTTAAAGCTGAAAGATAGAAGTCTAAGGGGATGATACAACCATTACCCATACCCGAATGGAAATGAGAAAACATCACTATGGACTTTGTCATAGGACTTCCTAAAACATCCAAAGGCAATAATGCTATCTGGGTCATAGTTGATCATCATACAAATTCTGCACACTTCATTGCTATTAGAGAGGATTTCTCTCTGGATCAGCATGCCAGGATATATGTAATGGAAGTGGTAAGATTGCATGGAGTACCACTTTCTATTATATCTGATCGGGATCCGATGTTTACCTCAAAGTCCTGGCGAAGTCTTCAGCATACTCTGGATACAAAGTTATGTTTCAGCACTGCTTATCATCCTCAGATAGACGGTCCGTCTGAGAGAACAATTCAAACTCTAGAAGATATGTTGAGAGCTTGCTCTATGGATTTCAAGGGTGGTTGGGATCAACACCTACCTTTGGTGTAATTTTCTTATAATAATAGCTTTCACTCCATTATTCAGATGGATCCGTATGAAGCTCACTATGGAAAGAAATGCAGGACTCCAACTTTCTGGGATGAATTTGGGGAAAGAAAGCTATTAGGACCTGATCTCGTTGATGAAATAGCAGAAAAGGTCAGATCTATTCAACAACACATAAGAGTATCTCAGAGTCGACAGAAAATTTATGCCGACAACCGAAAAAAAGACCTAGAGTTTGAAGTGGGTGAAAAAGGGTTCTTACGAATATCTCATGGGAAGAGGGTTATGAGATTTGGAAAGAAGGGTAAGTTGAGCCCTAGATATATAGATCCTTTCAAAATACTGAATCGTGTTGTGAAGGTAGCTTACCGATTGGCGCTTCCACCAAATCTCTCTCAAGTTCACGATGTGTTCCATGTATCTCTCTTGAGAAAGTACATTCCTGATCCTTCACATGTACTCAGCTCAGAAGATGTACCACTGGAGAAAGATCTTTCTTATGAAGAACAACCAATAGAGATTCTGGATCATAGTGAAAAATTCCTATGAAACAATACCACTCGATTGGTGAAAGTTTTATGGGGGAACCACCAATTAAAAAAAGCTACATGGGAGCTTGAGGATATGATGAGGGAGAGGTATCCTCATCTGTTTATTACAAAGTGACGAATTTCGAGGGTGAAATTCATTTTAAGGGTGGTAGAATGTAACATCCGAGACTTTTATGTTATATAAATCATCAAAGGAATCTTTTTCTACACACAACATTTGCTTGGCTTGCTTTACACGAAATCGCAACCTTCCTCAATAGCTTTCGTCGTACGCAATACCGAGTTTCACTAAAAAATGATATGCTAATAAATTATTATTAAAAACTAGCCATTATGAATAGTAATAACCACTTCTTGAAATTTTATAAATTTTATTTTTCAAAATGGACTTCATTTTTGGATTTGTATTATCGAAATTAGCCTAGGGTGAAATTTTGGTATTTTTCTGAAAACTTTCAATTTTTGATGAATAGTGAAACCACTAAGTGGTAGTTAAAAAGACTGAATTTTTCATAAAACTTAATTTTACCGCTTCTGTGAGTGTAATTTCGAAAATCCGAGAGACACGGTTAATATCAAGGACTAAAATGTGGTTCAATGAGATGAAAATAATTTTTGGTGAATAGTAACTTTTAACTTTTTTTACCACGGTTAAAAGTAAATAGGGTAATTAAGGGTAAAAATGATATTATTATTACCCTAACACATGTCCTAATTCTATTGGACAAGTTTATTTCGACCAAAAACAACCTTAGGAATAAAATATGACTAGTTAGGCCCACTTGGGTTAGATTAGGACATTTATTATTAATTTATTTAAAGAAGGGTTAAAATAGTTAAAATCAATGTTTAATAAGTAAATCATTTTTAATATGGGGTTATACATAAGATAAATTCTACTATGAATATTCATTAGAAAGATAAAAAGATTTCTTACATAATGGAATTTTATTTGTAATTTTTAGACATTAACTAATTTAATTTATTTATGACACAACGATGATGCTGTAATTATCTTATTAATGAAATATTGACATAATTGATGTTATAAATACCCAAATAAATATAATTTTAGACTTTTTATGAATTAAAATAATTTTCTAGATCAATATGACATGTTAGTATTGATTTAATTAACTTTTTTAGAACTTATTATTCTGTTATATTTTTTTAAAAAAATCAATTACTAAATAGTGTCAAAATTGACATAAAATAGTTTTTAAAAAACATATTATATTATTAATTGTTATTTTATTCCTAAAAATCTAAGGATCTTCAAAATGACTTATATAAGGTTATATATATTAATAATAAACAACTTGGGGTTCGTTTGTCTTGATATAGTAAGTTTATTAACCTTATAGTATAAGAACACAAGAAGACACAGTAAAAGTAAAATTATTTAACTTAATGATAAATCTAAATGATAAGGTTTAAATAGGAACCTAAACTTTTCTAAAGTCTATTTGATGAGATGATTTCGACCCATACCCACCTAACCTCGAAATAAATCATTTTGGAGCTATTTAAAACCGAACATGACTTTATAATAAAATAATATTTTTAGTTATTCCAAAGGTGCCCCTCTCCTCCCTTATAAAAGGGCACCTCCTCCCTCTCTTCCTCACACCACTTTGAGCCATCAAGATCGGCCAAACCCTGCCACTTTCTCCTCTCCACTTCCCTAGAGACATCCTAGAGGTCCTGGTCTTCTTCAAAGACCAATTTTAGTTCCCTAAAAGAAGGTCTCAAAGAAGAACTTCAAAGAAGAGGTAATGTCTGTTACCGATTCTTTCATCATTATTTCTTCTTCCACTTATTCTTATTTAGTTGTTTAATTATGAACTAATAACATCAGTATCACTCATATACTGATATTTTATTATAAGTATGAAACAACCCTATTTCACAATCTATCCATCCTATGGAAAAAGAAATCACCGCGCATGCGTACGTACGGAATACCGTCTCCACGCCATAGTGTAATCTATTTTCCACCACCACCATACTTGGATGGGAATAATGGTGTAAATAATGACTATATATGACTAATATAAATTGATATTGATTATAAAATAGTATACATACACTCCAATACAATTCCACGATCATAGGAATGATATCATCACTCGTGCGTACGTATGGAATACCGTCTCCACGATGTGATGTGACTCGTTCTACATGATCTTCATTGCATAATGATTATATAAATGAATTGAATGAATGAATATGATATATGTTACACTAATACAATTCTATAAATGAGGTATCTATAACATAAAGATAAGAATAATAATTTATTCGACAAAACACGCATAAGAACAAAAAGTTATAAACACCCGAATAACAAGTAGCAATGAAATATTACTACCAAGAAGCTAAGAATATGACAATATACGATATCATAACAATAATTATGATTCTGTAATAAGTCATTAACTTTATTGAAATCATTATAAAGGAGGTTTGTAAACTTATGAAGCAAATCGGACCTAAGGTAAGGGAAATATCACAATCTCATTTTTATCCGAGATTGTTTATACTTTGGCATTTACTAGGGTGTATTTTATCATCCACATCCATGTTTCCACAATATTTAATATTATTTCCATTCACCTACAATTTCTTAAATCCTATTTTACCCTTCGGTGAGTTTTTAGAAAAAGATATGAAAGGAATATTTTGTCATTTTTCATACGAGGTACTTTTTGACTTTTCCGAAAAAAGTAAGAGAAGAATGTTTTTTTTAATTTATACAGCAAGAATGGATTTTTAAAACATTATTTCCAAGAAGCATCCTTTACAAGTTTTCAAGTTTATTTTTAATAAAATTCTTTAGTTTAAACTTGTATGACATGTTAATAAAGGAAAAGTGTTTTTGAAGTAGAAAGGATATTTTCCTCAAGAATGGAGTTCAAGTGTTTTATCAAAATTAGTTTCCATCTAAGATAATATAGGGTTCTGTTTCTATACCTATTATTAAATTTACTTGATTATCATGTGATGGAAATTATTTATGAATTGTTTTATCTTATATGAATTGTTTTATGATGTCATGATGTTTAAGATTCCCATTTTTATTACATGGGTTATGCAATGATGTATGATTTATGATTTTGTGGCACACATAAGAATGGTATCATTATGAGATGGGTGGGACCTATATCTCCCTCCAATGCATTGGGTAAAGATTTTATATCTCATGAGATAGACATGGCTGGAACTGTTGGTTATACCGGTTCAGTGAAACAGGACTGAAACGAGGAGTGAACTCGGTTCAGAAATGGACTTTGTCCACTAAGTTAGTCTTGGCAATGAGTCTTGACTAATAAGAAATGATTATCTATGATTATGTGTGTATGACACAATGTTTCTTGTTTTTAGTTATGATTATTGGGATTACATTTCCCTACTATGATTTATCCCATGTTATGAGATTATGATCTGTTTTGCAGGTTATGATTTTCAAAAGTTATGTGCTTATGTATATGATGTGATGGATATTTCTTTTGTTTACCCTTACTGAGCATTTGAGCTCACCCTTTTGTATGTTTTATTTCCCCAGGTCAGGAAAGAAGTTTATTAAGTATAATATGCCAGATGGGACTCAAGATATGATGAAATAAATGGGAGGTAAAGTAGATGCTTTATGAACCAGTTGTTTATGCTTTCCAGTTTCTAAAGACACTATACCTATATGGTCCTTTCATGGTTTTGTTATATGTTGTAATAAGGGTGCTTCAATTTTTAAGTAATAACAATGTATGTAAAGTATAGTTCGTTATATCCCTACCTTACTTCACTCCCCATATTCTATAGGCCATGCATTAAATAAAAATGTTACAACTCTAGTTTTTCAGTATTATATGTTTTATAAGAAATTAAATTCTATTGATAGATTGGGTTTCATTAAACACCGAGTTAAACTTATGTTAAAGGAAACATAGAGTTTATATTTCATTAACCTAAAACTGATGTTTAATAAAACCATTTTATATTATTAATATTATTCCAATATAAAAATTTTAATCCATCATTATAAAATAATGATATGAATAATATTTACTACTCTTAAATTTTAGATTATAATGGTACTATATAAAGATGACATATTGATAAAAATGCTATTAATTTATAAATAAAATAATTATATTATTATAAAATGTTATTTTCCAAAAATTAAACTAGAATCAATAATGAATGTTTTTTCTAAATTTTAGAAAAAATGGAAAAACAATCTTCATTTTTAAAATATGAGTGTCACAATTATCATTGGGTTTATTTTTGAGTGTTTTATAAAAATAACAATTTTTTAATATAAAGTGAAAATTAATAAATTTAATTTGAAGAATACCTAACTATTTAAATTTTTCATATATATAATTTTATGTTTATATTAGTTTTTAAAAAAAATATTTCAATTATATATTTATTATTTTAATTTATGTCAAGGAAAAAATTCATATTTAATTTTTATATTATAATATTATAATATTTTGTCATTTTCCCCCGTTAAAATCTTCATTCTCATTATTAATATCAGATTAATTTTTATATTAAATGTTAATACCTCTATAAAGTAAATTTCATAATATGGATAATATATCTAGAAATAGAATTAATTTTATTATCAAATATTATCAATATATTTTTAACCAAAATGAATAGATAAAAAAGTAATAATTATTTACCTTAGTTATTATAAAAATGCACTTAATATTGGTTAAAATAAAAATATAATAGTTAAAATGGCATAAAACCAATATAAACTAAATGTTATGGCCATTTTTTGAACCTATAATGTATAATCCTCAATAATACTCTTTTTTAGTTCCTTTCTTCATTATAAAAACACGGTTACACCTTTTTCTTTTAAAACAAATTCTATTGTGCCACTACTCTCACTTATAGATGGCCACACCAATATTATGTTCTTCATACCATAAAACAATATTAATTCATCCACAACATTTAAAATATAACTTAAATATTCCATCCAATCAAACTTTAAGCCTTATTTTTGTTATAAATCATACCATGGATGGATTTTGAGAAAACATAATGAGGTTACTAGAAGAAGATGTAACAATCATCATCAAGTGTTTCTATTTTATTTCATCATACACTTCATTCAGTTATTAATGACCTGTGATAATATAATTCCCACAATACATTTCTTAATCCTAGATTTTTTAATTTTCTATTCATGTACTAAAATGATCTCAATATTCATCAAATGGGTTATGAATTCATTATTCATGTTTATATTGGACTCCCTTATCTCTTACTGATGTCATTAATTTTTCCATTACCTCATATCATGGATGGTAATATTTATGGATAAAATATTTATTTATGATATTAATGATATTATAATAATTTTTGAATTATTATCCAATAGATACATTCATTATTTATAACATGTGGAAATAAGATAATGCATAACATGTGTAGGGTTGACTACCGGCTAATGAAGCGATGTAACTCAATTCTAATTTACATGTAAGGTAACAAGGATTGGTTTACAGAATATATGTGTTATCTAGGACATAAAAAATATTCTATAAATGTAATATATTATTTTTAATTCATTCTTTCAATCTAAAATGAAAACAGAAGTAGTTCTCATTCATACGTATGACCTACAACGTCTATAAACGGTGTATTTATTTTTTATATCTCTATATTTTATTGACGAAAATGAATACATATATAAAGAATATATATGTATAATATATATATTTTTTTCAATGAAGATATTATGAACCATTATCAAAGTAAGCGGCCCAAAAATAATTAATCAAAACACTCACGAAAAAAATAAGTTATCAGTCAAAACATGATATTTACATTGAATAATTAATAAAAAATTTGCTGATGGAAAATAGATATCATATATGGAATGAAATATAATATAATGGTACTATAATAGATATATAATTAACATATATTAATTATATATTTGTTTCCAATGTGTGTGAATAAATTCATGACATAATGTAAGGGATGTTTATCTTAGTTTTCTTTCATTGATTATTATGTTATGTTATTATGCATTATTCTTTTATTTATTTAATATAAATCCCATTTGACAAGTAATATCATTAATTTTTTTCTCATTATATTATATGATCAATTTAATATTAATCCATCGTTGTTCTTAATATTGTATTTTATATAAGTGGTAAATATTTTATACAACAGTCTCATAAATTATTAATACTCTTTATGACTATGTTTCCAATGATAAAATTGTATGATACATTTATGATGAAATAATATAACTATATTCACCTCATAATATTTTTGTGGAATATTTCCCCTATTATTTTACTATATTTATGTACTCAGGAGTTCAAGAGCATACTTTTATAAAAATAATCATCTTCATTTATCTCATTGGTTGAAGACCACTTTTTCTCAAAACATTTTACATAAAGAATAAAAATTTATTTTAAAAAATTTTAAATCATTTATTATATACTTTTTTGGAAAAAAACTTGTATATTTTTTTAAGTTACATTAATGTCTTTTTCAAAAAAAAATTGTTTTTATTTTTTATGAACATTTGGGAGGAATCACAATTTTTAACATGTTTATAATTAATGTAATTTCCCGCCATTGTGAATTTTTATAAGATTATATTATGATTTTTGATGTGTTTATTCAAATCAAAATATTTTTTTAAAAGATTTCATGAATTTATCTTTTAAAAAAATTATTTTCAATGAAAATTATTCACCATCAAGATATTTCTAATTAGATGTAATTTTTAAAATAATTTGTTATATAAGATTATATTTCTATTTTCTATTTCATATCTTATATATATATAATCCAAATAATCCATTATAATTATTTATTTTAATGGTTTATGGTTACAGTATGTTTTGGAAACCTGTATTTATTCATTGTGTGATAGAATGATAAAATTCTTATGAATCTAGTTCTTTTTCTCTAGGTTACAAAATGATGAAATTAAGAAATGATTATGAAACATTATATTTTCCATAGGTTATAATTTGGTGAAATTTTATTGAAAAAAAAATTCATTTAATTTTTTCTGATAAGATGAATGTTTTACGATCTTGTGTTTCACATATCCATTATTTTCATTGTGTGATGGGTGAGACATATATCACCATAAAATGAATTGTGTAATGATTTCTATCTCATTTGATGAACAGAACTAGAATGATGAGTGAACCTAGTTTTATAATTGATTATTTCTAATATTCATGAAGTTGGAGTGAACCATGAATACTATAACGGTTTGGAGAATGAAATCATTCAACTATTATAGCCCCAATAGTGATTCCTAACTACTTTAAAAATGATTTTATATTATTATGTGTTTTTTCAGAAATCAATATATTATGCATATATTATGATATTATTTCATAGGATCGTTAATTTTGTTATCATTCATATATTATGAACATATTGTCACTGATCCATGACTCATAGTTATGATCATTGATAAGTGGGGTATGATATTCAAATTTTTTTCATGTTCTCATAAAATTATGGTCATTTATGCTTAGGTATCTCACTTTTTTACCATTATTGAACATTTAATCTCACCCTTTGTTATGGTTACACTCCCAAGGTTATGAAGAAATGTTTTTTTTATGACATTTCTAATTAAGGTACTAGTTTTTCAGAATGAAGTGGGACATCATATTGGTTTCCTATTAAACATGTTTTTCCACACATAGTCCCAAAAGACACTAAACTATTATGTTAATCTAGATTGTTACCATGTAATGAATTTAATATTTTGATAAAAAGATATAATATTTATATATGGGAATTATGTTTCTATATAGTAGGTATCATATGAAAGGATTAGTTTACCTTTATAACTAGTATGATAAAATATTTATAATATCCCTAGGAAAATTTTTAAGGATGTATATTGGTGCGTTTGTAAGTATATGTCTAAGTATTATTAATGGTATAGTGGAATTTAATGTATTTTTTGTAGTGGATAGAGAATTTTGTTTCTATGAATCAACATTTCTTTCTAAATACTAAAATTGGATGTGTGTTAAGCATTAGAGGTGTGTAGGGGTAATAACTCTAAAGAGGCCATGTTCAACTCGACTCAATTTTCACATGATTCATGAAAATGGGCCCTGAATAACACATGGTTTGACACTCTTTGGGTATTTTCATCATAAATTCACAAAGTCTTTATGAACCATCAGGAAGGATTTTAATAATGACCATAAATGAAATAGGAATGATAATGTTATCATAGAGGTTTCTTGTTTTAGACCACCTATAAGTAAATTTAAATGATTATTTGGTTCCCCATTATAATTATTATTTCCAACAGTATGTTTTTTAGTATTCATCAATGGATAAAACATGAAGGATCTGTGTTAATGTTGACTGTTTTGGAAAATGGAATGATTTTACTCTTGACAATCTAAACATTATGAGAGCTGGATTGAAAAATCGTAGTGTTATGCTTACACAATATTCTGAATCTATGAATAATTATAAATATCCATACAAACCAAAGTTATAAACACATTATATTTTTTATTTAATGGGGAAACGACCAACATTCATCAGCGGTTCCTTTAATCGACAAGTTGATTAACTATACATTAGCACTGTATAAAATATGTTTTCAATTATACAATGACTAGAACATGAAAATTTATTATTTTCTATATACCGTTAGGAATTTGATGTGTATTGATGCAGTAAAATTATCAAGAACATAAGAAAATATAAAGTAACTTAACCCATTATTTGGGACATGTTCAAGATTATATTTATCCAAAACCATAATTCCTATATTATTGGCACAAATATGGGGAAGGTGTACATTGAGATAAAATAGATGGATTATGAATTTATTTGTAATTATATGGACAATTTTAAATTACATGTGATTTATGAATATTTTATTATCATCCAATCATTTCAACTAGGCTGATTGGTTCTTCAGTTGGAGAAAACAAATTCTCAGAAGTAATTTATCCCAAATAGAATCCAATTTATATGAAGAGATTGTTCTATGTGTTATAAAGGATTAAATAGAATACATAGTTACATATTAGTGTCCTTTTATATAAGACTATTTAAATAAAATTCAAAGGAATACCAATGAACTAATGAGAGAATAAAATTAGATTCCCTTTACGCTCATAGTATGGGATGAAATATAAAGAAACTTTTCTAAATGGGGATTGTAAATATTTTTAAGTTCGAATGGGAGGTCATCAAGAATTTTATTTTGTATGTGATGGAAGAGGTTTTATTACATTATAAATATAGAGAATTATTCACCTGATGCACCGCCCACACATTCGTTTTTTTAATGAAATGAGTATGGACGTTATGCTAACTAATTTCCAAATTTGAAGGTAAATAAAGCAGATCAACAGTAGCACCATCTTAAGAAAAGAGGGAAATCTCATCCAATAAATAATTCTATTTAGTGGTCCTATAATTACATTGTGAAATATATTTATATCATTCACTTCAGAATAAAAAATATCTTATTTGACTCTATATACACACATTAATTCATATCTGAATAATATTAAATGGTTTTTATGATGCCTCCAATATGATTAGATATAGGTTTTTTCCATCCCCATAATGATATGATAATCTGATATCAATTCTATATATCATCTTCAGTAGATGTTGTTGGAATTTTGGTTCCTTCAAATCTAATAATTCTTCACCTAGTGGAAGTTGATGTTATTATAAAAATAACATGGTTTTCTCTACATAAAACAATAATCCTATACAGAGGAAGAGAATTTAATTTTGATATTCCAATCCAATAAAATATTTTTTATTAATGAGCCAATAAATATTAACATTTAGTGGAAATTAGATCAAATAATTTTTTTGAATGATATAAAATAATATATATTATCTTAAATAGTGGGGGAGAAACCCTACAATGATTATACACCTATAATTAGTGAGTTCTATAATTTCATCCAAAAATAGATTTCTACAATTCCAAAAAATGAGAATTTTAGTTCTTAATAAAACTCATACCTAGTGCCACAAATACTTCCACTACTTCCTATATAATATACCTAGTTGACTTACATGAATTGAAAATATAAATCTTGGATGACCTTGATATCAATTTCCTTCATCCACGTTCATCACCTTAAGGTGAACCTACTGTTTTTAGAAAAAAGGAAAAATAGATCGATGTGAGTGTTCATTATGTAATAGAATATAGACTAGATCACGATAAAGAAAAAGTATCCTCACCCCCATGCTGATGACACATTTAATGACTTGTGTAGGAATCAATACATTTCCAGGATTGAACATTATTTTGGGAATCCTAAATTGAGGATCATAAAGGTGGATATCTGAAAAATAGTATTCTATTACTATTATAGAAACAATGAATATATAGTGATTCCATTCATTCATACTAATGCCCGGCTTCCATTATGGATATAATGAATAGAGTAATTAGAGATTACCATGAAATTTTTTATTCATCCTTATGTTGAAATTATTATATATTAAAATAGAAAGAAAGATCATGATGTTCACCTTTTAATTTTTCAAAGACCCTAAGGATAGAGAAATTATATGAATGTATATATATATATATATATGAATTTTCACTGAAAAGCATTTATTCATTGGTCATATAATCATAATAGAGTGTATATTGATAGATCCATCAATGATTGAGGCTATTAAATGTTCCCTATTTCCAAAGTAATTGAATAATATCGATATTTTTATTATATTTTATGTATATTAACAATGTATTGTGGAATATTTCCCACAACTACCTAATAAACTCACCATTTTGACTTAGAATAGAGACAAGTTACTATGAATGGATGAATGTGAGGAAAATATAATGGAACTAAAGAGAATATTAGTCAGTTCACATGTTCCTACATTACCCTATATTGGTTTAGTGACAATAATATATATTGATGCATCCAACAAGGTACTGGGATTTGATCTTCTATAGAATGAAATGTTTATTGTCTTTTCATCAATAGAATTAAATGTTCATTATAAAAATTATCAAACTCATGATTTGGTGTTAGTTTCAAAAATTTTTATATAAATGAGATAGATACAATATCATTATGGAGGAAGGTGAGATATATAATCCTATAAAAAAATTCAAAATAGATGTTAAAATTAATGTACTTGAATATGAACAGATGACAATGGTTAGATAAAATTAAAGATTAGGAGTTCTAAATAAATTACCACCCCAAGAGATTGAAAAAGATGGTATATTCCTTTAGTAAAAAGGATTGTGCATGGTTTTCTATGATGAGGATCATAAAATATCTAATAATTTTTTATTTGAACGTGATGAATCGAGAAATTATGAATGATGGGGGTAAATTCTATTATAACATACCAAGTAAATAATTAGTAATGCAGTTCCATATTTATTAATATTTGTGAATTAAAAATAAATTTTACTTTAAATTGGATTCTATGATTCAATGTCATACCTGATACACAACAATGGGTTTCTTTAAAATCTTACGTCGCACACAATGCTGAGTCATACTGAAAAATAATAATATAATATTATTATTTTAAATAGTATTTAACACATAGCCTTTGTAATGGAAGTAAAGAATAGAACATAATAAATCATGATTATATAGGTTTTTTAAATGTTTTTATATTAATCCAATATATTCTATATCCATAAAATAAGAAAGAACTTAATATTATGTAGAAATATTCTAATATTTTTTAAAAGGTTGATTTAACACCTTTTATTGGAGAACGGTAATTAAATATAGTTTTGGTAACTTTTATAATTTTTTTGGACCAAATAAAAAAAATATATAATCGGGACACCAAAATTTACTTTGGGTAATTTTTTGGTATTTTGCTGATAAAATTAATTTTTTTAATCAGTAGTGAAAAATACAGTATTTTAATTAAAAAATGTTTTTAATCTAACTTATTTATATGTTTAAAATATATTTTTAAATAGTTTTAAACTGTTATTATATTAATTTTTTATCATTTAATTCATGTAAGTTCATTGGACAAAATTTCACTTTGATATAGGACATAAACAAGTTTCAACATTTTGATAGATATTCTTTCATAAAAATATGTTATTTGTTTTGAAAATTGGAATTAATTTTAAATTAATAACTAAAACATCGATGTCTATAATTTTTTAAAATAGACATCAGTTTTGGGTTTAGAATATCAAATATATATTAGGCTGAATTTTTGGTGTTTTTCTAAAAAACATCAATTTTGTTGAATAGTGAAACCACTCATTAGTAATTTAAAACTGAATTTTTAATTTAAATAAATATTATAACTTCTGTGAATTTAATTTTTAAAATCTGACATACATGGTTGTTATTAATAAGTAATATTTGGTTCAATAAGAATAAAATAATTTTTTTGTGAATAGTAACTTTTGACTTATATTTACCTCAGTTAAAAGTAAATATGGTAATCTAAGGTAAAAATAATATTATAATAATACAAAATTTCCATAACACTCGTCCTAACCTTATTTTATGAGTCATGGCCGACCATGGGAATCTTTGGGTCGATTTTGGGACCCCATGGAGCCACTTGGGTGTGATAATGACACTTAAGATTAATTAATTTAAAGTAAAAAACCAAAATGACACCAATGAATATCATTCAGTAAATTAAGTTTTACCTTGGGTTATATAAGTTAACATTTCGACTAGAAAAATAAAATGGAAATATAAAAATATTTCCTACATCATGGTATTTTTTTATAATTTTTTGAAATGAAATTAATTATATAAATTATGACACAAAAAATATGCAGTATTAGCCTCATTAATAAATTATTTAAATAAATAAGATTATAAATATTTAAATAACATTCAAAATCTATCCAATTCTACTTGGATGAATTTATTTCGACCATTAGTCATCTTATCATTGACCTTAATGAGTTTTAGTCCTTTAGAAACTGAAAATCATTATATAATAAAATAATAATTTCACACTTTCCTAAGGAACCCATCCGCCCCTCATAAAAATCCTTCATTTTTAACCCACTCCTCACACCTCTCAATCCCCTTTTCTCATCCATCCCCTTCCCCAATAATCTCTCGTGATAACTCTATTCTTTCTAGATGCCTTACATTAGGCAAAAGGCACCTCAAGAAGTCCTTTTTCTTCAAACCAAAGGGAGTTACCCGAATTAAAAGTCAGAGTTTCTCTTAAATTCATATCTTATATTTTTCTTCTCCAACCCCAAAACTCATTTAATTTCATTATTTTATAAGAACACAAGTATCCTCAATATTCTAGGTTGTTTTTATGAGAATTATTCGATCTAAAATTACAGACACCTCATTTTAATGGGTAAAGAACATACTATTTCTATGGGTTGAAAACTAACACCTCATGAAACAATGATTGCTCAATTTTCTTATACCGCCGCATATGGTGGACATTATGATGGCAATATATTTATACATGAAATATATAATTTTTATGTTTTCTTTATGATTATTTATGTTTAATCTATAACATACCATTTTCTTTTCCATTATGAGTAAACATGATAATTTTATTCGAGGAAGTGCAGACTACCGCCCTCTCAAAGTGATATGAATCATGCATCCCATATGTGGGACATATAATGGATGGAGTTATTGAAATTATAAAATATATTATACAATAATTATAATATAACTATGTATCATTAAATTTTTATTCAATTAAAATAAAAAATAGAAATGAATGTACCGTTCATTTGTACATACGGCTTACCATCTCCATGAATGGTGCATTTCATTTATTTTCTCAAAATGTTATGTACTGTTATAAATACATATATATACTGGATATATATGATATATATGATATCTAAATCATTAATATAATTGTGGAGATAATGGTCTTGTGACCACATGAATAACATGTAATTATAAAGTGTTCAATTTTGACTCAAGTACCAAATATCTATAAAACATCCATTATTAACTTAAATGATTACCAAATGTTTATAACAAGGTAATAAGTTATATAATAGGAATAATAAATTATAAAGTTGGTTCTTAATCTAGTATAAATTAACATAATATTATTATTTAGGAAGAACAATAAACAAACTAGTCATTTCAGACATGAAGTAAGGGATTTCTTATCTCACTTTAAATTCAGTGAGATTTCCATTGTTCGCCACATATTTATTGCATGTAATTTATTGTGTGCATACATTTGATATATATTATAATTATTCCTTTTATATTCATGCTAATCTGTGATTTATTTGGTGATTATTAACATTTTTTCATACAACTCGATTGATTACAATGTGCTAAGGGGTTTTCATCTCCCATTTTATTCCCATGAAATCCATCCTATATTTTCTTCAATTTATTGTGTAGCGTTTATAATGACCATGATTGTATAATTTATGTATTATACTTTAATTTATTAGTATTTACATCTTAATTTGGTTATCCTTCTTCCATGGTGTTTATTTTTTGTAAGTTACCAAATTGATAAGGGAAAATTTTTACCCTATTATTTTTAAAAGTCTTTTTTTTAATGTCTTTTAATATAAATATTTTTATGTTGGGATATTTCCTTAAATATACTTATTGTTGTATATTTTATGTCCATGTGATGAGATACCCTTTTATCTCTCATCAATTCATTTTCTGAATTTTAATGTGATGCTTTTATGTTGTCAATTTTTTTAAGGGAACTTCCTCACCCAATTTCAGTATTTGGGTTAAACATATACTTCTCAATTATGTCTTTATATGAATATGTGTGAATACCCTTTGATTGTTTTACATATAAAATCCACTTATATTGAGATTATTCTTATTTTTTAAACATTATTATGTAATTTATTTATCCTTTATCTAAGGATACTGTTTTTAAGGTATTTCCTCTAAATTTGCATTCCTTTGAGACTTCACTATCGTTATGAACCAATTCACTTTTATACAGTGTATATATTGTCCTTTGGAATATTATATCATTAATACCTTTATTATCATGATCTTATAATTTTTATATTGAATTTTATTCCTCAATTTTATGTATTCAAGCATATTTCATTTTGTTAAGAACTCTTTAGCTGAAATATTGTTTTAAAGATTTATTCTTCTTAATCATTCTCATTAATGAACATGTTTTCAATATGGGGTTTAGTATTTATTTATATTTACTTTAATGTTTTAATATTTTAATTCTTATAAAAGTATCAATGTGTTAGGGTACACTTTGATTCAAAAATCTCTTTATTAAATATTTTAAATGGTTTTGAAAATGGGTTGATAAAGCATTGATTATGTCAATATCTTGAAATGATACATTGTGATTGCATTGTGGAAATGTTATCTTCTTTTTTTATTGTTTTATATTTTCTAAATATGTAATGGATATTGGGAATTTTTTATTTATATGGGTGGCTCCGTGATAAACCTAGGGTTGGTGAGCCCGAGATAGCTGTTCAATGCATCAGGTAATGCGACATAGGTAAATGTTAATGTTTCTCCAATGAGATTAAGGGAATACACTAGGATGTGTATTCCAAATGTGACTCCCTATATAGATGTGATATATACAAGGTATTTATATTGTTAATTCCATATGTTACCTTTATGATTTATTATTCGTATGTGTTATTCATAAATCTTATGATTTCATATGGTACGTTATGGATGAAATGTTTGGTTTAATTGATTTTTATTTAATAATGGGATAATGTTTTCCATACGTATTTAATAACTATTATTGAGTTTTTTATGATTATCATATGTTTTTGAAATTTTATCCACATGAATTAACGATCAATAAGGTCATGGATAGGATCAAGGATAATTCATGCTGTGATAAACATTTAACTAGATATGTTTCTTTTTAAGTGATTTTATTTTATGAAAAAATGGATACTTTGCAGTACTGTATACATGTAATTTTCAAGTTGATATGTAATAATAATAGCCTAATTCTCTAAAATTATAATCCTGAATAGATCCTCAATGTGAAATCTTGACATAATTCAAGATTAAGTAATGCTTAAGGTCGAGCCCTTATAGTTTGAATCAGAGATCAGTTTATATACCATTAGAGGTTAGGGTGTAATTTAAGCATAATTGAAATAAACATAATGTTTATCATATTATAACGAATCATGGTTATTTTAGATAAATAAAATGATTTTAAGATAACCTTAATTAATATAACTTAGTGTTTACCCTCCTCATATGATAATACATGATGATTTTTATGATATAATCACACTGACCATTTTGGTTATTGTCAATGGTTGGATATAAGAGGCATCAAAGTAATAATGGATGTAAAGAAAATCTTGACGGTTTTATGAATGAAAAATTGAATGAAATGGGAGATCCAATGAGAAATTTTGTGTTTATTCTCCACCAACTATCTGGAGTCATGATTGACCACCTAAACCATGGTAATTTTTAAGGAATCGTATATGCAAGAAACAAATCCCCACAGTAGATCAGGTAATAATCATAAAGGTAATATATTAAAAAACCTATTTGTCATGAATGTGGAATGAAAAACATAAGAGAATTATTCAATGGGACATAAAGATGTTGTATATGTGGAAATGAAGGTCATAAATAATGAACCAACCAGGGGAAAAGGAAGCATCCAGTTGACTCTATGAAAGGGAAAACTTTTTGTTTGATGGATCAGTTGAATGTTTTAAATGTGGTGTTCATGGTTATTATACAAAAAGATGTCATACGAAGAAGTTTCAAGAATGATATCACTAGGATCTTAGAAAAAGTTTTATCAATACCTAAGGCCATTCATATTGAGGATGAAGAAACTGACAATGACCAATGATAGGTATGGATTATTTCTTAATGTATGTTTTAATATTGTTAAATATTATGATATGAATCATGATTTTTGTATTTAGGAATCATTTACATAAGAATAAGTTGGAGGGAAATGGTTAATGGATCATGAAGAATGTTGAATGAGTAAGAATCCAACATATAAGGGATTCAAGAGTTATGTTAGATTTTATGATGGTGAAATGCTTAAATGTATTAAGGCTCTTTTGATGATGGGAACACATTAGATGATTTTTTAATGTTTGTGTAACCCTGATGTTTGATATATGAAAATTTTATTCTTGGAATAATTAGGTTTTCTTTTGTGGATAGAGTTATAAAGAAACATTTGGGTTTATATGAACTGTTAGGTCCACTAGGCTAGATACCCTAAGAGGGTGGGGGGTGAATCAGGGTATGACATATTAAAACAACTTCCCCTTTTGATCTTGTTTTTCTGTTAAACAAAAATCTCTTCTCTATCTCATTCATGATGCAGATAATGAGAAATCTTTAATGCATCCACAAGACACAACAATTTTTACTTGGTTCAGCCTCACTGGGCTACGTCTAAGGAGCATACACCGATACTGTACCGATGTACCAATTCCATTATAAGACCACTACTGTTAACATGTTTGAAGTGGTGTCACCATCCCTCCTGGTTTACAACCACTCACAATTTGAGAACTCACTGCTCTCTCAACTGAAGTGAACTCACTTCTTCTCCAGAAGATCCACTCACTATTTATAGACCGTGTTTCCGACGTTTTTGTCGGGGCGCGGGCGCGCATCTGTTCCGTCTGTGGAGGAGGACATGCGGCGCCTTGTTGCCCTGCATTCCCGCTTTCCAAAGGTGGGTGGCATTCGCTCCTTATTCAGGGACTTCTGCTCCTTGATCTAAACATGATGATGGGATGTCGGTTCTTCCTTCCGTGGATTCCTCCTCAGAACTCGTCAACTAGTCTGGGTCTCCCTCGTAGATTTAATACGTAGTTCGTGAAACTCTTCCCAGTGCCATGTTTCCATGGATGCCGGTTAATTACACTGCTTCTGTCGGGACATTCCCAAGGGTCCGGTCAGGTCAGCAACCTTCAGTTGGGGGAGTAGTCATGTTGAGGCATCAGTAGCGTGCCTGGATGCTGGGGGGCCTGGCATGTCTGTCTATTATCCCTGGTCACAGGGCTTCTCGAGGGCGTGGAAGCCCGAGGAATCCAACATCGAGCGTGGGGAATTATATGTCATAGACCCATATCTGAGGTTTTTCTCAGCTTCCCGTGTTTAACACAGGGTACGCCGTGAGTTTAACGTCCAGCAGAGATGGATCAACCCAACCAGAGCATTTTCTAGGATAGATCGGATTGAGGGGTTTCCATTGAAGGGATGCCGATACTGGGGCTAGACCATGGGTGGCTGTGAAGAAGAGCATACCGACATGGTCTCACCGAGATATGACGGTCCGAGCGAGAATCAGGACGGATGATAGGTGGATGAATGGAGTGGAGGGGGAGTGAAATGGGACCATCGCAGGGGGAGACAGTGGAGTTGGGATTGATCCTTAAAGAGGCTTCCTACGTATCCCCGTGGCAGGGAATCAATGACCTCGTAGTTCGGGACGGCGCTGGCGAACCAACGTGAAGGTGGATGTTGGCCCGATAGATGTCGTCAGCGAACCAACGTGATGATGGACCTTGGCCTGATAGATGTCGTCAGCGAACCAACGTGAAGGTGGACCTTGGTCCAATGGGCATCATCAGCGTACCAACATGAGGTTGGACCTTGGTCCGATGGATGGTGGGCTTGAACCTATGGAAGGCTTCCTACGTACCATGCCTTGACAGGGATCAAAGACCTCGTAGTTCAAAGGGTTTCATCGGTGAACCGATGTGAAAGTAGACTAGTGGGTCCACTAGTGGTGGGCTTGAACCTTGGGAAGGTTTCCTACGTACCATGCCTTGACATGGGTCAATGTCCTCATAGTTCAAAGTTGATGGAATACAGTTTAACGTAATGCGGGATGATAGTGAACCCTGACGTGAATAAACGACGGGCGGTGGGTGTCGGCGAACCGACGTAATTGAGGTCGAAACGACCGGATGGTGGTTTTGATCCTCATCGAGGCTTCCTACGTACCATGCCTTGACATGGATCAAAGTCCTTGTAGTTCGGGTTGGTCACAACGGCTTGTCGTCGGACTGGAATTGCAGTTTAACGTCGTGCTGGACGTAGGTAGAACACGACGTGAATTGGATGATGGGTGGGCTTGAACCTCGTGGAGGCTTCCTACGTACCACGCCTTAACATGGATCAAAGACCTCGTAGTTTGTACGTGGCCTTGTCGGCACACTGACATGAAGGTGGAACTTGGTCCAATGAGTGGTGGGATTGAAACTTTGGAAGGCTTCCTACGTACCATGCCTTGACACAGAACAATGACCTCGTAGATCAGGTGAGAATGGGTGTGCAGTTTAATGTCATGCTGGACAAGATGGAGGGGCATACAGTTTAACGTCATGCTGGACGAGGGTGAAACTCGACGTGAATGAGCGACCGAGCAAAGTTGCTTGAACCTCATGGAAGATTCCTACGTACCATGCCTTGACATGGATCAAAGTCCTCGTAGTTCGGGAGGATGGGTCGTAACGGCTTACCACTAGACCAGAATGCAGTTTAAAGTCATGCTGGACGGGAATGGGACCCGACATGAATGGATGACGGGCGGGCTTGAACCTCATGGAGGCTTCCTACGTACCATGCCTTGACATGGATCAAATACCTCGTAGTTCGGATGGGTCGCAACGGCATACCACTGGACCAGAATGCAGTTTAACGTCGTGCTGGATGGGAATGGGACCCGACGTAAATAGATGACGGGTGGGCTTGAACCTCAGGGAGGCTTCCTACGTACCATGCCTAGACATGGATCAATGTCCTCGTAGTTCAGGTTTATGTTAGGGTCAGTGATCACTCTAAGCCCACGTGAGTCATGATCTGTGTGAGAAACAAGAGTTTGCAAGGACCTGACGATCACGTCGCGAAGGATGCGTCCGTGAGAAGTGAAGAGGGGTTTACGCGTTAGGCGGCCCATGGTGCTGGGACTTACTACAGGATGGAGGACCATAGTGCGACAAAGCGCAGCGAAAGAGGGATTTGGGACCAATGATGGGAGGTGCCTCATTCCCTATCATGCCCTCCACTGACCTTGGTAGTGGGGAAGTACGATGTTCAGTCATCCGTTGGGCAACTAGGGTCGCCCTTCTCCCGTGAACATACGCCACTCCAATAAGGAGGATATCATCCCTTGTGGATGGGTGATTCCATTCCTGTGGAGACGAGTGGTGTAAAGAATGTTTGAGCTGGAGGGACCCTTCGTGAGAGGCACTAGGTCGACTCACAGTTTAGCATCATGTGTTGAGGACGTGGTGCTTGGCAGTTTAACGTCCTGCAGCTCGGACGAAGGGGGTTCACTCCACACCCCTAGGACTTACATAACCGGTACCCTCTGGTCCTTGGGGAAGGGAAGGTACCAGTAAGGCCATGGTTAAGGGGATTTGTGGAACGAACCATCAAAGGGTCCACGTTAGCATGGCTATTCGAAGAAGCAATAGCCTTTAGCGTGCCTATGTGAAGAAGCATTAGGTGAAGCAACGCTACGGGTGGTGTTGTCCATGGGACTTTGAAATCACATCATGCAAGCCTAGAGGGTTGCACGGGAAGAGGAATCGCTAAACAAAGGATTGTGCTTCGCGAAGTGGAGTGCCTTGGCCTTAGCATGGGGCATAGGTGTGAGTGGAAGGTGCTTCGCGAGGTGGAACAGTGTTCGTGGATCACTGCCTCGCGAAGAAGAGGTGACTCGCGAAGCAGGGTCCTGCGAAACAGTGTGCTTCTTGATGTGTAGCGATCCTGCCTTAGCATAGGGATCACCAGTATGGGTTCGGTGTTTCGCGAAGCATAAGTGCTCCGCAGCTGTCCGAGTTCCCTTGGGAATCCCCTTCCTTCGTGAATGCCCTTGAGCTTCGCGAAGGGAATCCCTCTCGGAAGAGGGGCTCAAAACGAGACAACGCAGAGGTGTCTCGTGAAGTAGAAATACCTCGCGGAGCTCATGACTCTCGGGGAAATGGGTGCTTCGCGATTCGGTAGAGTAGAAGCCGAAAGGTCGGATTGTCTGTCCTCGGGACTCAGGGGGAGTCCAGTATTTATAGGGAAGGGGCGCCGCGAAGCAGAACTCGCGCACCGCCTCCAGTGCTTCGCGGCGCGCTCGCAAACGTCAACGTCGTCCGCGGAGGGCACCGCCTATGGAGCTCCGCGGCGGGCTCGCGAACGTCAAATGCGTTCGCGGAGCATTACCGCCTCAGGAGCTTCGCGGCGGCTCGCGAATGTCAAATGCGTTGGCGGAGCATTACCGCCTCCGGAGCTTCGCGGCGGCTCGCGAACATCAAATGCGTTCGTGGAGCATTACCGCCTCTGGAGCTTCGTGGCGGCTCGCGAACTTCAAATGCTTTCGCGGAGAATTACCGCCTTCGGAGCTTCGCAGGGGTGCTTCGAGGGGGTGCTTCGTGATGCAGCGCGCCAGCCATCTTTTTCGTTCCTTCTTTTGGGCCATATTTTGGTGCCAAAAAATGCCCCCCCTCAGACTTGGAGCCGCGGAGGGAGAAGGGTCGATGTCTGAGGGAAAATCACCAAAATTGTCGGTGGTTCGTGATGCTGCTACGCGAAGGGGCCCCGCGGTGCTCACCGGGGCCATAGATCTGGGCGCTCCGCGATGCTCCGCGCGGGTGAGACGCGCCGCGATGCTCCGGGTCGTCGCCTATAAATAGGGGGTCTGACCTCTTTTGTCTTCACGTGCCTTCTTTGTCTTTTTGTGCTCTCGACTTCGCGAAGCTCCGCGTACTCCGCGACAGCCCTCCGCGAATCGAGCTTCGCGGCGAACCGCGGTTCTCCGACTCCGCGTCCGCGCCAAGCGAACCTCGGCCTATCGGCCTTGGCCAGACTTCCCGGCTTGGTCTCGCGACCGATCTTGGCGATCGGGCTTCGTGATTCAGCTTCGCGATCCTGCTGAAAAAAATTCTTTTCTGAGGGCCAGAGTTAAAATGGCCCATCAAGATGCTGCATTGGGGGTGCTTGCAGATGCTGCTCGTCGAGATGAGATGGCCAATTGTCCAGGCCTGGGGGAGATGGTCCGAAGCCACTCAGACCACACTTCTTTGACAGACCTGCTATAGGAGGGTCAGAAGGATTATCCGCAGTGCAAGAAACTGCCGTTGTACAGGTTCGGGTTGAGGGATGACATCTTCATCCTGGAGGCGAGTTGGGACGAACCAGCGTGCTGGTTCAGCAGCACACCATGCCAGCACCAATGGCTCAGGGCGACCGATGGTCATGCGCGGGAGGACATCACACCCTTCACCGCTGATTTTCTCTACAACCATGTGAACGATATTGATGGGAGGCCACTGCAACCGGAGACAGCCCCTCCCCTCTACTGCACCATGTTGAAGGCATCTTTGCATGATTCGAAAAAGGGATGGTCTGAGGAGTGGGACATGTGCCAGGGCGGCAACTTTACTGATGACTGGGCCTGGGCCTACTGGGTAGGCGCCTCATGCGAGGAGTTTGGGGCCGAGCTGAGGAGAGTGGGGTTGTATGAGGTGGAATGGGCCTCCCAATTCAACATTTACCAACCAAAGCAACTTATACCGGAGCTACTGAGCAGATGGTCGTCTAGGACCAACACTTTTCACCTGTATCACGGGGAGGTGGGAATCAGCCTGTCGGATGTCCAACAGATTTCTGGGGTCCAGATCTTGGGGGCCATGTATGACGAGTTTTTCCCCGTCATCATCATGTGGGAGGATACGGAGCAAATGACGCGATTGACATCGACGCTGATGGCACTTGTCCCTTGATAGGACAAGGAGGCATTGAGGGATGCCCAATTTAGGAGGTGGATCAAATGCTTCCTGAATTTCCCAGAGAATCGAGAGTTCCCTCTGAGGCCTCGAACTTGTCCAAGGGCGGCCCAACGGGGCAAGGGGAACTCGTATTGGTGGGTCTTGGAGGACAACCAATGGAAGACTTGGGGTTTCAGTGTCAGCACTGAACAACAGCCGATAGTCAGGCTGGCGGCGTTCATCGCGGCTCTAATCTGTGGTTGGATCCTACCAGTGAGAGATACAAGCATGGGGGTACGGCCCAGATCGTTTATCATGGCGTCGATGTGGGCAATGGGGCAGCGGATCAACCTGGGGATTCTGATGCTCACCAAACTGTACAGAATGCTGCGGCATATTAGCTAGGGCAAGAAACCGCCAAGGATATGTGGGCCCTTCCACCTCCTGTATGGGTGGATTGCAGCGCTTATCAGGGGGATTTACGAGAATCCAAACCCCATTTCTCCACCGAGATCGAACTTCCGCCCCTCCATAGTGAACGCGGTCGGGAGCTTCCTGTTCAAACTGGTCGTTCCGATGGTGCTGAATCGGGTGTGGAGGGCGGAAGAGTTCTACTTCCACACCTTCCCATTGCCGACGGGGATGCTTACTGATGACAGATGGGGAACGGAATAACATCGTTCTTACCTCCTGGCCTTCCGAGGTAGACTTTTGGTGGCACGAATAGATCTTGAGCCGCTCTGTGAACCGTACACCCCGCATCGGTTTGCGAGGCAGTTCCGGTGCCTCCAGCGGCTTACCCCGTAGGTCTACTGGGTGGTGCGTCACGAGGAGCACCCGTGTGTGATGAGGCAGTTGTGGCTCATGTTTACATGGGAAGATTGAAAGATGTGGATTGCATTGCCTCCATCCACCACCGCTTTCAGATTGGTGAAGGAGTACGCCATCAGTTGGGAGGATGCTTACCCAGGGGAGATGCTGAAGCAACCAACTATCCGGGTCGGTGACGGTGGGCCTCCTTTATCTCGAGGTCAGGGTCGGAGGGCAGCTAGGGCCGCTCGTGGTAGCGGGGCTGCCATGGCGGCGAGACCCGCACTGGCCAAGGGTATGGCAGTAGCGGTTGATCCGGTGATTCCGGAAGAGCAGGGCCATCTAGAGGGGCGGCCACAGAGGGGATTTCGTAGAATATCCACTCAGGCTCCGGGGAAGCGTCTGCATCATATTGACATGGAAGAGGATGCCATCTTCTCAGAAGCTTCGAACATTTGGGATGTCAACCGGAAATTTCTCAACCCACCCGAGATATGGGCCCACCCGAATCGCCTCGGGATGGAATTACCGGGTATAGGCCCAGTTCGGGCTGGATTCATGGCATCTACGGCCGAGGCAGAACAGTACCTGGAAGAGCTGGAGGATTACGTCCACTCCAGTGGTGTCCCTCGCCCAATGACAGACCGGGTGAGGGTACTGTTGAATCAGACGGTCCCCCCCACAGTTATCGGCTACCGATCTGAGGGAGCACTTCCCCTTGCTGGAAGAATTAGAGGACTCTTCTTGGGAGGATGAGGCTAGAGGAGGGAGCCCGTTGGAGGAGGGCGAGGTCGGAGACCGAGGCTCAAAATCCGACGATTTCGTGGAGGCTCTCGAGGTAGCATTCCGAACTTATTTCCTTAAGATCTGTTCTTGGGTCTCTATGGAATTCTCACCAATGCTTGAGCCAGGCAGGAGGAACTTGTTTGCAGGCCTCGTTCTCACTCCTTGGCGGGTGATTGTGTGGGATCTTCAGAACCCGCGCCCATGGCTGCGTCCAGTTGCACGTCTGGTGGGACCAGGGCGCCCAAGGTGGCTCCTCCAGAATCTTCAGACCTTCCAACAGTATACGGAGGTCCTCGTCCCGGGGTCCCATCAGCACCAGCTCAAGAGCAGCGCCAGGAGGTCGATCTCCGTAAGTCTCCTCTACTGGTATCCTCGTTGTCACATGTAGGCCATGCCAACTAATGTTTGTCCCTCTCTTTCGTACAGTTCTTCGACTGGCGTGGGCCGCTACGGGAAGACTGGTCGGGATGTCTGGTGGCGCCCCTCCTAGGGGCATGCTGGTGATGGTGGCGATAGTCCCCCCATCTCCTCAGGCTGCGACGGACACCATCACTGGTGGGAACATCAGCAGGGATGTACCCGAAGTCATTGAGGTGGACTCCGAGGAAGAGGATCAACCGGTCGGTCCTAGTCCTGTCACGCCTTCTTCAGCGTCAGGTGTTGTACTGGATTCAACACCAGATGTAGATCATGCCGAGGATTTTTTGCGGGCGTATCCTGCGTATGAGCCTGCCAATCGCGCAGACTGGGACGAAACGGCCTCCGACGAGGAAGACTACAACATAGTCCACCTCCGATCATGGAAGCTGATAACGCTCTTTATCAATGACACTCCCCAAGCACAATGGCTGGCCGAAATGGATAGACTCCGCTCGCGGTTGCGCGAACTATGTGCTGGGGGAGTGGATGACCAACGTCCTCACGCACTCATCCGAGATCTTATGGCTGAGATGATCCGAGAGCATGATCGTGGGCTCAGCATGGGCTGGCAGCGGAGGAAGGCGACCAGCATCAAGAAGCTCCAGGAGGCTGAAGGCGAGGTCCAACAGATGCAGACCCGGGCTGATGAGCTTTCAGCCTCTCGTGATGCACAATCTGAGCTGGTCTCACGGTTGAAGGCCCAGCCGGTAGAGGCAGAAGAGCATATGAGGCAGACCTCTGGAAGGATGGCTGTCGTTCATGCTGGCATAGAGAGGGCCAAAGACAGGACTGACGAACTGCGTCCTGCCGCTGCTGAGGAGGAGCAGGAGCTAAGTCAGCGGCAGCAAGCCTTGTATGCCACAAGCTGACGAGTGGCAGAGCTGCAACGCTCTTTTGACGGGGTCAACCCATCCATGGGGGGAGTCGACCCCCGAGTATTGTAACAAACCCAAAAAAACTTTTTATTGGTACTTTCGTGCTTCAATTTTTTTTTCTTTGTTTTGAATGTTATAGCGTGCACGATTTCCACTGTTTGTTGCATCCATACAATGTTTGCGGGACGTTCGGCGACAATTCCCCAAGCCCACGTGGGTCGAGCCCGATGTGAGAAATAGGAGATAGTTGCCCTCTCGTCCCACCTAACATAGGAGTGGGGACCATGTTCCAGGATTCGGATTACCAGTCCAGATTCCCGAAAGATGGGGGAGGCTTGATTGGAGGAGGAACTTCCAGGATAGTCTAATTACCGTTTCTTTCGCGTGCTCTTATGAAAGAACAGGGAAATGATAGGGGAGCGGAAATCGGTCCAAACAGATGAAAATGGGAAGTGTGAATCACGATACCCAAGATTTGGAACACTGTGGGGATGGCGTGACAATAAGGGACAGCCGTTAACCTTGGAGGAGAAGCGGTATCCTTACTGCGTTAGCCTGTAATGGGGACAACAAAGGAGGGTCGACCGTTGACCATGTTTCAAACACGAGACCATGTCACAAATTTTGTCGATCAATCCTTCGGGACGTTGGCCCAGGACAGTTAGCAGACCATAGTTCAGACATCCATACTGTTAGGGGGTCCTTCCAGACATGACCCGTCTTTCGGAACGTTGGCCCAGGACAGTAGGTGAGCCGATGCAGCATGAGACCGGGCTGTTAGGGGGTTCCTTCAGACATTAAAGGGGATAAGAGTCCGAATAAGGGGTACACAAAGCGTGGAATATGGAGTGGTGGTTTGTCCAAACATAATACAACACTTAGGTAGTTACACCACCGTGGTGGGAGCACACCAGATGGGCGCATCGGTCTGATCATGGATCATTCCTTCTTTGGGATAGGGCCTCTCTGACGAGGGGATCTGTCACTTTTCAGTGGGATCTTGGGGCATCCTAAATTTGTTCAAGGTAGAACCATAGTTTAGTGTCATGCGTTGAGGACACATAGACTCTTTTAGTTTAACGTCATATAATAGGATGTGGAAGGAAAGATCCCAGGGAGCGTGTGGCGTGGTAGATATGAAACCGACGTGAATGAGGACTTGGAGTCCAAATCATACCACATACCCCCAGAGGAAACTCTTCAGGTCGATGGACCAAGAGTGAGGATTGGGTTGGGCCCGAAGCAGAGTGTCGGGCGTTCCTACATACCCCATGAGGATGGGAATCAAGCCATACGTAGTTCTGGAAGCACAGTTTAACGTCATATGGGATGATGAAAAGCCTGGCTGTCTTGGTACACATCCTGCCAAAACTACTAAGCCCACATGAGTCATGCTTGGTGTGGGAAACAAGCAGTCGTGCTGGGAATTTCCCGACACAGAAAGGGGCAGGTTAGGGCAAAGGGATGCTCGGTGAATACCGGCCCAAGGACACTGACACGACCATTTAGCGCATCTAGATGTGCGAAGAGAAAGAGCCGAGTATGATTGAATTCCATTTGAACATGAGGAAGTGGAAATGTGTGAATCATAGCGCTCGCGATTGAGATCACGATGAAGGCGGCGTGACGATGGAGGATAAATGCTGACCATGTTCGCAACACAACATCCCATCGCGTTATCCTAGAATGGGGACAAACAAATGAGGGTTGACCGTTGACCATTTTCGAAACACGGGACCATGTCACAAATGTTGTCAAATATCCATAGGGACGTTGTCCTGAAACGATTGGAGGGCCCGTAGGTCCAGAATTCATAGAGAGCCCTTAATCCTAGTATCCATGTCGTCTGAGGGTCCTTTGGATGTGGAAGAGGATGAGGATCCAAATAGCGAGTTCACGAAGCTTGGTCATGGGACGAGAGGAATGTCCCCATGAAAATCCCACATTTCAGGCCCTTTGTCGAAACACCTCTAAATACGACAACGAGACGTATTAGAGAGTGGGAGCAGATTTCTTTCCCATGGGGAGATAATAGTTTAGGGTCGTAGAATTCGGACCATGGATGGGTAAGGGGAGCAGGGGATACATGGCAAGGTGGTTACAAAACCCGACGTGAAGGAGGACCTAAGCCCTTCTTACCATGCGTTCTCTGGGGAAATGCTCGAGTCGAGGGACCGAACACAATGGTTAGACTAGGCCTGTGGGGAAGTGCCCGGGAGCTCCTACGTATCCCATAAGGATGAGAATCAAGCCATACGTAGTTCTGGAAGGTGACATGGTAGGATACCAGTGCCAGGGGAAAAGGGGAGTGCGGGCGTTGCCCATGCACTAAAAGGAGAGGAATGTGATAAATCTTTTTTGTTATTTAACGTGAATGGATTTTTTTGTGAAGCGACAGGCCTAGAATAGTAGGACGTGATGTCGCCACAAGGATCAAGCCGTGATGGGCATTGAAAAATGGCATGGCACGTGACCAATACCCAACATGATGTCCTCTATAACGAGGTCACCACATTGCAGTGCCGTTTTTCATCGTGTGGCTAGGACGATAATGTCATTGTTTAGGGTCGTATGGTAGGACCAAGCATGCATTTTATCGTCATGTAGTGCAGACGTAGCAGAGACGATGCTAGGCGGGAAATGTGCGCAGTGTTATAAAACACAATTGACGGAGACATGATCCCACATCAAATTGTATGCCATTCGGAGAGGGAAACCTTAGGCCGAGGGGCCTATATAGAGGTAAGAGGAGAAACAGGGGGAGATACTGGCTCCCTAAATGGGCTGTACCTGAAGACAGGGCGTCCGGGAAGTCCTACGTATCCCATTAGGATGGGAATCAAGCCATACATAGTTCTAAATGGATCTTAGTATATGGTCTTAGATCTCGGACTATGGGAGTCCCGAAGGACACCATATTGCAGCTTTGTCCCCCTGACATGCAAAGGTGCACTGAGGGATAGCGCCAAAAGTGTCGAGATTCCCCCTGGACATGATGGGGTGGAAAATGATGTGAATCATGCGACCAACATTTGAGGACTGAAGGAGCTGGCGTGACAACAGAGGATTACTACTAACCAAGTTCGCAACATAGCATCCTATCACGTTATCCAGAAATGGGGACAAACAAATGAGCATCGACCGCTGACCGTATTCGCAATGCGGGATTTAATCGATTTTTTTTCCAAAACCCTCGGGGGCGTTGGCTCGTAACGGTAGGAGAGCCCTTTGGTGTTGTATCCAGGCCGTTCTTGGGGGTCCCTCTGGGTGTGAAAGGTGATGGAAGCCTGAATGGAGGGGAACATGAAGCTTGACAAGTTGAAGGGACTTGATCATGTTGAATATGACACTCTTGGTCCTAGACCACAGTACTCTTAATACATGGGTGAACCACTACAAGGGGTCAATAGACTCAACTTGAGGGTAACCAAGATATGGCGGGTTCCCGGGGGAAGGGGGCACGGTGCCCAAAACCTTGTATCATACCTACATATCCCCCTCCTGGAGAGGGATAGACCAAGTGGACTAGGTGACCGGGAGATCAGGAGATCACTAAGAGGTGGGGATGGACCCGAATCCTAGATATCCGGGTGGTCCTACATATCCTGTGAGGATGGGAATCAAGCCACACGTAGTTCTGAAGGGTGCCTTTTAATGTCGTGCGGGACAAGGAATCAGAGGGCTAACTCTCAGAATGGGGTGCGCGTGGTGCAGTAATTGCAAACCCGACTTGAACGAGGACGTAGTCCTACACTATGCCACGTGGTCCCGTGGTCGGGGTCCTGAAGGCAGGATTAGAGAGGTGAACTTGCTGAACTCAAGATGGACCCAAAGACAAGGGGTCTGGGCATTCCTACGTATCCTATTAAGATAGGAATCAAGATGAACGTAGTTCCAGATGAGAATCTTAGTTTATGGTCTTAGAGTTCGGACCGTGAATGGTGACAACTTCCCGAGTAAGCACAGATGTCAACCCGATTCCTAAGCCCACGTGAGTTAAACTTGGTGTGGGAAACAAGGGGGGTATGAAAATCGCAATACATGGGGAGTCCATCAAATGGGAATCAGTAGAGTGTTCCGAAGGACACCTTTGATGCAACTTGTTCCCCCAACGCGCGGACGTGCACGGAGGAAAAGTACCAAGAGTTCCGAGACTCTACATGGACATGATGAAGTGATGAAGGGTGTGAATCGTGTACCCGACATTTTGGGCTTAATGGGTTGGTGTGACGATAGAGGGAAACTGTTAACCATGATGGAAACACAGCGTCCATATCGCGTTATCCTGAGGTTGGAACAACAAACGAGCATGGACCACTGACCCTATTCGCAACGCGGGATTTTATCGATTTTATGTCTGAAACCCTTGGGGGCGTTGGCCCGTAACGGAAGGAGAGCCCTTGGGCATAGTGTCCAGGACGTTCTTGAGGGTCCCTCTGGGTGTGAAAGGTGATGGAAGCCCGAATGGAGGGATACACCAAGCCTGGAAAGCGGGTGCGGACGTGTCCGAGTAATGCTTGGCGTTCCAGGTAATAAAAGGGAGTAATCTTAGGCACATTGGTGAACCGACGAAAAAGGGATTGAAGAAACAGCTCCATAGGGGGAGTTACATGGCGTTGTCATTACGGGACCGACGTGAATGAGGACATAGTCCCACACCACACCATATAATCCTCTCATGGAGGAAGGATAGGCCAGGGGGCCAAGATGGGATGAAGATTCCCGAGAGATGGGGCTGGACCCGAATCATTGACATTCAGGTGGTCCTACGTATCCCATGAGGACGGGAATCAAGCCACAAGTAGTTCTCAAAATATAGTTTAACGTCATACGGGACGAGGAGGGGAGTAATATACCCCTAAACAAGGGAGGTGTACGGTATGGCGAAGAGGCCGACATGAATGAGGACGTAGTCCCACACCACACTATACAGTCCTATAAGGGAGGACCTGGGCCATGGCCCGGAAAGGCCAAGGGGCCTGATGGTTAGGCACTGGTCAGGAAGGCCTAGCCTTCTTGTAGTTTTAGTGTCCTGCAATGAGGACGAGGGTCGGGGACCCGAAAAGGCCAAGGGGCCTGAGGCTGGGCCTCGTAAGGGGATGCGTACGGCATAGTACATGCTCTCGACGTGAATGATGGCGTAGTCCCACACCACACCGTACACTCCAGTTAAGAAGTTGGGCGGAGGGGCCCGAGAAGGCCAGGGTGCCTAAAGTTAGGTATCAGTCATGAAGGCCTGACGAGTCTACAGTTTAACGTCTTACATGAGGACGGGGGTCGGGGACCCGGGAAGTCCAAGGGGCCTGAGGTTGGGCCTCGTAAGAGAAGGCGTACGACATGGTACATGATCCCGACGTGAATGACGATGTATTCCCACACCACACCGTACACTCCGAGTAAGAAGTTGGGTGGAGGGGCCCGAGAAGTCTAGGGGGCCTAAAGATAGGTATCAGTCAGGAAGGCCTGACGGGTCTGCAGTTTAACGTCTTACATGAGGACGGGGGTCGGGGACCCGAGGAGGCCAAGGGGCCTGAGGCTGGGCCTCGTAAGAGAAGGCGTACGGCATGATACATGATCTCGACATGAATGAGGACGTAGTCCCACACCACACCGTACACTTCAGGTAAGAAGTTGGGCGGAGGGGCCCGAGAAGGCGAGGGGGCCTAAAGTCAGGTATGAGTCAGGAAGGCCTGACGGGTCTGCAGTTTAACGTCTTACATGAGGATGGGGGTCGAGGACCATAGGAGGCCAAGGGGCCTGAGGCTGGGCCTCGTAAGAGAAGCCGTACGACATGGTACATGATCCCGACGTGAATGAGGACGTAGTCCCACACCACACCGTACACCCCGGGTAAGAAGTTGGGCGGAGGGGCCCGAGAAGGCCAGGGGGCCTAAGGCCATGTATCAGTCAGGAAGGCCTGACGGGTCTGCAGTTTAACGTCTTACCTGAGGACGGGGGTCGGGGACCTGAGGAGGCCAAGGGGCCTGAGGCTGGGCCTCGTAAGAGAAGGTGTACGGCATGGTACATGATCCCGACGTGAATGTGGACGTAGTCCCACTCCACACCGTACACCCTTAAGGGGAATTGGGGTCGTGGGCCCGATCGCTAGCACCACATGGGGGGAAGATTTTCACCTTGGGATGGGGCAGAATGAATCACTGCACTCGATGTCTGGGACATCTCGGGGTGGACCCGAAGATCCAGGACACTGTTTACCATGTTCGAAACACAGCATTCCTATGGTGACCCGTTATGGGAGCAAAAAATGAGCATCGACTGCTGACCAAATTCGCAACGCGGGACTTGTATCGGTTTGTTGCTTGAAAACCCTTGGGGGCATTGGCCCGTATCGGTAGAAGAGCCCTTGGGCGTAGTATCCAGTCCATTCTTGGTGGTCCCTCTGGGTGTGAACAATGATGGAATCCCAGTCAAGGAGTGGGTGAATCATAGTTGTATCCATCCACGAAGGAGGTAAACATCTACAGGGGGTATGTGCAGCCGGGTTAAGGTTTGCTCGATGTGAGTTGGGGAAAAAGTATGCACCCTGCCATGTCTTGACCGGAGGGTAAGATTTTGGTTTTTGGGCTGGGCCAACGAACAAAATTTCTGGGCATTCCTACATATCTCATGAGGATGAGAATCAAGCCATACGTAGTTCTTGAAGGCTATGCAATTTAGCATCGTACAATGAGGACGTGGGAGGATAGAAGAACTGGAGTGGGCACATGGTGTGACCCTTACAATCCATGCGCGAGCGGGGTTGTATGAGCGGGGCTAAGAAAGCCTACTCCCTACTACACAAAGATCCTCCAAGGAAACTACTCCCAGGGGGGGATAGTGGAAGAGAAAATCTTGGGGCTGGGCTCAAGACGAGGTGTTCGAGCATTCCTACGTATCCCATGAAGATGGTAATCAAGCCACACGTAGTTCTTGATATGCAATTTAATGTCATTCGGGATGAGGAGCATCACATTTGGGGATGTGTACAGTGCGACAAGTAATTCGATGAGAATGAGGATGTAGTCCTACACCACACCGTACGATCCGGTAAGAGGGTAAGTCGGGGAAAAACCAAGGGGCCTGGGGCCAGGCCGCGGTCAGGGAGACCTGACCAGCTTGTGGTTTAACGTGTCGCGGTGAAGACGGGGGGCCAGGGGCCAAAGGAGGCCAAGGGGCCTGAGGATGAGCCTCGGTTAGGAAGGCCTGACTGGGTTGCAGTTTAACGTATTGCAGTAAGGACGGGGGGCCAGGGGCCCAAGGAGGCCAAGGGGCCTGAGGCTGAGCCTCGGTCAGGAAGGCCTGACTGGCTTGCAGTTTAACGACTTGCAGTAAGGATGGGGGGCCAGGGGCCCAAGGAGGCCAAGGGGCCTGAGGCTGAGCCTCAGTCAGGAAGGCCTGACAAGCTTGCAGTTTAACGTCTTGCAGTAAGGACGGGGATGCAGTTTAAGGTCTTACGGGACCATCTCACAGTTTAAGGTCGTGTAGGACCCTTTTTCCCTAGGCAAAGTATCGCTTGAGGAATTTGGAATTGGTGGGAGGGGTTATACGCTCTCCATCTGTGGTCACCAAGGAGTATGCTCCATTGGGATAAGCCTTATGGATGATATAAGGCCCTTTCCATTTAGGTTCTAATTTGGGCGGTTTCCTACCGGGAATCATTGGCGCTCGAAGGGCCAGTACCAGCTCGCCCTGTAGAAAAGAGCGGAGACAAACCTTCTTTTCGAAGTCCCTTTCTATCTTGACCTGATTCCTTTCCAGATTGTGCAGGGCACGAAGCCGGTTCTCGTCCAGTGCTTCCAATTCAGTAGACAGATCTCGACTACCTCATCTGATGTCTGGTGATCATAAACTTCATCGCGTAGCGATGGCAGCTGGATCTCAATGGGTAGGACGACCTCAGCTCCATACACCAGGGAATATGGGGTCACTTGGGTGGAGTAGCGAGTCGTCGTCCGGTAAGCCCAGAGGGCGTTGGGGAGCTTGTCCGGCCAACATTTCTTATTCTGACCAACCATCTTCTGCAGAATGTTAGAGAGGGTCTTATTGAACGCCTCGATCTGTCCATTTTCCTATGCGTGGTAGTGAGAGGTATGGTTCGACCGGATGTCGTACATTGCGTACAATTTCTTTAATTCAGCTACCCGGATGTGGGTGCCGTTATCGGTGAGGACAGCATGAGGGACTCCAAACCGGTGAATAATATTGGAGCTCACAAAGTCAACGATGGAACGGGCCTTGACCTCTTTGAGTGGAACTACTTCTGCCCACTTGGATAAGAAATATGTAGCAGTTAGGACGAACCTACACTGGTGGGATGTTGCTGGTGGATATGGTCCCACTACATCAAGCCCCCATACCGCAAATGGACAAGAGTACTTGGTGGGGTGGAGGGACTCCGGCGGCCGATGCAGGAAGATGGCGTTTACATGGCATGCGTGGCATCTCTTGGCATATCCAATACAATCATGGATCATAGAGGGCCAAAAGTACCCCAATCTTCGGATTTGATCGGACAGCTTCGGCCCAGCTTGATGGGAGCCACAGGAACCGGCGTGAACCTCTTGAATAACTTGAGGTATCTCTACTCCTTGGATGAAATGGAGGAAGACACCATCGAAACTCCGCTTATAAAGGATTTGTTCGAGACTGGGGCCGCTCTGGAGGGTAAATTGCAGTGCGCGACGTCGGATTCGCTCGCGCTCGGCCCGGTCGTCTGGGAGGCGACCATTTTGGAGATACTCGACAAAAGGTGCTCTCCAATCGGGAGTGGCTTCAACCACTGTGTCTGACGAACCCGGGACCCCTGATGTGGAGGGTCCGACAGTGAGATGACTTACTCTCAGGCCGTCATTGTCATCTTGAGTGATGGGGGCAAGGACTCTCCGGTGTGCCACATGTATGATCAAATCATCTTGCTCGGGTTCTGCGAGAAACGCGACTAAACCAGCCAGGGTGTCTGCATGGCCGTTCTACGACCGTGGGACATGGGTAACCTCTGGTCGAGAAGAGGATTGGGCCATTAGGTGGAGGGTGTACTCCAGCAATGGTGCAAGCTCCGGCTTCCTGACGACGTAGTCCCCATTAAACTATTTTATTACCAGCTCGTAATCACCCTTCACATGTAGATGGGGAACATGGATCTCAAGGGACAACTCGAGGTTGGTGATGAGAGCCTAGTACTCTACCTCGTTGTTCGAACAGCCTTCTAACAACAGGAACGAGTATGGCAGGACGGCCTGTATCGGGGTAATGAAGACAGCACCCAGGCCCACTCTATTGAGATTGGGATCGTTGAGCCTCCTACCGGTGGGGCTCCGAGAGGCGTCATCGAAATGCATTTGCCAACACGGGACAACATGATCGACTGAGAGGATCGTCTCATCAGGAAAATCCAGGTCCAAGGATTGATCCGCAGAGGTTGGATGGGCAGCTAAAAAGTCTTCCAATGCCTTTCCCTTGATGGCCTTCTGAGGTACAAACCTGATATCAAACTGCTGGTGAATCCCTGCCCATCGTGCTAGTCGGCCAGTCAGCATGTGGCGATTCAAGATGTACTTCAGTGGGTCCACCCAGGAGACCAATTGCACCTCATAGTGTTGTAGGTAATGTCGCAACTTCTACACGGCGAATACGAGTGCAAGGTATCTCTTTTCGATGGGGGGGGGGTATCAGACCTCCGTATCGAGAAGCATGCGGCTGAGATAGTAGAGATTGTACTCAGTACCCTCGTTTTTCTTCTAGGCGAGCAGCGCTCTGAGGGATCTCTCCAGGGCAGTCACAAAAAGGACCAGCGGCTTTCCGGAGATGGGTGGCATCAAGACCGGAGTTTGGAGCAGATACTGCTTGATTTCCTCGAAGGCGGTCTGACACTCCTCATCCCATTCGTAGGTGGAGCCCTTCTTCATGAGCCGGGAAAAGGGCTTACACTTGCCGGCCAGATTCGCGATGAATCGGCGTACATAGGCTAAGTGGCCTAGAAGGCCTCGAAGCTCCCGAATGTTGCTCGGGGGAGGCATTAGGCTGATGGCCTGGATCTTCTCTGGGTCGATCTCGATACCTCGGTATCTGACAACAAAGCCCAGAAACTTCCCGGAGGTGACCCCGAAGGCACACTTCAGCGGTTTCATCTTCAGGTGACGGGAACAGAGGAAACCGAACACTTTCTCTAGGTCTTTGAGATGGTCCTGGCACTGACATGATTTGACTATGAGTTCATCCACGTAGCATTCCACCAATGTCCCAAGGATCGGATTGAATATGCGGTTAATGTCCCTCTGATAAGTGGCAACTACATTTTTTAAACCGAATGGCATAACATGGTAGCAAAAGGTACCTTGGGGAGCCCTGAAGGCAGTGGACTCCTCGTCTTCGGGGGCCATCCAGATTTGGTTGTACCCGGAGTAACCATCCATGAAATAGAGGGCTTGGAACCCGACCATGGCGTCAATCAATAACTCTGTCACCGGGAGTGGGAAGTCATCCTTTGGGCAGTGGCAATTAAGATCGCGGAAGTCGATGCAGAATCTGATCTGCCCATTCTTCTTCCTGACTGGCACAATGTTGGCAAGCCACATGGGGTAATGGACCTCTTTAATGAAGTTGTCTTTTATTAGCTTGTCAACTTCAGCCTCAACAATAGCACCATGAGATGGGTGCATCTTCCTAGGAGGCTGCTTAAACCCACGATGTTTTGCTGGGAGGCCCAGACGGTGAACGGCCACCCGGGGATCTAGCCCTGACATCTCGTTGTAACTCCAGGAAAACACATCACGGTGCTGTTTGAGGAAGTCTACGTACTGCTGCCGCTCCTCGAGGGACATGGCTGCACTGATCAATGTGGGTCTCCGATCTGCCTCACTGCCAAGGTTCACCTGTACCAGTTCATCAACTGTGGTAGAGACACCTTCTTCAAAGGCGGGGGGAGCATCCTCCAGGTCTTCCTCCCCACCCGTGGGTGGACTTCCCGCGATGGAAGATACTTCTAGGCTATCAAGATCCGAGGGGAAGCTGGTACCGGCTCGGACAGCAGCGGTCATCATATCAGGAGAGTCACTTGCCATTGAGACCATAACAATGAAGGCAGTCGACCCTATCCCATCTGGCCTTCGGCCTAAAGGGCCACGTTTGATGATATCAGAGCAGTGGTGACGTGTCGGCCTGAGTCGGTTGATTCTGGCCTGGCTGAAGAGACACGTATGGCGTACCGCCGTCATCATAAGCTTGATGTCCCGGTACCGTACATGGGTGGGAGGTTCCAGGATCACCTGAGCCTGGTTGATGTAGGAGTACGAGGTGATTTTCCGCCGTCGCTTGGACACTGGAACATGCCTTCCTTGTGTACCCGAAACAACAAAACATTTCCCCATGTCGGGGGTCGTGGCCTCCAACCGGTGGATCGGGAGGATGTAGGCGTCATCCATGCTTGCCCAGGGATCACTTGTGACTGGGGCGGGTTCATCCTCACTTACTAGGATTTGCTTATCCTTACTTTTTGTAATAACCCACATCCAGGTAGAGGTCCTCACAAGAAGCGAAAGGGGACGCGTCTCCTTAGAGCACGCCTACTCGACCGTTGATCAAGTACTTGAGGAACTGGTGATACAATGAAGGGACCGCTGCATGCAGATGGAGCCATGGCCTACCCATCACTGCGTTGTAGGCGGTGTCCTGAGAGACGACCATGAACTCGGTGCTGGCAATTAAGCCACCGAACTGAGTCTTCAGGCGGATCTTGTCGACTGGGGTTTTCTCGGTCCTATCGTACCCCTAGATTCTGAGGTTAGAGGGAGTTAAATCACCTTCAGACAGACCTAGCATTCCCAATGTCCGAGTCGTAATTAGATTGATTCCGGAACCTGTGTCAACGAGGCAGTGGCGGACTTCCACCCCATCGAACTGGCCATTGATATACAGCGGGCGAATGTGCCCCTGTATAGGAGGGTCCTCATCTTCACCGAAGATTGAGAAAAACGCCTGACATTTGGCGTTTTCAATTCTCTCGGTATGGAAGGCTTCTGCAGCTGCAACCTCCGTCTCAAACTGGAGGGGGATCCTTAGGGCCTCAGCAAGTGCCTCGCGCATTTCGGATGAATGGCGATGGGCCTCAAGGATGGAGAGCCTCCCCGGAATTCCGGCCAGGTGCTTCAGGACATCATACTTACGTGCCAAACGTGAACCTCTACTTGCAGGAGGTCGCTCGGCATTTGGAGGCACAACGGGTCCTTCTGGTTGAACCGGCGATCGGCTAGTACTGGGTACATCCTGCTGCCTACTAGATGAAGCCTGGAGAATAGTCGCCGGACTAGGACTAGACGGCGGAGGCTGGCCTGTAGTCGGGCAAGACTGACTGTGATACGAACGAGGCAGCTCTCCCCGATCCAGTAGCACGAATGACGGTGGAGGTAGAGCTGAGGGCGTTAGATGGGGTTGCGCGTGCTGATCTTTGCGCTGAGCCTGTTGCCTGGTCTCAGTAGCGTGCACGGCTTGGCCAAAAGTTCCTGCTGATGTACCTCGATGACCGGCGCAGTTGCGATTCCGCTGACGTTGACGTCAGCTGGAAACGTTGGGGAGGTCTTCCTGGCGTTCCCCCTCGCCGGGGGTAATATAGGGCTTTACCAGCTCCACGGTGTTAACTGAAGCGTACCCCTGGCTGTCACTCGAGGAGTCATCCACCGCTGGGTGGATTCTGGGAGGAATCCCTATTTCAGGGGGCATAAAATCTCCATGAGTGCGGGATGACGATGGCACTGGCGGTGTTCATTGCTTCTTCTTGCGTCGTCGCTGCTTGCCCTTTTGGGAAGAGGTCGACTGTGAAGACGATGCGGAGGTACCGGCTACTTCTTCTGAAGGTTCCGGCTGCTTCAGACGCGCCCGGATGATACCTTGGGCAAGGACGATGGTTTTTCGAGCCATCCAGTCTTCGTATTTCCAGGATCCGCGGCTGGGGACCTACTGCCACTCGCCTTCACTATCGCTGCCAATCTATGATCCTACAAAGACACCTGCCACTTACGCTGGTGCTGAGCCCAACTTGACTATGTTGTTGTTGACCTGGTCTTGAAGCCAGTCTTTTAACACATATCATTGCTTAAGGGTGTGCCCCATAATTCTATGATAAGGGCAGTAGTTGGGGTGATTAGTGAGATTTGCCTCTGTCGGCCTTCTGCACTCAGGCAGACGCACAATCCCTTGCTCTAGAGCACTTCGGAAATAGACAGGGACCTGATTTTCGTTGAACGAATAAGTCTGGTGCCTTCTTTCCGGGCAGGGAGCCCTGGGGGCCTGGCCCTGATGAGGGGCCGGAGGGGCCTGCTGAGGAGGCGGCGCCTGATTGTCTCGCCTAGGTGGCGGTGGTGCATTGCGCGGGGGAACCTGTCAGTTCTGAGGCGGTCGCTGCTGGGCAGGAACCTGTGCTTGAGGTGGAGGACCCCTGTGGGGTTGCGGGGGTGGTACCGCCAGCAGTAACTCCAGCTGCCTCGGGGCTTCTATTTGGGCCACCGCGGCGGGTTCAGCCCTGGCAGTCCTCCGGACCGGAATCATAGGGGGAAACAAACGTGCATGACTGGCCTGTTGTAGGGCTTCCTCAAGGTGTTGATCCTTATCTAAGAAATCTATGAACCCTCCATGGTAGTTCTGGGTGATCAGGGAGGGTACCAGCTCTGTCTTGACGTTCTCCACACACATCATCAGTAATTGCTCCTGAGTCAGTGGCATATCGATGGAATACGTAAGTCCCTTCCACCGGGCGATGAAATCTGTGACTCGCTCATTAGGCCTCTGCTTGCACTTCAAGAGGTCTGCAATGCCGTTCTTCCGCGTGGTGGAGCTAAACTGGTATAAGAACTGCCGACGAAGATCCTCCCAACCGGTCACCGATCCGATAGGGAGCTGGTTGTACCAGACGAATGTCGGACCTTCCAATGTCTGTACAAAACATCGGAGTTTGGCGGCTTCTTGCTGAGCCGGGGTCCCCAGCATGGGGACACACCTGGAAGAGAAATGAGCCAAGTGCTGGGGCGGGTCCACTGTCCCATTAAAAGGCGAAAAAGTGGGGTTCCCAAAACCCGGAGCAGTAGGCATATCATCCACCCATGCATGATAAGGCTTGCCGTCCGGTGGGACCGCCACCTGCCATGTTTCTAACGCTTCAAGGCGGGCTGTGAGTGCCGCAATAAGATCATCCGGGCGGGGGTCCCTGTCATGACGGGGATCCCTAACCACAAGTGCATTGCCAGGTTCTTCAACACGGTAGATGGCTTCAGCCGCTCGTGGGTCAACAGGTTGGACGACATGCGGGGCGACTGGGGGAACCCGGACTGGATTCTCCAGATTGCCCCATCGCTCGGGGGGATTCGGCGAGACGTATCGCGCCCTCTTTCCATACGTTCCGGCTTCCGCTCTATCTGCCGAAGTAGCATGATCAGGGTTTCCCGGAGGCATCTCAAAAGGGGTAAATTGTTCCTGCCCCTGCTGCCCCAACCTGGGGTCACCATAGTCGGGTCGCCGCTCTGCGGAGCGCTCAGCCAAGAGTTCGTCAACTAGCCTCTTCTGCTCAGCAAGCTGTTGGCGTAATGTGGCCTTGTCAGGATCCTCTTCCGTCTTCTGTGCAGAGGCAGACGGGTCGGAGTCGTTGAAAGCTCCGACGTTCTCTTTACCCTTAACGGTGTTTCGACCGAGTACCAGTGACTCGGTGGGTACGGGGAGGCCTAGCAGGTTCCTCTGCTGATGGGTAACTCTCCCTGATGGGTCCAGCAGTGGCGGTACGACCTCGGGGGGTAAGTATCCATCAAGGAATTCAAGCTCATCTTCCTTTTCCACGACGTCATCCTTGTGGACCACGACCCCTCTCGAGGGCATGTCCTCGATGTCACATAGCGAATCGGGCTATCGTCGGATAGGTTCGAAGAGGAGAGCGGCATAGTGTCCCCAACCATAGACTTGCACATGGGGGGTGGCTTCCCTGACGATCCTGCGGAGTGCTTTAAAACTCTAAATGCATTTTCGTTGAAGGGAGCTCTGGCGGCCTAGTGACTCAGGGTGCTGGGCCACAAGGAGTGCGGATGCATCGATCAGGTGTCACTGCTTGCCAATTTCTTCGAAGTGATCTCGACTTCTTGTGTACACCACCCGTTCGTAACGGAGGCGGAAGTGTGTCCCCCATAGGGTTCGACAAAATCACCCCACTTCTTCAGGGGTAAGAGACTCCGGTACGCGAAAATTCAGCACTACCGTCGGCCAGAACTTTTCCGGGAAGTAATCCGCTGCAAGAATACTCCAGAAGCTCTTGGGTTCGGATTCGGGGTCCGACCCTGTGTTGACCCACTCGTCTACCGGGGGAGGCTGAGGGACCGATAGCAGTACCGAGGCAGACCTCTGGGATAGCAAACTCGGTGACGGAGAATACGGTGAACGAGCTGACTGGCCGCTGAATTTCGGGCCATCCTCTGAAGAGCAAGGTGACCTGGCCACGATGTCACGGTACGATGGGCTGATAGCCACAGCTTCAGGCACAGGAGTCGTGGCTACCGGTGACAGGTCATGTCATCGTTATACCTTCTCTGGCCCCCAAAACAGCTCTCCGTGATCTCTGGTAGAGGTAGAGGGCGCTTCTAGTGATGATGGAGATGATTGCGCAGTCGAGACCTGCGGAATTCCCAAGATTTCTTCCTCTTGGATGTACCTGCGGAGGGAGATGGGAATCTGGTGTACCTCAAATTCCGGGAGAATGAGGCTAACGCGTCGGGTTCCTACCCCAGTCCTTGATACGGAGGAGCGGGGAGAAGGTTCCATCGCTGAATCGCATTCTGCTTCAGAGTCGAAGAAGCGGGTGGGTTTGATCTCCACCCGGGCATTCCCAGGACTTTTCTTGTGGCGGCGACAACCCGCTCTCCTGCCCCGGGGTGGTTCTTCGGGACAGGGTTGATCCCTACCATGGGGTCTCGGGGCGGCGCTGGCGCCGTGGCAGAGAGGGCCCCCACTCGAGATGGCCGAGGTGCGAGGGGCACCGGGTAAAATGTCGAAGGGTACATGGGGAGGACCTCCATGAACAATACCCATGTAGGCGGGGCCTCTGTTGGAATTGGTAGGAGCATGGGGAGGACCTTTATGGTCGCTGCGGGCGGAGCGAGGCTGACCTTCACTCCTCGAGTTGCTGGGGCGAGGAGAACATTTGCCGGTTGCAGAGAGGACGTAGGGAGGGCCCCCACGTTGGAGAAGGACCGGATGGACGGTTCCTTCAGGTTGGCGGCCGGGGGCAGGGGGATGGACTCCATACCCTGTATAGTGGGCGCGGGAAAGATTTCCGTGCTGAGCGTCACTGCCGAGGGGCTGGTCTTCCTTTGAGATGGGGGTAGCATGAGGCATACCCCCATAACGAGCTTCGGAGCGGGGAAGACCCACGCTCTGTGGAGTAGTGGTACGGGAAGAGCCTCCTTACAGGGTGACATCACCGCAGGTTAGTACACGGTGATCACCACATGGGCCTGCAACCTGGAGAGTAAACCCAGCCTGCCCATGGGGCGGTTGGGGTCTCGATCCTGGTTGGGTGAAGGAGTGCCACTGTTCAGCGTATGCAGGGGCTTCACGATGCATGTCGGCGGTGGCTCGGGCCACTGTAGCTATCGACGTTGACGCGCCTAAGAGAGCGTCCTCAGCCCAGGCCCGACGCTGACGTCGGGTTAGGAAAGCTGGTGCAGGTGGTGCAGGGACGTAGTCTGCCTGCTCTTCCTGCAGGGCCGGACGGCGGCACTGACGCGGCCGGGTGGGAGCTCTCGCCTGGAGCCCTTGGGTCGAGACCCTTAGCGGGCTGAGCCGGACGGCGCCCGCCTCTTCAGCGTAAGGCGAGGAGTCGTCAAGGCATTTCGTAGATAGGCTCCCGAAACGGTTGAACGTTGGGGTGGGGAGCAGGGGCTCCATGCGCGGCCTGTTAGGGCGGCGTTGACGGCGGGACCTGGAGGCCTCCAGGTCTAGGCGGGCCATATCCTGAGTTGGGATAACCCCTTCTTCCTTGTACCTGCACACAAGGTTGTTGATCACCCTTCACTGGATGACCTCTGATGGGGAATGGGGACGTGGGCACCCCGTATTCCGTGATGTGGCGGCTGTCGTGGCGGTAGCGGCGCTACGTGGGGTGGCCGTGGTGGTGTTGCCCATGCCCCTGTGTGGGCGAGGAGCGGACGGTGATCGCGTCTCTGTAACAGCAACCAGGTTCCTGAGGAATGAAGGGATCAACTCATCAGTACTGAGAGGAAAATGATTGACAACCAGTGTCCCAACATCCTTCTATTCTCCACGTCTATAAGAAAGATCCACGCCAACACGCTGCAGAATGGAGTGCCCCACGTTCTACTGCCCCGAAATCCGGTGAGTTTCACGATAGGCCCGCTATTTGCTTGGCGGGACCAGGCGCCAGATATCTGGATCCGGTGACACGTCAATCTACTGGTGTCTCCAACGCTACTAATCTCTATATTAAGGAGAAGAATTTCATGTCGGGTTCACAATTTCTGTTTTCGAGACTTTTGTCGGGGGGCGCGCGCGCGCGCATCCCTTCCATCCGCGGAGGAGGACGTGCGGCGCCTTGTTGCCCCGCATTCCTGCATTCCAAATGCGGGCGGCATTCGATCCTTATTCAGGGACGTCTGATCCTTGATCGAAACAGGATGATGGGATGTTGGTTCTTCCTTCCGTGGATTCCTCCTCAGAACTCGTCACCTAGTCCGGGTCTCCCTCATAGATTTAATACGTAGTTCGTGAAACTCTTCCCAGTTCCATGTTTCCATGGACACTGGTTAATTACACTGCTTCTGTTGGGACATTCCAAGGGGTCCGGTCAGGGCAGCAACCTTCAGTTGGGGGAGTAGTCACGTTGAGGCATTAGTAGCGTTCCTGGATGCTGGGGGCCTGGAATGTATGTCTATTATCCCTGGTCATAGGGCTTCTCGAGGGCGTGGAAGCCTGAGGCATCCCACATCGAGCGTGGGGAATTATATGTCATAGACACTTATCTGAGGTTTTCCTCTGCTTCCCGTGTTTAACACACTGTACGCTGTGAGTTTAACATCCATCAGAGATGGATCAACCCAACCAGAGCATTATCTAGGATATATCGGATTGAGGGGTTTCCCTTGAAGGGATGCCGATACCGGGACCAGCCCATGGGTGGCTGTAAAGAAGAGCATACCGGCATGGTATCACCGAGATATGAAGGTCCGGGTGAGAATCAGGACGGATGATAGGTGGATGAATGGGGTGGAGGGGGGGTGAAATGGGACCATCGCAGGGGGTGACAGTGGAGTTGGGCTTGAGCCTCGAAGAGGCTTCCTACGTATCCCCGTGGCTGGGAATCAAAGACCTCGTAATTCGGGATGGCACCGGCGAACCAAAGTGAAGGTGGAACTTGGCCCGATAGATGTCGTCAGTGAACCAACGTGAAGGTGGACCTTGGCCCGATAGATGTCATCAGCGAACAAACGTGAAGGTGGACCTTGGTCCAATCGGCATTGTCAGTGTACCAAGGTGAGGGTGGACCTTGGTCTGATGGATGGTGGGTGTGAACCTATGGAAGGCTTCCTATGTACCATGCCTTTATAGGGATCAAATTCCACGTAGTTCAAAGGGTTTCATCGGTGAACCGATGTGAAAGTAGACCCGTGGGTCCACTAGTGGTGGGCTTGAACCTTGGGAAGGTTTCCTACGTACCATGCCTTGACATGGATCAAAGTCCTCGTATTTCAAAGTTGATGGAATATAGTTTAACGTCATGTGGGATGATAGTGAACCCTGACGTGAATAAACGACGGGCGGTGGGTGTCGGTGAACCGATGTAAATGAGTTCGGAACGACCGGATGGTGGGTTTGAACCTCGTAGAGGCTTCCTTCGTACCCTGCCTTGACATGGATCAAAGTCCTCGTAGTTTGGGTTGGTCACAAAGGCTTGTCGTCGGACTAGAATTGCAGTTTAACGTCGTGCTAGACGTATGTAGAACACGACGTGGATTGGATGATGGGTGGGCTTGAACCTTGTGGAGGCTTCCTACGTACCACGCCAAAGCATGGATCAAAGACCACGTAGTTCAGATGGGGCTTTGTCGGAGGACCGACATGAAGGTGGACCTTGGTCCAATGAGTGGTGGGCTTGAACCTTTGGAAGGCTTCTTACATACCATGCCTTGACACGAATCAATGACCTCGTAGTTCAGGTGAGAATGGGTGTGCAGTTTAATGTCATGCAGGACAAGATAGAGGGGCATACAGTTTAACGTCATGCTGGACGAGGGCGAAACTCGACGTGAATGAGCGACCGAGAAAAGTGGCTTAAACCTCATGGAGGATTCCTACGTACCATTCCTTGACATGGATCAAAGTCCTCGTAGTTTGGGAGGATGGGTCGCAACGGCTTACCACTGGACCAGAATGCAGTTTAACGTCGTGCTGGATGGGAATGGGACCCGACGTGAATGGATGACGGGCGGGCTTGAACCTCGTGGAGGCTTCCTACGTACCACGCCTTGACATGGATCAAAGACCTCATCGTTCAGATGGGTCATAACGGCTTACCACTAGACCAGAATGCAGTTTAATGTCGTGCTGGATGGGAATGGGACCCGACGTGAATAGATGACGGGTGGGCTTGAACCTCAGGGAGGATTCCTACGTACCATGCCTTGACATGGATCAAAGTCCTCGTAGTTCAAGTTTATGTCAGGGCCAGTGCTCACTCTAAGCCCACGTGAGTCATTCTCGGTGTGAGAAATAAGAGTTTGCAAGGACCTGACGATCACGTCGCGAAGGATGCGTCTGTGAGAAGCGAAGAGGGGCTTACACGTTAGGCGGCCCGTGGTGCTGGGACTTACTCCAGGATGGAGGCCCATAGTGCGAAAATGCGCAGCGAAAGAGGGATTTGGGACCAATGATGGGAGGTTCCTCGTTCCCTATCACGCCCTCCACTGACCTTGGTAGTGGGGAAGTACAGAGATGCAGAGGTGTTGTCATCTATTGGGGAACTAGGGTCGCCCTTCTCCCACGAACATATGCCACTCCAATAAAGAGGATATCATCCCTTGTGGATGGGTGATTCCATTCCTGTGGAGACGAGTGGTGTAAAGAATGTTCGATCTGGAGGGACCCTTTGTGAGAGGCATGAGGTCGGGTCACAGTTTAGCGTCATGTGTTGAGGACGTGGTGCTTGGCAGTTTAACGTCCTACAGCTCGGACAAAGGGGGTTCACTCCACACCCCTAGGACATACATAACCAGTACCCTCTGGTCCATGGGGAAGGGAAGGTACCAGTAATGCCATGGTTAATGGGGGTTGTGGAATGAACCATCAAAGGGTCCACGTTAGCATGGCTATGTGAAGAAGTAATAGCCGTTAGCGTGCCTATGCGAAGAAGCATTAGGCGAAGCAACGCTACGAGTGGTGTTGTCCATGGGACTTTGAAATCACATCGTTCAAGCCTGGTGGGTCGCACGGGAAGAGGAATCGCTAATCAAAGGAGTGTGCTTCACAAAGTGGAGTTCCTTGGCCTTAGCATGGGGCATAGGTGTGAGTGGAAGGTGCTTCTCAAGGTGGAACATTGTTCACGGAGCACTGCCTCGTGAAGAAGAGGTGACTCGCGAAGCAGGGTCCTGCGAAACAGTGTGCTTCACGATGTGTAGCGATCCTGCCTTAGCATAGGGATCACCAGTATGGGTTGGGTGTTTCACAAAGAATAAGTGCTCCGCGACTGTCCGAGTTCCCTTGGGAATCCCCTTTCTTCGCGAATGCCCTTGAGTTTCGTGAAGGGCATCCCTCTCAGAAGAGGGGCTCAAAATGAGAAAAAGCAGAGGCGTCTCGCGAAGAAAAAAATACCTCACAGAGCTCATGATTCCTGGGGCAAAGGGTGCTTCGCGATTCGGGAGAGGAGAAGCCGAAAGGTCGGATTGTCCATCCTCGGGACTCAGGGGGAGTCCAATATTTATAGGGAAGGGGTGCCGCGAAGTAGAACTCGTGCGCCGCCTCCGGTGCTTCGCGGCGCGCTCGCGAACGTCAACGTCGTTCGCGGAGGGCACAGCCTCTGGAGCTCCGCGGAGGGATCGCGAACGTCATATGCGTTCGCGGAGCATTACCGCCTCAGGAGCTTCGCGGAGGCTCGCGAACGTCAAATGCGTTCCTGGAGCATTACCGCCTCTGGAGCTTCGCGGCGGCTCGCGAACATCAAATGCGTTCGCGGAGCATTACCGCCTATGGAGCTTCACGGCGGCTCACTAACGTCAAATGCGTTCGTGGAGCATTACCGACTCCGGAGCATCGCGAGGCCGCCATGGTCGGGGCACATCACGGCGGGGCTTCGGGGGGGGTGCTTCACGGTGGTGCTTCGCAAGGCAGCGCGCCAGCCATCTTTTTCGTTCCATCTTTCTAGCCATATTTTGGCGCCAACAGACCTGTAGGTCTTTTCATTTGCATGAAAGCATGCATCCTCAACTATTGATTAATGCTATGTGGAAGTCCAAATTACATCCAATGATAAATAACCCTTTTCCTCTGAAGCACTGGGCAACTACCTTTGGAAACACCTCTGCAAAGCACCCTACTTCCCAAGGCTCCCAATTTCATAAAGCTCAAACAAGTCTTCGTGAAGCTCCCACCTTTTCACGTAGCACTATCGCGAAGAACTCCCCCAAATAACTCTTGGGAAGCTCAAGACTTTGCAGAGAATCTTCCCTCGCAATGCTCCCTCAGCCAACACGGATAACACAACTTTCGAGGAGCTACAATAGCTGCCGCGAAGCTCCTCTTTCGTGATACACTCTAGCTATGCAAACCACCATTGCAAAACGAGAGAAAAATATCTTCTCTGAAAATTCTCTCTTCTTCTCACGAGGGGGTCAGCCTCTATTTTTAGGTAATTCCACCAACCCTCCAACTTTCCGCACGAAGTCAACGCCACATCATCTCAAATCGCAAAGCTCCAAAGTTCCCACCAGAATTCTCTCAATATCGCGAAGCACCATGGAAATTTTCTGAACACGAAGCTCGTCGTAATTGTGGAGCATCCCGTCAATTCCTTCACTCCTTCACCGCGAAGCTCCCTCGCAATTCCATTCATCGCCGTGAAGCTCCCTTGCAAAGCCCTTCACCACCGCGATGCACTTCAGCCTCTGCCATTTGTGAATCTTTGACGTAATCGGGAAGAATGACCGCCTCCATTCATATGGTCTTCGCAAAATACAAACAATGATTCTTTTCATCGCGAAATTCATGACTTTTCCATAATAAAATGGGATCTTTATGGAAATACACTTTTCGTGATGCTCACCAACCTCCAAATTTTGGACCACAAAAATTTTGCAAACAATGGAAAACGACGCCACCTTGTACTGCTCTTTTGTACTGCCTCCAGATTGTCATTTCATTTTTCATCATTATTTTGTAAACATTGATTGTCAACAACTTCTTTGGAACTCAAAAATTTCTTCCTAGAAACCTAATTTGTCAACAAACACAATCAACCCAAAAATACTGCAATGTTACCTTGATGTATTTTTTCCCAACAATCTCCCCATTTGGGTTTGTTGACAACTCTTCATAACTCTTCTCAGAATGATTTTTTGTACTTGGATACATCACAGAGTATCCTTCCAAAATTTACCACCATTCGCCTCTTATGATTCAGATAGCGTTCAAGGATTCACTTAACACGTACTCTAAGCCCACATGTTCAATGCTCAGCTTGAGAAACAAGATTAGTATGAGGAGTTCATCAATGAATCACTTAATATCAAAAACCAATTGTCGATTCCGAGTTGATACTAGGTGAAAAATTGATACCAATTGTTGAACCAAACTGATACCAATTGGCGATAGCTGGAAACATTCTCTCACAATTCCAAACTCCCTATTATACTTTTATCACGATCCTCAACTGTCATGATATATTGCCTTTGATAGATAACTTCTATCATCGTCAGATTTAATCTCCCCCTTTCTCATTGCTCCCCCAATCTCACTGCCTCCACTTGTCAGCTTCTCCCCATATCATTCATTATTTTTCAAATAGCCACATTGTCCCCCCTTGAATAATCACTATTTTCTCCCCCTTTGTCAACGTACCCAAAGGTCACTCCTTTGCAGTCTGTAACAGAGTAGAGAACAATTATTAGCACATTAGAGAAAAAAACATCATACCTCGGGGAGAGGGGATCCCACATCCATACTTTTTCATGTGCGGGGAGTCAATTGGACTCCCATAGCTAGTCGATTCCTATCAAACACTTCCTTGGGTAAGGCCTTTGTCAGAATGTCTGCAACCTGTAGTTCTATAGGAACATACTCCAACTTCACCATTCCTTTCTCAACCTTCTCCTTGGTAAAATGATATTTTATCTCAATGTGATTTGTCCTTTAGTGATGGGCTGGATTTTTGCTGAGATTTATATCACTTGAGTTATTGCACTGGATTCCGATCTGAGACTTCACTTCAACACCCATATCATCATGCTACTTTTTCATCCAGAATAACTGTGTGCATGCTTGAGTGGACATAATATACATAGCTTCTGTGGTGATCAATGAAATTAAATCATGCCTATTTCTTAGCCAAGAAACACATAATACACTAAGATAAGAAAGCACCTCCTAACGTCGATTTCCTATTATCCATTGAACAGGCCCAATATGCATCAGTATATCCCAATAATTTTGACTGAGATTTTCTATTATACATCAAGCCGAAGTCCACCGTTCCCTTGATATACCTAATTATTCTTTTCACTACAAGCATGTGGCTTTTCGTGGGATTAATCAGATATCTCACTGCTTGGAATGTGGCAAATACAATGTCAGGCCTTGTTGAAGTCAGGTATAGCAAACATCCAATGATTTTCCTATATTCTGTGATATTAACTACCTTTCCATCCTCATCTTTGGAGAATTTCATCCGGGTAGCTACCAGAGTCTTCATCTCCTTGGAATTTTCCATTCCAAATCTTTTCAAAACCTCCTTGGCATATTTGGATTGTGAAATGAATGATTCAACCCTTCCTTGTGTCACCTATAGGCCAAGGAAAAATGTTAGCTCTCCAAACATTGACATTTCGAACTCACTCTTCATGAATTTGGAAAACTGTCTGCACTGAGCTTCATCTAATCCGCCAAATATTATGTCGTTATAATAAACCAAGACGGTCATCATTTGATTACTGTTTTTGTTGAAATATAGATTGTAATCAACTCCCCCACGCTAGAAACCAAGTTTCTTCAAGTACTGATCAAGCCTTGAGTACCATGCTCATGGTGCTTGTTTCAACCCATACAACACCTTCTTCATTCTGCAAACCTTGTTCTCATCCTCATGAATGAGAAAACCATCTGGCTTCTCAATATACACCTCTTACTCCAGAACCCCATTCAAAAATGTAGATTTGACATCCATCTAGAACACCTTGAACATCCTTTTCACGGCGATGGCTAGGAATAATCTACTTATCACTAGCCTTGCAACCGGTTCAAACGTCTCATCAACATCTATTCCCTCGATCTGGGAGTACCCCTTGCACACTAGTCGTTCTTTTTTCCAAATCACTATGCCATATTCATTCATCTTGTTGCGATAGACCCATTTAGTCCTGATAAAATTCTTATCTGCTAGTCTCGAAACAATCTCCCATGTTTGATTCTTCTCAATCTGATCTAGCTCTTCGTTCATTGCCTGAATCCAGTTTTCATCTTCAGCTGCATCAGCAATGCATTTCAGCTCAACTTGAGATAGGAAAGATGTCTGGTATAGTTATTTCATTCTCCTAGTCTGAACCAGAGCAGACTGATCACCAATGATATCCTGCCTATCAATTTTAGCTCGACGTGTTGTCTTTTGTGCCAATACGGACTTTACATCCTCGTGCTAATCATCAGTATCTTCTTCTGAATCAACATCATCGACTTCTGGTTCTCCTACGTTGCTTTCATCCTCATCGCTCTCATTATGAAATTGTTCACTACATTGTTGAATGATCTCCTCATTCTCCACTATAGTGACATCATTTCTCTCAACTACTTTTCCTAGCATTTTGTTAAAGAATTTATATGCCTTTATTTTTCCTGAGTATCCAAGGAATATCCCCTCATCTCCTCGAGGCTCGTATTTCCTATGTTTTTCTTTGTTGAGGATAAAGAACTTACTTCCAAATATTCGTAATTATTTCAACGTTGGCTTCATTCCATACCACATATCGTATGGAGTCTTTCCTTCCATTAGACACAACAGATCCCTGTTAGAAATGTAGACCGATGTTAAAACTGCTTCCTTCCAAAATTTCTCGGGTAGGTCCTTTTCAATTACCATCGTTCTATCCATGTTGTAAATGATTCGATTTCACCATTAAACCACTCCATTCTGTTGGGGAGTTCTTACTGAAGAAACATGATACCTTATCCCATGTTTCTCGAGATATTTTTCCACCAAACTGTTTGTGAATTCTGTACCATTGTCTGTAAGAAACATTAGAATTTTCTGTCCAAGAATCCTTTCACAATCCCTTCGGTAATATTTTATGTAGCTGAACACATCAGACTTATGGGATGTAACCAATACCCATTCCATTATACTATAGTCATCAATGAAAAGAACACAGTACCTCTTTCCGTCAATTGCTCTTGGTGTGATAGGTCCAAAAACATCTGCATGCACCAATTTGAGCACTCCTGTTGACTTATTTTATTTTTCCTTATACGTATTTATGATGAGCTTCCCTTGTTGGCATGCATCGCACATGTGAGTATGATCACATGATAGATTGGGTAGGTCTACAGCTGCATCACACTTTACCAGATCTTATAGGGATGGTTGGCAATGATGACCAAGTCGTTTATACCACATCTTGTTTTCTTCATCTCTGGATAGAAAACACATATCTTCTTTTCCACTCACCAGGTAAAGATTTCCCATTGTTCTTTTTCCCTATAGAACTATTTCCCCATCTCTTCCTTTGATGACACACATCTTCTTAGTAAATATTATAGAATTTCTTGAGTCACATAGTTGACTAACGATGAGAAAATTGTGACTGAGACCTTCTACTACTAAGACATCAGCACGTCTCATCTCTTTCCCCCCAAACATGGCCTTTCATAATCCAATAATCTTCAGGACTTCATCATTTCCAAACATGGAAACTCCTTCTTTGTCATATTTAACTCCTGTAACAAGATCCTTATTACCTATCTTGTGAGATGTGAAACTACTATCAAGGATCCATACACTAGAGTGATCTGATCCTTTAAGGGCAATTTCCGCCACTGCTACCTTCTCATCCTTTATATTCTTGTTCGATAATCTTTTCTTCATATTTGAGATAGATTGTGACTTATGAGCTTTCTCAGAGTATAATGGACCTGATTCATCTTGAAGAGGTGAAAATCTATTTGGCATTTTCAACTCACATGTTGGTTCATTGATCTGGTGTTTGTGAACATTTGGGTTCTGCTTTGGCATTTTCCTTTGTATGGTCAAATTGCAATACCTAGCGATGTGCCTGAATCCTCCGCACCAAAAACAGTTCCCTTAGAAATATGTTATAGAGAACCATTCCTTATTTGGATGCCACCTCTGTTCTTGTTCCCTTCGATATCTCTTGTCTATGGAACACACATACTGTGAATGTCCCATTTTTCCACAACAATAACACCTAATATAAGGCGCTTTCTTTCGTATTACTTTTTCACTGCTAGATTCCCTTTGGGATCTCTGAATATTCCGATTCTTACTTGTGCCAAAATCCACCTTCAGTTTTAGAGTGGGTGCTTGTGGTCTGACCTCAACTTTCATAGATTTCTATTTTTGATCAAGCCCTTCATCAGTCTTAGCATCTGAACAATGTGGATTCTTCATTTCTGCTGAACCACTATTCTCCACTTTCAGCTTCTCAGTTTTCTAAGTGATCTTCTTTGTTGATGACCCATTAGGATTCAATAGCTTTTCATGATCTTTAAACTTTTTCTGTATACTTAAAACTTCTCCTTCAAGTTCTTCAATATGATTGATTTTTTCATTCCTTATGGTATTCAAGATATCGATCTCCCTTTTCTATTCTTCAATTTTTATTTAATAATCACTAACTAATTTTGAGTCCTCTAGTGTTGATAAATTGAGATTCTCGATTTCTTCCATCAACTCAGACTTCTCTTCTTCCTGCTGCTGCATGTAGAGTATGGCTTCACGAACAAATTTGTTGGCTTTCTCTGTTTTGGCTCTCCAAATATCTATCTCTTCAAGATCAGCCTCTAACTCTGCTTGCATATCAACTCTTCCTTCATCTTCATCTTCTTCTTCTTCATCATCATTAATTTCATTCTTATTCTAAGAACTACCGACAACTGCCACCATATCATTTTCTCCTCGGTATTTGCAGTTCTCTATCTCTTCAACCTCCTCCGCCTCTAACTCATATGAACTGTCATATTCTTTTGAAAGATGGTTCTTTTTCTTAAATAAATTTCTCTTGAACTGTTTCTTTCCTTTTCTATAGGCTGAAGACTTATTCTTGGGGATTTTGATATCATCGACATCATCATCCTCTTGGAACTTTTTGGGGCATCGTGCTACAAGATGTCCATCCTTTCCACATCTAAAACAAGAAAGTGGAAGTTTCCCTTTAAACATTCCTTTTCCTCTTTGATGGTTTGAGGAGAGGAATGAAATCACTTCATCTATCTCTTCTTCTTCCTGAGAGTCTTAAATGGTTAGATTTTTTATGGCCTTTAATGCCACCTCTTTGGATTTCCCCTTTTCCATAGCATCGTTATCATCATTTCTCATTTCATATGCAACAAGGGTGCTGTGTAGGTTGTCCAATGTCATCTCTTTCAGGTCTTTATCTTCCAAAACTGAAACGTTTGGATTGAAATGATATGTAAGTTTCCTCAAAATGCGCTTCACAATTTTGATGACTTCAATAACTTCTCCAAGACCTCATATGTCTTCCACTATAACATATACCATGTCACAGAATGCATCAACAGACTCATTCGAGTTCATCTTCAGATCTTCATACTTATTCCATAGAACATGAAGCTTTGCCTCTATAACCTTTTTATCTTATTCATATATATTCAAATGTTTTTCCCACATGGCATGTGATGTTTTACATGACATCACCTTCTTATAGATATCATTGGATAGGGCTACCCTAAAGCATTTATTCCCTTGGCATCAGAATCTTATTCTCTTCACTCGGCATCTGATAATGTCCCACTGTTGATGTCAGCTGTTATACCATGCATTGATGTTGTGAACACATCCATTCCCAAAGATAGGATGTAGTGTTGCATCCGATTCTTCCATAGATGAAAATTGTTTCCGTCGAATATTAGAATCCCATTATAATTGGTAACCTCCATTTGAGAGAGAATCACATATATTAACCATTCGCTCTGATACCAATTGTTAGGTCCACTAGTCTAGATACCCTGATATGGGGGATGAATCAGGGTATGACAGATTAAAACAACTGCCACTTTTTATCTTGTTTTTATATTAAACAAAAAACTCTTCTCTCTCTCCTTCCTGATGCAGAGTATGAGAAAACTTTAAAGCATGCACAGGACACAACTATTTTTACTTGGTTCACCCTCACTGGGCTATGTCCAAGGAACATACACCGACAGTGTGCTGATGTACCAATTCCACTCTAAGTGCACTGCTATTTACATGTTTGAAGTGGACTCACTGTCCCTCCTGGTTTACAACCACTCACAATTTGAGAACTCACTGCTCTCTCAACTAAAGTGAACTCACTACTTCTCCAGAAGATCCACTCACAGTTTATAGACCTGTAGGTCTCTTCATTTTCATGAAAGCATGCATCCTCAACTGTTGATAGATGCTCTGTGGAAGTCCAAATTACATCCAATGATGAAAACCCCTTCACCTCTGAAACATTGGGAAACTAACTTTGGAAACACCTTCGCAAAGAACCCTACTCCGCAAGGCTCCCAATTTCACGAAGCTCAAATTAGCCTTCGCGAAGATCCCTCCTTTTCGCGAAGCACTATCACGAAGCACTCTCATGAAGAACTCTTGTGAAGCTCATGCCGCCAAAGAGAGAATTCCCCTGCGAAGATCACTATTCCAACGTAGAGCACACAACTTTTGTGGAGCTACAATAGACGATGTGAAGCTCCTCTTTCGCGAAGCAAACTTGCTATGTGAACCACCATTGCAAAACGAGACCAAAATATCTTCTCTAAAAATTTTATCTTCTTCTCTCGAGGGGGTCGGCCTCTATTTATAGGCATTTAAACCGACCCTCCAACTTTCTGCGTGATGTCAATGCCACGTCCGCTCAAATCACGAAGCTCCAAAGTTCCCGCCATGAATTCTGTCAACATCGCAAAGCACCACAACAATTTTCTGATCGCGGAGCTCGTCGTAATCGCGGATCATCCCGTCAATTCCTTTTCACCTTCGCTGTGAATCTCCCTCCCAATGCCCTTCATCTCCGCGAAGCTCCCTTGAAAATCCCTTCACCTCTGCGATGCGCTTCAGCCTCTGTCGTTTGTGAAACATTGATGTAATCGGGAAGAATGACTGCCTCCATTCATCTAGTCTTCGCGAAATCCAAACCATGAAGCTTTTATACATGAAATTCATGCATTTTCCATATTAAAATATGATCTTTATGGAAATCAGTTTTTCGTGATGCTCACCATCCTACAAATTCTGTACCCCAAAAATTTGGCAAACAATGGAAAACGACGCCACCTTGTACTGCTCTTTTTTACCGCCTCCAGATTGTCCTTTCCTTTGTCATATTTCTTTTGTCAACATTGATTATCAACAACTTCTTTGGAACTCGACAATTTCTGTATGGAAACCTGCATTGTCAACAAACACAATCAACCAAAAAATACTGAAATATTACCTTGAGGGATTTTTTCCCAACATGATCCTTGAATTTGAGTCAATTACAAGTTAATATATTTTGGGATGAAAATTTAATGTTATTAGATACCCATTGTGGTTAAAATATGTTATGATAATTTTTGTTTAATTTATATATTTTGTTAATAATTTAATAAAATTTAATAGTTTTTGAAAAAGGAAAACACGCTGACCGTGTGATAACACAACACGTCTGACAATGCTACTAGAATCAAACCCCCAACCAAAGTGCAATTGGGATTTATCACCTTGAACTGGACTATATGAAGTCCCTCCTTAGTGTGACTAATTATTTATAGATAGATGATTTAATGAATCAATAATATGTTGATTTTGGGTAATATATTGAAATGATTAACCTATCATGGAGAATATGTGATTTGGTTAATTACTTTTCAATATGAGACATTATGAGTAACTAATATTATTTGGAGATAATTGTTAATATTTATCTTGGAAGACTATGTGATTAAATTCTTCTGAGTTTTGGTTTTCAATATTATTTTGGATTATGTTGAATAATTTTAGGGAATGATGTTTATTGAATGGTCTTTATTCAACATAGGGTACTGTTGGTTGAATTTTGGAGATTAGGAATAGTATTTATTTTTATAAAGTATTATCCTTGTAGGGGATTATCTGATCTTGTACTAACCTTTTTGGTTTTGATTAATGTCTAAAGACATGCGAAATATATACTCCACCTTTTTTGGATCATGTGATTCTATAGAAGATTATTCTAGGACATTAGGTGTGACCAAGTCATGTTGAATACTCATTGTTTGGAGAAAATATGAGTTTTGGATAGAATCTTATAAAAGGATAAAACTCTACTTCAAAAGTATTTATATTTCCTAATGTTGTTATTCTATGTAGTAGAATAATTCATCAACGTTATCAAAATAAACATAAAACAAAAATATTTTCCATCTATTTTTCTTACTGGGTAATCAAATACCATTTAACCTATCACAATTTTGTGATTTTATAGTGGTTAACTTTCTTATAACCATGTTTTCTATAACACTCTATTATAACTTGATGGTTTGTTTTCTCTTCCATATTCTTGGATTTCTACATCAAATCCTACTATGGGATTATCGTTGGTGACCTTTGTATTTCTCGTCATTTCTTTTAATGTGATATATTTATTGACTATTTATCTGATATGGGACTTTAAATTAAGTTTCCAAGCCTAGTATTAAAATTTCTATGACGCAATTTCCCAAACGAGGGAAGGATGTAACATCCCAAATAATAATGAGTAATTTTTTTTCATATTTATTTAAATTTATGAACTAAATATTAATTTTACATTAAAGGGGATGTTATGATTTGATTGCATACCTGATATATAAGAATTGGAATCTTTGAAATCTTACGTTGCACACAATGTTGAGTCATACTTAAAAATAATAATATAATATTATTAGTTTAAATAGTAGTTAACACCAAGATATTTTAATGGTGGGAATAAAAATAACTTTGTACAATATTATTATCGTTGTTTTTTAAATGTATTTATATTTATCCAATAAATTATAGAGCCGTAAAATAAGAAATAATGCAATTTTAACCAAAAATACTCTTATATTCTTTAAAAGGTCAATTTATTACCTTTTAATGGAGAACCCTCATTAAATATAGTTATGGTCACTTTTTATGTTTAATTTGACCAAATAAAAATTCATCTTCATAATCGGGACAAAAATTTTTTCTTTGGGTAATTTTTTGGTAATTTTTCGATAAAATTCATTTTTAATAAATAATGAAAAATATGTAATTTTAATTCAAAACTATCTTTTAATATAACATGTTTATATGTTTAAATTATCATTTTAAATATTTCTAAAATGTAATTAGATTATTTTTTACCATTTAATCTATTTCTAATCGTTGGAAGAATTTTCACATTGAAATTGGACAAAAACAACTGTCAATCTTTTGATTGATATTGTTTCATAAAAACACACTATTTTTTATGACTACAGGAATAAATTTTAAATTAAATAATGAAACTTTAATTTTTTAATTTTTTTAAAATATACATAATTTTTGAATTTGGAATATCAAATATAGAATAGGAAAAATATTAGGTATTTTTCTGAAAAACATTAATTTATCATGAATTGTTAAACCAATGAGTTGTTATTAAAACTGAATTTTTCTTTTAAATGAAATTGTACTGATTATGTGAACTAAATTTAAAAAATTAGACATACTTGGTTGTTGTTATTATTTAAAATTTTGTTTAATAAGATGAAAATATTTTTTTGGTAAATAGTAACTTTTGACATTTATTTACTCCAGTTAAAGGTAAATTGGATAATTCAAGGTAGAAGGAATATTAAAATAATAAAAAATTACATTAAAACTTGTCCTAACCATTTTTTAATAGTTATTTCTGACCATGGGAATCCTTGGGTCGATTTCGGGACCCCATGAAGCCACATTGGAGTGATAATGACACATTATATTAATTAATTTAATGTAAAGACTTAAAAGACACAAACAAATAACTATTTGTAAATTAATTTTTACATGGGGTTATATAAGTTATCATTTCTAATATTAATATTTATCTGTAATATAAAAGTATTTTATATTTCATGATATTTCTTTATCATTTTTAGATATCAGATAAATTAAATTATTTATGACATGAAAATGATGCAATATTTACCTCATTAATAAATGATTTAAATAAATATGATTATAAATATAAAAATAACATTCAAAACCTATCCAATTAATATTTGATTATTTTATTTAGACCATGGGTTATCTTAACTTCGATCAAAAGGAATTTTGAACCTTTAGAAACCAAATATCATTGTATAATAAAATAATATTTTAACACTTTCCAGAAAAACCCCTCTTCCCCCTTATAAAAAAAACCCTCACCTATAACCCATTCCTTGCACCTATAAATCCACTTGGTTCGTCCAAAACCTACCCAAATAAGCTCTCAAGATACATATATTCATTCTGGAAGCCTTACCATAGACAAAATGCTCCTCAAGAAGTCCTTTTGCTTCAATACAAATGGAGTTACCCAAATTAAAGGTAACGATCTCTCTTAAATTATTTTATTTTATTTTTCTACTCCAACCCATAAAATCTATTAATTAATTTATATTATAACAACACCTATATCCTCAATATACTAGGATTTTTTTTTGAGAATTATTCAAACTACACTTACACACACCTCTATCTAATGGGTAAAGAACATACTGTTTCTGTGGGTGGAAAACTAACACCTCACGAAATGAGGATACTTCAATTATAATCTACAGCCTTTTATGGTTTCCATTATGATGGAAACTGTATATATATATATATATGATATATATTATGTTTATGATTTTATTTTGAATCTGTATATTTAATTTATATCATACCTTTATAGTTTCCATTATGAGTTAACATGATAATTTCATTTGAGGAAGGGAGGACTACAACCCTCTCAAAGTGATATGAATCGTTTATACCATACGTGGAACGTATAAATGATGGAGTTATTGAAATTATATATGATATTATACTTTAATTATAATATAACTATTTATCATTATGTATTAATTCAATTAAAATACAAAATAGATATGAATGTAGTGTTCTTTCATACGTACGACTTACCATCCCAATGAATGGTTCATTTCATTTCGTATCTCCAAATGTTATGTATTGTTATGAACAAATATATATACTAGATAGATATGATATATATGATATCTAAATCATGAATATAATTATGGAGATAGTGGACTCCTGACCACATGAAAAACATGTAATTATAATTTGTTCATTTTTGACTCAAGTACCAAATATCGTCAAAATGAACATTATAAACTTAAATGATTACGTAATGTTTATAACATGGTAATAAGTGATATATAATGACTAAAAAACTTGGAAATGGTTCCTAATCAAGTATAAATTAACTTATGTTTATTATTCAAGAAGAATAAGGAACAAACTAGTCATTTCGGACACAAGGATAGGGATTTCTAATCTCACATTCAATTCCTTGATATTTCCATTGTTCACCACCTATTTGTTTCATGTGGTGTATTGTATACTTCAATATGGTATATATTAAAATTATTATATTAATATTAATGGAATTATTTGGTTAATTTGGATGTTTTGAAACTTTTGGTTATACGTCTAGATTGGTTACAACGTGGTAAGGGGTTTTCATCTCACTTTCTATTCTCATGACATTCATGATATATTTTCCACTATTTCCTTTTGTGTGGAGTATGTACTGCCCATTATTTTATTATTTATGTTATATAATTTTATTAATGAGTATTTACATATTAATTTAATTATCCTTCTTTCATGTGGTGTATGTTTTGTATGTTACCAAATTGGTTAGAGAACCTTTTCCCCCTCCACATTTTAAATGACCTATTTTTTGTTATGCCTTTTAATATAAATCTTATTATGTTGGGAAATGTCAATATATATCCTTATTACTATATATTTTATTTCCATGTGATGAGAAACCTTTTTCTATATCATCAATTCATTTTTTATATTTTAATGTGACGCTGTTAGGCTGTCGATTTTCTGTAAGGGATCTTCTTCACCCAATTTCAATTCATTGGGTTAAACTTCTACTTCATAATTATGTCATGATATGAATATGTGAGAATAACCTCTGATTGTTTCACAATTAATATCCCCTTGTATTTAGTTCATTCTTATTTGTAATATATTATTATGTCATTGATTTATCTTTAATATAAGGATACTGTTTTTGTAAAGGATTTCATCTCAATTTACATTACATTGAGACTTCATTGTTGTTATGCACCAATTCACTTTTATATGGTTTATATATTATCCTTTGGCATATGATATCATGAATCCATTTTTCCCAAGATATTATAAATATTTGAGTGAATTTTATTCCTCAATTATTTATATTCAAGCATATCTGATTTGGTTAATAACTCTTTATCAAATATATTGTTTTCATGATTTATTCATCTAAATCTTTCTCATTAATGTACAGGATTTATAAATTTGTTTTATTATTTATTTATATGGAATTTAATTTTTTAATATTTTAAATATTTTAAAAGCTTCAATGTGGTATGAGACACTTTGATTAAAAAATCTCTATATTAAATGTTTTAAAAGGTTTTCAAAATGGATTGAAAAAGCGTTGATTATGTCAATATATTGAAATGATACATTGTTATTGCAATTTGAAACATTCATATTTCTTTATGATTTTTTTACATGTATTGGATATGTAATGGATATTGGAAATTATTTACATATATGGGTCATTCCATGATAAAACTAGGGTGGGTAAGAACGAGATATATCTCCAATGCATTGGGTAACATGACAGAGGTAAACGATAATGTTTAACCTAAGAGATTTAGGGAATATACTATGATGGGTATTCCAAATGTGACTCCCTATGTAGCTATGATATCTACAATGTATGTATGTTATGAATTCCATATGTTACCTTTATGATTTATGATTTTTGTGTGTTATTCATATATATTATTTTTCATAAGGTATGTTTTGATTCAAAAGTTTGGTTTCATTGATTTGTATTAAATGATGGGATAATGTTTTCCATCCTTATTTTATAACCCTTACTCTACTTTTTATGCTTATACCATGTTTTTGAAGTGTCTTCCACAAGACATTGTGATGAATAGGGTCAATGATGTAATTAAAGAAAGCCATGTTGTCTAAATCATAAAACTAGAAATGTTTCTTTTTAAGTGTTTTTATTTTATGAAAAAATGGATACTGAGTAGTAGTGTATATAAGTCATTTCCAAGATGATATGTAATAGTAATGTCCTAATTCTCTAAATCTCTAAACATGAAAAGATCATCATTATGAAATCTTGACATAATTCAAGATTATGTATTGTTTAAGGCTGGGTCCTTATACTTATCACCCTCAAATAAATGTTAAACTATATGAAAAAGTGATTATTAATTATGCATAGGAGGATTATATTGATTTTCAATATAATTGTAGAAAAGTATATTTTTTTACCGTGAAAACATTGGAATGATATGGTATTATAATCGTAAATTTTGTCCTTTCATACTAGATTATAATAATTAAATTTTAGACGTTATTCATAGTTTATAATTCATTACTTGTTCTGAAAATTGGAGGATGTGTATATATTTTAATTAAAATAACACATGGGTTGGAATATAATGAGACTGTAACAACCCATTTTCCTATAAGTCATTTTTCAAAAAAATTAATTTTTTTGATGAATTGATTTATATTCCACAAAATGTTAATCAATGGTTTTACCCCACACCGTGTTGAGTTTTCACTACACACAAAATGGTACTATCTTGTATTACACGCGATAATAAGTATTAAAAATACAGTGACATATTATTGATATAGTTATTTAATATAGCCCATTATAGCTGAGGCATTAATCCAAAAACTCCATATAAATTAAAAATTGTAAATATAAATTACAAATTTTCACATAAATGAAAAACATTTTTTGTAAAATATATAATTTTAGATATATCCATTGTATGTTTTGAAGATACCATTTTCTCATAACAATAATTTTTATGTATATTTTTGGAAACCAATATAATTAATTTTTTACAATTTTTGAAATTTTTTATGGTTAGAAAATCTATTTTATTTGTCATATATCAAAATTTTCTAATTATTATTTGTTTTTATAATTTTCTAAAAAAATAGTTTTTTTATGATGATAGAAAAATACAATATTTTAATTTAAATATCATTTTTAATTAAATTATTTATATTGTAAGATAATCTCTAAATTTATTTTTAATGTTTATTTATTTATATTATATATATATATATATATTAATATATTTTACTACCTTGAATCATTGTAAAAAAAATATCACATAAAAATAATGTAAACTTTTGATCATTTTCGCTTTAAAACCCCGCATTCTTGATACCTCTATGTGATTAATTTTAATTTAATTTCTCAAAAATATATCATAAGAATTTTAAGAAATTGAATCTATATATGGAATCATTAAAATTTATAATTTTTTATATTATGAAATTAATTTTCATCAAAAGTAATATCTGAATTAAATTAAAATTTAATTACAATAACAATGGAAAAAACATGACTACTTAATGGATAAACCACGAATATATAGTGTAAACACCCCCCAAATATTAAAAAACAAATCATATTCCCATATTTCAACCTTATCATGTCTATGTTTTTAATTTTTTCTTTTTGGGACACTTTTTCATATGAAAAATGTTGGTGGAATTCTGTCTTTTTAATGATTAAAAACTATTACACTCAGCACCATTATAAAATCCACCCCACACATATAAATCTCCTGATCTATTTTTCATAGCCTGGACCTATCCAAATATCTTCCCAAATTTCCTACCCTCTTCATTTATTCATTTAATTTTCAATAAATCCAACCAATGGAGGCATTTGGTGAAAATCATTGTAAGAGGTAATGATTATCAACAATCATTTTTCTTATTTCATCACTAAACCCCTAAAATTATTTTTATATCCTTATAATATTATAAAATAATTATATTCAATAAAAATAAATTTTTAAATGTTAAGTATATGACCTATATTAACACATAATTCTAACAAATGGGTTATGAAATCATTATTCATGTTTACGACGGACTACCACCTTGTGAACCGATGTCGTCTGTTATTCTATTACAACATTTTCAGGTTGGGAATAATGATGTAAATACTATTTATATGTGATTTATATTTATTTTTTATTTTTTTATTAATCATTAATATTTATACAACAAATATCATCAGGGATTCCATTTTGTCGAAATATAATAATGTCATTCATGTGTACATCAGACTAGCGCCACATGACACGATGTGTTTGATTCAAGATTTACATCGAATGTATTAGAAATGTATCAAATAAAAATAAGTTTTTATATGAAATAAAAATTATTTACATAGTCATAATATATCCTAAATTTTTATTCATTTCAATAAGATAACAAAATTGAAAAGGTGTTTATGCATATGTTTGACATACTGTCTCTATAAACGGTTTATCTCATTTCCTATTTCATTATTTAATATATTATTATATATCTATATATAATGAATAAATATATTATATTTATATCAATGTTGTAATTTGGTAAATGATTAAATCACAACATAATTAAGAGGTCCAAGAATGACATGTAAAAATAAGAAAGAAAGACAAAGTAGTTATTACCATAATGGTAACTGTCACATGAAATTATTAACAATTGAGTAATATAATTTCATAACTAAATCATACAGAGTATCTTGTATATGAATATTTTTATGTTATATATGTATAATAAATATATTTTTATAATTTAGTAAATTAGTTTGACTACATTGTGAGTCCAGACATAATAAATGGAAATTTTTCCTCATGTTTCATTCTTTGAGACACATGTTTTTTATGCACCTATATTATTTTATGAGATGTATAAACATCACTTTTGACATTTTATTTAATTAATAAAATTATTACCAAGATATTTTAACCATATTTTAATTTTATTATCTCATTGGGATTATGATTCAATGTAAGTAAATAAGTAATAGTTTATTAATATAATCGATTAATTTGATAGGATTGTTTATGAATTATCGATCATTGATTAAATCTTATGATACGTCTCCTAAGAAAACATTTTATTTGATTTTTCTTTTTCTTATTCATTAAATATTCATTTAATGTTAAGATTTTCCACTCTTTGGTAGTTATTATAATTAATTTTTTTTTATAAATCTAAATTTATTTCTCTCTTCAATTGGAAATCTGTTTTCGCAAAAAATTATATATTCTAAAATTGTTTTCAAAAATTTTATACTATTATATTATTATTTAAAAAGAAATTTCTACCCATGTTTATAGTTTTAGAAAATATCATTAAATTTATTCTTTATTTAATTTTCAGATAAAGGATATTTTGACATTTTAAAACAATATGAATAGAATCCTTGTTTTTAGGTGTATAACATAGATGAAATTATCTTCCCCCATAACAAAAAAATGATTCGATGATTCCTATATATGTTTTCAAAATTATTTTCAATGAAAAGTATTTTCAAAATCTATTATCTCCTAAAATGTTTTTTTGAAATGAAGAAAGGATATATACACATGAAGTTGATTAAATAATCTGTCAAAATAATTTTTCATCTAATACTAAAGATATTATAGGTAAATATCCATTTTTTGGATATGATAAAAGAATAAATTTTTTATTATTTGTTGGAATGGTTTTTGTTTTAACATAAGGATGTTTATGAAACCCATTTCTCTTCCCTAGGTTGTCCCATGGTAAAATGATTATGATAACCTATTCATTTCATGGATTAATCAATGATGAAATGATTATTAAACTAATATCATTCCCATATATATTGAAATGATGAAAGGTTTATGATGCCCATTTATTTTCATGTGTTATGATATGATAAATTTTTATTATCGTATAGAACACTTATGTATGATTCCACTATGTATTTAGTTGTGAAAAGATCTACCACCAATTCCATTGGAAATAATTTATATCTCAAAAGATAGACATTAAAATAATTTAGAGTGAAATCAGTTCAGTAATAAATATTTGAAATGATAACTGAACATGGTTTAATAATACATTCTTGTAATGGGGTAAAAAATCTATTTAGTAATGTAAATTTTCTACTATAATTCACTTTTATTATAGCCTTGACTAATATCGAAATGATTTTATATTCTTATCAATATGGAAAAAATTCCATGTCATATGCTCTCATGACTCATGTACATGGTTCCCTTATTATTCATGTATTGTAAACAATACATTAGTATTATAATACGCATTATTATGATAACTAATATGCATGTTATGGGGTTAAACTATTATTACCAAGATCTCATACAATTATACTCATGTTATGACTATGTATCTCCACTATTTCAATTAATGACCATCATATCCAACTAATTATTACGATTTTGTTCCACAATTTATGAAGTTGTTTATTTTTTTATGATATCTCAATGAAGGATTATAGTTTTTAAGAACATAGATAGATATGATTTTTCTCACTTATTTACTAGTGGTTATGTTTCCATAAATTCAAAAGAACTGAACTATTATTGATCTTCTTCATGAGTTTATGTAATGAAATGAATATTAAACAAAAATGATGTAATTTATATATATGAAAATCATGGGTCATTATAGTTTTTACAAAAATATGGATTAGATAGCATTTAGAAATTATAATGACAAAATCGCTATGATATCCTAAATCATATGTCTCAAAATAATTCTAATGATGATTCATTGTATCAGAAAATATCCACAGTTTTTTAAGGGAGAGAGATATTGGTTTCTAAAAAATAAATACTAATATAGACTCTACAAGTGGATTTGGCTATGTAACTAACTTACTGGTGAAACCAATTTGAAAAAACTATATTCTACTATACTCGATTACGAACTAGTGCACAACAATTGTCCTTGTTTGACACTTGATTTATCACACTCGGGTGATATTCTTTAGAAATTCAGAAACACTTTACAAATCCTTATTGTTGATTTAAATATGGATAAACTAAGATATCCCTAAAGATAATATTTTAAATAATGTATCACAATTTAGACATATTATAAGTTATTTCCATGATTATGTGGTTTCCCAATATGGGTATTCTTTCATACTCTATACTTTTGGTTTGAATCAATGTATGAATCTCAAATGAAACACATTAATGTTATGCGTGATGAAAAATGAAATGATTTTCCTCCTTAGAATCAAAATTTTATGGTAGTTGGAATAAAAAATCACATTGCTATGATCCCACAACTATATAAAGCATTAAATCCTGTTGATATTGAAAATGAACAAATTAGTAAATATTGTTCTATTGAGCCCTCCATGATGCAAATTCATCTTACTTTTAGAGGGTTTACATATCCTCAAGATGATGGGAAATGGATCTGTTCCACATATAATATAAACCGTATCCACCAATTTTTAGAAGAGGAAACCATTATCTCATTTTCACCATTTTCTAGGTAAATCAGAACAATGGTGGACTCTTCTCATGAATTCAAGACATCCAAATGAGACTCACTATTTGTATTGTGATTAGTTCAAGAACATATTTTGAAATATGAACATTCCTCATAATCTTCAAATGAGAATGAAGATAGTGTTCCATGAATTAAAAGAAAAACCTTGTTTAATCCATTGGTATACATAAGGATAATTTTAAAATACTTGTGAGGAACTATTATGGTATTATCATTCAACATGAATGTTGGGCTGAAAAATTTTTAATTTCCAAAAACTATGTCTCTAAAGGCCATTATCCATAACAGACTTCAGTAGCTATGAATATAATTTTTATTTGAAATGAAATTGGAATATGAATTTATAATTACCTATTAATATCATAGTTTTGAAATTAAAATTTTTATGGAGTTAGATAAAACATATATGAACTATAGGGTAAAGAATATGATATTTCCATTATGCTCTAATTTGGGGTGAAGCGTGGATAAATTTTCTTGAAAGGACTAGTAAATTTCTTATGTGTCCAAGAGAAATTCACCAGACAATTGAATTCCCTATTGATGGAAATAATATATCTACACATATAAATATAGATAAATCTATAAATATTACACCTCCCACACAATAGTTATTCAATTTTAAGGATAATGGGAATTATACTAACAAGTTACTTAACACAAGGTTTAATGAAGATGATCAACACCTAAATCCTCTTAAGAAAACAGATGTTGTGAAATATGATACAATCATTGTTTTTGATGAGGGGTATAATAAAAATGTTGTGAAAGGTAAACCTAACATCAACATTGGATCTAATAATTTCCTATTTGACACCAGATCTACCGATTATTTCATAAATAAATGATTTTTAAGGGTTTCAAGATGCCACCCAAACTACTAAATTTCAATTAGAAGTAAAAAAACATAATGGTATGATGATTAAAATCATGTATATGATTCTTATCATGTAAAAATTAGTTGAAATATGATTTTTGTAAATCTTATCATCTTTCCTATAGTTGAATTTTTGGACATATTATGCATGTATTTTATTTCTCAACACAAATCCCACATTATTTTTCAAGGTATGTAACAATTATTTTTTCAATACAAACTTTGACCATCTATAAATGTGATGATAATTATGAACGTACTGTGGAGATTATATCCATTAAATGAAATTTAATTCTTATAACGAATGTGTTTTTATCTAAAATGGTGGAGTTGTAAATCAAAATTGATGATATTATTATTTTTGGGAATTTTATGATGTCTTTATATAAGAGTTTCATAGACATCCACCAATATATAATGTTGAATTCACAATATAACTCTTATTTAGAACCATTCCAATTTCAATAAATCCCTATAGAATGTATTAGAACGAGTTTCTGGCACATAAATAATAAACTCCACGAAAACCATGATAATATATTAATTAAACCATCTATATCACATTGGGGTAAAAATATTAACTATTTTAAAAATTAGGACTGTTTAATGTAAATGTTCATTGACTATTGGGAGAAGAAATATATCATAATTAACATAAACTATCTCTTTAAAATTATTGATTAATTTTTTTAATAAACTATAGAAATACCAACAATTTTACAATAGTTATCTACATAGTAGATAATATCAATTTATGGCCATCAATGAGGGTACACTATAGACAACATATAATATAAGGTTTGGAAACTAATAATATATAGTTTCCAATTTTATCTTACTAATACCCCAGCTATCATCATGGATTTAATTAATAGAGTCTTTAGATATTACCATGATTGTGTTTTGATAGTCTTTATAGTTGATATTATTATTTAATCCAAGGGAATGTAATAAAATGAATAACATGTTATAATATTACAAAATTTCCTAAGGGAAAATTATATGAAATATTTACGAAGTGTGAATTTTGGATGAAAAATGTTTCACTTTGGGGTCATATAATCTCAATATATAGTATATTAGTAGATCAATCAAATATGGAGTCTCTTGAATGTCGGACCGCACCTACCATGGTGACTATGATCTATAATTTTCATAGTTTACAATTATACTAACAATGGTTTGTAAAAAATATATCATGACTACCTAATCCACTAGCAATGTTAACTCAAAAGAGATCCAAGAATATCTAGATAGATGAATGTGGCAAAACTTTTATGGAACTAAAGAGAATATTATCAACCAAAATTTCACATACATTACAACATAGTGGAGAAGTGTATTTATTATATAGTGATGTGTCCAAGAAGGGATTGGGATGTGTTGTTTTTCTTAATAATAAGAATATAACTCATGTTACAAAAAACTGAGAATTCCTGAGTAAAATTACCCCACTAATGATTTTTAATTATCTATGGTAATTTATATATTAATGATATGGGGGCATAATATTTAGGAAAAATTTGTGATATAAGGGAATTATAAGGGGTTATGTAACCATAAAACTCCTTTCCATTTGGTCATATAAGGGTATTATAAGGGGTTATTTATCATGACCCTTGCACTATGATTATTTTAAATATTTTTTATAGAATAAGGAATAGAAATTAATTATATTATTGTTACATTGTAAATTGTTTTAAAGAACAAATATAATTTTTACTTTATATTCATTTAAGAAATTAATTTTGAAGATTTAATAGTTTTTTTATTTAAAAAATATTTTATTAATTTATTATTACTAAATTACTTTTTATTTAATATAAATGATTATATAATTTCTATAGATATAATTGTAATTTTTATTATCTTTTTAGAGTTGTTTCTGTCAAAACCCATGAATTTTATATAAATGTCATTATTTATTTTAAATAAAAAATATATATTTACAAATTTATTTAGAATATTATTTTGTTAATTTGGACTTCATAATTATACAAGGGGAATTTTTCATAATTTTCTTAGATAATAGAATTTTTGGGTAAAAATTAAATATCGTTTATATGTATAATATATTTTATGACATCATAATTACCCAATAGTGATGTAATAAATTACAATAAATGGTATGTTCATCCAATATATGTTTGAAATGTAAAAAATTTTCATTTTATGTTTGTTTTATTTATTTTACAAAGCCTTAGTGGACACTCCAAGACTTATAAAACATTTTATCATTTTAAAATGATGCCCTTTAGAGTGTGACTCACATTCACATAATGAAACCTCATATTTTAATATGTTCATCCACTATACATATAGAATAACTTTTTTCACTTCAATTTGGAAATACCATGGGCTGGTTTGTTGTTTTGATTAGTTTAATGTGTGGTTTTCAAAACCAAAACAATAAATAATTCCCTATCTTTTCCTATATAACCCCACTAAATATCACATTACTCATCACTAAAACCATTTGAGCTTGACCAAAACCTTTACTAATCTTTATATATCACTCCCAAGGTGACCCAAGAACCCAAGAAGCCTCCCTCAAGCCTCTACCAAGCCATTGGTATCACACTTCCATGTTATTGATTTTTTCCATTCTTGTTTATGTTCAAATTTCATTATGTGGTTATGAAAATTTTTCCATTACAAATGTGGGGGTATGATTTCAAACCTCCCCTATACCTAACTGTTTATGTTTTAATCATGAGAGACAACTTTCTCTCTCATTAATTTCTCCCATGTACACCTGTTACAATACATAAATTCTGTATGGGATTGCATCCTTTCCCATTTTCTAAATTTTTTAATATATTGTGATGGCCTTTTATTTTCAATTAAAAATTGTGTGTAAAGATTTCACACCTCTACTATAATTATTTATTTTTGATTAAATGATGAGATACCCCTCTATATCTTATTTATTCCTCCCAAGTACACACATTACAATGTCGAAATTCTGTAAGGTATTTCTCTCTACTCATTTACAATCATGAAATTCATTTATATTATGAATTTAAGATCCATTGAATATTTTGGGACATGTATCTATATGACAAACATATATTCTATTCTAAGTAGATATTATTCGATACCATTATCTCTCTTATCAAAAATTTCAATGAATTCTAATGTCATGCTGTTATTCTGTCGAATTTGCCCTCTGATTTTCCAAGCCAATGTTATTGTGTAGTGAATACCATTCCCATATCTTTATCAAAGGAAATCAAAATTATTAACATTTACATAATTATTATATTGTTTCATTTATGCATCACACATGCATTAATATTGGAAGAAATGATTATTTTGAATGATTACATGTTGTATGGTCCATGTGGCTCACTTATGCATGAATTGAAATGATTAAGAAGGGTGATCCCTAATAGCACTCCAATGCATGGGTAAAAGATTAGTATCATGGTACATCAAGTGAAATTAGGGTTTACTCATTCTAATTAAAGTTTAATGAGGGTTTAAACATGCTCCATGTGTAATGATACTTGGATCATGCTAATATAATTTTAATAGTTGTTTCCACATTTCCATGTTATGATTATAATTATATATCATAACATTGTGTTCATGTTTCACATGTGCTCCAATTATATGACTGCTAACTAAAATGTATTATATTATTCATGTTATTCATTTTTTACTCCATTATTTGGGTTTATTGATCACCCTTTTCTAATTCATGTCCTCAGGTTATCCCATGAAATACTACGTATAAAAGAATTTTGTGGTCACGTAAAAGTAGTTTTCAAAAAAGATATTGGGTGTTATGTTCTAATTTTTTATGTAATTTTATTAATTTTCCAAGAAACTAGACCAATTGATCCTCAGAGTTTTCTTAATTGCATGTTTATGTGATTAATCATGTTTTAGTACGTAATAAAGAGCATGGTTTTTATAGTTGGTATCAGAGGATATGTTTAGTTAATTTTAGGATTAGTATTTTAAAACCCAAGAGAAATTCTTAGGGATAATAATTTGTATAATAAAAACAGCCTTAAATTTTGGTGAGTTTTGGGTAAGTGTTTTATAAAGAAAGTACATCACATTATGTATTTGAGAAGGTAGAGGCCACATAGGCACAAATGTTTCTAGGGAAAATACCCTAAAGCACCATTTTGAGCTAGAATCGAATGAGAACTAGTGCACCACAGCAGGCCATTCTTCACTTTTGGTTATGAGACTCTTGGGTGATATGTATTGGTAAATTCATAATCATAGTATAAACCATTATTATGGGAATATTTTTTTCCCTATGATTATATGTTGGGATGTAGACCATCGATAAAATAGATTGAATACTATAAATTCATATGTTATAGAAATAAATGTAATTTATAAGTTATCCCTTTTTGTATTTAGATTCCCCTTTCTGTCTTAACCCCAAAATTACTTTTATTCTAGCTAATAGCTTGTAAAATTAGTTATATGGATAAAACCCGATGTAATAAGAAATTTGATGAATGTCCAAATTAAATTTCCAATTATATGGGAGATCAAGTAGGAAATATTTTGATTATTCCTAACCATCTATAATAAATCATGAATAAAAATTTGGTCATTGTTGAATTCCCAATGAAATTAATGAAGGAGAAGGTGACATCTCATGAAAGTCCAACTGCTATGATGATAAGGAGAAGAATAACATATTTTGTTCGTGCAACAAGTTTAGAAATAGGCACCAAGGGAAATCTAACAAAGGTACTTATAGATGTTTTATGTATGGAAAGAAGGGAGTAATGTATCCAGTTACCCTGAATGAATGGATAACATGATGGATGGAAACAGAGTTCCATATATGGAATCTTTCAGGATTCAATGCTGTAAATGTGGAGATGTCATGTATTACCAAAAACAATTATCTATTGAATGGGATGAAAAGCATGATGATAATCAACTATATCCATGATCATGGGAGCCTGGGATGTCCTATGATATGGTGGATAATGATGAATGAATCGCATATAATAACTTATTCAAAGTAGTGTGCGTCATAATGTATTAAAATTCATATTCTATTTCTATATCTTTAATGTTTTCTATGAACATTGAGTGCACAATAGAAATGATGTTAAATTGTTTGGGGAAAACATCCATAATTGTTGTATCAAATGTTAATGTGTATGGGAATTTTCTTCTTGAAAATTTTATAAGTCTTCATTTGGTAGAATTTGATGCAAAAATATAATTTCATTTTCTATCCCTCAAGGAATTTCAAATTTCAGGAGATATAATATTCCTTGCATGATCTGGAGTTTGTGGTAGTTGTGTTTCCATTATAAATCAGGCGGTATTACAACATTGTGGAGAAGTGTGAAGTATATATAAATCAAAAAAATCCCAATGTATATATTCACATATAAAAAATTGAACATGCCCTAATGAAGATGGTTAGATATGATCAAAGATAGTGAAATCTCCATCCAATACCTCCCTTGTAATGTGAACTAGGTGGCAGATTCTCCAAGACAAAAAAAAACTAATGATTCTATCATTAAAGAGAATAAAAAGGGATATAATCTATTTATATTTGATAAATATTGACCTGTGAATCATAATGAAGGGAACCTAATCAATCCTTTTACAAATTATTTCTTAACCACCTTAATTGGAAAAGATAAAAGATTTTCAAATAGATGATATGGGAATTAAAGTGAGTGTAAAAACTCTCAGAAAAGGGAAATCATAAGTGCTCAATTATAATGAAGAAGGAATTGTGATATTTGGGTTAAAACTATGTGTTCTAGCATGTTCACAGTTAAATAAAGAACTTTTAGATAATGCACGTAGGTTGAATTTCTCCATTCACACAAGAAACACAAAAATGTATCAAGATATCTGTGAGCATTATTGGTGGGATGGGATAACATGATGAAAGAGATTTCTATGAATATATAAATCTGCCCATTGTCTCATCAATTGAAGGATGAGAGGAATAAATATAAGGGGATGATGAAAAACTTTCCCATACCAAAATGGAAATGGGAAAGCATCACTATAGAATTTGTCTTTGGATTTATGAGGACATCCAATAGAAATAATGTTATCGTGGTTGTTTTGGATCATTTTACCAAGACTGCACACTTCATTGCAATTTAACAGAATTTTCCATTTGGTCAACCAAAATGAATATAATTCATAGAAGTGGTAAAAATTCAATGATTACCACCATATCTTTATTTGATCATGATCCTAGATTAGCCTCTAGGTTCTAGAAGGATCCTCAACATACTATGAATATTGATATCGACTTTAGTATGTTTTATCATCCTTAAGAAGATGGAAAATCACAGTGGACTATCCAAAAACATGAGGACATATTGATAGAATGCTCAATGGACTTCAAAAGAGTATGGGATTAATACCTTCCTCGGGTTGAGTTACATTATAATAATTGATTCCACTAAAGAATCCAAATGTATCATTTTAAATCCATTTATGGGAAGAGGATCAAAAAACATGACTGTATGGATGAATTTGGGGAGTGAAAACTCCTAGGTCCAAAAATTGTCGAAGTAATGGTGGATAAGGATAAGATCATCCAACAACACATTAATGATTCCCATTGTAGACAATAGATATATTCTGATAATCATTGATGTGATCTAAAGTTAGATGTCAGAGACATGGTATTCTTTTACTTAATGTCATGGAAGAGAGTTATGAGATTTTTTATGAAGGGAAAGAATATTCCAAGATACATTATCCCTTTTGATATCCTTGATCTCATTGGAGTAGTGGTATATCAAATATCACTTCCACCAAACCTATCTCAAGAACATGATGTTTTCCATGTATCACTCTTAAAAAAGTTCATACCTAATGAAATATATGTACTCAATCCCGAGGTGGTACCATTAGAGAATGAACCCTCATACGAAGATGACCTGCTGAAGATATTAGATCATAGGGAAAATTTTCTAAGAAATAAGAAAATGACCATTGTGAAAGTGTTTTCGAGAAATCACAGGTTTGAAGAGGCAACATGTAAACAGGTGGAATTGATGAGGCGGAATTTCCCATATCTATTTTGGTATTGGAAATAAAAATATATATGGAAGAATTTATTAAGGGTGGAAGATTTTAATGAAATAAACTGTTACTATGGAAAATTTCTCATGATCTAGTTAAATTTATTATAATGTAAAATTTTTATAAAATATATATTCATTTATATGGTTTTATATATTTTTAATTGAAAATACCATTAAAAATTATTTCCATTTCTAATATAGTTGTTGAATAGTGATCACATGAATAGTATAAAAAATGGATTTATCAAATCCAATTTACTTAGAAAATAGAACTAATGGCCTCATTCAGTATAATTTATTCACACGAATCCCATTTTTCAGAGCTTTGAAAGGTGGTGGTGTCACTAGGATTTTCTCCTGACCAAGCCCATGGTGAGCTTCAACACGTTAAGCTTGAACAGAATTGTGAATAGGAGAAGTGTATGTTTATTGAGATTACCACCCGAGTGATGTCATCTGGGCCACCCCAAGAGTCTATCACCATTGCACACCATACCATTATTTCATATGTGGGTGCTATAAGAGGTTATATAACCATACCCTAGCACTGTGATTATATGCATTATTGTTTTATATAATAAATATTATACATTCAAATTATTATTATTACATTATAATTTTTTTTAAATTAGATATAGTATATTTAGTTAATATTCAATTATAAATTAAATTTAAGTGAATTATTAGATTTTTTAAATTAAATAATATTTTATTAAAATATTATTACTAAAAAACAATTTATTAAATATAAATGATCGTTAAATTTTATGAATACTATTGTAATATTTAATACTATTTGAAAGCAGATTTTTTCACAACCCATGAATTTTTTATAAAATTCAGTTTTCATTTTAAAAGTAATAATTTTCATATTTGAAGAAACATTTATATTATTATTTTTGTATTTTAGAAATTTCAATTTTTCCAATTGTTAATTTCGCATAATTATCATGGACAGATTTATTTATGGGTAATAAATAAATACTGTTTAAATATATAATGTGTTTTATGGCATCATAATGACACAATACTGATATAATAAAATACTATAAATGGGTTTTTTTGTCCAATATATGTTTTACCTTTAAATTAATGTTATTTTAGGCTTGTTTGTTTTATTTTAAAAAGCCTTAGCTGACCCTCTAGGAAATATAAAACATTTTTACATTTTAAAATGATTTCCTTGACTACGTGACTCACCTCCATAAAAGAAATCTTAATATTTTAATATGATCAGCCATTTTCCTCGTAGAATAATGTTTTACACACCACTATGAATAAAATGTGGTAAAATACTATAGTATTGTTTGTGGATTGGATTAGTTTAATGTGTGGTGTCCATATCCTAAATAATAAATCATTCCATATCCTTTCCTATATAAAATCATTTATTCTCTGATCTCTCTTCACTAAAACGATTTGGATCTCAACCAACCCAGCCCTAATATCTCTATAATCTTCTTAATGGCGCCCCAAGATCCCATGAATTCCCTCTCAAGCATCTCTCATGCCATTGAAATCACACTTCCAAGCAAAAGATTTATTTCTTTTCTGTTTTGTCCAAATATCATTATGTTATTAAGAAATTTTGTTTTTAATTACAAATATTTGTGTATGATTTTGAACCCCCTATATAATTCCCTACGTAGTTCTTAATTATGAGAGACCCCTTTCTCTCTCATTAATGACTCAAATTTACAGTTGTTACCATGTCGAAACGTCGTAATGGATTGATTCCTTTCTCATTTTTTCCAAAACATTATATGTTGTTATGTCCTTTAAATTTCAGTTAAAAATGTTGGGATATAATTTTTCACCTCCCCTAGATGACCCTCTTTATTTTTGAATAATGGGAGACCCCTTTATATCTCATTAATTCCTCCCATGTACACCCATTACCATGCCAAATCTCCATATGGAATTTCCCACTCCTCATTTACATTAACAAAATTATTTTATATTATGAATATAAATTCAATTACATGTGTTGGGACATGTATATATATATTACCCCATTATTATCCACTCCATTTAAATATTATTAAACACCTCTTTCTCTCTCATCAAATATATATTTTTTGAAATCTTATGTCACGCCTTTATACTGCCAAATTTGCACTGTGATTTTCCACAAATAGCAATGTACAGTGAATACAGTTGCATGTTCTCTATCAAGGTTATTAAACATTATGCACATTTAATTATCAATTATATAATTTCATGTATTTATTCAAAATTCCTTTATCATATAATAAATAATTATTTTGAATTATTCTATGTTCTATGATCCATGTGGCACACTTATTCATGAAATAAAATTATTATGAACGGTGCACCCTGATAGCGCTACAATGCATTGGGTAATGATTAGTATCATGATACATCAATTGATATGAGGTTTTACTCATGATAATTAAATTTAATTGATGGATTGAAAATCCTACATGTTCAATGAGCCTTAGATCATGATAATATCATGTTAAATGTTGTTGCCACAATTCCATGTTATGATAATCATTATATATCAGGCCTTTATGGTAATGTTTCTATTATGCCCAATTGATATTCCTATTGACAAACATGTACTATATTCGTCATGTTAGGACTTTTTTTACTCACTTATTGGGCGTTATAGCTTACCCTTTCTAATGCATGGTTTCTGGTAATCCCATTAAATGCTAAGTATGAAGGAATGTTGTGGTCATGTAAAATAGGTGTTCAATAACAATTTTGAGTATCATGTTCTATGTTTTCATGTAACATTAATAATTTCTTAATAAGCTATAACTATTGACCCTCATAGTTGTCTTCAATGCGATTTTATGTAATAAATCTTATTTAAATGTCTAATAAATAAAAGGGTTGTTATAAATGGAGTACCACATTCTTATGTATCTGATTGGGTTCATATGTTTACCTCAATGTTCTGGAAAAATATTTAGTGAGCCCTTGATATGAAATTTCATTTCAGATGTATTTTTCATCCTCATTCGAATCGACAATCTTAAAGAACAATTCAAACCCTATAGGATATTTTTATACCATGTTCTTGGAATTTTGATGCTTGTTTGGATCATCATAGTCCATTAGATGGATTTTTATAATAATTTCATTCACTCAAGAATTCATATAGATACACATATAGGCCTATATTTGAATAAATATAGAGCTCCAACATTCTAGAATTTATTTTGATAATTAAATCGATTGGGACATATGATACATGATTAAATTGAAGAGATGATTACATCCATTTAGCACTTTATCAGAGTTAATCGGTGTCAGTAAAATCATTATGATGATTATAATAGGTGAGATCTAGAATTTGAATTTGGTGATAGTGATTTTCAACAAATTTCTCCATGGAATAAGTTTATGAGACTTTGGATGAATTGGAATATAATACCTAGGTATGTGGTTACCTTTGAAATTCCTTATCATATTATGATAGTATCCTATCACATGGATCTTAAAATAAAAACATTACCATGTTCATGATTTTTTTCCATTTATGGAAAATTAGTATGTAAATACCAGACCCATCGCATGTGCTGGACATAGAGGTCATACTACTACAAAATGATTTTTTATATGGAAAAAATGGAGGAGATTATAGATCGTAGTGAGAAAATTTTATGAAACAGAACAACTCAACTATAATTTTTTTTAAAAATCTCTTGTTTGAGGATATAATATAGGAACAATAGGATATGATGAGGCAGAGTTGTCCCCATTTGTGTATATCTGACGGTCTAATTTAGAGGGATAAATTAATTATACGAGGGTATAACATAATAACATGTGCTTTTATGAACAGTTCTTAAATAAATTTAATTTCATTGATGGATTGTGTTTTATAAAACACTAATTTTATCATTTAGTTAACAATACACCATTTTAATGTTTCACTACATTTATTATAAATTAAACGTGACATTGATTTTTTCAAAAACAATGAAATTTTATTAATATAGTTATTTAAATACATTTGTTATAATGACATAGAAAAACTAATTATGAAAAAAAAATTCATTATCAATTATAATGTATTTACATAAGGGAATAATATTTTTAATTAAGTATATAATTCCTTGAAATACATTCTATGATTTTAAGATACTTTCTTATTAATAAAATTCTATTTATTTAATTTTATGATCATTTAGAAAATTAATATTTAAAATTTTTTAAATTATTTTTATAAAATAATAATAATTTTATAATTATTAATATCATAATTATATTAAGGTTAATTTTTTCTATTATTATGAAAAGTTTCATTTTTTGTAATTATAGTGAAAAATAATGTACTTTAATTTAAATTACTATTTTAATTTAATTTTTTTACATAGTTAAATTATATTTTAATTTGTTTTTAAAGTATAATATCACAAATTTTACTTCTGTTTAAACCATTTGGGTCATTATAATAAATTTCAAATTAAAATTTGATAAAAAACATTGTAAACTTTTGAACATTTCTGCTTTAAAAACAAGTTTTCTCGACAAATCTATGAGATTATGTTTAAACAAATTTATTCAAATTATATGATTATAATTTGGAAAAATAAATTCTTTATTTTTAGTAATAATAATTTATAATTTATTTAAATATATCCTTAATTATTTATGAAAGTGATTAGTGAATTATATTAAAAATTAATAAAAATAATTATGTTAACATAAAAATTACATAGTTGTTAAACATGCTATATAAGATACACCAATAAATAAAAATAATTACAAAATAAATTTTATGGCCATATATAATCATTATTATTTCACATATTAGAATTTGGTTTATATTGACACTTTTTTCATATGAAATATTTGTTTGGAATTCTCTCCTTCACAATATCTACATGTTTTTTTCTCACATCCATTATTAAAGGTTATCCATCTAACCATGTCATCCTCTATTAAAATTTCTCAATACATTTATATATTATATTAAATACCCAATTAACTTTATAAATAACCACACCTCATCCTATAATCATTAATCTTTGCGTAATTAAAACCAAAGTGTTCATTTGATGAGAACCGAATATAGATACTCGATGAAGAATTAACATTAATCAAAGAGGGTTTTTTATTTTGTTTTCATCCTCAAACCCCTTCAATTAATATTACAATTATATTACATAATAACATAATAATCATACATTTATTGATACAATTTTTATTTTAATGTTAATACCTAAAATTACACAAGTGTATATCAATTCAATTATTAAATCATTGTTCATGTGTATAATGAACTACTACATCATGAATTGATGTTGTTTGATTTTTTATTACCTCATTTAAAGGATGAAAATAATTATGGAAAGAATATTTATAAACTATATTAGTTTATTTCGTTATTTTACAATGTTTATTCAATTTTTATATAACACATAACTTCATGACTTCCATTTTGTGAGAGTACAATAATTTTGTTCATGTGTACGGAGAACAACCGCCTCATAAAGCACTGTGATTCTTTTACTAATTACATAGAATGTATAAAGAATTTTTAAAATAAAAAAATTAAAATTTATGACATAAAAACTATTATTTATGATATTATATACTATAATTTTATTAAATTTAATATGTTATGAAAATGGAAATAGGGTATATGAGTATATTTGACCTACCATCTCCATGAACAGTGTATCTCCTTCTATATTCATTAAATTAATAAATTACTATAAATAAATATATAATGTATGTATTTATATATTTTATATGTAATATTTTTAATATTTTTATCATTATGAATATGGCCAGATCATTATCAATGTTAGAAGACCAAGAAGAACATGTCTAAACATGTACAAAAAACAAAGTGGTTTTTACCTGAAACATAACATTGATATGGATTTGTTAATAAATAGGTATCATAAATTAATAATTAAATCATATATGGTAATATATATAATAATATGGTTATAATATATATTTATAAAAACATATATTAATTATATAGGTCATTTTTTTGAGTATGAAAAGAGCCAATACTTAAGCTATGTGAATTTTTTCCCAATTTACATTCTTTGAGTCACATATTATGTCATGCCTATATATTACTTTTAAAGGTGTCTCTACTTCCACATTGAGAATTTATATCATTTATATAAATATATAAATGTTATTGTGGGTTTAATTTAATGGTATTATCTCATGGGCATGATTAGTCTAATTTAACAAATTGGTAAGGGTTTATTGCAACAATCTCATTGTTTATCATGACTGTTTACGATTATACTTCCATCGATGATATATCATCATACATATCTCAATAATTGTCATTCATCATCTTATATTTTAGTTATTGATGATTTATTCATTCAATTTTACCACTTTCGAACTCATTATTACGTATGATAATTAATAAAATGATGTATGAAAATAAAATATGATTTCACTATTGAGTCATAAATTTATTTTTTCCCAAAACAATGTTTTAAAAAAAATAAAAAATTTTCTATTACTCTATTATGATTTTTAAAAGTCAATTTTATCCATGTATTAATTTTTTAAAAAAAAATTAAAATAGTCTTTTTTTATTCTCATCATGGATCTTTTAAAATTTACCCAAATTATTAAATTAATCATTATCTTAACATGTATGTTATGTACAGAACACTCTACCACCATGAATTATATCCACTTTAAGGAGTCCATGAATTTTTATAAAATTATATTTAAATAAAAATATTTATTAAAATTTTATGTTTAAAAAAATCATACTAAAAATGATAATTTCCAAAAGAAATATTTTAAATGATGTTTCCATATTATATTCCTCAATGATGATATTTTAATGTTTTACCAATTCATTAATAGGGATATGATCCAAGAATAACATTTTTATTATTTCAAAAAATTGTGTATGTTTTTATGGAATGATATTTATTATACCTGTCTCTCTTCCACAGGTTGTTCAATTATAAAATTCTTATGAAACATATATACATTTTTTTGTTATGTTATGAGTAATTGATTATGAAACCTATCAGTTTTCATGATTTTATGAAAATATTACATGTTTATGATAACAATATAATTACATGGGATATGATACGATAAGTATTTTTTATATTTTGGAACATATATGTATAATTTCATTATGTGATAATTGGAACAAATTTCACCATACAATATATTGGGTATATATATATATTATGACATAGACTAGATTGGAATGTGTAGTGATATGAAATATTTTATATAGGGATAAAATTAGAAGTTAAATTAGTTAAGTAATAAAAGAATTGAATAGTATTTGAACATGGTTGTTTCATGTTTTGTTTCGTTATGATGGTGCTCTTAGTGAATCATAAGTAATATTGAAGTGTTTTTCTATATTCATGTTTATGAAAGAAATAAAATGCCATCCTCTCTCATAGATCTTGTTCATTGATTCCCTTATTAATCATTTACTATGTACTATATATTCTTATACCATAAATCATTGTTGTGATCTTTGAATGGAACAGTTTGGTTTTAAAATATTGTGCTCGTATTATCATTTGATTATGCTCATGATATGCTTCTGTATCTCTTTTCTTATCATCAATTATTATCTAAGCTCACCATTTATTATGTTTATTTTACCAAGGTTATGAAGATATATATGATTTATGCTACATTTAAAATGGGTTCTAGTAATCAAGAATTTAGATGGAGATGAAGAACGTCAATTATATACAAGTGATTATGTTTCCAATTTTTTGAAGGCACTAAAATATATTTTTTCTCAGTCACGATTTTATACAATTTATTGAAAATTCAATACAAATAATGTAATGTATATGCACGAAATTCCTAGGTCATTATAAATATATTGAATATATTTTTACCTTCATAGGAGGTAAGAAAACATTTAAACAATGATAGAGAAAAATATAAGGTGGGGTTACATCAATTACCCATACCAGAATGGAAATGAGAGAACATCACTATGGATTTTTTCATTGGACTCCTTGAAAAAATATAAAGGGTATAATGGTAAATGGGTTTGGGTTTACGTAAATAACAATCCAATGAATGTTATCATTATCAAAGGAGACTTATCAATGAATAATATTTTCTATATATATATTTTAAGAAAGTTGTAAGGGTTAATGGAGTACCTAATTCCATTCTATATCATCATAATTTCATGTTTACTCAAAATAATGTTTCTATCATCAGAAAGAACATGTTATGGGATTGATTTTTAAAAATTTGTCTCATCATCATATAGATAGTCAGTCTTAGAGAAAAATTAAAATTCTATAGTGTATGTTATGATCATATTATTTTCACATAAAATGTTGTTGGGATCAAATCATTTTTATAATTTATTTTTTACTATAACAATATATTTTAATCAATCAATCATTTAAAAACTTATAATGCCCAGTTTTAAAAGAAATGTAGAGATCCATATTGAGAGAATTTTGTTTAAAAAAATAGATTTTATCATTTGATAGATAATAGAATTGATGATAATACATGGGCCATTTTTTAAATCTTCAAGTTGTGATAGAGATGATAAAAAATTTATGCTCATAATTATAGGTGATATCTCAAATTCAATGTTGGTGATGGGGAGTTTCTGAGAATTTTTTCATGGAAGATTTTTTTGATATTCAGCAAGAAAAAGAGTTTAATAACTAGGTATATTGGATCCTTTGAAATTATTAGTCATATAGGGATTATATCTAATAGGTTGGTTATTCCACCTAAACTCTCTCAATTCCATATTGTGTACCATGTATCTCTCTTGGAGAAGTATATACACGACCAATCATATATAGAGAACCCCAAGGACATACTGATGAAGAAATATACTTCTTTTCCAGCAAAACTGATTGAGATTCATCACCATACATAGAATTTTCATTAAAGAAATACCACTCAACTAGTCAATGTTTTGTGAATAAACCTCCAGTTTTATAATGTTATGATAGAACAAGAGGATATGATGAGATATAAGTGTACTCATTTTTTTATATCAAAGGGAAAATTTTAGGAAGAAACCCATTTATTTTGGCATGATTATTACAACCTTATTATTTATGTATTGATTTTTAATAAAATGAATTTCATTAATAGATATTATATCCTGAAACTTTTTATTAAGACTCCATTACACATAACTCTGAGTTTAGAATATGTTTCCCCAAACACTAATTTTTACCAAATTCCTGTAATATTATTAATATTATTCAAACATAAAAAATATAAAATAGAAGATAAAAATAGTGAAATAAATAATAAAAAAACATTTTAAATATTAATTTTATTTGTTTTATATAAATAAAACATTTTGACCAAATCTAACTTATTTTTTAATATTATCATTTTATGTTTCCAAAATACTATTTTCTCAAAAAAAATTCTATGAGAAAAAATAAAATAATTCCACAAACCAATTATTTATTCATATTTTTACCTTATATTTTCAAATACTTGGTTGTACTCAAATTTTTATCATTTTTGTAGTATAGAAATGTGAGTAATCTTTTATCCATTTTAAAAAAGATCATGTGTTCCACTCACTTAACTTTTAAAATTACACCACATGTCAAATATTATTTATACAATCAGACCCTTTTCTAGAATAAAAACCCATCCATATCATATCTAAACATCCATACTCTCATCTTATAATCCATAATTTGGTCAAAAATTAATCCTTCGTAGTCTTTTTGTGTAAACTGATGTAGATTACCTGATTAATATTTTTCATTTTTTTGTTGAGAATTTTTTATTTAATTTACTCTCCCACTAGAGTATATTATTACTAAAACAAGATAATGTAATAACATTATTAAATTCCATATAAAAATATATTTATATATAAAGGTATTGACTTACAAACATTTCTACATCCATCAGATGTGTTATGAAATCCTAATCCGTGTGTACGGGAGACTACCACCCTATGGGCCGATGTCATTCATTTTTTAATTACGACCAACCACAACTAGATATAATTATGGATTAAATTATAATGTAAGATATTTGTTATATTATTATACAATGTAATTTTTGTCTCACACATAACTTAAAAATTCCTATAACGTGATAATATGATGATGCCATTTTTCTGTATGATAGACTATTGCCTCATGAAGCGATGTGATTCAATCACACTTTATATTGAAGGTAGTAATGATGGGTTTGAAGAAAATATTTCATTTATATGACTTAAAAATGTTTACATTCTATAAATATACTATTTTTATTTCATTATTTTATTCTGTCATGAAAATGGAAACATTGTTTATGCGTACATATGGCCCGCCATCTCATTGAATGTTGTATTTCATTTTATATCTCCATCATTTATGGATTTCTATAAAAACATAAATAATGAATATTTAATATATTTGTATCTTATTTGTCATTATTATTATGATGAAACCATGATCAAAGTAATAGGTACCCAGATAAATAATCAATACATAAATGAAAAACAAAACTATTATCGCTATAAATGTTACATTATCATTCAATTAAAAATAAATGGGTAATATATGTTCATATGAATGGAATATATGGTATGATATATGTGAAAATGACTAATCAATGGACTTATAATAAAAATATATTTATTATATATTATTATCAAACATGTATGAAGGAATTGAAGACTTAATATAAAGAATTATATAAATTTTTTTTTATATTAGACATATATTATGTTTCACATCTAAATTATTTTATGAGGTTTATAAAAAACACCATTGACATATAATATTATGAATGTATTTATTTTAATGATATTTTAGGCTTCATTTAATGATATTACTTCATCGTTATTAGTTATTAATGTTACAAAATTGGTAAAAATTTTATGGTACAATCTCACAATTTATCATGATTGTTTATGACCATGTTTTCATTGATGATATATAATAATCCATTTATAATGGGGCACATAAATTTTATTTTAAAATTTTTATGTCATGACAATATATTTTCTACCATTATATTTATCTTTTTATGTAATCATTATTAAAAATAATAATAATAAACCATTTTATCTATTTCTTCTTTTGAAACCCAATTTTTATCCCAATCCATGTTTTCAAAATAAAAATAAAAAATAAAATTTTTCAAATTATTTATTAAAGAAATTTTTACCAATGATATAATTTTACCAAATTATTTTATTGGAATTTTCATTGAATTTGCAAAACAATTTCATTTTTTATTTTAAGAAAAATTAATAGAAATTATGGTATTTAACATGAACGACATGAACAACATTTGTCACCGTCATAATTGATTTGAATATAAAATTTAGGTTAATAATTTTATAGTCTTATAAAATTATTTCTTGGATATTTTTTGATTTTTTAGTTTTGATAGGTTATATTAAAAAATTATCTTCCAAAATAATCACACCATGTTATTTAACATTAAAAATAATTCTAAATATAATATTTTATCCCTTGATTCAATTTATACTATTATGTGGATATGGACCAAAGATATGATTATTATTATTTCATTGAATGATTTATAGTGTAATTAAATTTAAGAATCATTTTTTCATTCTATGATTTATAACATGATACAATTCTGGTGAATCCCTCTTTATTTTCATTGATTTATGCAATGATTAAATAACACAATGATAATAAAAAACGTATCTTTTCCTAATGATATGATATGATGATATATATCTGAAATAAAATTCATTTTAGGGGTTATTATGAGATCTATTTTTTTTGTGGTACATATATGTATTATTTTCATAATATCATGGCTGGGAGCTATATCTTCTTCCAATGCATTAGGTAATTACATTTATCATATGAGATAAAGACAAATGGAATTTGGAATAAACGTAGTTCATCAAGTTACATTTTTCATCATTATGTTATTGGAAGGAGACTATGATTACTATGATGATTTGGGGATGTAATCGATTCCACTATATTAGCCTTGTCAATTAAACTGGACTATTATGTTAAAGTTTTTCTATACATTTTATTATTCCATAAATCTAGGAATTTTACCAATGATATTCATTAATGTGTCACGTTATCATATACTATAATGATTTATTTCTTTTGAACATATAAAAGTTATTTGATAACTAAATATTATAATCATTGATATATAGGGTATGATTTTCATATTTTATGATCATGTTCTTATTTTCTCATGTTCATGTTAGGCTTATAAATTTATTTTATTTACCCATACAGATCATCTTAGAATAGCCTTTCTTATATTTCCTTTTCATGTTTTATGATGAAATTCAATATTTATGATATTTATAAGATGAGTACTAATTATTGATGACATATCTGGAGATGATGCTATTTACATATAAATCAGCTATTTGTGTCACCTAGTGTACAAATACAATAAATTATTATGGTCCTTTGGTGTGTGTTTTTTTGTAATTTATTTTATATTTATCTAAAAATATGTATTATATATTTTTTGGGAAGAAACACATTTATAATTATTCAATACAAATAAATAAATATTTATAAACCAAAAGTGGCTCTCTGAAGAAGAGGTATAATCCTTAAACGTGCTTACTTTTTTTTCAGCTTCCAAATAGCTTAATACTATTCTAATATGATATCATAATAACACCATTATAACATATATATACTTATATGTTATTATATAGATGGAATAAGTTATATCAATCTCCAAATCAATCAAATTAAAATGAATCTATTGATCTTCTGTACAATGGATTACCGCCTCATGAACTGATGTAAATCATTTTACATTTCCACATTTAACGACTGAATATAATGATCTATTTAACATATGTATATAAGATTTATAAAATTATTAATCTTCTTAAATTATGTTATTATATATACCTTCTTACATTCTATTCCACGGGTTTAGGATAAAGTAACTTTTGTTTACGATGGACTTTATTAATGTGAATTGATGTTATTTTTTCAGATAAAATTTACATAAGAGGTATTGGGGATAATGTTATTTCACAAATATGGTATTTCTTATCTATACATACATTTTTAAATTTAATATAACATCAATCTTCTTACCTTTTAATATGTTAGAAAATAATGACATCTCTTCTGTGTATGTGGGTTCTACCACATCCACATAGGGATTTGAAATTTTATTCATATTATTTTTAAATGTATAGTAATAAGGATGTATATGATTAGTATAAATTATATATATGAAATAGTAATTATTCTATAAAGGGGTATTAATATTTAATTTTTTATCAATTAATCTATTAAAAAATGAAAGAAACATTCATACGTACGTACGGTCTACCATCTCCATAAATGGTGAAATCCATTTTATATCTCTAAAATTAATAGATTAATGATAGTAAAAATATAATAAACATATAAAATATTATTATAATGTTCAAAATTCATGGCATATTGTTACTATGATAAAATTAAAAGGGCTAAATTTTCATTATAAAACATAGAAGAAAAAGAAACATTTATAAGATGAACCCATTATTTTAACAGGTAATTTTTATTAACTATATATGTAAATAATATATGGAATTATATATGTGATAATAGTTATTTATTATATGTATAATAATCCTTTAATTATTATATAGGTGGTTTGGAAAAATTTTAAGGAATTCAACCCTTACGTAATTGTTTCTTTTGTCATTGTTATTTTCACAAGGTATTCTCCATAATTACCACTTATTCACTTATGTTTTTTATATAGTACACCTTTTTATGTGTTTAACAATGAATATATTTATATTCATGGTATTTAACATTTCCATTTATTTTTTATTTCTTGGGGATTATCATTGAAAATTTACCTTAATGGTATGGTTTTATTTCCCAATCGCATTATGATTCATGATTATTTTATATAAGCCTAAAGTATGGGAATTATATGATAATTATATGTTAAAATAAATATATTTTTCCTACCTGTGGTTATTCATGAGCATTTTAAATTAAGGGTATTTTTTCGTTTATTTATTACATAAAATGACTGAGAAAATGCTTTAATAAAATATAATTTTATTACTCTTTGGTCGAAAATCATTTTAATTAATATATGTGTTTTCTAAAAGTGTTTTAATGAATTTTTTAATCCTATTCCATATAATGTATTAAATTATTTTTAACCGTTATTATGTTTACAAAAAATTTCAAATAATATTTCAAGTTGTTTTAAATACATGTAAAATTTGGGATTAACTAAAAACATGAAAGAAAGAATGGTATTAATATGTATGAAATGAAAATAATTTCCAATCATCATGACCACTAAATTTTATAATGATGGTTTTATATGTATTAATGTTTAAATTGAATGAAATTTATTTTATCAAGGGTTTTCAACTATTCAATTTAAAAATATATTTTCATAGTGCAAACTTTTTTGTGTATAATTATTTTGAAAAGGATATTTTATTATAATTTCTATTCATCAATGACAACATCCCTTAATTTATTAATAAACCACTTGGGATTTTTTGAAACCATACAATCATTATTATTTCACTGGACAATTTGTGATCAGTTGAACTTGTGGTGTTTAATTTTATTAACATTATCCATTTTATTGTGGATGGTTTTTTAATATGTTTATTGGATTGGGTTAAGTATTATCATTATTATGTTAGTTTTCTATAAAAAAAATTATTTTGATTATGTTTCAACCCATTTATACGAGGAATGAATTTTACATTGTATGTTATAGGTGGGGACCATTTATAGATATCCCGTTAATTTATATAAATGACTCATGATACGAATAGTTTTCCAAATTATATTCAATTCTACCAACATATTTAAACATAATTGTAAATGGTCCTGATAAAATGATTCTTTTTTTAACAATTTTGATTCCATTAAAAATAAATTATTTATGTATGTCTAATATTTATTATATAAATTTTAATATCTAGTTATGTATTTCTCGATTATGTTATTTTTTATATGCCTTTACATTATCATTTTTTATTAATTCCATATTATGAAAAAGTGTTGATTATATATAATGTCATCTAGTTATATAATTTTCTAGATATATTATTCATTTTTATTAAAGATATTTTCTATCATACACTTACTCTTAATGTGTATCTGATCTCACCCCTTATTATGTTTTGTTTTCCCCAAGACTCCAAATAGTATTATTTTTATTGTTTTGTACAGAAATGATATGATGAATAATTTTTTTCTCAAAGAAAACAAACTTTATATTTGATGTTTTTGAATGTATGTGAAAATAAATAATGAATCACTTTTTCCAATATTAATAAACTATTTAGTATTATGGGATGTGATACGTTTTATTATGTTACAATTTAATAATGTAATCATTAATTAAGGTCAACAATATACATGGTCTTTAACATTGGTAATAGGGTAAGTTTAGTTGAAATCATTGGAGCTATATTTAGGAGAACACCAATTAGGGAATTTAACACTTTTAAAAACATAGAAATTAATTATATATTTTCATTATAATTTTTTATTAAATTATATATTATATTATTTTTTCAAAATATATACATAATTTTATTGATATTTCATGTGGATGTTGTTCTATAATAGATATATCTAGTGTAATAACTCTAAATATGTTGTTTCAGTCTTGACTCAAGCAATACATTCTACATGAAAAATATGACTATTGTGCACCTATTTTTTCATTAATTGCTAATATACTTAAGATAATTTGGATTTTAATTAAAAAACATTATGATGGATTTCAAAATGTTATTATGATTTGAAAACATTACCAAAGAAACAATGGTTAATATTTTGATATTATCCAAGATTAAATTTTTAACTTTATGTTATGTGATTCCCATGTTTTTAGGAGATATATTAGGATATATTATTTTATTACATAATATATTGTATTCCATTTTCTAGAAATGGAACCTAGGGGATTTAATTGTAATCACATAAATGATCCAAATATTAATAATGATCATTTTCTTGAAGAGATTAACACATTGATTCAAATGGATGATGTCTTTTTAACATTCCAGTCTTATGAGGACATATTATGATGTGATATCAAGATATATTAATAATTATATAAGTATTGTACCTTTTATGGGAAGAAAGGAAAAAATATAATGGTAGTGAAAAAAATTTATATATTGAATAATGTGAAGAAGGATTTAATTACTAATGATAATTAGAAAAAATAATCACTCTAGTACATTTTTGATGGGAATGGGAGTTTGATATGAGTGTGGAAAGAATGGTCATCGTGCTTGTGATTTCATGTGAAAAAAATAAGCTTGCAATATTCCATTTTCCACTACAAATATATTGGGAACTATGAAAATGAGCATCCCACACATCAAGGGTATATACCATGGAGGAATATAATATATCAAGGTCTACCCCATCAATTTGATACTACTGAATTGGAATACATAATGTGATTTCATTTGGATTCAAGAAATTTATAATTTAAGTATATTATAAATGATATTCTACTTATAATAATCATAAAATGTAGAAGTATTTTACTACAGATCCTTTTCTTTAAGGATCCAAAATCAAATGATGAATACTATCAAATATAAAAAAATTGATTCAATGGAAATTTGATCTCTATATAATATACATTATTAAAAGAAGATAACCCTTAATATGTGTTCTAGGTTGGGATATTAATTATTAATAAATTATTATGGATTATTGTTAGTGTAATTAAATTCGGTTTGTGATTAGAAGGATTATGTTATCTTTAATGGTGTTTACTACATGTTTAGATTTTTAGAATATATTAATTAATCTGATATATTATGTTTTATTTCAATAATGTTTTTTTTAAATTATATATTTATCAATATATTAACGTATATGGAATTATTTTTTTTGAGATCATTATATTATCAGGAGAATTAAATAATTATTTTTTGAACTTCTTAAAAAAAATTAATTTTTATTTGGAATGGAAAATTTATCATGACCCATAAGGTTAATTATATCATGAATGTATTAAGATGAAAATTGTGCGTTATTTCATAATATGTAAAAACTATTTTTGTATTGGAAAGTATCTAGATATGGGAGGAATGAAATTTTATTCTAATGATCCCTTATATGAGCTTTAGGAATAAAAATTCATTTTTGACAATAATTTATTATAGTAATAAAGGAAATATGAATTTATCAAGCCAAAAAGAAGGATTAAATTGATCCTATAAAATATAAATATATCAAATAATTATATTTTCAAATATTTTCTTTATAAATGGCAATAGAATTCTTAATTACTACGAAAAATGGTAAAAATTAAAAAATGTTATCCCAATATCGTTATTTTTTTAGAACTTGTAGTCTTTTAATCCATCATAGATTTATAGGTCCATAGTAATAACATTTTTAATTTCATTTAATTTATTGTCATCAATTATTACTAAAACTCTCTATAATTATTTTTTATTTTATTTATATGTGTATATATTCATTTTCCAATAGTGTTTTTTTATCTTGGAACATGATATGTGTTATTCTTTATGAACATTAAAATTCTCTTCCTCATATTTCAAAATATTTTTTAATAAACCTATTTTACAATTTTTGAGATTTATATCAGTATTTTAAAATCTCAAAACATAGAATATTGATATCATTATTAAATGATAAAAATGAAATTTATTTCTTGGTAATAATGTAACACACCATGATTTTAAAAGAGAGAAATACTTTTTGACTCTATATAAGACATGAAACACAAATTCTAAAAAATTTCATATCACATTAATACTTTATAATATATTTATTTTCAAATAAATTATATCTCTTTGATATCATGCAATGGACGAAACACCAGGTTTAAATAAAGTTTCATGCACTACCAAAATATCTTCATTTAAACAGGACTATGATTAAAAAACCATTAATAAAGTAGTTACTAATAGTAACTATTAAATTTATAAAATTAAATGTTTTAAAAATATATAAAATATACTCATGGAGTATATATTTTTTATAAATAAAATATTAATCATTTAATGGAAAATAATCTTTTTTTGAAAAACTATTGTTTTTCAAAAATGTATTTTAGTCATTCTTTTCGTACACAATTTAAACATAATTTATTACAACTATTTGAAAATGTTTTTGGAAAAACAATCACCATTTTTTAATATATATGTGAAATTTATACTTCAATGCATTTTTATTATTATTCTAAATTGATTAAATTTTTTATGAATAGTGAACATTATTTACTTTTTCTACAAAAATTACTTTTTGTTTAAATTAATTATGGATATAAATTGAATTTTCAATCAGTTAAAATGAAAATATAGTTATGTTTTATTAAAATTTAACTAATTAAGTTCATTGGAATAATTTTCATATTTAATTTAGATATAGAAAATTAATATTTATATTAGAATTATATTTTTGAAAAAAACATTTCTCATCACATTAATATTATAATTTTATATTCAATTTTACAACTTCATTTAAAAGTTTTATGAATAAAATGGATTGAATAGTTTGTACAATAATAATTTATTTTTCTTAATATTGTCATATTTATGTCCTTCCATAATAATTATTCAAAGAGTTGAAATGTAATTAAGGAAGTTAAGGTAAAATTGGTTTACTATAGAAAAACCAAGTAGATAAGGGTTACAAGTAATATAATACTTATAAACAACATTTTAGGAATTTATTAATACCTTATCGCAAATAATTATCTATAATTATACATTTAACAGTTTTTTGGGGGGATAAAATCATTGTTATCACTTTATATTTTCAGAAAATTTATGTTTTTCCTCTCTAACTATTATAAAATTCTACACATCTCCTCCACTATTCACACATCCAGAACCCTTTTATTCATCCGATACCTTCCCAAAACCCATATTTATTTTTCTCACCATATAATCGAAGAATTATTTTTATTAAAAATTCATCCTTATAATTTTTTTAGATACAAACCTATGTAGGATCTTGAAGAAGAGGTAAAATTATTAAACATTCATATTAATTTTATTTATTTCTAAACCTAAATAAAATAAATGCAAAATTTTTCAATACAATTACAAAAATATATAATTTAATCCTATATGTTTTTATTTTAATGGGATAACTAGAATCCGACTCCACTTCTATCAAATCAAAAACAAAACGATGGATCATCTCTATGGTGGATTGCCACCTCATGAACTGATGTAATTCATTTTCCAGTATCACTCTTCATCATTAAGTAAGATTATGTATTTAATATATATATATATATTATATTTATGAATTTATTATACTTTACTGACTATGGTTTCTTATATACCTTCTTACGTTCTATTCTACGGGGGATAGAGTAATTACACTCGTGTCTACGATAGACTGCCACCTCATGAACAGATGTGATTCATTTTTGTAGATGTGTTTTATATTAACGGAATTAATGTTAATGTTAATTAAATTTTTGGATATTTATGATCTAACCAAATTTATTAAATTATAACATAACAAATAAATTTGATATTTCTAATATATTGGAAAATTATAATGGTTGTTGTACATATATGTGGACTATCTCCTCCATGTAGCAATGTGAAATGTTTTATTGTTCATTTTTACATTCATTATAATGTGGATGTATTTTATTAATATAAATTTTATTTATGATATCATAGTTATACTCTATTTTTAAATTAATATTTAATTTCTTTTTGTTCAATCCATCATGATAACTTGAAACATTATTCATGCATATGTATGACATATCGTCTCCATGAAGAGTGGAATCCATTTTCTATATATATATGTAATATATTATAATAAATAAACATATATATATAATATATAACAAATATATATAATTTTTATATAATTTTTAGTATTCTGGATATAATTTAAACATTTTCAAATTAAAAATAATAAAATTTAGAAAATTAAAATATTAATGAAAAATGATGCAAGTATTGAAAAAAACAATTATTTTTAATTTTTTTTATAATAAATAGCTGATAAATACTATATGTAAAGCATATATAATATTATATTTTTTATATTTTTTTATAGATTAAAAATAATCCAACATTTATTATATAGTCGTTTAGGATCAATATGAATGAAAACATACCTGAGGTGAGGGTTTTTGTCTCACTTTTACATTTGTGAGACATACATCATATTCAAAACTTATTACATTGTGTTATATTTATACTACCCATTATATATGTTATATCATGAATATATTTTTCTTCATGGTATTCAATTCCTCATTTTATTTTTTTATTTCATTGTTATTATAATTCAAATGTTACCTATGTTATAAGTGCTTGTTTCGTAGTCTCATTACTAATCTTGACTATTTTTTATATATCAATTTGGGGGATTAATTGATTTTTATTTCTAAAACTCAACCAATTTTATTTTTACCTAGTTATTCATGAAAATTTAACAATAATCGTTCTATTTAACCTATATTAGATAGTTAAGAGTATTGAGGAAATGTTTTTAGTATAATATTACTCTATTTATATCATTGGTCAAAAATTATTTTCCACCAAAATTATTTTTTACTAAAAATGTTTTCAATATTGTTTTTATTATTTTAAATAAAATTTATTTAAAATTTTTTACACATTTTAACATAAATAATTTTAATTAATATTCATATTGTTTTTAAATCCTGGCATTTTTTCTTTTATCATAAAAAATAAATGATTAATTATTTTAATGTGTACAACATGAATAGAATATCCCACTATCTAGACTACTCAATGATTTAAATATTATTTTATATCATTTGAAGGTTATTTTAATAGAAAATAACATTAATAATTTTTTTGAACATTTCATTTTAACAGTTCAATTTCTTATGTAATGATTTTTTATTCTTAAAAAATGTTTTAAGGGTCCTTTGAGAGAATTTATGTTCATAAATGACAAAAAATATATTTAAATTTTTAGAAAATAGGGATATATTGTGATAATACCATAATTATTACTTCATGATTTCGTTTATGATCGTATTGACATGGGCTATTCAATTTAAATACCATTCTCCATTTTACTCTAGATGGGTTTTCAGTGTGTATATTTGATTATGACATGTATTAACATGTTATATATTAGTTATTTAATTATATATATTTTTTATTTGTATACACAACTAATAGAGGAATTCATTTTAATTAGTATGATTTTAGTGTGGTAAGGTTATAGAAAGCCCTTTGATGCATTTACAAGTCTCATGAGCAATATTAGTTGGCCAAATTAAATCAGTTTCTACTAATGGATTTATATATTACTGACAACGTTCTTGATAGTATGTTTGAGATGTGGTGCATTATGTATTCCACAATTAATATATTATTAATTAATTTCCATGTCATTATTTAATTAGTTATAATATCTATGTATATGTTTTGATATAATGGGATAATTCATATGGATTTATTTAATAATAAATTATTCATGTCATATTATGGACAATATATTGTTTAAGTGGATTATTTGTCAATTATTTACCATTTTATATTGATTATACTAATTTGATGAAGATATATTCAACATTAATATTAACCTCAATGGTCATTTGATCTCATATTTTTATTATTTTTCTTTTTACCTAGTATATAAAGAATAATTTTTTGATTTATTTGATGTGATATTCCTTGTTGAATAATATCAAAATAAATGAAAAAACATCAAGTAATTGATTCATTAAAATTAATATTAAATTCATATTTATATATATAGTTTACCAGTACCAAAAAACAATTCGGTCCATTAGGATTTGATAATATGTATAAATTTTCAATGTAATAAACTAACAACCTAATATATTCAATTGATGTTAGAGACTACAAACATAACACAAATGTAAATCCATCATATGCATATATTTCTCCAATCACTCTATAGAGAAAAGTCATTTAACAATACCCAACCAAGGAATTAACTTACAAAATACATATATCCACCTTAGGCGATTAATAAATTCATCCAAATAACACCACTACAACATGTGTATATCAAAAGTATAGAATTAGCATATGTTTGATAGTTGAGAGAGAAAGTAATCCAATGAAATATGAGGGGTGACTACCACCTTCTCATATATTCATAATCTATTAAATTAGTTATAAACTGAATAGAATTATATATGAGTCATTTAATGGGACTACAGAACTGTTGATTCTAGAATAATAAAGGCTCTTAATTATTTTCCCATAAATTTTGACAAAATGAATCATATATGAGGGAGACAAGAAGATATATAAGGAAAACATAGTGTTTTTTTAAATAAAATTTTAAAAAAATAAAAAATGATCCAAATAGTAATCTTTATAATAGATTGAATTTCAAAATTGTATTGGTACCAATAAAAATACATTGTTAAAGATGTACATATTTTCTCCACTTAGTCAGATACGATGCCCCTGAACTATTAATAATGAGGTTATTCTATGTCTTCATTCTTTGGGAATATTTATTTATCAATACCATAGTCTTTTAATATTCATTCTCATATATTCATGGGAACTGTGGTTAATACATGGGTATTTCACATTTCAAAATGATAATGTGAAAAATAATTACTTTATGTTTGATAATCCCTTCCATATTTTCCATGTATAAATTTTATCACAACCACGACATTGGATCCACTTGCATGTTTTTCATTGATTGAAAATGGTATGATATTTATCATTTCAACACGCATTATTAAAATATAGTGATATTATATTTAATAATTTTGTATAGAACATTTTCCTAGCTAGTCATGTTGTATTGTTTATTATTTATTGTACCTAATGAATTTTCAAGTCGTATTTGAATTTTTGTATATCGATTCTATAAACAACACCTCATAACATACCATAATATTCTGAATGATTCATGGTTATATCATTTGGTATGATTTGATCTTAGATATCGATGTGATGGAGTAATAAAATATGATTGATATACCACAGTTCACTACTACACACATTGATCGTGGAATATATATTTACCCTTTATTCCTGATTATGAAAAATGAAAGAAGTTATTCATGTTCTATGATTGTGATAATGGATTATTAATAAAGAAAAGCACACTCATTTGGGTGACACATACATATATTATATTTCATAGTTGGAGATATGAGGATCCCTTTAATTTAGTCATATGAATATGTTGAGAGTGAATTATTAAAGTATATATGACTACCCACAATAATTTACATTGACATAGAAAAATTTCGAAAGATATTTTTCCTAAATATTATATTTTTCATGGGCTTTATTCCTCCAAATTGAATAGAATAGCTGATCTCATGGAAAATATTACATTTTCCTTCTAAAATATCATTATTATAAATTTGAAAGGACGTAAAATTATCACCGCTTGTGAAATAATTATTCTATAAAAAAAATTGAGTCACATCATATGATATATGTATGTAATTTAATATGATAGGTTTACTTACTCACACATCATCAATTTCACATTCATTCATGGTTGGGATTTATCTTATGTCACATACTCATCATAAAAAACAATATATGACAATTAATATATGGAATAATCATCACCAAATTAATTAACATATCTAAATTGACATAATAATTTAATTTTAAGTTTAATTATAATTAAAAAACTCATATTACATAAAAAAGTACATGAAAATAGTAAAAATGTTTTGGGGGAATTTATTTTATTGGAATCCATAATAATTTTTTTTCTTTTCTTCACACCATAGTTTGGTAGGTTCTCGTTCCCACTGACATATGTGTTCACATTCAGAATTCTTGGTTACCTTGGACTATACAATCATATTTTTCCAAAACACAACAATAAATAGTAACCTTTGTCCATACATTGATCGGGTAATTTTCCCTAAATCCCCAAGTGATATGCACGGTCAGGCGACATGGTCATATATACCATGCACCATGACTAGGAAGTGTTCAGTAATCACTCATAAACTCAAAAAAAAATTTTGAATCCAATAATATTTAAAAAATTGTGTAGTCCTATCAAATATAAAATGAAATTGATAATGAGATAATATGTAATAGAGATATATAGAATGGGTAGTTTTCCAATATTAACTTCACACAATAGAGATTGATGATGATTAATGGAGAAAATTTTTACAAGGTGTGATATGAATCATATCTATTCATTTTTTTGGGTAAATTAGTATTTGGGCATATAATTTATTCATCCATCCTACCATAATATATGTGTCAAAAAGTCCATTAAATAGGTATTAATGAATATTAGGGTTTTTTATGTATTAGTGGTCGATCAATGCGGGTGGGATTATTCCATGGGTTTGCATTTTTAAAAAAATAGTTAGTATATAAATTAATTGTGAATTATTTAGTTATATAGTGTCAGTGATGACATGGATTAGTTTTATATTATATGATTCTAGGTATATTTTTTTGAGTTATATGCGATGGTTTGGAAAGTAAATTTTTATCCTTATGAGAGAGTGTTTTATATATGACATAAATGTGGTAAGACAGTAACTATTGACAACCCTTGTATGTCCTTAGTTCCTTGTGGAAATCAAGTATAAATATTTATAATATACTAGTCATGATAGTGCTTCAACAGTTTATTATGTGTTCAGTCATATCATTAACAGAAATAGACCTGTCATACCTTGGTTGCATATTTTATTTAAAATTAACGATTTATGAAAATAATGATTGAAATAAACTAAAAAAATTTGAATAATCATTAATAAATGAGAGTGTAAAATGATTTTATAAATTTAATATGCTAATATAAATAACATTTTAATATAATTGATGGATAGATTTATTTGGTTAAAATTCAATATAAACAAACCATTAATTATAATGTTCATTATCTAATTATCAAAATAGTATTTTTTTCAAAATTGTATCATTTTATTTTACAATTAGGTAATTCAAAACCATATTTAAATATACAATTCTAATAATAAGTCAATGATCAGGTAATAATTATGGAAAATAGATCATGAATTAAATGAAAATTCCTCAAATAACGGACTATGAATATGTTGATTAAAATGATAATAAATATAGAAGAATAAATGAATGTAATAACCCAAAAATAATAACTACCATAAAAAATTTGTTAAATCATTCAATCAATATCCATTATAAATTAATTCAAAAATATGTTCCACTATAAAAACATTCAGACTAATTTATGAGTATATATTTGGTAGATATATAATAGAAAAAAAACTAATGTAATTATCTCTATCAGAAACAATGATATTAATGATTTTGTAACCGCTATATAATTTAATGTAGTTATTGATTTTTAATTTTTATGTTAAAACATGGTTATATATAATAATTTATATTAATATCTCATATATATCTTTAAATCATCTAAAGTATAATTTTGGACCAATGACCTTTAATAATATTTTTGAACACTAATAAGGATTCAAAAAATATATTACCAAATATATGGGATATTTTTTTTACATTTTTTTAATATATAAAATAATCAAAATATATTAATTTCATAAAAACAATAATTATTTGAAAAAAGATTGACCTTCATCTTGTTATTGAAGGTATTCTCAAAATCAATTCAAGTTTCACAAATGTTTGAACTGAAATATGGTGGTATTTAAGGCCTCATCATGTTTTCTCTAAATTGGCATATCATTAAACCAATTTTTCCCAAAAGGACTTTTAACATTACTGATGTATAAAATTAAATATAATTAAAATTATTGATCGATAGAATCATCAATAAAAACCACATCATAATTCCACATATTTATCAACTGGAATCCTCACCTTCCTTCCAAAATATTATGTGATATAAGAATCTATGGTGTTGTTTCCAGATTTCATTATTTAGAATCATGAATCACTAAAATCTATTATTTTTCCAAAAATAGTCAGAAAAATTATATCTTATAGATCCAAATCTATTAATCCCTGATTTTTTCATTTTAAAAAAATGTAGTTTCATTACATCCTATATATTTAAAAATTACCAATGTTATTTCATAGTTTTTATAATTAATATGACAAAAATACTATAATTATTCCAAATTAGTTAACCACAACACCTTAGGTATAGGTCAATATTATTAGAGGATGATAACATCACCAAGGGTCTTGTAATAATAATATGGGATATGGAGTACCCTATTATAAAATAAATTTTTTATAAAAGATATGTGTCAATAATCTAGAATGACCATTATATGTGAAGTACAATTTAGTTCAAAAATATTTTTATCAATGGTTTATTAATCTATCATGAATATTTGAGTTGTTCTATAACTGAATATGTATGTTAAAATAAAATTCCAAAAAAACAATACAAAAATATTGGAAAAAAAATAAACATCATGTATAATCAACCATAACTAATCATGAATCAAATAAACATAAATTGAGTAAGTTAAATGACCCCTAAAGGGTTTAAATATGGTTCTTTTATGTGAGATATCAACTATAATATTCCCATTGTTAAAATACTTTATACTATCCTTGAAAATACATCTAAATTTCATCAAATATTCTTCTTAACTGTATATACCATGTCTGATAATCCACTATACATTAATTATATACCCTTATCTTGATTATATATAAGAGGATATATATTAATTCTATAAGTACCTGTTTATGGGGTGTGTTAATCATTCACAATAATCAGTTAACACTATGCCCCCACCAAATAATCATAAACCATGACATATACAAGAAAATATGCTTTATAAAAACATTCAACCAAATAATATATTTCATCAAATAATTTGTTTATATCATAATATAATTATGATTTGATTGGAAAATATTTAATCATTAACAAGATTCATCTAATCCTTCTTTAATCAATGATTCAAATCAATGAGATACAATATTCTAATCAATGTGTTCCTATATTTATATGTATTTTATAAATCATAATGCATTCCTAATAGTAAATGAGATATCCCGAAATCCAAGAATATTGGTTCAGAAAATAATGGCCTAAACTATATCATTGTGTTTTTACAATAACATATTGCAGGAACATAATGTCCATTTAGGAACAATCATCACATCATATAATAAATTTTAGGGAAATAAATTTCTAATACCCCCAATTCATATTATAAAACATAAATTTTATGTGTTATGGTTAGCTAGGGTACCCATGCTCAACCCATTTTTCAACTATAGGGATCTCCGATAAAGTCTAGGGAAATAAAAATATCTAAATCTTACTATTCCATTATATTTTGAAAAAAATTCCCAATGTATTTTTATAATAAATATTCATAGATGGTCTTAAATATATCAATTATATCATCAGTTATTTATTAACTATCCCATGTTATTGATATGATATACCTAAAAAATTACATATTAATGAAACCACAACAAGGAATTCAATAATTATAGACAATTAAAAAAAATTATACATTAAAACTAAAACCTTTTTTTTCATTTCGAAAACATATTTACCTTAAATCAATTGAATTTTTTTTAAATTTATTAAATATTTACCATATATCACTATTTTTCTGTACACCTTGATAGTATGAGAGTATGAAAGGGATCACCTATCAAAATCCATGAATAACACTCTTTAAATAAAAAATATAATAAAATATTCCACTATATAATTTAGTTCGATAATATTGGTTAAAGGAAAATAATATTCAATCCACTAAACATAATGAAATTATAAAAAATAAGATAAAAAAAGTTTTGTAGCTCAAAAATTATAAGATAAGCGTCCACTATCCCTTTGAGGAAGGATGAAATAGTTATGCAATGGATTTTAAAACATTTTTCAAAGAAAAAATTCAGAAATATTGCTACTATAACTACCAAATTAGAAAATATAGAGACTAGCATGGTTTTTCCATAAAAAATTAAAATAGAAATTTTTTCAAAATCATATATAATGATTCTACACAACATGATTAAATAATTATCTAGGTTACAGAATGGGGGATATTCATTGAAAAATATTGGAAGGATAAAATGTTAAAAAACCTATGTGTGGTTCATATATTTTAATCTTTAAATATTATATTAATAAAATGAAAATTTTTATCCTCAAAAAACAACTAACAAACCAACTGTATCTATTTGGGTTTCCCCCATGATTTTGGTAGTCACAAATGTTCTCCCAGACATCTTGTGGTGGGCCACAAGAACTCTAATGCTTTTGTTACAACATTTCAAGTCAAATTTCCTTCATGAAATGCAATCATCTGATTTTTTATTAAATATCAAGATCCCCAAAACCATTAATACAATTACATATTAATACAAATAATACATATTGAATGATAAATATCACATTATGGGGGATATTACCAGAAGCATCCCATTATTAGGATTATCACCCATGATAATATTCACTTATCAATTTGAGTAAATAATATCACCATCCATGATTTCATTTCAAACTCCCATCCTAAAAATTAATCATGGCATTTTTCCCAACATTTTCTAATGTGGTTTCACATTTCCAAATAATATTTCCTCAGTCTATTAAATAGTTAAAATAGTTTTGTTCATACTAGAGCTATTTTATATTAACTCAATTTCGTCAAATTTTATAACATGTTTGATGTTGATTATATACCTCCTCGATTATGATACATTAAAATAACAATTATAGAGCTACTCATAGGAGGTAAATAAACATTCTATGCAATTATCCTATTTCTCACTAATATTTTTAGTAGTCTAACAAACCATGGAGTTAAAATTCATATTTTAACCATTCATTAGTGAAAAAATTAGTTCATGGCTTGAATTCAAATATAATCACTAACATTAAATTATATGTGTTATCTATCAAAATATCTATAAGATCATTATTTACTCTATGATGTAAGTAAAACGTTTCTAATAAACTTTATATACACCTTTATCACATTAAATACACAGGGTTATTTACAAATTATTTCCTCACTTTAGTCTAGAACATGGTATTGAAATTTTTTTTACTATAGATAGCCTTATAATTATCAATATGTATAAGTTACTAATGGTTTTTATTATAGATAAATTATATTTGTTTAGGTGATTTGTTAGGACCAAAAAAATAAGTAATTCCAACCCTACATTTTACATTAGGAATATTAATGTCCATCTTGAAATAGCCATTGGTTTGTGGGTGATACGTGGTACCCAATTCGACTTCAGTACCAAGATCTCACTGTGACCCTTTATATAACATGGAATTAAATCTCATGTCAGGATAAAATTGATACTAATTCATACACTATAGAAATTCATAAGTTCACTAATGTATAGATTTCATAGACCATCGATAAATGATAATAGGTTGGATAGGTAAAGAAGTATCTATCTTTAATAGTAGATGAAAAATTATAATGGAATAATATCATAATTTTTTATATATCATTGAATGATGATTATGATGTCCATATAAGTTTCATCCAATTTCATCACTATTATAAGGAGAGTTTGTATATCCTAAAACTTTTCTTAATGTTCTAGTTTCACTATATGAAATGTAAATAACTCTGATATAGAACCAATAATCTATTCCATCATGATAGTCCACCAAAATCGGTGATGGGAATTAGGATACATTTATGTGAATATATGTTATGTATCCCATATTGATAAATGATACTCTTTCATTACTTATAATATTATGCTATAGGGTATTATAATTCAAACATAGACATATTGGAATAAATTAAAATCATGAAACCAACCATCATATATCTCACTATAAATGAGTTTTTCTTGAATGACAATGTATCCATGATTGAAAATGTGAGAGTTCATTACATAATCCTATGTGGATGATATTAAGTCAATATATACTAATCATACCACTTATGAATATCCTTACATATTAAAATGATGTTCATTAATAAAAATCATCAATCTACACTCTTCCTTTTCCACATAATCCTTTTAAGGGTGGTTATTTTGATTAAGGTCCCCAAAAATAGTGTTTCCATTCATAGGGAAATATTTGAGTTCATAAAACGGATTTCATATTTTAAATCAATCCATGTTATATAAAGATCATATCTTACATTGAGAAAATATCATTAAGAAAATTATGAAATATATATACCAAAGATATTCCACTGAAAAGGTAATAAATCTATCAATTTTTATATATATCAGTAGGTCCAATTTGCAAGTGAGTGTTAGGAAATTCATTTTATGAATTGGAATATATAAGGAATCATATATTAATCCCCAACTGATTGATTTTTATGAGGTAATATTATAATTATTGTTATAGTTAATTGATTTTTCATCAACCAAAATTCTAATTCCCACTAATCAGGTTAGGAAACTATTATATGCTTGTTTGATAAAATGGTTATCATAGTATAAATCCAACAAATTTACTAGGTAATTTTATGGTAGTTTCATATAATTTGAAGATAAATTCTGATTTCAGAATAAATTTTATTTATATTATTGGATATCAATTCTTCCAATTATTTAAGATTCACACATGTGTTAGCACATGATCGAAAATTACAGGTAAACAGGACAGTACAAATCCAAAATGTGAATTTATAATATTTATAATGTTGCATATATTGCCATAAATTGTCCCTGAAAATTTTAATATATTTACCATTCAACTTTCATGACATCAAATACACTAAAATATTATCTCTGAATACCACTAAAATATATTCCCTAGATAAATTAAATATTTTATTCATTAATGAAATAAACAAGAGAAGAAATTATGTTTCGGATAAATAGAATAAATAAAATTCAAAATAAACATATTTCCAATTAAATCGCATATATGAAATGCTCTCTGGTCCCATGTGATATTTGTTATATGTCCAATCATATTTCTATATTCATGAACAACATTCCATTTTTTTCTAATCAAATAAGTTAACAGCTTTTCCAAGAGGGTAAAGGATATAAATCAATATCTGTTTTAACTTCAATATTATAAACCATAGTATATTTCAACATTGTCTTCCATAGTGAGGATAAATAGATAACTTCATAGAGAATTTTTTGGAGTAATTACCCTTTTACATCAATATCCACAATCAAAATATCTAGTTGACATAGAATAGATGGATCCGTGAAATATAATAAATGATATTTAATTTTTTCCAAAGATAAGTATTTGAAGATATATATATTTAACACTTAATGGGATACCCATAGATAACATTAGTTGATATATTAGATAAAAATAAACTATATGTGTTAATTCCTTAGGATTATGATATGTAAAAACCTAATGTAATGGACATTACCTATACTGATAATAGATAATTATTTTCATAATATATTCATTTCTAACAATGTTTTATATATTTTGTTAAAATTAGAAAAATAATACTAATGTTTTACATGAAAATAAATATAAATTTGGGATCTTATATAACCACCTTATTTCAAATATAATATAAATGTATCTCATAACATCATGAAAACTATGAAAATATGAACCATTAATAATAGTGAAAGAAATATGCCCCTTATAACTCTATTCAATTTTAACCAACTGAGAAAAAAAATATACAAATTTATAAAATTTATACAACCTAAAAAAATTGTATAATGTATCTGTGAAATAAATGAGTAATAATATCTATTATCAATTAAATAAAAATTAATCTCAAGATAGTGTTGCATTTCAATTGATAATATTGTTAAAAAATATAATATTAAAATTTGAGGGCACAATTTTATTTAAGTCGAATTTTAGTGTGGAGGGTATTGTTAATATGTTTATACAACCATAATTCTTATAGCCCATAGTAATTAGTATTATATTTCATTGGATATAAAATATTTAAATCAAAATAAATCTAAAATTAATTTTTTATAGTCTCAAGTGATGTTAATTTTACATGATAATTACATTAAATCTGAAGTCAAATACATAATAAAAACACATAAATATTCATTATTTCTCTATTTATTATCATTAGAACATACATGATATATGTTATTATTTCTCATTGAATTGGGGAATCAATATTAATTGGTGAGATCAGATAGCCAATAAATTGTAGTGTACAAAAGAATATTTAAGTAAATAAACAGAGAATACAAAATATAGTGGAAATTAAAAATTTAATAAATAATGTATAGGTTATTATATAACTGTAACACAATCATGAAAAAAATAACCAGAGAAATAATTAAGAATAATGATAATAATAATATAATACCTAATGAATTAATTCATAATTTTTACCTACTAAATTTAACAAAAATTCCTTATTACAAAACATCATCTATAAGGGGTAGTCATATACCCAATACCCAAGATACATTATCTCTTGATTACTAATGATTCATCGAGGAGATATATATTTATATCCCCACACATCACTTTCTATGATAATTCATTCATCCTAAAAATATTAATAAATATATATTATTTTAAAAAATATTCTATAATGAACCCTATACATCATAAAGATTAAGTAATTATTAAAAATATATATTAAAATAATATTTATATGAATTTTGAATATTTTCCCAAGTTACTATATTTTTATAAATTCATAGGTGAAAACCTATTAATAGAAATTAAAAAAGGTGTTATCATAAAATAGAATAAAGGATATATGTTTTATTAAACATTTTGAAAATAGGGAAATAGTTGGAATGATATAGAATACATTAAAGGGATAGAGAAAATTTATTTAGTCGAAAAAAATAATGATGAGAGATAATAAAATCAAAAGAGACGATTAAAGTGTGAGAGACCCCTTATGAGTGACATTACGTATCAATTATCAATCAATAACAATTGTACGACAGTATGTAATACCCTAAAATTTATTTGAAAAAATATGTTATTCATTTTAGACAAGGTATATAAGGATTATGAGATAAAATATTTAATTATGTAAATATTATATGAATATAATGAGAATATAGAAGATTACCCTTACAAATGACATAAGGTATGATCTTTAAATAAATATGTTATGAGAGAAGACCAATTATATATCAAAAATTCATCTAATATTATACAGTATAAATAAAATATATGGGAGGAGATATATAAAAGAGAAACAGAGAAATAGATAAATAATACATGATGATATTATTCATTTTGAAGCAAATCCCTTAAAAATAAATTATAATACATTTTAATATTTATGATAGATAAAGAAAAAATTAATACCTCACAAAAATTAAACTTATAATTCAAACATTTAGAATATTAAAATATTTTATAGTCGAGTTGATATCTAATACAACTGAAAACCTTAGAATGAATGTTAATTTATTTAAATAAACCCTCTCCCTGAGACCCAATTTTCATTGCATGTCCTCCAAAATCAAGAATAATAATAAAAATATTAATCAATTTCTTGAATAAAACCATTTTTTATTCATATCAATTTTAGTATTCCTCTTTATTTATATTATTATTTGGTAATATTAATTTAATGGATTCTTATTTCATACATTGATCATTTTTATGTTTTTAGGTTCAAAGTTCCAAAACAAAGAAAATATAATAGTAACTATCACGACCCAACCTACAAGGTACCACCTAGTGAACAGTATTCTTAGAACGACACCTCAGGCCTATCACTAATAGATCAGTGTATGTATACTGTCAGTGAGTAGGGATAACACACTCATTGAAGTCCATAGACAAATGTATATGTAAACATTTCCAAATCACCATACACTAGTATAATGTAAAATGTAATTAACTAATATAGTATGTAAATTTATAACATATAATGGGTCATATGATTAATAAAAAATAATATGGAAATGTATAAGGGGCCAAATATCATCCCACCAAATATAGTATGTTTTTCGTCCTACTAAAAATGGGTAATAATAGGAAATTTCAACATCAGGATCCAATAATCATTCATCTAAGCCAACTAAAACCCACCCAATCATGGTGGACTAAGGACAACATCAAATTTTTTATCATCTATATATTCTGTAGAATGTCCAGGTAATTCCCCTATATGGGTTATTATTAACATATATAATTGGATACCACAATATAACACAATAAATGTAATAAATGATTGGTTCACCTCTAAATCCAAAAAAAATAAAGTGGTTGCTATGATCAGAGGAAGGATTTATGTCTCATGGTGTGTGATTTCCATTATTTCTCCCTTATGATACTACTCACAGCTCCAAAGTAAACCTTTTTTGGTAAAACATAGCATTTGGATCTTGATAAACAAGTGGAACTAATAAAATAGTTTATACTCATCAGGGTGTACCATATTTAATCATGATAGAACTAAGAGGTTATATATGAGATACTCAATCGACCAGGACTCAACTCATTAGTATATAATATATATTGATAAATAGGTAACTGATCGCACCTAGGGAATATAGGTGATACCATCCCCTATCATGAATGGAATATTAGAAATTTATTCACATATCCTAGAAGACAGATAAGGGATATGTGTCCTAACCTGGGGATGAATGAGTTAGTGGATCAAATTTTCTACCATAATAATCGATAAATGGCTCTATCTAGAACTATCACATTGATAGGATTTCTCATTCTATGCTCAATAAGAGATTCCATACCATACCCACATAATGGATAACTAAGGAAACAAACTCATAATAAAAAAATTAATAACAAAGAGAATATGGAATTTAACCATCCAGGGAAAGGGTACATGGAATGTATTAGGAACCCAATATGGGGACTACTATGTTTAGCCTTACATGTTTCTATAACCATTTTGGTGTACCCTACTAGTGTTTGTGTACTATACAACTATCCATGTAAAATGAACATGTCAAATCACCTCTAAACTGGTGAGTACACACTAAGCTGATATCCTATTATCCCATAGAATCTATATAATGTAAATCATTGTGTGAAATTTTTCCCATATCGAAACTGTAGTGTCCCAAAAATGGGTGATTGGTTCACATTTTCTTCTATACTAATTATCATTTAGATAAAAATATCATATAAATTAAAAATAATCATATTACCACCCCTGATTCTATCACCTTTTATCTAGCCATGCTTATCACCTCCGGCCCTTGAAACCACATCTACTAGAATCAAATGCCATCCAAAATTTGAATTTCAAAATATATTTACCATCAAAATGATATTCATCACCTCTCATCACTATCTCTATGGAAGGGATGAAAATTAATTATCCTCGATCCATCCTTCAATTTATAAAACAAAAATCTCACCATTAGCATGAAAAAAATCTCATTTACAAGCCTATAAAAACAATATATGAAAACAATGATCTATGATGCAATGAATTTGATTCTCATAATGGGATAAACCATTGTTAAAAATTAGAAAATGAACAAAAATATTATAGATGTATAAATCAATGAATCAAAAAAAATGAGAAATGATCCTTAGTTATTGATCAGTTTGGCCTTTTCTTATTGATGGAAAAAAACTAATTTGTTTTGGTTATCATTGAAACCATCCATTCCAGGTACTATGAATACAAATTTTTAAAATCATAAACAAAATACTATCCATGAATTTGTTCATAAATGGATTAATTTATGTTCATCTCCAAAATAATTAATGGTAAATTTAACGAAAATAATCACAACACTTATTCAAATAAGATCAACCCTTTATTAATACATTCGCTCACTTGAGATTGTTGATGAAACAATTGAATTCAGATTTGACATCAAAACCCCCCTCAATTGTAGCTGATGTTTCTCTTTATTATATCTCTCCTCCAATCTATAGGATTATATATAAAACATTATATATATTAATTAGCAGGTTATATATATATATATATAATTTTATTTCCAAATATTAATTAGATAATAAATTATCTATTTTTGTTTTTTAAAATTTATTATTATTTACATCTACAAATTATTTCAATTTATTGAAATGTACAATGGTGACCAAACTTATGTCATGCACCTAGTAAAACCCACATTTGGGATTCAATAATTAACATGGTATCCCATACTGTGAGACCAATTTAGAGATAATATAAAATTAACGAAAAATATCTCATGCAAGGTATATTTTATTTAATATTCTTTATACACATATATTAATGCACAACGGGGTCAGGAACTCCACATCAACTCCATGCCTAAATCAATAAAATATTACATAAAATATTCAAAAGTATTTAATAGCATAAATATAGTTGTTATATTCTCCCCACATCATCAATTTTCTTCCAAAAAAGAAAATACCTACTCAAACAAGAGATGGTACATAGCTCACATTTGGTTCACCAACTACCAAGAGCTCCCCTAGAAGTTCTCATTATTTTACTAAATGATTTTTATGGGAATATCTCAACCACAAAATATCTTCTCCTACTAATCCTCAATAATAATTAGCTAAATATATAATTTATACTCATACTCAATATCTAACCCACACTAGTAAATAATATGTGATAGATCATACATGTATCTCCACAAATGAGTTAGGTGGAATGTGTCATAAACCTAGTCGGACTATGAAGGTAGGGTTAGAAGTTATACTTCATTACCAAGAATCTGAATTATCTATAAATGGATGATTAATACCAATGAAAACAATTCACCACATCACAATCAAGGAAATCATCAGTGAGGGGATACTCTATAGAACTCATGGTTTCATGATTGAACTCCAAATACATCTACCACCAGTCTTTAGAGGAATTTGAATGAATATATAGATTCCTCATCCACCCAAAATAGATCTACACATTCTCTATCATTGCATTTACCAAATATAATCTCATAATTGTTTTATCTCCTAAAATTATTGTCATCTTTTGACCCATAGGATCTTTCATAAAAAACCTAAATTGATTTTATTCAAATGGTGGAATCTTAACTATTAATAATTATGAATTCCACCAATTCTAGAATATTGTCTAAACCATGGACAAAATCTAACATTAAATCCCATATAATATCTCCAATAACATGAATGGTATTTTATTTATGGATTTATATATGATTTGTAATGTTATTATCATCCACAATTCACTTTCCAAATCATCCTATAATCATCAACATAATCTCTATGTGAAAAAATAATCATAATCAGAAACAATTGATAACGTTTCTCTTTGAAGTCAGACAATCACCATCATTTATAGGATTCTTAAATAGAAAACTAAAACATTTTCCTAGAATGATAAAAATTAGTCCGACATGGTGAGTTGATCTATGATCTCCCAAATAATATTTTGACCTTTAAAAAATCATGGAATTCCAATCATAAAACCCATGAAGATACCATAAAAATTACACTCTTTATAATAGAATTTTTGTGCTAAACACATTGAATCTATTTCATGGAATTCAAATTCTATAAATTGAGGCATCATGTGATAACCCATATATACATTTCATTAACTCTAGAAAATAAATAAAGAATAAATTTACATGGGACATCTTCATTACAATGGGATTTATACTATAGGATTAACATAAATTCATTGGTACCTCCTCAAACTGTGTTCCTAGTACCGTCATCCATATTTAGAAATTTATGAAATGATTCCCACAATTAGAAAATACGTTCAGATAATGTCATCAAAGTCATAATTTTTTTATTCAAAAACTAAAGACAAAGGATAATGTAAAAGTACAAGAATATTAACGAGGTCTAAAAGGGTGTATCTCAAAGGAATCACCCCAATCCAAGTCAATATATTTATATGGAAAATTTCCTAAACAAGAATAACAAGTGATTGAACCATTCTTAGGGTACCTAGATACTATAATGTCTACAAACATGTTTCCTTCTCACTATTTGGGAGGTATGTCAATTCCATTAGTGATGAGAGTCATTCACTTTAATATGTAGTATGTAAAAGTCAAGGTGTTACTTCATATCCCTTGATGGGAAGTTTAGAGATTTTTTTGATGGATTAAAACACTTCAAGATGAATATAATTACATGTGAAAATATCTAGGGCCCTCACCATGGATCTAGATTCAGCCATCAAGGAATCTCTATGGACCAATAGTGTAGAGAAAAAGAAAACCCCAAAACCCAAACAATCACGAACTACAACAACCCATCTCATGAAACCATTGACACAAGATCTGTCAGAAATTAGTTTGTAGCCATACAGGGGGGATTTTAAAAAATCTATCAGACTATTGGAGAAATTGTAGATGAAGGGATAATTATGGAGATTGATACATGATTACATGTAGGATCCTCCATATATTTGGGATATGAGTTCAAAATTCCATGAATCAAACATCTGGTTTTAAATACCACAAATTATTTGGAACCTTGAATACACTCATGAAATAACTCCATATTGATTTTTCTATGTTTTTCACCCTATTATTTTGAATGATAACAGAGGTAAAAACTATCATATTGAGGAATTTATTTATTCCTTCATCTATATTGTATAACAATAATGAAGAAAACTAATATGATACCTTATTCAATAATAGCGATCATGATTTCATACTAAATGAATTTTACTCTACTTTCCCTCTCCAAGGAGTATGGGCCTATAAAACATCAAAATTATACTCTTGTAGGAACTTAATTTATTGAATCTCTATAATATTATAATCTTTCTATGTTGATATATAACTGAGACTCTTATATTAATAATAGAAAATTAATCACTCTCTCCAAAGATAATGATGTTAAGACATCCTTGTTAAAACTATTACTGCAATATCTATTTCATGGTTTGTGTAACTCTCCTCATAGTGAATCAATTTTCAGAGCATATAATAAATCCCTACTTAAAAATTAATCATAATGATAAAATAAAATCTCTAGAGGCAATACATAACATGGTGTACTAAATACCATTCTCATGATTTCTCAAAAATGGTGGTTCATTTCAACACCTATCATAGCTCTTGACTATCAATTGTGGATCAAATTATTCATAAGTATAACGATTTTGGTGATAATAAAAACAAATATTCAACTATAAACATGAAAAAAAAAGATTATCTACCCCTCTTCAACCCTCTTCTATAGATCCCAATCTAGTGTTACCTAGATATTTTCCAATTCCACTTTACCAATGTCCGCAAATATGAAATATCCAACAATATTAACCGCTCAAATAATCGAATTGAAATTCAATAGATTTCTGTATGGATTGTTCTAAAATAGTATATCTAGAATCAATATTAAATATCTAGCACACGACATATCTAAAACTGGGTACATGGGAGTATCATCTATGACAACCCAGTAGTGTTCCAATGTAGTTTGATATATTATGTTAATGAGTACCAAAAAATTTATTGTGGCATTCACCGTGCATAAGGGAACAAATAATTACTGATATTGAAAATATAGGAACTGAAATTTTGTCATTGATATATCATTATCTAAAAAATTTATATAGAGATAACCTAGAATTCGTTCAATCTTCATGATCCATCTTCCCCCTTTCAACTTTTTATATATATTATCAATCTCAAGAGTGGACATATATTATTGATATTATACTTTTTTAGGAAAAAATAATCCATGAATTACCTCAAGATATCCTCAAACATCTTATCAAACAAAACTAGGAACACTAGGTTTTCACTTGGGGAAAACTATGATAAATTATGTTTATCATCTACAATTCCTCTAAATACACCTTCAACTCATGTATCTCAATAAGGACTATATGATATTCTATTATATATATTGATGAATTATTTTTGTTTATTTCAATAAAAAATTGATCTCTTGGTGGATTGGTAATCCAATGAAAATTTTCAAGAAATACATCCTTATACTCACCTACTACAATATGGAACTAAAAGATAATACTATACAATTCTCTAAAAGATATACTATCCTTTATAAGAGAAAATAATTATATAAATCTTCGAATGATCACATCTCACAATTTTATAATTTCATTCTCACCAATAAGAAACCATGCATCCCGTCCAACAAGAAATATTATATCCTCCACATGAAAAAATAAACCATTATATATATTTCATAGATTTATTCCATAGAAAGAGAACATAATAATAAATCTAGTTATTAAGATATCCCATACGAATCTCTCTCTTCTCTGAGTGAAGTCACACAATCATCAGATGATTTTTATCACTAAATCTCCCCCGGTGGGCATCTCTAATCCCTGTCATCAAGCCAATGGCTCCACTATAATATCAATATAATGAACATAGGTTAAATAATCGAAGGGTTAGAACATTTTTATGTATGTAAAAGCATTTTCCAAATATGTGAAGACATAGATCATACCTCAAATCATACCTATAGTTTTTAGGTAATAAAAATCCACCACCTGAATCTATAAGCACTACTGACTAGTAGATCCCTAATCTAGGTATAGAAAATCTGGAGGTGATATTGATGGTAATGAAAACTAATGTCATCCACCTCCCATGGAACTCGTAACTCCACATCCATGTTCACTACCATATAGAACACCAAACTTAGACACTTCCCCTTCCTTAGCATCTCACTTTCCATCTCCCATTCAATTGCATAGTGGGTTAGGTAAACTTATGTGATTTGGTTTCTCCAATCATTAGATAGATGATCATCTCCATAGATTTTTTATTGACACCCCCTTCGATCCTTCAACAACTAAACCACTATCCTGATTCTACCATCGAAGCTACCTAAAATTCCTGGTGCATGATGTATGATGTAAAATATATGCTATTGAGGTCTCACCTTCATATTTTCCACTACTGGAACCATTGGTCAGTAACTAATCTACTAAGAAGATGTCCAATACAATTTCATTCCATAGTACCCTTCCATAAAAAATAATGGAAAGAGATACCACTCCAACATAGATATCATTGTGAAGGACATACTCATACTTTCTTTCTCATATATATATATATATATATTTCATGAAAAAAATTAATAAAATATCATGAGTGGTTGGTGAACCTTTATGAATAGTCTGGGAATGGCATGATAACCTTCATGAGTTACACAAGCATCTCTAAATGAACATTAATTATTTTTAAAAGATAAAACTTATCTCTATATATGTTATCAAACACCATCTATGTGAGATTAATCTCATCGCCTTTTTCTATCATTAGTCCAAGGAATGTATCCACTAATACAAAGAGATGGATCACTCATAGGAACACCATCTAGTCTGTAGTCATTCTAACATAGAAAAAAATTCATTAACTACCTTTATCCAGTCTTCTTATGTTTTGGGGTATGGATCACCAAAAAAACTAGGTGTCTTTTGAATTTGGAAGTTGTAATGTTCTTTCAACCTATACACATAATCCATAAGTATTTCCTAAAAGTCGACTTCTCAAGTTGGGTAGGTACTATTATAAATCAATTGTGAGGAACTTACTACTACAAAATTATCTACACTATGGCATCATCACTAAATGGGTCATCATCATGATCATGGTCTAGAATCCTAGATTGTTTCCATCATGACTGTATTCTTTAATTGATTAAATATGTGAAATTTAATGTAAAATATATATTGGGGTGATATAATAAAAATATGGAAACAAAAAACAATTCTTTTATGATGGTGGTGCCAATGTTTTCCTTAAAACCAATGCCGATATGCACCAAGTAAAAAAGATTGGTTATTATCATCCTGATGAATGGATTAATGGGACACATCACATTTACTGGCTTCCATTACATGTGATACCATATCATGATATTATAAAATAATTTCCATAATTATAAAACCCATCCCCAAACTAGAGTACCTATAAACTCTAATCAAATGAAATCATGGCACTTACACCACTCAATCATGAATCATACTAACAGATCCCACATATATTGTAGTAATCCATGAGTGACACCCTAATCTTATGTATAATAGGATAGTGGATGAAAACTATTTCCTTGATGGAATATCACACAAATAGAAGGATTTATCCTAAAGAACATATACACACTAACACATCTTCAAAAAAAGTTTATTGAAAAAAGAAAATAACAATTATTATAAATTCATTTATAGAATCTAATACCACATAATAATATGATAAAAGAGTATATATATGTAATATGGTACAAATAGAAGCCCACCAAATACAATAAATGAATCTAAAATCCAAAAAAAATGGGGATACTACCCAACAAGATATATGTTATCTGACTATAGTTTATGTAGCCCAAAAAAATCTCTACATACTTCTATTCAACCATTGACTCTACCAAAATACTTTTCATATACATAATACATGACACATTTTGGTAGATCCAATGAAGGTTTGAGTAAAAATGTACCCTGCACGAAACCCCGAAAATCACAAAACAAAAAGAAACAAAATGAGGGTTATCTCAAAATCAAAAAAGAAAGAGGATAAAAATGATAACCCATATACTCCCAAATGTAGTCTCCAAATCTAATGATGATGTATTCCCTATCTTCCATCCATAATATTCATCATGATGCTACATGGTAATAGTAATTTGGGAAAACATATTCATTAGGATCTATATAATAATGGTACTAAACTAAAATTTTATATGCATTTGACCTTTAATAATACAGAATAATGTAACTAGGAGGTTATTTCTCATATAACCCATCAATTAAGATACACCACATCTCGAAAAAAAATTTAAACATTGGTAGGGTGTCACACCATGGGCCTATAGAAGATAACTAACTCTATCTATATTGTCCCATTAGTATGGGGATAGAATGTATTGGATGGTGGATTAGGGATTCTAGACCTAACCTATAAATAATCAGATTGAAAATCATACTTTGGACATCAAAAAAGGTAAAACTAACACTATATAGAACTTTCCCATATATTTGATCACTCATCATCTACTTAGTATGGGATGCAAAAATCTGTACATTGAAAGGATGACCAAGGGTACAGACCCATACAAAAAATGGGATTCATTCCAATGAGATTGGGGTCCAAAATATCTTAAAAAATGTACACATTATGTATTGGGGACACATAATTTTTCTGGCAATGTATGGTCTTACATGTGTCTATGTTTGTGTTTTTGTACTCAACCCGTGTCCATGTAATCCTCCCATGTCCAGGTACACTTATAATGTTTGATCATGTGTGTGTTGGGTGAAACAAGATGAGTTTGTTTAATAGTGATCATGTGGAATAAAAACATGGTCAATGATAATGTTAGTTATAATTTATAGAATCTTTAATGTTAAGCATGTTTTAAACACTCAAAGAGACAAAAAATTGTCTCTAATATTATTAAAAATAACTCATTTATCATTATATAATATAAATGCCATATTTTTAATTTTATTAGTATATATTAAACTGTAAAAAATATTTTAATATCAATCCTGATTGGAATAAGTAAACAGAAAACATCAGCATTCACTATGTTACCACAGAACAATGATAATTAGATGGCATTTTTAGGGAGTTTAAAATAAAATTTATATTTATAAATATTTTAGTTATAAAAAATAATATTTTTAAATTATTCTGTAACTATAATTTTACTTTAATTTCTTTTATAATTACATGATAATTGAAAAGACAAGACATGGGTTTTAAAACCCTTAATTATAAATAATAATGTCTTATCAAAATGATTCTAAGTGAGGTAATGGGTAAAATCGTAATGATAATTTATTAGTGAGATATTGAAAATATTTTAATGTATTAATCCTAAAAAATAAGGTGGAATTTTGAAATATTTTATGAAAAAATAATATCAAATAAGAGACTCTAAAATAAAATTTGGAACCCTTACCATTCTCGTTATATAACCCCCCTTTTATCAACCATTAATAACATCAGATAAAGAAATTTTGGTCAGACCAATGATATAGGGATGATCCTAAGAGAGTCTATATATTTATTTTGTTTGATCATTATAAAACAGAGTTTTTTAAAAAGTTAGGTAAAATGGATTGAAGAGATGTGTTCTTACAGCCAACGAGGAGGGTGTTATTTAATAGAATATTGATTAATTTTTTTAGGGTCATGAATTTTAATAATGTTTATTCAATTTTAATTTTAATTTATTTTAATGAAAAAATAAGTACTATATTAAATTTTGAACACACTAAATGGTAAATTAAATTGTGGAAATATATTTTTATATGTAACAAATTAATCATATTTTTTTATTATAATAAAAAAATGTTTATAATTGGAATATTAAATTGAAAAGGAATGATAGTCGACAATAATTTTTTGGATTTGACTCATAAAAAACAAATATCATATAAGGATTACACAAATTTTCTAAAGAATGTATATTTCAGATTATCTTTAATGGAATCCAAGATTCAACACTCTCTAATGTATGAAAGTTTCAAGGATAGGGTCTTTAGTATCCTTAGTCATGGAAATAAATAGTCAGATTGGGAGACTACTGATGATGATACTGATTTTGAATCTTATTATCAGAAAGATCTTAATATTCTGATTCATTGTTTTATTGAATTAATTAGAAAAATCCCTTTTTATGACCACATCCATTTTTTGGTTTGCTTGTTCTCTTCTTGTTTCTCATTTATTAAATGGAATATAGTTTTTTGTTATGACAATAACATATATATATATATATATATATATATATATATTAATTTATCATATAACTAGAAAAATTAATTTTTCAATTTCATATAAAATTCATTATTTTGGAAGAATTCAAAAAATTCACTTTGATCTAATTTTGAAAACCTGGTTCCAAAAAATGAAGTGTACATTATAAAATAAATCTTATAATTATATTAATCTTTTATAAATAATAATTTTGAATGAATTTTTCTGACAGTATTTATATATTATGGTTATACCACTCTTTAAATAACAAAAGAATTTTTTTATTGAATATATTATCCTGATGTAATATAATTTTTTTTATAATATAGAACAATATATATTAGAAATTTTATTTTAATATAAAATTATGAAACAGTTGAATGTCTTATTTTAGTATAAACCACATTACCTAACCTAATAATAATATATTTTTACAGAATAAAATAATTCAGATAAAATTATATGACAATAAATTAAACATTGAAATAATTATTATATAAATTGTAAATATATAATAAAATAAATTTATGATATTATGATTTTTATTTATCCATTTCCATTATCATATAAATCAAATAAAATTACATGTGGGTTTGAAAATAATATTTATGTAATGTAGGATTATATGTTACAAATATAATTATTATAAGATCTTGTATAATAATTTCATTACATCTACATTCTATTAAATTAATTACTATTAAATATAACATATGAAAATAAATCTATATATAAGTTAAATTTAGTTATCAAATAAATTAAATTTTTGAAAAATATCGTGAATTCATTAAAAGGTATCTTTTAAAACAATTTTTGTATTAAATTATCTTTCATAAAATTTCATTATAGTACATGAATTAATAATTATTTTTTAATAATTTATTCAGAATAACATTAATAATATTAATCTATCGAATCATTATTAATTTTATTAAAATAATATATTTTTATATTAAATAAAAGTAATCATATATTTATTTAGGATAAATGATTCTTAATTTATTAATATTTCATAAAATATTATTACTAATTTTTAATATTTAGGTATATAAATTCAAATTAATTTCATTAAAAACTAATGAATAAAAATTTATCTTGTATTTATATATTTTATTTATGGAATGATGATAAGAACTTCATTAAAAATATTAGATGAAAAATTCTCTCCTTTTAATAAATTATTCCCTCACAATTTATAAATTAAATTTAATTATTAAAATATTTAATAATTTTTTATTTAAATGTATAAATTATTTGTTTTCCAAATTCAATCGGTATGGGTTGTTACTCCACGTTATATCTTATTCTGTTTATGAAATAGAAAAATGATTAAAAATATTATGGAATATTATTTAAGAATTTATTGAGTGAAATGATTTTTAAAAAATTTAACTTTACATAGTTTTTCAATGATATTTAATATAATAATATTATTTCAATATGAATTGAAAAATAAATCATAATTTAAAACATTATTTTCACGATAAATGTGTAACATTTACCAAACACACAATCGATAATATTAAGGTCTATTCAATGTAATCAATGAAACCTTTCCTATGTAGCTATAAAATGATTTTATAACAATTGTACGAATGTGATTTTTAGAAAAACTGAAAAGTATTTTTAGGATATTTTCAAATTCATATGAGTGTAATTTATAAAAAATTTAGAATAAAATGTTTTCTGTATGATGATAATATCTATGAAATGATTTAATATTGAATACACCCTAAAATGAATTTTCATTTTCCATAAATATAATATATTTTATAGAAAATCATTATAAAAAAAATTTATACATCCTGCTGAAATCTAAAGTAGTGCCTCTATATATTATTGAGAACATCGAATATCTGGCAATGATTTTAATGAGTTTGTTGAATGTAACTATTAAATATAATAAGTATAAAATGTAGAAATGATAATATCATGTAGATGTTATTAAATTTTATATTTATCATTCATAATAATATATTTGATATCTTCAAACCATTCATATTTTAAAATATAATCTAATTTAATATAATTACCATAATAATAAAAATTATTTTAAAAGAGTTGAATTTTGTATATTTTTTCTTGTATTAATTCATATATATTGTTATATTTTTTAAAATGAATATTTTCATTAAAACATTATGGATATATAATAGTGTTTTTATGATATTGATTCCATATCATATATCCCAAAAACTGTAAAATATATATATATATATATATTATTATAAGTCCCCAGCCTTAAACCTTACTTAATCTTGAGTTATTATAAGATTACACATTTAGGATCTTTTCAGGTTTAGAGTTTTAGAGAATTAGATCATGAAACTTGCATTACATTCCACATTTAAACAAAGTGGTTACATAAAAGACAGTATTCATTCTTCCCATCAACGGGAACATATTTAAAATATAACACGGATTCTTTCTTGATACATCCTTGACACTATCATCACATCATGCACCTTTCCCTTGACCTGTGAAAAAAATTTCGAAAAACTTGGGATGAGCATAAAAAGCTCAGTAAGAGTTATAAAAATATGGAAAGGAGACATGAGTTCATATATACATAAGAATGAAGTCATACTTTACCCATAAAACAAAGGCACTTTAACATACCTCATCAAACCATGAATAAATCATAGAAATCATAAGACATAAAGGTAACTTGAGGCATTCATAACATTCTTACGTAAAGAGTAACCCTCTTGGTTACATTTGGAATACCCATCACAGTATATTCCCTAAATCTCTTCGGAGAAACCTTAACGTTTCACTCCTTCGCGTTACCCAATGCATTGGAGAGCTATATCGGGCTCACCCGCCCTTAGTTTATCACGGAACCACCCGTTCTTCATAACAATGCCCAAGAACCATAACATAATCGTATCACATAAAACATGAATAAAGGAAACATAACATTTCCACATTTCAATCACAATATAACATTTTAGGATATTGAAATATTGAATCCAAAAAAATAAACCATTTCCAAAACCATTTAAGACATTTAATAAAGAGATTTTTGAATCAAAGTGTCCCATACCACCTTGAAGATTTTAACATTTTCAACCATTAATATCCATATTAATAAATCCTTAAAACCATTTTGAAAACATGGATATTAATAAGAACAAATAATTAAAACATTTAAAACGATATTCTGGTAAAAGGGGTTTTACCAAAATTAGAGACACTTGAATACAATAATTGAGGAATAACATTTAGTCAGAACTTTATAATATCATGAGAATAAAAGGATTCATGATATAATACTCCAAAGGACAGTATATACACCATATAAGATTGAATTGGTGCATAACAATAATGAACCCTCAATAGAAATGTCAAATGTGATGAAATCCCTTATAAAGAAGGTATCCTTAAATTAAGGACAAATCAATCTCAAAATATGTGTAAAAAATAATAATACACCCAATATAAGTGGATATTAAGTGTAAAACAATAAAAGGTCATTCACACATATTCAATGGATTACATATTCAATGACTACATGTTGAACCCAAAGAAATCGAAATTGGGTTAAAAAGTTCCCCTGACAGCCTAACGGCATCACATCAAAATGAGTTGATGAGAGATAAAAAGTGTATCTCATCACTTGGACATAAAATTTACATCAATAAGGATATATGAGAACATATCCCAACATAACAATGTTTAAATTAAAAGACCCAACAAAAGAAGTCATTAAAAAAAAGAAGGGTGAAAGGTTCCCTTACCGACTTGGGTATCTTTCAAAACATACACCCCATGAAAGAAGGACAATAGATCATTGATGTAAATACTCATAAATGAATGTATATTACCCAAATAGTATAATAATGGGCAGTGCATACACCACTCAATGGAATTTGTGGCAAATGTAGCCTAAATCTCATGAGAATAAAAGTGAGATGAAAATCCCTTACGAAAATTCGGCAGCCTAACGGCGCCACTCAAAACATCCAAAATGGATTGATGAAGGAAAATAGGGTATCTCATCATATGAACATAATAAGTAGTGTAGGATTAATATAAAATAACATCCCAATCAAAAGAAAGATGAGATTTAAAAGGAATGACATAAAAGTGTGTACTTAAAAAGAAAGAGAGGAGTAGGATCCCTTACCTCGGGTCCGACTTGACTCGATCGTTCTTTAATCTCCTGAATAATAAACTTGAGTTAATTTCTAATTCCTTAAGAACCCTTTTTCAAGTTCATTATTACTTTTATACCACTTATTACCATGTCACAAACATTATGTAATCATTTAAGTTAATAATATTTGTTTTGCCGATATTTGGTTCTTAAGTCGAAAGTGGTCTTCTTACAATTACATGTTGTTCGTGTGGACAAATGTTTATTATATCCAGAATTGTATTCATTATGTAGATATCATATATGTCATATATATCCAGTACATGCATGCATTTATAACATTACATAATCATTTAGAGGTACGAAATGAAATGCACCGTTCATGGAGACGGTAAGTCGTACGTACGCATGAACGCTACTTTCATTTCTATTTTGTATTTTATAGAATTAAATAATAATGATATAAAGGTATATTATAATTCCAGTATAATATCATATATAATATCATATTTCCATCCTTTATACATCCCACATATGGTATTTAACGAATCAAATCACTTTGAGGGGGCGGTAGTCCGCACTTCCTTAAATGAAGATATCGCGTATACCCATAATGGAAGCCATATAGGTAAGACAAAAATGAAAAATACAGAAGCATAAATAAAACATAAACATATTATATATCATATATAAAAATAGTGACATCATAATGGCCACCTTTGAAGGTGTTAAATGAGTATTGAACAATCATCGTTTCGGGAGGCAGAATTTCACCATCCACGGAAACCGTATGTTCTTTAACCATTTGATATAGTTGTGTGAGAGTGTAGCTCGAATAATTCTTATAACAACATCCTAGTATATTGAAGATACTGGTGTTGTTACAAAAGAAGAAAATAAAAAGAGTTTAGGGGATTGGAGAAGCAAAATAAAACAAATGAACATGAGAGAATGAATTACCTTTAAAAGTGTAACTCCTTTTGATTTAAGCATAAAGGCTTCCTTTGAAAGGATTCTGCCCAAAGGGAGTCCTCAAGGATTAGGAGAGGGATGTAGAGAGAGTAAATGGGCAGGGTTTGGCCGAGCCAAAGGCTTGAGGAGTGTGTTAAATGAGGTAGAGGTGGGGGCCTTTTATAAGAGGAGAGGAGGGGTACTTTTGGAAGGTAAGAAATATTACATTATTTGAAAATGTGTTTCGGTTTCAAAAGGTCCCACATTTATATAATTCTTGGATAAGGTGATAATGCATCGAAATACACTCATCCAATTGGTTTTGGCCATGTGTAGGTTGTAGATTTTTCATTATCTTTCCATTTTAATTAAATCGTCAAATAATGATGTCATCGCTGCATCATTATTATGTCATATATAATTTAATTTCTTTAATGCCTAAAAATTTTAAAAAAAATACTATGATATAGGAAATCGTTATATCTTTCCAATGACTATTTATAATAAAAATGTGGACTTGTATAACCCCACTTAAAAATTGTTTTCGTAAAACATATTATGTTTGTGTCATTTTCACTTTTACATTAAATAAAAAGTAATTTATGTCATTTCCCAACAAAAGTGGATCCATGGGGTCCCCAAGTTGACCCATGGCTTTTCATGGTCGGACATGACACAACCAATGAGGTTGGGACATGTTTCAAGTTCATTTCATTTTATTAAAGCATTATTTTTACCTTAAACTACACTAATTACCACTAAACGCGATTAAAAACATAATAAGTTACTATTCCCCAAAAAATTATTTTTATCCCATTGAACCACATTTTACTTCTTAATGACAACCATGTATGTCGGATTTTTGAAATTCAAAACACATAAGTGGTAAAATTTAATTTAAACGAAAAATCAGCTTTTATAATTACCACTTAGTGGTTTCACTATTCATCAAAAATTGAAGTTTTTCAGAAAATTACCAAAAATTCACCCTAAGCTATTTTTGATATTCCGAATTTAAAATGAAGTCTATTTTACAAAATTCAAAACATATAATTCACATTAATTAATTTAATAATTAATTCCCGCTGTCAGAGCAAAGGGCGTGTTTTTATAAAACAATAAGTATCAAAAGATTGACACCAGTTTAAGTCTAATTTCAAAGTGAAATTAATTCCAATGACCACCATTGGATTAAATGGTAAAAATATATTCAAATTTCACTTTAAAAACAAATCAAAAGATAATCTAATCATATAAATAAATTAGATTAAAAAGAGGTTTTGAATTAAAATACAACATTTTACAATATTCATTAAAAAATGAACTTTATCAGAAAGATACCAAAAATTTACACAAAGTAAATTTTGATGTCCAAATTCTAAAGAAGAGTTTTATTTGGTCCAAAATAATGTATAATTGTGATCAAAACTATATTTAATGACAGTTCGCCATCAAAAGGTGATAAGTGAACCTTTAGTGAAAATTAGGGTATAAAAGCCTAGAATTGATTTCTTTCCGTATTTTAAGCCTTTAGCTTTTATTGGATAAATGTAAAAAACATTAAAAAACATATATAATCATATTTTAGTTATTTCTATCCATTCCCGCCAATACAACGGCTATATGTTAACTACCATTTAAAATAATATTATTTTATTATTAGAGTGCAACGTAAGATTTCCAAGAAACTCGTTGTTGCGTGTTTGGTACGCCATCGAGCATAGCATCCCCTTTAAAGTCATATTAATATTTTATTCACAAATATGAAAATTTCATATTCATTATTTACCTGGGGTGTTACATCCTTCCCCCCTTTTGGGAATTGCGTCCTCCCAATTTTAAAATTGCGCTTGGAAACATCCTTGAAAGTCCCACATCGGAACAAAAGTCGGTAAAACAAACACTTTAAAATAAAGAAAGATAAGTACAAAGGTCACCCGAGTTAACCCATACTAGGATTCCAAGTATGAAAATATGGACATGGAGGAAAAAACAGAGGGTCATGTTCTGATGGAGAGGGATAGAAAACATGTTTAGGAGAAAGTTAACCACGAGAAAATCACAAACTTGTAATGGGTTAAACGGTCTTCGATTCCCCAGTAGGAAAAGTTAATAGACAACATTTTTGTTTTATGTTACTTTTTATTGAGGAATTTATTAATAAGGAAACATAATCACTTATCATATTGACTTTCAACCTTTATTAGATTCCTTACAGAAACTCATATTTTCTCCAAAAGATGAGTATTTAGGAAGACTTGTTCACATTAAGAGTACTATAAACAACTTCTAGAGGAGCACCTAAAAAAGAACTATACATTTCCCATGTCTTCAAACCTTAACCAAAACTAAAACCAAAAAGGTTACTACAAGATCAGATAATCCAGAAAAGGAAAACCCTTTATAAAAATAAAATATATTCTTAATCTAAAAATTTGTCCAAAAAAACAAAAAGTTCAATGAGGACCCTCCGATAAACAATTTGTCCATAAAATTCTTTAATGTAAACCTAATATAATATTGAAACCCAAATATTTTAAGGATTTAGTCACATAGTCTTCCATGTTAAATCGTAACATTTATCTCCAAACAACATTAGTTGCTCCTAAAGTCTCGTATTGAAAAGTAATTAACCTAATCACATATCCTCCATGATAGGTTAATAATTTTTATAAATAACCCAAAATAGACTTACTCTTAATTCATAAAATCATATAACTAGAATGAATCAGTCAAACTAACCAGGGACTTCACGTAGTCCAGTGGTAGGCGATAAATACCAGTCGCACTTTGGTTGTGGGTTCGATTCTCGCAGCTTTGTCCGACGCGACGGGTTGTCACACGGTCTGTGTGTTGTCCTTTTTTCAAAACTATATAATTCTCAAAACATTCCCCAAAACGAGATAAAATCTTCAAAAATATTCATAACATATTTTAACCTCAATTTTATCTCATGCCTTCCACTTCAATCATAACATTTAGTAACCCATAATTTCCTCAAAAGTAAGGATCATATAAACCCAAATGGTTCTTTATAACTATGTCCACAAAAGAAAAGATAACTATTCCTTGGATAAAATTTGCCTATATTAAACATCAGGGTTACACATAATATAAAAAGTCTTCTAATGTAACCCCATCATCAAAAGAGACTTGATAATCTTAAGAATTTTACCATAACTCTTGAAGCCCTTATATATTGACATCTTACTCATTCAACATTCTTCATGATCCATTATCCATTCCTTTCTAACCTATTCCTAAATACCTCTTTCCTACAAACAAAATCATGAATCATATCCTAAGATTCCAAAATAGGAAAACAATAGTCATGAAATAGTACATACCTTTGATTGGTCATTGTCAGTTTCTTCATCCTCAATAGGAATGGCATTAGGTATTGGTAAAAGAACATTTGTACGCTCTTGGTGACCCCATTCACGAAACTTCTTCATAGAACATGTGTTTGCATAATGACCATGCACACCACATTTAAAACATTCAATTGATCCCTCATAAAGAACTTCTTTCCCTTTCCTCGAGTCAACTGGATGCTTCCTTTTTCCATGGCAGGTTTTTGCTTTATGACCTTCATTTCCACATCTATAGAATATTTCTGTCCCTTTGAAACATTTTCCAAGGTGTTTCTTTCCACATCTTTGACACATAGGTTTTTGAACACACATTCCTTTATGATTATTACCTATACTTCCGTAGGGATTTGTTTCTTGCATATATGATGCCTTAGAGAAAACTCCAAGGTTTAGGTGGTCAATCATGACTCCAGATAGTTGGTTGAGGATAATTAGAAGAGATCTCATTGCAGCTCCCATATCATTCAGTTGCTTGCTCAAAAATCTGTCACAGTTTCCTTCACATCCACTGTTACTTTGGTGCCTGCTAGATCCAACCATTTACTAAAACCAAAAAGGTCAGTGTGAGTATATCAACAAAACCATCATGTACTAATGAGGAAGATAAACACTATGATACACTTACTCATTCACTTTATCTAAAACTAGGACTCTTTCTGAAATCCTAACCATTATGGTAATGTCACTTATGCTTAATGAGTACCCTAACCTCTAAAGTTATCTAAACCGACCTTTGATACCAACTACAAGGCCCCAGCCTTAAACCTTACTTAATCTTGAGTTATTACAAGATTACACATTGAGGATCTTTTCAGGATTAGAGTTTTAGAGAATTAGATCATGAAACTTGCATTACATTCCACATTTAAACAAAGTGGTTACATAAAAGACAGTATTCATTCTTCCTATCAACGGGAACATATTTAAAATATAACACGGATTCTTTATTGACACATCCTTGACACTATCATCACATCATGTACCTTTCCCTTGACCTGTGAAAAACATTTCGAAAAACTTGGGATGAGCATAAAAAGCTCAGTAAGAGTTATAAAAATATGGAAAGGTGACATGAGTTCATATATACATAAGAATGAAGTCATACTTTACCCATAAAACAAAGGCACTTTAACATACCTCATCAAACCATGAATAAATCATAGAAATCATAAGACATAAAGGTAACTTGAGGCATTCATAACATTCTTACATAGGGAGTAACCCTCTTGGTTACGTTTGGAATACCCATCACAGTATATTCCCTAAATCTCTTCGGAGAAACCTTAACGTTTCACTCCTTCGTGTTACCCAATGCATTGGAGAGCTATATCGGGCTCACCCGCCCATAGTTTATCACGGAACCACCCGTTCTTCATAACAATGACCAAGAACCATAACATAATCGTATCACATAAAACATGAATAAAGGAAACATAACATTTACACATTTCAATCACAATATAACATTTTAGGATATTGAAATAATGAATCCAAAAAAAGAAACCATTTCCCAAACCATTTAAAACATTTAATAAAGAGATTTTTGAATCAAAGTGGCCCATACCACCTTGAAGCTTTTAACATTTTCAACCATTAATATCCATATTAATAAATCCTTAAAACCATTTTGAAAACATGGATATTAATAAGAACAAATAATTAAAACATTTAAAACGATATTCTGGTAAAAGGGGTTTTACCAAAATTAGAGACACGTGAATACAATAATTGAGGAATAACATTTAGTCAGAACTTTATAATATCATGAGAATAAAAGGATTCATGATATAATACTCCAAAGGACAGTATATACACCATATAAGAGTGAATTAGTGCATAACAACAATGAACCCTCAATAGAAATGTCAAATGTGATGAAATCCCTTATAAAGAAGGTATCCTTAAATTAAGGACAAATCAATCTCAAAATATGTGTGAAAAATAATAATACACCCAATATAAGTGGATATTAAGTGTAAAACAATAAAAGGTCATTCACACATATTCAATGGATTACATATTCAATGACTACATGTTGAACCCAAAGAAATCGAAATTGGGTTAAAAAGTTCCCTTGACAGCCTAACGGCATCACATCAAAATGAGTTGATGAGAGATAAAAAGTGTATCTCATCACATGGACATAAAATTTACATCAATAAGGATATATGAGAACATATCCCAACATAACAATGTTTAAATTAAAATACCCAACAAAAGAAGTCTTTAAAAAAAAGAAGGGTGAAAGGTTCCCTTACCGACTTGGGTATCTTTCAAAACATACACCCCATGAAATAAGGACAACAGATCATTGATGTAAATACTCATAAATGAATGTATATTACCCAAATAGTATAATAATGGGAAGTACATACACCACTCAATGGAATTTGTGGCAAATGTAGCATAAATCTCACGAGAATAAAAGTGAGATGAAAATCCCTTACGAAAATTCGGCAGCCTAACGGCGCCACTCAAAACTTCCAAAATGGATTGATGAGAGAAAATAGGATATCTCATCATATGAACATAATAAGTACAGTAGGATTAATATAAAAGAACATCCCAATCATAAGAAAGATGAGCTTTAAAAGGAATGACATAAAAGTGTGTACTTAAAAAGAAAGAGAGGAGTAGGATCCCTTACCTCGGGTCCGACTTGACTCGATCGTTCTTTAATCTCCTGAATAATAAACTTGAGTTAATTTATAATTCCTTAAGAACCCTTTTTCAAGTTCATTATTAGTTTTATACCACTTATTACCATGTCACAAACATTATGTAATCATTTAAGTTAATAATATTTGTTTTGCCGATATTTGGTTCTTAAGTCGAAAGTGGTCTTCTTACAATTACATGTTGTTCGTGTGGAAAAATGTTTATTATATCCAGAATTGTATTCATTATTTAGATATCATATATGTCATATATATCCAGTACATGCATGCATTTATAACATTACATAATCATTTAGAGGTAAGAAAAGAAATGCACCGTTCATGGAGACGGTAAGCCGTACGTACGCATGAACGCTACTTTCATTTCTATTTCGTATTTTATAGAATTAAATAATAATGATATAAAGGTATATTATAATTCCAGTATAATATAATATATAATATCATATTTCCATCCTTTATACATCCCACATATGGTATTTAACGAATCCAATCACTTTGAGGGGGCGGTAGTCCGCACTTCCTTAAATGAAGATATCGCGTATACCCATAATGGAAGCCATAAAGGTAAGACAAAAATGAAAAATATAGAAGAATAAATAAAACATAAACATATTATATATCATATATAAAAATAGTGACATCATAATGGCCACCTTTGAAGGTGTTAAATGAGTATTGAACAATCATCGTTTCGGGAGGCAGAATTTCACCATCCACGGAAACCATATGTTCTTTAACCATTTGATGTAGTTGTGTGAGAGTGTAGCTCGAATAAATCTTATAAAAACATCCTAGTATATTGTAGATACTGGTGTGGTTACAAAAGAAGTAAATAAAAAGAGTTTAGGGGGTTGGAGAAGCAAAATAAAACAAATGAACATGAACGAATGAATTACCTTTAAAAGTGTAACTCCTTTTGATTTAAGCCTAAAGGCTTCCTTTGAAAGGATTCTTCCCAAAGGGAGTCCTCTAGGATTAGGAGAGGGATGTGGAGAGAGTAAATGGGCAGGGGTTGGCCGAGCCAAAGACCTGAGGAGTGTCTTAAATGAGGTAGAGGTGGGGGCCTTTTATAAGAGGAGAGGAGGGGTACTTTTGGAAGGTAAGAAATATTACATTATTTGAAAATGTGTTTCGGTTTCAAAAGGTCCCACATTGATATAATTCTTGGATAAGGTGATAATGCATCGAAATACAGTCATCCAATTGGTTTTGGCCATGTGTAGGTTGTATATTTTTCATTATCTTTCCATTTTAATTAAATCTTCAAATAATGATGTCATCGCTGCATCATTATTATGTCATAAATAATTTAATTTCTTTAATGCCTAAAAATTTTAAAAAAAATACTATGATATAGGAAATAGTTATATCTTTCCAATGACTATTTATAATAAAAATTTGGACTTGTATAACCCCACTTAAAAATTGTTTTCGTAAAACATATTATGTTTGTGTCATTTTCACTTTAACATTAAATAAAATGTAATTTATGTCATTTCCCAACAAAAGTGGATCCATGGGGTCCCCAAGTTGACCCATGGCTTGTCATGGTCGGCCATGACACAACCAATGAGGTTGGGACATGTGTCAAGTTCATTTCATTATTTTAAAGCATTATTTTTACCTTAAACTACACTAATTACCACTAAACGCGATTAAAAACATAATAAGTTACTATTCACCAAAAAATTATTTTTATCCCATTGAACCACATTTTACTTCTTAATGACAACCATTTATGTCGGATTTTTGAAATTCAAAACACATAAGTGGTAAAATTTAATTTAAACGAAAAATCAGCTTTTATAATTACCACTTAGTGGTTTCACTATTCATCAAAAATTGAAGTTTTCCAGAAAATTACCAAAAATTCACCCTAAGCTATTTTTGATATTCCGAATTCAAAAATTAAGTCTATTTTAAAAAATTCAAAACATATAATTCACATTAATTAATTTAATAATTAATTCCCGCTGTCAGAGCAAAGAGCGTGTTTTTATAAAACAATAAGTATCAAAAGATTGACACCAGTTTAAGTCTAATTTCAATGTGAAATTAATTCCAATGACCACCATTGGATTAAATGGTAAAAACATATTCTAATTTCACTTTAAAACCAATTCAAAAGATAATCTAATCATATAAATAAATTAGATTAAAAAGAGGTTTTGAATTAAAATACAACATTTTACAATATTCATTAAAAAATGAACTTTATCATAAAGATACCAAAAATTTACACAAAGTAAATTTTGATGTCCAAATTCTAAAGAAGAGTTTTATTTGGTCCAAAATAATGTATAAGAGTGATCAAAACTATATTTAATGACAGTTCGCCATCAAAAGGTGATAAGTGAACCTTTAGTGAAAATTAGGGTATAAAAGCCTAGAATTGATTTCTTTCCGTATTTTAAGCCTTTAGCTTTTATTGGATAAATGTAAAAAACATTAAAAAACATATATAATCATATTTTAGTTATTTCTATCCATTCCCGCCAATACAACGGCTATATGTTAACTACCTTTTAAAATAATATTATTTTATTATTAGAGTGCAAAAAAAGATTTCCAAGAAACTCGTTGTTGCGTGTTGGGTACGCCATCGAGCATAGCGTCCCCTTTAAAGTCATATTAATATTTTATTCACAAATATGAAAATTTCATATTCATTATTTACCTGGGGTGTTACAATTATACTAGGTATCATTCATAAAAACATTATAATATACAAATTATTTAAGAAATCTTCATTGGATCATGTAGGTGTAATTATATTACAATTGTAATAACTTAATCAAACACTAAATTACAATATAAATTTTAATATGTTCCTCATAAATCCCATAAGTTATCTATAAATGAATACCATGTCCCTACACCTTCTATAGGATTCTATAAAATATGATTTGGGATCATCATAACAAAATTATAAATTAATGTTCTTATAAATATATTTCATTCGGTTTCTATTAAACTTTTCTATATACCAACCATAAAAAACATAACTACAGTAACCAAGAGTTAGTAGTGGCGTATTATATTAAATCTGAATACATAGGATATAATATTTCAGTATTATTAGAATTCCTTATACATACTTGTTCATTATATTATACAAGAACACAAATAACATAATAAAAATAAAAAAAATTATTCTTTATTCATTTCTTAGAATTTTATAATTCATGTAAATCCTTATGGTTTTAGGTGAAATTGAGAAAAAATATAAATATGTGATATCAGATGCTTGTATGTGGTAGCTTTAATGGTAAGATAACATGAATTTAGAATTAAATATATAATATTATTTTAATTAATAGTTAAATGTATTTTATATAAATTGTAATATTGAAATTACATACCTATTGATCAAATAAATGTGGAAATATATAATCACATAGATAATAGAATAGTGATAGCTACATTTCAAGTATATATTCCTCATAATAAAATTAATTTACTTTTTTAATTAAAATAGATATTTGTATAATGACCTGACACTAGTTTTTTTGAATAAGTTCATTATTTGATTATATTTTCATTATTATAAGATGTTTGTATCCCAATGTAATGAATAGTGTAAATGTTTTAGAAAACCAGATACAAACATAAGTTCAATAATACAACTTGAAAGGAAAAAAAATTTAATACTTCCTTGAAAACATCTATTCCTTCTATGATATTTCTATTTTTTCATTCATAATATACCTCTTCATGTCATGGAAAAATGAAACATAATAATGGGATGAGCTCAAATGGTCATTAAGGGGAATAAATAGTGTAGATGATATCAAAATCTAAACCATTAGGTATGGTGAATAACTAAAAACACATACCATTAAAAATAAAGATGAATACATTATGGAAGATATAAGGACTAAATAAATATTTCCATAATAAGTCATAATAATGGTTATTCTACAAGTCAAATAACCTCATGAACATTCAACGCCCTGTTTCATAGTGAGGGAATGTATAATGTCAAATATCATAAACATACTATCAAGGCCTCCTACCAAGACCATAAGTAATAATTTTTCAAGGACTGGTCACAAGACCATAGTTAGTCTCATGAGAAATACCAATGCCTCTAGGGGAAATAGTGGGCCCCAAATATCACTTAGTACTCCCAATTAATTCCTCATATGAATGATAATAATCTTAAAAAACATATACATTCATATTGAATATAATATATTATATCTAAATAACTTTCTTGAACATTAAGAATAAACACTAACCATTAGAATTAAATTTGTGAACTGTTTTAAGATATTAAATCCATATTTAATCTAATAATAAACAATTAAATAACATATGGTAGATTATATAATACATAATAATCAATAAGATCATAGAAATAGATAATGATACTCTTATAAAATCATCTAGTAATTCATGAGATAAATAACATATTACTTTCTAAAGAGGTTTTATTTTGGAAAAAATATTATATAAAACCATAAGATAATTAATATAGTATTTTAATAATAAAATTAATGATTTTAGAAAGATAATAGTTGATACAAATATTTTATAGAGCGCCCTTGGAAATGGTTAAGAATATGAGAAATTCAATTGAATTGGGCTTGTATTTCAGGAAGATATATTGAAAGATCATTTTAAAACACATAAATCCCCACAAATGATTATAGTATTCTTGTAGCTACACATATATAAAAAATTAACACTACATTTAGTTATAGTAGATAGTAATAAATAATAATTTAATTTATGTATTTATATAATAAGAGTAACTGGAATAAAAATGTGGGTTCGGGTAGAAAAACTCTACTGTAAGTCCAATGGTGTTCTTCACGTGATCATAGTGTCCTAGATAACCAAATTCAATTCATTAATTAATATTTCTAGAAAATCGTAATTTTTTAATTTATTTACTATACCCTTATTATGTTCATTCCTATAAT